>JARZZO010000013.1:44349195-45612528 GCA_030544215.1 Zantedeschia hybrid cultivar | reverse complement strand
AAGTCCGCCTTCGTCGGCAAGGTGAGCACCCCACCCCAAGCCCCCCAGCCCGAAATCTGCCTTCCTCCTGGCCTTCTGCTTCTGTCTTCTTCTCCGATCCCGGCGGTGGTCGGGCGGGCGGCGGGATCCGGGTCGGACGGCCGGGATCTCACGTTTTGGCGGCTTTTGGGCGGCGAGCTCGCCGCCGGTGGTCGGTTCCCTCTTGCTAAGCACCGCCGGTTTTCTAGCTTGTGTTTTTGTACTTTGGGGGCGTGACCGCGCTTTTTCTTTTTTTTTTCCCCTTCTCCACGTGATCTGTCGTGGACCACGGGATTTTGGATCGGGCACACGGTTTCCTCGATCTGGGGCGAGCGAGAGCCGCAGATCTCGAAGGATTGGGCTTTGGAGACCGTCAGATCTGGAATGGGTGGTTGTGAGGAGGTGTTCCCTTATTGGCACATTAGGCCAACGTCCGGATCTGACGTAATGCGCCTACCTTGGCGTGTATGCACGCAATGTTGATGTGGGATTTTGCCTAAATTATCTCATCATGCCTTGAAAGATCTAATGTCGATCATGTTAGGTTTCAGTTGAATAAATTTATCAATATATACATGTCAGCATGTCCTATTTTTGCATTTTATATTTATTGTATCACCATTTGGAAGATCTAGTCCAGATCCGTCTAAGGTTTCGACTGGAGTTAATCTGACAACCTTTGTTTTAGTAGTTTTATTCGTTGCAATAACTTAGATACCAACATGTGTTTTTTTACATTATCTTCAGCTGTAAGCAAGTATATTTATAGTTGCTGATATAAGGCACGGCGTTGTGAACTTTAATACGATGGGAGATTAAGGACATTAGATTTTGTCGCTTGCAGCTCGCTGTTTTAGTTTCAGCTTTCAGAGAAACCGCAATGCCTTGGAAATTTGAATTGCCGTGTGGGGACATCATGCCAAGTCCCAATATTTTCTTTGTCCAATTTGGATGATATTGTGACAGGCCAACCATGTGCATATGCTGTTAATTTTCAGAAAGGAAGTTAGGATATACTACGCATGGTTTGTCGTACCAGATTGACTCGTGCCGACTCGGATGACGCATGCCGACTCGTACCGTATCAAGACGAATCCGAGTCGGTGTGTCTCAACCGAGTCTATATGATTTAAAAGAATTTTTTCATGTGACTCGGTTGAATCGGAACGAGTCAACCCGACTCATACGGATCATAGAGGATCTGAGTCGGTCCGACTCTTCAAGTCGGCGAACTTTGATACTATGATGTTTGTGGCTCGATTTATCATGTTCAATTTGAGAGTATGAACTCTGCTTGGATTTAACTTAAGAAAATACCGATGAAATTATCATAAATCTATTTATGATGGATGCATTTTCTGTAAACTTATGTTTGTTTGTTCTGTAATTTATATAAACATAATTGAGTTCATGACAAGCTAAGATCCCCAGCATAAACCAACTCTAAAAGTTTATGAAAAAAACATGTTTATGGAGAAGTTCTGAATTTGTGATGAATTTGAGTCAGTTTATAGTAAATTTATTTTTTACCATCCAAATGAAGATGTTTGTGAAAAATAAAATTATCATAAACTTAAATGTGTTGATAACTCGTATCCAAATGAGTTCTTAATTTTAGTGCATTTTATTATCTGATTTCACGAAGTTACTAATGCTTGATTTTTGGTTTTCTATGGCTATTAATTAGTAATCATAGCTTTAGTTTGGATGGTAAAAAATATATATTTATTATAAACTCACTTGAATTTACTGTAAATTCAAAACAGTCCCATAAACACTTTTTACGTCAGACTCTTTCTCAGATTTATTACAAACTAATTTAAACTTGTGCAAAATAATTAAATATAAATTTATAAAAAATGTGTTTATGCTAAATAGTTTTATAGTAAATATATTTATGATAAATCTATTAGCCTTTTCTTAAGTTTCTGGGTTGACATAATGTAGTGATTAGTTAAAAGAAATGAGATTTTTGGACTCAAAAACTATAACACTTGCTCTCCACAGTTTGGCGATGACGAGTTCGGCCACATGCTGGCGGACATCCTAAGGAAGAACGGAGTGGACGACGGGGGCGTCCTCTTCGACCCCCACGCCAGGACCGCGCTCGCCTTCGTCACCCTCAAGAGCAATGGCGAGCGGGAGTTCATGTTCTACCGCAACCCCAGCGCTGACATGCTTCTCCGGGAATCCGAGCTAAACCTCGACCTGATCAAACGCGCCAAGATCTTCCACTACGGCTCCATAAGCTTGATCGCCGAGCCATGCCGGTCGGCCCACCTCGCCGCCATGCGCGCCGCGAAGGAAGCGGGCATTCTGCTGTCCTACGACCCCAATGTGAGGCTTCCCCTTTGGCCCTCGGAGGAGGCTGCTCGCAAGGGGATCAAGAGCATCTGGACGGAGGCTGATTTCATTAAGGTAAAGGAGGCATCTTTGTGCGTAATCATAATAATGTACATGTTTGAGCAGTAGCACTTAGCTTAATTTCTGGGTCTGTGTTCTTTCTGATGTTGTTGACAGGTTAGTGATGACGAGGTGGGCTTTCTGACCCAAGGCGATCCGCAGAGCGAGGAAGTGGTGATGTCGCTGTGGTATGAGGGGCTTAAGCTTCTTATTGTGACTGATGGGGAGAAGGGTTGTAGATACTTCACAAAGGTTAGTTTTTTAGTTTATCTCTATAAAGAAAATATTTACTGCACTGCAGCTAGTATTTCTTATTGCTGGCTGTCCATTGCGCATTGCCTTTGGCAGTGCTGTTCTAATTGTTTGAAACTGGTGTTCTTCAGAACTTCAAGGGAAGGGTGCCAGGGTTCTCAGTTAAAACAATTGACACAACCGGAGCTGGTGATGCTTTTGTTGGGGCGCTTCTGGTTTCTGTCGCTAAAGACGATGATTTGTTCCATGTATACTCTCTCTCTCTCTCTCTCTCTATATATATATATATATATAGTTTTGTTACAAGTATATGCACTAATCCTGTTTATAATTTGTCATGAATGCAGAAGGAAGAGAAGTTGAGGGAGGCACTTAGATTTGCAAATGCATGTGGAGCCATATGCACCACACAGAAGGGAGCCATTCCTGCCCTTCCAGACACATCAAAGGCATTGGAGCTGATGTCAAAATCCAAGGAGAATTGATGCCCTTCAACAGCTTTCTTGAGAAGTTCTGCTCTTGGGAACGGGTTGTTTTGTGTTTCGAGTTGTTTCCTTTTACCGCTTGAGTCTGCACTAGATTAAACTGTCTTCCGTTTGATTTAATAAAGTCCATCGTTTGTGCAATCAAAGACAAGTGCTGGTGGTCTTGGTATGTCAAGAAGGGGTACCTCCCGTTTCATTTTAGATAAGATAAATTATGTTCGTTACCTCCTGTTTAGTAATCTCAAAACATTAGATATAAATGACGACTTAAGAGAAGATAAGAAGAGAAACTTAAAAATGTATGGCATGATCAAGATAACCATTTTTGGCTTATGAATTTGGCTCCCATTGAGGCAACTTGTATCAAAACTCGGATCCGTTTACTTGGCATCCTCCGAAGGAAAAAGCTAATCTTCTAGTACATGATGGCCACCAGTAGCATATGTCGCATGTCAAATTATCACAGAAGAGGACCATCATCCCATCCACATGCTTGTTATCAATTTCTGTAGTGGACCTTGTCCTTGTTCGAAAAAGGAAAATTCTTTGATGGTTCAGGTTCTTGGGAGCCCCTGTCCACTAGTGGGAATCCTATTTCTTTGAAACGTGTGACAGGTAGGCATGAAAAATAACTAGATGAAATAGAATCAAAGGTGTTGAAATAATAAAGTCTTCTCTCAAATAAGGAAAAAATAATCGAGTATTTCATGTTCTCATTTTTTTTTTTTATTCCAACCGTCTTATGCCAAAGCAACAGCCTCTAATCCTCCAAACTGTAGCTAACGGAGACCGATGCCACCAAGTTCGAATTCAAGAAAAAATTGGTCCAAGTAAGCAAAAAATCTTAAAAGTTCGTCAAAAAATTGAAAAGAAACATTAATTTTTTATCACGTTAAATATAGTTTTGAGATATAATATGAAAATTTAAGAATATCAATACTAAAAATGAAAGATTATATATATATATATATATATATATATATATATATATTAAATATGTGATTAAATCGTTAATTTTTAGATTTACAAAGATTTTAAAGATGTTTTCAAGAATCGTGATTTATTCGTGGAAAATGTGTTAAGATGAAAAACGTGACTAAATTATGATTTTTTTCAAGAAATCACATATTTATGTTACACTTATCGAGACAGGCCAAGTTTTTCAAAATACGAACTTGCAAACCGCGTCTGATCTAATCAGAGTGTGAATAGTGATGAGTCTAGGTCCCACATATCTCATATGATTGTATAGTCCAATCTCTAATAAGACGATCTAAAAGATTTACAAAACTAAAAATTCAGTACCAATGAACAGTAAAAAGTATCTTTAATAGGCCAAATTGAATAAAAAATTTTAGATCGTCTGATCAAAGATCAGATTATATAGACTTATAGAACATATTGAGTCTGATCATGGAAAAACTTCAGAAATACTTAATGTACTAACAGTGTAGCAAATATTACTCCAATGTGAAATACATGCTGAAATTTTAGTGCCCAAAAAAACCTGTCTTTTCTTTATCCTTATGTGATATGTAAATGGATGAGTAGGGCTTCGGACTTTAAGTACCTCAAAGAGTGAATAATTCAGCGTGGTTATAAATCAAACTCGGGCACAGACAAACACTTCAATTATTCATTGAACTAAGGATTCGTTATTCCAACATATAAACAGAGTGGGAGATCCACCGCCCCCCACTATAAGGGGTCATGTTACAGTGTTTTACAACATCTCATATGTTAAACCAAGCATATAAGATAAAATTTTAGTTTTTTATAAATATTTTTAAAATTTTAGATATTTTATTTTTCAATATTTAAGTTAATTATACCATAAAATATGATATTTAATATGTATATAATTTTATTTTAGAGGCACATCATACCTATCGGATCCTAGGTCTTGAGCCTGAGTTCAATTGACGGCCCTTAAGCCTCACAGGTCCAATTGACGGCCCGGGTTTGCCCAAGTCTAGACTCTACAGGCTAACCTTCTTTTCCCATGGGCCACAACGTGGACCCGGTCCAACCGAAAAGTTGATTTAGGCTGAGCGCGTAGGCCAAAAGTTGAACCAGACCGGATGGGACGTACCGGTCTGTCTGATCCGTTGGAAGGCCCAGATTCAAGCTTAGGACCCACTCTAATGTGACTCATTTTGTAAGTAGACGAAAGCTTTGGCACTTATGTGAAAAAGGATAAATTGCTTCTTATAGTAAGACAGGAGATGCTGAACCCGCGCTCACCCTGTGGGGGTAGGGAGGTCACGGGATCGATCTTGTCCAGCGGTTGGATGGACGGGAGTTGTCTTACAGAATCTTCGTCCACTAGGCGGTCTTCTCACCTCCGTTCGACGGCTTTTTTGTGCCTTGTTGTGCGGACTCCTCATTTCAAGTGCACATTATACCTCCTTGAGGTTAAAATCGATTTGGCTTCGGGTCGGCTACAACATTCCTCCCCTAGAGTTGGGACCTTTACCCTGTACTACTGGGTTATTGTTCAAAAAAAAAAAAGTAAGAGAGGAGATCGAATCAGCCGTTATATGTTGAGACGGAAAAATAGCTGGTCTGCGACATAGTGTTCTGCAAAGAAATGGCGAGTGAAGCATTAATGTAGGTCGATCATTTTGCCTTCATTCATAGCAACAAAGATTAACAAATGAAATAAAGAGATTTTTTTCTAGCTTGCATGCCACAAGCCTTTAGTCTGCTTAGAAGCTATCACATAACTAAGGAACATTACAAACAGTTTATAGAAATCTAGCAAGAGGGAAACTGAGGCCATTGTTTCGAAGATATTTAACAGATGGTAGTAGATTATGAAAAAGACACTGCAAGCTACCAGCTAAGAAGGTTAACATGACCCTGCCTGTTCCCCTGATGTACATCTCATGCTCATGTTTCTAAGTAGATGACTGCACTTATATGGAGAAGGATGAACGATTAGTATGGTAAGATAGGAGATGTGGTTGATTTTATTCTTTGACCTCCTAAAGAGAGGTGTCATGTTTAAGTTAGTTGAGAGTCTAAAAATTTCTTCTCGTGTTTGATCAAAGTATGTCACAAGATTATTTCTCCTCATCTGTGGGATTAATTCTTCGGATAGCCATTTGGGTCAGAAATCATCATTTAATTAAGCAGAATTACAAGCGCCACGCAGAATTATCTCCTTATTAGGAAAAATATTAGACTTTATTTAGAATTGTACTATATTGTCCTATATATATGTGTACACATCTAGTCAACTGAGCCGTTATATCAAAAAGAAGAAGTAAAATAGTAGATGTTGGTGGAACGTATTAGAATGCAGCATTCCGTGCTCTCAAGTTTTCAAACCATTTTTTGAATAATAATATGCTTCTATTCACAAAGATTAAAATAACTCAGTTATTTAATTTTTAAAATATAAGTATCAAATCTCCTCCTCACTCTTGTAAATGAAGAGTGAGGATATAGAGAATGAGCTAGATGATCGCATCTCTGTATCGCTTCATAGTGGATCAACGGATCAGAATAATTTTTGTGTAGGACATCAAGAGGTTGAGATGTACCCCTGGAGCACGTTCAACAGAGTCAAAGGTGAATCGGATTTGACTCAGGTTTCTAAATGATATTTCTCATCCTGAAAATTTGACTAGGCTAAGCATTCTTTATTTTTATACTAATAATTTATACCACTTAATTTATTTCAACTCAGTTTTAACTTAAATATGTTTACATACATATGGTTTAAAAATAAATTAGACCAAGTACAAGTTGCTTTCAGCTAGGACTGCAACCCGAGCAGGATAGGAATACACGCTACCCAATCTAGTAAGAAATAGTGTCAACTTCAACTTGATTGGATTCAACTCACAACCCGACTCTAGACAGTTTAGAACTTCACCTGACAGAATATTTTACCAAGTTAACTTAACCTTCGTCGGAGTTGATACATTACTTAATTCAATTTAACTTATATATGTTAATATAAAATATGAGAAAATGATACAGTCTTGTGATTCAGTCTATTAGTTAAGGGGACTGTATCAAGGGTCGCTGAATCTTGATTGGGTGGCTAGTTCTTTTTTTTTAAAATTCTCCCATACCAGATGTGGGACATGTGTCCGCCTGCGCGTCTCCGAGCGGACCCTTTTTTTTTTTCAGATAAGAAAATACTTGTTGCAACATGCGTGCAATTCATGAGGGGGGCTTGCACGCACAGCCCCCATTGGGTATGCCCGCATGGTGCACACTCACATATATGAAAAATGTTCTCTTTCAGATGCCTCCCTCTCATCATAAGTTTTTCTTGAATTTTTAGACATCGTCATCCTAAAAAGTAAGAATTTGATAGGACAAAAAGTCCTCCTAATCGACAAATAAGCTCTCATAATTATAACTTTCTTCTAAATAAGCCCTTTTTAGGGGTTTTGTTATGACACTCTTAAAGACCATTTTTTTAAAAATTTTAGAGGTCTTTCACCAATTCACAAGAGATTGTAAGGGTCATTGTAAATATCAAAGATTAGAATGATTAAGGGGTAACACTTTCTGCACTGCATGCGGTGTAGGCGCGGGCACTTCTTACATTGGGCCGATGTCAGATCGGACAATCCCAAAAAATCTAAAAAATACAAAACAAAGCCCAATGAACAATGATTTTGTATTGTTCATTGGGCTCAGTTTTTTATTTTTTAAAATTTTTTAGGTCGTCCGTTCGGAGATCATGTTATATGAGCATGTAAAACATGATGGGGCCCACCATAAAAAATAAAAATAAAAAAATTTTCTTCACTCACCGCACGCAGTGCACCAAGTGTTACTTATAATTAAAACATAAATATGCTACATTTTTAAAAGTTAAAACATAAAAATATCAAAAGAAAAGTATATAATATCAGCTCCCTCAAATATATATTTGTTGTGATTAAGATTGAGTAAAAGTCAATTTGACTTGACCCAACACCCAACTCTAACTCTCAATCTAACTTCACACATACCAGTATTTTTCGTTGGGTTGGTTAATGGGCCACATTAGTAGGGAGAGGACCCCTAGTCTTCATCTTTTTTAGGATTCTACAGGAATCGAAAACGGAACTTGATAATGGCCATGGTACTCATAATTAGGACTGTCAATGGGCCGGGTTGGCCCGCGGGCTTACGGGTTGGGTCACAGACGGGTTCAGATTCGGGCCCAGTTTTGAGCCTGCGGGCCAACTCAGGCCACATGTTGAGCCAACTCAACGTCCGACCCTCCCAACGACGTTGACGAATAGCGAAAACCCAATGCTGCCCTCCTCCTCCTGCAGTGGGTAGCCCGCTCAGATGCGGTCTCCAGCTTTAACGAGCAAGCAAAGAACCGGAGGAGAGTCGGGCGGTGGCGACGTGCGGAGCCGTGATCTGATGATGTCTCTCCTGATGTGGGAACGGGTGGTTATGGCTCGTCGTCAGAGGAGAAGGAGAAGGACGTTGCCAGGGAAGGAGATCAGGGTCTGGCGGCAGCACAGATGTTGTCGAGGTGCGGCTATAGCAGGGGCAGAGTAGGCGGCGGCGGCGGGAGTTGTAGGGATTGGTCGGCCCTCCCTGGCCCCGCTCTCTTCTGCATCCTCAAGCACATGGCGAGCGCCGGCTGCCTGGCGGACCTCCGTGCCTTCGCCCATGTCTGCCGGACGTGGAGATCGTCGGCATTCTCAGCCGGCCACACGGGAAGCAGGGAGCTCTCCGTGGCACCATGCCTTCCTCCCCTACTCCTCACCTACTCCGGCGTCAGTCGCCTCTAGGAAAAAGATCATGTTCTCATCCTCCGCAGTCTCCCGCATGATGGGTACCACCGCAGGAAGGCCATGCAGATGACGCATGTACTCCTCGGCGAGGACGTGGCAATCGTCGGGTGCTCCTACGGCTACCTGGTGGTAACGTGCCCCACGAAGCCCCGGGGCAAGGGGCATAACCGCTTGCTCTTCCTCATGGACCCCTTCGCCGACGGAGCGGAGACCACGGTCCACATCGAACTGCCAAGGGCCCGCTTCCCCGTCTACCGCGCAGTCTTGACGGCCCCTCCCACGTCCAAGGGGGAGGACTATGTGGTGTTGTCGCCGTCTTCCCAGTGCATCCAGTATTACCAGGTCAGAATCAGAGGAGGAGAGGTCGCGGAGGCTTGGGGGGAAAACATGGTGAGGACGATCGCCATGGACGGGACGGAGGGGCTGAGCCAGTTGAGGCGCCCACAGGCTGGACCTTGTTCCCCCCTCCCCGTTCTTCTTCTTCGTCCGAATCAAAGAAACGGGCCGCCCACGGACTCCACGGGCTGTGGAAAGAGTCTGCGGGCCGGGCTGGACCAGGCCGCACGAATGTGCGGTCCAACCTGGGCTACCGTCGGGCCGGGCCGGGCTTGGCCCATTGACACCCCTACTGATAAATATCTTATTTTAAATTTTAAGTTTTTTCTAAATTAAAATCTTGCGAAATGCATAATTATTTATTTACACTTCTCAAGACTTCTTCCATACATGAGAATAATAAAGATAAATAAATCATGTGCTATAATGAGCTGGAAAAGTACCATCTTAACCTCGTCTCACTAAAGCTTGCAGGAAGAACAGACAGAGAAGAAGCCCACCCCGCACTCCGGACCCAATGTGTGCATGTCCTCCTTCTCCTCGCTCCTCTCGGCGGCGAGCCGGGTGAGGACCCTCCGCCAGCTGCAGCAGCTCCACGCGCAGGCCCTCCTCCACGCCTTCCATGGCCGCCCCAACCACTGGCTCGCCGCCCTCCTCCCCCTCTGCGCCCGCCTCCGCGCCCCGCCCTCCTACGCCCGCCCCCTCTTCCTCTCCGCCCCCCACCCCAACGCCCACGTCTTCACCTCCATGCTCAACTACTACTCCCACCTGGGCGCCCCCCACGGCGAAGCCCTCGCGCTCCTCGCCCGGATGCGCTGCCTGGGCGTGCGCCCCGACGCCTTCCTGCTCCCCTTCCTGCTCAAGCACTCGTCGGTGGGGTCGCTTGGGTCGGTTCACGCCCACGCCCTGAAGCTCGGGCATGCCTCCGACCCGTACGTCCGGAACGCCGTCATGGATGCCTATGCTAGGCGGGGCCCCATGGAGGTCGCCCGGAAGATGTTCGACGAAATGACCGAGAGAACGGTCGCTGACTGGAACACGATGGTTTCGGGGTATTGGAAGTGGGGGAACGAGGCTGAGGCCCGCCGGATGTTCGACGGATCGCCGGTGCGGAATGTCATCTCTTGGACTGCGATGGTCAGCGGGTACTCAAAGGCCGGACAGGTGGAGAAGGCGAGGAGGATGTTTGATGCGATGCCGGAGAGGAGTGTCGTCTCATGGAATGCTATGCTTTCTGGGTACGTGCAGAATGGACATGCAGAGGAAGCTCTCGGGCTGTTTGCCGAGATGATGGACGTGGGGGTGCACCCGGACGAGACCACATGGGTCACCGTTGTTTCGGCATGTTCGTCGAAGGGTGATCTTGCACTAGCAGAGTCCTTGGTTGGATCCCTTCAGGAAAGGGGTATGAAGCTGAATTGCTTTGTCAAGACTGCATTGGTAGACATGTATGCAAAGTGCGGCAATTTGGCTCAGGCAAGGCAGATTTTCGATGACATGGGTAATCGAAAGAACTCGGTGTCTTGGAACGCGATGATATCGGGGTACTGCAGGGATGGGAATCTGGCAGCTGCAAGGGACCTCTTCGATAGGATGCCCGACAAGAATGTGGTTTCTTGGAATTCCATGATCTCAGGATACGTGCAGAATGGGCAATGGACCATGGCGATCGAACTCTTCAAGAACATGTCAAGGAAGAAGGATGTGAAGGCGGATGAAGTGACGATGGTCTGTGTAATTTCTGCATGTGGGCACTTGGGAGCTCTTGAAACTGGAAGATGGGCTGTGGATTTTGTTGCTCAAAACAAGATTGAGCTAAGCATTTCAGGTTACAATGCCCTCATCTTCATGTACTCAAGGTGTGGGTGCATGGAGGATGCTAAGAAGGTCTTTCAAGAAATGCCTGACAAAGATATAATCTCATACAATTCATTGATCACTGGGGTTGCAACTCATGGGCATGGAACTGAGGCTCTCGAATTGATGATGAAAATGAAAGAGGAGAGCATTACGCCGGATCGCATAACGTTCATCGGCGTCTTGACTGCGTGCAGTCATGCAGGACTAACTGTGGAGGGCCGTGAAATATTTGGATCCATTGAGACCCCGACCGTTGATCATTATGCTTGCATGGTCGATCTCTTGGGCCGAGCTGGCCAACTGGATGCTGCAAAGAAGCTGATGGACAACATGCCAATGGAGCCACACGCAGGAGTTTATGGAGCTCTGCTCAATGCAAGCCGGGTACATCGACGGCTCGATCTGGGCGAGTATGCCGCGGACAAGCTCTTCATGCTTGAGCCAGAGAATGCTGGCAATTATGTGTTGCTAGCCAACATCTATGCATCAGCTGGCAGGTGGGCTGATGTTGAGAACATCAGAAAGATGATGAGAGAGAGGGGTGTGAATAAAATGACAGGGTATAGCTGGGTGGAATTTGAGGGGAAAGTGCATCGTTTTATAGCAGGAGACCAGTCTCATCCCAGAATTAAGGATATTTATGAGGTGCTGAAAGTATTTGGGAACAAGATGAGGGGTTTGGGATACACTGTTGATAAGAGCTGTTCTCTGAGGGATGTAGAAGAAGAAGAGAAGGAAGACATGGTGGGAACCCACAGTGAGAAGCTGGCCATTGGGTTTGCACTGCTTGTTACCCAACCAGGCTCACTGGTAAGAGTTGTAAAGAACCTAAGGATTTGTGGGGATTGCCATCTTGCCGTTAAGATGGTTTCACTGTTGTCTAGGAGAGAGATTGTTGTGAGAGATAATAATAGGTTCCATTGCTTTAAGAATGGAGAGTGCTCTTGCCAGGATTTCTGGTGAGATTTCATGTCCTGGGCCCAGTTGCTAAGGGCAGATTGTTTGGGTGGTTTACATATAAACTCTTGTGGCATTTTTTTTCCTCTAAGAAGGATATTCATGATATTACGATACTAGGAAATATTTTTTTGTGAATAAAATTATGTCATAACTGTTCGCATAAAAATCTCAAGTTTCAGAAGATGCAAAAGGGCATTAAGAGTAACTCCTTTATACAGAGAGGGGTTAACATGTAAAATAACGTAATACTAACAATGTAATCTTATAAAAGATTCATAAAACATGCTAATAGATTTTAGACAAAATTTAATAAAATAACGTAATACTAACAATGTAATCTTATAAAAGATTCATAAAACATGCTAATAGATTTTAGACAAAATTTAATAAAATAACGTAATACTAACAATGTAATCTTATAAAAGATTCATAAAACATGCTAATAGATTTTAGACAAAATTTAATTATTGACAATCTGTACTTGAGAATCTCTGACATTAAACATGAGAATAATCCATAGTTCAATTTCTATGATAATGATTATTTCCAAACTAGATGCAAGAATAGTTATTTGGAGTCTTTACTTTTTCCTGATAAGCAAAATCCCTCAAGCAAAGGAATGACAAACTCCCCAGAAGAGTTTTATGACGAATCCCAGAGATTGATGTTTCCAAAGACTTTTCACTATAACATCTCCAATTCAAAAAAATTTGGTGCTCTCAAGTAAAGGTGAAGAAAACGTCGGAAAAAAAATCTGTAGTAGTTAAACATCAAGTAAAATTGAGATTCCACAGGTCAACTAGGAAGACAAAACATCCTGAAAATTGCCATTGGCTAGCTCTCCATCTCACACTATAACCAAGAGATCGTTTGGTTTGACGTAAAATATTATAAAACTAAATTAAGATACTTCTGGTTCTGAGTGGTAAACACCGTTTTCCTATTATCCTCATCCCTCCAAATTTAGTTTTCACTGTTTACCATTGCTGAGGTCCCAGCTGCTAGGAGGTTAACATCATAATTCACTTTGAATCGACATAGTCGATGCAACTTCCTCTTATACCAGGAAAATTTGAAGCAAAATTTCAAACAATCTTTTCCCTCCACTACAATAGACTTTCATGTCCTCCGACTTGAAATATGCATTGTTTCAGAATACCAAATTTCGTTCAGAGGAATTACCATTCCAATTGATCAAACCAAAACTAATTTCAAATAACTCCTTTACAAGTACTTACCTTCTGGAAGTGAATTAAGTCACCTGCAAATGTAAAATGTAGGGTTTCTTTGCAGGAAGCTTCGCCTCGATCCACTTCCAGAACAAGACTTTGACCCGCAAAAGTATTAAAAGCTTGTTAATTGTAACAACCCTTTTCGTGTAAACAAGCAAGCCTGTATGCAACCTTCACCTTTTATCTTCATTTAACCTCAACATAAATTCTTCCGTTTGCTTTTGCGAAATCTGGAGGTGCTAGTAGCAATTTCCAAAATTTTAATGCATTATGGAACAAATAAAGCATAGGGATTCTCTTTTGCTTCACTTTATATCTTCCCTGAACCTCAGCAAAAATGTAGTCCTATTGCTGTTGCGAAATCTTGTGGTGGCAGTAGCCATTTGCAAAGTTTTAGCACATCATGGAACAAACAAGGAATGGGGATTTTCTTTTCCTCACTTTCTTTGCGCCAAGGCCATTTCTCTAGTTCTGTGACATCTGTGAGGCCATGGGCTCCCTCAAATCTTCCAACTGTTGATGATTTCAAAAGAAACAATGTTATCAGGATTGTTTACCAAACTAAAAGAATAATAAGGAGGATTCAGCTGCACCTGCATAGCTGATAATTACATTCCGAACCTTATAGAAAAATCAGTACATGCATCAAAGTGGATGGAGCACTGTAACACTTGAAATGACAAAAAGCAAACCCCAGACTAGGCAACTAAGCATCAACAAGAGTAACTGAGTAGCTGCCCAAACACTTCAGCACCAATTCAAATCATATTATTTGCACCTGCACTTCATGGCAACACATCCAATTGATAAGAATAAATTATGCACTGAAAGGTCCAAATCATAGAACTCAACATAATCTTCAGAGAAGACATATTACCAGAGGGGAGAATCAACGTCAACATAGATAAAATGTCTAAAACAGTGATGTTAACGTTACGATGCTAGTACTTAACAAGAATATGGGTACAGCAATAAAAAGTCACAAAAACTATAATCCTCTCACAGAGCACACAGCATTGTCTGCTGGCATCTGAAAATAACCTAGCCCCTGAAACTTTCTGGACAACTACCTAACAAATCAAGCAACTCTGCTTCTCTTGTTGCTGCAAGCAGGACACTTATAGTGCTTGATATGTTCAGCTTTTGCAGGGGTAATCCTCACACATGTCCCATGAAACCATCTCTCGCACATGTCACAACATATCCAGAACTCGTCATTTGCATAGTTATCACCACATGCTCCACAGAGTGCCTTCCCATTTTCTTCTTCTTCCTCTTCCTCCTCATCCCCTCCACTTTCTTCTTCTTTTCTCGGAGGTGGCACCTTTGAGGCCTTCATCTGTGATTCTGATGGCCGAGCATGCTGAAGAAAATGGGTGGAAAAAACAGAACTACAGACAAGTTAAATAGTATTTTTTTACAAAAAATCAATCACAATTAGACACCTGGCATTTGACTTGCCTTCGTAGAACCTGACTTGTTACTCTTACTGCTACTGTTGGAAGTTTTCTCTTTCGTTTGATTCTTGGCAGCCCCTGTCACCACCTCATATACAGTTGGCAGATTGTTTATCATGTGGAAGAGCCTCCTCCTAGAATATGAGACAATGTGTCATGCTGTAGAAGCTTAGACTCTTTTATGTTCCTTTTGTCTTAAAAGAAGTTTAACACAATGAAAAAGATTGAGACGTTCTTTTGGGAAATATGAACAGGAAGCAGAGTACTAATTTCAAACCCTATAAATGTATAGCAACCTCTAGGATTTCAGAAGCAAATCATTGAGCTAAACAGTGTAGAACAAAAATAACAATATCAACAAGGATACTGGTGAAATTTCAGTAATAGCATAATCCTATGTGGATATAAACACAAGGTAAACAAAAGACCAAGTAATAAAATTATGCTTAATGTCCAAAATAGCATATTCACAAAATTCTGGAATTCAAAACTCCAAACACAACTGACAAGCCATGAAATTCAACTAAAAGTGGAGCAAAAAAAATGTAACCTCTACAAGGAAGCATTTTTTTGGCTATGTACCTATTTACTTGAATAACAATCAAACCCTTACGTAGCAGAACAAATAGAATAAATAAATGAGGCCTTCAAAACTAACATTTGACGATCTTATTCATTGGCTTCTTTTGTTTTGTACACGAAACTCTAAACTTCTTGCAGGCACAAACTTTGCATGATTCTTCCAGGAATTTTTAATATGCAATTATTTCATAGCCTTCTGAAGAATAAAACAACAACTGTCAAAAAAAATGGCATGCCAGTACATTTTATGCAAGCTCATTTGAGCCGGGGTGTGGGGGGAATGAACTGGACATAAAAGAATGCCATAGGAAGGGATAGTTGGAAGCATAGCCCTCAGATTGCTGGAACAAACAAGAGACAAGAATGTTATTCTCTGAAAGTGAATAAGAAAAAAGAATGTTATCTCTGTAAGATGTTTTATTCCTAATCTCAATGTGCACGACTACTAGTCTATTCCAAAAACCTTGCTAGGCATACAGGTAAGGCCTACCCTCAAGATGAAGACCTTCAGATGATCAGATCCCTAGGAAAGCTACTTTGAAACACAGAATACGTACTTCAATGTGTATTAGCAACAAGTTCTAGCTGCAGTAATACAAGTTTGTCATGCAAGTAATAATTAAAGGAAAAGAAACAGTGAAAAGGACAAATGTTCCAGTAGTGTTCAGTTAGCAGAACAATCACAAAGGTCATATGAAGAGACACCCACCATATCAAACATGTCATTCCTCAAACAATTTGCAAAACAACGAATGTTCTCATATACACTCACATATACAATAAAATACATCAATCAACTACTTTTATTGAAGGTGAGAGACAACAAGAAACTATGAAAACATTTGAAAACTACAATTGGGAGGGAAGGAAGGGGGGCTCCAAGTACAAAAAAAGGAGAATTCAGAGATGAAAACAACCATCTTTCATCGCATGTCGCATTTCTGCATAGACAATTTTGAACACCCTTACTCTAAACAAGGCTGGATTTGAATGCTACCATCACAGGTCCTCAGGACAAGAATCATGTTAGCAGCGAAAAGAGATCTGGCATGGATCCCCCAACAATGCATCAAACACTTAACATGATACAAGGCAGCATTAGCCAGCAGGTGTTTTCAAATTCCCCCTCCCGTCCAGAAAAGGTAACAGAAGCACTTGATACTGGAGGAATGTAGCACATTGCATCATATTTCCAAACATGGTGTTGACCAATATTGGTCATTATGGTTAAACCATAGACGCCAAGATTCAAGATGTCTGTAGAAGATTTCTCAACCACCTTGTCAGGCAGCTATCTCCAATGTTTTGGCCTTGGGTTTTTAGTTGCCAATCTGCTATTGACCATTGTAACTTCTTGCACTATGAGGGCTACTCTCAAAAACATTCCACCTCACCTCTAAAAGATGAAAACAACAATTTCTCTTCCTGTGTGTACCTTTAAGGTATTTCTACGCATATACCAAACTAGACAAACAACTACATAACAGAGATAATTTGTAAGAGAGCAAGAAAAGGATTCCACCATTCAGACTATTAACACCATCATGTCAAAATATAATCATACATATGAATGATGCAAAGAAACAGATCCATTGAAAAGACAGAACATTAAATATCCAAATAAAATGCTGGTAGAGACAAAAGCAAAAGGAAAGAGAGAGATAAGCTTCAAATGATGACTGCACTTAATTGAAGAAGATAATGGTAGAAGGGTTATGACCTTGCTTCTTTATCAAAACCAAAGCGAGCACCGAAATAGAATGCGACAGCCAACAGCCAAGCATCACTATGAACCGCAACTAGTGCCAACCAGTCCCCATTCTCCATCCCATCTCTAGCAAAATTAATTCCCAATGCTGGTTCAGGAAGCTCTGGTGGGACTTCCTCAGCTGGTAAGGTAACTTCCCAGGTTTCATTGGGAAATCCATAAAGGCATAAGTTCTCCTTCTCTGCAAAAGTAACAAGTGAGCTCAGCAGCTGGGAGCAGCACTCCTCTCAAGGACAAACCCAAACCACAACAGTGGCTTTGCCATGTAACAGACAATTATCAGAGTGAACAAAGTCATAAAATGTGCATACTACGTTACAACGCACAGCCTCTGGAAACATGTTATGTGGAGGAAAGTTTACATCAAAGACTACAGAGAAATGCCAATAAATAAAACGAGTATTAATATTGCAAAAATCCGAGAACGACTAAACATCAGAACATGGAAAATGCATACAACACCATAAATATGCCACAGCTCGATAAAAAATAAATTAACTGATTAATTTCCAAGCTACTTCCTTTGTTGACTGTACAAAGAAAAGCCAAGCACCTCAATGCCTGCTGGTGTTACAATCACATAAAACATAAGCATACATTTAGAACACCAAGGCGATCGCCATGGGTCTCGTGGGCATCCATTGTTCTTCATACAAAATAATCCTTTTTGCCAAAAACAAGCAAGAATCTCTAAACATAGAAGCCCACCATTTATTTATATAAAGGCACCAAACGAGAAGCAAAAAACCCAGATAGAGAACTGAACACATGAAGCAAAACAAGCAAAAAATTGGGCAACACCAGACACCTAGTGATCTTGCAAACCCAACCACTTTAAAAAATAAAAACAAATAAAGTATTCAAAAAGAGGACGCATTGAAACAAACTAAGGAACCCGAATAAATAAGAGAAGTGGGGGATGGCTCACCGGGATCGCACTGCTCGTGGAACTTGTCAACATCTGCAACAGAAATAAAACAAAAAAGAGGCCAATCAGAGAGACAGAAAGCAGAAACAGACATGGAGAGAGTCAAGCGTGGGGGTGGAACGGGCGACAAAGCGAGAGCAGGAGCAGAGGGAGGACCCGTGGTGAGAGCCTTGATCAGGCCGGCCCGCCGGCCTCTGAAGTCCTTGAAGACCTCCTCCGCCGTGCGCGGGTTGTACGGCCCAGAAGCCCCTTCCATCCCCACCACAGAGCCAGGACGGCGGCTGCCTCCTCAGAGGCCACTGGAGCTCCAATGGCGCTAAAGACAGCAAATTTCACCTATTAACCGTGCAATAGCAAAGAGAATTAGAGAGTGGGGGAGTGGAGAGGGGTGCTAGGGTTTTGGTCGCATGGGGGGAAATTAGGGTTTCTGCTGCTTGGAAGCTGGATCAGTGGAAGCTTGGGGAAAGCTGGGCAGCCAAAAGAGGAAGGAAAAGGTAAGAGAGAGAAAGAGGAAGAGAGAGAAGAGAAGGGGAGGAGGGAGAAGGAGCAGAGGGAAGGAGAAGAGGGAGGGAAAGAAAGGAGACACCTTGTTGAAAAAGAGAGAAGGGAGAGAGAGAAGGGAAAAGAAGGGCCTTCTGGACTTTCTGCTGAAATAATTTTTGTTGCAATGTCTTCGTGTGCAGTAGTAAGAGGGCATTGTACCAAATATAAAAATAAAATTGAAATTTTTACTTCTTTCTGGTTGATCAACCTGAAAGAGATCAAGACGCAGGGATTAGAGACGCACATGATAACCGATAAATATTTGATGGATTATTACTTTATAAGTTACTTAAAGGACAGTTTAGTTAGGTTTCATATGTATGTAACGAATAAAAGATAGTTTCAAATGAATTTTTACTTACATAGTTCTATAAGTTATCATATGTATATATCTTAATTCTCACATATTATTATATCGATCTCTTTGGAAAGGTTACAGTTACAACCTCATAGTTAGAATATTGTAAACTTGAAAAAAAACGTGTCAGAGAGACTGACTAAAAGACATCATTTTAGTGAAGTCAGGAATGTTCGCACAAAAATTCTTGAATATTTTTGACACGTTCGGTTAAGATTTGCGGTATTTCGGTGAAAAAGTATAACTTCGACTTTTCTAAAGATGCCATGAAAATTTATAACAATATGTGGGACTCAAGAATATACATGAACATGGTGTTTTAAAACATATATATACACAAATTTATTTTTTGCAGGAAGTATAATAGGTAAGCTCATCAACTCTTTTTAAAAAAAAAAAACATTGATAACAACGTCATTAATTCATCTTTGAATCAGTACCAAATCTGATCAGTCGTCCATGCTATTTTTAATATACTTAGATTAGTAAAGAAGATTTGTAGATGTGAAAATCCGGTGGTGTTCGTACTAGACAGACAGATGAATGCAATGGCACCACGTGGCATACCCAACGAATAGCGATGTGCTCTTTCAACCTCTCGCTTCCCACGAAGATAAAACATAAGCTGTCGGGAGGCCCAATCTCTGTTGAGGTTAACTTTCCAATGCCTAAGTTAACTTGATTTGAGATGATGGTTAATAGAATGAAAAGCATTTATCAAGAAGGTTACATATTTGGAGAAAAAAGAGGGCCGCTGCTTTTATAGGATCCTTCTAATTAAGTGAGAGTGAACATTAACTCTTACAAAAAGGGACACGTGCTATATGATCGAGCACCACGTGCGAGGCTCCTGAAGAGTAGGGCATCTCCAATCTGAACTAACGGGTCTAATCTCTAGTTAGGAAGCGAGTCGCCATGTTGACAGTTACGCGTGGTCCGTTTCGTGGACGCCTATTGTCCTAGGGATGGTGCCCCTAACAAATCTGTAGCTATTGCCACGTGTAAAGATGCTCAGTAGGTCTATAGCGGTGGTTAGAATGAGCGGAACTGGACTCTTTGGTTGATGGCTAATCCTTTTTGGGTCCTCAAGGGAACCTTTAGTGTCCTTGGGCTGGCTGGCTGGCTGTTTGGGCCGAGTGGCCCGCTGGCCGGGTGGCAGTCCAACCCTTTTGGGTCAGGCCTTGCAAATTCATCCTGAGTGGACCTTTAGGACCAACCATCCAAGATTAAACGAACAGTAGACAAAGCATAGAGGCGTTATACTTAAAAATAATTCTCATTTCTATTATTAAATAATTCTTTGTTGTGATGTAAACTAACTTAGAATGTTTAACATTTCTGGATCTATTTTATTTTATTCAAAGACCTAAAGTGAGAACTAAGACAATACTCAAAGGAAGATCTAAGTAGTAAGAAAAAACGTGCTCTCGTGTGACCGATTCAAAGAAAATGGGATAACACTATTGATGATAGTACACTTGAGAATCTAATTGTGTGACCGATTGTTAACTTATAAGTAGTGCAAAATAAGGTACATTCACCTTAGATCCATCCCTAAGAACAGCATGAGGTGGTTCAGAATGGAACCCCTCCCAAGTCCCAAAGTTTTGCAACATGCAAACAAGCAACACCCCCTGCACGGATGGAAGAGAGCAGCCATGGAGCAACCAAAAAAAAAAAAAACTGTTCTTTTTCTTTGATGGTAAGAACGGACAAATTTAGATGAGCGACGTTAGGGGACCGGAACAGAATCAAAATCAACAGACCACCGAGCCATTTAGCAGTCCAAACGATGTTCCCCTGCCATCATAACTCCAATGACAACTGAACAGCTCAACACTACAGGAAGGCCTCCAAAACTCTCAAAATTGCCAGCCCATGAAAGGAAAAAATTTTCTTTATTATAATCACAATAAAGTCTAAAAACCTTGTGTGAAAAATCCCTGCTACAATCTATTCCTCTCCCTTTCCAGATTGCACAAAGGTGAAAAATCGTAGAGCCGGATGATCAAAGAACCAAACATGAAGCGCTGGAGAAAATAATAAATTAAAACAGGACGACAAAAATAGAACACAGCAAAATGCTAATGTTTGTGCTCGTCGTCTAATAAGTAACATTCTTGGGGGCTCTCAATAATCCATTCCGCCCATTCCGCCACCCATGGCCGGGGTATCCTTCTCTTCTTTGGGAATCTCCACCACAACGGCCTCGGTTGTCGTCAATAAAGACGAAACACTGTCGCACAAAATAGAAAATTTGGCCATCATCAAAACTGCAGAAACATGTGCAGATAATCTAATTACATAGATCCATTTTATCTGCATAAAAAAAAGATACCATGTACATTATGCGAACATCAAAGATACAGGATGCCAACTCATAAGAGGACAACATTTGTTTTAGTCCTAAATCATATAAAATTTATCGATAAACCCAACATCAAAAGAAAAAGTGATCTTTGCAGCAAATTTCTTGTCGATTTCAATGCCACAAGCAAAACAAATAAAATAAGGGGATGCAGTGGAGCATGTCAAGGGTCCAAACAGAAAACAGTTTCCTAACGAAAATGCATGGACAACATCTTACCTTGCAGCATCCACCAAAGCCGTTCTAATCACTTTTAGTGGATCGATGATACCAGCCTTAACCATATCCACATACTCACCTGCACAAAATATTCACAATCTTTAGCTCGTCACCATAGTAGACATGCGCTATGGAAAGTCTTTTTGGGGACAAGACGTGAAAATGTCTCATCCAGTTTAATCAAAATACTACTACGCACCCATACATTACAATCATCAACAATGGTGGTCATTTCTAAGTATTTCACTCTGCCAGCATGATGTTACCTTCCAATTTACGTCTCAGAAGGTTTTCTCATTTTTCAGTCATCACAGAGACATGTAGAACAATTCCACTACTTTGAGTTCATGGCCCATTTTTCAACTTCATAGTGACATAAAAGCATATAAGAAAAGCATCTCCCATAAGATCTTCTGGGTCCCATCGTGTATTTATCATCTCGACGGCCTATTTCATGTATATTTCATATTTCAATGATGGGATTGGGAAAAGAACACTGAAAGAAAGCAAATAGTTGTGCCAAAACCACCTCCTTCCCACTCTACGCAACCTTGCCACATTTAAGTTGAATATTGTAAAGGGAAATGGATGCAAAGCTATTGCATGTTGGGAAAAGGGAAAAGGAGATGAGATATTGCAGGTTCATCAGCCATCTACCAAAACAAATCAGGAGTAAGAAGCCACTTCAACAAACGACAAAGGAAAATTACCTTTTGCTGCATCGTACCCAAGATCGTGATTATCCTGTTCTAATAACTTCCCCACAACCACAGCACCTTCAACCCCAGCATTGGAAGCTATTGTGTGCACTGGTGTCTGCAGTTGATATCCCGTTAGTTGCCAAACAAAAGAACAAGCCTACCAAACGTTGACATGCAAATGAACAGAAGGAATTTGGACCTTGAGGGCATTCTGGATAATCTGAACACCAATTTTCTGATCAAAATTGGCAGTCTGCAACTTCTCAAGCTCCTTTGATGCATAGAGGAGAGCAACACCCCCACCTGTCGAGAATGTTACGTCAGATTCCAAGATATCAGCTTGCCAACTCTTTTAACTTTAAGGTGGAATGAAAACTAACCTGGCACTATTCCTTCTTCTACAGCTGCCTTGGTTGCATTTAGAGCGTCCGTCACTCTATCTTTCTTCTCGCTTACCTCTGCTTCACTGGCTCCTCCAATCTAGCAGTTCAACACAAAAAACAGCAATAGACATGTTCAATATATAAATTAGTGGTGCATGCCAAAAAAGGAGGACCAAAAAGAAGTAACCTTAGTAATTACTTATTGTTTATATCTCTACTACCGAAAGAAATTTATGTTCACAAGCACATAAGTAATACAAAACGGGAGAAATACGGTTCAGGATCAAGCTTAAGAACGAAGGAATCAGAAGAGAGACTAGAAAAGGGAAGGAGGAAACAAGAAAAAAAAGTACTGAAACAAAGTTGATGAGACGACGAAAGAAGATGAAACCAAAAATGACAGAATTAAATGATTGCTCTAGTTTGCTAATCAAAAACAGCTGAAAGCATGGAAAGATGGAAGCTTCATTGGGATGACAAACACAGATCAAGAAATAAAATAAATGAATACACAAGAAAAGGCATACCTTCAGCACAGCAACACCACCGGAAAGTTTGGCCAATCTTTCTTGCAACTTCTCTTTATCATAGTCAGAAGTGCTTAGCTCAATTGCAGATCTCAGCTACAATAATAGATGTTTAAAAGGTGAGCACAAATTTCATCCTCGCTATTTAATAATCACATGTCAAAGACTTACGTCCCTTCCATTCCTTTGTACACCACATGGGGAAAAATATTGCATCTACCTGTTCACATCTTTCTTCAATAGCTTTCTTGTCACCAGCCCCATCAAGAATGACCGTGTCATCCTTGGAGATCGTTACCTGAAAGTGATAGCAAAACAAATGCAGTTTTTAATCAGTCCAATACATAAGAAGACTAATACATAAATACGGTTATAATTATATAGATATATTTAAATATATACAGGGGTGTGAGTGTGTTGTCGGTTTGGATGTGTGCTTCAGTGTGCGCACAAGTTAAATGCCTTCGACTGTACATGATAACTAAATCATAGGCTAGTTCAACATAGGGGGAAAGCATAAAGCTTATATGACTGCAACTGTGCAAATACACCAATAAATTTGCTTGTAGGTATGTATGCACACGGCCAACTTGAGAAAAGAGGTGACCAGGAATTGAAGTAGCCCATCGATATCACTATACAATTGCAAACATTATCAACCATCATAAGAATTTTCTTTTAAAAAGAAAAAGAAGCGCACACCTTTTTGCATGTACCAAGCATATCAAATTCCACTTTTTCGAGGTTCAAACCAAGTTCTTCTGTAATAACCTGCAACAATTATAAAAGGCACATCTCAATAGGTACTTAAAAAAACCTTAACAGAGAATAAGGTAAAATAAATAAAGAGGTGACAACGCACATCACCACCGGTCAAAGTAGCAAGATCCTGCATAATGGCTTTTCTGTTTTCTCCAAAACCAGGAGCTTTAATGGCACAGACCTACACATCCGTTAGAAACACATTCACACCAAAGCTTCCAGAAATGTAAGGACAGTAAACTATACAACAGGGACAAGGTGAATTTCTTCAAGGGGAGCAACCTTAATCCCGGCACGAAGCTTGTTAAGGATGAGAGTTGCTAGGGCATCACTCTCTACATCTTCAGTAACAATTAGGAGAGGTCTTTGTCTCTGATTTAAAACACAACATAAAAAAAAATCAGCAAATAGATGTTGCTTTTAACACTGTTTTTACTACAAGTAGAACATAGACACAGAAACAAACCTTCAGAGCAAGCTCCAATACTTTCACTACAGCATTAATACTTGAAATATTTTTCTCATGTATTAAAATAAGTGGATCTTCGAGTTCCTGCCATGGAACAAGAAAAAAAAATGCGGACTAAGTAAATATTGTACCACTGCAAATGTGGACTCATTCATCAAAGGAGAAAAGGCATTTACACATTTCTGGGACTTTTGATCTGTCATGAAGTAGGGGGATATATAGCCCCTGTCAAGTTTCATCCCCTCAACCACTTCCAATTCGTTGTAAAGAGTTTTCCCATCCTAGAAAATAATTGAAGAAAAAAAAAACTCACATTTAAAATCCTTGGAGAGTGAAGGAAATTAGATTTCAATCCTAGATGTAACAAAAATGCCAGTTAATGAACAAGGAAGCTACACTCGAAAAGATAACGACAGAAAAAAGAACCAAGTAAACTAATAAAATGCTGAAGCACCATCAAAATGATGAGTGCAAAAAAGCCATATAAAGAATGGTGAGACAAGTTACACTTCTAAATAAATGCTAAAGAAACAATCAAGTTATAACTCCAATCGATCTACTGAACAGAAGCCTTTGGCAAAGGATAGAATCACTTACAGCAATTGTAATGACTCCCTCTTTGCCAACTTTTTCCATAGCCTTCGCAATGAGCTCACCAATCTCCCTTTCTCCATTTGCTGATATTGTGCCAACCTTTTGAAAGAGCAAAAAAAGTAATACAGTTACACTTCCAGTGGCATTTATATCATGGAAAAAGTGACAGATAGTGCACAGCAACGATAACAAAGTCAACCTCACTGATAAAGCATAGTATCCTAGAGGATGGGGACAAGGCTGTGCATTTAAAGGCAAATAAGAACCTGTGCTATCTCTTCTGATGTGCTGATCATTCGTGCTCTGCTTTTCAAATTAGTCACAACTGCATCAACTGCCATTGTGATGCCGCGTCTTAAATCCATTGCATTCATTCCTGCTGCCACTGACTTACAACCTTCAGCAAATATTGCCCTAGTGAGGACAGTCGCGCAAGTGGTACCTGCAAAGATATTAAGTTTATAGACAGATCGAGCAAGATACTAAGTATACAAACTCCAGAAAAAATGAAACATCTATAAAACTAAACTGATCCAACTGTGCCAAACTCTAAATCTGTGCAATAGAATTCCATATCATTGACTAGCGAACCTAGCATTTAAGGAGATTGGCTTCAACAAGAGAACATAGACGGCATGCTCATGGATACAAATACTTCTATTGCACACAAAAAATTGAGCCTAGCTACTAATAATTTCAACAAAATCACACATGATAGAATAATGAACCATCATATCATTCCAGACTTGGCAGCAAGGGACCCGTTTGCAATTCTATGTAGTTATGCACAAGAAGATACCCCTTTCTATGCAGGGATGCAAAATTTTTCAACAGAAAACATGAGGCTCGAGTTCTTAAGAACTTCTTGCAACCACTAAGACCTTATTTGAGAAACAATAAACATAGCACTTGAACAGAGAATATCACAAAAAGGTGACACAGGAACAATGGAGATATCATCCCTACCATCGCCC
The DNA here is from genome assembly GCA_030544215.1 of Zantedeschia hybrid cultivar. Lineage (NCBI taxonomy): Eukaryota > Viridiplantae > Streptophyta > Magnoliopsida > Alismatales > Araceae > Zantedeschia > Zantedeschia hybrid cultivar. The sequence goes on along the minus strand of JARZZO010000013.1, from coordinate 45,586,587 downwards.
GCAGTATCGTTTGTTGCATTGGCAACCTGCTTTACAAGGCTTGCACCCACGTTCTTCACCCTATCCTTGAATTCAATACTCTTGGCCACAGAGACACCATCTTTTGTCACTTTAGGCGCGCCAAAACTTTGTTCCAAGATAACATTTCGCCCCTACAAGCATGCCAAACGGATTACCTATGACTAACACAGATTGTAAATGACAAATGTGTGGAACATTAAAGAGAGGAAGAACTTTTTTCCTCTGAACTACGAAGAACTTTTCTTTGAACTACGAAACCAAGAACCTTATTAGAAGAAGGAAACACTAATAAACAAACAAAAAAATGAAAAACCTGCCTAACAACACAAAGGTACAATTTTGAAACATGCCGTCCAATACCTTGGGGCCCATGGTCACCCTCACTGCGTCCGCGAGCTCTTCCACTCCCCGCAGCATCAAAGCACGGGCTTCAACCCCAAACTTAATGTCCTTCGCCGCATAGTTCCTACTCCAACCCAGCCTACTCCCGACCTACACACCAACATTCCACAACCACAAACTATTATCCACTGATGCACCGACAACAAAAAGAGAGATACGAAGCAACACATCAGAAATCACACTTCCAGAAGCACCCACAACAAAACTTTCCAACAAAATCTCACCTGCTGGCTCCGGGTCGCCGCAATCCTACAATAAAAAGTCAACGAAATGATCAGCGGAACCAAAAACAGCACAATGATCAAGAGAAACAACAGAAGCACATAGCAAAAGATGAAACAAACACGCAGAGGATTGATCCTACAAACAAAACACTGGAATCTAAGAAGAACAATAACAAGAAGAAAAAAGAAGATGATGGCCATAAAAAGAGGAGAAGCCGCTTCCAATCGCCATTGATGCCGCAGCCGCGACGCTTACCGGGCCTTGGAGGCGAGGCCGGCCACAGCGCGGTGCATGATGGGCGCGAAGTGGGAGGCGCGGCGGAGCAGAATTAGGGTCCTTCGGTGGTGGAGACGGCAATGGGGAGGAGAGGAAGAAGGGTGGTGGCAAAAAAGAAGAAGAAGAAGCAAGGAAGAAGGTGGTGGTGCTGGGTGTGGCTCTGGGGCGGGGGCTGTGGTTGCAGACCCGTCTAGAACCTCCGCTAGGGTTTAAGGTTTAGCAGCGTCCGGTCGGGTGGACCTCGGGACAACTCACGGAGTTAATCCGGTTCTGACGCTTCCTCGGTGGATAAATACGTGGATTAATGTCGGTTCGGCCGCGGTGAGAGCCGTGGCGTGCACTGTTGGACCGCGAGGCAGCGTAACATAGCGTACGTGTGGTGGGCTTGGGAGCTGGGCCTTCACGAGCGCCCAACACAACTATGGGCTGTTATCGCATGGTGGGCCGCTCCCCGGAGCGGGGAACGACAGATCTATACTTTATACTATACTAATAAAAAGGAGTTTCTAAATAAGTTGACGTGACACTCTCATATTCGTTTCTGTCAAAAAAATATATTAAACAATTTTTATGAGAAATTATTATAGTCATAACTTTATTATGATTATTATTTCTCCTTATCACCTCTACCTATTTCAAAACAACTCATTAATAGTCATAATTCGTATTTCCACTCATTTCAAAATAACTCATTAATGGTTATAACTCTTATTCTCACCTACTTCAAAATAACTCATTAATAGGTATAGCACTCTCTCTTACTTCCACCCATTTCAAAATAACTCATTAATGACTATCTCTCTCTCTCTCTCTCATACACGCAAAGGAGCTTATTTGGTAACAAAAATATTAACTCATTTATATTATAATAAAAATATTTAAAAAAATAAAAAATATTAATATTAAATATAATAATAATATTCCTAAATATTTGTCTTGCTCTATTTTATTTAACTTATCTTATAAATTTATTTAACTCATATGCTATATATTTTTTGTAATATATTATTTATATTTATTATTTATTACGTTAATTTTTATATGTTGATAATTGTCAAATTATATAATACTTAATATATATAGTCACATATAAAAAAAAATAGTTAATATATTTTTAGTTGTAATATATAGCATACTAATATTTTTATGTATATTAATATATCGGTAAGTCACCTGGCAAAGGGGACCACGCAAAATGCTAAAGTTAGAAGTATACCTTCTGTATCTTTACCTGACATCAACCTTTATCAACAATATTTTTTATGAATGATTTGTTTTTGAATAACGATATTGTGAAAATCTTTATTACGTGGAAATATCATAGTCGTCCATTATGTTTGAATAATATTTTACCTACTTTACACGATGTTATGGTTTCGTTCGTACAAAATTATGTTTATACTTAATTATGTACTACATGTTACTATTTTTTTTTTCTAACACTACTTTAGATCTCGTGAGATATCTTCATTAAACTCATCTAGCTAGCACTACAATTTAGCATGCAAGCGAAATGCCTTCATATTAGAGCCTTCATTAAGCCTACATTAGAACCTTTAATATTTCTTATATAAAATTACTTTATATTTGATTATCTGCTTAAAATTAAAAGTTTATTAAGATGAAATGATTTAAATCAATATGATATTTTTATCTTAACATAAATTTTAAATTTTTTAAATAATTTCACATAAATACCGTGGATCGCATGGATTTGAAACTAGTAACCGAATTATTCTACAGACTACTAGTTTGTAGATGAGTTAATCACGTTCTGTATAAACCAATATGCATACTGGGTAAGGTATTAGATATAAATCCTCTCAGTTAATGGGATAGGCATTCTAAACTACTAGCTTAGTAGATAAGATGATAGATCCATCTTGAATTCAAACTGAATATGACATGTTTGCATCCTTAATAGCGCCATGGGGTTTACTGATATAATGATTAATGATGTGTGAAATTTCATTTCTTAACATCGTTCTCATTTGACTCACTTTCATTAAAAAATTAATGAAGTTTAGTAAGTAATGATTTTTTGGGGATTCTAAAGTATTTTTTATATACACCCCGACTATAGAATAAATTGTAAAAGTGCAACTTTATAAATGACTTGAGTGATATTAGTTTTCCAACTATTCTCCGAACCTGAGTGTTTTGACTTCCGTTGGAGGTCTACCGGCCAATTAAGACTCATGAGATTGAGGCATACTAAGGTTTCTTTGTTTGCACGTAAAACAAAACAAAATTGGATGAAAAGGTTTAAGAAATCCATTTACGAGGAAGATAAAATATAATCGACCATTTGACACTTCTGAAAATCTTTTTATTCGTTTGTTTGCTCGTAAATTTTTTTCTTGAAAATGATTTTATACATTTATTTGTTTATAAAAGATTTTTCGCATTACAAAATTTTTAACATATACGACAGAGCCAAAAGACGCTTTTTATATTTTTCTGAACAAACAAATACCTAAACTTGACATTTGATTGGACAATTCAAATAAAAAAAGGCAATATCCTCACATGATCAAAATTCGAACTGTAACATTAAAAGATATTTTTTCTTTCTTTTTAATTTTCAGCTTAAGGTATGTTTGGTCTTATTCTACGTAAAATATATTCCATCGGAAAATACTTTCTAAGGAAAATAATTTATATGGAAGAGAAAAACATAATCTATCATTTGGTACTTTTGAAAATATTTTCATTTTTTATTTTCTTGTAAAATATTTTCTTAAAATGATTTAATATATTTGTTGACTTCAAAAGGATATTTCAAATTGCGAGATTGTTAACATAGGTCCACTTGATTTTTTAAGAAACAACTTTATGAAAAGAACGAAAATAAAATTCATTATTTGGTATTTATGTCAATTATTTTTAAAAAATATTTCATTTGTTTGTTTTCTTTTTTTTTTTTCAAAAAGTGATTTTCTGTATCTGTTTTCTTGTAAAAAAAAAAATCCTTTCTTGAAAAATCCATTAGCTAGGGCTTGCCCAACATCTTCGAGAGAAGACACGAGAACCTTACATGTTAAAGGCTTGAAAGAAGCCCGGAAAATGGCATTTGCCTATTTTTGACAAATGCGGAAATTAGGATTTGGGAGTCATTAGATGATGTTTTATGTTGACTTTTGATTTCAGTGTAACAGAATAAGTAATGTTAAGATACTTTTCCCAAAATTTTAAATCCGTAAGCTATTTCACTGGGTACCAAATGGATTGGTTGCATGTAAAACTTAATCATAGGGAAAATGTTTTTAATGGAATAAAATTTTAAAGAAAAATGAAAACATAATTTGTCATTTGGTATGTCTAAATATTATTTCTTTAATTTTTGCTTCATCTTTTCTTATTTCTAAAGTCAAGTCTACTTAAGCAATATACTATTAAATATATAAATTAACAAATAGTATATTAAAAATAATTTTTAATGTTGAAGCCAATTAAATTCATGGAAGTACATTATTCATGTACTGGAGAAGGGGAAGGGAAGACTCGCAGAAAACAACATCCGCCCCTTCCAACCGATGCCAAAATCGGGATTTTCTGAATGGTCAGAAAATCTTATTTCCGTCGACTTTTGCTTTTCCATGCTCCCAAATAGGCATGAGGTTTTCCCGAAAACTAGTGCAGCGCGCACCTTTTACTCCCAACCAAATGGTCCCTAACTCCATCCAGTTAAAGTCCCTTAATGGGCAACATAAGCAACTCCTAAGGATCCAATGAGCAATTACTGTTTGGAACATGATACAATAATGCTATTTCCTAACACCACTTTTTAACACGTCTAGATGATAATCACGCATCGGATGATTGGGCAGATTGGAAGATAAGACTGTCAAAAATGTACAACAATAATATTTTCCTCCAATGTATGATCGCACCTACCGATGTCAAAAATTGGTGTTAGAAAATAGTGTTTCTGTACCATTTTCCTTACAGTTTAGGATAATCATAAAATAATCAAAATACTATATAATTGACTTCCAATTCCTCTCCTTTTTCTCTCAAAATAATTAGAAAAAAGTCCAAAAATACTTCCAATTGGAAGTTCTGCTAATCACAGCCTTACTAGTTAGTAGGAATGCCCAAGATGCTTTAATTAGCGCACGCTGGTGATCTGCTTCATTACTATCTAACATCAGAACCGTCCATAAAGGAGGCCCATAAGGGAGAATGAAAACAAAATTAGGCACGTCCTCTAAGTAGGCTAAACTTTTCACATATGTCCCATCTAGCCACTTCTTTCTTCTACTACTTTTTTGTCAATGTCTAATTTAAGCATTAGTTCCTTCTTCAGTTGGCTAGGCTACAAAGATCAATTTCATTGCATGGTTTCCCTTTCATTGTGATCTTCTATAATCGGATGGCCAAAATGTTTACTATTCTCCAACTTCCCTGCCATGCATTTTAACTAAACTCTGAATTGTATGCCTTCTTGGTGGATACTGTAGTTTTTGACAGTCCACATGGACTAACACAAAGCCCTTCTTCTCCCAAGCTGCCCTCCACTCTTCATTGTTTATAGGATTAACCTCAAGTTACCTTTTAATAATATATTTGTATGTTCAAAAAGGCAAAAGTTATTCTTACTTAAAGTTATCTTCATTTTTTTCTAAAATTGGGAATTAAAATTTTTATTTAGCATTAAAATAAATTTAGTTTACCCTTACTTTTGGATTTAATTCTAATGCCTTGTCTCAATTTTGAATTATCTTGATGCCAAAAAAAGAGGGTCATTAGAATGTAAGCATATCTCTAGTAAAAGTATCCCGCGATGCTTGGTGCCTTTCTCCCTATGACATGGACACACCCAATATTTATAACACCGGACCGAGACCAGACGCTCAATTGGACAGGCATTTTGATCCGGTCTACTTTAGATGAACTATTTAAAATTAGTATTTCAATTAATTTGCTTCAAATTTTGTTTAATTATTTTATTTTAAAAAAATAATAATTTTTTGATAGAACGGAGTTTACAGACCGAAGTCATCAGTTTTGGTTCTTATCCGGTTAGGTTACTGGTTTGGTCGAATTTTCAAAACACCACCTTTTTCCATCCCCACTCAGAACAACATGAGGTAGTTCAAAATGGAACCTCCCAAAGTTACGCAACATGATAAACAAGCGACACCTCTTGGACACGGGGAAGTGAGATTAGAGAACAGCCGTGGAGCAACACCAAAAAAAAAAGAAAATTCTGTTAATCTTTCTTCGATGCGAAGAACCAACTTTGCATCTAAGCTTACAGACTGTAATAACTTCCCAATGGATAAATTTCTATCTGGAGTTGAACTACTAAATCAACACCCAGTTCGAACGAGCTGGGCAGAGGAAGATGAGAAAACGTAAGAGACATATCAGGAATCTAATTTCCATCCGCATTATGCGTTGCACCTTCAGGTGGAGTGCTCTCAACTAAATCTAGATCCTGTTGGACTGATTTGAACGCAGAGAAAGAAAAAAAAAAAAGAAAACCCAAGAAAGACATGGTGCAGCAGATAAATGTGAGAAATAGGAGGACTGTTGTCATGCAGAATAAAAGGGGGATTTAAACCAGCAGCCGAAGTTGAGAGGCTGCTTCACAACATGATAAGAACAGAACTGGAAGGTAGAGTAGCCATAAGAATCACAACTCTACATCAAATAATACTACATGCATACTCATAAAGACTGCAATATCTATATGCGGGAAAGCCTAGCAGTTTTGTTTAACTAGCACAGATACACGTCACTTACCTCAGAATTTTGCACAGAGATCCGTTCTCTGAGAAGATGGAGGGGACTGAAATAAAGATGGAGACTCCATCGCCCTGCCGGATGCCCCAGGAGAGGATTTCAGCAGAGAAAGCAAAGTGGAACAACGTAATCACTTAAATTTTCAAGTCGATCGGAAGGAAAATTTGTCGTTTATTATAATCACAATCAAGTCTTACACCTTGTGGAAAATCCCTGCTACAATCTTTTCCTCTCCCTTTCCAGCTTGCACAAAGGCGAAAAATCCTAGAGCCGGATGATCAAAGAACCAAACACGAAGCTCCGGAGCAAATAATAGAAACAGGTCGAAGAAAATAAAAGAACACAGCAAAATTCCAATGTTTGTGCTTGTTGTCTAATAAGTTGCATCCTTGGGGGCTCTCAATAATCCATTCCGCCCATTCCGCCGCCCATGGCCGGGGTATCCTTCTCTTCTTTAGGAATCTCCACCACAACAGCCTCGGTTGTCGTCAACAAAGACGAAACACTGTCGTACAAATAGAAAAATTGACCATCATAACTGCAGAAATTTAAGTGCATTTAATCTAATTACATAGATTCATTTTATCTGCACAAAAAAAGATAATATGTACGGCCATCCCGTGGTCCAACCCAGCCCAAGCCCATATTAAAGGAAATTGAGTTGGCTCAAGTCATTTTGGACTGAAAACAGATTGGCCCAGTTTAATCTATTGACTTTTACAATAATTCATACAAAAAATAAAACATTTCTAACAAACCATTTATAAACAAGGTCAGCCCAACCTAACCAACCCACTTACTTTTGAATTGGGGCTGAATTTGGACTAAATTTGAGTTAAATTTAGACTGAATTTGTGTTGGGCTATTTTGAATTTGGGTTAGACCCAAACAGCCCAAGCCGCCCAATTACATCCCTACTGGATGCCAACTCATAAGAGGAGAACATTTGTTTAGTCCTAAACCATGAAACTTATTGGTAGCTGATAAACTCGACATCAAAAGAAAAAGTGATCCTTGCAGTAAACTTCTTGTCAATTTCAGTGCCTCGAGCAAAACGATAGAAATAAGGGGATGAAATGGAGCATATCAAGGGTCCAAATAGAGAACAGTTTCTTAAAGAAAATGCGTGGAAAATATTTTACCTTGCAGCATCAACCAAAGCAGTTCTAATTACTTTCAGTGGATCGATGATACCAGCCTTAACCATATCCACATATTCACCTACACAAAATATTCACAATCTTAGCTCGTCAGCATGGTAGACATGCTATGGGCAGCCTTCTTAGGAACAAGACGCAAAAATGTCTCATCAAGTTTAACCAAAATAATACTAAGCATCCACACATTACAATCATCAACAATGATGGTTATGGCCCACTTTGAGTTTATGGTCCACTTTTCAACTTCATAGTGACATTAAAACATATAAGAAAGATGCTTTGGGTCCCTCGTGTATCTCTGCGAGCATATTTTCATGTATATTTCATATGTTGGTGATGGGATTGGGAAAGAACACTCAAATAAAGTAAATAGTAATGCAAAAACCAGCTCCTTTCCCCTCTCAGCAACCTTGCCACATTTACGTGGAATGTCCTCGTAAAGGGAAATGGATGCAAAGCTATTGCATGTTGGGAAGAGGGAAAGGAGATGATATATTGTAGGCTCATCAGTCACCAACCAAAACAAATAGGAGAAAGAAGCCACTTCAACAAACAACAATAGAAAATTACCTTTTGCTGCATCGTACCCAAGATCAAGATTATCCTGTTCTAATAACTTCCCCACAACCACAGCACCTTCAACTCCAGCATTGGAAGCTATTGTGTGCACTGGTGTCTGCAGTTGGTGATATCCCCTTAGTTACCAAACAAAAGAACAAGCTTACCAAAGGTTGACACGCAAATGAACAGAAGGAATTTGGACCTTGAGGGCATTCTGGATAATCTGAACACCAATTTTCTGATCAAAATTGGCAGTCTGCAACTTCTCAAGCTCCTTTGATGCATAGAGGAGAGCAACACCCCCACCTGTCGAGAATGTTACTTCAGACTTCAAGATATCAGCTTGCCAACTCTACTAACTTTAAGGTGGAATGAAAACTAACCTGGCACTATTCCTTCTTCTACAGCTGCCTTGGTTGCATTTAGAGCATCATTCACTCTATCTTTCTTCTCACTTACCTCTGCTTCACTGGCTCCTCCAATCTAGCAGTTCAATGCAAAAGCAGCAACAGACATGTTCAACATAGAAATTAGTGGTGCATGCCAAAAAGGAGGAACCAAAAAGAAGCAACTTTAGTAATTAATTTTTGTTTATATCTCTACCACTGAAAGAAATTTATGTTCACAAGCATGTAAGTAATATAAAGCAAGAGAAGCATGGTTCAGAATCAAGCTTAAGAACAAGGGAAACAGAAGAGAGACTAGAAAAGGGGAGGAGGAAACGAGAAAAGAATGGGAGAATGACTATTACTGTAACAAAGTTGATGAGACAATGTAAGAAGATGACAGCAAAAAGGAGATAATTAAATGAAGAAATAGATAGGGGAATTGCACGACCTCGTGTAGTCGATAAAAACTGAAAATAGCAAGTCTACACTTGATACCTAGCCAAGAGGCCAAGAAAGCTACCAGGACTACTAGGGGAAAAAAGAAGAAACAAGTGGGGTTAGGAGAGAAACTAAGGTTCAGTGAGGAAGAATAAATAGTTCACTTTCCTTATTCCATCTAATTCTACAATCAATTGCACCACGGAGTAGCTATTAAAACTTTTAAATCATTTCAACTCGCTTAAAGAAGTAATAGACCTCTGAGAAATTACATCCATGAGATGTCCTATAAATATTTTTTAAGAACAAAAAAAATTGACTGTTAATGCACAATAAACAATGTATAGCGGGATTCACAATGGATCGACAAAATTATGCAGGCAAAGTCATTGCTAACTGGTTGAAAAATGATACTAGTAAGAGATCAATCCAAGCCTCCAAAATGGGATGTGGTTGAATGTAAGATTTTGCATGACAAGCTGGTAAGATGTGAATAATTCACATGTATAAACAAAAGAACAAAAAAAGGCCTCCAAAAAATAACAAAAGGAGGGCTATAGAGGGTAGAGGAGACCCAAAACTAAAGACCCAGAGCTCGAGAAACTGAGAGGTGTGGGACCAAACTAAAATCTACTCACAAATGAAGGATACAAGGTGGGAATCTTGTCCACTCTTGCCCTAAAAGGTACAAATATTCCTTTCAGACCAGATGCATCAAATTGTGGCATGGAGGATGGAGAACCATCCACCAGATCTACTTATCACAAGAATGGGACCACAGCCACTGCTAACAACTCAAGAGCTCATGAACAGACTTGCAGGGAACCCCACTGCTGCTCAAGTCTGGATAGGAGAGCAGACCAGATGGAGCGAGAAAAAGGAAAGACAACAAAAAATTGATCATGGTTTCCACTCCCTAGCAACACGAAAAACAGGAGAAAGGGATATCCAGCAAGAAGGATGCCAACCAATCTCTAGTGGGGAGTCAACCGCAGGCCACTCTCCATAGCAGAAATTTCACCTTCAAAGGGAAGCAAGTCTTCCAAACCAGGCCAAAGAGGGGCATCCCGATACCACCATCATGTATCATATGATAGGTAGACTGCACAATGAAGGTCCCATCGTTGTTCCATGCCCAAGACTGCCTATCTAAACAGCCAGGCTGCTGTTGGCCCGAAAAATTTTCATGCGCAATGACATTGTCCAAAGCATGCATATGCACATGATTGTGCGATACAAAAGATATATACATGGTATATACTCGCAATGATGTGAGTTTATGTTATGGAAAATATGCATGGCATGGCATATGTACATATTAATATGAGCCTATGTTATGAAGGAATAAACAAGCATGCACCAATGATATGGAGGTCCATGTCAAATAAAAGACATTCCTATATGCATGCGAATACATAGGCCTATATGCACGCATTAGGAAGGCAATGGAGTAAGAGATATACCTAGACCAAGATGCCTTAATCAGGGCTCCTACAAAAGGCCTAAAACAGCCCCGGAATTGCTCTTATATGCTGTCCAAAACCAGCCCCCGAAACTCCTATATGCTGCCCCTAGAGTGGCTTGATGGCTTCAATAAATGGGCCCAATTGGAAGCCCTAAAATGCAGCAACAAAAACACTCCAAATGCTGTGAAATAGGGGCTCAAAACAGTCCCGAAATGGGCTTAAAACAGCCCCAAAATGAGCCCAAAACAGCTCCAATGGAGGCCTAATATCAAGGTGTGTAGGCCCAATAAGATGCCCAATAAGGGACCCAATATGAAGGCCCAATAAGAGGTCCAAATGGGCCCAAAGATCAGTCCCACAGGGCCCAAAAAACCTGCAGCCCAAAAAAGAAATTCTCCAAAAACCCAAAAGAGGAAAACTTTCCCAAAAAAGAAAGAAGCCAAGTGGTCCCCTCTCTCTCTCCCCCTTTATTTAAATAGAGAAGAAGGAGGGAGGAGAGAGAGAGGAGGAACCCCCACCCCCCACCGGTTGGTGGACCCCAACCGGTTCCAGGGGAGGAACCGGTGGGGGGTCCTCCTCTCCCTCTCTCTTTCAAATTTTCAAAAAAAATAAAAAAGGGAGGGAGGGGAATGTTAACAAAGGGGGATAAGGCCATTTGATGTTCCTTAAGCACTCCCCAAGATAGTGGAGCCTCCACTAAGCCCCATTAAATTCTCCATTAAGAGAGAGCCCATCTTACCCCCATTCACACTAAGAAACCAAAAAAGAGGGATGATTAATGGGCAAAGGCTCATTAAGAGCCAAAAAAGCAAAGGAGCAAAAGAGAGAGGGGGAAGGGGAACAACCCCCCCCCCACACTGGTTGCCCAAAACCGGTGGGGGGACCCCCCACCGGTTCCCAACTGGTGGGGGGTCCAAACCGATGGGGGTGCCAACCAGGTCCCCCCCACTCTCCTACTCTCTCTCTTCTCTCACCCTTCTTGAATAAAAAAAAAAAAAAAAGATGGGGAGAGAGAAGCTAACCGGTGGGTACCCCCCACCTCGGGCTTCTCCGGTGGCACCCCCCACCGGGTCCAAATTGGAGCCTATAAATAGGACCCCAAGGCCCTCAATTGACATACCACACACACCCCACTCCATACATTCAAAGTGGGAAAATTGTAAGAGGAGGTTCTGCTGCGTTGAAGACCAAACCCGGTGTCTTTGCTCGGATTTGCTGCGTTTTGGAGGATCCCCTCGTCCCGGAGCGCTCTCTTCCTAAGGTTTATTCCTAAGGGGAAACCCTGCCGATTTGTTTGTTGTAAAAACTTTTTTTATAAGGCGAAACTCTGCCGAAATAATGAAATGACTCTTTTGATGTCAAATTATATGCATGTGTGTCATAAATTTAATAATTAATATCATGTATTATTTTTTATATATACATATAATTAATTTCCTAGGTACTTTAAAAATCTGATTAAAAAATATAAAGAAACCTATGAATCCTAATCTTGGTCTCATCCCTAAACATAGGCGGGATAATCAAAACCTAGACATAAATATAAAAAAATTAAGATTAATTAATAACCTTAATTAATTACTGAAAAATTCAATAGTTAATGAAAATATCAAAAAATGCAGCGAAAATCAGTAAAAAGCAGGAAAATTAATAATTAAAAATAATTGGCCATAGAAAATATTTATCTACCTAAGCAATCAACATAATAAATACAAAAATTGGTTGAGAATCAGGAAAAACAGTTTAAAGACAGAAAGAACAAATCTGAAAATATATAAAATTCTGAAATGACCAAAATCCCCCTAGAACTTAATAAAATTACAAAAATACCTCCCATCCATGATAAAAATCTGTAAAAAAATCATAAAAAATTCTTAAAAAATATCAAAACTTCTCCGATGTCCAAAATACCCTCCAAGCTTTAATAAGATGAGTAAAATTACCAAAATACCCTTACAACTCAAATACACTTAAAATAACTCTAAAATACCTCCTAGGATTTTGAAACCTCCCTAAATCATTAAAAATCATTTCACACACTAAAGTGACCATAAGATGGGTAAAATTACCAAAATATCCTTACAACTCAAATACACTTAAAATAACTCTAAAATACCTCCTAGGATTTTGAAACATCCCTAAATCATTAAAAATCATTTCACACACTAAAGTGACCATAATACCCCTACACCCTCCAACTTGGCATAATTACGAAAATACCCTTATGGGTCTAAAATACTTGGAATCAATCCAGATAACTCGGAGTCAATCCAAAATCTTTCAAAAAGTTCCCTAGTCAATAATAAACCCATCCTAAACTTGGGTGAGACCAAGGATTTAAAAGCTATCTTTCACTTGCATGAATGTTGAGTGGTAGTATAGACTGTTTCAAGGGCATCATATAGATGGTTAATCAAGGGTTGTCGAGTGGTTGCTTGACGTAATTAACACTGACTGAGGTCAGTGGAGAGAGGTCATAAACTCGGATCTTCGCCTGATCCGAAGTCCCGGATTCCCTGAGGGCTAATCCCAAACTCTCATAATCCAATAAATAAAATATATATAAAACCGACCTATATTCCTCCAGATAAAAACAAAAGAGCGAAATCATACAGGATTCCAAATAATTAAAAATCCAATTAGGAGAGATAGCTCGGTCGGGTTCCAAACAGCTGCAAAATTGATTATGTGATAGAAGCAGCAAATTTGCCAGCATGTCAATCTCATCTTCATATAAAGCCCTTCTAAAAGTGGGAGACCAAACGGGCGAACCATCCTTTGAAGAAGAGATGTCTGCTAACACTGAGAAAGGGAAGGAGGGTTGGATCCCCTCCTGAAAATATGAAAAAGATGTAAGGAAAAAAATCAGGCTGAATTGGTCCAGAATAAGGCCAAAACAGCCTGGACTTGGCTAAGATCAGCCAATCCAACTTGGATTGGCTGTTCGCAAGGCAATGCAACTCAATCCAATCTTTGATCTGGGATCTCAACCCATGAACACATTGAACAGAGATCCAACCCCAAATGCCTCAGCCACGAAGTAAGTCCTGAACCCCCATTTGAATATTACGGTGTCATGTTCATTTTCTTAATTTCCTTCTGATTTTTTAACTTCTTATTTTCATTAATTTTTTAAAATTTAAACGAAGCCGATCCAGGAATCAACAGCCTCTGGATAGGCTAAATTGGCCAATCTGATCTAGATCAAGACATGCTGATCCAGTCCCAATCTGATTCCACCTTATTGGCATATGCTGCATGTATTAAACACTTCACACAATTCTCTTACCAAATGCCAGTGAGGATTAAGGACTCTAGTTACAGTAAGCAGTTAACACCTCTAAAGGATATGGTCACCAACTCAGGGATAAGAAGGTAATGAAAAAAAAAAAGCAGAAAAGTACAACATATGTGAAGTGGGTAAGATAGAGACTTAAAGCAAGAAAGGTGAAAGAGAAAAAACACGAAAATCTAAAACATTTTTATGTACGTTGAATAGATGAAAATAAAGGGAAAAAGCATGATGACTTAGGCAGAATAAAAAGAAGAGGTGTTTAGGTGAAGAGAATGGGCATTGGGAGAGGGCAAAAAGAGGCAGACACGAAGAAGGACCTACCAATTTCCCTACTGTCTTCAAATCTTTAATCATCCACATTAGATAATGGGTATAAAAATATCACCCTTCTCTTAAAGAAATAATAAAATTCCAAGCATAGTCAAGTCCCTAAAGCATACTTAAGTCTCTAAACAACTAGGCCTTAATAATTACATTAACACGTTGCATATGGACTGAGAACCATGACCGTGAAAGTTGAAAAGGTAGAATGCAAGTCCGGAACTCTCAACTTACACTGAAAATAAGAGCAAACTGATGAAGTTATTATTGAATCAGTCTTCAGATCTAGGCCAAAGACATGGCTTTCATGTCAACCAAGTATTATTGTTCGATACTTGAGGGAAAAGAAAAAAAAAACCTTCTAAGAGGACAAAATGGTCTCAGCCAAAATCTTGCATGACCTATCAACTGATATAAATCATGACAAAAATTAGTTCAAGTTGTGTATTTAATAGTATTTAATTAAAAGAAGTAAAAAATAACATTTATGACAAAATTAAATAATAAATAAAATAACTACATAAAATAAGACATAATTTATAAATAAATATTATTTGTAATTACAACCGGAGTATAGGAATGCTTACCGATTAATCATGTTTATATGGAAAACCCATGAACAATCAATACATGTTAATAAACACCCCCCCCAAACACACAAGCTTACCGTACACAACCCAAAACCCCAATGTTTACTGTACACGCATGACCACCTTGACTTGGTGAACAGTGTAGAGACAGCAGGGGGTTATGCTGCTTATGCATGTACCCGGTAACCATACGGCCACCCATTTACAGACTACTCACTGTACAAGGGGGGTTTCGCAGATATTCCATACTCCAGTGGTTATTAGCCAAAAAAGACACAATATCCATAAGTGAGTCAGATTAGGGTCTGGCCTACACATTGACAACACATTGTGAATTGTTAAATTAGTTGCATAGTTAGATTGGGATTGATTAACGCGAGTTATCAAAGAGGTAAGGTTCTAGCTGAAATCAAATGGGTTGACCCAAAGCACATCAGCCCAAAAATGCCCCATTGACATGAATTACAATCCCTAAACGATGCTTATAGTCCGAGTGAACAACATTTAACTTCTTAATACCCCTGGATATAACTTCCTTTATCAGCAACCACTAGAAAGTCTAGAATGGCGGAGATATATGTATACCACATAACTCTTATTTATAATTATAGCAAAGATATGACATCTAACTTTTTATTAATATTGATGTGTCCGATCTCTCTGAAGTACACTACATTAACATTCTAAAATATGACAATTTTATTATCACATTGTCCAATGTTGAATAGCTTGCTAATAAAAAACAGTTGAAAGCATGGAAGCTTCATTGGGATGACAAACACAAATCAAGAAATAAAATCAATGAATAAACGAGAAAAGGCACACCTTCAACACAGCAACACCACCGGAAAGTTTGGCCAATCTTTCTTGCAACTTCTCTTTATCATAGTCAGAAGTGCTTAGCTCAACTGCAGATCTCAGCTACAATAATAGATGTTTAAAAGGTAAGCGTAAATTTCATCCTGGCTATCGAATAATCACATGTCAAAGACTTAAGACCCTTCCATTCCTTTGCACGCCACTGCATGGGGAAAATTAACTGCATGTACCTGTTCACATCTTTCTTCAATAGCTTTCTTGTCGCCAGCCCCATCAAGAATGACAGTGTCATCCTTGGAGATCGTTACCTGAAAGTGAAAGCAAAACAAATGCAGTTTTTAGCCAGTCCAATACATAAAAGACTAATTCGTAAATACAGTTATAATTATATAAACATATCTAATTATATAGGTGTGTGATTGTGTGTGGTGTTCGGACGGGTGCTTCAGTGCGCACAAGCTAAATGCCTTGGACTGTACATGATCACTAAATCATAGGCTAGTTCAACATGGGGGGAAAGCATAAAGCTTAGATGACTGCTACTGTGCAAATCCACCACTAAATTTGCTTGCATGTATGTATGCACACTGCCAATTTGAGAGAAGAGGTGACCAGGAATTGAAGTAGCACATAGATGTCACTACGCAATTGCAAACATTATCAACCATCATACGAATTTTCTTTTAGAAAATAAAAGGAAGCACACACCTTTTTGCATGTACCAAGCATATCAAATTCCACTTTTTCAAGGTTCAAACCAAGTTCTTCTGTTATAACCTGCAACAATTATCAAAGGCATATCTGAATTGGCACTTTAAAAAAAAGTTAACAGAGGATAATGTAAAATAAATAAAAAGGTTGCAACGCACATCACCACCGGTCAAAGTAGCAAGATCCTGCATAATGGCTTTTCTGTTTTCTCCAAAACCAGGAGCTTTAATGGCACAGACCTACATATCCATTAGAAACACATTCACATCAAAGCTTCCAGAACCGTAAGGACAGTAAACTATACAACAGGGTAAAGGTGAAATTCTTCAAGGGGAGCAACCTTAATCCCAGCACGAAGCTTGTTGAGGATGAGAGTTGCCAGGGCATCACTCTCCACATCTTCAGCAACAATTAGGAGAGGTCTTTGTCTCTGATTTAAAACATAACACAAAAAAATCAGCAGATAGATGTTGCTTTCAACACTTTTCTACTACAAGTAGAACATAGGTGCAGAAACAGACCTTCAGAGCAAGCTCCAATACTTTCACTACAGCATTAATACTTGGAATCTTTTTCTCATGTATTAAAATAAGTGGATCTTCGAGTTCCTGGCATGGAACAAGAAAAAAGGAATCCGGACTGAGTAATATTGCACCACTGCAAATGCATACTCATTCATTGAAGGAGAAAAGGCACTTACACATTTCTGGGTCTTCTGATCTGTGATGAAGTAGGGGGATATATAGCCTCTGTCAAGTTTCATCCCCTCAACCACTTCCAATTCATTGTAAAGAGTTTTCCCATCCTAAAAAATAATTGAAGAAAAAAAAACCTCACATTTAAAATCCTTGGAGAGTGAAGGAAACTAGATTTCAATCCTAGATGTAACAAAAATGTCAGTTAATGAACAAGGAAGCTACACTCAAAAAGATAACGACAGAAAAAAGAACCAAGTAAACTAATAAAATGCTGAAGCACCATCAAAATGATGAGTGCAAAAAAGCCATATAAAGAATGGTGAGACAAGTTACACTTCTAAATAAATGCTAAAGAAACAATCAAGTTATAACTCCAATCAATCTACTGAACAGAAGCCTTTGGCCAATGATAGAATCACTTACGGCAATTGTAATGACTCCCTCTTTGCCAACTTTTTCCATAGCCTTCGCAATGAGCTCACCAATCTCCCTTTCTCCATTTGCTGATATTGTGCCAACCTTTTGAAAGAGCAAAAAAAGTAATACAGTTACACTTCCAGTGGCATTTATATCATGGAAAAAGTGACAGATAGTGCACAGCAACGATAACAAAGTCAACCTCACTGATAAAGCATAGTATCCTAGAGGATGGGGACAAGGCTGTGCATTTAAAGGCAAATAAGAACCTGTGCTATCTCTTCTGAGGTGCTGATCATTCGTGCTCTGCTTTTCAAATTAGTCACAACTGCATCAACTGCCATTGTGATGCCGCGTCTTAAATCCATTGCATTCATTCCTGCTGCCACTGACTTACAACCTTCCGCAAATATTGCCCTAGTGAGGACAGTCGCGCAAGTGGTACCTGCAAAGATATTAAGTTATAGACAGATTGAGCAAGATACTAAGTATACAAACTCCAGAAAAAATGAAACATCTATAAAACTAAACAGATCCAACCGTGCCAAACTCTAAATCTGTGCAATAGAATTCCATATCATTGACTGGCGAATCTAGCATTTAAGGAGATTGGCTTCAACAAGAGAACATAGACGGCATGCTCATGGATACAAATACTTCTATTGCACACAAAAAATTGAACCTAGCTACTAATAATTTCAACAAAATCACACATGATAGAATGATGAACCATCATATCATTCCAGACTTGGCAGCAAGGGACCCGTTTGCAATTCTATGTGGTTATGCACAAGAAGATACCCCTTTCTATGCAGGGATGCAAAATTTTTCAACAGAGAACATGAGGCTCGAGTTCGTAAGAACTTCTTGCAACCACTAAGACCTTATTTGAGAAACAATAAACATAGCACTTGAACAGAGAATATCACAAAAAGGTGACACAGGAACAATGGAGATATCATCCCTACCATCGCCCGCAGTATCGTTTGTTGCATTGGCAACCTGCTTTACAAGGCTTGCACCCACGTTCTTCACCCTATCCTTGAATTCAATACTCTTGGCCACAGTGACTCCATCTTTTGTCACTTTAGGCGCGCCAAAACTTTGTTCCAAGATAACATTTCGCCCCTACAAGCATGCCAAACGGATTACCTATGACTAATACAGGTTGTAAATGACAAATGTGTGGAACATTAAAGAGAGGAAGAACTTTTTTCCTCTGAACTACGAAGAACTTTTCTTTGAACTACGAAACCAAGAATCTTATTAGAAGAAGGAAACACTAATAAACAAACAAAAAAATGAAAAAGCTACCTAACAACACAAAGGTACAATTTTGAAACATGCCGTCCAATACCTTGGGGCCCATGGTCACCCTCACTGCGTCCGCGAGCTCTTCCACTCCCCGCAGCATCAAAGCACGGGCTTCAACCCCAAACTTAATGTCCTTCGCCGCATAGTTCCTACTCCAACCCAGCCTACTCCCGACCTACACACCAACATTCCACAACCACAAACTATTATCCACTGATGCACCGACAACAAAAAGAGAGATACGAAGCAACACATCAGAAATCACACTTCCAGAAGCACCCACAACAAAACTTTCCAACAAAATCTCACCTGCTGGCTCCGGGTCGCCGCAATCCTACAATAAAAAGCCAACGAAATGATCAGCGGAACCAAAAACAGCACAATGATCAAGAGAAACAACAGAAGCACATAGCAAAAGATGAAACAAACACGCAGAGGATTGATCCTACAAACAAAACACTGGAATCTAGGAAAACAATAACAAGAAGAAAAAAGAAGATGATGGCCATAAAAAGAGGAGAAGCCGCTTCCAATCGCCATTGATGCCGCAGCCGCGATGCTTACCGGGCCTTGGAGGCGAGGCCGGCCACAGCGCGGTGCATGACGGGCGCGAAATGGGAGGCGCGGCGGAGCAAAATTAGGGTTCTTCGGTGGTGGAGACGCAATGGGGAGCACAGGAAGAAGTGTGGTGGAAGAATGAGCAGCGAGGAAGAAGGTGGTGGTCCTGGGCGGTTCTAGAGCGGGGACTGTGGTTGCAGACCGGTCTCTAAAACGTTTGCCGACCCTTCTCTAGAACCTTCGCTAGGGTTTAGGGTTTAGCGGCGTCCGGACGGGTGGCCCTCGGAACAGCACAAAGAGCCAATCCGGTTCCCACGCTCTCGCAGTGGATAAATGTGTGGATTAATGTTGTTCCGCCACGGTGAAAGCCGCGGGGTGCTGTGTTGGACCGCGAGGCAGCATAACATGGCGTTCAGGAATTGGAGCTGGGCCTTCATGCGAGCCCAACATAACGGGAATGGCTGTGGGCTGTCCTGGAATTATGGGCCGCGCCCCGGAGCAAGGAGAGACGTAGATGAGAGAGAGAGATGCAAATGGTAACGGACAAACGGATTATTGCACAGATTATTAATTTGTAGATGAGTTAATGACAGTCTTTATAAACCAATATATATAGTTGATAAGGTATCAGGTATAAATCTTCTCTACATAGAATGCACATTATACATTTACAATCCGATTGTATATTTGATTACAAGTGTATACGCCAGTTAATGGGACATACATTCTAAACTACTAGCTTAGTAGACAAGATGATGGATTCATCTTATCCATCCTGAATTCGAATGGAACCCGACCCGTTTGCATCCTTAGTAGTGAGTCTAGTGACATAAGGTTTATTGATAGAGTAATATTTACTGTACAATTAGGTTGTGTAACAAGTCCAGTCACACCGTACAACTTCTTGTTGTTGAACCGCGTGACCAACTTGGTCATTTGGACAAGCTGACATAATTACCATCACAATATTTCGATTGACAAATGTTGTTTTTGATTGACAAATACATTTTTTGATTGATAAATATAATTTCAATTGACAAATACAGTTTTCAATTGATAAATACATATTTTGATTGACAAATATAATTTCCGATCGATAAATATAATTTTGATTAACCAATACATATTTTGATTGACAAAATAGAGTTTTCGATTGACAACTACAATTTTTAAAATATGTATTTGTCAATCAAAATCTGTATTTGTCAATTGAAAACTGCATTGGTCAATTGAAAACTGTATTAGTCAATTTAAATTTTATTTGTTAATTAAAAAATATATTTATCAATCGAAAATGGTATTTGTCAATTGAAACATTATGGTGGTGACTATATCAATTTGTCTAGCTGGAGAATTGGCCACGCAAATTCAACCGCAATATCATATTTGAATAAATAGATTTTTGAATTAGTATAAATCAAGTTAACTTTTTATAATTACTCAAAAAATTAGTTTGTGAATTTTAAAAAAAGTCATATTAAAAAACAATAGAATAACTATTAAGAATTTTCAGACAAAATATAATTTTTCCAAAATTCTCAAACGATTTCAAAGTTCAGGTGCATAATGTATTTCGACTATTTAAACTCTCAGAACTAAAAATTTCATAATTATTAATTTTTTTCTTTCTCAGTTTTGATTTCCTTCTTCTTATTGAATGATAACTATGCGAGAGTAATATTTTCAGACAGATTTTATGGATGATTGTGATATGAAGTAGTCTTCTTGAATGGAATGATGCTAAGAGAATAAGTATAATTAATAATATGAAAGAATTATTAATACCAATCTCATCAAATTTTTAAAAATGAGAAAAAAATTGATGTTACAAAATAATGTTATTGACTTTAAAAAGTATATAAAATCTAAAGTTATGTTTAACTTTACTTCCATTTTCAAATCTTGAACATCCTTAACTTGTTTAATATTGTCATCGAATTCAGTATGATCTCTAGAATCTTACAAATATTATATATATATATATATATAAAAGTCATCATGAGTGCTTTAGATCTAGAGTAATATTTGCTGCAATGCTCTCGCATTGCAATCCACGTGGATTGTAATGCAAGGCCAGCAGTCATTGAATCCAGTTGAATCGGACGGCTACTATGTAGTCCATTTGAGGGGGGGAGCTAATTTTTTACTTTTTGTTTACTATTTATATATATAATTTTTAATTTTTTGGAGCGTCCGATCAAAATCGGACTGTCCATTCTGGTTGTTTGGGGTGGCCCTGACCCGACTGTATAATTTTTTTTAAAAAAAAATATACATATAAATCGAGGTCTATACCATTTTTTTTTAAAAAAAAACAAATATACAATTAGATCGGAGTTGACCCGAACAACCTGATTGTACCGATGCTTCAAAAAAATTTTAAAAATCTAAATAAAAAAATAAAAAAATAAAAAATCAATTTTCCATCCAGACGGGCTACACAACAGCCATCCGATTGAACTAAATTGGATGGCTGCTGGCCCTACATTGTAATCCAGATATATTACAATGTAGGAGCATTAGAATCCATGTGGATTGCAATGGAGGAGCTTTGCCACAAGTATTACTCTTAGATCTAATGGTGTGCTTTTTTTTGGAAAAACAACATGTTGGTTCCACGCTTAAGGTAGGTTTATTGCATGGGTAAAAGGACGAACCAGACGGTTCCTGCCATCAAATGTTGGATTTTTAAAACTTTAAAAGGCTTAGATATGTCCAATGGCATCGGGTATTGATGGGGCAAAAACTCAACCAGGCTGGACAATGGGGCCCAATCCCAATTCCCGAATGGGCCGAGCAACAATCATCTACTCTCGGCAACTCATGTTCGTCCTGAGCCAAGACAGACCCGGCCCAATCATCAAATCTGAACTCATTCGACCCTAGCGCCCATTGGGCCGACTGGGTTGAGGTGGGTCCGGCCCACTCGGCAAGGTAAGTATGGGTTATTTTACTGCGGCCCAGACGCCTATTGGGCCGAGATGGGTCCGGCCCGTTTAACCGATTGGGTAGATATCATCAGCCTACAAACATGGGGTATTCCTGACATTTCATCTCAAACAGTTAAGAATAGTCCTACATCACCTACCACAAGAAAGGAACCTTCATCTCTCGCTACAAAAAAAAGCGCTATTCATTACAAAAAAAGTAGACAAGCTATTAAGCTTTCATCTCTTTCTCTAAATACAAAGAGTCTTTCATTCAATTAGTGACTGACTTAACCATCGGAGAGTTCCTCCTGGCCACGACCTAGGACCCTTCTAACGGTTCTTTTCTCTGCAGTAGGAAGGTCATTCGTCTCCGCCTCCCCCTTGGCTTCGGATCCTCTCGGCTCTCGATCACTGGCTGGTATTCGGATTTCGCCCTGGAATCCGACAGTGATTGCCTCGGTAACATCATGTATGAATGCGGGCATGTATGTACGCACACCGCACCCTAATAGGCGCACGGGTGGAGACCGCGCACAAATATGCACTAAACAAATCAGATCTAGTACTGGAAACCTAACATCTAGGTAGGAATAGCCTGCGTGGCATTGCAACAGGCTTCCTCATTTTCCGTGCGACGCAAATGTTTTTTTCGGAGTGGTTTCTTTTAGTCAAATAGGCGTCTATTTCTAGCCCTTAGATAAACTCATATTTTAAATCATGTGTTCACAAAGAAGTTATATTTTTTATATATATTGTTGCGTTGAGAGAATAGGAAAAGTTGCACCTTGTAGTCCCGTCATGATGGGCCCCTCGTATATATTGCACCCCTAAATTTTTGATTTTTTTGATTTTTTTTTTTTAATGATGGGCCCCATCATGTTCTGCATGCTCGTATAATAAGATCTTTGATTGGACGATTTTAAAAAATATAAAAAATTAAGAATTAAGTCAAAGAACAGTGATGTTTTTTTATATTTTAGATTTTTTTGACTTGTTTGATCGGAGATTAAGTTGTACGGAGATGTTGAACAGGATGGGGCCCGTCATAAAGAAATAAAAGAAAGTTTTTTTTTAAAAAAATTGGCCTGCTGCAACTGTCCGATCTTGTTAGTTCAGACAGCTGCAACATCAAGTTAAATTTCTTTCTCTCTTTATTTTTTGAAATTTTTATATAGTGGGTTCCATTGTGTTTGACATGCTAGTATTAGATCTTTGATCCGACGATGTAAAAAATAAAAAAAATGAGCCAATGAACATGGATGTTTTTTTATTTTTAGATTTTTTGGCTTGTCCACGAAGATCGAGTTGTACGAAGATGCCAAGCATGATGGGGATCATCATAAAAAAAAATTCAAAAAATGAAACAATGACTTGCTATTGCTGCTTAGAAAAAATGAGAAAGAGAAATTGATTATACCATGTCCGAAGACCAGAGAAGGTTGCATTCAAAGAATGAGAGAGAGAGAGATTCTGCTGTGTCCATATAAAGACAATTACAGCAGCAACAAAAATATTTTTTTAGGTCAGTTCCACCATGTTCAAAACATCTTATACAAGTTGATCTTCAATCGGACGACCTAAAAAATC
Organism: Zantedeschia hybrid cultivar; assembly: GCA_030544215.1. NCBI lineage: Eukaryota > Viridiplantae > Streptophyta > Magnoliopsida > Alismatales > Araceae > Zantedeschia > Zantedeschia hybrid cultivar. Next base: position 45,562,658 of record JARZZO010000013.1, on the reverse strand, counting down.
TAAAAAACAAAAAATCATTGGACTCAGTTTTTAATTTTTTGAATTTTTTGAGGTTGTCCAATCAGAAATTGAACTATATAGATGTGTCGGACATGATAGGACCGACCTATTTTTTTTTTTTAAAATATCATTTTTTTTGTTGCACCCATTTATGCAACAAATATTACTCGTCCTGATTATGGTGCCGACGGGAAAACAGGAACTATGTTTCGGTATTATAATATAGATTAATGAATTAGTAGGTAATGATTTCATAGGATTCTAAAACAGTTTTTATATGCACCCCTACTATAGAATAAATTGTAAAAGTGCAACCTTTTAAATGTACTTGAGGAAATGAGTTTTACAACTGTCCTTGGAGTTTGATTGTTTTTCCTTCTGTTGGAATATTCTCAACATGTTCTATTCACATGCTAACTAACTTTTTAGAATAATACTTGCTGCAATGTCCCTTCTAATTGCAATAGAAGCATTGCAGCAGGTAAATAAAACATATATATATATATATATATATTATTCTTTTTAGGTCGGGTCCAACATGCTCTACCCATCAGTACAACTTAATGCTCATATGGATGATGAAAAAAATCTGAAAAATAAAAAACCATTACCGGGCTCGGTCCATTAAGGGCTTTTTTAGTTTGATTTTTTTTATCTTTTTCAAATGTTTTTAGATCGTTTAATCGGACATTGCATTGTACTGATGGGTAGGAGAAGTCGGCCCGATCTAACAAAAATCATTTTTTCATTTTTTATTTTTGTTTACCCACTGCAATACCCCCATTGTAATTAAGAGGGGGATTGGATCAAACATTACTCAACTTTTTAAATTGTTGAACGCTTCCAAGAAGAAAAAGAGGTGTATTGGCCAATTAAGACCACTAAGAGTTAGACCCACTAACTCCATTCATTTGCCTTACGGGCAACATGAGCAACTCCTAAGGATTCCATGAGCAATTACTATTTAGAAAATCAAACAATAATACTATTTCTTAACACCACTTTTTGATACGTCCAGATGACAATCACACATTAGATGATTGGAAAATTGGACTGTCAAAGGTGTGCATCAATAATACTTCTTTATAATGTGATTGCATCTACACGTCAAAAAGTGGTGTCAAAAAATAATGTTATTGTATCGTTTTCCTTATGATTTAGAATAGTTATAAACCAATCAAAATACTATGTAAGTGACTTTCAACTATTCTTTTCTTTTTTTCAAAATAAGCAAAAAAAAGTTTAAAAGTACTTCCAAATAGAAGTTGCACCAATCATGACCTTAGTAATTGATGGGTCAAAATCTCGTCCACCACGATTAGAGCTTTCCGTCTCCGATTGGAGGGGCGTCACTCGATGGTCTTTGCAAAAGATAACACTGTTAGAGGGCCTCTGGCGGCAATTTGGGGAATCACCTCCGATGCCTAAGTCAGAAGGCTGGGCCGAGGAAAAGACAAGGTAGCTTGGGCTCTTAAAAGTTTACCTATACTGATTGGACCAACGGTCCTTATATAGTGGAGCAGGAGGGTCTCAACAAAGGAGGCATGATTCAAAGGGATCTCCTGACTAGATTTCGAGTCCAAAGGAGTTGTTCGGGAGAAGTTGGATCCAAGGTGGATTCCTGAGTTTATGCTAATCCGATCGAGGGCGGAGGGAGCTTCCTTACGAGATAGGGTCCTTAGCCGAGAAAGTTTCAAACTTAGTCGGTGTCTCTTTTGGGAAAGGTTGAGATTTTCCGACCCAAGTTGTGTCCCACCCAAGGTAGGGGTCTCAGGCCAATTGGATCTGAGTGTCTTGTTAAGGGATAGATGCAGACCTCCGACCCTTGCAGTTATCTTTGTCTAGATGAGACTTCTATGGACCAAGATTTGGCCTTTCATGAGTTGCATGTGGGTTGAAACTTAGGTCTGGCGGTCTCCGTCTATTCCATTGGTGTACGGGCTGCTAGAGGAGATCCCTTTAGTACTCCTGAGTAAGTAACTAGGCCGGCCCGCGAGTTATCTGGGCCGTTCAAGATTTTCGTCCTTTAGTAGTAATGCCCAAGATGCTTTAATTAGCGCACGCTCATGATCTAGGTCATTGTTGTCTAACATTAGAAGTGTCCACAATGGAGGCCCCTAAGGGAGAATGAAAACAAAATAAGACACGTCCTCTAAAGTAGGTTAAACTTTTTACATATGTCCAATCTAGCCACTTCTTTCTTCTACTATTTTTTTAAGTATCTCATTTAAGCATTAGTTCTTTCTTCAGTTGGCTAGGCTACAAAGATCAATTTCATTGCATTGCATGGTTTCCCCTTTTTTTTTGGGGGGGGGGGGGTAAGTTGCATGGTCTCCTTTCATTATCATCTTCTATAATGGGATGGCCGAAATTCTTGCCAATCTCCAACTTCCCTTTCATGCATTTTAACTAGACTCTGGATTAGATGCCTTCTTAGGATAATGTAGTTTTTGACACTCCACATGGGTGAATACAAAGCCCTTCCTATTCCAAGCTGCCATCCACCCTTCATTGGTTATAGGATTAGAATAAAGAAGCATAACCTCAAGTTACCTCTTAACAATATATTTATATGTTCAAAAAGACAAAAGTTATTCTCACTTAAAGTTATCTTCGTTTTTGACTTAAAATGGGAATAAAAACTTTTAGTTAGCATTAAAATAATTTTGAATTAAAATAAATTTAGTTTACCCCTACTTTTGGATTTAATTCTACGAGTAATACTAGCTGCACTGCACACAGTGCAACGCGCGAGTTGCATTGCGTGCGGTGCAATGTCGGATCGTGTACGGCTTGGATCACATGAGTGCGTGATCCTTTTTTTTTTTTTTTAATCATCCGATATGGATGCCGACATGGGGGTCTCCCCTCACTAGGCAAATTAAAAAAAGAACAAAAAATACTGCACCGCTTGCTGCTATGCGATCTAAGAGATTGGACAACAGCACGGCCGCGGTGAAATAAGTATTACTCTAATTCCACTGCCTTGTCTCAATTTGAATTATCTCGGTACCAAAAAAATAAAAAGGTCATTAGAGTGTTAAAGCATATCTCTAGTAAAAGTATCCTGCAAATGGAAGTTCCAGGCTTGGTGCCTTTCTCCCAGACTGAGATCGGATGTTGAACTGGAGAGACATTTGATCCTGTCTAATTATTTAAAATTAGTATTTCAATTAACTTGCTTCCAATTTTGATTATTTTTTTTAAAAATGTTAATTTTTTGATAAAACGGACTGGAGAAGTCAATGTTTTTGGTACTTATTTGCTTAGGTTATTGGCCTGGTCCAATTTTCAAAACACTAGACACACCTTTCTTCCACACGTGCTTATTAGCTAAAGTAATATTTGCTGCACCATGTGCGGCGCATGGGAAGTCGTCTGATCAAGTTTGATCAGACGGTTGTAGTAGTCGAACTAACAACTACAGTACCATATAATATATTTTTTATCTTTTAAAAATTCAAAGTGAAGGAGAGTCCTTAAGAAATATTTATTTATAAAATTTTTTAACCATCCCATCAATATGGTTGACTCCTTTTGGATTACCCCTCCCCATGAATTTATTTTAAAACATAAACAAAAAATATTATCCGCTGAAGCCCCATCCATGCGTGCATGCAGCAAGTATTACCCTGTTAGCTACATTTTACAGTGTCGAAGGGGCTCGTGCACGAGGAGCATCGGTGAGTGAAGCCAACAGGGAAGAGGGGCACCGGACGAATGGGAGGGAGGGGTCACATCGGACGTCCTCGAACGAGGTCATTCAAGATGTAAAATGGACAACAAACGCAGGAGCTGGCATAGCTCGCATGCCCACATAGGCCTTTTTGTTCGAGAAGAAGTAGAAGAAGAAGAGGTTAGACAGATGGAAGGGAGGAAGAGGCAAAGGTGACATCTTTAGATTCTTTGAGTTGGTGTGGACTACCCCTAATCTGACAGTTACATCTTACCAGTCCGATTCTTTTACCCCATATTTCCTTTTTCAACCTCAGAAATTGGTCATTCATCATCTGTGGAGATTTTTGAAATCCCTATAGTTTACTGGTAGCCACCACTGGGTTCCTTCAAAGGGTATGGTTTCTATCTAGACTAGACTTCTGTTGTCCTTTTCTGTCTTCCCTTGGCCTTGACTTGGAGGGTCCATTGTCCGTTATATTATTTGGTGTACTTTTTTCCCCCTTATTTTGGAGAGGACTTTCCTAATGCATAGGACTTTGAACTAGTTGGATGTCCTTGCTGATGTCTTCTCTTTTTTTTATTAGTGGCACAGTGGCCAAGTATGTATACGTTACAAGCGACCAGGGATCGATCTCGAGATATTTTTTAGAGTTGGAGATAGTTCTGTACCGGTCGAGAAGTCCCAACAGATTTAGGCGTGAATTCCAAGTCCGCCTGTTTATTCGGGGAAATAATCCTACAGACCAGGAGATAAAAGATCCCAACAGCACTATAGGCTGCATGGCTGAGGAGTTTTTAGACTCCAACCAGAATTGAATCCCAATTGGGAGGCAAGTGGTGAACCAACTGCCCTAGGCAGCTGGTTCAGCTGATGTCTTCTCTTTATATTTGTGGGCGGTGAATCTGGTGATGTTGTCTAGCTTTGGTGGATAGCTGCTTGCCATATTTGAAGTCCCAGAGGTTCACAAATCTTTGCTCAAAATAAGGATTTTTGGGTTGCATTGTGTACCCGATCTGCTATTTTGTTCCAGGCCAATTTATTTTCCCTTTGGGCTATCATAAAGAGCCATTTATGAAAGAGGAATACCGTTGCCACTCTGATGTTGTTAGTAATAACCAAGAACCAGAAGATGTTTAGTATATCAGCGTTGTAAATTTGGTCTTGGATCTTGCAAGGGCGAATTAGTTGAACTTTGGGGATCCCCATGCTTCAACCTGGATGAACAACATAGAGGGCTTTCAACAATGGCAGAAGCCTCATTATGGGGAAGCAACCAGTGCAGACATAAAAAAGTTTCTGCCTTGTCCAAACAAGAGGCACAAAGTGGTATCCTAATACATATGATTCATATGATCTTCTTATTTTACAGTAACATTCTGTGTCAGGGTAGGTTTAATCTTTTGGTGCTACACATTGCACAGCCTTGGCAACCTGATAGCAGGTTCTTTTTCTAATATCTAATTCAACTTCTGCTTCACTATATTTTATCCATTTTAAAATACAATAGATTCAGTTTGTTTGGTGCTGCAATAAATTGACATGAAGCAAATATTGAAAGATTCAAAAGCTCATCTAGTTTATGTTTGCATATTTATAATGGTATGCTTAGACTTTTACTTGTGAGATGTCATGAGGACATAATATATAGAAAGGGAAGTGCTTTGTTTCATCATAACCCAGTGCATAACATAATGCTAGGGTAGTACTCACTCGTGGAGATGCTTGCAGCTTTGGAAGCCCAAAGATCTGTCTTGTTGAAGTTTTCATAGGCCAAAATACAGTTATGATAAAACGGTCAATGGTAATGGTTGGTTAGTGAGACTATATTGGTCGTTTGTCTGTCTATCAAGTAAGCCTTCTAGGTATGTTGCCTATTTCTTTGTAGCTGAGATATGCTTTTGTTCCTACGCTTGGCTTCTCCATCGTAATTCTCAGCAAGGCCTTGCAGAATAAGAGATGGCTCAGAATCTTGAAGAAGCCATACTACTACTCCTGAGGCTCTTGTGTCCCAAAACAACAGGTCTACCTGTGCCATTGTAGAAACCCGGGGCCTTGTATGCTTGGTTTGTTTTGTGTTGTGATTGGTTGCTGTGGATGATGAGTATGCCAGATTATCATGAGATTTGGAAATTCTGGAGCATATGTAGAGAAGCCTGCTTCTATTTCGAATCGAGTTCATAATCTTTTTGTTGGATTTTAGTAGAGCTCCTTTTGTGCATGTGTAGCCTTCTCAGTTTGAGGGTGATGGATATATAGTGGATTATCCTGTTGAATCTTCTCCTATTACTTTGGCAGGGACAATCCCCCAGGATGGTATTTTTTTTTTCTTATTTATTGGTCCTGTTGAGTTCCTTGGTACTCCTCTTTGCCTGATGGATGCTGTTAATTTCTTCCCTTTTTTCATGTAAGAGCCTGTAATAATATGCTGCAGATTTTTTCGGCGGTAACTTGGCATAGATTTTTGCATTCATGCTTATTTGGTTTATTGGTTGTTTTTTGAAGGTGGACAGTATCACAATTCTATAAAAGAAAAAAAATGTTGATTACAAAGCATGAGAGCCCTGTGCAACTCCTGAAGAAAACCCAAACTCAGATTCATGAAAACTCCATTGACCAGATTATTTGGTTTATTGATAAGTAAATGAAACTTGTTAGTGTTACACAACCTTTTTGTATTTTCACTCCGACTCTTGAGTTTTTCACAACTGTGTGCAGGTGAGTCCTTCATGTAGAGAGGTGGAGATAAAGGCAGATGAATTTTTTACTGAAACATGAATATGACTTCTCAGTGATGAATGTCAAACTGAAAAAAGTTTTGGTTCATGCAGCTTAGCTTATTTGTGAAGCTGACAATAAGTTCATGTCCATGTTCCAATTATCCAATATGGAAGCGATGAAATAAACAGTCTTTTAAATTGTTTGATTTTCTGTCAATATCCATGCCATAGATTTAGCAGATCATAAAAACACATATCTCATCAGATATGTTTAAGGTTTAAAGATATCTACAGTTATTGTCTGTTACATATTCCTTAGGTGAAACTGGGCATCTAACCCTATCATGATGATATATCTCTGATGGTCCCCTGCAGCTGCTGCTCTTAGCTCTCTGAGTAGTTTGTGGGAAAACAAGTCATTAAATTTGGTAGGTTCAGATCCTTGTGGCAGTTGTTGGACATGAATCGCCTGTACCGATTCACACATTGTCTCCATGTGTGCGCTCTGATACTCTCTCAATGTCATCTAACTTTTTTGGATTTAATGATCTTACTCTTATCCTTGTCACTTGTTTCCTCAGAACATTATCGAGTATGGGACTGAATGGTACACTTTCGGAAGACATCCAATATTTGACTGGGCTCTACCTCCTTTCCTATGGTTTCCTGTACATCTAACCTCTCTTCACTACTATACTGCACTAGCAATTCTATAGCAAATATGTTTGTGTTTACTAAGTTCCATATGGCCTGTTCTGTTTCCTGTGTCTGATATGCACATAATTTAAGAAATCAAAACATATATCTTAAAGTACACACTTTCAGAAGCCAAAACATATATCTTAAAATTTTCTTATTGCTCTTGGTGGATGCTGACTTGTGGTTCACAAGATTGAAGATTTTGATGATCTTGTTCATGTAGGGACCTGTCTTACAACTTGGGTTTGACTGGAAATCTTCTACCATCAATTGGGACTCTGAGTAAGCTGACAAACTTGTAAGTATAGCCCTGTGACTAGAAATTAGTCGATGTGTATATTCTGTCACTGAAAATGCTAAAAATGATGTTCCTATTGTGCCTATTTCCAGGATCCTTGTTGGTTGCAGCTTTACTGGTGAAATTCCAGATCTGAGCTCTCTGCAGCAGTTGGTCTTCCTGTAAGTCGAATTAACATAAATATCATTTAATGTAATAGTGACATTAGGGCTGTCAACCCATCCAGATAATATCTGGGTCTGATTTGCATCCTAATAGCCAGATCCTTATCTGATTCAAATATCCAATGTATATAAACAGATATTCACATATTAGCTTTTTAACAATGTGAGAAGAAACTGGAAACTATATCCACTCCAACTATTATCTGAGCACCAACTACATTTTTTGGTATTAGCCATTAGATCTGTCATTTAATGGTTGTCTAATGGATTATTTTATAGGTTTGAAATATGCCTGCAGGCTTTCATTGCATGTTTACATGTTGAAAGTTTTTCTATAGAGCTCACAAACCATATTTTACAAGTTTAGGGTACGGGTTACAAATTATACTAAACTTGGAATAACCTGATATTTGGATATTACCTGGGAGATTGTTTCTGTTTCCTTTACGGCGTAAAAGAACATGGGACAAATAGTCATAGAAGCATTTATCTAGGACAAATAACAGAGATGCACATTGCTTGTTTGCATATGGCAGTGCACTTGCCATTCCAGCAGCACATGAATATGCCATCTAACTCTCCTGCACACTGTGATGTGGTGCAAGATTTTTCCATTGCATCATGTTGATGACTGTCTGATTTTGTATTGCTTGAATACTGGAGGTGTAACGAACAATTATATTGCAATTTAGGTTTTCTAATTCACTTTAAACTGACCGATGTCACAAAATCTCTGATTTTTTAAGAAATCATGATTGTAGCAATGTTCTTTGAAAGTGTCATAATAAACTGTAATCATAAGATTATGTCTAACTTATATAATTATAACTAGCATAAGTTTAGTAATATTTTTGTTAGAACAACCGATTAGTATAATCTGATGAAATATTTTAATCCCTCCCTTAAAAAAATGGTGATTCTCTCCTTAAGCTTTCCGAACTATTACAATTTTTTTGTCAAATTGTGAATTCCTGCTCAGCCATTTTAATCCCTCGTATGATCTTTGTGAGGTTGCTTTAGTCAGGCATGTTGTAACTTCGTTGATCAATGCAATGGTACTGCATAAATATTTCATATTGTTAGACCACGTAGCTTTGTTAGACCACAATATTTGATCAGAGGCCATACTATTGCTTGTCAACATTGATTGGATAAAACAAAATAATTGAAGCAATGATATCGTGAATCCATCTATCTGAATAACCCTGTTAATGGCCTCTGTCTATTCTTTCCCTGCAGATCTTTGAATTCCAATCAGTTCACTGGTGGAATACCTCCTTCCATTGGCACCCTGTCAAAGCTTTATTGGTTTGATCTGGCTGATAATAAACTTTCAGGAACAATTCCAGTATCTCAGGGAAATTCTCCTGGTCCGGATATGCTGACTCACACACTGCACTTGTATGTGAATATATGCTTTGTCTTAGTCTTGGTACATTACATGCCTTTGCAACAACATGATTATTTTGTAATTTGTGGATTACAAATGCAGCCATTTTGGAAAATCAACTTTCTGGTACCATCCCAGATCAAGTTTTTAGTTCGGACATACATTTAATACATCTGTAAGCTCCTAGTGCATCAATTTGTAAAGCTGTTTGCATACCATGAGTGGCTAAACTGTATTTTCCTCTCAACTATCGACTATAACTTTCTACAGGCTCCTTGATAACAATGGCTTTTCTGGAAGCTTCCCTTCCACACTAGGATTGGTGAAATCCCTTGAAATGGTGTGAGTATCCCCAGAACATGCTTTGGACACAGGCTACAAGCACTCAAATTTGTACAGTGGTGTAAGGATGTCTGCGGACAAGATGAAGGACCTATGTGGCCTTCATGAACTTGTCGATCCGGCCATAGGTCTAGCTACTCCACTGGGAGGATTTGAGAACTTTGTCGACTTGGCAATGAGGTGTGTGGAAGATTTTGGTGTCGACCGGCCTTCAATTAGTGAGGTGGTGAAGGAGAATGAGAACATCATGCAGCTGGCTGGTATAGACCCCAATGCCGACTCAGTCCCGACCGCAGCAAGCTATGAGGGGGTAAGCAGGGCCGACACTAACCATGCTTACAGTAATGAAGCTTTCTTTGACCACAGTGGAGGGGTGCCTTCTTCTAAGATAGAACCCAAGTGAGTCCTTGAAGGGCCTGCTTGTTTAAGTATCTGTAGAGTTCCCTACTCCTTGCATGCAATACAAACTATGAATGGTGTTTGGGTGAAACAGACTGCTCCCAGGATTTTGAACCTGTCTTGTGACAATCAACAGGGATCACTTTGCCTATGATGTTGTAAATGAACAAAACAATTGATGCACCAGTCAAGAGGATGTATATGTAGGAAGAAAGTATTAGTCCTAGCCTCCTAGGCTGTTGTTTATGTTGCAATCATAGAAGTGGCTGTGTTTGGGTATGTCACACTGTATGGTTAATAGTATTGTTGTGTACAAATGAAACTTAGTGTGTGCAAATAAAACTTGTGTTTGGGCACGTGATACTGATTATGTTATACGACACTTTTCACCAGTCATAGAGAGCTGTTTGATCACTTGATCAAGTGACTCATGTTAAAGTTACTTTTGACACAACCTTTTTTACAAGTATTATATTTAATGAGTTCTTTGATCAGATCTCAACGAGTGGCAAAAAATGTGGTATACTGGCATTCCCTCTTTTTGTCTGCTGTGACACATCTCTCTTAGTCGGGTGCATTACAATTTACCCCATTGCACAGAAGATCGAAAACGTGCCCAACTTGGCAGTTTAGAAGGAAGTGCCACACTGAAGGAGCGAAACACCAAGAAACAGTCGTCTAAAATTGAATAGAATTGTGAGGAACTCTTGGGATCTCAAAGATGTGGTCTTTGATGCATCCTAAGTTAACCTGATTTTGGTGAATCAAGTTATCGTTTGGATCAGATTGGTTAGACACCAAAGCCCAGATTCAAAATGTAATGGGCTGAGTGGGCCTTGCTGTAGTGGCTGGTCCGGCCCAACCCAAGTAATCCAGTACACCCATTGGCCCATCCATCTATGCACTACATGATGGACGCGACTAATTGTATATCGCAGTGTCTGAGGAATGTTATAGTATTACATTTTACCACATTTTTCTCACTTATTGCAAGTTATCAGATCATTTGCTTAGATGGTGCTTATTAAATTTTATATTTATAAAAAAATAGATAAAAATATCTATGATAAAAAAAACACTTAATCGCTTGAACCGCTGCCCTCTAGTAACGAGGCAAAGGACACGTTAAAAACCATAGTATTGAAGTATTCATTCAAGTGCATTAACACGCACATGCACGCGACCTAAGATCTTGTTCTCTGTCGTGCCATGCAGACACTGGAGATTGTGCCCAACTTGGCAGGTTGGAAGGAAATGCTAGGGTTGCAAACGAGCCTAGTCGAATCGAGTTTTACCTTATTTAATTAAACTTGGTTCGACCAATTGTAATCAAGTTCGAGCTCGAGCCGAGTATCTATGATAATTGTTCAAGCTTAGTTCATTTAGATATTGAATGACCTGGAGTTAAGTATCGAGTAGCTCACAAGCCTAATAAATTTATAATAGATTTAGTCCAAGTTTTTTTAAATTTAATTTTATAAACTCAGGCCAAATGGTGGTGAGTACCAATCTGTTTGCATCCCTAATTTGATAGAAAACTCTATAGGAAATTCAAAATACCTTATTAACTAAGTTTACTCATAAATATAATAGTCAAATGAGTACTTAAAAAGAGTCTTAATAAGTACTTAAATGAGCTCTTAACAAGCTCTTAACAAGTACTAAAACAAGCTCTTAACGGGTATTTAAATGAGCTTGTTTACGAACATAATTAAGTTGAGTTTACAGCTTGGTTCGTTCATCGAACCGAGCTTAAATTTTTGTTCCTTATTTATTTAGCTTAATAAATGAGTCAAGTCAAGTTACTATGAAGCCCTCTCACAAACTGTTCATTGAGCTTATTAGTTCGTTTACAGCCTGAAATGCAATGCTGAGGGAAAAAAAACACTAACAAGCAGTTGCCTAAGACTGAACAGGAACTCTTGTAATTAACCCTCGAGATCTCAAACCATCCCTGTAGACATCCATCATAAACGTTTGGAATCTCAAACCATCTTACAACTGAGAAGAGGTGGTCTTTGATGCAACCTAAGTTAGTCTGATCTTAGTGAGTCAGGTTAAAGTTTTAGATCAGATTTATGCTCAAAATTTAATGCGTTGAGTGGGCCTTGGCAGTTGCTGGTCCGGCCCAACCCAAGTAACCCAATTCCAGTGGCCCACCACCTATGCAGTACTTACATGCTACTTATTTTATGTCGCGCTACATGAGGAATGTTATGGTATACCATTCGACTACATTTTTCCCTCTTGTTAGAAGTCATCTAATCGTTTGACTAGAAGGTTTTTATCAAATTTAATATCTATAAAGAATTAAATAAATATTTATAATAAGAGAACACTTAATTGGGCGAACTGATGACCTGTAGTAACGTGGCAAAAAACATGATAGAAAAACCATACTATCATAACATTCCTTCAAATGCACGCACGCACACATGCGCACGACCTTCGGATCCTGAGGACATCTGACCAAATTTGGTTCCTCTGACTTTGAATTCAACATTCGGAAATTATAGACATAAATTGTTCAGGACAAAATTTATTTTGAGTGGAACCAAATTTAAATCAAAACCATCTCTCATTTAAATTGGTAGATCTGGTCCGGGCCCAAGGCCCAATTAGTTACCTGAGCTGCCCCTCATTACTGGCTCCTCCCACGGCACAAAGATGGAATTCATGTGCCGACCACGTAGGGGAGAAGGGTGACGACCGCGAGGACCGGACATCCAGAGGAGCACCAGAAGTCGTGGTACGGCCTTTAAACGGTCAACGCGGTCAAAGAGTCGTACAAGATGGTCAAGCATGGAAATTAAATGGATCCAACGGCCATGGTGGCCCCCATCTTGACCTGTCCCTCCCTGGGCTGCTCCCCTCGCAAGCTTCATTAAAATGGGTCGGCGGAGGCACCTACTATACCGCCGTGGTAGTGCGGCACTTTAAACTTTCCAAACCTCTCACTCACTCTTCAGCATCTCAACATGTAAGCAATCCTGCAGCCTGCTCTTAAAGATCACATGCAGCTGGTTCTCTCTCTCTCTCTTTCTCTCTCCATGTGTGTGGATGTGTACATTATAAGTTCGCATATTTGTTTGCGTCTTCTCTGTGTGTGTGTGAGCGTGCGTATACTTGTTCCCTCTCAGTCTGTGTATGTGCGTACATGTTTGTATTTTTGTTCTCTTTCTCTCTCTATGTGCGCGTGCATGTATATGTATTTGTGTTTATGTCCTCTCTCTGTGTTTATATATGTTCTCTCTCATTTGTGTTTGTGTCCTCTCTCTCTCTGTATGTGTGAACATACATATGTCTATTTATATCTCTCTTTTGTGTTTATGTCCTCTCTCTCTCTCTCTGCGTGTGCTTACAAACACATATTTATGTTCTCTCTCTCTCTACCCCCAATCTAATAATCCATCTCTCTATCTATCAAATTGATGAAAAATATTGAATATCATTTCAGGAGTCTGAACTCAGGCTTCGAAATGACAAAAAACAATCCCTCCACTTCACTACAATTGGCCGGGCATTGAAGTGTTAAACTCAACACCCGTCCATCTTTTTTACACTTGCCTCAAGTTTAGGGTATGTTTTGGTGTCCATAAACGGTTATCCTTACAACCCCCCCTTTCTCTCTCTCTCTCTATATATATAGAAAATGAATATTTAAGAAGTTTTAATTTTTTTTTAACATAGGGATGGTGGATTTTCGAAGGAAGACGCTCTAACGTAGGATTTAGGGTTTAGGATTATATCTAATGTAGATACGATATGACGCACACACAGCGAGGAAGAGAGGGAATACAAAATATAATATTTTAAATGATCTATTTGAATATTTAAAAATTATTTATTCATTTAAATATGAAAAAAATGTGAATTTTCGAAGGGGCATCCCATGATGCATTGAATCCTTATAAATAATTATTTATTTTTATACACACACTCTTGGGTCATCTTAATTAATTAGAAGGGGAGGCTGTAAGGGAGACATGTGGATCTCCCCACCGCAGAAAATTAAATGCCCGACATATCTCAGCAATCTGCTGCTGAATAAGATTCTGGGCAATCCAGCGTATTCGTAGCCTATGCATATAGTTAAGTGTACGCCCTTTTTCCTCTGTGGAGACCAGTAGTCTTCTCCGTCCCCCATCCCCACAAAGAACACCTCGTGATGTTTTATAGTGATCGAGTGCTGGCTTTGGTACACATGCAGTTAGGAGTTGTTTGTTTTAGGGGTTGTTTGTTTTAGTGTAAAACTTTGTAAATCACTGGTTTCAATAGAAGCGAAATTTTCTTGTTTTAAAATCAAGAAATGTTTGCTTAGTTGTTTGTAAAATAAAACAAGAGGAATGTTTCAATCTTCTTATTTTGACTTATAAATGAATTTGGCTGTCAAGTGGGCAGACAAGGTCCAAACATGATTTTACTTTACATTGTTTTACATCATCCCAAACAACTGGTAAAATAAAACAATTGTTTCAAATTACATTGTTTTACTCTAAAACAATTAACCTTTTAGTCTAAAACGACGTAATTTGAAATAATTATTTTATTTTACAGTGTTTTCAGTCGTTTGACATGATATAAAATAATTTAAATTAAAATTGTGTCTAAGTTTTGGCTGTCCACTTAGCAATCTAATTCTCTTATTTTTATTTACAACAACGATCCACTGTAAATCAAAACGAGAAAATCAAGGTATTTTTGTTTTACAAACAACTAAACAAATATTCCCTAATTCTAAAACAAGAACATTTCACTTGTTTTAAAACGGTAATTTTGAAATGGGTGATTTACAAAGTTTTACACTAAAACAAATAACCCTCAGTGTATCAACGAAAAATGTCAGTTTTCTTGTGTTTAGACTTGTTATGTTTTGAAAATTTTGACTAGTGAAGGAGAACATTAGAAGGAAGAAGAGCAATATTGTTCTGTAGTTTTTATCCATCATATCACAATCCCTAGATAACTTATATTCGTCGGCATGTTGAAAAAAAGGGTCAACTTGGTGAGAGTTTTAACCATCTTCCAAACTATCACAATGATAAAAATTTGACTGTCATCTATTTTAAGTGCTAGAATGTTCCCTAATAATTAACTAGTTTAAATGTGCATCAGATATTATTGATGGGCTAGTTATTTCTCTCTCTTAGAGGAATGCTATCAAACCAATTTTTTTACCACTTTATTTGCTATACATATTCGAAGCTGTTTGATCACTTGATCAAAGAGTCTTTATTAAAGGGCCGTTTGTTTTAGTGTAAAACTTTGTAAATCATCGATTTCAAAATCACTTGTTTCAAAACAAGTGAAATTTTCTTATTTTAAAATTAGGAAATGTTTGTTTGGTTGTTTGTAAAATAAAATAAGAGGGATGCTTCAATCTTCTTATTTTGATTTACAGTGGGCTTTTACTGTAAACTAAAACAAGGAAAGAGTCTTTATTAAAGGGCTGTTTGTTTTAGTGTAAAACTTTGTAAATCATCGATTTTAAAATCACTTGTTTCAAAACAAGTGAAATTTTCTTATTTTAAAATTAGAAAATGTTTGTTTGGTTGTTTGTAAAATAAAATAAGAGGGATGCTTCAATCTTCTTATTTTGATTTACAGTGGGCTTTTACTGTAAACTAAAACAAGGGAATTGGACTGTTAAGTGGGCAGACAAAGCCCAAACAAGATTTTGCTTTACATTGTTTTACATCATTCTAAACAACTGAAAATACTGTAAAATAAAATAATTGTTTTAAATTACGCTGTTTTACGTTAAAACAAACAACCCCTAAATGTAATATGCAGTTGCAAAAAAGTTGTGTCAAAAGTAACTTTGAGAGGAGTCCCTTGATCAAATAATCAAGGAAGTAAGTGTGATAAAGTGAATAATAAAAGGTGTGCTATAATAACATTCATCTTATTCTTGTCATACCTTATAATTTATGCACTTGGAGGCAAAGAGTTTGTGAAGATGCTGTGTACCTTAAATGCATTTTAGTGTGCTAAGAGATGAGACCTTTTGAGCCTAAGAGAGAATGAGGTTCAGAGAATCTCGTCTCCCAATGAGAGATCTTATCGTAAAATTTAATGACCCATTTCAAACATGTGGAGGTCATCTCTTTTCAACTCACTTAGGGATTATAGGGGATCCATTTCAAGTTGTGTTTAGCTCAAAGGTACTTATTAGAGGATAAGTAGCTGTTGATGATGGCAAAATTTCCAAGGTTGGGTATAGAACACGTGTGTGTATGTTAAAGTTTAAGTTCCGTGTGGATCCCGCAAGTGTTGCAACTTGCAATAGCATGGTTTAATTGAGACGTTTTGAATGCTCCTTTAGAAAGCTATGGATGAGACGATATGTTTGAATTTAATGCTTATAGTAAGAACTTGTACATCTCATGTTTACCACTTTTATTGATTTCAATATATATGATGAAATAGTATACCATGGCAAACTAAGCTGTGGATTTTCATGTGAATTTTGTGACATTAGAACTTGTTTGTCCTATTGCATGTCCCATTGACTACTCAATGAACCTCGATGCTTTAAAGTATCTTTATTTCAAAGAAAATTGAGACCCTTGATAATTCTGTGATGATCGAGGAATCCAAGATAAAGGAAACGATCCTCAAATTTTTGAGGGTCTAATGAGGAAGATTAGAATGGCTTGACTACTAGCTAGACATCCAATTTTCTATGGGTGTTTAAGTTTTAACACTGCTCTAAATAATGCTGCTGATGAATCATGAATTGGTTCTCTATGAAGTTTCTAAGTTGATAAAAATATGAGAGACAAATCAATTTAGATAGGATGGTGGAGTGCAGGGAGGGTAAAAGTTAAAAAAAAGAGAAGCAAAACTAATTTAGGTGGAATGAGGGAGGCTAGGAGGCCAAAAGTTTGAAGAAAGGAGAAGATATCAAGACATGGATAATTGTACTAACTAAATGCAGATTCTTCACCAATTAGGCCTAGGTCACCCCACATATTTGAACGTGGTCCACAAGATTTCTTTTTTCGGTGATAAGACTGGGTTAAGAATTGGCGCCTAATTAGACATAAAATTATGCACATTAATTTGCCTGTCCCTTATTTCGCAGTCGCATTCAACGCTACTTCCCACCTTAATTACGAACGAGGGTATTCCAACCTTAAGGCATGGGAGCAGGGAATTTTTCTCCACCGAGAAGAAAAACCACATGAGAGAAATAATTAGCATATGCAAGAAATCAACAAATAATTATCCGTCAATATCATTTATTTGAATGATAGGCAATAAATGATAAATATGACTTAGAAGACCATTTGAGCCCCAACTAAAAGCATGTGTTTGATGGGAAGAACAGTTGAACCTGGGTAACCCTGCCACCTCTCATTTGCCAGTGGTAGTGAAATATGAGTTTATCTTAGGCACCAAGATGGAGGCCCATCTTGATTAGTATATCTTCATATTAGTCTGAAGCCCATAATCATTTTTTCCTTGGTCAGGACCTACAGAGACACTTAGGAGGAGTTTGATGTATATTTTACGGTATTTTTCTTATGTCTCAAATACTATAAATAAATTCAGAATGTTCTTCTTATATCAAGACTATGGTAAACTTTTGGATTTTAAAATTCAATTAACTTATGTGATATCCTTTTTCTTTTTTTACTCAATTTCACATTTTAAATTCAAAACTATCCAAAACCAAACCAGAGGACTTCAAAATACAAGCGGACCACAATTGCCGTGTGTGGTACATATATACCAGGTCCACATGCATTAGTACGTGCAGGTTTTAACACTTGCTACACCTTCTATATGATGATGTATGCAGTGATCGAGTATTATCTGATCTGCTGATCCGATAGTAATTATAATATACAAATTAACATGTTACGAAGATTACATCAAATATTTCTCCAAACATAATTCTTTGTTCCCGGTGGGCAAAGCAGACCCTGTGCACAAGCACAAGCGGAGGGATGTAAATGGTACTTGAAAATCTGTCCGTTTTCAAAGTTTAAAAGTCATAAAAGAATATAGGTTAAAAGATAAGGATAAAGATATTATCTGTATCCGAATGATTTAAAATAAGGATATGGATACACTTTTTTTCGAGTCCGATTATCCGAGTATCCGTCTATTTTCTTTTGCTCATCTTGTCCATTGATCATATTTTATTTAAACGTAATCTCCAATGTACCTATATAATTAAATGTCTTATTATCCACGTCATTCTTTTAACTCTTTCTCTCTCTCATTCACTACTTTGCAAGGTTCATTTTGACATATGGTATGTGATTTTTAATTAAATGTATAAGAATTAATCAGAAATAACTTATCGATATGTATTTTTGAAAGTATGACTCCTTCGTTTCATATAGAAGTGACATAAGATAAAGATAAAGATATTTATATTATTTAAAGGATAAGAATAAAGATAAAGCAACTATTCAACCCGATTTATATCCTTTTACATCCCTTTGAAGTGATACCCGCCCTATGGAAGTGTTAGGTTAGGTGAGTTCTGGACGCTAACAAAATGTGCACGGCAATTATGGCTTTCAAATGACGATGTAAAAATAGTGAAAGGAATGCTCAGTTCCAGCATATCCATAGATTTGTTAAATTCTAGCATATCTACAGATTTCCCTGTTCTTATTCAATTTGTAGTTTTGTACACTTTGCCACCAGATTAAAGAGTTTTACTTGATTTATATACTCTTTGGGTTTACATGTATATGTCTATATATTGTATCTTATTTTTAATTTACATAGTTTCATTTAGATAAATACACACTTTACTTCCTTCCATTCAATTTACATAAATTGATAAAGTATGATCCTATAGAAAATTCCTTATGATATTTTAAAATGGGTATTTTCTAAATTTTTAAGGGCTTTTGTGACAGGTTTCCTGTAGTTTCACCAGAAGACCCCTCCCTGTTCGAATTCAGAATTGAAAATCTGGATATGTCGATTCAGTCTTTGATTGAATTCTTATGCCAGGCAAATTATTCTGGTTTAATTAGTTGGGTTTAGATGTAGTTATTCTCTTGACTAAGTTAGCTTTATATAGAGTATTACATGTGATGAAACTCGTAAACTCTAAATTTTGCTGAGAGAGGAAAAAAAAAAAGAGAGTAGGTTGGATAACTCTTATTCTGCCTACTTCACACAATAGCAATCCACATATTCACAGATTCAACACTTATCCCTGTATTTTGTTTGACCAACCACATTAAATGCAGGCTATTCCAGTTGTCATTCATTTAAACCCAAAGCAGGTCTAAAAGAAAAGGGTTTTTGTATATATACCCTACCCCTATAAACTTATGTATATCTCTAACTCCCACATATTATTATAAATACCCTGACATCTTCAACGCATTGTGAGCTCCGAACAAATATATCAAAAAGATTCGGATATTTGTACACTGTAGAGATAGAAAAATGGTTGTCCAAGTTAGATGAATGATATGGGGAGAAATGGACAGGTGGCGCACTCCCAATTGGTGATCAAGGACTCTCCAGTAGCTCCTCCTACGAAGACTCAAAGAGACAGGTGTAGACACCGATTTTGGACCCCCTTTCGGTCGTAAACCCTAGTCACCATTGGCCCATCACCATTAAACACATCACCTTAGCCATCTTATTTAATCTATCTATTTTTCTCAGCCCACTAAATAATCAATCCTATTAACCAATCTCGACTTTTGCCACCTTTTCGTGGAAGGCCAACCAGCCCGCCTTCCACCATCCTTGGAAGGCCACCCTTTGCCTTCCACCACCCGTGGAAGGCCACACCTTGCCTTCCACCATCCTTAGAAGGCCATCTACCTTGCTTTCCACCATCCTTAGAAGGCCATCTACCTTGCCTTCCACCTTTTGGCCACATTTTTTCACTTTTTACCACCTTTTCGGGGAAGGTCAAACAGCCTGCCTTCCACCACCCGTGGAAGGCCACCCCTTGTCTTCCACCACCCTTAAAAGGCCAGGTACATTGCCTTCCACCTTTTTGGCCACCTTGTTTACTTTTCACCACCTTTTCGTGGAAGGCCAACCGGCCTGCCTTCCACCACCCGTGGAAGGCCACCCCTTGCCTTCTACCACCCTTAGAAGGCAAACTACCTTGCCTTCCACCTTTTGGACACCTTTTTCACTTTTCACCACCTTTTTCGTAGAAGGCCAAACAACCTGCCTTCCACCACCCGTGGAAGGTCACTCCTTGCCTTCCACCACCTTTGGAAGGTCAACTAGGCCGCCTTCCACCTTTTCATGGAAGGCCAACTACCTGGCCTTCTACGGAAGTAGGAGGCAAGATAGTTGGCTGTCCACTCCCCTAACTTCTACTTTGACCTCGTCTTCCCACGATCTCCTCCACTTGCCACCCTCATCCCCACTACTCCGATCACTCCTCGCTCTGGCGATTGCCACGGCCACGACCTTCGATGTCTGACTATTTCCTATTGGTTCTAAGGGATTTACGGGGATTTAAACCTCTATTTTCCTCCTATTTTTCCTTCACCTATTTAAACCCTCCATGTCCCCTCGAGAAAAAGAGGTTGGCAGAGGTTGGAAGGCTTCAGTTTGCGAGGTTAGAGATCGAAGAGTTTCAAGTGGGAGAAAGCCTTGGCGGTCGACAAGTCAGAGGAATCCTCCGCATTCCAAATGGGCATGTTTTCTTAACTCTCTCCTTACTTTTCTCCTTTCCTTTTTCACTGTATTCCTACCATCCATCCACTCCGTAGCATCATCTTCTCCTCCTACTCTTTTCCTTTTACCACATTACTTTTACTTTTCACTATTACCACACACGAGCACCCCATCTGCATGCATGCATCTTAGGATGACTTAGCACTCTTTACCCCCAGAGGTTTCAAACAAAAAACGGGAGGTGGGTGGCCATAACATATGGTCACCTTCCCTCCCCAAACACCCATCCGGTGCGTCTCCTTTCAATTTTAGTATTATTTACATATTTGCATGAATCGATTCTACATATTACAGTTCTAATCGGTTCTCTTTACTTTGTTTTGTCTTTGTTTTTCTCTCAGGGGTTCTTACCACATTCAGTGTGCGGACTACCGAGCTCTCCCCCTTCGGCCGACCGGAGGCAGAGAAAAGGAACCCACTATCCCCCGCTTCAATAAGACGCGATCAACCTCATCATCTTGAGGAGCACAAGGACCGTAAGGTAATGCTCATGGCGATCACACATTCCAATCCTTAATCCCCTCTAAATCGCAGCAGTGCTAAGACGAACGGAGAAGCCCTCGCCGGAAGGAGACGCCAGCGGTGGGGGACGTTCCGGACGCCTACAGCCCTCTGGCGATCATGGTGGGACCCTCTCTTGCTTGCCTCGCACATAGTAAGATAGTAAAAAAAAGGTAACAGTTGCTCCCACGGACGGCCAAGCACTTGGCCTCCCAGAGTCCCAGACGGCCAAGCACTTGGCCGCCCAGACTCCCGGACAGCCAAGTACCTGGCTGTCCAGAGTCCAGGACGACCAACTACCCGGCCGTCCAAGCTTCAGGATGGCCAAGTACCTGGCCGTCCAGAGTCCAGGACGGCCGACCACCCGGCCGTCTAGGCTCCAGGACGGTCAAGTAGCTGGCCGTCCAGACTCCAGGACGGCCAACCACCTGGCCGTCCAGGCTCCAGGACGACCAAGTAGCTGGCCGTCTAGGGTCCAGGACGACCACAGGTCTGGCCGTCCAAGCCCTTAGGCAGCTGGCCTTCTAGTTGTCCAATTTTCACTTGTTGATTAAATTGTTGCGTGTTCCAGTTTTTTTGTTTACTGTTCTCTTGTCTTCTCTTGTCTGTTGAACTGTGGGTTAATTCCGGGGTACTATCCGTGGGGGTTTTTAAGGAAGAGCCGGCATCACACTTCTGGTTACCTCTCCCACAGTGTTTGACTCTCCATCCGAGGATTCCCACTCAGGTGTGACTAGTCTTATTATGTTAGAAACCTCCGTGAGTCTCCGCGAGCCAGGGATTCCCACTTAGCCGCCGAGCGGGTTGTACTTAAACCACCTAATAGGATTTCGGATTTGTGTGAGGAATTAAGCCTTCCCATTCAAAATCGTCCACCCGTAGGCGTCACTGAGAGAATTATTTCAAAATCAAAGACACCTAACTAAACTTTGGTGGAATAGGTTTTGAAAGAAAAGTACATGGTCGTTAAGGGTTTGAACTTGATTTGTTAGAAACCAACACTCATAATGCACAGTTAACCTTTCAAGTGAAATATAAAATCTCTTAGGATTTGTGTTTCATAATGAATCGAATGTATGGTAACACTGTGCATGATGACATGTATGAGTTTGATAACAATGTCACATACAACCCTCTGTTCGAGATTGAAGAAGATCCACAACAAACATTTGTGGGCATGTTCCAAACATCTAGAGAGGAACTTAGGAGAAGATGCTCGGATGAATCTTCTTCTTCAGAAGATAACCCTGTAATCTCCAGTAGAACCTTTCAAAACCCGAGTGAGGATTCGGAACTTACTGCCGTGTTATCACGATACACCCCCGATCAACTCATCCAGTTGGCCTCCCGTGGCAAAACTCAGGATACCACTCCTCGGATAACTCACTTCCAAGGATCTTCCAATA
Organism: Zantedeschia hybrid cultivar; assembly: GCA_030544215.1. NCBI lineage: Eukaryota > Viridiplantae > Streptophyta > Magnoliopsida > Alismatales > Araceae > Zantedeschia > Zantedeschia hybrid cultivar. Next base: position 45,540,374 of record JARZZO010000013.1, on the reverse strand, counting down.
GAGCTCAGACTCGCATCAACCAGCCAACTCCTACTCCAGTTGCTCCACCCGTCATGCCGATTCCAGTCTCTCAAACTACACCTCCTCCAAAGCAGGAGGAATTCATCTACAAAAGTGAGGTCAAAACCTATGTGCGTAAGCTCATGGCCTAGAAACTTACCCTGAAACAACCGCACTCTCTCTCGAGCTATTGCAAGCTCCCTCTGGCCTACTTTCCACCAGGATTCAAAGCCTTCAAGTATAGGAAATATGATGGCACCTCCGACCCTCATTACCACCTGTCAAGTTTCCTTATGGATTCCCATCAATGGCTCTACGACAGAGTCCTCTTTGTCCATCTGTTACAGAAATCCTTAGAAGGTGAGGCCTTAAGATGGTTCTCTTCCTTGCCCGCCACAGACCTAATCAATTTTGATATGGTCTCTGAAAAATTCATCACTCAGTTTAGTCATATGACAACCATGCCTCCCACCTTGTTTGATCTTGTGATGAAGAAGATGAAGCCTGAAGAGGACTTCACATATTTTGCTAACAGGTGGAGGGCAATGGCCTCTAGGGCGGAAGTGGCAATCCCCAAATCTCAAGCTATCACCATGTTGGTCAATAACGCTACCCCGCAGCTTCGGGCTATTCTCATGTTGAACGAATTTCACACATTTGCACAACTTTATAATTGAGCTCGGGTAGTTCAATCTCAAATATGGAGTTCCACTTTGCCATACTTCTTTGAAAATCAGAACAGAAATAAGAAGACTACACAAACTCCACCAATAGAGGGAGTGACAATCAATGAACAAGTTAGTGCCTTGGGGCAGCCCTTTAGGTCACCTAATCCTATGTCCAGATCAGACAACCAATCCAATCAGAAACCATATTCAACAGTTCCCCCTTCAACTAGCTACAGTCGGCCTATGCCCAAACGTACCTTATATCCGCCTTTGCCGGAATCTCTATTAGACATTTTCCATGTCTTATTATCTTGCAATGCTATCCAGCCTCCACCCCAGCATGAGGCCATTCCCTGCAATGTTGATATGTCCAGATATTGTCCGTATCATAGAGTGTCGGGGCATACAATTTATAACTGCTTCACTTTCAAGGATTGGGTATATGATTTGAATGAGGAAGGCAAGATCAATTGGGGGCACATGAAAGAGGTTATTGAAACCTTGAAAGTCAAAGACCCTCCGCCCTCTGATCAGGTAGCTCAAGATCCATCTATCTCTCTAGTGTTGGGATCGCTGTGTCGGGATCCGACCGAGAAACGCAGCGGAATAAAATAATTTTCGGGATCGGATCCGTCCCGTTACGATTAATCAGAATAAACCAGAGTGAATCGGATTTACCTTGCGCGGATTCGAATCCGCGTTCGTTTTCCGGTTCCGTCGGAGCGATGCCGCAAGTCGCGTAGATGCCCGACCTCTAGTGGTATCCACGCGGTTCTCCTCGTGATGGATCGTCCTCGCTTCCTCGCTCACTGCGGCGTTCGTAGATCCCGTCTGGCTGCGCGTAATCCGCCGCGACATGCGGATTCAGAATCTCCCGTCGGACGGAAGGTGGAGCAGTCGGGATTCGAAGCGGAGCCTCCAGATGGCCGCCTCGTGTCATACGCCCAGAGAGGAGAGAGAGAGAAAGAACGACGGCTAGGTCAAGGTTGCTGGCCCCAGACGTAGAATCCGTTCTTTTATAATAAGTCTGTTTGCGGTTTTTCATAAAAATCCAGACTTATCCGAAATCCTGTCGGATTATCCATGGACTTGAAAACTATTTGGGTGTGACCCTCTAGGCCCAAATACCAGTCCAGTTAATAGCCCATTAAGTCCAGTAATCATTTACTGACCCACTGAATTAATTAATATCCTTATATTCAATTAATCAGCCGAATTTAATGTCCTATAATAAATTCGGACGGACTTCCGATCACGTTGGATGCCAAGCAACATTGCGTGATCCTAGATGGCACTGGGGTTATCGCAACCCTCTATTGGAACCTTTCTGTCATCGGTTAGCGCGCGAATATAATCCTTCATCCGTGCAATGTTCCCGAATCGACCTAGGACATGGTTTACTGTTAAACTATATTTGGTCGATTCACTTAAATCAGATGCTGCTAATATGAATCCGATAACTCCTTATCGAATACAGAGTCTTCCCTGGCTAGGGACTTTAAGCGCATCATTCCCGGAACATTCTCTCTCAAACAACCGAGATCGGATGATCCCGTATTGAACACACAATTACCTTCGAGGGCATTTCCCTGAACCCGATCGCTTGACTTATTGATCACCCATGGTTAGGGATTCGTTAGTCAAGGTCAAAGTTCAGAAACCTACCAACAAGATACCGGCGCATCAATTAATGTTTGTCCACTCAAGACCTTCAAGAAAATAGGGATTGATCCAGAAAAGGTTGAGTCAACTTCCATGATGGTATCAACCTATGATAATTCTCAAAGACCAGCTAATGGGAAACTGGAAATCGGCCCAGTGGCCATGATCTTTGAATTCTACATCCTTGATGTCAAGCCCATATACAACGCCATTCTGGGAAGGCCTTAGATGGACCAAACCCTGGGAGTGACCTCCACTAATCATCAGTGCTATAAATTCCCATACAATGGGAAGATTGTCAAAATGAAAAGTACCCCCTATCTTGAGTCTTTAGACTCAGTCTCGACTGAACAAATTCCATCTATGATCACTTCTGGAAAAGGAAAAGAGCCCATCCTTTCATCGGTTGACTCTCAGGCCAAGCCCCGGCTTAGTATAGGTTGGTAGCTTATAGACAAAATGGGATATAGTTCATGATCTGAGTTAGGCAAGGAAGAGCAAGGAATTCGATAGCCTATCTTTGAAAATCCGACCATTGGGGGATTTAGATTGGGTTACCTACTAACCAAACCAACTGAGGAATCAAGAAAATGGACTCTCTTGGATCACTTTGTGAAGGAAAATCAAGAGGTACTCAAGATACACTATCTTGAGGATGAGTTGAAAGAAACAATCAATGAAGTTCAAAGAGAAGATGAAGAAGATTTCGGTACACAGCTGCTATTCTATGAACCAACCACCCGACGAGAAGGAGCCTCCTTATTGAGGGATGAACCGGTACCCACCGCTCTCATTCCCTTCCTATTCCACCCACCTTCCATTCTCAGGCTTCCATCACTGGTCGTAGCACATTCTCTCGAAAGTTTTATGCTTGGAGACTACGACCCCCAAAAAGAGAAAAAGTTCCACTCCCATACCGAAGGGTATGAAACCACCAATGAGGAGCCAACATACTGGGGCAATTTCGCCATCATTGGGTCTCTGTCTTAAGGACCCACCTTTGCAACATGTCTGAGTCTTGTGCATAATCGCTTAGGGATTGGATAGCTTCCTTTTTATCTAAGAGTTGTAGAGGTAAGTAAGTTCTTTCATTTCTAGTTCAAGAGTTAGCAAATAAATGTAAATATTTGAAAATTGTTGAAAATTTTTCCTTTGGATAAGAGTCTATCTAAAGAAATTCTACCCTTTAAAATGCACAAAAAAAAAACTCAAAATCTCAAAAAAATTGAATATCCAAAAAGCATCAAAAATATTTGTAAATATGTATATACTTTAATGAAAATCACAAAAAATTAGGAAAAACACAAAATCCAACTGTCTGGTGACTGCCACGTAACCCCCTGTCTAGGTCTAGTTGCATGATAGATTGGGTTAACATTAAGGTTTGGTTAAGACTTTGGTCTACCAGAACCTTGGACGTGTCTACTTTACTTTCATATGGATCCCTATGATCATCATGAGATGCACACATCTACACGTTTTTCAAAGAGAACCTTCTTAAAATGAGTTTGAAGTCTTTAGTACACTGTCAATTGCAGTCTTTAGTACACTGATCAGGACAGTCGACGCCCTTAAATGGTTGAGCTCAGCAAACTGCGGTTCCTCAATAACCTGATAGATATAACCCCTCAAATAGGCCCAAATATAAAACGTAAAGGACCAGAGCACGTGAAGAGGGCAGTGTCCCCGCAGGCGGAATATCAAATAACTCCGAAAATATCAAGAAAGGAAAAGAAAATATAAAAAGAAAGGGGGTTCAAGCAATCATACAAAAAAGCCTGGTCGTGACCGTGCCTGGCCATGAAATCTACTAAAGGCCTGAAAAGTCAAAAATAGGGGCATCTAGGAAGTCAAAAGGGTCCGTTTTGTCATAGCTCGATCTTTTAACAGTTTTGTCGATCCTCCTGTGAGGTTTGTCTCCAAAATTTCTTCACTTTTTTTTTCCCCAAGGTTTAACACGAGATAACTATCTAAAGACCGAATATCATTTTAAAATGGTTCGTTTTTAAAAAATCATCATATGCTCACATGATCACAGGAGTCCAAAATGGGTAAAGAGTAATGTCAGTGTTTCTGGTGAATCAATTCCTTAACCATAATCTCAATGAGTACTCTCAAAACTTCGGGCTTAAGTCAATGCATGCGCGTCACCAATAGGTGCGACGGCGTCTGATTCCGGGTCAGCGTCGCGCGGTTGACTGTTGGGGTTCCAAGGTGTTCCATCTTATACCTTCTAGGTTGTGAGGAAAGAGACCCGGGTCGGGCAAATCATTTACCTCGAAAACTTTTTGGGGAAACTTAGTGGTCGGAAGCAGCTGGGAGCCTAAGCATGGCATGATGGTATTGTCATCAGTATGAGTCTCAGCCGGTCAAGGTTAATTTGAGGAGTCTAGAGGCCCAAATCAACCTAGATGTGTGCTTATGATACTTAGGAAGTTGAGTGTGCGTTTCCCTTTCATCATTCAACCAGGTTAAGTTTGGGCAGTCACCAGGTGGTCGGAATCAAAAACATGTTTTCATTTATCATGCACCTCACTTGTTAATATCCGCTAGCATTTGCATATTTTCTTGTCACATCAGTTTCAATACTCTTCTTTTTGTCTGGTGAGTAGGACACGACTCCTTGATCCTATACGAAGGCTAGGAAAAAGGTAGTTGCTCTTTTTTTGGGCAAGGGGCCGAAAACAGATACTACTAACTATTTTCCCCTCATTATTGTGCATACAGGAAAATGATTCTATGTCCAAAAGGTGGATACTTTTGCTGTCGAGTCGAAGCCAAAAGCAACCGGATTGGCATTCTACTTTGAGAGTGGCCATATCTTCCATGCTGGCTTCGACTCGACAGGGACCTTTGTCCCTTGTTTCCTTGCAGCTTGTCATTAAAATATTGTGGATCATTGATTATTTATATTTGCTGATGTACGTTCTTACAGCTGCAGGGAATCTGAAGCAAGTAGGATTGAAGATACATGAGGCTAAAAACTTTGGGCGTATAGACTCTGAGTTCTTTTTTAAACAAAACAATGAGGAATCTATATTCCCCAAGTTATTCGATTGGCCAATAAATCCCTCCTGTTTGCATTAGGAATTTGTTTTCCAATTTTTAAACTAGCATGCATTTGCATAAGCATCCATCCTCGCCCTAGGGGCAATGACCATAATTTATCACTCTGCTTAACCCATTGTTGATCTGTGAGTCTGGCAATTGTTTGTCTGTTAGCCTTTTGAATTGTAAGACCTTATCCTTTTCCAATTCGTGTGCTTGAGATTCTCTCACTTGGCGATCATGTGATGCGCCAGGCCACCGTGCGCCTGTTGTGTTGAAACCATTTCAAGTTACACCTCTCTATCTTTCATGCTTGAGATCCCCTTGGGCTAGATTGTGGCATCCTAGTTCGCCAAGGCCTCGCAATTCCAACACCCGAGGGTCCCATAGATTGTGATTCTCTAGTTTGAACTTTGTTCCCCTTCTTAATCACCCTTGCAATCCAAATAGCCAACTCTCATTCATTTACCACATTTGCATATCATCCTTGGATATAGCTTACTCCTCCTTCGGGCTGTCCAAAATCAGTTTCGATTTTCGGAACACCTATTTATCATTCCGCTCCACTCCACTGCAAAATAGGTGTCCCGGAGGGGCATTTGTAGACACCGATTTTGGACCCCCTTTCGGTCGTAAACCCTAGTCACCATTGGCCCATCACCATCAAACACATCACCTTACTCATCTTATTTAATCCATCCATTTTTCTCAGCCCACTAAATAACCAAGCCCATTAACCAATCTCGGATTTTGCCACCTTTTTGTGGAAGGCCAACCAGCCCGCCTTCCACCATCCTTGGAAGGCTACCCCTTGCCTTCCACCATCCTTGGAAGGCCAACCAGCCTGCCTTCCACTTGCCTTCCACCACCCGTGGAAGGCCACCTCTTGCCTTCCACCACACTTAGAAGGCCAGCTACCTTGCCTTCCACCTTTTGGCCACATTTTTTCACTTTTTACCACCTTTTCGGGGAAGGTCAACCAGCCTGCCTTCCACCACCCGTGGAAGGCCACCCCTTGTCTTCCACCACCCTTAAAAGGCCAGCTACATTGCCTTCCACCTTTTTGGCCACCTTTTTTACTTTTCACCACCTTTTCGTGGAAGGCCAACCGGCCTGCCTTCCACCACCCGTGGAAGGCCACCCCTTGCCTTCCACCACCCTTAGAAGGACAGCTACCTTGCCTTCCACCTTTTGGACACCTTTTTCACTTTTCACCACCTTTTTCGTGGACCAACTACCTGGCCTTCCACGGAAGTAGGAGGCAAGATAGTTGGCCGTCCACTCCCCTAACTTCCACTTTTACCTCGTCTTCCCACGATCTCCTCCACTCGCCACCCTCATCCCCACTACTCCGATCACTCCCCGCTCTGGCGACTGCCACAGCCACGACCTTCGATGTCTGACTATTTCCTATTGGTTCTAAGGGATTTACGGGGATTTAGATCCCTATTTTCCCTTCACCTATTTAAACCCTCCATGTTCCCTTGAGAAAAAGAGGTTGGCAGAGGTTGGAAGGCTTCAGTTTGCGAGGTTGGAGATTGAAGAGTTTCAAGTGGGAGAAAGCCTTGGCAGTCGACAAGTCAGAGGAATCCTCCGCATTCCAAATGGGCATATTTTCTTAACTCTCTCCTTACTTTTCTCCTTTCCTTTTTCACTGCATTCCTACCATCCATCCACTCCATAGCATCATCTTCTCCTCCTACTCTTTTCCTTTTACCACATTACTTTTACTTTTCACTATTACCACACACGAGCACTCCATCTGCATACATGCATCTTAGGATAACTTAGCACTCTTTACCCCCAGAAGTTTCAAACAAAAAACGGGAGGTGGGTGGCCATAACATATGGTCATCTTCCCTCCCCAAACACCTATCCGGTGCGTCTCCTTTCAATTTTAGTATTATTTACATATTTGCATGAATCAATTCTACATATTACAGTTCTAATCGGTTCTCTTTACTTTATTTTGTCTTTTTTTCTCTCAGGGGTGTAGCCGGAACGTCCCCCGCCGCTGCTGCGGGTTTCGGGCGAGGGCTTCTCCGTTCGTCTTAGAACTGCGGCAATTTAGGAGGGTTAGAAATTAAGGTGTATGATCGCCATGAACATTACCTTACGATCCCTGTGCTCCGCAGGATTGTAAGAGTGATCGCGTTCTGAGGGAGCGGGAGACGGCGGGTTCCTCTTCTCTTCCTCCGGCTGGCCAGAGGAGGAGAGCTCGGCAGTCTGCGCGTAGAATCTTGTAAGAGCCCCTGAAAAGAGAAGACAAACAAAGAAAAGAAATAGCCCGATTAGAACTGTGATATGTAGAATCTATCCATAAAAATATAAAAACTAACTAGAATTGGAGGGAGACGCACCGGATAGGTGTTTGGGGAGGGAAGGTGACCATATGTTATGGCCACCCACCTCCCGTTTTTTGTTAGAAACCTCTGGAGGTAAAGGGTGCTAAGTCATCCTAAGATGCATGCATGCAGATGGGGGGTGCTCGTGTGTGAAAAGTGAAGTGATGTGTTGAAAGTGGAAAGAAGAGAGAGAGGGAAGTGTTACGGAATGGATAGAAAGTGGGAATGTAATGAAGTGAAAAGGAGAAAAGTAAGAGAGGATTAAGAAGACAAGCCTATTTGGAGTGCGAATGATTCCTCTTGAAGCTCCTCTTGAAACTCTCTGACTCCTTGACTGCTCGACTCCTCAAAGCCGACTCACTTGCCAACCTCCTCTGAGTCTCTTCAACCCAAAAAACTAATTCCTTCTTAACCCCCTTTGCTCGAGAGGATATGGGGGGTTTAAATAGGTGAAGGGAAAATAGGGGTCTAAAGCCCCGTAAATCATCCTGGAGCCAATGGGAAGTGGTCAAGGATCGGAGGTGGTGCGCGCGGCAGTCGCCGGAGTGGGGAGTGATCGGAGTAGTGGGGGTGAGGGCGGCGAGTAGAAGAGATCGTGGGGAAGACGATGTCAAGGTGGTAGTTAGGGGAGTGGACGGCCAGCCAACATGCCTTCCAATCCCGTGGAAGGCCAGCTACCTGGCCTTCCACGGAGAGGTGGAAGGCGGCCCGGTTGGCCTTCGAAGGGTGGTGCAAGGCAAGGGGTGGCCTTCGAAGGGTGGTGGAAGGCGGGCTGGCTGGCCTTCGAAGGGTGGTGGAAGGCGGGCTGGCTGGCCTTCCACGAAAAGGTGGCTAAAGTCGGGATTGGTTAATGGGCCTAGTTATTAGTGGGCTAAGATGGCTAAGATGAGGGATTTGGTGATGATGGGCTAATGATGGATGGAGTTCATGACCAAAAGGGTGGTCCAAAATCGGTGTCTACAAATGCCCCTCCAGGACACCTGTTTGGCGGTGGAGTGGAACATAATGATAAATAGGTGTTCCGGAAATCAAAATTGATTTTGGACGGCCCAAAGAAGGGATGAGCTGTATCCAAAGGTGGTATGAGAGGGTGGTAAATGCATGAAAGCTAGCTATTCGAATTGCAAGGGTGACTAAGAAGAGGAGCGAAATTCAGAGTAGAGAATCACAATCCGTGGGACCCTCGGGTGCTGGAACCGTGAGGCCTTGGCGCACCAGGATGCAACGATTTGGCCCAAGGGGATCTCAAGCATGAAAGATGGAAGAGTGTGACTTGAAATGGTCTCGACACAACGGGCGCGCGGTGGCCTGGCACATCATGTGATCGCCAAGTGAGAGCATCTCAAGCACATGAACTGGAAAAGGATAAGCTTTTGCAATTCAAAGAGTTAACAGACGAACAATTGCCAGACTTACAGATCAACAATGGGTAAGCAGAGTGATGAATTATGGTCATTGCCCCTAGGGCGGGAATGGTGGATGATGCTTATGCAATGCATGCTGGTTTAAAAATTAGAAAACAAATTCCTAATGCAAACAGGAGGGATTTATTAGCCAATCGAATAACTTGAGGAATATAGACTCCTCATTATTTTGTTTAAAGAGGAACTCAGAGTCTATACGCCCAAAGTTATTAGCCTCCTGTGTCTTCAATCCTACTTGATTCAGATTCCCTGCAGCTGCAAGAACACACATCAGCAAATGTAAATGATCAGTGATCCACAATATTTTTATGACAAGCTGCAAGAAAACGAGGGACAAAGGTCCCTGTCGAGTCGAAGTCAGCACGGAAGATATGGCCATTCTCAAAGTAGAATGCCAATCCGGCTGCTTTTGGCTTCGACTCGACATCAAAAGTATCCATCTTTTGGACATAGAATCTTTTTCCTGTATGCACAATAATGAAGGGGAAATAGTTAGTAGTATCTGTTTTCGGCCCCTTGCCCAAAAAGAGCAACTACCTTTTCCCTAGCCTTCGCATAGGGTCAAGGAGCCGTGTCCAAGTAACCAGACAAAAGGAAGAGTATTGAAATTGATGCGACAAATAAATATGCAAATGCTGGTGGATATTAACAAATGAGGTGTGTGATGAATGAAAACATGTTTTTGATTCCACCTACCTGGTGACTGCCCAAACTTAGCCTGGTTGAATGATGAAAGGGAAACGCACACTCAACTTCCTAGGTATCATAAGCACACATCTAGGTTGATTTGGGCCTCTAGACTCCTCAAACTAACCTTGATCGGCTGAGACTCATACTGATGACAATACCATCATGCCATGCTTAGGCTCCCAGCTGCTTCCGACCACTAAGTTTGCCCAAAAAGTTTTCGAGGTAAATGATTTGCCCGACCCGGGTCTCTTTCCTCACAACCTAGAAGGTATAAGATGGAACACCTTGGAACCCCAACGGTCAACCGCGCGACGCTGACCCGGAATCAGACGCCGTCGCACCTATTGGTGACGCGCATGCATTGACTTAAGCCCGAAGTTTTGAGAGTACTCATTGAGATTATGGTTAAGGAATTGATTCACCAGAAACACTGACATTACTCTTTACCCATTTTGGACTCCTGTGATCATGTGAGCATGTGACGAATTTTGAAAAAGGAACCATTTTAAAATGATGTTCGGTCTTTAGATAGCTATCTCGTGCTAAAACCTTGAGGGGGAAAAAGTGAAGAAATTTTGGAGACAAACCTCACAGGAGGATCGACAAAACCGTTAAAAGGGCGAGCTGTGACAAAACGGACCCCTTTTGTACCTCCTAGATGCCCCTATTTTGACTTTTCAGGCCTTTGGTAGATTTCATGGCCAGGCACGGTCACGACCAGGCTTTTTTGTATGATTGCTTGAACCCCTTTTCTTTTTGATGCTCTTTTTTTTTTTTTTTTTTTTTTGGGTTATTTGATATTCCGCCTGCGGGGACACTGCCCTCTTCACGTGCTCTGGTCCTTTACATTTCATTCTTGGGCCCTTTTGAGGGGTTACATCTATCGGGTTGTTGAGGAAGCGCAATTTGCTGAGCTCGACCGTTTAAGGGCGTCAACTGTCCTGATCGGTCGAGAGAAGAAGAGCAAATGTTGCATTTTGACAGTATACTAAAGACTTTGAACTCATTTTAAGAAGGTTCTCTTTGAAAAACGTGTAGATGTGCGCATCTCATGATGATCATAGGGATCCGTATGGAAGTAAAGTAGACACGTCCAAGGTTCTGGTGGACCAAAGCCTTAGCCAAACCTTAATGTCAACCCAATCTATCATGCAACTAGACCTAGACAGAGGGTTACGTGGCAGTCACCAGACAGTTGGATTTTGTGTCTTTTTCTGATTTTTTGTCATTTTCATTGAGGTATGCACATATTTACAAATATTTTTGCTGCTTTTTGGAATATTCGATTTTTGAGATTTTGAGATTTTTGATTTTTTTTTGTATTTTTAAGGGTAAAAGAAAAATATTTTTCAAATATTTATACGTATTTGCTAACTCTTGAACTAGAAACGAAAGAACTTACTTACCTCTACAACTCTTAGATAAAGAGGAAGCTATCTGTAGACACGCTAATTTTGACGTCATTTTGAGTAAATTTCATATCATATAATAATGCCTCAGAATGGTCTGATAATTAATCATTAATTAATTTTTATTTATATTTTTGAGTGTCGGGTTAAACAAACATGATTAAGTTAATCAATCGAATTGATTTTAGCTCAAATTTCAGTTGAAATATGAAGAATCCTAAAAGGCGTCGACCCATGTGGACGTCATTTAGAGTTTATTCCTATTTTAGTGTTTAAATTTGAATTTTAATTAATTGATTTATTGACTAAAAGGCGTCTTTGGAGGTCGACGCGATTTAAGTTTCCTAAGCTGTTTTAACTTCTCTTCCGGATGTTTATCCTTATCTTAATTAGGGTAAAAGACGTCTACACATGTGGACGCGTTTTAGCTAATAAAGATAAAGATAAGTTTTCTCGGATATTTATCCTTATCTTAATTTAATCTGAAAGGCGTCGTCCAAGGTAGACGCGTTTTAGATAATTACAGATAAAGATGAATTAATCAGTAATTATCTGTCGATTAAAGTAGATAAATCCGAGATTTTTCTATGTTAATCGCGAACGCAGAAAATGCCTATAAATACCTTGCCTATCAAGGAGTTAAAAAAAAAAAAGAGAGAGAATTATTGAGCCACAGCGTTATAGTGATTTAAAGATCGAAGCAACCACGTCGGAACGTCGGAGCGCTGCCATTTCCAGAAGTCGGCATCCTTCTTCAAGATCTTCATCTCTTCAAAACTTCTCCAACTGGACTGGGCATAAGTTTTTTTCATATCTGAATTTCATTTACATTCTTTAGTTTCATTCTCTCATATTCACTTCATGCAACACACACCACCTCATTAATTTCCAAAACCCATCTGTTCTAAAGGGGTTTCAAAGTCATTAAAACAAGTGAGTTGCTGTTTTAAACATGTTTATAATCATGGTTAACTTTGATATTATTATTTCCATTTAGATTCTCATCACTATTTCTTCTTTATTTTTCTGTTTCTATCTCTGCTGCATTCAACAATCACAACAAGAAATCAAAAAGAGGGAAATCAAGCACAACGTCAGGAGAACTTCTGGACGATCCTCAACATTCAACAGCAAGAACAAAAGAACAAGAAGAGGCTCTCTTTCTTCAGCCGGCTGAAGGAGGGGAACCAAGGATTCATTCTTCCGCGTTTAAACAGGTAGGCGATCAAACTCTTTTGAAGCTTTTTAGTTAAAAGTTTCTGGCGATCACAAGCACCTTAGTTGCATTTTTTTAATAGGTTAATTTACCCTAAACAACCTAGTTTATCACATTAATCACACGAGCAAATTTTCAGCACCTACAACTCTTTTGGCGATCACGGTGGGACTTGGTCTCGCCGTCTTTTAATTTCTTTTGTTCTTGCTATTATCATACCGGGCACCCACGGTGCACCACTTGTGTCTTTCGACACGTCCTCACCAATTGGTGAGTGTTTAGTTTGTTTAATTTCCCCCGTGCACCACGTGCACACCCCAGTGGCAAGATCTTGCCTCCCCTTTGATTAGTTTAAAAGGCTGTTTTTGGTGATAAAATGCTGTGTGATTTCGTGATTTCTTAGTTGTTTAGATAGTAAACCATCCTGTTTAAAATCTGAAACTAAAAATCTTTGCATGAGTCGATTATTTATTGCATTTTTCCCTGTTTAAGGAGGATTCGACCCAGAAAATCCTTCTGGAAATCTGTTTCTGCGAACTAAAAAGCGTCTAGTAACAGCGACGCGTTTCAAAACCGCGTCAGGACACCTGGACGCCTTTTAGCCTCCAGATTCTCTCTGTCGTTTACATCTGTTTCTGTGAAATAATTAACTTCTGTGTTGAATAGCGTCGACCATCATCGACGCTATTCAGGCAGTTTTTAGTTATTTTCCAGGTTTTCTCTGCTGTTTGCATCTGTTCTCTGCGAAAGAATTAAGTTCTGTTCTGAATAGCGTCGACTATCATTGACGCGATTCAGACAGTTTCTTAATTATTTTTCAGTTTCCAGATTTCTATGTTGAGTGCTAGCTACACATTACTCTATTAAGCATTAGAGGCCATCCAGGTCGCAGGGCATACGCATTGAGGCTAAAACCCTCCTTTTCTTAGGAACACATTACTCGACGTTAGCAACTCTCTCTGATTGGGTTGGTCCCTTGATCAGACTAGAGAAGTTGACGTTGAGACCTCCATAAGTCCCAAAAATCAAGGTATTCCTCCTTGATCATCGGGCTGGTTGTACCAATTGAAGTCCCGGCTAGATTCCGAAAGCGTTGTGAGAGAAAAAACCTTAGAGAATAACGGTGGAAACCAAACTGAAACTAGGATCCTTCCCTGAGCGAAATTGTGGTTTAATCCAATTCAAATAACTCAACAAGGAATCCTGAAATCACGTTAAGCATCCACTTGTTTGATTAATTTCTGCACAACTTGTTTGATTAAATCTTTGAAAAAAGAATCTAATATAATGTTGCTGCGATCAGGCAGAGATTTGAGTATGGCCCAAGACGCCATTATCAACTACGAGGGAGATGCTAATGCCCCTCGCAATTCTGATTTCAACTACGAGAACGGGAGAGATGCTGATGCCTCTCGTAATTCTGTACCCATTCCAGTTCGACATGACGGGAATGTCCGAACTCCTCTTTTTAATCCGCACGATCAATATCATGATCTTCCTCCGCATGAATATGCGATTCCCAATCCTGACTTTGAGGGGGACATGAATCAGCATGATCCTTCATCCTCCGATCCTATGGATGTTGTCAATGCTCTGGGAGTTCTCGCCTCCCGACTGGACCCTCAGCAGTTCGAGGTGATCCAGTCCATTTTGAAGGGGAAGGCACCCATGCAGCCTGCTGAGCCGAACCCTGTGGCTCCCCCCGTTGTTCCTCAACAACCTCTTCCTCCTCCTCCTTATATCCAACAGGCCATGGAAGGCCTTCATCTTACTTCTCGGCCAACTGGGCCACAACTTTCTTCATCCAGGCAACCGGCTAGACCGCAGACGCCCATTTACCAAAATGCCCTCGGGCATGGCGGAAGCTCTGCCGGACCTCATCCTTATTATCCTCCTTGTCCAACGTACTCTAGGCAGCAGGCCTATCAAGTACTTCCTCCTCCTCCTCCTCCCCAGGCAGATCTAACCACGCAGACGTTGCTGGCCAAGATGGAGCGCATGGACGAGCAGTTTAACAATCTCCAGAAGATGATGGGGGTTAAAGCTGTGCCGGAAATCAATTTGCCGAGCCTGCCAGTGTTCCACCTGCCACCCTCTGAAATGCCAGTGTATCGAAAGTATAACGGTACTGGTAACCCCTTCACGCACCTGAAGGAGTTCATGTACGAATCCTCCTTTTGGCAGAATGATAAGAGGTCATTGGCTTTCTTGTTCAGGAGATCCCTAGAGGGACCAGCCCTCGAGTGGTTCTTTTCTCTGGAACCCTCAGAAGTAGAGGATTACGGTATCGTTTCACGTAAATTTATCCAACGATACCAGGACAGAGTCGCACCCTCCCTGTCTATCACGGATCTTATTGCAGAAAAGATGAAACCAGACGAGGAGTTTGTCAGTTTTGCTGACAGGTGGCGGGGCCTGGCTGAAAAAGTGAAAGATCATTTGTCCGAATCCGAACAAGTGAAAATGTTGATTTCCAACGCCACGCCCCAGTTCAAGCTAGTCCTCTCCTTGAACAACTTGACGAACATGGCAGAGCTCTATGAAAGGGCACGGTACTGCCAGAATGCTTTCAAGGACGCTACGTTCTCTAGCGTCTTTGATCCTCACAGACCTAACAGGCCTCCGCCTCGGAAGCCTGCAGTGCAGAATTCTCCCAGCTCAGGTCCAACTACTGAGGGCACGCTCTCTCACGAGCAGGTCAGTACTATGAACAATAACTCGCCCCAGTTTGTGAGGAATCAGCAGTACCAGAGGCCGCCACAGCCGAGCCAGCAGGGGTACAGGCAACAGCAGAACCCCCATTACCAACAGCAATACCAGCGGCCCCAGCAGCCGAGTCAGCAACAACTACAGCAACAGCCGCAACGGCAACAGCAGTATCAGCAGCCACATCAGCAGCAACAGCAACAGCCACAGTACCAGCAGCGTGCACCGCCGGCGTACCACAATGTCCCTCCTCCTGGTGACTACAACCAACAAAGGAGACCTCCAGGCCCGAAAAGGGCAAAGTACCCGGCCCTCCCAGAATCCTTGGCGGATATTTTCAGCGCTTTAATGGCAGCCAATGCCTTAGTTTTGCCAAGGGAGAAGGCCGTCTGGCCTCAAAATGCCGATACGTCTAGGTATTGCTACTTCCACAGACAACCTGGGCATACCATCGACACCTGCTTCCAATTCAGAGATTATATCCATGATCTCAACGAGCAGGGCGGCATAGACTGGGAGGAAATGAAGAAGTACATAACAGCCCTGAAGGCGAGGAGACCGCAGCAGCAGCAGCAGCAGCAGCAAGCAAGACCACCGGCACAGGCAGTAGCACCACCCAACATGGGCATAGTACAGAATCCACTCCCGGAGCATTAGAACCAAAACCAGGTTGCTCCCATCTTGACGAACAGCCAGTCTGAGGCTGGTCGTGGGCAGCAGTGGAGAGTAGAGGACTCTTCCTCTCTTTGTTCAACGGGTCACGTTCAAAGTACCGCAGAGCGACCACCACGCCGCACCATCCACATACCAAGGCCACAACCCGTTACCATCACCCCTATACCCACACCTACATATCACTCACCCACATCCAATAACCCATTACCACTACCCACCTTCCTAAGACCCATTACGCCCCGCACCATTACACCTCCATCATATAACCCCCCGCAAACCAATAACGCACCCCTCCTACCATCTAGGCCACTATTACGCATACCATTTCCTACTTCACCCACTACCACCACCACTTATCCAGATATGCCTTTACCATCTAGACCGCTATTACGCGTACCATTCCCCACTTCATCAACCACTTACCCATCCACCATCCAACCCTCTAGGCCTTTAATCCGCACCGCGCCATCACCACCTAGCCCTACGCCATCACCTACATACCAACCCTCTGCGCCATCCGCACCATCCAACCCTGCGGTACTTAAAGTGTCACCCGGATCCTCCACGGTTGAGGAACACGCGCTCCGGAGTGGAAGGATTTTCAACAAGGTCTTTCCTCAGTCCACAGTAAGAGACGGCCCATCACAGCCGACTGAGGAAGCCCACAATGAAGAGAGTGCACCAGGCACTCAATATGACCTGTTGAAACACCTGGATCGGACACCGGCACGGATCACTATACTCGAACTAATCAAGAGATCCAAGAGTCACCAAGAAGCTTTAATGGAATATCTGCAGAAGGTGATGGTCAATGAAGACGTGCCGGTAGAGAAGATTACAGCACTACTAGTTCCTCAAGGGGATCAGCCCTCTATAACATTTCATACATCGGAACTAGCACCGCCGGCAGCCAGAAGCATGGCCCTGAGCATCACGGTCAACATCTGTAAGAAGGCCGTGGATGCATGCCTGGTCGACACAGGGGCTTCGATCAATGTTTTACCTCCGAAGACCCTGGAGTTATGCGGTGTGCCCAAAGAGAAATGGCTGCCCAGCCCCATCTCAGTAACAGCATATGACAATTTTACTCGTTCCCCTCTGGGAATGGTTTATTTAAAGGTGGAGCTGGGCCCCGTAAGTCATGCGGAGGTTGAATTTCACATCTTGGAAATCGACCCTTCCATAAATGCTATTTTGGGTCGTCCTTATATTAAAACTCTCGAGGCGATTCCTTCTACGAATCATCAATGCCTCAAATTTCCTTACAAAGGACGAATAATTAAAGTAACGAGCATGCCGATCCTTGCTGCTGCTCATTCCTTGAACATTAAATATGCTGTCTTACCTGGCCGACAACCTTTTCTGTCGGTATTACAGGTCTACCGTCCAGTGGCTGATCCTCTGAAAGCCGCTACTATTTCTCCATATCCGTTAGATGCTATCAAAAGGGGGAAGTGCATGAGTACCCCAGGATGGAGGATCATGATGAAGAACGGCTACGAGCCTGGGAAAGGTCTGGGCACGCAGTTGCAAGGCAGGACCACTCCTGTCAGAAATCATCGAGCAGCACCTGGAAGTGGTCTGGGCTATAGGCCAATAAAACTGAAGCAAGATCTGGTTCAGAAAGCAGAAATCGAAGAAGGCCCGAAGATCTGGGAGGCAATGTCTACACCACCTAAAGAAGGCCGAGATCCCTTAACATGGACCCTGTGTACGCACTTTGTGAAAGGGCCCATACTTAGCCACGACAATACGGTAGTCATCACTTCCTGTTTTGACTTTCACGATATATATGGGAGAGATTTGGCCAGACATTGCTCTGAATTACTTACGTACCAATCCTTGGAGGCTCTGCGGCCTATGAAAAGGAGGAAATTTTATGACCCGGAATGTGAATGGTACAGATGGTTCGACCTCAGAGACCTGTATATTGCACTGAACAGACTATTCTTGGATCCTGTAGAACCTAAGTGGCCGCCGCAGATTGATGAATTGATTGAAAGCCCTGGTGCTATATTTGACAAGCGGATACTGCTATCTGAAGAAACTGATGAAGGGGAGCCAGATGACCCCTATGAAGCTGGTTATACAACAGATCTGCTCTGGAGAGGGACATATCCTTCACATGTCTTCATGCTCCATACCTTATTTCGTACACTGCTTTTGACCCCGACTTGGTCGCGGGTCATAATTGAAGATATTCCACGGGCTCCGCCCGTCATGATTACTCTGTCCCCTCGGGACATTATACCACAACCTCCTCTCGATCTGGAGAGGTTGTATGATCTGATCTGGGACATATTACTATATGATCCCCCTAATCCTCTGGCCTTGGTGCCTCTTCCTCCGTCTGATTCTCCTCCCATTTTTATTCATTCTTGTTTCATGTTTAATTCTTTCATTTTCCAAAAAAAAACGCCAATTTGGCAACAAATTCTTCCCAAATCCTCATTGAGGAAACATCTTACTTGTCCGATTGCACCCCGCCGCGCGGGTCCTTCGGTCAAGATTCTCTTCTAGATTTACTCTGTCCCTCCCCTCGGGAGGATTCTCTTGTATTTCCACTTGTATCCCAGGATTTTCATCCTGCTTCATCTTCGTTAGGTTATGATAGTGAAGCTAGTCAGTCTAGTCAGTTTAGGAAGTCTAGGAAGCCTAAGGGTAGGCAAATTCCAGATAGATACCTCCAGGACTTAGCTGATAAGTGCTCTTCTTGCTCTTTAATCCCTCAGCTTTTAGAAAATCCAATTCAGATGCCAGAAGATTGCATGGACGATGAGTCAGTCAATGATGGGTACGGGGTATATGAATTAGTACATGAAAAGGATCCCATTGAGGAAGATGACGAGGACGCGGCCGAGGCATATGCCAGTGGAGTGAAGAGATTTGATGAACCCTCAGCTGCCGTAGAAGAGCCCACCAAAGAAATTAATTTAGGGACTGAAGACGAACCTAAGGTTGTCCTCGTCAGTAAAAATCTTTCTACAGAGGATGAGAAAGCAATGGTACAAGTACTCAAGGATTATAAGGACACTTTCGCCTGGAGTTATGAGGATATGCCGGGGTTAGACTCATCTTTGGTTGAACACAGGTTGACATTAAAGGACGGAGTTAGCCCGGTCAAACAGAAATTAAGGCGATTCCACCCACAAATGGCTCTAAAGATGAAGGAAGAGGTCGATAAGTTGCATAAAGCCAAATTTATTAGAGTTGTCCTCTATCCACAGTGGGTGGCTAATATAGTCCCGGTTATGAAGAAAGACGGGAAGGTCAGGATTTGCATTGACTTCCGTGATTTGAACCGGGCATGTCCTAAAGACGATTTTCCATTGCCTCATATTGATGTACTCATCGATAACACTGCTGGCTATGAGACATTATCATTTATGGATGGATTTTCAGGATATAATCAGATTAAGCTGACAGAAGAGGATCAAGAGAAAACGTCATTCACTACACTTTGGGGAACATACTGTTATGTTGTCATGCCATTTGGGTTAAAGAATGCTGGAGCCACTTATCAAAGGGCTATGATGGCAATATTTCATGACATGATGCATATAGATCTGGAAGTGTATGTGGATGATTTATTGGTTAAATCGAAAACAAAAGCTGAGCATGCTAAAGTTTTGGCAAGGGTATTAGAAAGATCGAGAGAATATCAGTTAAAGATGAACCCCAAGAAATGTGTATTCGGGGTATCTTCAGGAAAATTGCTTGGATTTATCGTCAGCAAACGGGGAATTGAGATCGATCCTAACAAGGCGAAGGCTATTAGAGAAATGCCACCTCCTAAAAACTTGAAAGAGTTGAGAGGATTAATCGGGAGGTTGCAATTTATTCGCCGTTTTGTCTCCCAGCACTCACAAAGGTGTAAGCCGTTTTACGAGCTTACCAAGCCGGGAGTCAAATTTGATTGGGACGATAAGTGTCAGGAGGCGTTTGATGGATTAAAGAATTATTTAGCAAGTCCTCCTGTTTTGAGACCACCATCTCCAAGAAAACCATTGATACTTTACATTTCAGTCCTGGATGATGCAGTGGGGGCTGTCTTAGCACAAGAAGATGAAGAAGGAAAAGAGAGGGCAGCCTACTATCTCTCCAAACTTCTCAACTCCGCTGAACAGAGATATACGGCGATAGAGAAAACATGTGCATCATTGGTTTGGGTTGTGCAGAAATTGAAGCATTATTTTCTGGCCCATGAAGTCCATCTCATCGCTAGGATGAATCCGATTAAATTTCTTCTGGAAAAATCTGTTCTTACTGATAGGTTAGCACGATGGCAAAGCTTTCTATCTCAATTCGACATCATCTACATTCAGCAGAAAGCGATCAAGGGCTATGCCATAGCAGAACATCTAGCTCATCATCCCCTTCCTCGTTTTGATCCAGTCCGATCAGAGTTTCCGGATGAGGAACTGATGTCCGTAAATCAAATCAGAGATGATATGTGGACTCTGCATTTTGACGGAGCTCTGAATTCTCATGGAAAAGGGATCGGTATCGTTCTGTTATCACCTGAAGGTATCACCATTCCACAAGCCTTTCAGCTTGATTTTCCAGTCACAAACAATATTGCTGAATACGAGGCACTTCTTGCTGGTCTCGAGGCTGCTCATTTCCATGGTGTTACCAAGCTCAGGATTGTAGGTGATAGCCAACTGATTCTTCGCCAAGTGCTGACCAAGTATCGAACTCTCGATCCCAAGCTCAAGCCTTATCAAGAGCTGACTTCTGCTTACTCAAAGCTTTTCACGAAATTGATCTTTGTCCATGTCCCTAGGAATCAAAACATCTTAGCTGACGCTCTAGCTTCACTTGCATCTTCTCTTGATTTTCCAATCAGCAAACAATCCGAATCAATCATAGTTCATAGGCGTCTTTCACCCGCCGTGAAAGATCCTTCATTCCTTAGAACTAAGGAGAAGTTGCTGAAGAAAGTCAGAGATGGAGATATCATTGAGAAGAGAGAAATTATGCTGATAGAGCTGTTAGAAGAGATGGATGATGAACAGAAGCCATGGTATTATGAAATTGCAAAATATTGTGAAGATCAATCGTATCCTGAAGAAGCTACAACTGAGGAGAAAAGAGCTATCATGAGAGTTGCTCAAAGATACACCCTAGTTGGGGGAGCACTATATAAGAGAGGTTTTGATGGAGTTCTTCTGAGATGTCTAGACGAAGATGAGCTTTGGAAGGTTATGGAAGGAGCTCATAGTGGAGTTTGTGGTGGTCATGTCAATGGACAGATGTTAGCAAAGAAAATCCTTAGACAAGGATTTTATTGGCCAACCATGGAAGAAGATTGCGTAGGATATGTTCGTAGGTGTGCTAAGTGTCAACTTCATGCCAACAAAATTCATTCTCCTGCATCTTCACTCCATCCTGTTTCTTCCCCATGGCCTTTCTCCATGTGGGCTTTCGACATCATTGGACCTCTTGGCAATCCAGATTCCGGCATCAAGCAAAAATCTTTCATTCTCACGGCAACGGAATACTTCACCAAGTGGGCAGAAGCTGAAGCGTACGTGGAGATCAAAGCATCAACCGTCTGCAAGTTCATCATGAAGAACATCATCACACGATTTGGAATTCCAAGCACCATCGTCACCGACAACGGACCACAGTTCGTGTCACAGGAATTGAAGGATCTCTGTAACAGGTATAAAATTGCATTGCATCATTCGTCTCCTTATTATCCGCAAGGCAATGGCCAAGCAGAGGCAACAAATAAGACTTTGATAAAAATCATCAAAAAGACATGCAAATCTAACAAATTCACAGATTGGCCAGAAAAATTGGTTGAGGCTTTATGGGCCTACCGAACTTCAATCCGCACGCTTACTGGGCAAACTCCTTATTCCTTAACATTTGGAATGGAGGCGGTAGTTCCATATGAGATCCTCATACCGTCATTAAGAGTACAATTGAATAAGGAATTTTCCATTGATGAACATCGTTCAGCACTCCTTACTCAATTGGAGCTTTTAGACGAGAAAAGATGGTCAGCTGCTAATCATGCAAAAGTCTATCAAAATAGACTAGCACGTTTTTATCAAAAGAAAGTCATTGAACGTAAGTTCAAAGTCGGTGAAATGGTTGTTAAAAGAATTTTTATAAAACCTGGTGGTCCGCGTTCTAAGCTCCAACCCAACTGGGAAGGACCTTATGTTGTATCGCACGCATTTCCTGGTAATGCTTATCGTCTTGTTAATGCAGAAGGAGAAGAGCTAAAACATCCCTGGAATGGTTTACATCTTAAGAAATACTACCCTTAGGTTAAAGAGTCGATCAGTATGGTACAAAGACCAGTGGAATCAGAAAATTTATAAACTCAAATTTCCTTATCAGTCTAGATAACTTAACTTTAAGCCCATTACTGCACACACTGACACGTTTGATTCGTGAGTAACAAGAGATGACAAGTCCTGAAGAATATCGAAAGCTTGACCACAAGTGCGAAGTACAAATCATTTTTTTGAAGCAAAATTCTGTTTTATACTCGGCCCATGATGTCGGAACGAGACTTAGAATAGATTACCAAGAATACCCGCCATCTTAGTAGGAGGCCGTCATAAAAAAATGGGGGAGATCCGTCCCAAAGCAAAAAGAAAAAAAACAAAAGGCAAAAGCCAAATGTCAAATCGAAAGGCCATTACATTACAAACGTTACATCAAGGCCATGAAATGAAATAAAAGGGAACGCAAGGTCGATAAATACCCCGGAAAGAAATGACCGAACCCCAACGGATATTAGGGTAGAAAAGGAACATCTTTTTAAGTCTCCGGAACCTTCTTATGGGCTTTCTAAACTTATTCCTCTTTTCTTTCTAAAGAGATGTACTCCAAACTTAAGGAATTGCTTACATTGACTAAGGGTCAAATCATCAAATGGGATCACGAATGGAAACACAAATTCAAACACGATGGGTTTAAGCTAAGTTGTTAAAGAATAATTTGGAAATTAAGTTAATAAATGAATATGATCTTTTGATCTGAGTACCATGCTGATCTCTTAGTCAAAAACCCAAAAAAAATTCATATATCAAAATCCAAAAAAATACATAAGTCAAAAAAATTCAAAAAAAATACATATATCAAAATCCAAATATACATATGTCTCAAAATTCAAAAAAAATGCATATGCCAAAAGTCAAAAAAAATACATATATTTCAAAACCACAAACAAAAATGAATATTTCAAAACAACAAAAATATTTCAATTAGCATATGCTTGTTGCATTTAGTGTGTTTCATCCCTTTTATTTTCAGCGAGCATCTGTCTGCTTGTATGTTGCACTTTGCTTAAGTTTGATTATTCTCATTACCTTTGTTGATAAAGGCTATGCCCCTTGACCATTTATTGAAGAAAAGATTGATTGACCATTTATTTGGTCAGGCAAGGGGCTAAGCCTAAATAGATACTTAACCTGTTTGTTAAGTGTGTACAGGATGCAGGATAAGCACAGGAACACAAGATTGGAGCCAAAAGTTTCATGTATATTATCAAAAGGTGTTTTTGTACATGATACATGAAAAGAAGATACATAAGCCCTCAAGGCTGGCTCTCTCCTCCGCCCTCGTCCAACTGACTCTGGGCCTCGTCAGGCGCATCCGGTGCTGGCCCTCGGCTAGGAGGTGGAGGTGGTCTCATCGCGCTCGGACCCGCCTGACCGGAAGACGCGGCAGCACTGGCGGTGAAGGCACTGGTCAGACCGCGCTCTTGTGCACGCTGTCGACCACGCCTGTACCTCTCTTCCACACTCCGGCGCTCATGCTCCGCGATGCCAAGCTGGACCCGAAGAGCGGATATCTCAGCATCCATCTTCTGCCGCTCCTGCCTTTCCCGCTCTCGCTCCTCGTTGATGACTTCCAGGCGAGTCTGGAGGCGCCCAAGATCTCCAGCCGAAAGTCGGGCCACCTGCTCCTCCAGAGCCCGGATCCGCTCTGCATCAGCCTCAGCACGAGCCGCTGCAGCACGGGCATGCTCTATCTCCGCTTCAGCCCTCTGAAGGGCTTCCTGAAGCTCAGCAACCTGAAAGGAAGATTTCGTCAGTACAAGGCAATCAATTAAGTAATCAATTTCAGAATTCAAAAATTGAAGAACTTACCTGAGCAGCACGGTCCTCCTCCGCGAGAGAAGCCCGGTGGATGGCGGAGGCGAGCTGACTCTGGAGGTCAGCCATAGCAGCATCATGAGCGGACGAGGAAGATGAAGCTCCATGGGAAGGAGGAGCCGCCTGGGTGTAGACGGCTCGCTGCACAGAAAGACAACTGTCAGTGGTTAATCGCCAAAACAATTAATTAATTAAAACATGCATTCATATTTATTCATACATACCAAGTCATACAGTTCTTTCTGAACTTGTTCTAGCTGGGCCTCCGCATCATGTAGGGGGGCCCGGAGGTCGACGATGACCGCATCACGCGCGTCCTGCATGACATACATACATTCATTCACAAATATAAATCAAGATAATAATAAAATTTAAGACGCATGAATGCATACTTACATCGAGTGGTCGGAGGAGCCGAAGTTGATCGGCATAGTGGGCCCGATACTGCTGGAGGTAGGCCTCGCTACTCTCCGCTCTGGACTCCACTCTGATACCCCGACAGTGCCAGTCCTCGTACTGCTCCGGGAACTTGGCACGCCAATCGGTGAGGGCTTGCTTCCCCCTCATGCTCCTTCCGACGCCCTCCGGGACCTCCTCGTCAATCCACTCCTGGTGGAGGCCCAGGGTCCTCATCACGAGCCGGAGGCGGAGGAGCTCGATCTCATTGAGGCAATGCACCCACATCTGCCTCCCGAACCGCCTCCTACCAGCCGTCACCCACGGCTGACCCTCCTCATTCATGCCCAAGTATGGGCGCCATATCACCTGCATATAGGTTAGATGCATTCATAAATAACTTGCATTTAATAAAAATTTAATGAAATTGAACAAGTTAAAAGTTTACCAGGAGTTCTGGATAATCCAGAAACTGACGGCGGAGGGCTGTCAGCTGGTGGTGCTGTGGAGCCGTGTCCACAACCGGCTGCCAACGGCAGGCGAAAGGGACGGCGTTCGGACGGATGATCCTCGCTCTGCCGAGCGGGAAGTAGTAGTAGCTCCACACCTGCATTCATGAACATATAGGTTAGAAAAAGCATCATATCATATTGCACTGCATATAACAAATAATTAAACAATTTAATACCTGAAGAAATGGTGAGAAGCCACTGATAGTAGTCTCACGGTCCGGCGTGACCGCAGATAGATCGGCAAAGAGATGAGCCAGAAGGGCTGCACCCCAGGCATACTCTCCTAGGCTAGCTAGGTCATCTAACAAGTAAAGAAATCTACAGTGGATATGGTCGCCCTTCGTACCGAAGAGCAACCTACCGAAGAAGAAAACTAAGAAGACTCTAAGCTGTCTATCTACCTCCTCTACCTGATCAGGATCACTACAGTAGACTGAGGAGGACGACTCGGCTAGCCTATCCCTGAACTCCTCCCGGGTCTCGTCAGATCGACGCCGGGGCTCATCTAGACCTAGGGCTGCCTCTACCTCTACCCTAGGAACCATCCTGGACTCTCTACCTATGCTGGATACCTCTATCCCTAGTAATGCCTCAGCCAATCCCTGATAGTTGGGGTAGGTCACCCCGCTCACAGGTCGGCCCTCTACCCGGAGACCGGTAATCCTGGCCACATCCTCTAGGGATGGGACCATATGCCCCCATGGCATTAGGAATGCCCGACTCTCTGCATGCCAACGCTCCCTGAGCGCCTGCAGCAGGACCAGATCAAGCCAAAATGGCTCGATGTCCAGTACCTCACCGAATCCCATCTGGCGCAAGCGTGCCTTCTGGAAGTCGGGGAGCCCTCTATAAGCCCCTATCACTAGGTCCCATGAAATTCTAGCCCTCATCACCCCCTGCAAATAAAAACATGAAAATAAGGGTCAGTAATTAATAAAAAAAAAAAACAGGAAAATTAGTTCTGTTTTGAAAGGCGTCAGCCCACATGGACGTCTTTTAAAACACGTCAACGTGCGTTGACACGATTCAGAAATTTTATTCCTAAATTAAAATCCGGAATTTATCTTGAAAGAAGTCGACCCATGGTGACGCCTTTTGAATGGCGTCACCTGGTCTGGACGCCTTTCAAACCCAGATTTCGGGTTCTTGAAAGAACTCCGTTTTCTCCCTCTTTTCTCATCCAACCACACCCTCAGGGAGCTTACCGTGTGGAGGTCGCCCTCCTCTTCTTCTTCCACCGCCATGGGTGCCGGTAGAGGGAGTTCTTCCTCCAAGAACGCCGCCGCCTCCGCGAGAGCCGCCGGGACCTCCTCGGGAGCTTCTTCTTGCCTCCGCCTCCTCTTGGCTAGGGTCTTAGTCTTCTCGGAACCTTCACCGCGTTCCATGGCTTGAGAAGAGGGAGATTCGAGGGAGAGATCGCCGGAGTTCGAATCGCCGCCGGTGAGGGAAGAGAGAGTTTTTGGAAAAGTGAGGAAGAAAGGGGGCCTTCGCGGGTCTGTTAACGAAGGGATGAAAGGCGTCGACTCAGGCTGACGCGTTTTAGGACGCAAAAGTTGAGGCGGCACTGACAGAGGTTTGAATTTTTGTCAGAACCGTACAGAGAGAAATCATTAAAGGCGTCTTAATGTGTTGACGCGTTTCAGAGAATTAATCATGGAATTAATGACAGAATCCTGGAAAAAGTAGGAGAGAGAGTTGAAAGGCGTCATTATGTACAGACGCGGTTTAACGTTTAAATCGGGTTTAGGATTAAATTGAATTTCTGGGAAAGAATTATGATTTAATGGCGTCAGGTTAGGCAGACGCGTTTTAACTTTTTCATTGAATTTATTATTGAAAAGCGTCTTTCTGACTGGACGCGTTTTACATTAAACAGAACCCGAACTGTTGAATTTTCAGGAAAAATCAAGTTTTCTCTAAAGGAAAAATCATGTGCACTTCACAGAAAGTTGAGGAAAGGTTTTGAGGCTTAAAAAAAAAAACTTCTCTATTCAATGAAATTCTTTATTACATCATGAATGAAAGAGAAAGAGGACTTTCAAGGAAGGATTTCATGAAGACCTTTAAGATAGGTAAATTTCAATCCTTTATCTCTATCTTTAGAGGATCTTACACGGTAACTGAAGCCAAGGTTCCATAAAGTGGTAATGATTTGTACGGCTTCATAGTCTTCGTCGGATTCCAAGTCGCGCTTCTTGATCGGAAGTGTGGGAGAGAACTCGGGGAATTCACGACGGCCCAAGCTAAGTTGAGTAAGGCACCGATGTGAATTGTACAGCACGAATTCGGTGGCTCCGATCAACTTAAGGTCTGCTCCTGCTGCACGGCGTACCCACACAGGTTTTCCAACTAAAGCAAGTGGAGACGAGTCGAATATGTCGGACGTCATGAGCTTTAAATATTCTCTCCAATTGGCTCGGGTCTTGAGTTTTGGAACTTTGTTAACCATGTACTCATTGAACTTTACAACATTAGCTATGCAATGAATTGGGCTATTCAAGTAGATCTGAGATAGATTCAGAGGCCTTTTCTTGCTGTGCTCAAATTTGAAGTGAAGTTCAACCCATAAGGCGAAGAGAAGCATGCATCCGTAAGGAGGACGGCCCACAGACGCTGCAGAAAGCCCACTATAAAGATATGCTAAGAGTGCAGTGCTAATTGATTTACCTTCGAAGATTGCGCATATAGCACTAACTTGGTCATCTTCTAAGATGTTATCCTGCGCAGAAAAGAATAAGGCACCGGCTAGGCATGTAACTAAGGCTTTTGTTACATCCTCCGCTTCATCCTCTCTTAGATCATCAATTTCGTACAGCGTCCACTCGGCTAGCTTGGTGAGATTGATCCCCTTCTTAGTGAGACATCCTTTAGCTTCTGAAGGATCTTTCATGATAGATGTCAACAATTGTTGACCGGTGATTCTCTCCTTCATCAAAGCTATCTTCTCTTTGTTCTCTTTGGTATTTGGGAGACCT
Organism: Zantedeschia hybrid cultivar; assembly: GCA_030544215.1. Classification (NCBI taxonomy): domain Eukaryota; kingdom Viridiplantae; phylum Streptophyta; class Magnoliopsida; order Alismatales; family Araceae; genus Zantedeschia; species Zantedeschia hybrid cultivar. The sequence continues at coordinate 45,512,525 of JARZZO010000013.1, read as the reverse complement.
AAAAGAAGCTCCGCTTCCTCTAAAAGAATCGTGCACTCGAAATCTTGGAAGAAGAACGTGTGAGTTTGGGGATGCCACCACTCGATCAAGGCGCCCATAGCCGCCCAATCCACGTTCGTGCTCTTGTAATGCTTGGCAAGCACTACGAGACCTTGAAGATTCCACTTGGATATAAATACTTACATGGAAAGCTTGATACTTTTTGCAAGTTTACGGATCCAAGGTAAAGAGGTGAACTTCCTTGGGCCAGGAAACATGGGATAGTTCTGAAAATCAAAAGAAAAGACGAAGAACATGATGAAGAACATGATGAAGAACATGATGATGAAGAGAATTGAAGAAGAAGTTGATTGAGCTTACTTGGAGATTGGGATTTCTTCCATTAAGATGATTCTCCACATCTGAAAATTGCTCCAAGGACATCTTCATCTTCTTGCTTGAATTCATACTCCCTTTTTCGGAATTCCTCCTCCTTGAAGCTAGAAACCTTGGAAACCTTGGAACCTTGAAGAAACCTTGAAGAAAACTCTACTTTTGATCTTTGGATTGTAGTGGGATTGTTTGGGAACAACCTAAGGGTGTTTATATAGACCACATTGCGATCCTAGGAAGACTTTTCCGGATTGGAAAAGGGATGTGCATTGATAGAGTTAGAATTCGAATAGAGAACAGCCAGAAACCTGTTTCTGTGAGTGAAAGGCGTCTAGGAGCACTGACGCGTTTCAACGTTGAATGGCGTCTGCGCGACATGACGCGTTTCAGATCTTTATATGATTTACCCGAAATTCTATGTTTTCATTGAATATTTGTTTGGAATTATTAACAATTTTGATTGCAGAAAATTCAAGAAAACTTGAGTAAAGCTGGAAAACGTCAAGAAGATCTTACTGTAGAAGTCTTGACCGTGGCTAAAAAGACGGTTATTTTTACCCTTGTACTCTATTTCATGTAATTATTTTGCATTCGCATTACTATATAATAAATATTTATTAGATCATGTCAAGGACCTTGTAATTTTGATGAAACTGGAATTTGAGTTCCCCTACAACAAAAACAGTGATAATTCCAGAGGATTCTTAATCGCACGGATAGGCCGTTTGATTGTTAATTAGTGAGGACGATGGTTCCACTTTTGTGAAACGGTGCGTGGATAAACGAGCATCGGCTTAGCACTGGATTACAAGAATTGGTATCTTGACTCATTAATGACAATTTAACAATATTATCCTTGATTAATTTATATTTTATTTAACTTTATATTTTTCTTTTAGCCCAGCATGCATCATGTAGGACTTTGAAATCATTGTGATAAGGATTAATTATTGATTAAGTTTCAGACCATTAAATTAAACAATTCAAAACATGATATGAAATATTCCATTCTGAATTGAGTATCTTGATTATCTTTGAGGTTCGCTTGAAGATATCATTGGAATTCTATCCTTGATTGGATTTTTTATCCAATATTCTTGTTTTCTTTTAAGATCCATCATGGCTGCAGCACGTCCACATTGGCTGGCAAACGCTCCCCATGATGAAACCTACAGTGTCTATGACCTGGGGTACTTCCCACTCCGAGGAGGTTGATCGACCTTATTTTATTTCCTTGTTTACCTCATCCAGACAGGATTGATTCCATTGATATCATTGAGCTATCTTCATTGATGATTTCGAGAAAAATTCCAATCATGTGATGTTAAGAGCGTGTCTCATCACACCTTGGCATCACCTTTTCAGTACATTCCATTCCATTTCACTCCCTTGCAAAGACGATGCCAAGGTGAGGCAGCTGTAGACACGCTAATTTTGACGTCATTTTGAGTAAATTTCATATCATATAATAATGCCTCAGAATGGTCTGATAATTAATCATTAATTAATTTTTATTGATATTTTTGAGTGTCGGGTTAAACAGACATGTTTAAGTTAATCAATCGAATTGATTTTAGCTCAAATTTCAGTTGAAATATGAAGAATCCTAAAAGGCGTCGACCCATGTGGACGTCATTTAGAGTTTATTCCTATTTTAGTGTTTAAATTTGAATTTTAATTAATTGATTTATTGACTAAAAGGCGTCTTTGGAGGTCGACGCGATTTAAGTTTCCTAAGCTGTTTTAACTTCTCTTCCGGATGTTTATCCTTATCTTAATTAGGGTAAAAGACGTCTACACATGTGGACGCGTTTTAGCTAATAAAGATAAAGATAAGTTTTCTCGGATATTTATCCTTATCTTAATTTAATCTGAAAGGCGTCGTCCAAGGTAGACGCGTTTTAGATAATTACAGATAAAGATGAATTAATCAGTAATTATCTGTCGATTAAAGTAGATAAATCCGAGATTTTTCTATGTTAATCGCGAACGCAGAAAATGCCTATAAATACCTTGCCTATCAAGGAGTTAAAAAAAAAGAAGAGAGAGAATTATTGAGCCACAGCGTTATAGTGATTTAAAGATCGAAGCAACCACGTCGGAACGCCGGAGCGCTGCCATTTCCAGAAGTCGGCATCCTTCTTCAAGATCTTCATCTCTTCAAAACTTCTCCAACTGGACTGGGCATAAGTTTTTTTCATATCTGAATTTCATTTACATTCTTTAGTTTCATTCTCTCATATTCACTTCATGCAACACACACCACCTCATTAATTTCCAAAACCCATCTGTTCTAAAGGGGTTTCAAAGTCATTAAAACAAGTGAGTTGCTGTTTTAAACATGTTTATAATCATGGTTAACTTTGATATTATTATTTCCATTTAGATTCTCATCACTATTTCTTCTTTATTTTTCTGTTTCTATCTCTGCTGCATTCAACAATCACAACAAGAAATCAAAAAGAGGGAAATCAAGCACAACGTCAGGAGAACTTCTGGACGATCCTCAACATTCAACAGCAAGAACAAAAGAACAAGAAGAGGCTCTCTTTCTTCAGCCGGCTGAAGGAGGGGAACCAAGGATTCATTCTTCCGCGTTTAAACAGGTAGGCGATCAAACTCTTTTGAAGCTTTTTAGTTAAAAGTTTCTGGCGATCACAAGCACCTTAGTTGCATTTTTTTAATAGGTTAATTTACCCTAAACAACCTAGTTTATCACATTAATCACACGAGCAAATTTTCAGCACCTACACTATCCAATCCCTAAGCGATTATGCACAAGACTCTGAGAGTGAGTCAGACATGTTGCAAAGGTGGGTCCTTGAGACAGAGACCCAATGATGGCAAAATTTCCCCAGTATGTTAGCTCCTCATTCGTGGTTTCATACCCTTCGATATGGGCGTGAGATTTTTTCTCTTTTGTGGGGTCGTAGTCTCCAAGCATAAAACACTCAGGGGAATGTGCTACAACCAGTGATAGAAGCCTGAGAAGGGAAGGTGTGTGAAATAGGAAGGGGATGAGAGCGGTGGGTACCGGTTCATCCCTCACTAAGGAGGCTCCTTCTCGTCGAGTATTTGGTTCATAGAACAGCAGCTGTGTACCGAAATCTTCTGCATCTTCTCTTCGAACCTCATTGATTGTTTCTTTCAACTCATCTTCAAGATAGTGTATCTTGAGTACCTCTTGACTTTCCTTCACAAAGTGATCCAAGAGACTCCATTTTCTTGATCCCTCAATTGGCTTGGTTGGTAGGTAACCCAATTTGAATCCTCTAATGGTCGGATTTTCAAAGATAGGTTCTCGAATCCCTTGCTCTTCCTTGCCTAACTCAGATCCCGAACTATACCCCATTTTGTCCATAAGCTGCCAACCTATGCTAGGCTGGGGCTTGGCCTGAGAGTCGACTAATGAAAGGATGGGCTCTTTGCCTTCAGAAGTGATCATGGATGGAGTTTGTTCAGTCGAGAGTGAGTTCAAAGACTCAACATAGGGGGTTCTCTTCATTTTGACAATCTTCCCATTGTATGAGAATTTATAGCACTGATGATTAGTGGAGGGCACTCCCAGGGTTTGATCCATCCAGGGCCTTCCCAGAATGACGTTGTCTATGGGCTTGACATTAAGGATGTAGAATTCAAAGATCATGGCCATTGGGCCAATTTCCAATTTCCCATTAGCTGGTCTTTGAGAATTGTCATAGGTTGAGACCATCATGGAAGTAGACTCAATCTTTTTTGGATCAATCCCTACTTTCTTGGAGGTCTTGAGTGGACAGACATTGATTGATGCCCCGGTATCCAACAGGATGGAGTCCAATGAGTGACCCTTGAGTGTTGCAGTTAAGCATGAGGGAAGGGATTGGCATTCCGGGGGAGCTAGACCCTGATCTGAGAGAATGGCATTTGTGAACCCCCTGATAGGAAGGTCTTCATTGACTGTAATCCGCTGGTGGAATTTGAACAATGTCTCCTTGTGTGTAGGAGATCTCAAAATCTTGGCGGTAGTTTTCCCTAGATGTTGTAGGATATCATACTTGGATTGAGTAATCCTTCTAGACAGATTTGAATCCTCTTGGGAGTCCAAGGGTTGACTTATTGGAGGAATGATGCGATTTCTCAGTGTAACACCAATCGGACTGGGGTCTACTGCTTGATCTGACTTTAGTGGTTGGACTGGTGGTGAATTTATTAGGCATAATTGGGTTACTGGACCTGGCTTTGGCGTTGGACACAAGATGGATAGAGGAGGTTCTTTGATTGAAATTGAGGGAACTTGGACCAGAGTGACTGGGTTGATGAATGTTGGTTGTTTCCTAGGTCGTATCAAGACCAAAGGTTTGTCTTGGGTAATAGGGGAGACTCCTTGCAATTGCTTTCCAGGTTTGGTCATCCTAGTGGGGCACTCACGCCATATCCCAACCTCTTCATACTCCCAGTACTGTCCTCTGCGATCAACATTTGGTTCCAAATTTTTGACAAGGGTGCTCACCCTTTCTAGAGAGCTAGATGGATCTTGAGCTACCTAATGAGAGGGCAAAGGGTCTTTGACCTTCGAGGTTTCAATAGCCTCTCTCATGTGCCCCCAATTAATCTTGGCGCTAGAGGAAGAGGGAACTGCTGAATATGGTTTCTGATTGGATTGGTTGTCTGATCTGGACATAGGACTGGGTGATCTGAAGGGCTGCCCCAAGGTACTCACCTGTTCATTGACTATCACTCCCTCTATTGGTGGAGTTTGTGTAGTCCTCTTATTTTTGTTTTGATTTTCAAAGAAGGATGGTAAAGTGGAACTCCAGATCTGAGATTGAACTACCCGAACCCGATTATAAAGTTGTGCGAATGTGTGAAATTCGCTCAGCATGAGAATAGACCAAAGCTGCGGGGTAGCGTTATTGACCAACATGGTGATAGCTTGAGATTCGGGGATTGCCACTTCCGCCCTAGAGGCCATCGCCCTCCACCTGTTGGCAAAATACGTGAACTCCTCTTCAGGCTTCATCTTCTCCATCACAAGATCAAACAAGGTGGGAGGCATGGTTGTCATATGACTAAACTGAGTGATAAATTTTTCGGAGACCATATCAAAATTGATTAGGTCTGTAGCGGGCAAGGAAGAAAACCATCTTAAGGCCTCACCTTCTAAGGATTTCTGGAACAGATGGACAAGGAGGACTTTGTTGTAGAGCCAGTGATGGGAATCCATGAGGAAACTTGACAGGTGATCATGAGGGTTAGAGGTGCCATCATATTTCCTGTACTTGGGGGTTTTGAATCCTGGTGGAAAGTAGGCCGGTGGGAGCTTGCAATAGCTCAAGAGAGAGTGCGGTTGTTTCAGGGTAAGTTTCTCGGCCATGAGCTTACACACATAGGTTTCAACCTCACTTTTGTAAATGAATTCCTCCTACTTGGGAGGAGGTGTAGTTTGAGAGACTGGAATCGGCATGACGGGTGGAGCAACTGGAGTAGGAGTTGGCTGGTTGATGCGAGTCTGAGCTCTGTTGGAAGATCCTTGGAAGTTAGTTCTCCGAGGAATGGCATCTTTAGTTTTGCCACAAGAGGCCAACTGGATGAGTTGATCAGGGGTGTACCGTGATAACACGGCAATAAGTTCCGGGTCCTCACTCGGGTTTTGGAAGGTTATGTTGGAGATTATAGGGTCACTTTCTGAAGAGGAAGATTCATCCAAGTATCTTCCCTTAAGTTCCTCTCTAGATGTTTGGAACATGCCCACAAATGTTTGTTGTGGATCTTCTTCAATCTCGAACAGAGGGTTGTATGTGACATTGTTACCAAACTCATACATGTCATCATGCACAGTGTTACCATACATTCGATTCATTATGAAATACAAATCCTAAGAGATTTTATATTTCACTAGAAAGGTTAACTGTGCATTATGAGTGTTGGTTTCTAACAAATCAAGTTCAAACCCTTAACGACCATATATTCTTCTTTCAAAACATGTTCAACCAGAGTTTAGTTAGGTGTTTTAGATTTTGAAAAAAAATTCTCTCAGTGACACCTATGGGTGAATGATTGTGAATGGAAAGGCTCAATTAGTTCCTCACACAAACCCGGGATCCTATTAGGTGGTTTAGGTACAACCCGCTTGGTAGCCAAGTGGGAATCCCTGGCTCGCGGAGACTCACGGAGGTTCCCAACAGAATAAGACTAGTCACACCCGAGTGGGAATCCTCAGGTGGAGAGTCAAACACTGTGGGAGAGGTAACTAGAAGTGTGATGCCGGCGCTTCCTTAAAAAACCCCTGCGGATAGTACCCTGGAATTAACCTATAGTCCAGCAGACAAGAGAAGACAAGAGAACAGTAAACAAATAAACTAGAAAACGCAACAATTTAATTTGAAAAATTGGACAGTGCAGCTAGAAGGCCAGAGCCTGGACGGCCAGCTACTTGGCCGTCCTAGAGCTTGGACGGCCAGGCAGTTGGCCGTCCTGAAGGCTGGACGGCCAGCTACGTGGCCGTCCTAGAGCCTGGACGGCCAGCTACGTGGCCGTCCTAGAGCCTGGACGGCCAGGCAGTTGGCCGTCCTGGGTTCTGGACGGCCAGGTACTTGGCTGTCTTGGGCTCTGGACGGCTAGGTACTTGGCCGTCCAGTCTGGGTGGCCAAGCGCTTGGCCGTTCGGGACTCTGGGCGGTCAAGTGCTTGGCCGTCCGGAACTTTGGGCGGCCAAGTGCTTGGCCGTCCGGGACTTCTGGGCGGCCAAGTGCTTGGCCATACGAAACTCTGGGCGGCCAAGTGCTTGACCGTCCGGGACTCTGGGCGGCCAAGTGCTTGGCCGTCCGGGACTCTGGGCGGCCAAATGCTTGGCCGTCCGTGAGAGGAGCTCTTACTTTTTTTTTTTTTAACTAGTGAGCAAGAGAGTGTCCCACCGTGATCGCCAGAGGGCTGTAGGCGCCCTGAACGTCCCCCGCCACTGCTGCGGGCTTCGGGCGAGGGCTTCTCCGTTCGTCTTAGCACTGCGGCGATTTAGGAGGGTTAGAAATTAAGGTGTGTGATCGCCAGGAGCATTACCTTATGGTCCCTGTGCTCTGCAGGATTGTAAGAGTGATCGCGTTCTGAGGGAGCGAGAGACGGCGTGCTCCTCTTCTCTTCCTCCGGCCGGCCAAAGGAGGATAGCTCGGCAGTCTGCGCGCAGAATCTGGTAAGAACCCCTGAAAAGAGAAGACAAACAAAGAAAAGAAATAGCCCGATGAGAACTGTGATATGTAGAATCTATCCATAAAAATATAAAAACTAACTAGAATTGGAGGGAGACGCACCGGATGGGTGTTTGGGGAGGGAAGGTGACCATATGTTATGGCCACCCACCTCCCGTTTTTTGTTAGAAACCTCTGGAGGTAAAGGGTGCTAAGTCATCCTAAGATGCATGCATGCAGATGGGGGGTGCTCGTGTGTGAAAAGTGAAGTGATGTATTGAAAGTGGAAAGAAGAGAGAGAGGGAAGTGTTACGGAATGGATGGAAAGTGGGAATGTAATGAAGTGAAAAGGAGAAAAGTAAGAGAGGGTTAAGAAGACAAGCCCATTTGGAGTGCGAAGGATTCCTCTTGATGCTCATCTTGAAACTCTCTGACTCCTTGATTGCTCGACTCCTCAAAGCCGACTCACTTGCTAACCTCCTCTGAGTCTCTCCAACCTAAAAAACTCCTTCCTTCTTAACCCCCTTTGCTCGAGAGGATATGCGGGGTTTAAATAGGTGAAGGGAAAATATGAGAAAATAGGGGTCTAAATCCCCGTAAATCATCCTGGAGCCAATGGGAAGTGGTCAAGGATCGGAGGTGGTGCGCGCCGCAGTCGCCGGAGTGGGGAGTGATCGGAGTAGTGGGGGTGAGGGCGGCGAGTAGAGGAGATCGTGGGGAAGACGAGGTCAATGTGGTAGTTAGGGGAGTGGACGGCCAGCCAACATGCCTTTCAATCCCGTGGAAGGCCAGGTAGCTGACCTTCCACGGAGAGGTGGAAGGCGGCCCGGTTGGCCTTCGAAGGGTGGTAGAAGGAAAGGGGTGGCCTTCGAAGGGTGGTGGAAGGCGGACTGGCTGGCCTTCCACGAAAAGGTGGCTAGAGTCGGAATTGGTTAATGGGCCTAGTTATTAGTGGGCTGAGATGGCTAAGATGAGAGATTTGGTGATGATGGACTAATGATGGATGGGGTTTATGACCAAAAGGGTGGTCCAAAATCGGTGTCTACAAAGGGCTCTTACCACATTATGTGCGCGGACTACTGAGCTCTCCCCCTTCGGTCGGTCGGAGGCAGAGAAGAGGAACCCACTATCCCCCGCTTCAATAAGACGCGATCAACCTCATCATCCTGAGGAGCACAGGGACCGTAAGATAATGCTCCTGGCGATCACACATTCCAATCCTTAATCCTCTCTAAATCGCCGCAGTGCTAAGATGAATGGAGAAGCACTCACCGGAAGGAGACAACAGCGCTGGGGGACGTTCCGGGCGCCTACAACAGGATAGGGTCCCCAGGTCTTTCCTAAGGATAACCTTCCATTGTTTAAGTTGCACAGAAAGTTTAAGGAATGCTAGAGAGGGAGAAGAGTATGTGTTCTGAGTGAGGTTTTAAAGCATGACCAAAAAATACCTTGTTCATCAAAGGAGTTACGATTTATATAGGAGCTTTCCTAAGAGGGAGATCGACCACATCCCCATGGGGGGGGGGGGGGGGGTATTTGTCAACTCCCTACACGATATGTTGGGTGTCATGCATGCTTCTCTTGGCTTAGAGGTGTTTAATCCAGAGGTTAGTGGACCCAAATAAACCTTGTTGGGAACGAGTTCTTAGGGTGACAATGACGGAACATGTGGCGTCGTATCTTCATGATGATGAATCGTCATGATGGTGCCTTCTACCTCGGGATGGCGTGCGTCTGATGGGCATGTACCTCACGATCTTGGTAGATGTGTCGTGCGTCAGTGAGGACGTAGACACCCAGGGCTGTATGGACACGATTGGTCCTCGGTCGTCAGTTGACAAGACTTTATGGAAGCATGTCTCTTGTCCACTATGGACTGTCAATTGCGTGGTGTGGTCAGTCTCGGGTCCTTGGGGTGACAGTGGCTCCCGACGACCCATGCGACCTTCCCTTGCAGGGGCACTGGCTAATGTGGGCTTCGCGGCTTGTAAGCCTTTGTTAGGTGTCGTGGGCCGCTCCATCTTAGGGGCCTCGTAGCCTTTTGGGCCTCCCTGCCTCCTGAGCCTCTCCGTCGGGCCATTATTGGGCCTTTCAGGATTTTCCCCATTCATAAACATGTACATCTAAATTCATCATAATCTTGCATGCGTACTCTTACATTTACTAGGATTTACACAATATTCTAACGTATTCAATCGGAGTTCATTATGATGAAGTGTATCTGCAACCTTGTTGAAGATGTGAAGGGTGTTTATAAGAATATGTTGCAGTCAGGGGTATAGATGAAATACAATAATGTCTAGTGGTAAACATACAAAAAACCCTAAAAGAAATCGACTTCTTCTCTTGAGAGTTAAAACTTTGGAAAATGTGATATATTGTGAAAGTTCACAGCTTTAATTTGGCGAGTAGTGGCCATTCTCATCGTGTATCTTTAAGGTACTTTATACCAGACCAAATAAATGGTAATTCATCTCGTTAGATAATCGACTGATAGAAAAGTAATCTAAAAACATATATATATATATATATATATATATATATATATATTTCTTGATTAAGGTCCATTCACCATGATATATAGACCTGATTCTTCTTGCATTTTATCAGCAAGTACCCATGGACATGCCTTCTTTTCATTGGGATACTGACATCTTCCCTCCCATACTTTGACTTACATTTCACACAGACAGATCTTCTTGACTAACCTCAAAGTTTGTAGAGCCTACTCAGTCGTAGATGACCCAGTCAGAATCCAAGGGCTCAACTAAAACTAGAATATATTTGCCGAAACCTAGGTTAGAAGCTAATTTTATGCTCTAATCTTCTCATATGTAAGAAGGCATCAGGAGCTATGACAGTCGAAAAAATGCTTCAATTTGAGTAGATATTGGCAACCAACCAGACCAAGGTCAACTTCCCTGCTTTCACCATCCAACCAAACACTACTGAGCCAAACCCGGCCATAGAATTTGTGATCAAACTCTTGACACGACCACATGCTTATTTCAGCAGCCGACCTTGGAGGAGGACCACCAGATCAGAATCGGACGATTCGGGTTGCCTGTGATCCAAATGGCCGTGTCTCTTCGATGCCTCCAAAATTCTAAGATCTGGTGATGGGGAGAGGGGAAGAATTATAAGCAGATGGAGTCAGCCGTGGATGCATGCGTTGTGGAAGTCTTCTTCAAAAGGTGGACTTTGTGGTTTACAAGGTCAGCTAGAGACTCACTACAAAACCCAACACTGCAATATCTTTTGATTAATGTAGTCGGCACGACAACGATGCCTCTGAAATCTAGCAATCTTTCAGTCTCTAAATTAATTTGTTTTCACAGAAAAATAATAATAGGTAAGCCTATGATGCATGCAATACTTTATTCGACGTTGGCTGTAGTCTTCAAATAATCATAACTATTGTGTTAGGATCTGGCCATAGTAACTGGGACCCTGTGACAGTGCGAAAAATTATCATAGATAAATCACATACATACATACATAAGGAGATCCATGTGATTAGATCATTCCGACTTACATTCACAAAATCAAGTATTTGGTTTTAAAAAAAAACTTTTAAAATAGACATGGAGGTGTCTGATCTTCTGTATGATTTTCTCATCAACCCATATTTCTTCATGTTATGCACAAAGTTTACTTAGATAGGATATAATGGACAGTCATTCATACAGCAAGTAACAAGTCATTAGCTCTAACTACATGACTATATATGTTGTGGCCTAACACACAATTGTGATATGTGACTATTGTGCATCCTGTCATTCAAATAGTATATATGATTCAGTCAATGGACAAGCATATTACTGTGAGGGAAAACATCTGCACATATATACAATCTTGTCAGAAGGATGTACAGTCATGTATGATATATTTTAGTTTAAACAATGCTGTATATTCAAAGAACCCATATCTTAACATGGTCTCTCCCCCTCCCTCCACCCCAAACTCCACCCACTAGCAATGTCATCTTCAAATGAAACCAAGGCACAAGAACTGCCCTAATGGTCCAGTCCACGAGAAACATTCCCCAAGGCCAAGGGGGATACATCCCACCTAACCCCATCGGTCATGGGCCCACCACCAACTGATGCAAGCACACGCACCGCCGGGCCCACATGCGAGCTAGCCCACTCTTCAGATCATTTTTTTTAAAATTCTCAACCTTTACTTTACTTCTATAAAGGGATGATGTGATGGGTAAACATAAATTTCAATCTTTGTTACCTATAAAAATGCTATTTCTACTCAATGGCAATAATGTCACCACGTTCAGAATCGAGAGAAAATGGGCTTGCAAAAAATATTTGAATTAATTAAGTACGAAAACATTGTTAATTTTAGTATTCAAAAGTTCGTTTTAAATAATAATACGAATTTAGATAATATCTGTCATGATAATAGTTATTTTATTGTACAAAACCAGCCATTTTTAAAGAGTTTGCGAGCAAACCATGAATAGATTGTGATTTTTTGCAATTTATCGCAGTTCCAATGATTTTTCAACACATTGTGATTTATTCATGAAAATATCTCAATGTGAAACATGACTAACTTATTGAATCCACTGTGCTTAAGATACTCCCTTAAAATACCATCATCGATAGTGATTTTTTTTTTCTTATGTGAAAAGGTGGGTCAGTTGGTCAAATATGTACACATACATTGACAAGAGACCAAACGTTCGATTTTGAGCAAAGCCTGATATTTCCTTCCAAAGGAAGAATATTAGACATAGTTTCAATAAACTCTACCGAGTAAGGCAATTATTGCTGGCCAATTAGCTGATCTCCAGAAAAGTAATCTCACGGACAAAGAAAAAGAATCTTGCAACACACAAAGGCCGAATGGCAAGGGAAGTTTTTTAGACTGCCGATCAATTTAAACCCGAGACCTCCCAGAGGGAGGCCAAAGGGTGAAGCCAACCACGCTACACGGTTGGTTCCATCGATCGATAGCAATCTCTTTTAGAGTAGACTAAATCTCATGAGATGGGATAATCAGTAAATGGTGTTTAATTATGCAAGGAGTACGTCAGATATAATAACATAGGAGAGTAAAGTAAGAATACGAGCAGTTTCTTGCCAATGGGTTCATAGGTGGCAATAGGTTGGGTTAGATCATGAATGGCCTCACAAGGAATTACTTAAGCTGATTTGCCTCGCCAGCTTCTTGTCTAAACTATGTGATCTACACTAAAAGTCTTAGTTAATGTCAGTTATGGCATGTTAAGGTTAAAAACATGAGTTATATTGGATTGAACTGCGCTGGAGTTCGGATAAATCGATTCTTGTGCTTTTCTCGAACTTGACATAATAAAAAATTCGGCTTAAAATGCTCCAAGCAAATTTAATCTATTCTTCAAACCTTCTGGGCAGAGGAGTCCACCTTTATCAAGATTAACTTGAGTCAGACAAGTTAGATTAGTTTTGTCTGCATTACTCCACCCCTTGTCAATAACAATTATACCACCTCCATACTGACAGTGCACCTAGTCTCCAGAGGATCTAAAATTAACGTTGCCCGTATTTAATGAGAACAAATTCTTTCTGTACATATTTGGACAGAAGTCCAAAGAGGAAGAAAGAGTCAAACATTGTAAAAATACCTCTCATATGATTCAAAAAAATTGCAAATATCTGACCCTTCCTCTCTCAGTACTGGACTCCTATCCAAATGTGTACTGAGAGGATTTGTTCTCGTTATTTACTCGCCTTTAGTTCTAGGCGCGGCAAAAAATGAGCTGGGCTGCCATGTGCATGAAGCTTTAACTCTCAGCAATGACCAGAAAATGTTCTGCTAGCATCACTGAAGGGAAATTAAATTGATAACCTATGATGCATAGTCTTCTGGTTACCATCCCTGCTCGGTGGTCCCCTTCTTTAGGGCTAGGGTTTCTGACAGTGGAAGTACTTCTGAACATTTCTTTACTGGTTTTATCCATACTCGGAAAGTTACGTGAAGAGAAGATAACAAAGATACAGGTGGTATAAATATGGGCGGTTTGTTGGGTCTCTGGGTGAAGGGCCGTCAGTCCCTCATTTACTCTTCTTAGTTGTTGGGATGGCAGTGATGAGAGTGGAGGTGACGGCGGTGGAGGTGGTGGTGGTGGTCTTCTAGAGTACAAGAGGCCACAGGTGGACCAAGGCACCTCCCCGGCGGCGGCGACCTTCCGAGAAACCCCCGGCGGCCGAAGTCGCTGTTTTGGCAGTCATCCTTGACGTGGCCGACATAGGAGTGTGGTGGGTGTGCCCTAAGTTGTCCAAGTCACTAGTTCTCCTACTACATGATGAGGGATCGATCCCTAGCGTCTCAGTGGCAGGGTTTGATGCTTGTTGTAGGGTTGGGTTGAGATCTTCTCCTCCCCATCCTTCCTTTGCCCCCACTTGATTCTGGGATGTTTTGGTGCTCAAGTACATGGAATTATACGTGGATATTTTTGTCATGCATGAGTCTGTGCATGGGGGTTGAAAGGAACGTGGGAGAATAGATAAGCAAACTGAAAGCGATCTCCACGCTGAATTCTCACGACTTTTCCTTCCACATATATAATGTCTTATTAGCATACTAGCTTAGTTAGTTGTAATACTTCTTCAAATGCCAAATTTTTCTGTTAATCTTCATGTGCATCTTTGTGTATATATACCTGGATATATAGGAAGCTCCATATATAAACACTAGAATGTTTGTTAAAAATAAGGGTACGTTAAGAAGGCATCTCACCTCCTTTTATGAGTGTATTCTAGGGTTTTTTGGATCTTACAATCAGTCTGTTAGAAGTAATTCTTCATACAGGTCTTGTAGAGTATTCCCCGAGCAAATCAGGCCACACACCCAAACCAACAGAGTACTCATTAAGGATGTTAATTTCTCATAGTGTATTCACTGCATAAGAAGAAGCCAGCTAGCTAGTGGAAGAAGTTTCACAGCTAGACAACCAATACGCGGAAGACTACGTTACAATGGATGTATCTTTAGGACCACTGCTACTGTTATCCCATCCACAAATCATGCAACTATAGGGCTATCATGGCCCTCTGTAGGTGTTTGAATTGGAGCAGTAGTGGTCCTCAGACTAGAGATGTTGACACCCGTGCAAAGATACTATATAATAGATCTGTGGAATATATACCATGAGATGTTTAGACCTAGATGCCAAGTTTCTAACCTATATATGCATCACAACTCACAAGGCCCTGAAAGTAATCTATCTTTTTAATTATTATTTCTGGATATACAGTTAAAATTTGATACAGCTTAATGCTTCGGTGACTATTGCATGCGGTCGTTAATCCTGCGTATATATATATATATATGCACGTTTAATGTCAATATCATGCATGATTTTATAACAAAATGGCATGGAAGTAGTATATGAAGATTGTCCCTCAATTTAATTTCAGGTTGAGTTAACCCACAAATCAAGTCTGTCCACAAAGTGGATACAAAATGAAGGTTATTACAAATCGTTAGAGTAATACTTGCCGCAATGTCTTCTCTGTTGCATCGAAGGACATTACAACAAATGTACTTTTTTATAATTTTTTTTTTAAAGTCAGGCTCCACATGTCCCACCCGTTCATATGTCCATCTCCGATCATATGATAAAAAAACCTTTGAAAATTTTAAAAACCTCAGCCCCAATGAATAATAAAAAAATATCTAGCTGAGTTTAATAATATTTTTTGATTTTTTAGAATTGTTAGATTATTAGATCAGATATCAAACTATACTGATGGATAGAACATGTAGGACTCGACCTAAAAAAAATTAATATTTTAAATATTTATTGCAATGACCCACTGTGTAGTACTAAAGGCATTATAACAAGTATTATTAAATCATTATAATCGAGATGAGATCCTTTGGATCCCATCTTTTGGATCCTTACATATTCCACTCACAAGACATATAGGTAGATTAGTCACTTGATCAAAAAAATAGATAAAATACTAAATTCGTCTTTGTCTCTCATATGAGTGAAGACGCACCAAAATCTGGAAGATCAGGTCTAAGAGATCTCGACTGAGATTCACCAATGTTTAAGATGTTGATAAGAATACTTTTGCCTCTGATGTATGTCAACTCATGTGGTTTAGTGATCCAATATGGGAGAAAAAGTGGGTGCTTCCAACTCTGTAGATTTCATGACCATTTACGTCGACAGTGATTCCTTTGTAGTCAAGGACAAGCAGAGTTGCATGCAAAAAGGACATGGCTATATATATTTGTTTCTGTGGTGATTTCCGAACCATTGAAAAATTGGGGGGGTGTAAGAAAAACCTTCCGTCTTCGACGTCCTGGATTTGACTAGAGGACGAGAGAGAAAAGGACCTCCCAACATCAAAAAAAATGGGTCAGAAAATGCATGCATGGGAAAGACGTCATGTTAACATCATATTTATATGATTTTACTAATAATATGAAATTAAAACACTATTTATGAATCAACACATGAGAATTAAGTTGACGTTGCCATCAGTTATATATACTTCGAAAATGAAGTCAAAGGATAGCCAAAGGTAACATTACACTGTATTGCCGGTGATTATATATTTCATATGTCTTTTCAATGGGCAATGACATTTGAACTTTCACTCCATGTCTATGCTTTCTGGCCGACATGTTCCTGAGTTTGCGACTCATTTTTTCACCATCAAGTTATCCCCTAATATTAATTATGTGGTATATATATATTTTTAAGAGCACTACTGTACCACACTTCTTTACTGTCACTTTTTTACAATACTTGTTTGATCACTTGATCAAAAAACTTTAGTCAATTGTAGTTGTTGTAAAAAGAAAATATATTTAAAAGTAAATTTAATATGAATTACTTAATCAAATGATCAAACGGCTCTCAATGAATGTGGTGGGAAATGATAAAAAGTGTGATGTAATTAGATCTTTTCTTAATGAGTAAACCTTGCTGCTGGTGTTTTTATTTTTTTGGGTTGGGCCCAACCCTCCTACATGGTCATGGTCGTACAGTCCGATCTCGGATCGGATGACCTAAAAAAAGATGAAAAATCGAAAATCGACCCCAAAACGAAAACTGACCATAAACCAATTTTTCATCTTTTTTTGGGTCATCCGATCCGAGATCGGATTGTATAACCATATAGGGCACCATGTGATTGACAAAAAAAAAAATATTTTTGTAAAAATAAAAACACCGGCAGCCGGTGCAGTAAGTTGGAACTCTTTCTTAATTAGGCTGGTCTAGAGACAATCAAGAAAAAAATGATTTATTTAAAATCTACTAGATCTATGATAACTTCATAGGAAGAGTACAGCTTTTAAATGATTATAATCCTATTTGAGAGATCTTATTTGGGGTGGCTTATGGCGCCGGAACAGACATACTATGATATTACCAAAATATTCCCCTCTAAACCTCTTTCTGATCATTATGTACAGCTTTCTGAATTGGGCATGTGATGCCAGATTATGAACATTTCACAAGTGCATTTTAAAATCTTAACAGGTGTGATTGGAGAATCCATCTAATTAAGATCAACTTTTCAGAGATTATTCAAAGGAAAGAGTTGTGTCTGTATCACTGTTGTCATCCATAGTCTGTGCTCGTCAAAGCTGAGGTGCAGCATTAGTTCCATTTGCTCAAATACTGAAGAGGAGATTCCAATGATTGGTTCCCCTCCCTCCGCATGATCAACATTTCTGCCTTTAGATAAAAAGGATAAAATGAGAGTCACTTTTCTACTTATTGTGACGAATTAAAATCTGAGGGGGTTGAAAGATGATCACATTAGTAGCTTAGACGAGGATCCTGGATTCGAGATGGAATCTGCAGCACAACAAAAAGGGGTGATCATTGCAGAAGCTCGGGGAAGAAACTTCAAGGCTCAAGTTAGTGATCGGGTAGAGTGGGAATATAAGGACACAAGCTGGCTTTTAGGTAGGGCTGGCAATGAGCCGAGCCGAGCCGAGCTTTGCATGGCTCGGGCTCGGCTCGGGTCAATGGAGCTTGGCTCGAGCTCGAGCTTGGTTCGAGCTCTAAATCTGGGCTCGAGCTCGGCTCGACTCGTTTTCGCCAGGTTCGAGCTCGGCTCGGCTCGAGCTCGAACTAATAAAATTTGGACATATGCGATTTAATTTTAGTCATTTGATGCAGAATGAGGATTTTTTAGTATTCTTATTCAAACTTGTGTAATAATACTCTATCAAGACATATAAAATAAAAACTAATCAATTCAATTAAAATCCCAAGGAAGACAATTAAATGCATAATAAAAAATGAACAAGAACCTTAATGGGCAGATTTTGAACTCAATTAAACATGAATATAGACCTTTTGTGATAATACTAACTACATATATGAAAATTTAAACGCGGGACACGGATGGAATGCCACTTTGACCTAGTGTTGAAAAATTAAAAAAAACATGTTAAATATTTCGAGCCGGCTCACGAGCTCACGAGCCGAGCTACCCTAAGCTTGAGCTCGGCTCGTTAAGCTATTCGAGCTTCTACTTAAGCTTGAGCTCGGCTCGTTTGACATTTCGAGTCGAGCCGAACCGAGCTGAAATCGAGCCGAGCCGAACCGAGCTGAAATCGAGCCGAGCCCGAGCGGCTCGCGAGCGGCTCGGCTCATTGCCAGCCCTACTTTTAGGGCCTCCTATGCATATCTAGCGGCTTCCTTTACAAGATTATAAGTGTCATATCTTTTCAAAAGACAAATCGATGAAAAAATTAATCATTATATAATGTCATAGTCACAGGGTCCCAAAGATCAGGATACATGGAGAGATCTCAAGCAACCTTCCCTCTTGGTCCATGTTTATCTAGTTGGCTTTACTTTGTGGCTTAAGCTTGGATGCCATGTAGAAGCTTATTGGAATTAGTAGACTTGCTTAGTAATTAAGCCAAACCATAATTAACCTGCTACAATTGCCCACCTCTCAAGCCTAGACTCAACTTCATGGTAATTCTTACATCCTAAATGTACTCCTTTAAGGTACTCCTTCCATCAGTACCGTCAACTGAATGAAACTTTGATCACCACAACAAAGAGTTCACTGTAATAATTAAATTCAGTTGGATGGTTGAAAGACTATATTAGATGGTTGAAAGATTAGGATCACATTAAAAGAGTAATTTAAGAGAGTACAAAAGCATTTCGCTAAGTATGTTGATACAAGAAGGTTTGTTAAAGGACCTAGCTTTAAAGGCCCCAAAATCTCCTTTTTCTCGGCCATTCGCTACATGTGAGATTTGAGAGTATAAGCACCAACAATTTCCTCTTATAACTGGTTCCGCAACTCAATCTCCCTAGCTAGGTCATCTTTAATTAGGTCTTCCATATGTTTTCTTCCTTAGTCCTGTGCTCCTCTAGCCAGTTTTCCTAAGTGGAAGAGCAATCTACCCCTAAAGTGCGTAGATGTGGTGCCCTTCCTTCATCAAACTCCGCCTGCGAATGCCCTCCTAGGGAGGACTTAATTAGATGTTGGAGTGGGGGAAGCAGATGATAAGACCATTGCTACCTCATGGCAACACAACACTTGTTCCAAACACCTTCACTCAAACCCTAGAAATCATGCTGGAGTTTGGGAACGGTGGAACAAATATTTAATTATGGGTCACAATTTTGCCTAATAAAGGAAGGAGTCTAGATCAATTAATGGATTTATTTTTGTACCAGTGAGAACATTGTTGAATAGACATTTATCCACCCAAGAATGCTGCTCTTTTTTCAACGGTGTCGTCACCAATCATCTTTCTTTCGGTTCGAAAGTGTTGTCACCAATCAGCATTAGGTACCTTCAACTTAACCAAATTTTATAATTAAGATGAGACGCATGCTCGCGTTAGAGTGTCCTCAGGAGGTTCTGGATTCCATTGAAATATGTTTAACAATGCTTGATCATATATAACGTACGTCTAACATCATCATCACATAGAAAGCACTTCAACTATCCCATGCATTTTAATCTATTAATTGCTTGGATCTCCTTGTTTTATTAAAGCCATAACCACAGTTGTGTCCCTAGCTAGGTTTGGACTTTAGTCCAAAACATTGATTTGATCATGCTAGCTAGCTTTCCTTAGTGTGTGTGTATATATATATGTATTTGGTGAACAAAATTATGGGTCCCTCACAAGAGACATCCTCGGATACCCTCTACTTGAGGATGAGAAACACCATTTTTTTTCAAAGTCAGCTTCCAGTATGATCTCCTAGCATGCAGATCCATGGACGTACATCTGTGGTGTGGTACCATCCCTTTCAATGGAAATTCTCTACTGATCTCCCTCAACTTATCCTATGATGAAACCCTTTAAGAGATCCTCGTGGATATCCTTCCACTCTGACCTGCAGACCTCCCCCAATTTCTCCCTAAGTAGGGAGAGATTGTGACGTGCAAGTTTTAAATTATTACAGTTAATTTGATAGGCTACCCAAGCCCACAGCACTTCCCATCTTTGACATGGACGCATGTTCACATGCCAGTACTCGGAGAGGAATCTCTCAACAACAGGGCTGGAGAGGGTTCATGGGAAGACTTTAGGGTCTTCCATATGATTCTTTATAGGACCCATTTAGAGGTCTTCGCATGCAGCTCCAAACTCTCCTGTCATCCATTAAACAAATAAATAAACATGGTAAGTAGAAATTTAACTGTTTATTTTCAAATCATACAGTGCTCCCTATGTCTCATGAGTACCGATCACACACGCATACACAGTTGGTGAGGAGTACTTTTAAGAGAGTACGCAAGAACAGCTTACTCTGCGCTAGCTCTTAATTTGACACTCGAATTGTTTATTTGAACATAAATAATCTAGTTATTTCTACCAGAATTAATAAGAGACTTATGTATATATTTTGGGGAAGGAACTGTGCATATGGTGGAAGAGTAAAAAAAAGACAGGTGGAGAGATTGGTCCTTTCTTTCTCAAGAGGAAAAGAAATCAAAATGGAAATGAGAGGACGAATGAGCTAGAGGTTTTCTTGTCATCATCAACATAAAGTTGTCATGAGTTCCCCTTTGATTCCATAGTCTTGAGGCATATCTTAGAGGAATCGTCTTAATGCATGTAGAGCAATGTTGTTCTTTCTCCATAATTAGGTACTCTAGTAGACAATTTATTTCATGTCCAACCAGCTCTTCGTAAGGAAGAGATTGATGCAGCCCTCTTCACCGCGGTTGGAAGCAGAGGGAGGAAGAACGAAAGGAACTAAATTTTATTAACAATAGACTCCTCTCCTCGAATTATAATTAATCCCGCTCTATTGATAGAGCAAATGATATACTGAAAATAGAAAAACTCTAAATTCCACTCCAACAGCTAAAACTTGATAAGAATAATACTTGCTGCACTCCGGTCATAGATCGGCTCGCAGAAAATTAAGGTGTCGGCCATGATTGGACCAACCTAAAAAATTTAAAAATAAAATAATAAAAAAAATCACTGCTACTGCAGCCGTAGCCATCCTATCAGTATGATCGGACGACGGCCCGTGCGCGGTGCAGCAAGTGTTTCTCAACTTGATAAACATGTTATTCTAAATACTTTTCTAAATCTGACCGACCTCAAAATCTGATTCTAAAAGGAAGAAATAACAAAGTTTCCTAAAATAACAATTTTCGGCTTAATTTATTGTCTTGACTGAGGGAAAAAGAGCAGAGTTTGAAGTCAAAACTGTAGCGTTATGGACTGAAGTCCAAATCATTATAGGACTCGAAACGGCAATTCCGTTGATACTCCTAATTATGTGTGTCTTAGTGGAAGATACACAATTTTCTTATGGAAAATGTTTTAATAAGTTCAATCTCACGGTGAGGTCGAATCTTATGGTTATGTCCATCATGGTGCCCACCACTCGATTGCTTGGAGGCGTGCATTCGACATCAAAATGCATATTTAGATGGTTGGACTGTGACTAAGCGACTGGGATTGATGAATATCTTAATTATTAAAGTCTCCTTTTAGTTCTAACTAGATAGGATTTACATTGAACAAAGCATCACCCACATTAGTTTTACCAAGATCACTTTTTCTCAAATGAAATTAATGAGAGAGCATATATATTGACTCTCAGTCACCTATCTGATAATCTAATTCAAGCCTCGATAATTGGCCACTGTTAGAGTTCAATCCTAGCCACCTATATATATATACTGTCAAACTACAGACAATCGGATGGTGATGCAAGCTCACACGTGTGCACTCACGTGTGGCCGGGACACCAGGTGAATGCAGCTGAATGCAAATACAAGCATACAACACGGAAAGAGTGGAAATCCAGAAACTAACAGCTTCACATATGAGTCCGGATCATCTCAGTATCAAATTGGATTAGACTCCCGCAGTAACTAATCCCAAAACATCATGTGTAAAGTAGATTTGTCGTTCGAGATGCATCTCACCGAAGTTGGCAATTTCTTTTTTTTTTTTTAATTCTCGGTTCAACAGGTTGTCAATACTACACAGAACACTTAAATACTACTAAGAGTACAAAATTACAACCATAATTTAAAAAACATCATAATATGCACCTGGATACAACCTGATTTACTGTTCTAACCTCTGAAAAGGTTATTACATCAGGTAGATTGATACCCTTGTCATCCATTCAATAAGTGCTCCTGCCTTCAATAAATTAGCGTATCCTTTATCATCACCCTAGACGTTAGTTTCCTTATAGATAACCGCATGGCAATGTCTAAAGGATGGTTAACGGGTGCAAAAAGGAGCTTGTGTGGAAGAAATGCCAAAAGCAATTAGAGCGAGCGGTGATGGACGCGATAAGAAGGAAACAAATTAAGGTGGAGGATATATGGTGGGCCTACCACCTCTAGCAGCCCACCGCCATGCTTGTCCTCTCATTCTCAAGTGTCCCTTTCACATATTTAACATCTCAACACTACTGCACCTTCCCTTGTGTATCTAGTCCCTTAGTGGTCATCTCTCTCTCTCATCTCTTACCCATTTTTCTTCTTTCTTCTCCCAATTACTAGTTTGTTCCTCTAGTACGGAGGTAACCACAGCCACTCCCAATTACTAACCTTACTACCTACTAGTTAATTATGTAAGACTAAAGATTTTAGGGTTGTCTTATTTTTATAGCTTTGAGGTACTCCTTTAAAATTCTCTTGTGCATCACAGAATTGGATTCCATCTTGTTAATAGGATGAATTATCGCCTTAATTAAAGGAAAATACTACTTAATCACTCTGTTAAAATATCTCTTATCTTTCGAACACTGTTGCACTGACACTCAGAGGGTTTTATTTGGTGCATCGTAAATACCATAAAATGTCACAAACAGCTTGAAAGCAGGTTTTCATTGTGTTTGGAGTGCGTGCTGTAAATTATATTATGTTACTGTTTCGTACATTTGACGTATCATAAATTATTATATTTCAAAAAAAATCAGTTGACACTTAAAAATCTCTTTTAGTTGATTTCAATTTTCAATCTGAAATGCGATGTAAACTGGAATCGGTGATCTCAAAATCAGTGATTTTAAGTTAAAGATTTTATTTTATTTTAAAATTAATGATTTTAAAATTAATATTTTACTACATTTTATGACACAAATAAAAAATACTGATAGATGACGCATGTTAAGAGAGTAAGAATTGTCTCACCCTTAATTAAAAATGAATATTATAAAAGTATAAATATAGTTTTTTTTTATTTCTTTAAATTTGACCCCTCTCTCATCTTCGTATGGCCACTTGCACCACAGAAGAAAGCAAGTACACTTAACGGGGTGGGGCTATGTGTATATAAAGAGGGGGGTGGAGGAGAGCTCCCAGGAGAAGTGACACGAACCTAGACGCTTCACCGCAGCCGCTGCAGAAGCCATGAACGCCGGCGGCCATGACGACGGCGGCGGGAGGGACGGGCACGAGCACGACGTCGTGATGCCCGGCTTCCGCTTCCACCCCACGGAGGAGGAGCTTGTGGAGTTTTACCTCCGCCGCAAGGTGGAGGGCAAGCGCTTCAACGTTGAGCTCATCGCCTACCTCGACCTCTACCGCTACGACCCATGGGAGCTCCCTTGTATGATACAGAAAACGCCCCTTTCCCTTGCGCGCCTCTTGCACACCAAATTAAGATTCTTCTTGATCCTCCCTCTCAAAATTTTCTCATCTATTTCTAAAGCCCCAGATCCTCTCTCTCTCTCTCTCTCTCTCTCTCTCTTTGTGAGAATAATATCTTGTGGGCTTCAAAGAGCTGATCTTTCTCCTCCTCCTCCTCCTCCTCCTCTCTCTCTCTCCGTGATAACATGTGAGTCTCAAAGAGCTAGCTAATCTTTCTTCTTCTTCTTCTTCTTCTTCTTCTTTTTCCTCTTCTTCTTCTCTCTCTCTCTCTGATAATGATGTGGGTTTCTAAGTAGATCTTTCAATTCTTCTTCTCGCTCTCTTTCTTCGTGAGAGAATTAATCATGTGGGCTTTGAAAGAGCTGATCGTTCTTCTTCTTCTTCTTGTTGTTGCAGCATTTGCCACGATTGGAGAGAAAGAGTGGTTCTTCTACGTGCCCAGGGACCGCAAGTACCGGAACGGGGACCGGCCGAACCGTGTGACGACCTCCGGCTACTGGAAGGCGACCGGTGCGGACAGGATGGTGCGTGGGGAGGGCTCGCGGTCCATCGGCTTGAAGAAGACCCTCGTCTTCTACTCGGGGAAGGCCCCCAAGGGCCTCCGAACTGGCTGGATCATGAACGAGTACCGTTTGCCCCACAACGACATAGATCGCTCCCAGAAGGTACGTACACATATATAGCTCCTTAATTTTATATATCAAAGTACGTTTTATTCCTATGTTTTTATTTTTTTCGATTGTGTTTAGAGAGATTGCACTCACTAACTTGTAGTATATGATCTCGTTCGTGCTCATGGGAGATATATGGAATCCTCATGTGGTCTTCCATCCTTGATCAGTACTGCAAAATTATTCTTAATTGTTTTCAATTTTTTCCCTTAATTAATCTCTCGGAACCAGATTAATTATCTCAACTGTACACATGGCATTACATACCATTCTCTTAATTTGATGCAGGAACTATGCACTATGAATTTTGTCAATCTCGATTCGTTAATTTCAATTTTTAAAACTTTTCTTCGACATTGGATAGGGCTTCAAACGCTTGCAAACTTTGTTCTTCATCTTAGTTACTATTTCACTTTTCGCGGGCTTCTTCAGATCCCTCGCATGCACTCTGTCTAGCTATAACCTCCCTCCCTTGGTGATCATATATAATGGACCTCTTCAGATCCCTCACACATGCACCCTCCATAGCTATAACCTTCCCCTCCTCTCTCTCTCTCTCTCTCTCTCTTAGGAGGGGGGTTCAAACGGGTGAGATTTTGTTTCTTCAATTCGCTTCTTCTTCTACTATTCCCTTCATGCATGGGAACTAAACCTGTGAATGTCTCATCTTTGCAGGTAGAAATCTCACTGTGCAGAGTGTACAAAAGAGCAGGAGTGGAAGATCGCTATCACCTACCCAGCGCTCTCTCCTCTAGGCAATCCTCAACAAGAGGACCGGGATCTGCTAAGAAACGAAACGTTAACCCTCAGCCAACAATGGGAAACCCACATGCGCAGAGCCTAACGGGAGGAGATCCTTCATCATCCAACATGGAAACTGTACATGGAGTAGACGGATCCATCTCCAACCACGGCATCCCGCCCTTGCCCGTGCTTCCAAAGCACGAGGCGTACGTCATGGCGGAGACCATAGCAGCTCCCCTGAGCTCAACAACTACAGAAGAAGATGCAGCTCCCGTTCAACAACCCAGGGACATGGGCGATCTTTTCCCATCTTGCAGGCTACTTGGTTCTTTCTCCTCCTGCATGCCTGCTGCCACAGTTGATGAGCTCAACCGGATAGTAGGATTCCACCAAAGCTCCGTCGCTCAGACAAATCAGCTCTTTCCTCTTCTGTCACAGCCGCAGCTCCCTATAGCTTCACTGCCCAATTCCCAGCTGACAACAGTTACAGAGAAGCTCTGGGAGTACTGGACTCCGATCCCTGAGGCCGAGATAAACTACACCAGTTTTAAGTGATGGATATATATATGCATGTAGACACAGATGTATCTGTACGATGATCTGTGCTTCTCTAAAACCTTTTTCTTTTCTGCTCTATGCTGTGTAAACCGTGTAAACCCCCACGTTAATGTTACTAGATTAATTTGTGGTGCTAAGTCTATCCAAAATATATATCCATGAGCAATATGCAGCTCCACATTTGCTTCTCCTTAGCATTAATATGGTGTAATATATATGTCATAGAAACTTGAGGAGCAAGTGTGAGAATGAAACATATATATTACATAAAGCTTTTTCTATCCTTTTGGTCCTTCCTCTGGCATGTTGGTTTACATAGCTGGCATTCTTTTTTCTGCATGCCCATGCAATAACGATACCATGATTGGTGCAAGACTTGCAGAGGCAGCTACCAATGATTGCCGCAGGACTTGCAGAGGGATCAGATCAGCTGCCTTTGGAATTAGAAGTGGATCCGCCGGGGACTGCCATTCCAGCCATGATTGCACAGAATTGCCATGCCTGCGGGCATGTGATAGCGCCATGTATTGGCTTTCGTTTGCGAGGGTGCGGCTAGCTAGCGGACACTGGAGAGCATGCGCTGTTTTGTCTGCTCTAAACAAGACTGTGCAGTGGGCGTTGGGAGCTGTAAAGAACTTAAGGGATGGGCAGGTATCTCCATCCACTCCATTTCTTGACATTATCCTTCTCGACGATCATACTGATTAAAGTAGGGAGTCCTTGATTGGGTTTAGTTTTTCTCCTTAACTTCTTGATGGTTATGCATATCTGTTACCTTCTGAGTCTAGAGTTAGCACGTTTCATTCCTTTGAGGATTGCAAGGAAAAGAAAACAAGCTAGTAATGTTGAAGGATAGGAGAGCTAGAGGTGTCCTATAAACTGACCATAATCCACAGTATGTACTAAAATTCAGTTGATGAGTGCATGAATGAAGACAAGCCAGCTAGTAATGGTGAAGAAATAGGCTAGCTAGTAATGTTCATAAAACACCTGTGCATGCATGCCCATAAGGTTTCTGCGGATCCATATATAGCTGATTGCTTGACCATCTTTATTCATTCTAGGTAAAATTAATGTTGAATGGCAGATTTGAAAGGTCCATGACCTTCTGGAGGCACCCACCACACTTGATCCTAGTATGGTCAGCAATCTGTTATACCATTCTAGTACATGAAATGGTGGGGAATCGTGTTCTTAATTTGTTAACAAACGTAAACTGATCATCTTCATGCGCCATGGTACAGCCAAAGAAAGTGATATCCCCTCGGGGAAGTTAATTTGTCAATCAATCAGTTTCTTTGGTCTATATATCGTTACTGCCTTCATGCCTCTGAAACCTGGGAATTCTACACAAGACAAGAACTTGACTGCTCTTTCAACGAAAGGTTCGATCAAAGTTGGCTTGTTTAAATTGCTGTGGAGGTAAACCGGGTAGCTACTACGTTAACTGGGGGATAGTTGCAATTTATATACCCTCAGAATTGGTGATTTTTACTACACAAGGCCATATTTCTTATATTGTCATGTATACCTCATATTATGACATTGTCTTGACTATATTCCTCTCATAGTTGTTATGGCTGTGACGCTACCCAAGGCATACTTGAGGTCCTCGAATGTCTAAATACTTAGTACTTAGATGACGCCTTCACAATCAAGTGGTGGAGGGAAGGGGGAGGGAGAGATAAGCAGGGAGATAAATGCTCGAAGAGGAGATAGAGCATACTAAATTTAGACCTACTGTATATACATCAACAAGAAGAAAGGACATACACATAAAAAACTCATAAAAGGTGAGAAGATGCTAATGGTCATAAAGGATTTGAAATTTGTAAACATAGACAAGTAGGACTTGTTGCCTTGTCATGGCTATCATAGTGAGAGGAGAAAATATAAGAGTGCCCCATCATTAACATCGCTTATTCGTTGAAGAGGGACAATGCCATAGATAATGAGAAAGATGAGATAAAGAAGAAGACAAGATGAAGGATATAAAAAACTAAGACCCAACCATCTACATATGATCCTATCTATATTAAGGTTGGGTTCATAGACCTGATTTTAGTTAGTCTATGAACTAACCTAGGCGTCACTTAGATGTGTTAGGCACTCTTAAGCATGCCTAAGTGGTGGTTAGGCATATCTTTTTCAAGGCCCAATAATATTTTTAAGTGTATAGGCCTAAAGTCTTGTCATTTAGATTGTGCTTAGGTATAAGCCTTGACAATTATATCATCTAGCTTTAGTTCTATCTCAACTAAAGGGGGCATAAAATATGTCTTTTAAGAGGTATATAAGAGAGTACAGAAGTTCTTGGGGTATATGCGTAGTCATTTTGATTATGTGACGAGGGTTAGAGAGGGTCAAGTTAATCCCTTTCATCTCTTGACCTATTTAACATTAATTTTAACAAATGAATAAGATTACAAATAAATAACATAATATAATTTATTATGAGAGCTTGCATGGCAAAATAAAGAATACAACGCATTCAACACACTATGATATATTATGTGAAAATATGTAATTATCCATAAATTAGACACAATTTTGTATCACCTTTTATAAACAAAAACAAGACTACATACATGAGTGTGAAATAAAATGCACAATTAATTAAAATAATTAAGTTCCCATGTGAGGTATATCTTTTCATCATCATCATCATCATTATCATCAAAATCTTATCCCAACTAATTGGGGTCGACTATATAAATCATGTCCCCACCATATTAATCTATCTAGTACCAGATTTGAAGTAACAGGTAACAATGTCAAGTCTTTTCTAACTACATCTAACTACCTCATCTTACGTCTTTCTTGATGTCTTCTATCTTCCTTCACTCTAATTATATCACATTTCTTAACTGGTGCTGAACTTGATCAACGATGTCAATGACTAAACTATCATAGCCTATCCTTCCTAAGTTTAATGTCAATGAGAGCTACTCTTAAATCCTTACGTATATATTCATTCTTAATTTTATCTTTTCTAGTTTTACCACTCATTCACCTCAACATCTTCATCTCAGCAGTACACAATTTTTGCACACGATCCTTTCTCACAGTCTAACACTCGAAGTCATATAACATAGCTGGTCTTACAATTGTCCTACAAAACTTAAGTCTTTGAGTTTTAAGGGGACTTTACGATCATAAAAGACTCCAAATACACTTCTCCACTTTAGCCAGTCGGCCTTAACTCTATGAGTGACATCTTTATAAATCTCTTTATTATCTTGAATAATAGATCTTAAATAACAAAAGTTATTATGTTTAGGAATAACTTAATCTTCCATAATAACTAAATATGTCTAGTCAATCTCTTTGTTGCTAAAATTACATTTCATATATTCTGTCTTAATTCGACTAATCCTAAAGTCTTTAGATTTTAAAGTGAATTTCTATTGTTCTAATTTATCATTCAAACTCTTAATATCCTTATCCACTAGAACAATGTCACCGCAAATAACTTAAACTAAGAGATTTCACTATGCAAGTGTTTAGTGGTCTCATTTATAACTAAAGTAAAAAGATAAAGACTTAATATTGACTCTTAATGTAATCCCATAATAACATGAAACTCTGATGCCGCTCCAACAATAGCCCTTACGCTCGTAGAAGTTCTCTCGTACTTATCTTTAATCACATGAATATATCTTTTAGATATTCCATTCTTCTCTAAAGTTCATCAAACTAGTTAGCTCTCTAGGTATACAATCATAGGCTTTCTCTAAATCAATAAAAATCATGTATAAATCTTTCCTCATCTCACTGTATTTTTCCATTAATTATAGGAAAATAGTTTCTGTAGTAGACCTATTTGGCATGAATTCAAATTGATTTTCTGAAACATTAGTAAGACGTTTAAGTCGCTTCTCTTCTACTCTCTCCCAAAGTTTTATAGTGTGACTCATAAGTTTGATTCTACGGTAATTATTATAATTTTGAATATCTCCTTTATTTTTAAATAATAGAATTACAATACTTCTTCTCCAATCACTCGACATTCTTCTCTCTTTTAAAATCTTATTGAAAAGTTCAGTAAACCGCTCAATTCTTATACTACCTAGACTTTTTCAAACTTCAATACTGGTCCAAGGGCCTTACCTATTCTCATCCTTTTTGGAGCATCTTCGACTTCTAAAATTCTAATATGTCAAATATATTGATAATTAATTTATCTATTAAACTCATTAATTTCTTCACTAATGTGAGGTTTATCTTTTGCGAGTGGTAAACAACTATGACATATTAATTTACATTGTCCTTGAAATTAATGGTATCTGATAAAAAATCAGAAGATGTTCATCTAAGAAGATATATGACCCATTTAAGATGACATTAGTGTTGTATTTTATTCATTAATGAACGATCTACCTGAATTAGGTTTTTAGGAGACACAAGGGAGACAATTATATATATATATATACATACTTCGGTTGATGATTATTATTTTGTGGATATAATCCATAGATTATTCTTAACATTTCTTGTTATGATCGGAAGACCTATTTTGATTATGAGCAGACTGATCTTTCCTCTTTATGTAAAAAAAATATGGCCAATATCTGATCTGTATATAATTGTATTTACATGAGTACTGAACAGAGAGAAAAAAAAATCAAGAGAGAAACCTCAGGATTATGTAGTTCACAACTTTAAAAGTGTGTTTCTCCCAAATTACAATCGCTGTGTGCATTTCAGGGAAAAGCACATAATTGCAAAATGATGTTCACTTTCAAAATCATAGGATCACATAATAATATAGCATTGATGTTTCCAAAGGAAGTAAAACCAATGTGATCTCTTACTGTTTCTACAAGTTCCATCCACATGTTCTTGATACAAATACAAATGGCCTCAACTGCATTCGTGTGACTTGCAAGGCTGTGCTCGCCATGTCAAAGAGGCAATTACATGATGGGTCTATTGGAAACCGATCTATTCACTTTTTTTTTCTTTCTCATTTTAACAAGCCCAGTGGTTGGACACAAAAACTCTTACCTTAGCTCCCGTTTGGCAATGAAATAAGTGGGTATATTAAGAGGTTATTTTGTCATCCCTATTAAAATATTATTTAACAACTGAAATATTTGGGAGATCAAATATATCGTCAAGAGATAGAATTACCTAATGATTTTTATTCGGAGTCTCCTCCTGAATAAAAGAAAATTCTATGTTCCTGCTAAAAGAATTATTTATTCTCTCTATCTTTATCTTTCGTCAAACAAAAAATTGACAAGTAAAAGATTAACCCAAAAGAATATTCTTTTCCAAATTTATTCCATTGCCAAACCGAGGACTAGTGAGCAGGACTCAGCTTTGGCAACAGTCAAATATCTTCAAATATGAAGGCTTTTATTACACTAACGCAAAGAAGTCGGAACCCAAGCCTTCTCGTTCCCAACGGGAAGGATGTCTATCCAAGCTAATGCTCGGGGCCGAGAGAGAGACTTCCACAATGGCATCCTTGTTACCTCTTAACAATTCTCTAAATGCTATGCATGTTATTTATCAACTCGACAAGATATGGAAAAAGGTATATTTTTTTTAAGTAATTCAAAATTTCTGATAAAAGTATTTTTTAACAAGATCCTGACTTACCACGACGTCCTCCATGGGCATTGCAAACAGACCTCGTGCATCTTTTAATGTGTGTTACACCCCTTGGAGTGCAGTGTATAGTGCAGTTGCATGCAATGCTGTTCCCATTGCATCAAAATTTTCTCATTTTTTAATGTATGTACATATATACCTTAAATAAATAGCACATTAGCAAGCCTTTGGTCGTCTTTGATTTGACGGGACTTGCATAACAAGTCCATGTTGTATACATTATTATACAAATGTATCTATGTAATTAATATTTTAATATTTAATTTAGAGCTTTTTAAAATAGTCCACTCAGTTGGGTCTGGACATGTATAGCCAATTAATCCACATATATATAATATGCGTACATACATGTTAAACAGAAAAAAATCATCCCTTCCACTGGGCAAGGATGTCTTTTTATTGCATATTTCATCCCTTCGGTGTCTAAAGTGAGTTTTGGGTACCTACACCTAGAACACTTGTGATATATGGGCTTGCTTACACTTGGCAATGTTATTAACTCTAGGCCCACGCGCCGATCCATCATCGCCATCGTCTCGAAGCTTCGCGTGAAACATCAAGATACTAATGAAACTTTGGGCCATACGCAAATTTAGACAGGTAGACCTTTTCCTTATATGTGATTAAGGATTTATATTGCCAACAAGTTAATAGCTCAGGAGTATAAAAGAATTTTTATTTGG
Source organism: Zantedeschia hybrid cultivar (assembly GCA_030544215.1). Lineage (NCBI taxonomy): Eukaryota > Viridiplantae > Streptophyta > Magnoliopsida > Alismatales > Araceae > Zantedeschia > Zantedeschia hybrid cultivar. The sequence goes on along the minus strand of JARZZO010000013.1, from coordinate 45,480,628 downwards.
GGAAGATCTTAGATTTTCATCTCTCACAATGTGGTGTGCCGAGGACCTATACTCGCAGTTAGGGGTGTAAATTGGGTGGGCTGGGCCGAGTTATGTGATAGTTTGAGTCTAACTCAAATTTAAAATAGTCCAGTCTAATTTTAGCTCGGCCCAAATTCAGCCCAAATATAACCCAAATTCAGTCCCAATTCAATAGCGGGTGGGTTGGGTTGGGTTGGACTAGTTTTGTTTATAAATGATTTGTTAGAAGTGTTTACTTTTTGTATGAATTATTATAAAAGTCAATAGATTAAATTGAGTTAGCCTGTTTTTAATTCAACTCAATTCAGATTTAACTAATGTCAACCAAAATTTAACCCAACTAAATTTATATAACTTGGGCCAATCCAATTTCCTTTAATATGACTGGATTGGACTGGGCAATGGACTGACCTGCCTGATTGACACCCCTACTCACAGTGCTATCAGTAGGTGGGGGAACCTATGGGAAAGACTTTCTCCTAGCGATGGATTTTCTGAGGTTGAAATTATCATCTCCATAGGGGAAATAAGCAATTTGACACTAAAAAAATCCCCTTCTTAAAGATAATTAAGTGGTGATGTGAACTACCTTGTATGTAACTTAGTTAACTAGGCTATTATCCAGAAAACAGATGACCAACGATTTAGATGTTAAACTTTGAGAAGTAGAAATAATTCTTGGATGCTTCTGTATCGTCTTCTTTTGCTCCCTGCTGATTTAAACGACTCATACACTTCCACGAAAGGATTAGCTAGAGGGCATCAGTGATTAAAAGTGTAGGTGCTCGAAGGCATTGCAAGAGTTGAGGTTTGGGATTAGAGGGCATCGGTGACTCAATGCATCATACGGATATGACCTATGCAAGACATTGTTTTTAGGGGTTGTTTATTTCCACGTAAACAGCATAATTTAAAAAATATATGTTTTATTTTACAGTATTTTTAGATGTTCGGTATGATTTACAGTATAAAATAAAATCATGTATGGACCTTGTCTGTCCAACTCATGTCCTTATTTTGGTTTTCAGAGAAAGCTTTAAATCAAAATAAGAAGATCTAGGTATTTTATTGTTTTAATTTACAAATAATCACACAAATGCTATCTGATTTTTAAAAGCATAAAATAACTGATTTTAAAATCAATGATTTTGAAATCGGTGAATTGCGGACTCTTACAACAATCTCTAACTGTCATAATGAAATCATATTTCAGAAAATCCGTTGAACAGGGATTCAAAGAAATAGGATAAACTGATCAATTGTTTCTTTGTATTGATAGCATGTGTTGAAATTATTGGGACGTTAAACTCAAAATTTTAAAGCATTGAGTGGGGTAAGTACAACCTCTTTTTCATTGTAGACTAGTCTAACATACTCTCTTTAGATTCTATCATGTGGACCACAAAAGTAGAATGCATAGTCTGGTTCGTAATTATGGGTTCGATGCTATTAGATCATTCAACTCAAAAGTTTAAAGTATTGAGTAGAATGAGCACCATCTATTAAACATATATTATTTTTGTCTCTTTTCCAATGTTGAATTATTCTAACATTATCAGCATTTATGTCTGATTTTTGAAAGATGAACGTATGATGCAATGTGTCTCTGATATCCAACTTCGGGAGTATAAGAATTTTTGACTAGATTTTTGTCCATATTTTAAAGATGAAAGAAGAACTGTATCTGAATATATCTTTATCATAATATTCCTGCACTGTATTTAACTAATTGTGGCCGGGCTTAAAAATTTTTCTACAGGCGAGGGGCCAGCCAGCCTATTGGTTGGACTTGTACATTCCCGGCACTGTATCAAGGAGTGGAATTGTGGCTGCTTGCTAATAGAAATAGGAAGGCTTTTTCACTTGAGAAATGTATGCTCTAATGTGGGTAATTCATAGATTGCAGTTTTTGTGATTCTTTTAATTGTTTGATCAAAAATTAAATAGCAAGGGCATCAAATGCCGGTGATTTTAACACTCGGCAAAATTTTTTAAAATTTTTTGCACCGGTGCCTGCTGCATGTTGGGTCACAAAATTTGAGGCATTGCAGGAAACACTTCTCCTTTGAGAAATACTTGCTACAACCCCGCGCTTTACAATCCAACAAGAATTGTAACTCCGGAATTGCACAGCAGTGTGGGGGAGGGAATCGGAGCAAAGCTTATATATATATATATATATATTTTTTTTCAAACATCGAGTTGTGGTAGCCACTCTAATTCAGTTTTTTTATAGTATTTGATCTTTGATCGGACAACTAATAGAAAACATATTGTACAACATATGATATGAGCAATCCAAGACCGCACGAGCACGTTGCAGCACCTCCCTCTCTTCTCCTTTTACTTGTACTTTTCCTTTCTAGACAGCTTGAGGAAGAGGATGGGTCCACTTAAATTTTGGGAAGGCCCACAACGTAGTGGCCCAATGCGTCTCTAAACTGGGCCAAACGTGGCCCACTAGCCTGCTAAGTCTACTGGACCTTGGGGTTTAGATGCCCGCTAAGCAAAACCTGGCCCGTCTTTCTAAGGATAGGTAAACCAGCGGCCTCTGAGTTTTGGAAGTGCCCCAGGGGCCCTGCTGCTCTAGCCCCTGTTCGATCACAGGATCCAACGGCGTGTGACTTTTAATCAGATATTCCTTCCTTGCAAGAAGGTGCAGCGATCACGTGCTGTCTGATCTCCCGATCGGATGATGGTTATAGTTGCAATGTCTTATGACGTTGCACCAAATATTTCTCACTCTTGTCTAAGGATGTAGAAATCACACTTTCAATTTCTGCACATTAAATGAAACTTTTGCTTGGAAGTTACTTTTCGCTTCCATTTCTCTTATAAAAAATATGCAATGGAAGTTAACATAACTAGTTTGATAATCACACTTGTTAACTTTTCTCTCATAACTCCATTCTCTCTCTTAATGTAGGATGCTATGGATTGTAGTTGGAAGTGAAAATATGAGACATATAGCTTGCAAAGTGTAGGGCATGTTTGACAAAACTTTTAGTAAAAAGTCATTTCTGATTTCTACTTTTGGTATGAAAAATATTGAGCAAGAGTAGTCATAACTTCTTTGAATAATTGAATAAACAAATCTTTTTTAGTAACCTTATCTTTATCCCACAATATCTATGAAGCTCCAAATTCACACTTTTGATTAAAAGGCAACAATGATTGAAAACATTATACAAATGACTTCAAGGCCTAAGATATATTTGAAAAAACTTTTAGTCAGAAGTTATTTTTGACCTTTATTTTTAATATAGAAAAAGTTGAATGGAAGGGATTACAATGAATTTTGAGCAACTAAAAGTTGAAGCTTCTCTTTATTTAGAGTTTTACCACAATCTAAAAAAGTCCAGTTTAAAAAACTTTTAGTTGAAAACGAAAAACAATAATAAAAAAAATACTATAAAACTAGCTTCCAAGATCTAGTTTCCGCTTCTGCTCGTGAAAATCTAAAACTATTCTGCATCTTTCTTTTTATTATTTTTCATAATTATTAAGCCTGTAATTTACTTTGTTTATGAAAACGATTGAAACATGTTGTTATAAGTTTATTTAAGTTTTAAGTACAAATAATCAAATGCTCATTGATACGCTAACTATATTTGAAGTACAAAAATATTTTATATAGAATTGTAATAGTATCTAATAATATAACCTTCGTGTATCCATTTCTAATAACTTTTAAGGATAAGGATAAAGACAAAAGTATGTAAAGATAAGAATAAGATTAATGATGAACTTTGTACTTTAAAGACAAAGATAAAGATAAGAGTTACTATCCTCATTGTTACGTGTAACTATTTTCATCCATATTTATTGTAATAAGAGAGCATTACAAATCAATGTGGATTACAATGCCCTTCAGACTGTTCTTCCATCATTGAGATCCAAGCTCAACCTCTGTACCATAATCTTTGATGGCACAATCATAGGAAGGAATCTTTGTGTATATATCTCTGAAAATTAGTGTATTTATATTTATACTTACAACTTCACCTCACAACCCTCAGAAGCGTTGTGGTTATATTTCTCCATCAAAATGTTATTAACTCTATTTTACATGTGTATCCTTAACTTCTAGACATTTTTACATATATACCCTTAAATTTATTAAAATTTTAATTATATATCCTTAATTTTTGACAAAATTTATGAAGTCTTTTTGACATATTTAGTTGGAATTCAAGAAATTTTGACAGAGGGGAATAATTGCAATACTTTTGAGGTTTTTGAAGGTATTTCGTACAATATCTGAGAATTGGGAGCATCGACATAAATATACTATTTTTAGGGGCATACATGCACAATCCCTTTATAAGAAAACAAAAAAAAAATCACATCCTCATGCAATCGTGGTCCATTGATGGAGGCGTAATCGGACGGCTACGACGCTGCAACACGCGTGCGGCAAGAATTACTCTTCTGGAAACTACTTTCCTTTCTAATCGTGGTGCACGCTCGTAGGAGGACCCCTGTAGCCCACGCCAGTGAAACGGGAATTTTAGGGGGTCCATGACGTAGTTGATGGGCTATAAACCGTGTGGGGCCCACCTCACTCAGCATGTCACGGGTTAATTCTCCAATCTTAATAGTTAATTTTGATTTTTCATGAAAAATTGCATATTTATTTTAATAAATGCTCCTTTTGAAGGTCATCTATAATTTTTTGGAGAAGCTATATGTTCCTAATCTTCGTGGGGCTCACCAAATTACCTGTCATTATCATGTTTGGAGGCGGAGTCATTACTCCTATAGTGCAGTGGCGCGGGAAAGACATTTCGGTTCCCGCAGGAGGCGATTACGGGTTCGCCCTGCGGTTTGGTCGTGCATTTTGCACGAAAAATTCGCCCTCCTGACGAAAATCTCGCGGATTCTGTGGACTGTTGCTGTGTTTCTACGGAAAAATCGCATCGGACGCGGCGCCTCCTTAGAGTTAGGGGTGTTCACTGTTTGGATCAATCTGAAAAATTAAACTGAACTGATTGATTCGGTTCGGTTCAAAATTTAAAAAATTTCGATTTAGGTCAAAATTGAATCGATCCTAAAAAGATGGTTTGGTTCGGTTTGGAGATCCCATTAACCGAATCGAACCGAGGAAACCGAATTCCAATCAAAGGTATATAAAAATTATATATTATTTGAGTTTTTTTATCATGTTTGAGTAAATATCAATTGGTCTAGAGGGTAATGTGGGCTTCTCATTAATTTACCTAAACTATTAGATGAAACTGATCCAACGGTGGGCTTTGGATCCTTAAAAAGAAGCTGCAACTATAGAGGCCCACTAGAGGTCCACTTTGAAGTCCAAACCGAACTACAAACCGAACCAAACCGAATTATTTCGGTTCGGTTTAGTTCGATTTGAGATCTGTACGGTTTGGTTTGAGATTTAATTCGATTTGGTCTAGTTTCATAAATATCTTCTTCAAACCAAACCAAACCAAGCCGTGAACACCCCTACTTAGAGTTGGAGACTTTGTCCCTGTCCATTAGATTATTGACCCAAAAAAAAAGATCTTAGAGGTATGCTCTAGCTAGTTCCAAGTATCCATAAAGAAATTGACCAGAAAGCTTTGTTGCCTTAGTCCACGGTATGGACCCAAGTTCACATTCATGTTTTGATGAGAAATACTTGCTACAATTTCACTCTGAATAATATATCATCATCACTGTCTAGTCGGAGGAATGGATTATGGATATTTTTTAGAGTTTTTTATATATATATCCCTAAAAAATAGTGTATTTGTATGTATACCTCTAATTCTCACATATTATCATCCATACTCCTGCACTCTTCAAAATATTGCATTTTATATCTCTCAATCTAATGTTTTAGCATAAATATTTTAAATTTACTAATATTTTGTATATATATCCTTCAATATGCTAAAATCTTGCATTTTGTATTTCCGATACTTCCAACGATGTCATAATTTATGTAATATTTTTGACATATTTCGTTGAAATTAACCCAAGTTTGATGGGAAGAACATAAATGGAACATTTTGAATATTGCAAGCATATTAATGATAATATGTGATAATTAAGGAGTATACATATAATTACGGTATTTTTGAAAGGTATATATGAAAAAAATCCTATCTCTTAAGACACGACTAAATCCCTGTAGAATAGTGTAGCAATTACGCGTCATCTGATTCGTCAAACAATAGTTATATTATAATATTCAGAGGACATTTTAGTACATATTTCTCTTCCTTTATTATGAGAAATCGACTTTAATTTGTGGGCCATCAGAGGCCTCTACTGTTCCTCGACCTTTCAGACAAGACCCGGACGAACCCAGTCGGTGTCACGTTACATCATTTGTCTGCATCGGCCCCTTTCATGATACGAGAGGCTGTAAAGTCTTACGTTTCAGTGTTTTTTTGTGTTTTTAATTTCTTGAATTTTTAAAGCTCTGTCCTGATTCGAACTAGTGTATAACTTAATTTTTGATTGGACAATTAAAAAATAAAAAAAGTCAAACACTGAGCTCAAGAACAGCAAAAAATACTTTTAATTGGTCGAGTCCGATAATAGTTTTTGAGTAGTCCGATCGTAGGTTGATCTATACGGACATGTGAGATATATAGTGTCCGACTTAAAAATTTTTAAAACTTTAAAAAAAATTATTAAAAAAAGTTTATTACAATGATTCAATTGCATGTACATTGGAGTCGCAGCTCCACGTATACATAGATGACTCTTGTTATAGAAGTTTTCTTCATATATAGTTACATTTTTTGCAAAAAGTACTTTGATGGAGCATGTGATCAGAGCCAACAAAATCTAATATGATTGATTGACCCGATCTGATTTGATCCTATAAAAACAAACTTATGTAAAAATCTTTGAATATCAGGTCAAATTTGGGTCAAGTCATCTCAACTTAAATTTCATGCTAGATCAATTTAAGGTGAAAAATAATCTAACGTGAATCTAGCTCACTCAGTTTTGTCCATGTCTTTTAACAGTAATTCATCCTAACTCGTCTTAATTTGAATTAGTCTGATCCAAAGCCAAATGGAGTCGATCGAATTAAGATTAAACAACTTTTATCAATCTTTACTATTGGCATGATCTAATCCCATCCCACGCCATTTTCACTTCTAAGTAGAAAGTTCACTACAAGCAATCCGGGACTGCTTATGCCGGAAGAAGATATATTTGTTTTGACTGTGAGGCTGTTATTTTACTTTGAATAAGAAAAATAAATACATACAATAAATAAATATCATTAATATTTATTCTACTAAAAAATAAACAATTTACTATGTTTAACATGATCACTTATTTTAATTTATTTTAAAATAAGTCATTTGTCCTCGAATACGAAATCTGTACAACCAAAGGGAATACATCTGAATAGCATGAACAAGTCATTCTATTCCTACTCATATCCTGCAGGCAAACCAGGCCCAAAGAGCTAACTTAATCCGATTGATGACCAAAGGTGCGAGGTCATAGAACGACAGTAGTAGAAGTATTGCAATTCATGTGGAATTGTACATACAAGGATGGTCTTACAAACCACAAAATTCGGGTGTTGAATTTGAAGGGGCCCAAGATCATAAATATTGGCCACAACTGAAATTAACCGATGTAAGACTATTATATAGCTCCTCCAACACTCCCCTTCACAGTCAAGATGTGCCGTAAAAATTAGACAATAGGAAGTGGCACAAATTAAAATATAAAGTTGGATCAAGTCTTGTTCGGATACCATCTTACAAACCACAAGATTCGGATGTTGAGTTTATAGGAGCCGAAGATCATAAGCACTGACAAAACTGAAATTAACTGATGTAAGACTATTATATAGCCACTCCAACAGATGGGGATGTGACTTCAAATCTCTTTTATGAGAGTAGAGTCCAGTGGTATTGAGTCACGTATTAGTCGGTAAAATCTAGGAGAATGTTTGAAAGGAGAGTTAGTGAATAAGCACCATTAACATAAAAAGAATAGAAGATTTCTTCTAATCTTCACCTGAAAAGGTGAATAAACGGATAAAAGAGTGCAAATATATCATTCTCTTTACTTAAAGTGCAGTGCATTATGTTTGTTAGTAATCATTTGTTATTTTCATGAGATGACTCTATTTGAAAGTGTGTTGTATACATTTTTGAAATATTTCTAATAATTGATATCCTCAAAAATAGATTATCCGATACAAATATGATATATCATACTTTTCAAAGTTAAGAAATGCCAACATTCTTCCTTTCTATATACTGAGGTTTAATTTGGTGCGTTTTCCCCTCGTTTTCTAGACCTGAGGTGTTTCCGGGGGAAGGTTTCGATCTTTTCCTGTTTCTACTTACTTCATTCACTAACTCACCCATATTAGATATGCTACCATAATTTGGATCAAACGACAGGGACAGACCACCAACTGCTAGAACTTTTTTTTTTTTTATTATCCGTGTCCCAACAGAGCTGATGTACGTCTTCGTCAGGCTTCTTTCCTTCTGCACCCACTTAAACTTCACTTTATTTGCATAATAAGTTATTACTTTATTTGCATAATAAGTTATTACGTGGGGTCTATTGACGAAATAACATACACTAAAATAATGAATATTTCAGTTTGAAAGTTTTGTGAGACCTATCGACGGAATAAAAAGAATAAGCAATTCTTAAGTATAAGGTAGGATGACTTATTCTCATTATTCTCCAGATATTCTATTCTGCATGGCATAAGTCATTCCACTTGTCAAAGCAAAATTAAACTTCTTCTCCGCTTATTCGTCTTTATTCTTCTCCTATTTTAAAATCAAAGTGAAGAGTCTTAGGTACATTAGATGTTAAAACTAATTTTTTTCAAGAAAACCCTTCAAAGAACACTGTATGTGCTAGCAATATATCCTCACTGTCTGAACTTTAATAAACTTTCAATTTACAAGTGACAATGGCTTGGATGGCAGTTAGATAATGCCATAGCAATCTGTCGGACCTTTCCATAAATTCCGGATTTCTTCCTTCGAATGGGCATCTCCTGCGTGCGTGTTGGCGAAGGCTTGGATCTTTAACTTAATTATCACAATAACGTCATCATTGAGACCAGCGTGTGAAACCACGACTAGGAAAGGGTCGCTCTAAATCGGAATCTGGCTAAACCCTACACTACATGTGTCTGCCCCAAAATAAATTCTATCTTATAAACCACAAAATCCAGATGTTAAATTTGAAAGAGTCCAAGATCATAAGTACTAGTCACAATTGAAATTAACCGATGAAAGACTATTATATAACCGTTCCAATACTTTCCCTCACAGTCAAGATGAGCCGTAAAAATTAAATAACAAGAAGTGGCGCAAATTAAAAAATAAAGTTAAGTCAAACCTTGCTCTGATACCATCTTACAATAGAATATGGGTGGACTAAATATTTTTCTTCAGCAAATGCAAATTAAGGAAGAGATTAAGTTACTTGTTACATATGACTCGGACAACTGTGATTATTATTCTTATAGCCATCGCAGTTATTACCACCTAAATTGTGTTTCAATACTGCTAACATATCTGCTTAAATTATGAGTAGGGGAGAAGAAGTCATCGTGGGAGATTAATTTGTGAGTCAACACAATGACACGTTCCAATCCAAGCACCTAGCTAGACGTGTGTCACAGCACATATGGCAAAGCTTTGTTTTACTGATGGGAAAGCAAAGGAGAAGGAAGTAGACTTGACCAACTTGGTTAGAAGATGAGACGAATTTTTTTTGGTCAAGAAGATGAGACGAATTGAAAGGGTACAGTTGGGATTTAAAAGATTCCCTCTCAGATCATGCTCATTTGGATACATCAGGGCAAATACTATACATATATATTATATATAAAATCAAAGATTTTTGCTTTTCAATCCCTATAATCTTACAGTATTTTTTTATTAACCTTTGCGATCTAAACCTCTGTCCACCTTCTTCCTCCTCCTCGCCTAGTCCTACTAATGTATATACATAAGCAAGAAGGGAAGGCCAGCAGGGAGGAAGGAGAGAGAGAGAGAGGAGTAAAGAGAGAGAGAGAGAGGGAAGGAACAGTAGACAGAGAGAGAACAGTAGAAAGAGAGAAAGAGAACAGTAGAGAGAGAGAGAGAGAGATGGCGGGGGGCGGAGGCGGAGGGGAAGAGATAAAACTGGAGAACACACCCACCTGGGTGGTGGCCGTCGTGTGCTCAGTGATCGTCTTCATCTCCCTGGTCGTCGAGCGCCTCCTCCACTTCCTCGGCAAGGTATGTATGCATCCACACCCAACTCTCACAGCTGTTACCACTGCACTTCCTCTCTCTAGAATCTAGATACATGTCACTGCTTGCTTGCCCTCTTGACACCTCCCCGCTCTCTCTCTCTCTAACATGGCACGGCATTGCATACAGTACCTGAAGAGGAAGAACAAGAAGCCCCTGTTCGACGCCCTCCAGAAGTTGAAGGAAGGTCTGCAATCTGCATGCCCACACTCTTATTAATTCCTTTACCCCCCTCTCTCTCTAGATCTCTCTTTCTCTCTCTTCGTTGTTGGGTTCAGGTGTTGATGTGTATGGGTTCTTGCAGAGCTGATGCTGTTGGGTTTCATCTCCCTACTGCTCACGGTGCTCCAGGGGGCAATCCAGAAAATATGCATCCCGCCCAACCTGACCCGCCACATGCTCCCCTGCAACAAGGAGGACGCCCCCGCCGCCTCCTCCCACTTCCAGTCCGCCTTCTTCTCCGGCGTCCTCGGCGGCGCCCGGCGCCTCCTCGCCGCTGGCGGCGGCTCCGACTTCTGCGCCAAGAAGGTAACCGTACCCCCACCTCTGCTCCGCCAGAACCCATTCTGAGACCTCGGCTAACGCAAAAGCTTCCACCTTAACTTCCCCGTGGCTGCCGCAGGGGAAGGTGCCGCTGCTGTCCCTGAAAGCCCTGCATGACCTCCACATCTTCATCTTCGTGCTGGCCGTCGTCCACGTCGCCTTCTGCGCGCTCACCATGGTTCTGGGCGGAGCCAAGGTGGGTGCTTCTGCATCCTGTGGGGATTAATCCCTACCTTCTACTTCTCCTGTTCCCCTGCGGGACCTGGTGCATAGTTAATACCTGCTTGCTCTCCAGATACGTCAATGGAAGGGGTGGGAGGATGCGATCCAGGCGGAGATAGAGAGCAGTCGCGGCGGCGCGGCAGAGGGTATTGGAATCGTTTTGCGATGGCTAGAAGCCGTTGGTAAGGAAATTTTTTTTTCTGGGCAATAACAAGTGCTTGGAAATGCTGTTGCAGCTGGTTCCGAGTTCACCAACGTGAGCCAGAACGAGTTCATCAGGAAGCGATTTAAGGGGTTTGGCAAGGATTCCGCGATTCTGAGCTGGCTGGTGAGCACTGGGTTTTGGATTCTGTGGGCGGATTTCCTTCCACTGTCATAGTTTTGATTTTAGATTAATTGCATCACCCAGAAAATGGAAGTAACAAATTGACTGTGTCAACTCGGTCTGAACATTTTTTATGTGAACATTATACACCTAAAACTTGGTTAATTGCATAAGCATTATATTCTTCTTAACACTAGCTAGGTGCGTCAACAACTTTTAAAGAAAGTTAATTACATGTATTTGATCCTCACTTTTCTAAATTACATATTTACCCTCACCTTAACTTGTATTTTATTTAATTTAATTGTACTTTGATTTAGGATTAACCATAATTTGAGGGCAAGATTTATACTTCGAAAAGGATTTGGTGATCTTAAATACTAGAATATGGGCAGGTTGAAACCGTCATAAGCTGTTTTTTTTTTTTTTTCCGCTGGATTTTGTGTTTTCTTAGTAGCCATCATTTTCACAGCCTATTCTTTCATGTCTATTTACATAAGAAAGCTTTTTGGATGCCGAATATTTGACGTTCTTAGTAATTATTAATGTTAACACTCTCACAAAAGAAAGTTGAATCGTCTTTTTCTTTTCAAATAAATAAGTAAACTGGGCACAAAGATAAGTGGGTGGCGACTTCAGCCACTATGCCAAACATGGCAAGAGTTTACTTTTAAATTTTTTATCGATTCCTTCAATAGACTTTTAATTCAAGCATGTTGAAGTTTTTTTTCCCCCTTTTTTGGTTTCCTTATTCTAGGCATGTACCTTGTTTTTAATTTGACCCCTCCAAAACACTATTCCAAAGTCTAATATCTAAATGACCTTTTTCCTAGAAAAATAACTTTGAGTTCCCATATTAAGACATATACTTTATGGTTATTCTTTTCTTCCCCTTTGAAATCCTTCTCTCCTTCTCTGAACAACATTTCTCATAGATGCCTCCAAGTGAAAACAGCTAAACCCAATTCTTCTGTGTTTATTTCAGCATTCTTTTGGCAAGCAGTTCTATGGATCTGTCACAAGATCAGACTACACAACCATGCGCATGGGTTTCATTATGGTAATTAATAGGAGTTTATCAGGGTTGATTTGGCATTGGCATGCATTAACTTAATTTTTGTCTCATACTGAAATAATAACTGTCCTTGGTCCATTGCTCCTTGCCTGCATCAGACACATTGCAGGGGAAACCCACAGTTCAACTTCCACAAGTATATGGTGCGTGCCTTGGAAGCTGATTTCAAGAAAGTTGTTGGTATAAGGTGAACTAACATGCAAGTTCTTCTTTTCCATTTGGCAGAAATTTCTTTGATTCAGTTTCAAGATCGTTGGAAATCAAAACAAACCGATATATATGTATGTGTGTGTGTCTATGGGTATAATACTATCATAAAAATTATTTATTATTTTTTAAATAATTCTATATAAAATATAGCAATAGCATATGTCACATTAGAAACCAGACCGAACTCTTTTTTCTGTTATTTCAATGAATTCTGTTCGATATGTTACATCAGAAAAAAAAAACAAATTGGTTTCTTTTTCCCTCTTTCTTTTTGTTTTCATGATGAGTTTAGATTGATTTGATTTAAGAGAAAATTTCCCGAATCAAAAAGTGAACACTAAAATAAAATTTAAAAGATTGTTTTTCTTTTTTTGGGTTTTGTCTAACACTCATATTATTTGTTTACTCCTGCAGTTGGTACCTTTGGGTCTTCGTTATGATCTTCTTGATACTCAATATCCATGGTATGTTAAAGCATAAGCCATGCTTTGTTGATTTATTTTATGTATGCCCAATTGTTTGATCATCTTGGTGTTTTTTCATAATATGCTTAATCAACATTGGATGAATCTTCTCTTTCTTTAAAATAAGCCATGTATCTAATGCTTTGCCATCTCTAAATGATATTAGTAAGAAAATAAATTGTATTAGAATGATCCTAAAAGTGACGTCGACAAAGAGTAGATAAATAAATAATCCTATATCTAAATGGCTTGCTTATTAGTTTCATAATGATAATAATATTCAACTGCCATGGTGGTCTCCATGATTTGCTTCTGCTTGCACCACTAAAAAAAATTCTTAGTCAACATAAGAATACAATACAACATGTACTTCTCAACCTTGACATCTATAATACGTCACACTTGGATAGTGGATAACCTATAAATGACTATATATATGAGCATATAAATATGAATGTCTTGAATTATAGGAAGTCCTACAATGACCATATGTCGGGAACATGAGTATTCTATCACGGTTGGACATGCACACCATGTACATTAGGCCTCAACTTTAAACTCTGTTTGGAACGCTATAATCGTTGGGTGAACTATCTTACATGTGTACACAAATCATTTTAAGACCTTAAGATATACACTTCATGAAAAGATGACAATATATCTTCAAATGCATATCTTTGTAAACCTTAATGCACGTAACGTAAAATTCATTTCTCCCAATGTGTTACTCAGGAACATGACCAACAAGTGGGCCACAAAGTCAGAACAATATAAAACATTATGCATCCAGTAGCTAGGAGTAACAATATTGTTTCATGGTGGTTGTGGATCATGCTAGCTAAATTAACCATTTATGACCTATGCAATGTACTATGCTTCATGTTGCTATTTCAAAAATCAGTATTCCTTACATAATTTGCTCAATAAGAGTACCATAGTGTAGCTTTTCTTCAAGATCTCAACTTGGTGAACCAAGTTCCTCTTTTCTCTTTTTTGATGTAGGTTGGGAGACATATTTTTGGATGGCTTTCATTCCATTGATTGTAAGTGAGCTTAAGTAGTTTCTTTTTCTCATTATATTGTCTTATTTCTCTTCGAATAATTCATATGTTACCGGATTAAGTCGTATATTATTGTTTTAAAGTATTGCATTTGCATTTTTGTTATATTCTATTCTTTGATAGTGTCTATGGTTAATAATTTTGTGGGCATCAAAGGAGTTATAGATAAAAAATAATAATAATAAGCAAATGATGTGCGTCAAATGCCAAGAGGACCAACTATCGAAGTGATTTTCTTACTTTGACATTGATGGAATAAGTCCATACAAAACAGATAATCATTTGCGGAAAGAATATAGTAGAGCCTTTATATTTACCATTTGGTAGACATTAGAAAGGAAAGATGCTAAGAAGTTGTATGTTTAATACAGATGATATATATTGAAGAGCAGTGACTTATGCATGGATGGTTTATAGAAAAATAAACTTTCTACCTATGGTTAGTTTACAACGAGGTTCAGATCTTTGTCATATATGACTTTACCATTGCAATGGATGATTTGATTGCAATACTCAAGGGAAGGTGCATTGGCATTTGATATTTACGACCCGTGTAATTTGACCAACAATAGATTAGGGTATAAGTGGATAGTGATTATGCCAAGCTAAGAAAGCGTGCTTGGAATTAGAGTGTATATTTTTACACCAAATACTACAAACCAAGTTGAGTGAAAGTTTTGGAGTTCATATCCTTGATGCATCCAATTGTGGTGCACATGTTACATTTTACACTTGGAGAATATCCAAGAAATTCATTTAGCTAGACAAATCCATCTGGACAAATTAAGCAGAAAGTAAGTAAATGCTATTTTGCTTTACAAAGAAACATTGTGTTGATATAACCATGTAGCTCTATGAAAAGTACATGCAAATAATGCATAAACTTGTCTTTTCTAGATATTTTGACATCTGTGCATCTCACTTCATTTTCTCAGAATAACTTATGCTATGTGTGTCACTATGGCTTGCTACAATGAGTATCTAATATGAGCTCTTCCTACAGCTGCTTCTTGCTGTGGGTACTAAGTTGGAGCATGTAATCTCACAATTAGCGCATGAAGTTGCAGAGAAACATTCAGCCATTCAAGGTGATCTAGTGGTTAATCCTTCAGACGACCACTTCTGGTTCCACAGGCCTCGGATTGTCCTCTACATGATCCATTTCATCCTATTCCAAAATGCCTTTGAGATTGCATATTTCTTTTTTGTATTCGTAAGTATTTCAACATTTCAGTTCCCTTATTGAAACTTACAGTTCAGCAAAGGAAACTATTTATGCTTGATCATCATTATAAAGAAGCTTGTTTATAGTATTGACAAGGAATTACTGGTTCTCTATTATAACTCATATGTTTGTTTGTAATCAAACATAAGATGACTTCTTATTCAAAAGCTTGTGACAAGGTTTATTTTCCTTTATAGACGAAATTCGGCTTCCATTCTTGCATTATGGGGCGAGCTAGCTTGATCATCCCCAGGCTTGTAATTGGGTAAACATTGCTTGTGTTTTTTTTCCTTTGTTTTTAAAGCTTTCATGGAAAAAACTAGACCTACTTGTGTCTAAACATATGATCATTTTGTATCTTATTGGTGCCTCGTAGGGTGATTATCCAGCTTCTTTGTAGTTATAGCACCCTACCACTTTATGCTATTGTTACTCAGGTAAATCTGGTTACAGTTTTATTTTTCTTATCGTTATTGTTAACAAATTAAAGCACCCAATATTCACTTTGGTTTTCTTATTTCTTACTTATCTAGATGGGAAGCTCATTCAAGAAAGCAATCTTTGACGATCATGTGCAAGAAGGCCTTGTTGGTTGGGCTCAAAAGGTAAAGAAGAGAAAGGGGATGAGAGTGGTTAATGGTGAGAACAATCCAGGCGCCCATGCTGCTTCAGCAGAAGTATCCCCAACAGGGGTTCCATTGCAGAACATGGTGGTGCAAAGGGAAGTCCAGATGGAAGAGGGAGGCATTAGGCTTAGTGAGGTACATAGGGCAAGATAGATTGCCCCACATAGCCATAAGCCTGTCAGTCACTTGAGCACACAGCTCAAACTATGTTGATTCTGTTGAAACTTGAGTGCCCTCTTGACTCATGTATGTAGACACTGAGTCACAGAAGAAGTTGTAGATCAAATGTAGTATAATTTTCCTGTATATTGTTTCTGTCACATTTTGGTGAAGTAAGGAACTGTTATGTATAGTCAAGTTAGGGGTAATGGTTAAGTCTGTGCTGAAGGGAATAAACATGTGGTGTCTAATTCCAGAATGAGCTTGAGTCTGCTACCAACCCCTTGGGGTCCTATAATTTCAGGTTTCAGTTTACCCAAAAGGAGACCCATTAGCATTCATGTAAGAGAAAGCTACTCAGATTCTTGTGGATCTGAGCTTAATTTATAACTCCACTTTGGGTAGAACCCACTCAGAATATTAATGAATAGAAGATTATATAAACATTAAAATATATAAGAATAATTTCATTATATTTAGAATTGTTTTAGATGCATATTTTAAATTTCCAGTCACAAAATTAGAATCAGACAGAATTAAAACACAATTTTTTGCCCAACCGGATATTCCCATTTGCTCAGTATTTAATTATGCTCCCACAAACTTCATGGAGGGGAGATTAATCCCGCGACCGCCCCTTTGGAAACAAAGATGTAGAATATTATTCTGATGAAAAGAAATCCTCGATTTTTTGTGAATTATTTTGGAGAGAAATATTTGCTGTAATATTCTGTTCGACATTGTAGTACAACCATCGTCCGATCCGCGGATCAGACAGCACATGCCTCTTAAGACATGGGTACTCCTTAGAGAAAGGTACAAGGACAGTGCATCCTTCAATCCTTCGATCAGATGGCAGTTGTACTGCAATGTTTAGATTAGCTAACTCATGACTAATTCGGTTGTCAAAAATTTTGATTGATCTAGATGCTGTGAACTTCATCGAACTTATAGAGTCTAACAATAATTGGTGGTATTTATCATCTCAATTAATTAAAAGTGCTTTAACAATATCAAAGTTATCTAATTACACTCAATCTGATCTTGAATTGGAAGCTTTTACTTCAATGGTACGGTCAGAAATTTATTGAGCTTGTCTCCTTCCTCTACTTGATGGCGAAGGCAGGAATCTTTTATCACAACAGTCGTCAAGATTGACCCCACGAAAAGACCTAGAATTGACAAAAAAAATTGTAGACATTTTGGGAAATATCACATTTAATCCAAAATCTTTTAATGTTTTTTTCCTGAAAAGTCTGTGATTGAATCATGATATTTTGAATTTGTGATTTTTTTTTAAAATGTTTCGACAAGACATGGTTTATTGAAGTATGGAGATAAAAAAATATGCAATTAAATCAAAGTTTTTCTTTCTAAAGTTGACATATTTATGTTACACGGGACGAGCTGAACTTTAATTAACCTTGTTTGTGCAAAACAGTTGAGTCATACCCATTACAATGCCCTTAGTATTACGGTTGCAACTGCCATCCGATTTCACAGTCCCATGGTGCACGATTTTGAAAATTTTCAATGCACATTTAAAAAGATGCAGTGATCGCGCACCGTCCAATCATGTGACCAGACAGGATTATAACAGATAAAGTACCTAAAAATATTGTCGTAACTATTAGTCAATTACTCTTTGCATAGAATCTTCTTGTCCTCCTATTAGTGCCATGGAAATTCTGCCCTTGTTCGTTTTCAAAGTGAGAGACTGAGAGGAGGGATGGAATGGATTCCATCGACCTAGCATTTTTTTTTTTTTTTGGCAGAATCCAGTCCAGAGCAATTTACGAAGTTTTCATGTCAACTATAGTCTGAAACTTAAAAAAAAAAAAAAAAAAACACAAAAGCAACTTCATACGTGGTGCAGCTAATATTATTATCATGAAACCAATTTGTTCCATGAAGTGCTACTCATTTGATTAGCTTATTACTAAAAGAAGAGATTTGATTCACCGATATCTTACTGTGATCTGGAGTTACAAATTTTGAACTGAAAATAATTTTTTCTGAGAGGAACAAATGAAAAATTACACTCAGTTAAGGATTGTTCAGTGTGATGTAGAATATTATAAAATATTTTAAAACTGCAGTTTCTTTTATGTTTGGATTGCATTGCAGTTTCTTAGTTTAGAGTATGATAAATTATCTTACGATTTCTTCCATAACAAGGTACGTAGTGCTGTGGATGACTAAGTACCAAATTAAATCATGTCGACTTATATGATCTTATTTCAATTTTCAGTCTAAAATT
The DNA here is from genome assembly GCA_030544215.1 of Zantedeschia hybrid cultivar. NCBI lineage: Eukaryota > Viridiplantae > Streptophyta > Magnoliopsida > Alismatales > Araceae > Zantedeschia > Zantedeschia hybrid cultivar. Next base: position 45,462,178 of record JARZZO010000013.1, on the reverse strand, counting down.
GCCAGAAACTAATACAAAACTCTATGGCCTCCCATCAGGAGGTTCTCTTGGACTCAAGCCAGTTGAGAGTTTAAAAATTCTTTTTACTATTTGGTTTCTGTGTACTGCAAGATTATTATTTTTGGTCTCTAGAATTACATTCACTGTGATCAGTTTGGGTCTGGAATAATTATTTTATTAGGCAAAATTATCAGAGCTGTAGAAAATATTCTCTATTAAAAAAAAATTGAGACTTTATCTGTAATCGAACCCTAGTCTCCTATATATAAGTCGACATATCCAATCAATTGAGCCACTTCTTCAAAAAAAAATGTGCTGTCACAGTATAGAAAGCAACGGAATAAGATTGCTGGGGAAAGGGTTAAAATGGTCGACCTCTAGTCTTCCAAAAGGAACGAAAATGTCCATTCATATGAGCTTCCAAGCAAATCGGCAATTCTGATGAGTATATGTATAAGGATTAACGATGTGCTGAAGAAATTAATTAAGCTTTACCAAAGTTCTTCGTTGTCTACATGGACTTTTGTGGTCTTGTCATCACTAGTGGTGCATCAAGGTCTTATTTCATTGTCCTATGTCCTCCTTTAGATAAGTAACATATTTCTCCTAATGACACTTGACAAGTTTAACGCATCAGAGATAGTGAAGATAAAAGACCATGTAAGATAGCTTTGCTGATGCTTGTAGGGCTATTCACAGGTCAATTTGATTTGGTTTATTGTGAAAAAAGATCAACCCAAACCAAACAGAGTCCCTCTTAGAAATCGAACCGAATCAAACCGAAATTTTTTGGTTTAGCTCCATTCGATTTGAATCATTTAAAGGCACTGACTTGGGATCTCAAGACGTAGCTCACTACATCCATTCATGCTTGATTGAGGCCCCTCAGCAAGCTTCTGATCAGATCTTCTTTATCGGCTCCATCAGCTGCCGGTGAAACATGGCCGTTTTTGACATTCGAGTGATGATCTTGAGGCCATCTTCCACGACATTCTAGGAGAGGCCAGTCTGCGATGGCATTCGGTAGGAGGCAGCAGCCAGGAACAACCTCCAAATAGTGTAGTGCAGCTGAGGTGAATTCACTGGGGTTGACATTGTCACCGTGGCACTAGGTCAGGGCACACCCTATGCGCATCAAAGGGGGTGGGTCTGGGTGTTTCTTTAGTCGGAAATTGACCAGTTAAATTTTTTTCAGCTCCGTATAATCAATGTCTGAACAAACGTCAACCGATTACTAATAACACCGACTAGTTATTTTTTGAAGCTCGAGTCGGAAAGAACTCCAAAGTTAAGCGTACACGTTGAGAGAAATTCCAAGATAAATGACATTCTTTTCGAATTCCCCTGATCTCCAATGATGCATTACGTTTGCCTTCACTAAAAAAAATTAATTAAACCTTCGGCCAAATCCAAGCTAACTTAATTTTGATTTTGTTTTTCCTTCAGTCAAGTAATCTAGTGGTTGGCCACTATGGCTCCGCAGCTTACAGAGATAGGATCAAATCCGGTTACTCGGATACGAATCTTGGACAAGAAAAATTATCTGCACAAATCTAAAGAACGAAACCATTTGGACCACATGAGAGGCAAAAATTCCTAACGTGGTTGGCAAAGTCTGTAGCCCATAGGTGTGGGATAATTCCTGGTCCTCTCACAGACCGGATAGTCCGAATTGATCCTGTGACCTCCCTGTAAAAAATTAGGTACCCTCCATATACTTCAAACCGCGGGCTCACAGGGATAACCTTAGCATGAAGTTATTGGTCTAGCCAATTTGGGAAACTTGGGAGGGATAACACGTGCAAAGGCTATACTAGAATAATGAAAAGCCAATAGAGGCTCACAGGATAACTGGGGAGGATCACGTGCAAATTGGTTTTTTTGGGGCTCGGTTCACAACCATGAGTTTTGATATCATATTAAAGTTATTGGACCATCCAATTCAAAACTTTAATCGTTTGACAGGAGAACAAGAGTAGAATAAGGGATCTTATTCTTAAAATAACGTTAATTCTAATTTGATGGGCGGAATAACTTATGCTACGTTAGAATTACTTATACTCGAATAAAGAAAATATGCAATTCGACCATAGACCTAAGAATTACTTATTCTTCCTATTCTGCTAGTGAGTCCCACATAACTATCAAAAGTAAATACCCCTTTTTAGTATACGCTATTTCAGATAAATAATTTCGGATAATTTATTCTGCAAATAAATTAGAACTAGTATTGAGTGAAATAAGCACCTTCTATTAAATATATTTTGATTTTGTTTTTTTTCTAACTGAGAGTACTATTCTAACAAGTCCCCTCACGTTTCACGTAGACCACAATGATGGGATGCATGGCCCAATTCGTAGTCATGAGCTCTGAAACTATATTGAAATTATTAGATCATCTAACTCAAACTTTAAGACATTGAGTGAAGTAGGCACTATGTATTAAATATATGTTAATTTTGTCATTTTTTCGATGTGAGACTAACACTGCAAATCTATCTTCTTGAGCTGGAATTGTGAAATCATAGAAGCTTAGGCTGTTTTAATTTTGTGTTTTTTTCAATATGTTACTAACACTGCAAATCTACCTTCTTGAGCTGGAATCGTGAAATTTATAGAAGCTTATCATTGCCTTTTTGCGCGCGTTCACCTTGGCTTAGCCCCTGGTGTGCCTATAAGAACCGTGAAGAACACAGGTTCCGAATTAACCTTCATTTATACCAAGATAGGACTTGGTTGAGCTGAGTTAATCTACTTTCCGATCAAAAGCAAAACAAGAATTAACTTTAAAGGTTTAAGATAAACGAGCCAACATCCCTGGATGAAAACATATGCCAGAAGAGTTTCATGAGATCATGTTTGGTGAAATTTTTAATCTAAAGTTACTTTCAATGTTTACTTTCATCGTAATAAAAGATATTGCTGCGTCTAATTTTCAGTCTTTACTAATCGGAAGTTGAGGACTGATGAGGCAGAATCCGATTCGGCCCATTAAAGCAAGCCCAAACCCCTTTCAGCCTAACAGCAGCAGTACCAGGCCCTCCGGGAGCCTCCGGCCTATCATCGGCCCATCAGCCTTCGGCCCATAAGCGGCACCGTCGCTCCCGGCCCAACAGGCTTCAGCCCGTCAGCGGCCCACCAGCCTACGGCCTGGGAACAGCGCGGCAGCCCAAGGCCCAACAGGCTTCGGCCCGTCAGCGGCCCAACCCCCTTCGGCCCGGTAGCCGAATCCGGCCCACTCCGGTGGCGGATCAGGCACTATGACGGTTTATCAGTAAGCCCTCATTTAGTCCTATATCGGCTGCCACCGTTAACCATCCGCTATCCTTTGCTATAAATACACCGCTATTTATTGCCCAAAGGATGCTTCCTCAAGCCTCCGAGACCCTTAAAGGACTACAGTCCGAAAAGCATTAAAGCTACTATCTTTGCCTTCTGAATCGAATCTTCTTCAGGAGCTAACTTGACCGTCGGAGGGAGTTCCCCAAAGCTGAAGCCCGGGACTCCTGCTGACTGGTTTTTCTTCTTCTTTCCCTCCTGCAGGAGCTCGGTTCGAATCATCGCCGACCTTCCCAAGTCGGTCTCGGCCGCCGACCTTGGACTCCTCTCCCTGGTCTCGACGCCGTGCGCCGGCTGCCCTCGCAACCGAAGATCCTCGACCTCGTGCCGCCCCTTCGTCCGCCGGAGGAACCTCGGCCCCGACTTCCCGGAGCGAGCCGGCCTTCGGACCTCTCGGCTCCGCCTCTGCGTCCTTCATCTTCCGGATCCCCGTCGGGCCCCCTCAATACCGATCCGACCCAGCACCGGATCCCTCTCTTCGGATTCCGGCTTCGGAATCCGGTCGTGATAGCTTCAGCTACATCACGTAGCGCCGTCTGTGGGAAACCAACAAACAAGTCATGTCTCAACAACCAATAAACCGACGATCCGGTCAAAGCGAAACAGAGGAACGGGAGGCCCCGGCACAATTATCACTCTCCGAAGGCACCCCATCCGCCCCTTTTAGCGCGGCATGGCTAGTCACGCCAGGGTCTCCAGCTGAAGACAACCGGATAAAGGAACTTCAGCAACAAATGACCACACTGACTGCCACTGTCACATCCTTGGCAAACATGGTATCTTCCATGGCCCAGTACATGGGGGTATTGGGCCAACTCCTCCATCAGGCACCTCCCTTTTGCCCTGTGCAGAGCGATGAGCCTCGGCCAGCGTCTTCGCAAGTCTTCGTCGACGAGGCCGATTCGGTGAGCGACGAGCCCTCGACACCGACTGCCCCTCGGGCAGCTCACCCACCACTTGTAAATCAGGAACCTCCACATAGGCGATATCGGAAGGAGCGGGACCGAGGCAAGCGACAGGGTCCGCAGTCACGACACCTACCGCTAATTGCTCCCCCTTCCCAAATGCTTGCGGAGATAGAACATATGCTCCGGCGGCCGCAACGCATGAAAACTGATCCTCGCCGAAGGGACCCTAGCAGATATTGTGAATACCATCGGGAGACCGGCCACATGACTGATGAATGCCGGCAACTTCGGGAGGAGATAGATCGCCTCGTCAGAGAGAGCCAACTGCCACTATACCGGTAGGAATAGCCTCAGCAGAGACGCGACCGGAGGGCCTCGGAGCAGTGAGACAACATCCGAAGAAATCCCTTTTTTTTAAGGCCATGCCTTTAAAATGACTGAAGTATTTGTAAACAGAAGCAACCGAGGGGCCCGCGGATTAGGGATCCCTTCGGACACGCATCCCCTCTCATGTCTGAAATACGGGGTACCTTCGGCACCTCATGTAAATTAACCTGGAATTTAGCCAGGAGACGTAAGGAAAGTCTTTTTATTGGAAAGATTGTCTAGCAATGAGTCTCTAAAGTCCGCGGCAACCTGATTCGGAGTGGCTCTGGCCATACGTACCGGATCGGAGCGGCACGGCCTTCTCAAGAAAGTCCGCAGCAACTCGGTCCGACGATGGCTTCGGCCGGATCGAAGCGGCACGGATTTCTCTAAAGTCCGCGGCAACCTGATTCGGAGTGGCTCTGGCCATACGTACCGGATCGGAGCGGCACGGCCTTCTCAAGAAAGTCCGCAGCAACTCGGTCCGACGATGGCTTCGGCCGGATCGAAGCGGCACGGATTTCTCTAAAGTCCGCGGCAACCTGATTCGGAGTGGCTCTGGCCATGCGTACCGGATCGGAGCGGCACGGCCTTCTCAAGAAAGTCCGCAGCAACTCGGTCCGACGATGGCTTCGGCCCGATCGGGAAGCGGCACGGTATTTCTAAGCCCGCAGGTAACCCGTACCGATCGGGAAGCGGCACGGTATTTCTAAGCCCGCAGGTAACCCATACCGATCGGGAAGCGGCACGGTATTTCTAAGCTCGCAGGTAACCCGTACCGATCGGGAAGCGGCACAGTATTTCTAAGCCCGCAGGTAACCCGTACCGATCGGGAAGCGGCACGGTATTTCTAAGCCCGCAGGTAACCCGTACCGATCGGGAGCGGCACGGTGTTTCTAAGACCGCAGGTAATCCTGATCCGAGGGTGGCTTCGGATCAGGATTACCTGCGATCGGGAAGCGGCACGGTATTTCCAAGCCCGCAGGTAACCCGTACCGATCGGGAGCGGCACGGTGTTTCTAAGACCGTAGGTAATCCTGATCCGAGGGTGGCTTCGGCCACGTATACCGGATCAGGAAGCGGCAAGGTATATTTAAGCCCGCAGGTAACCCGTACCGATCGGGAGCGGCACGGTATTCTCTTAAAGTCCGCAAGTCCTTCGATCCGACGAATGGCTTCGGCCATGTAATCCGGATCAGGACGCGGCATGGTTCTCTCTAAGTCCGTGTAAACCGTATCGGGAGTGGCTTCGACCATGCAAACCGTATCGGGAGCGGCATGGTCCTTTTAAAGTCCACGAGTCCTTCGATCCGATGAATGGCTTCGGCCATGTAATCCGGATCAGGACGCGGCAGGTTATTCTGAGTCTGCATAAGACGAAGCGGGAGCGGCTTCGGCCACACGAACCGCATCTAAAGCAGCCGTATCTGCTGGCGAGTTTCTATCAACGCCTTATCCGAACCTACATCGGGTCTCGGCTTCGCAAACTATAACGAACGACAGAAGGATCTCGGATTTCAGAAAGGCAAGATCCACTCAAGTCATGCAGAAAACAACAAGGTAAAGCCAAAAACATTCCTTGTATTCACAAGCAAGAGGAAGTACAAAATCGGCCATATGCCTGGCCGAAGGCTTACAAAAGTGGAAAAACAAAAACCGGGGGGGGGACCCTCGTATCAGCCCTCGACGACCCCTTCCTCCTCCGCTTCGACTGCGCCTTGGCCGGGAGAGGGAGAGGGAGAGTCAACGATCTGCACCGCTTCAGGAGCGGCAGCCTCGGCGGGGGCCTCCTCGGCGGTCATGGCTTCGTCTTCAGGAACTGGAGGCGAGGCCCTCTCGGCCATAAGATCCTTCCACCATGATAGGAGCTCCCTGGCTTCCTCGCCCATCGGCAGGGCGACCCCAGTCAAATCGACGCTCGGGCAGGCCCTCTGGGCGACAGCCAGTCCGAGGTCGAAGACCGAAGAAGACGCTAGCAGCTGGGCTCGGAGGATCTCTTCGGCGTAGTCACGGCCGGCTTTGTAATCGGCTACGGCCGAGTCCGCCACCTCTTCCAGTTCCTGCTTCAGAGCCGACACCTCCTCGGCGTGGCGGCGCTTCTCCGAAGCCCGCCGGGACTCCTTGTCCTGGATCTGGGCCTTGAGGGCCCGGATCTCGGACTGAGCCGCAGCAAGCTCGCCCTCGGCCTTCTCCTTCTCTCGCTCGGCCTTTTCCTTGGCCTCGGCGGCAGCACGGGCCTCTGCTGCCCTCTCCTCCAGCTGCGCCCGCGTCCGGGCGCTCGCGGTTACAAGCCCATCGACTAAGGGCTTGATACGGGGCACCGCTGATGCATGTTTAAATGCCGTCGTTAAAACACAAACAACATCAATCTTAATTTCCGAATCTCAATTAAAAATAACAAGGTAGTGCATGGTTGAGACCGGGTCGATCCACAAGGAAATAGACTTTTGATTTTAAAAACATTGGGATTTTATTTAGCAAAAGTTATTCATTAGTGTGATTTCTAAAAAACAAATTTAGAGAAAATAATTACCAGAATTTATTAACACTTTTATAACACTAAAATACCTAAAGTTTATTAAGAAAATATTACTTAAGACATTATTGATGTGATTAAACAAAATAGATATACCTAACTAAATAATCTAAGTCTAGAAGAGAAAAACTAATATCTGCAAGAAATGATAACACAAAAACTTCATCACTATTAATGAAATAAGGAGACTTACAATGGTTCTAAAAAGATTATAAAAATAAATGATGCTTGAATGCTTAACACACTTAAAAATAAACTAATTAAAATGTGAATAACAAGGAGGCCACAGTGGAAGGCCTGGCTCAGGGGGGGCTTCTGTGAAGGCGGTGGCGCAATGGACCGCCGCAGGGGTTCGTGGACGCTGCTGAGCGCAGGGGCGCTTTGGACCGGCTGGGGCAGCGCGGCAGGCGAAGCGTGCAGCGGCGCGTTGGACCGAGGCTCGGCATGCGAGGCAGGCACGGCAGGCGAGGTGTCGGGCGGGAAGAAGCGTCCGCGCGACGCGTGGCTGGGCGGTCCGCACCGCTTGGCACGGACGACGATGTCCGGCGGCGTGAACGCGCCTGGTGCGCCGCGTGGCGGATGGTGGCGGCGGGTGCCTTTCGCGCCCAGGCACGGGCGACGATGTGAGACGCGCGAAGCGCGTTCGCCTGCCACGCGGCAGGCGGCGGCGGCTGGCGTTGAAGGAGCTTGACGCGTGGCTTGAGTGGGGCCCGGATGCGGCAGCAGGCGTGGCCGGATGCCAACGCGTGGAGACGGCGGGCGGGTCCCGGGGCTGGTGAGCTGCAGAGAGAGAGAGATAGATGCACAGGGGAAAAAAAAAAAAAAAGGAAGAGAGAGATGCAGAGGGAGAAAAAGGGAGAGAGATAGATCTGAGAGAGACAGAGAAATAACAGGGAAAGAAGAGGGAGAGGGATGCGTAGAGGGAGAGAAAACTGTGGGAGAAAGAGATAAAAAAATTCTGAAAATTCCCGGCTCTCCTTCACCTTGACCTCCTCCCTTAGTTTTATAGAAAAGAGGGGGGGTTTTGAATTTCAAAAGAGATTTTAAAATCCTGTTATTAAGTTCCCCTTGATTTAGGGGATCCTCTTTAAAACATTTAATTGGTATTTTTGAATTTCGAATTTCTGAAATGGATCCTTCTTTCTTTGAATTTCAGAATTCCCTCATTCTTTCTCTCTTAGTTGGCATGTGGGCCCCAGTTGAAGCTAAAATACCAAAATAAAATGATGTTTTTGCCAGGATTCGAACCCTGGTTGCTTCCTTGACGTTCGGGTGGTCCAACCACTATGCCATCTGCTTGTTCATGTCCTGTTTCACATAAAATAACAGTTAAGTTCTCATAGCCATAAATCATTCAACTGCGCATTAAATAATTGCTGAGAAAATGGAATTGCTACCCTTATTCCATCCATGGAGTGATGAAATTTTAAAATTCAGATTCTGAATGCGCAAATGGTTTATCTTATCATTCCATGTGATTTTGTCCTTTAAATTGATAGCAAATTATGTAAATTTGATCTGTTATTTATGTAAAATCGTGGACTTAACAACCGCCGAGGTACCCTCACCCGAATCGGCCGGCTCCTCCTCGGCCTCCAGGAGCTTGAGTCGGAGCAGCTCCTGATGGTGCATCAGGATGCTACCCGTCACCGCAGCCTGCGGACCGAAAGCAGACAAGGGTCAGAGAAAATCAAGGAACAACTAAAAAGAGCTAAGCCGAAGCACGTTCAGGCTTCTTACCTGGACCGCCAATCGAGCGCTCATCGCCGCCAGGTCAGTGACCGAATGATCCTTCAGCTCTTCGAAGGCTGAAGGGAGAGTGAGGCTGCTGAGCAGACGGAGGCACGTCTGCGAGTCCTCCATGCTCTCATCCTTATACACCCCCGGCTCGGGGTGCCACCATTCGCGTTGCACCCGGGGCACCTGCGACCCAGCGCCTCCGTCATCGGCCCCTGCCGATACGGCCGGAGGGGAGTCGCCCCTCGGCGCCTCGGGAGACGCCAGCCTTGCGGCCCTTCGGGACACGGCGCTCCTCCTGATCAGCGGAGCCGGCTCCGCCTCTTCGGCCTCCTCTACCCGGGGGCGCTTCGATGCTCGGCCGCCCCTTCGAGCGGCGAACTTTGTCTTCTGCTCCCTCTCGAGAGTGGCAGCGGTAGCACAGCCCTCGGCGGAGGCCGCGGTCCTTGGGACCCCGCCTCGGGTCCTCGGAACTCCAGCGCCTCGGCCGGACCTGCCTGCCGCTTGCGAGGCCGGTGCCCGGCCTGGACCGCGCTGGTCGGATATCAGGGCGAGGAGGGCATCAAGGTCGGCCATTGCTGCAAGAAAGAAGAATATGTTAGAAACAAAACGGTGATCAAGTGCAAATTCAAATCCGACTTACCCTCGGCCGAAACTTCATCAGCATCCCCAGCCGGAAGAGCTTCGGCCGGAGGAGCGGCAGCCCTTCCTCCGCGGCCCTGCGGAGTCTCCCCGGGAGGGAGGTAGGAAAAGGCCCGCACCGGATCGGACCGAGGATCCGGCCATACCCCGGCGTTCACCAGCCGCTCTGACGCGCTGAGGAGCCCCCAGATGTCGTACGGGGCCATGACCTGGACATGGCCCACGAGAGTGCTTTGTACGGGGGTCAGAGCAGGAGGGTCCGAGAGGCCTGCGGCCAGTGGCGCCCATTCGGTGGGAAAGAGCCACACGCCCTTCTCGTTCTCCAGCAGAGAGATGAAGATGAACTTCCTCTTCCAGCCGTGGATGGACGAGGGCTTCCCGGAGAATATGCTTCGGCCGACCCGAGGGACGAAGCAGTACCACTCGGATTTCCCCTGCCTTTGGATTTTAAAGAGATAGCGGAAGACATTGATGGAAGGGTTGATCTGTATACGAGCGAAAACGCTCAAAAAACCGTATACAGTGCGCCAAGAATTGGGAAAGAGCTGAGACGGGGCCAACCCGTAGAAGCTGAGGAGGTTAATGACAAAGGTGGGAAGAGGAAGACGGAAGCCCGCCTCGAAGCTATCAACATAGATGGAGAAGGAGCCCGGGCGGAGAGTGTTGGCCCTGGTGGCGGAGTCAGGCCGATGGGGGGTCGTCCAGGAAGGAAGCTGGAAGTAAGAAACTAGCTTCCTCACCTCTACGTCCGAAAGGGCGCAGGATGCTTCCGAAGCAATGTCCGGACGACGGCGTTCCGAGGTGGAAGCCTGGCCGGGGTCCCGGACCTCCTGGGTAGCCTCGGCCTCGGAAGCCTCGGCCCCGGAAGTCTCGGACCCCTCAGTCCCAGAGTTCTCAGGCTCTTCAGACATCGCGGAAGCAAGAGAATCCGAGGTGAGGGGATCTGACAGAGAAGATTTCGGAAAGTGGGAAGGAGTATACTCCTCGTCCGAAGGAGTAATCTCACTGGAAGGACTCCGGACCATAAGGCCGCGAAGGGGAGAAAGAAGGCCAAGGCTTACTCGCAGGAAGGGGGAGGAAGTCTCTCCTGAACCGAGCGCAGCTTCTCAAGCCACCCAGCTCCACCAGCGATGCGCTCTGAGGAGTGGAGATCCTCCCACGGTGGCCGGCGAACTCGGACGAAGCCTTCAGGAAGCTAGCCTTTCGCCGGAGAAGGAGGGAGAACTCGGGTGATCGCAGGGGAAATGCAAGCGCAGCAGCAGGAAGAAGAACAGTGCCCTGCTGAGGGCTTGTATTTATAAGCCCCATTCGAAGCGCCTCCCGCCGAAGCCAAAGGCCGAGATCATCCCTCTCGTCCCCTCGCTCCTTTCGGATGCCTGCCACGTGCACCGTCCTTCGGCAATGATGACGGGCCGGCTCCGGGACTTGAAGCAGAGCGATCAACGGCCGAAAGCGCTCCGACCCTTCGGCTAATCACCCGGATGACCGCCACGTGTCCCGATCCGCGTGCCAACGAAGGGAGCGGCGGCAATCCGAGTGGAGCCTCGGGCAGAGAGCCGAGGCGATCCGCGACCCGCGGGCGGTCAGAATCCTTTTGTGTTTTTGACGCAGCGGCCGGATGCGTGACGCGTGTCCCGTGCTTCCTCGCGAGGCGACGCCCATCCCGTCCATTTAATGAAGTCTGACGCGAGTCAGAGGGATCGGCCCTTCGGCTTCTGAGTTTTGAGCCTTCATTGTCACTCCCAGCGAAGACCTAGCAACCGCATAGCCCTCGGCCGACCGAGGGCACCCTCTTCCCAGTGAAAAAAGAAAAGAGCTTCGGGTAAGACACCTGTTACGCTGATTCTTCTGCCAGCTTTGGGCTATACTCTCGCCATCTCAGAACTGAGGAAGACAAGAGTGGGGGGCTATGTGATGAGGCAGAATCCGATTCGGCCCATTAAAGCAAGCCCAAACCTCTTTCAGCCCAACAGCAGCAGTACCAGGCCCTTCGGGAGCCTCCGGCCCATCAGCGGCCCATCAGCCTTCGGCCCATAAGCGGCACCGTCGCTCCCGGCCCAACAGGCTTCAGCCCGTCAGCGGCCCACCAGCCTACGGCCCGGGAACAGCGCGGCAGCCCAAGGCCCAACAGGCTTCGGCCCGTCAGCGGCCCAACCCCCTTCGGCCCGGTAGCCGAATCCGGCCCACTCCGGTGGCGGATCAGGCACTATGGCGGTTTATCAGTAAGCCCTCATTTAGTCCTATATCGGCTGCCACCGTTAACCATCCGCTATCCTTTGCTATAAATACACCGCTATTTATTGCCCAAAGGATGCTTCCTCAAGCCTCCGAGACCCTTAAAGGACTACAGTCCGAAAAGCATTAAAGCTACTATCTTTGCCTTCTGAATCGAATCTTCTTCAGGAGCTAACTTGACCGTCGGAGGGGGTTCCCCAGGGCTGAAGCCCGGGACTCCTGCTGACTGGTTTTTCTTCTTCTTTCCCTCCTGCAGGAGCTCGGTTCGAATCATCGCCGACCTTCCCAAGTCGGTCTCGGCCGCCGACCTTGGACTCCTCTCCCTGGTCTCGACGCCGTGCGCCGGCTGCCCTCGCAACCGAGGATCCTCGGCCTCGTGCCGCCCCTTCGTCCGCCGGAGGAACCTCGGCCCCGACTTCCCGGAGCGAGCCGGCCTTCGGACCTCTCGGCTCCGCCTCTACGTCCTTCATCTTCCGGATCCCCGTCGGGCCCCCTCAATACCGATCCGACCCAGCGCCGGATCCCTCTCTTCGGATTCCGGCTTCGGAATCCGGTCGTGATAGCTTCGGCTACATCAGGGACTTATAAGTTTAACTTGTTCAAAATGAGTATCTAAATGTCTAAACTTATTTCAACTTTCTGTTATTCGCAGGAGGAGCCGCGTTAGGAATGACAACAAAAAAGGATAATTCGAAATATCCATCCTTATTCGGACACATAAGGATATAAATAAAGATAATGATATTATCTTTATCTTTTTATATTTAAGATAAGAAAAAAGAAACAACCGATTCTGTATCTTATAATCCGATTAACTATCTTTTTATATTTTATATTTCATAATATAACATTACAAATATACTATATTTATGAAAATATAACAGGAAAGGAGGGTGCCGCAGGGCGGCACCCCTATGCCATACCATACCCTCCTGTTGGCATAATAACAATTAACAAAGCTTAAGAAGATGCTGCTGCCTCTGTGTCCGAGGACAGAACAAAAGGTTGGAGCTGGGGGAGGAAAAGATAGAGAGGCACAGTAATGCTTGCTCCCTGCACCACTCAATCCTAATTTTTTAAGCTATTTCGAAAAAAAAGAAAAAAAGAGCTGGGGGTGCACTATGGCTTGGCATCTGTACCATTTAATCTTTGATCAGACAGTTAAAAAAAAAAAAAAGATTGCACGAATGCAAGATCAGATGCTGCATTGGGTGTGGTGCAGCAAGCATCAGTAGCCTTTGGGAGCGGGCTAGTGGGTTTGGCACACAATATCCAATAACCTCCGGGCCTGCAGCTTGATTCCCATGGCCCTAGTGGGCTTGAACATGGTTACTTAAGTATAGGTCGAGTATAAGATGCCAAAATGCATATAATTTCTGCACAAACAAGAAATATATATAGCTATGTAACAAAGCTACACTAAATGAGTTATGAGCTTATCTCCATGAGGAGATAAGTTTTTAATCATATAATGACATAACTTATAAGACTTGAGTAATTGTAAGTTTATTTTACCTACTAATAGGGAATCTTAAAGTGGAAAGTGTCAAATAAATTAAGTGCGCCTGTGTTTTTTTGATCTTTCAATTTAGTATATGGCATATAAAATTTTAATTTAAAAATTCATGCATACATGTATAATACTCTAATCTAACCATCTTCAGACTTGAACCAGGTCAATTAAGAACGTAGCTATTGGACTTACTATGGCCCCATCCATATAGGTCCAAGGTGGTCCCATTTCAAACCCCAAATCCATGAGATCTTTTGGACCTCGGGTTAAATGCTTGAGAAAGATTTCTTGCAATGCCTAGGGCATTCTCAATCTAGGCTGGATTGTAATGTCCCTGTGCTGCTGGATCAGATGGTAGCATAGGGCATACGCCAAGCGTAGGGGTAAGTGCTAAGGGCTTACAGAGATCGGCCTCTTTTTTTAAATTTTTTAGACCATCCGATCAAGATCGAATAACACGAACATAGAGTTTGCATTGTTCCCAAGCTCAACACTTTTTTATTAAAAACAATTTACTTTCATCTACTGCTATCTGATCAAAACTAGATTAGATGACATTTGACGGATATTATAATCCACGTGAATTTACAATGCTCCCTCAAGATAGCAAGTCTTTCTCTAAACGTTCCAGTGCCCTCTCACTTGATAAGAATGCCCCCACTGCCCCAGATCCTGTAAGATGGCAACATGGAGATGTGAATGTGCTCACATCGGACATATAGGAGTCTACATTCTAAGAGGTCTAAAAGATCTAGCTTCAACTTCTACAAATCAGAATAAGTTCTCTTAATCTAACTATTTAGTTATGTAGTCTTAAAATCTTAGGCAATGTTTTGGAAACCCTTAGCAATTAAATGAAAACTTTGCGTAATTTGGATACCAGTCAATTTGACGTAAAACATCTGGTCGACACTATGAAACACTGCATGTTCACGAGGCATCAAATATGGTGTTTGACCATGTTTTCTTGTATTTTACGTCTAATCAAAAGTGAAATTATCAAAAGTTTTTACCAATTAATAGATAGATTGCAAGGCATTTTCACAAAATTGATTGTATAAGAGAGACTAAAATCTGATAAAACCTTTTTCAGGTGTCCACAGCCCATTGATGTACATTATTTATAGGGGAAGAAATGGTTATAGAATTAATATGCTGCTTCATATATACTATAACCCACTCCGTCGTGTTGTTTGGTGTGTTGTAAAATTCTGTAATCTCTTGAGTTTTAGATTTCTGATTTTAAATTTAAACTTTATTTTATGATAGTTTTGAGTTGAAAATAAAAAATCCGAAAAAAATGAGTGTCATGATCATAAACTATTAAATTCAAGTGTTTACAGCATACTAAATAATAGAAAAACATAAAATAATAAAGTATTTACTAAGTTTTACGCCACTCTGTGTCGTACCAAATAACACCTGTTTGAGAGCCTATTTAATGACCTTGGGACAAATTTAAATCGATCAGATTTAACCTAAAGATCGACTGGTCAATCTCTTCATGGATTCACGTTGGCTTGGGCTGTCTTGAATGCAACCTATCTAACACCCATCCAACTTGCATCCAGCATGTAAGTTTAAAGTACTGTAACCAAGAATATATATAAATTGCTATATATGTTGGGGTGTCATATTACTCAGTCAGGAGACTTGATCAAATCCTTGAACCATTCATTAGATCAAAGTGGATGAGGTAGGACTTGTCATGGAAAGGACAAGGGCTCAAACTATGTAAAGACCTCAAAACAAGATGCCAAGTGTGCCCACCATAAGAATCCCCTCCACGAGATGCCATTTTTTTTTCCTCTTCTCAGGATTACGCAAGTGCATTTGGCACCATGCATGCTCTTTGGAGTTGCCGGCCACTTTGTTGGATCACCCTCCTATACATAGTTAAACACCTCACTTCACCATCTCCGGCCACTGCGTCTCCTTCTGCAGAACCTTCTCCTCTTTGTTTGATGAGACGAGTAGTTGAAGGTAGTTGTAAGAAGAAGCAAGAAGAGAAACCATGAACATCGGTGGCGGCACCGGAGGGCGGTGGAGAATTAGAGCGCCGCCAGCTACCGGCGGCCGGAAAGACCGAGAGGAAGATCTGGCCCTCTTTCAACAGATGCTCAGGCACGAGAAGGAGCGGAACATCAGCCTCCTCCAGCCCGTCTCTGTCGAGTTTGATCCCAATAATGGTATGTCTCAAGAAGAACAACTTGAAATATTCTATGAGAAACTTTCAAGCAGGGTGTTTTAGTTTGAAGCTCATAAAATAATCAAAATTTCGACTTCTTTTCGTTTGGATAGACATAATGCATGTAGTTTCGTTTGGGTTTATGTAGAGTATGAAAATCTAAACCAGGATCACCAATCATTTTAGAAAGAAATATCCCATTTGGTTTTTCATAAAACATGGGCATGCATGTATGTGAATTAGTGATTTTGTTTCCGCTAGTTCCGTGATCTATGATTTCAAATTGGGTTTTTCTACTTTTCGATCCATACGGTGAATCAATATTTTTTAGGGTTATATATATATATATCTCATTCTTAAAAGTGAATTGGCAAAAAAATTATTCCTGAAAATGTATTAGCACACATATCACTATTTTTAGTGAAATGTTACAAAAATGCCTTACAGAGGTCAACTGCGATGACATTTTTGTACGTTTTCGTTAAAAGTAACAATGTGTGTTAATAGAGATGGCATTTTTGCAACATTTCATTAAAAGTAATGATATGTGGGCTAATATATTTTTAAGAATATTTTTTTTCCAATTCACTTTAAAGGATGATTTATATGTAAAAAATTCTATTTTTTATTTCTCTTTACAATCTTTACTTCAAATCCTCCCTAAAAAATTCTTCCAAAGAGGCTACTTAATTTGGAGAGGGTTGAGGAGCCTTTTAGGAACAATTCAATAATTGTGAGAATTTTAAAATAAATATGAAGATCATAGAGATTAATAAGAAATATTAAAATGATTAGGGGGTTCGTAAAAGGTTATTTCAAATTAGAAGGTTTTCGCTATTTTATAGAAATCCAAAATAACCCCCGTAGCGCAGCCTGCAAGCACATGCTTCATTCATTTGAATTAATGGACCATCCTTGCATTAGGTATTGTTTGGTTTAACACAAAATACTTTATAATATTATATTTCCATGAACATAAAATAAATTCCAAAAGAAATTTGTTTTCCTATCCTTTTTTAGTGATGCATGAATTAGATAACGAATATTCATCATCTGGTGTCAAAGAGACTTGTTTGACTTGTATAGAGAACTGGATTGCAGGGATCTATCCACTGCACAGGATTCGTTCTGGGAAGAAAGGATTGGCTTATGACCTCCTTCCTGCTGAAGCACAGAAGAACGACTATGATTGGTAATTGGAAAAGAGAACTCCTTTATCTTTTAGTTTTAACAACACCTAATTAATACATGTGACTCGCGCACGCCCCTCCGGAGTGTGCAGCGAGCTGCTCTCTAACAACAACATCAATTTCTTCATCACCATGAAGCTTAATTCTTACTAATATGATCTTGGGTTTTTTCCTTTCTTTCACGAATATCTGATCACTCAGGCTGAAGACACCACCTGCAACGCCCCTCTTTCCTTCTCTGGAAATGGAAGCAAACCCCCCCAACCTCATAATCCAGAGAGAGATCCCCTTACTCCAACTTCCCAAACCTTCTAGGGTATGTTATGTATGTTCGCATGTATGACATGCTTCCTGGTCTCCTTCTCTCTTCCAATCCAGTGATGGCACCTGTTCTGTATGGTTCCAGTTTGCAGGGAAGAGAGAAGAACCAAAACCCATTACCAGGCAGAGATCTCCAGCCCCAAGCTCCACATCCTCTTCAAGAACAACGAACGTGACCCCAACAGCTAGATCAACACAAGTGGTGGAGCCGAAGAAGGGGGCAGAGAGGGGAAGGAGGCCGTCTCCAAGTGCAATAACAGGAAGAAAAGATGTGAAGCCTGCACAGCAGGAGCGCGAGCAGGCTGCAGTGGCCGCTGGAGAAGCGCAGGTGGGGAATATGGTGTTGGGTAGTAGGATGGTGGAGAAGGTGATCAAGGCGAGGAGCGCTGGCACCGCTGTGATGGCGGCCGGGGGAGGTCTGAAGCCAAAGGAAAGAGGAGGACCAAAGGACTCTTCTGGTTATCATGGGAGGCTGTCGTCTCAGAGTTCCCATGACGTTGTGGGGATGAAGACCACGGTAAGCTCCGGCAAGGTCAGATGACACAGATCATCTACTCCTCAAGTTTAGGTTTTGGTAATCTTTTAATACTTTTCAAATGATTTGAAGTTTTTTTTTCATTTATTTAAGATCAGATAAAAAGTTTTGAAAAAGAAGTATAAAATGATAAGAAAAGAAAATCTTAAAATAAATTATGAAATATCTTTAATTTAACTCAGAAAAAAGTTGTCTTGTGATACTGTTATAAGAGTCCGGATCCTATCAGTGCAAGTTTGATCGGAACTTTATAAGTGCAGAGAAAGAGGAAATTTTTTTCAAGGAAACCTCTCGAAATGGAAAAAGCTACGCATGAGGGATTTTTTGAATATTTCTTCTCGTCCAATCCAAATTTACGCTTAGAAGATCTTTATTCCTATGATAATGTCTGTTTGACATTACCCTCATTGAATAAAAGCCAATAAAAGTTTTTTTAGTGATCAAGGTGGGTCACCTAATTTGAGCCACGTCACTGGGTTCAGCTCACAATTGAAAAATCTCACTCCAGTTACGGTCGCTTTAAGTTAGACTAGGCTTTTTCGCATCTTGGCCCATTGCACTAGGCAATCATAGAAGCTTCCAGACTCTTTAGAATTGTCCCAAGGCTGTAGCATGATCCTGACCAGTAATACTTATTATACCATATATACGTGGTGCAATCACATACTGTACGTGATTCGACAGCTTAGATTATGTAGGTGTGCGATGCTTGTATTTTTTATTTTTTATTTTTTAAAACCAAGTGAGGTAGTCCCTCAACTTAAATTTCAAAGGTATGCTGCTCATTTGCGTCTTTAAATCAAACAGTGATGACCATGAGTATGGTTAGTGCTTTATCAAGTGTACGATATTAGAGAAAACCATTTAGTTATGGGGGTACTAATGAAAATCTTAAAATTATAGAAGCATATCTACAAAAGAGCCTATGATTTATCAACTAATTAATACCTTTGAGGAAGTTGTGGTCATTTCTTATACATATATATATAGAGAGAGAGAGAGAAAAGAGATCTTCTAAGTACATGTTTGAATTGGAGTTCAACAGTACTGCGAGGGGAATGACCCAAGTATTTGTCAATTTTGAAAATCGTATGAGAGATTTTTTACAATGTTTGATCTTCCTCTCCCTCTCGGTACTATTGGACTTCTATCTAAACGTATTAAGAGAATCTCTTCTTATATATATATAACCTTCATGCACTTTCTTCCTTTGCAGGCAGTAAGAAAAAGGCTAACTAATGGAGACCAGAAGCAAAACCAGGTTCCTCCGAAGAACTCGGCGCCCAGGAGCAGCACGTCCAGTTCAGCATCAACACCACGGATGACCCCCAGAAATGAGAGCAAGGAAGACAGAAATCTCCTCAGGAAAGGGATTCGAAGAGGTGGATTTGCTATGTGCTAGGCACATCTCTCTTTCTCTGCATGCACGGGTGTACACGTGCGAGTGCGCGTGCGCCTGCGCGTGTGTGAGTGTGTGCACGTGTGTGCAACTGGAAATGAACTGTTTTTACTCTCTGATATTGAGAGTAGCTATATGTGTGCATAAATTCATTATGATGCGTACAGTGTTGATGTCAAAACTATTTTTTAGGAGGCAGATTTAAGAAGGATAATTATATTATAAAAACTTTTGTCAAATCTTTAAAATTCAAAAGAACACAGCTAGGTTAGCATTTTTAAATAATTCTGCTATACATGTGAGCTGCCTATCATAGTATCTATTTATTCTTAGTATATTTGTTACTTCTTCAACATATATATTGTAGAACCTTATCCCAATCACTTGCGATGTAAAACTCAGCATCTTCTCGCCTTTAGTTAAAATAAGTGAGCTCATAGTTTCCCATAGGACACATCTACATCTGCAATTTCTTTAACAAAAGGCATAGGGATGCAGAAATTTCAGGAAGTGAAGAAACTGTAGCTTTTAACTGCAGTAAGAATAGAAATATCTCATGTACCCAGCAGATCGGTTTGTTAAAAGAGTAATGTTTGTTGCACTGCGTGCAACAATGTAGGACATGGATGACTTGCAAGGAGTACATTCATTTTTTTATCTTTTTGTTAGATTTTTACAAATTTTTGGAACGTCCGATAAAAAACCCGAGAGTATATATGGGGAGTTTTGTTCGGTCCTGATTCGACTGTATATTTTGTTTTTAGAAAAAAAAAAATTCTTTGCACATAAATCGAGGTGTTTTGCAAATAATTTTTAAAAAAATAAAATACATAATCGGATTAGGACCGACCCGAACTCCGCAGATGTACTCTCGGATTTGTAATCGGACATTCTAAAAAAAATTAAAAAATTCTGACAAAAACAAAAAAAATAAAACATACCCATTGCATGCCATTTGATCCGTCAGATCGGACAACCCTGCACGCTGCCCTGCACACAGCAGTACAGCGTGCAGTGCAGCAAGCATTACTGTTGCTAAAATGACCATCCCCATGCTAATTAAGGTGCCACGTTAGGAGGGTACCTCCTACAACGAATTGAGTGGCCTATACACAGATGAGGCTCTAGCCCTTTCACCACCTCCCTCCCCCCCTCCTTGGGGCCACTCTCCCCTTGTAGTCACCTGATCAGCTCCCTTCATGTAAAAGCTAGAAGAGGGAGAATGGAAACGGCTATTCGGCAGAGGGTATAAATTATGATCGTACAGTTTAAGGCCCACTTTGTTCTCTTTCGTTGGACCACTTGAGATGCCAATTGGGGGCACAGAAGGTTTGAGATCCTGGTCCACTCCCAGGAGTATAAATGAGCCTAATTTTGTCATATTCAAGTTTGATTTGATTATTTTTAATTGAGTTCGAATTCGAGCCGATTATCTATAATAGTAGTTCAAGTTAATTTGGCTCATTTAAATATTAAACAAGCTCGAGTTGAATATTGAGTAACTCGCGAGACTGATAAATCTATGACAGATTTAGTTCAAAATATTGTAAATTTTAATTCGTAAACTCAAGTCAAACTGTGCGTGCACCAAAATTATTTTTACCCTTAATTATTTGATAAAAATACCTATAAAACATCAAATACCTTATTAATTAATTTTATTTTTGAATAGAATGTTTACATGAATACTTAAAAATGGTTTTGTCGAGTACTTAAATGAGCTCTTAATTAGAACGTAAATGTGCTCTTAGTGAGTATTAGAATGTGCTCTTAACGAGTACTCAAAGTCACAAACCACTAACTCGTGAGCATAATCGAGCCGAACTCCCTTGTGTTCAAGTTCAGTTCCTTTAACGAATTGAGTTCAAATTTTTATTCAAATTTATTTATTTAATTTAAAAAATGAATCGAGTTGAACTATTATCGAACAGCCTTACAAGCTGTTCCTGGAATCGTATTAATTAGTTTACAGCCCTATCCACTCCCTTCTCTTCCTAATGAATAATTAAGTGCCTTTACGTGCCTGCAATTAATTGGACGAAGAAACTTACAATTTTCTTCTCTCTTGGTCGATAGAAGAAACGTACATTGACATGCACGGTCCCCCACCCTGTCCTATACATACTCTTATCTTCTCCACTGTGATTCATGTGAATGGGTACTTGCCACATGAGGGCTCTACAATTTCACAGGCTTTAGGAGATCAGGCGAATCAAGAACATGGCAAAGAGATGATGATGAAATGGCCCGTAGAACAATTATTGCTTAGCATGGAGGACAGAGTCGACGTAAAGTTGATTACTTATAGGGTATTTGAAAACAATTTTTTCACTGTTTTCTAGGTGTGACAGGTGAGTAGAGCCGAGTCGAGTTTTAACTTGAGTTTGTCTCATCTAAAAAACTACGAGCCCGAGTTGAATCAGAGTTTTGATTCGAGCCAAGATAAAACTTGAACTTAGCTTGAATCCAACTTACTCGAGCCAGAGTTTGCGCCACCGTGCAGGCACTTCCGTCTGTGGGTGTGCACAAGAGCACCTTGCCTAGGTGCCCATGGCGCTCTGGATGGGGACTTTCAGTCTTACATCGGATTTCATTTTTCACTTTTGTATTATTGCTCATAAACTCTCATTTTTTTGAAATTTAAATGGCTGCACATATGGTCACATTAGCAAGATTATGTGTTGTGGCGGTGTTACTACTTCATATTCAGAATTTAAATAATTATTTGATATTTTGAGCCAACTCGTTAGCCGATGGAGCCGAGCTTCACCAAACTCAAGCTCGGCTCCTTTAAGCTAATGAGCTCAATGCTAAGTTCAGACTTGACTCATTTGTGGAGTCGAGTCGTGAACCGAGCTCGAATAATTCTTTAGCGACTCAACTCGTTACCAGTCATACTGTTTGCTCTCCCAAAATAAATTTTAAGATAGAAACCGAAGTTGGACTGCCGTCCATCACCTGTCCACGTTGCATGTGGTTCCACCTTCCTTCCCTCTTCCTCCTCCTCCCCTACTGTTCATGATCCGTCCCACAGCGGAGGCATCACCACCATGAGAGAAGATGCAGCACGTCTCCTTTCCTCTCCTCCATCCTCTTGCCACCCGGCGTGTCACTCGCCATCCTCCCCATAAGAACACACATGCAGCAGCAGCCACGCCTCTGATTAATTAACTGTCCAGAAGCTTGTGTGTGGAATTAATCACAATCTGTCATTTATATATCTCTGCAACGATCACCGTGACAGGTGGTTTCGGCTACATCTCTAAAAGATGAAAGAGTCAAACTACCTACGCAGCATCCTCCACAGCCTATGCACTATGGTACTGGTGGATTCGTGGAAACAACAGGATTTTTAAAAGTACTATATATAACCCCACCTACACCAGTTACTGCTGCTGCATGCCAAGAGAGATTGCTTAAATTTCATTGAAGCAAACCACCAAAATCCTATCACGAGCTGCAAGCAAGGGTACCTACGCAATAGGTGGGGGCTCTGCAACTCAAACATCAGCCTCACAAAGGAATCATGGGTCACTTGGACCCTTCCACCCAATGTGGCCTGTGATCTCAGAATAGTCGGGTTCGGCCTGTAAGTGCAGGCGAGGAGAGAACTGTGTAAGTGCAAAGGTGGGGAGGGAGTTTGTCAAGAAAACCTCTCATGGGGATTGACAAAGGTTTCACTTGAGGGTCCTTTTTAAAAATTCTCTCTCTCTCTCTGCACTTGCTGAATCCTATCCCCACTCATACTTAGAGGATCCCAATTCATCCTGGAAACTCTACTGCTGGAGCTTGGTACACTGTCAGGGATAAATCTGGCAAGTTTTTTAAGTGCAGCTCAAGTCTTCCTGAGGGTTAAGAGTGTAGATGAAGTTGACATACTTGCATTATAGGAAGGATTAAAGGCAGGGCTACGTACCCAAAACAACAACCTCTCCATTGCAGGAGACTCCAAGACTATTGATTGTGTGAATGGGACTTCTGTGCTAGCTTGGCTACTGCAAGACTGGGCTGCAAATATCCAGGTGATTAAGGTTCAGATAACATTTCCTTCTCACACGAAGTCGAAACTAACCAAGCAGCAAACTGGCTGGCTAGACAAGCTCAGAGGTCAGGTGAGTCATACCACTGGAATGAGGATTTCCTTCCTGAGCTGATAACATTTTGTATTGAAGACCTCGGCCTTCACTTCTATTTGCGGCGCTAACCCGCTAAGTAATTAGCTGCTTATGTTGCCCAAAAAAAGAAAGAGTCAGGGGTACGTAACGCAATATTTACCATACGCTAAATACTGTTGCAGCAAGGTAGGGCACACCTCATTGGGTCATCCCACTGAGTATTGTATCGTACAGCCGCTTAGGACATGTCGGAGCTGACTTTAAAAAAATTTAAAATATATACATATATTTTTTACTCACTGTAATGCAATGCCGCCCATTACGATTGGGACCAGAGGCATTACAGTAAATATTACTCATCTGTAAGATATTAGTGAATTTAGTGATACATATGCAAACTCGATCTCTTTTGATATGATTTAACGGCATTTTGATCTAGGACTATAAATACAACATTTCTAAGATTTCAGGAATATAAATGACAATATGTGGGAGTATGGATGCAGATGTAGTATTTTTCAAAAGTATACATAAGAAAATCCCTTCTAAATTTTAAACTGCTAGTTAGTTTTGTCAAATGTGATCTCTATTATTTGGTAGCTAGCATTTTAAAATTTAGAAGGAATTTTTGTACATATACTTTTGAAAAATATTGTATCTGCATTTATACTCCCACATATTGTCATCAATATCTTTAAAATCTTAGAAATACTGTATTTATGCCTTCGGTCAAAATGCTATTAAATCTGACCGAAAGATTTTGCATATATATCACTAAATTCACTAATATCTTACACATAAATAATATTTACTGCAATTCCCTCCCCCCTCCCAATCACAATGGAAGCATTGTAGTGGGTAAAAAAAAAGAATTAATTCTTTTTTAAGTCAGCCCCGAGATGTCCTACCTGACCCTACAATGCAATGTTCGATCGGGCGATCCAAAGAAAATCTAAAAAATAAAAAATCGTTATTGGGCTCGGTCCATTAAGGCCATATTTTTTCTACTATTTATTGGCGTCAATTTTTTATTTTTCAGATTTTTTTGGGTCGTCCGATCGGATATTGCATTGTACAGCAAAGTAAGACACTTCAGAGCCGACCTAAACAACAACAACAACAACAACAACAACAACAAAAAAAAAAAAAACTTTTATCCACTACCATGCTCCCATTACCATTGGGGGCATTGCAACAAATATTACTCCTTACCCATATACTCCCTAAATTCATCAGAATTAAGGAGTACACATGCAAAAAACCCAATCTAGAATGAAAATTTAAACGTACTAATTTTTTAGGAGTGAAATAGCCTTTAAAATAAATTTGCTGCCAAACAGCCTGTTATGTATTGTATAAGAAAACCCTTGATGTTGTTGTTCAACCAAGAAAATGTCTTCTGTGTTGCAAACAATGGATGATTACAGAAACGATACAAATATTTCAGAGTACGGACCGGTATATATATATATGAGTCCAAGATGATGCAAAACATTAATAATTAATTACTTGCCAGCTTTAATACTATAGTTTATGATTAATAACTAGGAGGATATGTAACAGGTTGTAAGAAGAACAAGTTATTGATCAGAAGTAGAGTTTTTCTTCTTGTAACTTCCACCAATGACGGTATATATATACATATATATATATATAGAAGTAATTAATCTTCACTTGTTTTGTCTATGCTTACCATGCATGCGAAGGCAATTACGTGAAAGGTTGCAATTAACTGAAAAGTTCTTTAAATAATTTTCAACTTTCGCCAGTTAAAATTAAGTGATTCAGCTAGATCACTGTCTCAGTCATTAAACAAAAATTATTATAGGCTTCAGTAATGGAAAAAAGATCTTTCTCTATATTAATGATGCCAATTAATTCGAGATAATAATCTCTCTTATACACATTAAGATAAATGATACACATATATATGACTCTTAATTATCATATTCCGACAATGGTGGATCCAGTATTAATTCAGTCCGGGTCTTGGGATTGATTTTTTCAAACTTATTGGTCTAACACAAAGCAATCTAGCTCCAGACGCTACTAATCTAGTTTAAGACTTCACTGACCTAACTTATGACCCCGTATGCTTTAGTCCAAGATTCTACTGGCTTAATCATACTTATGACTTAATGTCCGAATGATCCGTCTAGACAAAACTTCTGGATCCCCCAATGTATTCCGACACCCACCCACCATTGGATTCGTTTGTTCTCTTGCTGTTAGCTAGTGTGGGGCTGTGAGCCGAGGGTGTCAGTTGTGGCTGCCATGGTTTTGATTACGAGGGAACGTAGTGTGGGGAAGCCTAAACCATGCATGATAGTGGCCGTGTGGATGCGTATATGTGTACATGTGTGTGCATTCAATGCAGGTGGGTGGTGTTTAGGATGGTGATACCCATGAAATTAAGAGTTCAAACATGTGTAAGAAAGTGTAGGTCCTAGGGGTAGATGAGGTGTGAAAGCAGCCAAGATCAAATTTTCTCCAAAAGATTGTGACTAGGTGGGATCATGGAGTTTGGATCCATCCTCCAATTAATGAAACATACATTGTTACTGCAAAAAATATAATATTCCTTAACAATTACAAGGACAATCTTTTAAACAACTTTTACCCTCCAAATATATAAAGAACATTGCACCGTAATGATGCTTTTTCATGAAAAAAGAAGAAGATATAATTTGTTTTAATCCTCGAAAATATAGTGTATTTACAAGTAAATCCTCATAATCTAATTATTTATTTATAAGCCCTCGCAATGCCCCCTGAATACATTATATTATGAGGATTTACTCATAAATACACTATATTTTCTCATGAAACACAGTGTTTCTCATAAAATATTATTATAAATAATAATTATGTTTATATATTAGTATTTGATAAAACATCAAATATCAATATAAAATATAATGATACACAGTGTTTCAATATTTGGTAATATTTTTATGACATTTGCAGAACATCAAATAACCCCTGGATCCCTTGATCATGATTGAGCATTAATTGTGTCATAGGCAGATCTATAATTATAATAATACTAAGGAAGAAGAAAGAAGTAAAATAGAGGTCAGGGCATGTGGAGAGCAGCAAAATGTTCGGCTCCTTCGTGCTACGTCAGCAGCCTCGCTTTTAAACGCCGTTTCTTGCAAGGAACGGGGATTTCTGAGAACGGTTAGGAACTCGACGGCATTTGGAAATCCCATGCGGTTGAGTCCATTGATTAAGGGGGTGTTTGGGATAGAGGATAGAAAAAATAAACTTTTGTATGTTGACTTTAGAAAGTTTGTGGAGCCCACATTATACTTTCAAAATCTCAAAAATTCACTTTCATGATTTTTTTTTCTCTTCCTTCTTCTTTTCGTCTTTCGATTTAAAAAAATCACCTTGAATTTAAGAAGAGTATGTATTTATATATTTGTTCTTCTCTTATTTCCCGCTAAATATTAGAATCTACTTTCAATTCTTATTACCAAAGAAACTTAAGTATTTTGAACTAACCTTGCTGCAGCTTTTTTTTTATTTTTTATTTTAAATTTTTTGAATCATCCGATTGAAGATTGGACTGTACAGATAGGTAGACTTGAACTCGACTCGTCCCGTTTTTGTCAGGCTCGAGTTCAAATCGGCTTGAGCTCGAACCACTTAAATATGAACAGTCATATAGTCACACCCACACAAAATGAGATACTCACTTTTACTTGACGTAATTTGAAGAATTAAAAAAAATATATATTAAATATATCGAGCCGGCTCACGAGCTCACGAGCCGACCACAGTAAACTTGAACTCGACTCATTAAGTCATTCAAACTTTAACTTAGATTTGATTTTGACTCGTTTAAAGTTTCGAGTCGAGTCAAATCGAATTGAAACCGAGCCGAGTCCGAACAACTCATGAGCGGCTCGGCTTATTGCCGGTCCCAGTTGCATCGCACCCTTCTTGATTAGTTTGCCACCTATCACTCACCATCGTTTCCTGGCACTGTCACTCTCTATCACCATCCATCACCGTTTGCTGCGACCGTCACCTATCACCATCCACCATCACTGTTGCCATTGTAGACAGCTCATGTTCTTTTAGCCACCTCTCCAGCTTGGCCATAGCTTTTTTTTTCTTTTTGAATTAAATACATGAAGAAATTATAATTTTAGGTATTCTTAAGATTTACATTTATACTCTTTTAGTTATAAAGCACTACTAAATGGGTCATATCAATTTTTAAAAGGCACGCTTTTGCTGAAAACAATAAAAAGACTTTTATCATACAATAGTTATCACAAATTTCCTTCTGTTGTAACTTTTTTTCCCAAAAACTATACAGAAAAATGACTTCAACTAAACGCTCCATAAACTTCTGGTCACACTACGCATAAGCAAAATTTGGATGAAGTAATGTTAATGCAGTTCGGGGGAGGGTTTGGGATCCAGGGGAGAGATTGCATCTGAAGGGATGGTTTAGTTTCTAGATCATTCTTATTGCATTCTGTGGGTAAAGTGTTCAGAGATCGTAGTCATTATTTTTTATATAATTATGTTTTAGTCTTTGAAGATATAATATTTTTATAAAAAAATTCTTCTAATCTAACTATTTATTTATAAGTCCTCGCAGTCACCCTGAATCGGTGCATGGCTCTAGAATATTACAAAAAAGACTTTGAGAGTGTTAAAAAAAACCTTTCGAAAGAGCTTTGTTTTTAAAAAGTTGAGATGGGAAAGACTTATTAGTAAATATATATTCAGATTAGAAAGAGTTATTTGTAGTATCAAAAGTTTCGAAAGATTGAAAATCAAAAGACTCTCTTTTTATATATATGGATGGTTAAAATGCACGGTACATTGATAAATAGAGTGTTGGTGTTCTTATCTATATGCCTCCAGTGTTGTGTATTTGATGCTATATAGTTATATAGTTATGTACCAATGAACTGTTATATTAATTGCCATACTTTTGAATTTATTGATAGGATCCCAATTCAATAATTAATTCATCCATGTCTAAAAAAAAACGAGGCTCAAGTATTCGACAATTCACATGCAATGTAATAACAATGGTATACATTAAACCCAAATTAATAAGGCTTACACAAGCTATGGCAGTGGGATATGTTAAGTTAATGCATAATGAATTTAGGAGAAAATAAAAAGATATCATTATTAGTTCGTGTGCAATTTCAAATATGTAAAACTTTGAAAGTATATAAGCAATTAAACAACCCACACTTAATTAATGCATCTAAAGCTTAGAAAATTATTTATTCATTTTCCTATTCCAAGTAGACAATATCTTTATCATCCTAAGGAATACTAACACACGGTCAGTATGGCATGTCATACTCTTTCTATCATCTAAAGATTTGATGGCAGTTCTCTCAAGCTTAGAAATATTAAACTTAAAGTATGGTACATTCAAAGTCTTCATTATCTAGTCTTCATCATCTGGTGTTTAGGACAGAAAATGTGGCACGCCCCGAGTGTTTATTAATCCCTCTCTATGTCTACATCTCATTAGAGATAATAATATATACTCTTGGCATAATCTATCATGTTCTACTGTATACCTCTATATTTCTTATGATTTTCATGTATACTCCATAAACAATCATATTGTATCATTTATATCCCAACTAGCTGTCATTTTGTTTAACTTTGACTTTATTTAATCTTAAACTATTTCACATAATTGAAATGTCATATGTATGCACATATGTACTTTCATATATTGATCTTTCACATAATTAAAATGACACGTATGTCTGTATATCCTTTAAGTATTTCCTGTTCTCATGTATTGGACCTGAGGACATATTCAAAATAACATTCATAAATATAAAAATAAAACATTACAATATAAAATATGGGAATATAATAGGATATAATATAGGAATTTGATATATATACCCTTGTAAATTATCGTATCTATATGTATATCTCCTACTCTGGCACGTTGTTATAGATACTTCTAAAGTTGTTAGAAAGTCGCAGTTATACCCTTCTTGTCAAAATATCATAAACTCTACTTCTTTTGGCAACTGAATAAATGGATGGAATAAGAGGTTATCCGGCCATCCCTGTTAAACTGCTATTTGATAATTTGAATATCAGAAAGTCGAATATTCTATCAGAGGGTAGAATAAGCCAGTGATTTCTATTCCTGAGTCTCCCCCAGAATTTAAAAAAAAAGGATCGAATATCCCGTTGTCCTATTAAAAAAAGTTATCCTGAGATCTTTGCCAAAAAAGAAATTGACGAATGATAGAATAACCTATCTGTGAAGCAATATTCTTTTGTATATTTATCATGTTGCCGAACGGAGGTTAAAATTATATTTGCAGAAAAGAATAAAAATTTGATATGTATACCTCTAAAGTCATCAAAATTTTACACATATACCCTTGACTTTATCAAAATTGATTGAATTTTTATTACATATTCAGCTAGACTTAGTTTACATGCATATATCTTATATAGTAGAAGTGTTTGACTACAATTTTTCTGAAGATGTCAAACATATTTATAATAATATGTGAAATTAAGTCAGAAGTATATATACAAATGGCAGTTGGTACGTGTATATATACAAAATTGCTACAATACATTCTGAATATATATTTACCTATACACCATTATTTCATCTCCTCATAAGTTTGAGAAAAGGACAGGAGGTGAAAATTCCCCCTCTCATCTCTCACTGCGTAGAATAGTCGCCACCCCACGACGCCTTTTTTTTTTTTAAGGACTCTACACGCTCGTTTTGTGCGCAACTGCAAACCCTATAATATCGCTCAGTGACTATAAATTATGGTCACACCCTTCTTTCTCTTGCTTCTCCTTGCTTCCCTCTCTCCCCACCTTCTTCCAGTGCTCTCTCTCTCTCTCTCTCTCTCTCTCAAGACGGGTAAGAACTGAGAAGTCTCAGAGTCTCCAAGAGAGACGAAAAGCCGGAGAAGAAGGTGGGCAGGCGAGGGTCGTCGTCCTCGGATCGCAGAGCATCCACAATCTTCGCCGTCATCCCCAAGGCAAGCCACCATCTTCTATACATCCTCTCTAGCTCTTTATATAAATCCTATACATGAAGCTACTAGCAAGAAGAACAAAAGGCTGTGTATTCAAATGGTGCCATGTGGCCTGCTTTAGATGATTACTGGTGGATTGGCTAGCCGTTATTCCCAGGCTGCTTCGATCATGGTGGCCCAAACGATGCAGCATTGAGACTGAGGAGGAAAGAGAGGGGGGAAGGAGGGGGGGGGGGGGTGTGTGTGCACAAGAGCTAGAGTTGGTGCAGGGTGGGGGTGTTCTATATCTGACCTTAACTCTTTCTTTTTTAAGTTCTTATTTTTTAGCCTTCATTTTTCTGCTAGATTTTGCGAGATCCCATGGGCCAAAGGAGATGATCTGAATAAGGAAAGTTCATATATATGTATGGAGATAGTTTGGCTGATCTCCTTTTATTCCCTTTCCTTAATTCTCTAACTGTAGTGTATGCGGGATAAGGATCACCTCATTGTAAAGGAGAGGGAAACTCTCCCAATCACCAAAGGGTAATACTTCTTGCTGCACTGCCTGTGGTGCAGTGCAGCCCGCATGGCACGTAGGCAGCATTTTTTTTATTTTTTTGAAATTTTTTTAAGATCGGTATCACCAGGTTCGTATGCATAATTTGATCTCTACTTGAACGATTTAAAAAAAATTCAAATTATCAGAAAACAGATTGTATAAACATGTATGGAATGATGAGACCGACTTAAAAACTTTCTAAAAAATTATCATTATTTGTGCCGCACCTCATGCTACACCGTATGTGGTGTAACAAGTAAAGGTACTAAGTATGCTTAGTGGACTCAAGTGGCCAAAGACTCGTTTTCCTAAGGAGTAATGGTGAGGGAAAAATGAGAAAAATGGATATATAGTCTTCGGTTGCTCGAGCACACCCTTATGAGTCATGATGATCTCCTTCTCTCTTGTATTAAGATGAATTTTGTCTGTGCATATAAACTTACTGTAGATATATGTAGTATAGTGTGGAACATAATTTGGAGAGTGATAGGGAAGGTACATCTTATAATTTCCCGAACATGGACGCTCCTTTTAGATATGGCAAATCCCCTCCTCGGATTACGTCCATATTAAATGCTATCATCATGTGCTGTAGCGCACTTAATTATGATAAGTCCAGTCATTAGCCTCCATTTTTCCGTTTTCCTCTCAGCGGACTTCTATTTCTTGTCTCTGTGACCTATCTATCAACATGGCATGTTCTTGAGCCAGAGGGTGAGAAGAACAATGGAGAACAAGACAAATGGAAAACTCAGATCGAGGAAAGCATCCTCCCTAGCTCAAAGTCGTTTAATTTTGGTACAAAATATCATAAAATATTATTTTTAATTTTTGAGATATCACTCAAATAAAATATTTTACTAATTTTATGTCCGTGCCATGCACAATAAAATATCAAATTTGAATCAACATATTTTAGTTCTGACGAGAAAACAAAAAAATTGTTTTAATAATTACTCATAAAGAGAGAGAAAAAGAAAGAGAGATAAATTCTCTTGCTGTCACGTGTCTTGGTTTTAGTTTTAGTGGAAAAATAGAAACTTTATTTTAGTATCATGATATAAATAACATTGATGTATGGTAGTTTAATAAAACCAAACATCTTACAAATTACAAAATTAGGGTGTTAGATTTGAAGGGCTCTGGGTCATAAATATGCTCACAGTCCATCTTAGCCGATGTAGAATTATATCCGTTTTAACACTCCCTCCCACGGTCAGGATGGGCCGTGAAAATTAAGTAAGAGGGGACGCAAATTGAAAGATAAAACTGGACAAGACACTTACTCTGATACCAATTTACAAATCACAAAATACTAGTGTTAAATTTGCAAGACACAGAATCATATGCATTGCTCACAGTTCATCTTAACCAATGTCAGACCATATCCCCTTCAACAAAACAGCACGTTACTCATGTCCACATGAAAACTTGATCACGGCTCTGTGGGAAGGCAAAGCACTCTTTTGCTTGCGTGGAAAGCAGTATTATACATAGATTTCTTAGGAAAATCCGTGATGATGGCTGCAACTTAACCTTTTTCTCATACCAAGAACATGAAATTTCAAAAATCTAACCTTTCAAAAGAAGCAAGAAAATCGATCTTTTTTTCTGAAAATATTTTAATTTATTTCATTTGGTTTTACCACAAAGCCATTTATTAGCCAAATTAATCTGTGGGAAAAGGACACCAAACACAAACCCAGAGGTGTGATATGTGCATGAGAAGTGTTTAACCAGTTATAGCAAGACTTAACAGAGGAAGAAGACCTGGCAGTAGACTAAAAAGCTTGCATCTTTACAACAGGACCTAACTAGAAGCCTTTGGTGGCACCATGGCGACGCCGTCGTCGTCGTCTCGGGCGACGGCGCAGGCAGCGGCGGCGCCCTCTCCGTCGGCGATCTCCCCCTGCGCGGGCTGCAAGTTCCTGCGGCGCAAGTGCCAGCCGGACTGCGTCTTCGCTCCATACTTCCCGCCGGACCAACCCCACCGGTTCGCCCACGTCCACAAGGTGTTCGGCGCCAGCAACGTGGCGAAGCTGCTCCACGAGCTCACCCCCTACCAGCGCGGGGACGCCGCCAGCTCCCTGGCCTACGAGGCTGAGATGCGCCTCCGCGACCCCGTGTACGGCTGCGTTGGCGTCATCGCCGTCCTCCAGCGCCAGCTCCGGCAGCTCCAGATGGACCTCTCCCGCGCAAGGTCCGAGCTGTCCAGGTACCATCAGGCCTCTTCCCTGAGCGGCGACGGCGGCGGCGGCGCCTCCTGGGCTGGGCACGGCCTGATTGACGTCAGCATGGACGACCAGGTGGGTATTGGTGAGTTGGGCATGCAGAAGGAGCCGTTCCTGGCCCCCGCAGCCAGGGAGCACCACCACTACCACCTCCACCACCACGAGATGTTGATGAGGAGCACCCATGAGGCGGAGATGGCCGCCGGCGGGGCGGGGGAGGACGGCGCATGTGATGCAGGGTTTATGGCGGCGGGGGTGAACGTGGCGGCAGGTATGGGGCCTCTGGGTGGTATCCAGTTCATGCAGCCAAGTGCTGCTGCTGATGGGGAGGAGAGGAAGGCTTTTGGTCCATCTTAGTGTCCGCTGGAGTTGCTTTCGTCACAGGTACGGAGACTACTTCTTCTTGTGTTCTTTGTTGTTAGTTGTTACAGGGAACAAGGGTTTCTTCCAGGCAATATGTGAGCTCTATGTAGAGGACTTCAGTCTTCTGAAGTTCTTTTGTTTCTATAAAACCACAAAAATGCTGAAATCAGTTCCAGAAAAAAAATTAAAAAAAAAAAAAACAGTTCTAGAATTTTGTACTGTAAGTTTTGAGTTGTAACCTATATGAACTTGCTAGAAGACATATGCTTGGATGAGATTCTTCACTGTGACATATGCCTGCTAGGATTTGAATGTAATGAGATGCTAGTGCTTCCTGCTTTGCAGGCTGCTGAATATTCTGAATGTTGGAAGGGACTGACAGATCACAGACGAGTGTTTCACCATGTCGTGGAGAGACATGACATGAGAAACCATTGTAAATGGTGTATGGATTAGACCAATACTCATAACTCTTTATAGAGAAATGATTGACCCTGAGGTCGAGTTCACTTAATCAAACCTCCTCTTTATAACTGATATGAAAGTCTCCCTTAAAATTAAGGGATTTCAATTTAATATAATTGTTCAAATATTAGCTTAGAAGGAAGGTTTTTACACTTCATTTTTTATTAAACTTTATTAATTAGCAGGTGCTTTGACACAAGAAAGGAGGGAGCCAGGTATCAGACTTGTTTACTTAAAACGGATTGCCTCATTTGTAGAAGCAAGACGAATCTTTTATTATGAGAAATAAAAAATAACGTCACAAAATCTTCGTTTTTTAAAATTTT
Source organism: Zantedeschia hybrid cultivar (assembly GCA_030544215.1). NCBI lineage: Eukaryota > Viridiplantae > Streptophyta > Magnoliopsida > Alismatales > Araceae > Zantedeschia > Zantedeschia hybrid cultivar. The sequence continues at coordinate 45,428,206 of JARZZO010000013.1, read as the reverse complement.
GTGACCAGTTTTGAAGACTACGAAAGTAAGTTATACCTGTAGTATACACGCACCTTTTGAATGTGGCTTAAGTTTTGCGAATATTAATCAACATGCTACATCTCCATACTGCCCTCTACACGGCTGTTTTAGAAAGGATGATGTAGTTATACACATATACATAAAAGATTAGAGAGAGATTTCAAACAAAGCTCAATATCTTTTAGTAAAAAAATTCTATGCAATACCGATAATTCTATTTAATTAGGTGATAACTTTGAATATAAACCTATCTTTCAGAAAGTAATCTCAACGACTAGAAAATATAATCCCACGATATATCTTAGACAAACAGAAAGTTTTTAGGCTTTCAACCGATGAAAGAGTAATTAAGGCTTACTGCACCGCCCCGATGCAGCGGGTGGTGCAATTCTTTTATTTTAAAAATAAAAATCTCAATTGGGTTTCACTTCAACTTGGCATTCATATCTGATTTTTGATCAAACAGTTAAAAGAATTGAAACCATAAAATCATACACTCATGCGGTCCAAGTTGTCACATGATCCGACGCTATACTATTTATGGTATATATTGTTATACTGTAGCTAGTATAGTAAACATTACTCTAAAATAAAATTGACGCAAATGGTCTGTGGGGTTGGAGGAACACAGTGCCACAGTGGTAATCATTTATCTTTTATTTTTTATTTTTTTTGAGAGAATAGACCACCTCCACTAAGGCAAGCCCACCTCTCGGCCCACTACAACCCAGCCACTGCCTCAGTCCACACCTTTTGGCAGCCTGGGTTATAGTGGACTAAGGATGAGTTTGCGAGGTCAAACTAACCCAGGTGATGGCGCAGGAGGGGGTAGGCTTATAGCATGTGCACTACCCATCACATGTTTATCTGAAGCCCAAGGGGAGACGCGGCAAGGGTCAAACCTGTGACCTTGTGGCCTACAAGTTCGCCCCTAACCGTTTCTTCGACCCCCATCCCCCTGGTACTTATTTATCTTAATCAAGCGCCCTCCCTCCCAATGTGGCAAATTTTCGTTTTAAAAAAAAAAAACTATTGGAGCTAAGCAAGCTACATCTTGTAGAAATCTCAGATTTCCCACATGAGTAATACTTACTACACATCATGCAGTAGGTTGTAACACTTCTCCTCCTCATGTCACTTGTCCTATTATGTTTTCCACCTTTATTGCAACACTTCCCCTCCTCCCGCCATTTGTCCCACTATTTTCCTCATCTTTTTTACTTTTCTTGATTGAAGAGAAAGAGTGTAGTCCTCTCATAGCTTTTACTACTATCCTTTTCCATTCACACCACTATAAAAGAGATAATTAATTCACTTCTGCTATTTAAAAGAGATAATTGATTCATTCTCGTTTTAATCTCGCGACGTCCCAATTTATCACTCCCAGTGTAAAATTTATCATCTCGAAGTTTGAAACTATCATTTTCAGATGTACTTTTATCACTTTCAAAATACACTTTTATCATTTTCTTTATATTTCAGTTTATATCACTTTGTAATGCAATTTTATCACTTTCAGATATATTTTTAATACTTCTAAGGTCCAATTTTGTCATTTCTTACGTAGTTCAGTTTTATCACTTTCAAAATCTTATTTTGTCACGTCTCACGTAATTTAATTTTATTATTTCTAACGTAAATTTATCACTCAAGTGTATTTTTGTCACTTCTATTCACTTCAAAGTAGAAATTATTACTTTCAAGCATTTTATTACTTCTTATATAAATGAAGTGATAAAATATTTAAAAGTGATAATTTCTGTTTAGAAGTGATAGGTTTGTGTAGGAAGTGATAAAATTAAATAGCGAGTGATAAAACTGAAACAATAAAAAAGTGATAAAATTAGATTTTAAAGAAGTGATAGATTTGCATAGGAAGTAATAAAATTGTATTACGAAGTGATAAAATTAAGTCGCAAGTGATAGAACTGAAATAGTTAGGAAATGATAAAAATGTACTTTGAAAGGGATAAAATGCACTTGAAAATGATAATTTTGAGTTTAGAAGTAATAAATATATTCTGTAAGTGATAAACTGGGAGGCGATTAGACTAAAATGGGAAGGAATCAATTTTCTCTTTTTAAATGACATGAATGAGTCAATTATCTCTTTTAAATAGAAGTGAGCGAGAAAAGACAACAATAAAAGTTGTTAGAAGGCTCTACTTTTTCTTTTTCTCCACTCAAAACAGTAAAAAAAAATAGAAAAGTAAATAGGACAGGTGATGGAAGAAGATAAAGTATTGCAATTCATCTCAACCTCTCTACACCGCATGCGGTGTAGTAACTATTACTCTTCCACGTGGGTGGATGTATAACTCAGTTATGTACCTAATTAAGTCATGGTTGATTGGTTGTCTAAGGAAAATTCCACTTTATGATTTTGTTTGCAAAAATATCTTTACACCATAATATCAACAACTCTGGGCTATGATACGAGTATTTAGCATGGAACACTGTGTAAGTTGAAGTGAGGATAGGGATTGGGGCTTCAAGGGCCAACGCGCTAACTGGGAAGCTAATTTTATTTCATCCTCCTACCTTGAGATTAATCTTTAACTGTGTTTTTTTATCTGTGGAGTAGTTTGGGTCCTCTTTAATAATGTCTAGTCTGTAAGCATATGTAGAAGTTTTCATATTTCTAGATGATTTGGGATTTCAGTCAACATCTGCACATTCTCACTAGGAATTTCAATAGTCATTTTGAAATTGTTAATTGCCTGAACTTTGATCATGACATTAAAGCTGAGTTCTTTTTTGTTCCTTCTTGAGTGGCTGTAGGACAAGACTGTAAAACTAGTTTCTTCCCTTCTAAAAAGATGAAGGTTTTTCTATTTCAACCCTCCAAGACTTTTGATATTACAAATAATTTTTTCTAATCTAATTATTTATAATTAAGTCCTTATAATCTCAATTTTCTTACAAAAAAGTTCTTTTGACTTTTGAGGGGGTTTTTTGTAACACTCTTAGGAGCTTTTTGAGGGGTTTTTTTGTAATACTCTCAGGGTTTTTTTATAACATTTTGGGCGCCTTGTACTAATTCAAGAAGATTGTGAGGGCTTATAAATAAATAGTTAGATTAGAGGGGGTTTTTTGTAAATACATTATATTTTCAAGAGTTAAAACTTAATTATATCAAAGAAAGAAGATATTCCATTTTTCCAAACTTCCTTTACATCTATTACATATTAATATGTTCGTTGATTTGCAGGTTTAAGGAGATTGGCAAACCCAAAGAACAAAAAAGGACAGAATTCTTGGTCTTGTTCCTCCAAGTTTACAGAAGATGAAAATTTCCTCTTTTTCATCACCACATTGTACGTTTTCCCCTGTGCTCGCCGGAGCAATCTTCTGTAGCATGTTTACCTTGGGAAGACATGTATTCTTCCATGTGATCTGACCTTTTCTTTTTCTGCTGCTTATGCCTTTTGCTACTTTCTCTACTGGTATAGTATATTATTGAACTCATGCTACATATACACAAACAAGAGGCATCAGAGCCTGCATAGAGCTTGCTCAGTTTCTCGTTTTAGGGGTCAGAGGTTTGAAAAGATATCTTCTTAGTACAGGGTTGGACAGGAGTCAAACAATATTAAGAGGGGGAGGGTTCGAGTATTTGTAAAAATTTTAAGTCATATGAGAGATTTTTTTATAATATTTGGCTCCCTCCTCTTCTCAGTACTGCTGGACTCTTGTACTGAGAAGATCTCTTATCCAGAAGTTTTAACAACGCTTCTCTGGTAGAGAGAATATGAATATGGACATTTGTACTCTACTTTAGTTGGAACTTCTTTTATTCCGCACAATTGTCACAGGTTTACTTTTTTTTTATAGTGATTATTCTAAGTTCAAAGTCTCACTGCATGGAGCAATAATCGTTACACCTACTCCACTTGTAAAGAATACTAGGACATAGGTTCTTATGAATCTATTGAATAAATCTCTCCACTTACGTAACTATAGAAGTTGATACTTGAACTTATGGCCTTGTTTATGAAAGTGAATTTCGGTAAAAAAGCCATGATATCAGAGATGAAAACGTAGGTGAATTATGAATGTAGTCCTGGGGAACAAAATGTTACTTTTATCTTTAAAGGGACCCCCATTGAGCCATCGCCCACCAACTCCTGCCCATGTTACATGTTATCATATGTGAATATTAAAGGCCACAGCAGCTCGCACAGTGAGAAGTGAAGAATGGGAAGGGAGAGAGGGGGAAGGTAGAATTAAGGACTCGTGAGATGTTTAAGTTGCATTTGGCAAAATTTTTAGTTAAAGGTTGCTTTTAAATTTTATTTTTCAAGTGAAAATTTTGAATAAGATGATAAGAATTAATTTTTAAGTGATCATAAAACTCAAATATTTCTAACAACTCCTCTTTCTCTCAATGCAAGAAGCTCCTCCAAGGCATTTTATGGGCCAAGACTTTTTATGGGCTCAATCCATGTGGAAGCCACTCATACATCACAATGCACCTTTTTTGTCAAAAGCATTTATAGAGCCTCGCAAGTGGAGAAGGTATACATGTTGACATTTAAACCAATATTTTCTCCATAATACATATCGTCATTTAAATTAATATTTTCTCATAAGTAAGAAGGTCAAATGCTGTAAAGTCATAGACTCTTTGGCATATATCATAACGCACTTGCTTTTAAAAAAGACTGGTTATTTAAATGATGACCAATTTCTATCCCTTATTAGTTATCTGGCTTGTCATAATCTCTTATCTTCCTCTAGAAGGGACTATGGTGCTTTTCTATTAGCTAGGTGAATTTAGCCACAGGGAGGATCCGGTTGGTTGCTTGAGCCTGAGCCTAGAAGTACATGTATGACATTCGACTCAAATGTTTCTTCAAATAATTTAGTTATCTAGTGCTTCTAAAATTAGAATTCACCTCCCAAACCGAGCTTAAAAAGAGTTGGAAGTGGCCTTTTTAAAGAAAGTTCAAGAGACACTCCTAATTGACCTCCCCCATTTAATCTAAACAAAACTTCTAATTTATACCTGTAATGAAACAATCAAGCGAAATCCATTGAAATTAGTTGTATTGATTCAAGTAATAAAATTGAGTTTCTGAAAGTAAATTACGAATAACTAAATGTCCAAGTTTGAACTCGATCACTTGCAAATAAGTGATGCAGCCTAGTGGCCGTAGGGAAGTAAGAGGAAGAGAAGAATAAAGTTGAAGAAGAAGAAACAGAAATTTTTTTTTGCTAGAAGAGCGCTATGTTCGAAGTAGAAACTCAAGAATTCTAAGTCAACTAAATAATTTATTTATAATTATGCTCTTTTATATAGAGGGACAAAGAAAATTAAGAATTTTCAAGAATAGTAATGGCAACTTATTGCCAAAAAATGCAGAAGAAAAATTTTCAAGTAATTTCTTAAACTAATGCAACTTCTAATTTTGTTCCTACTTTGGCACACAAGTTACTTTGTTACTTTTCTTGCAGAATAAATAAAATCTTCCAACTCCTAGATGGAAGAGAAAACAACATAATTTAGGCACAAAAGGACAAATATCGCGATCAGTTGTATAGATTTCATCATGTCATTCTTAAATTAGGGTCAAAATAATTATTTTAAATCCGAAACACAAAGTTATCCATTTTAGTCAAAAGTGCACAGATTTCTCTCATCTGCATGCCCAAATCAACATTAAGCAGATCATGACACTCTAGCTTATCCAATTTGCATCAACCAGTCACTTTAATGAACTCACCCCAAATGTAAGTGAGCCACTCATCATGTTTAAAAGAAGATACCCAAAGAAGACATCTAATCCTAACGAAACTCAAGGATTCACCCAACTAGACCCAATTTTAGATTTGGTTCAGTCCCTTTTATCTTGAGGTCTACTTAAACCCAAACTAAGTGCTTGTTCACAAGCCTATTCAGAAAAAAAAATGGTTTGTGTGGTTAATTTTTACATTATATGTCATGTCAAATATGTATATATATATGCAATTAAAGAAAATATATATACAATTATAACATTAATATAAAATAAATATATATAATAAATAAATTTTTGTTCTATTTTGATTCGGGTCTATTTTCCCATTATCTTGAGCAGAAGAAATCAAACCCTAAAACCCATGTCTGTAATATTTTAATTACTTTTTCTTCCAACTCAAAAACAAGAATTTAAAAGATTTTACTCCTTACACATCAAAACCACACCCTAACTGACTTCCAAACCCCCCCACTAGCCATTGGTGAGAAACACTGCACCAGGGTGCAGCAGATATTCCAACAAATTTGATATTTTTCGGATGCCAACTGTAATGCTGTCCAGGGTCACCCTATAAATAGCTGCCCCCACTCCCGGCCCCCGGAAAACCCCCAGAATTCCCTCCCCGTTATTCTCCGCCCTAACGGGCTCCTCCCAAGCTTTCCTTCCATTCTCTACCTCGGCAAAACCCTAGCCAGGAAGGGCCGATGCCGCACGAAACCCTAGATCACGGATCCCCCGAGACCCCGCCGTTGGCGGAGGATGGGGCGCCGCCGTCCCCTCCCGGCGACGGCGCAGCCGGGCCCTCCCTTTCCCGGAACACCTCCTTGAGCCGCCTCAACGCCCAGGCGCCGGAGTTCGTGCCTCGCACGCCGCCGGGGGGCCACGCCCCGCCCCGGGTGGAGCCGCGGATGGTGCAGATCCACCGCGGGCCCCCGCCGCCGCCGCCCCCCGTGGTGCACCTCTTCCACCCGCCTCCGCCCCCGCCGCCGGCGTTCCACCACCTCCCCGTGGTGCAGAACCAGTTCGATTACTACGGGGGAGGGGGAGGGGGAGGCGGGGGGTACAGGGAGCACGACGGGGCGCACCATGCCCTGGCCGATCCCGATCCCGCGGCTGCCCCGGGTTCGGCGGCGAGAGATGGTCTCTCGGATGATGTGATCCAGAAGGTTACAAATCAGGTTGGTAATTTCTTGATCTCTAAGTTTCGTGGTGTACTGTGCAGAGTGCTTTTAAGGGTGCTCCAAGGTCAGATCAGACTGTTTCTGGATGATATCGCTGGTAAAAATTGTCACTTTGGCCGTTAATTAGTTGGGGAACTGTGCTGGATGTTGGACATATGAAAGAATTGAACTGCTAGTGCTCTTAAGTTGTGTATCGAAGATGTGCAGATCACAAGTAGTGAACAAATGTGTTTCTTACGTATTATTTGTTGTTTTGGACATATTGAGTTTTTTCAACTACATTACATAAGTGTACATGTGCTCATAAGTCAGGAAAACCCATAAACTTTTTTTGAACACTGTATTGAACCTATTCTAGAGTCCATTGGTTAGAAGAATGTCTGGAAGAGAATGGTTTAATCTGATGGTTCATCACAACTTATCCTGCCATGATGTAAAAGGATAATCTGCTTCTTAGTGAAACTGTGAAAGGACTAACACATTAATTTTGAGGGTTTGGATCATTGAACTTCCCTTTGAAGCTGAGTAGCCACTTTGATGCCTATGCTTAGCTAGCCATATGTTTTTTTCTGAAGTCTTTTTCCCTTTAAATAGTCTAAAGTCCATTAAACATGGGTATGAGATACAATATGCCATTATTCTATGAATATTAGCAGGTTTTCTTCTGGTCCTTCGAAGAAATCAATATATCATAGATAGTTGCTCTATTTATCTTAGTGACGTATAAAGCTCAGGCCTGCAAAATGGACAGTTGGAAGTGAACCAACACATTTATCGATGAGCAAGTGATGACGTGCCTTACAACATTGTTTTATTTCTTTATTGTTGTTCACCTTTTGGGTCATCGCCTCTGTCAGATGGCATCTACATAAGGGATCCATTTGGCAAATGTCTTATTCAATTTATTTTACTTTAACGTATAAAATTGTTATCATTTTAGGTGTATTGGTGTAGTTTGAGTCTTGACAAATAATCATAGCAACAGTATCCCAGTTGAAAAAACTGAACAATTGGTTCCTGTAGAAATAATGTATATTATCATTCCCTAACTGCTTTCACTTATGTGATGATAAGTATTCCTGCCTGGAGGCATGTCTGTTGGGAGACTTTTTGTTTGTACTCCACCATTGCACCCAAACGCTGCAATAGCCTTTCAGACATCTGTTAGCATGACACTGACCTCTCATTTGTTATGTTGGGATCGATCTTTTTTTGGAAGTTGAGGTGACCAAAGGTCACAATTCATTAATGTTAGGATCAATCTTAGATGACTTGGCAGAAAATGGAGGCATATCCTTGATAAAAGTTGGTCAAAGTCCTTAGTTGTTGCTAGTTGGCTAATGGTGGTCTCAACTGATGTAATAAAATATTGAAGAAATACTATTAAAAGTAGGTTTTTTTTAATATAAGTCCCTATAATCTTCCAAATTTACAAAAAGCCCCTGTAATCTAACTATTCTTTAAAAACTCCCTGTAATCTTCACCGTTACCAAAAAAAGCCCCTGCTGTCGACCTTTTAGCGGAGGCGTCAAATAGGACCGAACTATGGTTCGGTTAACATTAACTCTACATAGGAATTTACTAAAACACCCCTAGTTTATTCCATGATATCCGACGCGGACGCCGATCGGACGGAGGGTGTCGGCCTCCTCAAGCCCTTCTTGGTCCCGCCCGGCGCCCACAATTTCACCCTCAAGGTGACGACGGCAACTCTCCCATGCGATGGGAAGACCCCCCCCCCCCCCCCCCCCCCCCCCCCCCTTTGGTCCTCCACCTCTGCGTCGTCCAGCGATGGGCGTCATCATGTTGTGCTACCCACAACAGAGCCTCCAAAGCAGCACCAAGCTCAGTGCCGACCCTCTTCAAGCCATCATCATCCTTATATGTCTCTTTCTTTACACGTGTGTTGTGAGAGCGGTGGCGACGTCGAAATGGTCTAACCCCTCCCATGCGTCACGCTCCCATCCTCCACCACCTCTCTTCGAGAACTCCCCAAGGGGATGATTGGGTCAGGGCGCTTGGTGGGTTCTAGGCCAATCGTAGCAGGACGAGTCGTTGCCTCCGAGCACAAGGCCTGTCTCCCCCCACTCTCATCGATCTCTCACCCTTCCTACCTTCACCTCTTCTGACACCAACCGACGTGCTGCCCGCGCTTGTCGTCGCTGCTTCTGCTGCTATTGTTGCTGGAGCAGAGTCGTGCAGGTACAACGGAGCGCCATAGCCTAGTGCCAACATCTCTGCCCCGACGCTCTTCCATTGCACCCTCTTGTCCTTTCCCTCCTCAGCCATGCATGAACCATCTCATCTCATCTCATCCTTGGTTTCCATTGCTACCCCTTCCCGCATTGGGCGCCCATGATCCTTTCCGAACCAACATTTTCTTCTAGAACGTACCATTGCCGAGTAACAACAGAGAAAGGGAGGGCAATTCCGTCCTCTGGTGCGCCCGATCGACCACCAATCATATAATTACCATTGCCGAGTAACACCTGTCATGTCGGTGAGCCACCCGCTTTCCCCTGAGCACTGCGACTGTAAAGTGGGCGAGGCAGATGCAACTTCTCCAGGGTGTTCCTATGGAGGGGACAGTTCCGGTGCTGGGACGGCTGTGAAGCACCACGTCACGGCACGCCTGAGCGGGCACAGTCTGCGGGGTACAACCCTTCTTCGGCGGGGAGGAGCGGACGACGTCGGAGAGGGCCCTGGTGCAGCTGCGTGGGTCGACGTTGAGCTTGGCGGCGTCAGATACGTACTAGTGACTGGCGCTGCCTGGTGGGGCGACGAGGGACCACCCCTAGTGCAACACACTACAGGCCGGTGGTGCCGCCCAAGTGGAGGACCCGCAGCTGCCGCCGGCGTTGGTGTTCGTTGCCGACATGGACATATGACAAGAACCTGGAGGTGTGCAGGGCGATGGGAAGGGTGGGGAAGACTGGAGGTGTGCAGGGCGATGGGAAGGGTGGGGAAGACTGGAGGTGTGCAGGGGCAATGGGAAGGGTGGGGAGGAGGGTGGAAGGAATATTCCTTACAATATTCTTCTTTTGAAAATGTTTTTTAACCGCATGGGTGTATTTTTAAATTTATGAAAATTATAGGGGCTATTTTAAAAAAAATTGGATTATGAGGGATTTTTTGTAAATTCAAAAAATTATAAGGGCTCATATTTAAAAAACCCTTAAAAGTAAAAGTAAATAAAAAAGAGTTTTACATGCACTTTAAATTTACACTATAAGGAATGTGGTGAATAGAAAAGATAATGGTAAAAGAAAGAAAAAAATGAAATGTAAAGGAAATTGAGCGTAAAGTTATAATCGAGTTACTGACAAACTTAATGTAGTCTAGGAAGTCCATATGCAAAAGCTACTGAGCCTTTGATCATTGTTAGGGATTATTGCCACATCTTTGGGGTTGTTGCACAATTTCTAAGCCTTTTATACATTCCTATAGAGAGCTAAATTTTTTGAGATCACAATTTATCTTACTCCAACCTGATCACTCCATTGAAGTATTCTTTGGTCTCTCCTTTCTTCTAGGTCTTTCTACCTAGATATTACTGTCTCCGTCCTCCTTGTCTGCCAACATTAGTAGGAACACTTCCCCTAGTGGAAGCACTTCTCACCATAGAGAGGCTTCTAATACCACCTATCAAACAATAAAAATCTCCATTCCAGAAAGACCGACCGCTGTCTGACCATTTGTCCCATTCTTGGATAAAGGTATATAGAGAAAAAGTATGAAGAAAGAAATAAGATAGTGTCAACCCCCATGTCATTTGTGGAGCAAACATGGCATGAATGAATTGCTCCGCCATACAGGCTTTGTGTATGAATTTGACACAATTTTTTTTGTGTGTTTTCTGTTTTGTGCATCTGAATGCTCGAAGATGCCATTTTGGTTGATATTATCCTTCGTCTCTTGGCTGGGGTTGCAAAAGAAAACAAATTCTTTAACTACAGTGACAAGTTGAGGAATTTGTGTGCTTTTTAGCTGGAGACTAAATCCTTGGTATCTTATCTAGGGAAAAAAAATGCATTGTAACTTGTCAAGATTGTGACTTTTTTTTAAAAAAAAATTTCTGATTCAAAATTTTAACACTACCATGGAACTATACTTTTCAAAGGTGGATAGAGAATTCTATGACCATTTTCAACCGAAATGCACATAGAGATATACTTAGGTAGAGTAGGTTATGAAGTGAACCTTTTCTGAATGTTTATGATGTTTAGAGTTTTTTTTTTTTTTTGAATTCCAAGAGTAAACCCACAAACCTAGGATCAAGCCCTGTGTCACCAGTACCCGACCCGTAGGCTCGCCCAACATCTCTCGGGCATCTCTCTGGCAAAGTCCGTGAGGTTAGAATTCACGTGAACACCAAGTTGGTGCCTGCCACAAGTATGTCCCCACAGGTGGAATTTGATACCGCAACCTCATGGTTACTCGTGAAATGTGTTATCCAACTCTCCCACCCCCGAGGGACATGGTTATATTAATCTTATGCAGCCATGCCCAATCTGAATCAGCCATGGTTGTATTAATCTTTTGCTATTTATATTACATGAATTGAACAATCAGCCATGTTCAATCTGAATCAGTCAATTTGGATCAGAATCAGCCACCACTGATCCAGGTTTGCTGACAGTTCAAGCCTTAAAAGGGAATCAATGGTCAAGGTCAAGTTGCCTAATGTGTCCTGCCTAATGAATTAAAAGCCAGATTTTGGAACTAGACAATGGAGGAGGAAGAGAAAGGCAATGGATTTGGAAAAAAAGGGGAGGAGGTGGAGCTGGAGGTAGAGGCAAAGCAGGTGTGGAGGAGGAGGGAAAGGTGGAGAAGGTGGGGGAGTGGCTGATGAGGAGGTTGAGGATGACGAAATTTGAGAGTTAGGGGAGGATATGTCAAATGACCCCTAAAAATGATAATCCCCTATGCTTTTAAAATTCCAAAATCAAACAAGGCAACCCTATATAGTCAGAGGCGTGAGGCGACCGGAGGGTCGCCTCAGCCTCAAACGCCTAGGCGATGGCCTAGGCATTGAGGCGACATTTTTTAAACTACATATAAATAATTCAGATATTTATATAAAATACTAAAACAACAAATAAAATCATACAAAATGCAATATTCCTTCACTCAGATATAACTAAATAATTTTAAATCAAGCCAATTGAAATAAAATTTAATCAAATCAAATATGTAATCAACAAAATCATATAAAATTTTGCTACAAGATAAACCCACCATAATGAAAATTTTGCAGAGTGCGAGAGAGATAGAGAGGCCGCAGCCCTCATCAAACATATATGTATATATATAAAGAGAGAGAGAGAGAGAGTGAGAGAGGTATACAGGGAGTGTGAGAGAGGTAGAGAGGCTGAAGCCCTCTTCACAGAGAGAGAGAGAGTGATAGACAGAGAGTGAGAGTGAGAAAGAGGGATAGAAGGACGAAGAGAGGGCTTTGGCCCTCTACACACACTATGAGAAAGATATAGAGTGAGAGAGAGAGGGGGACAGACAGGAGAGAGAGAGAGAGAGAATGAGAGCGATAGAGAGAGAGACAAGAGAGGACTTACCTTGCTACCCGATGAGGGGGACAGAGAGAGAGAGAGAGAGAGAGAGCGATAGAGAGAGACAAGAGAGGAGAGAGGACTTACCTCGCTGCCCAATGAGCCATCATCGTCGTCGTCGTCCTCGTTGGACGCAATCATCGTTGTTCTTGTTGTCCTCGTTGGACGCAATCGCCGTCGTCGTCCTCGTTGGACACAGTCATCGGCGTCTCCTCCTTCCTGGACGCCATCACTGCCGTCGTCATCGCATATGGTCGCTACCGCTATCGCCACCGGACAGTTGCCCTCCCCACCAGACATGAGCGAACCCTACTTGCCTCTGGCCCGATCACGAAGGAGGAGGCCTCGATCGTGAATGAGCCGGCCTCATGAAGATTATTCACTATATAGGCGTGGTGAGTGGGCCGGGCTTTAGTGGGCTCGGGTCGATGGGCCACCAATTGGGCCATAACTGGAGCGATAGGGGCAGGCCGAGGCGAGAGAGGCGGCCTAAGGCGCTCGCCTTAGGGGGCGTGGGTGTTTCCCTCGATCACCTAGGCGACAAGGCCCAAAGTGAGTCGCCATGTCATGGCTTCCAACCTGATTCCACAAACATTGCATGTTATGTTTGGTTTTTGTTGTTATTATCATTCCGAGCTATCACCTAATGTTTGATTATCAAAGCAAAGTCTTGGAAATTAGAATTTTGAGAGCTCTCCTTAAAAGGAACTAATTGTATATGATGAACGATCTTTGAGGGTCATCTATTTCATGTAATATAATGGTCAGAAGTCCTATGCAAATGAAGCCTTTAATTTTTTTTGTAATGCATGCATATTCATTTCTTTCAATTTGAAATTCCTTTTTGATGTGGCAGGTAGAGTATTACTTCAGTGACATAAACTTGGCTACTACTGAGCACTTGATGAGGGTCATCAGCAAAGATCCAGATGGATTTGGTAAGAAGAATGCTTCTCAATGTGTGGCTTAAACTTAAAGAAGTTATGTATGTGATAGCTTTAGAATGTGGTCTTCCTATTGATCCTTGCATCACAAGCTCAGGATGTGTCCTCTAAGAAGCAAAATCTATCAGAAATGTTCACAGTAATAAAGTTTGTTTCATGGTAAAACAAGAACCAAGGTACCAACTGACAAGTTTAACATAATATGTTTAACTACAGTATAGGAAGAGAACCGTTTCGGAGTCTGCTTATGTCATGCTCTCAATTAAATAAGGATTTAACTCATTCAAAGTAGTTGAACACAAGATTTATATGTATCACACTCCAGCACTACTATGTTTTGTGTAAAAAGATTGCAGTTAACAAGAGGTCATTGTTTACGGGATGCCGATGGTTGCTGTTGTTTGGTTTGGTTCTAGCGACTATTTATGTAACTTTTGTGTAAAAAGATAGCAGTTAACAAGAGGTCATTGTTTACGGGATGCTGATGGTTGCTGTTGTTTGGTTTGGTTCTAGAGACTGTTTATGTAATGCTCATCTGTTCTTTTTTGTTGTTTTTTGCTCTATTTGTTGTCAAAGAAGGGATCTCTTCGAGAGGTATCTTGATAAAGTTCTGGCGCGTAGTTACTAGACTGATTAGTCAAAATAATAATTCATTTACTAAGAAAGAGGCTTCAAAGTTGTGTGATTATATGCCAACAATTGAGTCATGTGATATCATAGTTTCATCCAATCTTAGTCATTATTGGTACAAGATTTGGGGCGGTTGCAGAAAATGAGAAACAAATTAGTGCAAATCATTGTTCAACAATGAACAACCTAGGGGCCGTTACTATTCATATGGTACATATATAAGTTAAACATTTGTGGGGTTGTCAGCTTTTGTAGACAAGGAAGAAAGATCACTATGTTCAGCATGTAATTTTTATGTTAGTCTTTCCACTAGCTTATCAGAAAACTTTTGTTTGCATATTGATGGCAGTGTAAAAGTTCATAACCGGTAAAAGAAACTAGTCGGTAAAATAGGTTTCTGTTCTTGTATCAAGATGTTACGGCCAAGGTTTAAAAACTCGGCTCAGATCGACACGGATCGGCCGAGTCGGACCGGTTTTGGGCCGTCCGTGCTGATCTCGAGTAATCTGGCCGAGTTCAGGATTCGGATTGCCCGATCCGAGCCGGATCGGGCCGGGTCGGCTCGGATCGGCCCGACCCGGCCCCCAACGGCTAGTTTGACTAGCCGTTGGGGGTCAACCTAGCCATTGCTGGCCGTTCCCAAACGGCCAGCAACGGCTAGTTTGGGCCTTGGGGGTCTATTTAAACCCTCCCAAGGCCCTCCTAAGGCTCCACAAATTTCCTTTGAGCCTCCTAACATTCTTGCTCTCTCTCCCACTCTCTCGATCATAGAATTCTCTCTCCATCTCTCCCACGAGGTCACTTCTAGTCTACTACAAGCTCCGCGATCTCTCATCTTTTTGTGCTGTGAAGGAATGGCATCTCAAGGTGCTGCTGAGCGGTTATCTGGGAATCCTCCTAGCGCTGATCCTGCTTGGGGTCATTGCACACCGGTGGACATGGGCCAAAGAAAGGTACAATGCAAATATTGCAACCAGGTCGTCTCTGGCGGAGTCTACCGATTCAAACAACATCTTGCTGGAATAAAAGGTGAAGTTGCAGCATGTGCTCGAGTTCCTTCAAAGGTTAGGATCCAATTTCGAACTTATATGAAAGAGAAGGAATCAAGCAAAGCAAGTACTGCCAGAAAAAGACAGGAAATTCGAGAGGAATTGTCTGAACCAGCGTGAAGGTCTGATGCTGGAGTCCGGCTTGGTGGAAGTAATCAACCTATAAATGTTGATGATTGGGATACAAGTAAGTTTCTTATTTAACTTATTTTCATGTTCTTCATTTAACGTTTTCAGACAAATAGTTATAGTAGATTATTATTTTTTTCTTTTACATTTAAAGCTGAATTGCGACGTGCAATGGAAGCAAGCCGGCGGTCCTTTGCAGATGAGGACTTATTTCGGCAAACTGAAAGATATGGAGGACAAGGAAGTGGCTCCACACCTTCTGCACAAGAGAGCACTAGCGCCGGCAATGAGCGCTAATGTATGCGAGGAGCTGCCTCAGGAGTTCACTAGAGCTGGAGATCCTAGAGTAGGTCCAATAGATCCCTTGCTCACTAAGAAGAGGGATAAACAACTTTCTATTAGTGCTGCATTCAAGAACTTAAAACTTTGTATGGAGAAGATAGGGAGAGCTACATCTAGGTGGTTTTTCTATAACAGTATCTCTGCTAATGCTGCCAAGGGGCCATATTATGAGTCCATGATCGAGACCATACAAGAAGTTGGCAAAGGGGTTGAGGGACCTTCTCTATATGAGATATACAACAAGTATTTGGATATGGAAGTTGATGACATCCGAACATACATTAAATCATTTGAAAGGATCTGGGATGAGTATGGATGCACTTTAATGTGCGATGGATGGACAGGTACATAAATCTTATCTTCAATTTCTTATCTTATCTTCATTTTTTCTTAATCAGAATAGGTCTCTTTCTGATTTCTTATCATGTTTGGAACTTTACAGGAATAACAAGAAGAAATATGATCAACTTCTTAATTTACTGAAAAGCCGGAACCGTATTTTGGAAGTCTATTGATGCATCTGAAAAAATAAAGAATGCCCAGTACCTATATGAATTAATGGATCAAATGGTGGAAGAAGTGGGCAAAAAAAGGATTGTCCAAGTGGTTACGGACAATGTAGCGGCGTTCAAGTTAGCTGGACAAATGTTGATACAGAAGAGAGAACATCTATACTGGGTTCCCTGTTCTGCTCATTGTATTGACTTGATGTTAGAAGACATTTGCTCTGATCCGATAGTAGATGGAGTGGTCAAGAGTGGTCGATTTATCATTACATTCATCTACAACCACAACAACATTCTGGATATCATGCGCACACATACTTATAGAAGAGAGTTGCTTTGTCCAGGAGCCACCAGGTTTGCATCTCAATATATCTCTCTAGATAGTTTAAGTCAACAAAAGAACAACTTGATTAAGATGGTGGCATTGGAAGATTGGGAGAATCACATATTGCGGCATGTACCAACTAAGGTCAGAGAGAAAGATAAGAAAGTGGTTGATCTAATTCAGTCTAGACCTTTCTGGAGGGGGGTGCAAGCGGTGTTAAATATTGTAGAACCGCTTGTCCGTGTCTTGCGATCTTGTGATGGAGAAAGAAGATTTGATATGGGATATTTATATGAAGCTATGGACAGAGCTAAGGAGCTCATTCAACTTAACAATCCAACAACCTATGTGAAGTGGTGGGACATAATAGACAGACGTTGGGAACACACTTTACATCACGATCTTCATGCAGCTGGTAAGCTACTAACTTTCTATATGTATTATTTGTATACACATTTCTCTTAAGTAATAACTAACTTCGACTTATTTATTTAGGTTATTTTTTCAACCCTCAGTACATGTTTAGAACTGATGGGAAGAAAGATAGCTATGATAGTTGCTCGGAAGTGTTGATGGGGGCTAAGTCTGTTATTAAGCGCATGCTTGCAGATGAGGACAGAGCAATAATGGCATGCAAGCAAATGCATGATTACATAATGATGTTATACCACTTTGGGACAAGTACTGCTCAAGAGCTGCCAAAATTTTGAGTTTAGGTTTGAAAATTATTAACTAGATGTTCTACTTAATTTTTAATTATAGCTTGCACATTGTTGACATGGCCAATTCTCTATTTATAGCTGACTAGTGGCTAGATCATGGAAAAGCATATGGGTATAAAGATCTAGCCTATGTTGCAATTCGGGTCTTAAGTCAAACAACCTCTTCATGAGGTTGTGAGAGAAACTGGAGCACATTTGGCTTGATTCACACTAAGCAAAGGAATAGATTGAAGTTGAGCCGTCTAGAGAAGCTAGTATTCTGTCATTATAACATGAGGTTGAAGCTAAAAAATCTGGAGCTCATAAGGAACTTTCAAAGGCAGGAGGAGACGACACATGCAGAAGAACCCATAGACTTGGATGAGCTGTTCGAGGAGCAACATCCATTAAATGCATGAGTTGATGCAAGCACCTCAAATGAGCCTGAATTCAACCCAAATGATCGGGAATGGGCGGAAGGTGAGTTAGATAATGTTCCATTACTTACTGATTTTCAACCTCCTCCTCCAAAACGTCAGAAGAAGAGCAAAAAACAAGCACCAAGTAAAAGGAAGAGTGGTATTGGAATTCAGATTGCTAATCTGGAGACTATCGAGGAAGAGGATGAAACGCTAGAACCAAGTGATGAGGTCCAATATCAAATCTCAAATGACTCGACATCAAAGACGAGCTCCGATAGTTGTGAGGATGGCGGAGATGCTACCAGTGCCTCAGCCCCAGCTCCACCAATTCAATTCACTGGAGAAGAAGAATACACACATGCTACCCAAGATGAAGATCATGGTAGCAGAGTAGGACGTGAAGAATCTTCCATTTAAACATTCAGCAGATCAAGGAGGAAGGACAAAGGTAAAACTCCTCAGTGTGTAGAGGCCAAAGAAGAACTTAGGAGGGAGAGAGAATATCAGGAGCAACTATCAGATGCATCATTATATTCTCCATACGAAGGGTATAGTCAGCCTACTGGATATGTAGTTTACCCTCCTCAACATTCTGATACATCCGACTATCCAGGGAGTTGTCTAGAATATCCACAATTGTCAGTCATTTATACCAATACGGATGACTATAGCTGGTATGTGATGCAATATGAACAATATTACCAGAGCTATATGTCATGGGTTGAGTATGTTAGCCATATGTTTATTCAGTATAATGTACGTTTGGAATAAATGTAAGTTCATAATCATATATGTAAGTTTATTCAAGGTTTTTTTGTCCAACAACATCTTATGTACTTCAAATCAATATATTTCAACACAATTATGCATTAGACTTGTGTTTTATATTTTTTCCACATTTTTTCATTTTTTTTTCTGCTATCCGAACCAGCCGAGCCTGACTCAGCCAGGATCGGCCGGGATCGGACTGACTCGGATCGGAATCGGCCGATCCGATCGGTTTTGGACCGGCCGATCTGGGACCCGATCCCGGGTTTCTTAACCTTGGTTACGGCTATCGGTCTAAGAATCTTTAAAGACAAAAAAATACAAATGAGCAAAAGGTAAGAGAAGTAGGAAGTGAAGTGGAAACCCAACTTCTCTAAATTCTAAACCTTGAAATGGATTCCCTTTTTCTAGAGGGGACTCACTCTTGAACCTTGGCATTTACTTGGATTGCAGTGAAGTGGTTTTTGAGTGCAATATGGAGACCTGGGTGAAGGCAGAAGGGATGAATCTTTTCCTTTTGGATTGATATACTAGGCTTATACATGGGCTCACTTCTCTGTTACTATTTTTGTTACAACTTCAGTGGCATGCGATTGTGTTTTTCTTATGATGTGGGCAAAAGCCCATGACATCAAAGGTGGAAGGGACACACAAAAAGGTTTTGGTGGACTTCCACAAAAGGGAGAGATTGCTTGCCTGGAGGGCGAGAGTGTAATCATTTCTGACTCACTGCACACCGTATTAGCTTCATCAACAAGCTTATGATCTGTCCTCATGTCTGCGAAGCCTGTTTACTCTGTGGCTGTTCACCTCCAGGGTACATGTGTGTCGCCTCATCCTCCTGTCACAGCCATTGCAGGAGGAAGGATTGGAACATGGGACATACTTATTGGCATCTACTACACCTTTTTTTTGGAGCTGAAGATCAGGTGCATAACCGACCTATGTAATGATAAGGTGAAAAAAAGTGAACAAATTTCCTTGCTATATTACAATTTACAACCCTAACATGTAAGATGCATGATAGACCATCCTCAATCCTAGTCTAATGGGTTAACTCCAGACTCTTCCAAAAATTCAGGAGAACCCTAGAGTTTTACTTTTTGGTTTCATGAGGTTAAACCACAACCATTTAAGTAATTTTTCCTGCCTGCGTGCTGGCTTCATGGGATTCTAGGTCCTTGTATCTGGTTACCTCTGGTAGAGATTTGGCAACACATTAGATAGGGTCGAAATTCGGGAAGGGATCCATGGATTCTTCATAGGATCTGCTGACCCTAGGTAGATGGAACTTATGCTGTTGATTTCAATAGATTTCAACTTGTTATGTTCATGTGAGGGTGGGCATCTAGATTGGATTAGGACTAAGGGCACATGGTTCACCAAAGCAATCCACTTTCCAGCTCACGGTCAACGATTTTAATTCCTTGGAGCAGATACCATATGTCATCGATGTTTTGCATATACCACTATTTGCAGATTTGCTACTATTCCGTTCCCAAGTGAAAAATTGTTTCACATTTGCTGGGCCGTGAAGCTTTTGTAAAGCTGTCAATTATCTGGGCTATAGCATGTGATCCAAACATGAACATAACTGAATTGTCAAAGACTAGGCATGAACCATAACTGCAATTTGTTTGGTTATGATGCCAGTTGCACTACTGATTTTATGGTTACGTCAATAGCTACTCTTTGTTTAGAGTAATATCATTTGTATTATTTATCACCCTGTTACACTGGCACATGTAGCATGGATAGAAGATTATGTTGCATCTTCTTCTGGTTTTATTTGAATATTAGATTGCATTTTCTTCTAGCTTTAGTTGTATTCTCAGATGCCACATCCAACACACCCATGTGTGGGCATCTAATGGGCAAGCTGCACTCAGCGATTTCTATCATGTACTTAGACTCCTGAATTTGTGCTTCTTGTTATCCAACATAGTTTGTTTAGCCATGTCTCTCATATGTAATCCATTCTTTTTCTGGAACATTACTCAATAGGATTGTGATGAATGCATCTGCTGGCTGTCACTCTCTAACATTTTTTTGCATTTAGTAAGGACCGTGGAGGGTTCCCAATCTTTGTTTATGCTGTGGCAATTTTGGCTGCTAATCATCTTCGGTGATAAATATTAACTGGAATTGGTTACCTTACTTGACGTTATCCTAAGAAAAACTGTCTAAGCCATCATTCTCGACTAATTTGATTGTCAATTTGAACAGTGCCCATATCAGTCATTGCTGGCTTTAAGAAGATAAAAGCCCTTGTTAGCAATAATGCACAACTTGCTGCCGCACTTCGAACTTCCTCAAAGCTAGTAAGTTATTTTGCTTAAAATGAACATTACTCGATCTTTGTTAAAGTGGGCTTACATTTCTTGATTTGAGTTATATGCAACAGTGCAAAGCAAATAATGTACTATTTGCTTATTCCTTGTCATTGGCCATGGAAGTTGTTTATGTTGAGTACTTAATAATTCTCTTAAGACCTTTTGACTATATTTTACCACCATACAGCTCGTTAGTGATGATGGAAAGAAGGTCAGACGTTACCAACCCTTCACTGAGGCTGATTTAGAGGAATTGCAGGTCAGTTCACTAATGTGTATAATTCAGCATTAATTGCTGCTTTTTTGGCGTTAACACCTCCATCTTTTCATTGTGTAGTCACGCATTGTTGTTGCTGAAAATCTCCCCGAGGATCACTGTTACCAGAATCTCATGAAGGTTTTCTCTGTTGTTGGAAGGTAAGCAGTTTACGTGCTAATATATTTGATTATTTCTTTTTTGATAGAAGTCATCTAACGTGTATGCATAAATAATGTTGTGGTAGTGTGAAAACAATCCGAACGTGCTATCCTCAAACTACAAATGGCATGCCTTCTGCAACCTCTAAACCTGGAAAAATGGACATGTTTCTAGGCAACAAGGTAAGTTTTCTTCTGTCAAAGTTGATGCATGCATCTGAGATGACACAGCTTTCTTCGGTTGAGCGAACATATATAATATTATTGCCATCATCATAGTAGATATAGCATTGTTTGCAATGCTTCTGCTTGTAGTCCATCTATCTGTGAATGGCGTGAGTGGTATACGTAAGGAAATAAACGCTTTATTTGAATGTTTGTAGTTACGGTGGCTGAACCTGCATGAAAATATTTGCATGGTCAGACTAATGCAAAGGGAGGAAAAGCTTCCAGCATGATGAATGCATGGTTAAATACTTTTTATTGTGGTAGAAATCTACCACCGACATCAAATTGGAAAACAAGCAGGGATGGATAGTGTAGTTTGCGGGGAGATGGGGGACAAATCTGTTCCTCAGCTACTTCCAGAGAGGCCACTTAGTGGTGAGGTGCCTAGAGGTCATGGTGAGCAGACATTGCAGAGGGGAGCAGCCACCTGGCATGAAGCTGCTTGCTGAAAAGTCCTGAAGCTGGGAGGGAGTCAGAGAAGAAGTAGTCACCATCTGTAGCTAGAGTAGTGTCCAACATTTGCTGGGTTGTGTTGGAGGTTCAGAGCATTCTGTGTTTCCTTTTGAATAGGAAATCCACTGGAAGCTGTGGGAGGAGCTCGCTTCCAACCTGATATTCTGACACTTTGACGGGGATGCACAGCTTCTAATGCTGTTGGTGGCCTTGGAAGCCAGAAGGGGGGTTGTAGGAGCATGGACAGTCTTGAAGATGGGGGTGGCATTCTAGTCGTGAGATTCCCTAACAGGGAGCAGGGAGAAGCTTTGTTGAGGAAGTAGCAGATGGCTCTGTCTGGATGGAATGGATTTTGTAATGTAAAGTTGGAAGTTGAGTGCAGGTACCCAGGTTCTGAGGGCACTGATGTTGATTTGGGTGGATATCCTTGGGCTTGCTGCATACCCGTGGAACCATGATGGAAAGAAGACAAGGACTTGAGGGACATCCATATAATCACCGGGGTTGTGTTTGAGGTGTTGGTATGGGGCTGTAGAGAGAGGGGAGTAGGTTAAGCCAAGAAAAGTGCTTTCTGGACAAAGATGGTGTGGTAGCCTGCAGGGTGCCTGGGTTATTAGAACAGTCAGAGACTCGGAAGTCTTTTAAAGGAAGGCCAGAAAGGGGATTTCATTTCCAGGTCAAGGTTTCTTGTGACCTGCTTATGGCCCATTTTGGATTTCAAATCCAAATTTGAAATCAGGGATCTTCACAGGTAAATCATGTGTCTTTGGAGTTGCTTTCATGTGGACCAGGTTTATCGGCAGTCAGCCAGTCCATGCTTGGTGGTCCAGCTGCCCATAAGGGATCAGATCCTATCGCATTAAGGGGCTGCAGTTTGGGCAACAGTTCTCCTTGTAGCAAGGGCCGCAAGGCACCCCACATCATCTCAGAATTGTTGGGTTTGTTTCTTAAATGGCCTTGGGAGGAGACCGTACCCAACTCTCCTGTATATGTGTAAACAAGGAAGCCATAATCGAGGATCGGACTCGGATCGGTCCAGTTATGGACCGATCGGATTGGCCGATCCGATCCGATCCGGGCCGATCCGTTCCGGTTCCACACTTTCTTAAAAAAGGTTGAAATTAAAAAAAAATACAAAAAAATCATGAAAAATGGAAAACAGGTTTCCATTGCCCAAAACTTGAATTATCTTGAAACTTGGAAGAGAAAAATTTAAAAGAGAGAGAGAGAGAGAACTTAGAATTTAGAAATGAAAATATAGAGGGAGACTTCTCAAGAGAGAGAATTAGAAAGGAAAAAGCTCAAAATGTTGCCCAATGCCACCAATCGTGGTAGAGAACACCCCCCCAAAGCTCAATTGCACCCAATTAGAGCTTTAAAGAGCAAGTAGAGATCTCATTTGAGTTTAGAGAGAGAAATAATTTAGAGAGAGAGAGAAATGAGAATTAGTGCTAGTGGGGATGGGAGATGGGTTTGGGGGGTTTATATAGGCCCTAGCTAGCTGTTGGGAGCATTCCGAACGGCTAGTTTCAAACTAGCCATTTGGCAACGGCTAGCTGTTGCTACTGGATTGGCCGATCTGGACGGATCAGATCCCATGATGGTCCGATCCGGCCCATTCCATCTGATCCCGTTACGCGTCGGGGGGTTGGGCCATGGGATCAGATTGGTTTGGCCAAAATCTGATCGGATTGGATCGATCTGTGCCGATCCGGCACACCATGTGTTTATATATCCGACCAACTGAGCCACTATATCAACAAAGAAAGAAGATCCACATTGGAGAGAGAGAGAGAGAGAGAGAGACCCAATGGAAGCAGGCAGCAGGCTGGCAAAGACAAAGCTATGAGAAGAGGGTCAAAGTATTGGGAGGATCTCAAGTGACCGTAACAACAAAGAGGAGAAAAGGGGGATTCCATACCGCATGCTTTTGATACCAAATATGATTTGATAACTTTCCCCTCGCTGATTGAAGGGCAAGCCTTTCAGTGGCAGGCTCAGAAGTCAAAGTGGCTTCTGTTGGAGGAAGGCTTATGCGGAGTTGGTGAAGAAACACAGATCCTTGTGATAAACATCGTGGAGTGGGAAGCAAGAGCTATCTTTTGTTAAATGGAATGGAACCCCCTTCTGTGAGGGTTAGGGATAGTCAGCGACTCAGCAAAAGAGGGATCTAGTTGTGATTACCTGTTGAGCGTTTCTTTTTGGGTCTGGTGTAGGGCTTTCTTTCCCAAGGGTTCTCTGTCATATTGACAAATTGTATATGGTGCACAGGGTGCAGGTTTCATTTGTAATGGAGGATGCTTCTAACTTCTTCTTTTTGGTTCTTTTGGGACAGACTTGAGTAGTGCATCAGTAAGGTTATTTTATTGTTACATGGAGGTGATGGTTTCTAACTCGGAAACAGTCTCTTTACAAATAGGAAGAGTAAGGCTGTGTACAGTTGTCCGTCCCTAGACCCCAGAGTGGCGGGAGCCCTGGGCACGGACTGCCCATTTTTTCTTGGGTAGTCATTCAGTTCTCATGTGTGGAAGACATTGGCACAGGTCAGTTTTTTCAAGTATTGTGGATACTGATTTTGTCTCAACTAAATAGAGGTAGTACACAATCAAGTGAAGATTAGACATGCCTCACCTTTGAAACGACACTTCAAAATTATAAAAAGGGGTAGTTCTCCCCTCCTTATCAAAATCTTAAAAAAACACTATATTAAAGAAAGTTGATGCTTTACAACAAACTTTCAGCAAAAAAGATTTTAATCACTGGAGGTCACAGCTTTGGCATTCACCCAAGTACTGCAAGCAATTAGCATGTGTGATGATTTGTTAAATTTGACTTATTCCAACAAACTTCCTGAAGAACAGCTGCTCTTGGGAACCTTTAATGCCTGGGATAAAAATCATTTGAATGTGCACATTCTGATCACTGTTTGATGTCTTCAACAGGCTTTCCAATTCCCTTTGCCCTTTTGTCCTCTTGATATGTTTCGCATCTTTTTAATTTCTCATCCCCAAGCTTGCGCGATTTGTTTTGAATTTGAATTCCTAGAATGGCTGCTTTTTTGGCTCCTCTTCATTGCTCCAATTTGATAAGAAAATATTTATAACCAAGTGATGTTTATTTTAATTAGCAAAGAGATGACTAAATAGGGCCAAAGGCACATTTTTTGAAAATTGATTATCAGAAGCCTATAAGCTTTTCGTTGGCTGTTATTTGTATTTTCTATTTTGCCTATGTAGGATTTACAGGGGCATTTAACTTCAGAACAATTTTAGTTTTTGGACAACTGTTATTTATGTTTGCACAAGGGCAGAGTTGAAAATTGAGCATATTCATTACATTAGTGTGGCGTCATGTTGACGAGATACATTTGTATGTCATGACTTTTCTTTCCAATAAATTGTGTTTTTTTTTTTTTTCGGTATGTTGACAACAGTTGCATGCATTTGTGGAGTACGAGACTGTCGAGGAAGCTGAAAAGGCGGTAGGTTTGAATTTTAACTGCATGTATTACTGAATTTAATGCACATCTGGCATCAGTTTAAGACTTGCTGCAATGCTTGTTTCTTGTGATGAGCAGGTTGCGGATCTAAATGATGAGAAGAATTGGAGAAGTGGACTTAGGGTCCGTTTACTCCCCAAATGCATGGTATTAGCTTCACACATTTTAGCTGAATCCCTTCCCCAAAACCTGCATGTTTACTACCCCAAATGCATGGTATTAGATTCACACATTGTAAAGTTCAAAAAAAGATTCACACATTTTAGCTGACTCCCTTCCCCAAAGCCTGAAAGCTGCCAGTACATTGTTTAAAATGGGAAATAGCCTAAGTGCACTTAAACTGGTAATCAATTATAGGGGTTCCCATGTCTCATCTGATGAAAAGACGTAACTCTTCCAGTTTTTTTCATAGTTCCCAAAGTGCACAAAGGCTCCCAAATTGCAACTTATTCTTGGCCATCACGTGTAGCTTTTTTTTGGTTAGCCATAGCCTCTCACGTCTTCTTTCTTATAATGTGTTTGATTCTCATATAACTGTTGTTTCATTTTATATTACTAGACAAAGTTTGGCCAAAGTCGAGGGAGAAAGGTGGGAAATGAAGGTGAAGGGGTTGGTGATGACGAGGATGCTTCCACATCTAACCAGCACCATGAGAAACATTTTGAGGATCCTTTGCAATCAAATGAAGCGTCCCAGGAGCACATCGTAAGGGCCTACAATCTTCCATTTCAGTTTGTATCTTAATTGGGTCAGTGCTAATTGTACCAAATGTCTCACATAATAGCAGACCTCATATTCCTTTACAATACTTTGCTGCCTGAACAGGGTGATGATGGCTACCATGACAAGGAGGGAGGCGCACGGCGAGGCAGGGGCAGAGGCCGTGGTGCCAGAGGCCGCGGGCGTGGTCACTTTAACCCCCACAATAACCAACGAACTGGTGGCCATGTAGCCGCTGCTCAATTGTCTGGCCATCCAGCTCCAGTTGAGCAGTCTACCATAACTAAGCAGCCACCACCACCTGGCCCTCGTATGCCAGATGGCACAAGGGGATTCGCAATGGGCCGAGGAAGACCTCTTGCCTCCACCAATAACGTAGCCTCATAGTGTGTGGATATTTATAGTGGGACTTTAAAGGAACTACGATAGAATTTGAATGCCCAAGGTGATCATGATGGTCCTTTTTGCCCTTATTATATTCTTAAGACCAAGGACAAGGACTAGGTGTGTTGAATATGGTTGCTTTTGGGCAAAGTTTGCGTGCTTTTGACATTGATGTGAATTTTTCCTCTTGTAAAGTTGTAGAAAAGGCAAAGAGGGAGAGAACCGGCAGTATCGGGGGTGGCATGATACTGCATGTAATATCATTTAGTATCCGGGAAGGAACCCTGCTGGTGTGCTGTCATAAGGGGCATGCATTTTGTCGTTGGTCTTTTGAGTCCCAGTCTTCAGTTTGATGAATGTTCTCAGTGGGTCTAAAATCGGGGAATGATAATTTTGATACAAGATGGGCTGACACTGAACTAAGCATGTGCGTTCGTGTTTTGAGCAATGCAGTGCCTTGTTGTGGTGGCCTTTTATTTTATTTTCTATGGTATCAAATGTGCTGCAGCAAGATGACGGTGTTTTGGACCCACCACTTATGTTCCAGGTATGTAATCTTCACTGAGTTCCAAGGAAAACAAGGAAAAAGCGTTAAGATTGTTGCATGAAGTGAGTGTATGTATTTGTAATCTTCCGGAAGTGCAATGACCCCTCCAGGGCGGCCTGCTGGGTGAGGCCCTCCAGCTGCTGCAGGTGAAGGTGCTGGTGCTCCATGGCGACATTTCAAGTAGAGGAATGATTCACTGAGTTCGACCTCACAGTGACGTCGGATTTTCCACAGACAAAGACATTTTTCATGTTATTCCTTTTGCTTTTTATGGAGGGACTAAAGTGAAAAATGTCTGGCTGTACCGCGAGGTCGAGCTCATTGAATCACTTTTCTTCAAGTAATGCTTAGAAAGTTCATCTAGATCACATACCGGTCGTTTGGCAGTCCAAAAATGATCAATCGAAGGGTTCACTGTCATTTCCACCGTTCTTGAGATTGGAAATGGCTGATCCAGCGCTTGCTTGGGTCAAAGAATAGTGTATGTTTTATGAATGGGGCGAACAGAAGGTGAACCCGTATCTTCACCTTATACGATTAAACGTATGAGAATGCTTTGACTAACTTTGAGCTCTGGTGAGGGGAAAAGGAAAGCAATAAAAATGATCACGAGACCTGAGAAAACCGGCACAACTGGAAAAGAAAATGAATATTCGCGAATTTGGCAAACGCATAATTTTTTGACAGGGATGTCCAAAAGACAAGAAATTTCAATCATTGAAAAACTCATTAAGATGGGTTTTTTTTTTTTATGATTACTACACATTTCCCTGTTTGGAGGATCGAACATGCAAAAAATAGATACTACGCCCCATTCCGCAAGGACTGTTTTCAGTCATATTAAAACTTAATTAGATTTGAAATTGAAAACATTATCAATTTCCTACTAAACCTGCCGACAGGTATGTTTACATAGTTTTTCTTCCGTGAGTTTTACTTGCTGTACTGTTGCAGGTGCAACAAGCCTGAGGTGGTTTGCACCGCCTGATAACCTTCCAGCACATGGACAAGGCACATAAGGGTTGTCTCTCTTATTAAATGCTCGCCGACATCATTCGTACATCATGGTGAGTCCGAATTCAAAAGTAATAATAAAAATACCTGCCAAATTACTTTCAAGAGCATAGGCAATCACACTCTCGAGCCTCTTGAGAATGTGATCGTGTTGTGGAGAAACCGATCATGCACTAGAGAACATTTTTTGTTTCTCTCAAGAACAATTTGGCAGGTAAATTTTTTTATTTGGCCCCTATGTGTGCTAATGTACGAATGATGTCGGCGCACATTTAATAGAGAGAGACAACTCTTATGTGCCTTCTCCACATGCTAAAAGGCCATTGGGCGGTGCAAACCACCTCAGCCTTGGTGCACCTGTAGCAGTGCAATGAGTAAAACTCTTCTTCAAGATATATATCTGAACAATCTATTGTTACAAGACTCTTATGATAAGAAAATTTGTCTACAAATGTGTTAGCATTGTACTATTTCTTTGAGTTATGTCAATCTCCAAGGGTTAGCCACAGTAAGCAATTTGCACAAATATGATGTCTACTAAAGGGAAAGACACCCAATGATAAAAAAATTTCACGTTATTCAAAGTAATTGAAAATCTTGCTCATGTGATTCATTAACAATATCTACTTTATATAGCTTATATTTTAATTTTTTATCAAAAGTATGATGTATCAAGATTTTATTTCGAACATTCTGTGATAAACGATCTTGTGATGAATTTGATATTAATTTACAATGTGGTTAAATTTTATGATAGTATTGACATGTATATTATCATGTCTTTGTATTCTTTAGCTCTCACTGTCATGTGTGAATGTAAGCTGTCATATACTTAATCAGTGATGTGAGCCACATTATACTAAACCGGGATGGAGGCATAATCAGGTTAACATTGTAATATGGTACAACGGGCAGTTTTAGAAGTCTCTAAATGACACTCAGATTTCCTGAGCTTTTGATGAAAAAATAATATAAAAGAAAGATCTAGAAACAAATTTCCTTCAAATTTGAGAGCCTGAACCTGAGGCACCAGGGATGCTTTAAGATTTCCCCATAATGGTCCAACGTAAATAAATGGTGGTTGCCTTTCCCAAGTGGTGAACGGTATTTGACACAAAGGGTCAGGAGGCATCACCTGTGCTCCTAGCTTATGAAGAGATTGGTGGAAATCCAGGAGGCATCACCTGTGCTCCTAGCTTATGAAGAGATTGGTGGAATCCAGGAGGATTGCTAACTTAATTTATGAATTGAATGGGTTATATAAGTACACCTGCTCTTTTCCTGAAACAAGCTTCTTAACTTTTCCCCAGTTTTGCTCTCATCTGGGTAAGAATTGACTGTTGCTTGACAAATTATTTTTTTTACTTTTTGGAGGGCAATGGGAAATAACAAGCAAAAACAAAAGGCTCGACTGATGAAATATTACTTTGACATAATCACGGCAATGGCCACAGTGCCAGAAGCCTATGGATGGAACAATGAGAGTTTGGACCTGACTGTCATGCCTTCATGACTGGAAAATTGCCAGACTTGCATCAGGCGGGCTTCCTTATTTCTAATTTATGACCCAGTAATACCCATTTGATGAATCCACAGGAGGAAAGTATGCATCCTGGAAGAAAGTTGAAAATCATCTTTGAGATTTAGAAAGGAAGATATCATAGGAGAGGCGTAATGAGAAAAGGAAAAGACAACAACAAATTTCGTAGAAAGACCAGTTCAGACCTGTATTGGAGAAGATTATTGCTTGTAGCAGGATCCTGGTTCCTCGGGAGCAACTCTACCAGGGCCAGCAAGCGGCGCGGCTGCAACTCCTCTCTGGTTCAGCAGGCACCTGAAGTGAGCCAATCTGCTCGTTACTTGCCTCGGATTTTTAGCCAACTTGTTGAATGGAGTCCACAGCCGTTCTTCAGGTGCATGAATGCAAAAGATGATAAGCAGATTAGTGAATGAAAAGCAGCTAAATGCCAACCAGAACATGAGCTATACTACAGGACATGATTTGCCGTATCATACCAGATCGTGCCGACTCGTAAGAGTTGCCTTGTATTTGGGCGAATCCAATAACTTGGGATGCATGGATTTGCCAATACACATCCAACTCGAGTTGACTCATGCCGACTCGATGTGACTTGTACGTGAGTTGTGCCGACTCGTGTGATACATTGCGATCCGACTCAAGCCTACTCAATGTAACTTGATGTGATTATATCTTATTATGTAGACTTTTTTTCCAATCTGACAAGTAATTAGACTTTTTTCACCAACTGGTAAATAATTGGACTTTTTTTCTCCAATTTAATGTAATTTATACTTTTATATTGATTAATAGGGTATATTTTTCCTAAAGGGCTTAAAGCCATTATCATTAATAAATCAGTTGAGTTAAAAGTTTATCTATGTCATAGTTATTCATTGAACTAAAGAATCTGGGAAAAAAAACCCAGAAATAGGTCTGAATTGGCCTGACTTGTGTGACTTGTGCAAGGTGGCCCGAGTTGAATCAATGCCATACCATATCTGGGAAGATACAATCTGGTATGGATCAGTTAATACAACGAACCTTGCTATAGGATCACATTCATTGAGTTTATGTTATTGGCATATAAAAGGTACATACTAATCTCAATAATCAGAGAATTGGCAGGAATGTGTCCTCAATACTCATCCCTGTGACAAAAAGGGAAAAATGAAAAAGCTTTGGTGTAGTGTAGCATCTACACATTGTACATACATTTGAATGTGCAAAAATTCTATTCTCTCAGAAGAATATGCATCAATAAGAATACAGCCTACAACAAATATCGACACTCTAAAAATACAAACCTGAGACTGCCTGGAATTTTGATGAATGAGATCAATTATGGCAAGAGAAAACTGATCACAGTAATGTGCTAGAGGAATACATTTTCAATTTCTCATATTATATCATAAAATCAATACTATGTTCCTTCTTGATATGAGAACATGCCATAATCCTTTATGAATAGAATATATGAGACCTATGCTTCAAAAATTAAAACAGCCAGAAACATGTTGAACACAGCCATTTATTATTGAAAAAATATAACAACAAAAAAGAGTCTTGGAAATCAAGATAATGGCAAAAATATTTGTACTTTT
Organism: Zantedeschia hybrid cultivar; assembly: GCA_030544215.1. Classification (NCBI taxonomy): domain Eukaryota; kingdom Viridiplantae; phylum Streptophyta; class Magnoliopsida; order Alismatales; family Araceae; genus Zantedeschia; species Zantedeschia hybrid cultivar. Next base: position 45,397,164 of record JARZZO010000013.1, on the reverse strand, counting down.
AGGAAACTTCAATGCAAAGAATTCATATGAATAAAATAAATTGATTAATCATCATGGTACTAATTTTAAAGCAGTAAGCCAAGTGAAGCAAAAGGCATGAGGTCTGAAAGGGCATGCATTCAGTGATTTACCTGCAGCTGCTGCAGCACGCGGCCAAATGGTTTGCTCAATGTCTGATCCATCAATGTGTTCACCCCACATACATACTTCACCACCAATGACTAATTTTTGTTGTTCAGGATTTGTGATATTTGCCAGAGGCTCATTCATGTAGAACTGCTGCCATGTGGCATCCAAGTGATCCAGGTACCAGTTGTCCTGGTTGCTGACAATGCACCTCAGCCCGGCAGCAACAACCTTTGGAGCCACACCACCACCTAGCCTGGCAGTTTGAAGTAAATCTTTTAGCATAATGAGCTGATGCATATCTTGCTACACTGCAATCATTTCCCAAGTGGAGTAATACAAACACATGCCAACTATCAGGAACAGAAACCATGGATTATGACATGCTACCACGCCAGTAGCATCTCAAGGAAATAATGAGTTTATAAGGACGTTGCTCCTAAATGTGCATGACAAAATTTAGAAGTTCTTTTCCCTTTTGTTGCCTATCAAAAGGCTCTTTGTTCAAGTATGCCACCACACCAAACTATGCTTAAAAAGGGATCTAAAGGTCTGGTGCAAACTTGATGTACTTGTACATAAAAATAAATCCATAATATTCTTACTTATTATACTAATGCCCTTCATAACAGTGTGGCCTTCTGTTGACTAAAGAGAACCATGACACAGATTGACAACATAGCCATTTGAAACCTTAAAGGTTAAGGTTACACCCTACTCTCAAAACATGCACAACATTCCAACAATTTTCTTCCACATTACTGGAATGGTTTTTTTTAACAAAATACAACCATAAGAGAATCTTCACTAATGTTATGATGGGACATTAAACTACTCTAACCCCAAAGCAAGAATAAAGGAGATAATGTAAAAGAATCTGTGCAAGTGTTGCGGCAGCACCAGTGGGTGGTAATAGCATGGCAGGAGGAGCAGAAGCAGTGATTTGGAGAAGCCACAGTGGTGCAGACAGCAGTTCTCAGCTGTGACAGAAGGGGTGACTACAGAGCAAGGAACAATGGCAGAGATGACATCCTAGGAAAGGAACAATCTTCTCTAATACCATGTTAGGATCAAGAGGAGAGGAATAGAATGCTCCATACTTTGATGTGGACGATGGGCTCCCACGCACGCTAACTGTACTCCAATACAATATATGTAGAAGACATATACAACTTGCATATGCAACCATACGGATATTATAATGTTTTGGAAGGAGTCAAATCCTTTGTTTCCTTTCCTTTCTGTCTACTGCATAGTTTTGTCAACCCATGGAATCTTGCAGAGATCACCTTAGGATAGTCCTGACATGATCTCTCTTCTCATTGAGATGTCAAATTGCTTTGAAAAACTTATCCAATCTCTCTGAGATATCCTCTTTTACACCTCCTTTTGGCATTCAAAGATATTGAAGAGAAGTGAAACTTGGTCTACTGAAGCTCTTCAAACCATCAACTCCCTCACCAGCAATACATCTGAAGTTCCCTATGCCATTTAGTATAAGGGCCACTGGAATTGCTGAAATTCCCATCTGTCTCCCAATGGGAGCTTCATCGGTTGGAATACTTGAAAAAAGTCCAAATGCAGCCTAGGTAGTTGCTGCTTTAGTGTTTACCAGGCTTCACTTATTTGGACCACCCCATGAACAAACTTAAGTAATGCAACAAGGACTCTTCAGGCGTCCACCAGTTGCTGCTGGACTCCCCTCTTCACTGGTGGGCATGCCAATGTTCCCCATGTTCACTGTGGAGATGCAGAAGTCACCAAAGAATTATTAGTGGCACATCCTCCTTAAAGGGTGCACCATAGGTTACATCAGCAGTGTCCATCCTTCTAAACTTCTCCATTAATGTTGCTCCTGATACACAGTTTCTTGCTCCATTGTTGTATCTGGGTGAGTCTCGGACGTGTTTGACTCGCCGAGTCGCATCCGACTCGGATCAAGTCGATGCGACTCGTACGTGACTTCTCTTGGCTCAATGTGACTCATATGTGACACGTGCCGACTCGTGCGATACATTGCGATCCAGCACGAGTCGCTGTGATCTGGCTCAAGTCTACTCGATGTGACTTGTATCTTATTAAATAGATTCTTTTATAATTTGATAAGTAATTGGACTTTTCCCCTCTCCAATTGGTAAATAATTGGATCTTTTTTTCTTCAATTTAATAGGTAATCTAAACTTTTGTATTGATTAATAGGATACATTTCTCTTAAAATTTGGATTAAAATCATTCATTAATAAACCACTGGAGTTAAAAGTCTATTCACGTCATAATTATTTATAAAATTAAAGAATCTAGAAAGAAACCAGAAGTAAGTCTGAATCAGCCTGCTTGTGTGACTTGTGTGAGTCGGACCGGGTCGGATTGGTACCATACGTATATGGGAAGGTATGATCCGATACAGATCAGTGATATGGTGAACCTTGGATCAAAGTAGAAGGGTGGAGGGTAGAACTCAGGTAAGGCCTAAAATGAGGTGGTTGGGTGTAGCAAGAAAAGAAGACTACCCTTTATATGTTTGACTACAAATGTGGCATACAATAGATTAGAATCACAGGACAGGATTCATGTGGCTGACCCCAAATAAATGGGATAAGGCTCTGGTGATGACAGTGATGATGATGATGATGTTGTTCGACTTGACTCTATCTGCTCAGTGGACTGATGCCTCTTGTATGTTAGGCTTGATTGGTTCTCACCACGATATCTGATGGCTCTATTTCAATACAACACTCATGCTCCTTCATGTTTTGGATTCATATCACTACGGGATTCCATATAGTCTATAAGTGTAATGATATTAGTTTAACATTGCCCAGCCTTCCATGGTCCGTAAGTTTTCATCTTTCCTTTAGTCTTACCTCCATTGATCATCTTAGGGATCTTAGTTAGATTTTTTGAGATCAGCTTTGGGACCAAATGTTAAAGATCGAATCCAGATCATAAATGGACCCCATAGTTAGCAAGCCCAATCAACAAGTTGAATTTATTAGCAGAGATAAACAGAACTGGACTGGTCATTAAACATTCTGAATGGCTAGAAATGGTTGAGTATTATTTTGTGGTTTTCTTCAGCCGTGTCATAAAATTTGCAAGTACTCCAATCAGAAAGAACTCCAAAAACAGATGGATATCATTATGAATTTTCAGTATCCAACAACAAGATCAAATTGCTTGCTATCCAACAAGAAGATCAAATTGCCTGCAAATTATGAAAACCAGTATTACTTAAATGGTCTCATGTCCAAAGGTCCCTACCTGTCTAATTTCATCAATGATGCAGGACATTACAGGAGGCAAAAAGGCAAAATTCAAGCAATAAATGTATCTTCGCATTGTAGTTAATTGTTAAATAATACAAGTGTATATCTAAGTACCTTTGATTTGACAACTTAAGTCTCTACTCCTATTTTCATCCATCCTCCAGACATTTAATATGTAATCTAAATGTGTTTAATGTATAAAATCAAAAACAGTGTATAACATGTGTGCATTGTGTAACATGGAATTCAGAACACGGCATCCAAAATTCTTGAAGACAAATTATCCTGTATGAGAAGGGGCATACCAGTTATGTACAACAGTTTTGGGGCTCAACATGTTGCCAAAATTGTTGAAGGTTTCTTCCCTGTTCTACAAAAAAAGGGAAATATAAATACATAACCAGAGGTAACAAAATAGTTTTGCTGACTGAAGTTCCTACCAGTTAACAATCTCATAACCATGTGATAATGCTATCTTCTGAGCTCGCAAAACAAAATACTTGTAAGCTTCAGATTCATTCATGCCATGCTTATTCAACCTGCCCAACAAGAGGAGGAATGATTGGATGCACATGATGATTAATTTGCATAGATAATATAATGGCTGTAAAAATACCAGAAAAATCTAAAGCCTCAGTAAGGGAACTGAATTGTTACCATTGCTTTACATGAGGTGTTGTTGTCCAGCACCCTGGAATACACAATTGAACCATAGTTATATCTTTTGTCTAATTTTGATGGTATGCAAGTTTAAGTCTTCAATAAATGCAAATATTGATACAGGTCTTGTCATATGTTCATTGATGCCCATTATCTAATGAAAAGGCAATAAACGAATGTTAGATGTAACTCAGTCAGATGTAACCACATCTATAAGTAGACACTCATTAGCATGAACATGCATCTGGCTGTTTGAATCTTTGGGAGAAGATCTCATTTTCTAAATTTATTGCAATTTCTACTAACTACTAAGCGTGGTCTCAGTGGTCTCACATGACTTTCATTGGCAAATACATAAAAGCCAAAACAAAAAGGAAAAGCAAAATATTATCTCATGCCCAAGAAAGAATAGACATTACTATCTATGATGGTCTTATCACAGGCACATATACATCTCAGGAGAAGAAATATAGAGGTTGAAAGAGGTAAATGAATCTCAACAACAAAATATATTCAAGATGACATGAATTGCAATTAATTTGACTAAAACTGAAGATAGGTAATAATTATTTGAGCATTATAAGCAAATGAGTCGTGGGGAAACAGATGTCTATGCATGCCTCAAAGGTTGTAGCATGATCAAAGAAAATAACTTCCCACAGGGAAAGCATTCAGAAGAATATCAATAAAGTACTGTGTGCTCAAGCTTACTTGTGTCAACCTCATCACCTCCCAAGTGTACAAACTTGAACTTGAAGACTTTGCTGAAATCTGGATCACAACAAACACAATGAGTGTACAACTTCACAATGAACAACCAGTAACCTCGCAGCTAGGTACCTCTAAAGCAAATAAGATATGAAAAAATTATTGACAAATAACAACAACAGCCCACAGGTTTAGTTAGCTCACACCCTCTTCTGCTATCAGTTTATGAATTTGACAATAGGAATGAATTGGTTCATGGGGATGGCTGAAGCCCCATGATTTTCTTTTTCAGCCAAATAGCTGGGCTCTCATCGTCAAAGAAATCAGATTACCAATCACATCAACGGATCAAGAGTTTTCAAAATGGACGCTGCAGAATATGCAGGGCCCACTTTAAACAAAAAGAGTAAAGTTTATCACCTGCTGGTGAAAATCTTGAAGTTCTACATCTGGTTTATGACTAAAAATCGCGATGACGGCCTCAATTGCTACTACTAAATTTCAATTCATACAGAAGATTTCTAAATAAAGAATGTAAGTTGGTGGCTTAACATGCAAATTGTAGTAAAATTTAAAGACTAACATCAGCATCACCTGAAAGAATTCCATCTATAACTTTGAATGTAAATTCACTACTGACATCAAGTGGCTCTTGGCATTTTGATGACGGCCAAAGAGAAGGATAACCAAAACCCCTGAAAATAAAATTATTAGACTTTGGGGATGTGAACAGATGAAGAATGAGGAATTGTTGTTACTGAGGTATAAATTAATGGGATAAGATTTCAGTCTGATTAGTTGAACCACAAAAGAAATGCACACTTGTAGCAAAACGTTAGTGTCAATGAAACTATGATGTTTTATAAGACTGCCCGAATACCCCGGTAAGTAAAGAACTACAGAGGGACAGTGGCTATCTTCTGCCATAAAGAATGACATGGTAATTCACTATCATGAACAAAGGCAGCATAGATAGGCTATCAATTTTATTCAGGACTGATCCAATTACAGCATTGACAGAGAAGAGCATATCAAAGAATATAATTGTTGACAGATGTTTGAAGAATCCAACAATTTGAATTTACCATTCTTTGAAAATAAAAATAACATAAATGACAAATATTGTTTGCAAGTCGATTTCACTTTCCATCATTTCCACTTAGCAAAAAGAAATTCACATTAAGAACAAGATCACATTAAGAACAAGTCCTGACCTGGCCTACAAACTCGATTGGACAATACCATCTACAATGAACCAAGAAGTACAGGAGTGGGCTTTTCTCCAACTTTGCATAAGTGCATGAGAGAGAAAAGTAATGTATTTTCTCCAATTACCAATAAATCTTTCTTTAGATCAAATATGCTAATGTTCTTCATCCAAAAATTCTGCCGGCAAAGGGTGGGGCTAACTCTCCATGACAAAGGTGTAGACATTGGCCACCCAATAGGGTCCTTCAATATTTAACAGCATAAACTACAAAATAGATAAACAATTGCAGGCATCATGTTTTAGCATGCTAGTTTTTATATGCATTAGCAAAACATCAAACAATTCTTGGCATTGAAAACATTAAGAGAATCCATATCGCATCCTTTGTGGTGATTAAGGCATCACTACCGGGAGTAAATCAAGGGTTTTCGTTTGTCAAGATGATGTGATTAACACCAATCAACATCAGTGGGGACAGTCTAACTTTTCAAAACTTCAATCATCAATCTCACTGGGCAAAGCCCAACCCATTTTTTGCAAATTAGCCCAAAAAGACTTTTCAAAACCTTAAAAAGCCTCTTTCCTCAAAGCATTTTCTATATATACATATATATAATATATCTGCAAAAGGTTCATAAACAGTAAGATCCTTCAGCTGAAAACTCAAGGGAGAAGATTATAAAACCTATTCAATACATGGTTCTTATGAAAATCTGTCTCAGAAACATGAACACACATGTATATATTAGTCTGCTAATGTGGCTAGCAACTAAAAAGTTTCCATCAGTTGAGCAAAACAGTCTATAGATATTGATTCTATAGATATTGATACCCATATTGAATAAAGGAGAATGGTGTTTCCGATTACCATGAAAGGGCATGACCAGGTACATCAATTTCAGCGAGAACATTAATCCCCCTTTTCTGTGCATATCTGCAAGATTTATGTTCATGTGCATTTAGACTGGTAAACATGCAAGGAATTGTCAAAATGTGCATATGAAGGTGTAATACATTCAATAGAATGAAATTTGTCCAATAAGCATCTATGATTTAGTCCTGAAAAAGAGAACAGTTTCCCTCATCAAGTGTTGAGAACTGCCAAACTCTTGACCATGCAATGCAGCAGCATCAACCTAGTACCACAAGCAGAAGAATAAGAGTAATTATCCGACTACAGGTATGTTTTATTGTTGCTGGCTGCCAATAGGCCATATTTTTTAGTGTATTGCTGTCTCTCTCTGTATCATCAACCAAATCACAGGGGAGGTACTCATCAAGGAGTATGACCACGAGGAGAAAACAGTCCTATTCAGATTGGGAAAATGCAAATCCCAGAAAGAAAGGATTGTACCATGGGAACATGGAATCTAGGGGGTCCTTGCTTTATTACACCAATTTTTGGGATTTCCCAGGTGCTGTTTGAGCTTACTACCCTACTATAGGTCCCATCTGAAACATTACGAATGGTGGAAAATCATGAAACTGGCCGAAGTTCATTATTCCAATCATTCTCGGAGCTGTGGCTGACTTGTTCTTCAACAAAAGGTACGGTGGACCAGAATCCAGTGCGATGAGAAGCTCTTCTTCTCACACTCTCTCTATCTACTAAAACAATATGGAGGTAACTTTGCCTTTGATGAGCTTCACAATTCTAATGCTAAATCGTGAACAATGGTTTTGGATTTCAACTCAACCATTCTACATAAATTACCTGATTAGAAAGAACCTGTAATTCCACTAACATTCAAATTAACCCTTAGTTACCAGTTGATTTGGATGTCTACTCACAAACTTGGCTTCAACTGTGTGGATGTTCAGATGTAACAGTCCTTATACAGGGAGTAGGATTTAGAGCTATTTTGATTCCACTTTTCTAAAGTGTGAGATAAAGTGAAAATCTACAAAACTAAATACTTTATTTCTTCCCTTGGTGACAATCATGTTTCTTTGATGAATACTGGTCACATTGAGTATCCCAAGACTACTTCCAGTTCTATCCATTGAGAATTAATTTGTTGCTTTGCTGTTAATTGTCCTCTTTCTTTGTTCCTTTCCTAGCATACGACTTGATCCCTAAATTTTGTTACTTCAACTGAGCTTTTCCCATAAGTATCCATCAGATGTGTGCTGCAGGAGCCATTTCATGTACACATGTGGAAGCCATATAATTTACCCAGTGCATGGTGGAACACAACTCATGCAGTGGATTTTTTTTTTTTTTTACTTTTTGTAATATGGGATTATTTTTTTAGTAATAGGGAACAAGAAGTTGTTACGGCATTTTTTATTTATTTAGAGAATGTTGGTCTTTCATTTAGCTAGGCTCTTAGGGACATAATTGGCATTATTTTATTATAAATATGAATCAAAGTCCTAATCTAGTTTTTCCAAGTCCAGTTTGGACAAGTCTTGATTCCATACAGAGGATTGATGTACAAAAATAGTTAACACTGACCAAATGCCAATTACCTAGTAGCTATACAAAGTGGCACTTACAGAACAATGTCGATTGCATCAGCCATTGTATATCGCTCTGAATACGAATAAGCACCATTCCATAACCTTGGATAAGAAGGTATCTCCAGGGGGAAAGATTGGGTATCAACAATGTGCCAATGTAGAACATTCTGGATGAAAATAAACATAATTAGCACATTTATTGATCCTTTTTGGGCATATAAATGAGTGAAGAAAGTATGTTTATCATAATACAAGGCATTTGAACATGAAGGAAACAAAACCAAAAAGACCATGATACACAAGGAATTTTTTTGAAGAAAACACTTGTTCCCTAGGCAATCAACTTGCATAAAAAAATCATCATCATTGTCAAAGCCTTATCCCAACTAATTGGGGTCGGCTACATGAATCATGTCTCGCCATCTTAATCTGTCCAGTACCAAATTAGAAGTAACACGTAGCAATGCCAAGTCTTTACTAACTGCATCCAACCATCTCGTCTTGGGTCTTCCTCAATGTCTTTTATCCTCCTCCACTTTAATTTTATCACACCTCTTAACTGGTGATGAGCTTGGACGACGATGTACATGACCAAACCATCGCAGCCTATTCTTCCTAAGCTTAATGTCAATGGGAGCTACCCCTAGATCCTTACGTATATATTCATTCCTAATTTTATCTTGCATATTGCAGTTTGGCACATTAGCCCAGATAGTAACATTGCTTTCATCGTGAACCCCATCCCAAGCTTCATCTAGGAGTTCAATGCAAATGGTGGGAAGAAAGGTAAAAACCTAGGTATTATACATGTCTCCATAGCTGTCTTAGAAACATGGAGGAGGGAGGGGACTGTGATTGATGTAATACAACTTCGTGTAATGTGCAAGAACTTTTGGTGATTGGTGAACTTTGGGAATGAGCAGCATGCATGATGTCAAAAAAGGTGTTTCATATATCTGAGTGGGCTATACAAATCGTTAAGGTTCAATTTCGAATCCATTGTTATAATCCACCTCAAAAGCCAGATGTTATCCTGGTAAAGACAGATACACTGGCTGCAAACAAAACCTTTGGACAGATAACAATACAACTATGATTATAAGAACTTGATGTAGCAGTTTCCTGGACAACGGGGAGCATTAACTCGGCAAAACCTAAAATCCCATCAAATCCCATCTCTCTTCTATTTCTGCTTTTATCCCGTGTAAGGTTAGCTGTATAGTACCGGATCGTGCCAACTTGTACGAGTCGACTCGGATCTAGGCTGACCCGATGCGCTGGCACGGTTGGCTCGCTCGATTCGGTTTGAACCGCCTCCGGATCGCATCGACTCGGCTTGTATCGGGCCGGATCGCACCATCTCGCAGCGAACCGGTGTGATCCGTCCCGATACAAGTCGAGTCGACACGATCCGGCCCGAGACGGACTGATACGCTAAGATCCGATACGATGCGGCCCTTTAAACCCCAAAAATTGTCAGCAACATTATTGTTTGGACAAAAACGCACCAGACACAGGAGCCGCCCCCTTCCAAACCCTTCCTCCCTCTTCTTGCTTTCATTTTTCTTGGTGGTTTTGGGAGATCCAAGCGTTTTTCAAACTTTGAAGTTGATTTTCTTGAAAAGAAAAGGGGTTTTCTAGCTCTTTGGAACGTTTTCATCCGGTTTCAACAAGGTAAGCCTCCAAATCCTAAGTTTTTTTTATTTTCATCTTCTTTTCTTGTTATTTGATGTTGGTTAGGATATTAAAAGATGAAGAAGAGGTAGATCTATTGTCTCTTTGTAAATTTGACATGAAAAATCTAGATTTGTTCAAATTTGAGATAGATTTTATTAAATATCAAAAAATACAGAAAAATAATAATAAAAAAATGATATATTTATGTAATGATGGGCATAGATCTATGAGTTTCACATGTTTGCTTAAAATTTCATTCAAAATCTTAAGTTATGAAGATTAATGTATTAATGTGATTATTAAAATATGAAATAAAATTTAAAATGTAAAATAATTTATAAATTGTCTACTCTATATTCTAGAAGTAAAAAATGATTAGATTTAGATTTATATTTTAACTTGTATGTTTTAAGTATAAATTTTTTAGTTTGAAATCTTATTTTTAAGTAATTAAGTTAGTTAATGGTATAATATATTATTACTTAATAATGTTTAAATGTGATATTTGTATACAAATTTTGGACATGACCTCAACTTATATTTATGTTCTTCATACACTTTAAGTCATACTTTTATAAATATGTTCAATTAATATTTGTAATTTATTTAATTTGTTAAGCATATACTAATAATTTATTATTTTCGTAATTTAATATTTATAATTTATAAAAAGTTAAAATTCTTTTAATGTAAGGATAATTTTAACAACATTTCAAGTCATACTATTCTTACTTGTTATTTAATGTATTTTTTTGTTCTTATTTCTCTTTTGTTCGTTGTCATTAGATGGCCGCCCCACCCCCTCGTCGAGAGTCCGGAGACATCAAATGGCAGTATGGGAGCATGGTTGATGGCAGTAAGCACAAGTTCAAGTGCAACTACTGTCAGTTTATAGGACAGGGAGGTGGTGTTTCTCGATTGAAGAAGCACCTTGCAGGAGGAAAAGCTGTTGGGTATAATGAAGTGGTTGGTTGTAAAAATGTTCCTGGGGAGGTCAGGACACAGATGGCTCAACACTTGAAAAGTTTGAAGGAAGTGCACTTAAAGAAGGCTACAGACAAAGAGAGTGAAGAACGCATGATCTATGGAGTTGCCGGCAGGGGAGATAATGATGAAGAAGGAGGTTAGACTGAGTCTGATGGCGATGATGATGTTCATGAGGTATATGGATGTAAGCCTCCTTCTCCACGTACTCGACGAGTGTTGGAGCTCAGTAAGCATGAGCATCAGGAGAGAGAATTTATGAGAGCTCAGGGGATTACTTTGAAGGGGGCTCAGCAGGGTGTTGGTGGATCATCAAGTGCTGGTGGGAGTTCCTCTAGGGGGCAGGCTCAATCTAGGAGGAGTGTATCCTCTTATTTTACTACTGGACCAGCACCTACAACTTGGCCTCAGAAGCACAAATCAAGCACTCATGTTGAGGAGGTTGACCCTTATGTGTTTTTTAGGGAACGTGGGAAACAAACAAGGGTTGATGATAGCTACAATAAGAAGAGTAGTTCAAGATATATTTTGGGAAGGGTTGTGACAAAATTTTGGTATCATACAGGCATCTCCTTCAATGCAACAAACAACCCTTACTATTCTAGTATGATCCATGAAGCACAAGTTCAAGAGTTACATGTTAAACCCCCCACTCCAAAAGAACTGGCAGGAAAATATCTTGATGATGAGGTAAAGGAGATCAAGAAGTACATTGGTTCTTTCAAGAAAAAGTAGGAGAAATATGGGGTTACCTTGATGTGTGATGGCTGGTCAGAGACCACCAAAAGCAGTCTGATTAATTTTCTTGTGTATTGCACCAGACAAGTGTTCTATCAGAAGTCTGTGGATGCATCAAATCAGATACACAATCATGAATACATTATGCAACTGATGGACAGTGTCGTGGAGGAAATTGACGAGAAATACATTGTCCAAGTGGTGACAGATAATGGCTCTGCGTACAAGAAGGCAGGAGAGGAGCTAATGCTCCGTAGACCTCATTTGTTCTGGACCCCATGTGCAGCCCATTGTGTAGATTTGATGCTGAAAGAAATTGGACAGTTGGATGTTGTCAAGAAGAATGTTGCCAAAGCACAGAAGATTACACGATACATCTACAACCATTCTTATGTATTGAGATTGATGAGGGATCATAGACATGGTGAGTTGTTAAGGCCTGCAATCATAAGATTTCCCACGAACTTCATTGCCTTGTAGAGTATGTTGAAACATAAAGTAGGCTTGAAGCAAATGTTTAGAAGTGACGAATGGATGCACTCTAGATTTGCTGGGACAGACGAGAGAAAGAAGATTGAAAGCTTGGTGAACAACAGTGATTTCTGGGTTAAAATAAAACTTATTGTACAGGTTATTGAGCCATTATATGAGGTCTTGCGCTATGTGGATGAAAATCGGACACCAACCTTAGGGTTGGTGTATGCCAAATTGGAGATTGCAAAGAGGAAGATACCTATAATCTCAAGAAAATATGCAGAGTAATTATTGAAGATTGTAGAAAGGAGGTGGGACTTTTAGATGGACAAAGAGTTGCATATGGCAGGTGAACAATTTACATTTCATGACCTTTGGTGATAATTTTAACTTTTATAATGATGCTTGATGGGTGATTTTCTTTTATTACAGCGTATTATCTCCATCCGGCATTTAAGTACGCTCATTCGTTGGCGTACAATGATGACTTGATTGCAGCTGTGACAATGGTGGTCAATTAACTTGTAGGTGATCCGAATGCAGCAGTAGAAGCAATTAATGAAGTAGGGTGGCCAATCTATTATTCTATCATTTATTTGCATCTGTTATGCAAAGGTCGTAATAATATTGTTACTTATGCAGATAAAAATCTTTCGGGAGGCAGTAAGGACATTTGCAGAGCCATCAGCTATAGCTGGCCGTAAGAGATCTAATGCTGGTATAAAAAGAACTTTGTTTAGAAAACACTTCCACATACTGCTCTTTTTATTTTTCATATCTTGATAGACTTCTATTGTTTGTTTTGTAGCTGACTGGTGGTTGAATTATGAAAAGTCTGCACCAACGTTGAGAGACATAGCCACCAAAATTTTGTCGCATACTTCTTCCTCCAGTAGATGTGAGCGGAACTGGTCTACGTTTGCACTGATACATATAAAGATCAGGAATTGATTGTCACACATCCGCTTGGACAAGCTTGTGTATGTCCACTATAATATGAGGCTGAGGATTAAACATTTGCAACATGATGCAAAGAAGGGAGAGGTAACTATGATCCCACTGATCTTAGTTACCTTCGAGATGATAAGGATCCTATAGTTGCTTGGGTTGCCAGAACAACAGATCATGGGGAACCAGAACTCGATGAGACATTAGATCCTGATGAGGGTCCTCGTCCGAACACCTTCTTGACAGAAGAAATATCAGCAGCAACATCAGGTAAAGAACAAGATGATGAATATATTGTTGGTTCAGGTCATGATCAAGAGCATGCACAAGGTCATGATCAAGAGGTTGACTTAGAGGCTGATGATGATGATGATCAATTGGTCACAAGGGGCATAAGCGCATGTTCGCGCGAAGATTTTTCTAACCTTCGTCGGGACCTGACCTAGACACATCTCTCCTATGTCGGATTATTCGGAAATCCGTTTTTTTTTTTTTTTTTTTTATCTAGAGAATTATAGGTCGGTTTTATATTTTATCGGACTATGAGAGCTTGGGATTAGCCCTCAGGGAATCCGGGACTTCGAATCAAGCGAAGATTCGAGTATATGACCTCTCTCCACTGACCTCGGTCAGTGTTAATTACGCTGAGCGACTGCTCGGCAACCCTTGATTAACCGTCCGTATGATGCCCTTAATCATGCAAAACTACTACTATAGGCAGCGCATGCATATGAAGATATATTTTAGGTTAAACTCTTGGCCTCACCCAAGTTTAGGATGTGTTTATATGATTTTGGATTGATTTCAAGCTATCTGGATTAATTCCAAGTATATTGGATTGACTCCAAGTATTCTGGATTGATTCCAAGTATTTTAGACCCATAAGGGTATTTTTGTAATTATGTCAAGTTGGAGGGTATAGGGAGATTATGGTTATTTAAGTGTATGAAATGAGTTTTAGTGATTTAGGAAGGTTTCAAAACCTTAGGAGGTATTTTAGGGTTATTTCCAGTGTGTTTGGATTGTAAGGGTATTTTGGTAATTTTGCCCAAATTGGATTTTTAGACTTAAAGTCTATTTTTATATTTTTCTGAGATTTTTATTTATTTTTATCATATTGAGGGTATTTTGGTAATTTTACCCATCTTATTAAGGTTTGGAGGGTATTTTGGACATATGAGAGATTTTGATATTTTTAAGAATTTTCTGTGATTTTTACAGATTTTTAACATGTGTGAGGGTATTTTTGTAATTTGTATTAAGCTCTAGGGGCATTTTAGTCATTTCAGATTTTTATATATTTTCAGATTTGGTTCTCTGTTTTTTACTGGTTTTTACTGAATTTTACTGATTTTTTTATTAATTTTACTGATTTTTATTAATTAATTAGGTATATGAGGGATATTTAAGTTATATTTGGATTTATGTAATTTCCAAATTTTGTTTTCTGATTTTTACTGAGTATTACTGATTTTCACAGAATTTTTCTGATTTTTATATTTATTTTATTAATTTTAGATAATTTTCGCAGATTTTATTAATTAATTAAGTATGGAGGTATTTAAGTCATTTTTTTTTTAAAAAGTATAATGTTTCATTATTAAGTTTTAATTATGAGTCTAAGATTAGTTATGTATGGGATGAGGCCAATGATATTTTAGAATATTTAATTATATGTTTTATGTATTTTAATTAGTTATAAAACTAATTATTTTACATATGAAAATATAGTAACATAGTGTTACTTAAATAGTAGATCCATGAACACACATGCACAGACATATGCTCAAAGAACAACATAGGCATTTCATTCATCATTTCGGCATAACCCCGTCTTATAGGACGGTGATTTTACAACATAAATTTGGCAGAGCTTCCCCTTAGGAATAAACCTTAGGAAGAGAGCCCTCCAAGAAAATATCGCCTCCAAATCGCAGCAAACCCGGGCAAGAGCACCGGATTTGGTCTTCAAACTGGCAGAGTTTCCCTTAGGAAATTTTGGGCCAAATGGGCATGGGGCTTCTTCTTAGTTCTTACCCCTTGGGGGGTATTTATAGGCTTCAAAGCCTTAACCGGTGGGGGTACCCACCGGAATGCTTGAGGTGGGGGGTACCCACCGGTTCCATCATCTCTCCTCCCCTCTTCTTTTTTTTATATATTTTTTGGCCAATGGGTGGAAAGAGAGATGAGAGGGAGAGCATGCAAAGGAGAGAAAGGGGAGGGTTCGGTGGGCACCCCCACCGGCTCCAACCGGTGGGGGGTCTCCCCCACCGGTTTTGAGAAACCGGTGGGGGGGTTCCCCTCCCATTTCTTCCTTCCTTTTTTCTGCTTTTTGGGGCTCATTAATGAGCTTGGGTGGCAGATTTGGGGGATGGGCCAATGTGAAAAGGGTTTAAACCCCTTAAATCCAGATTTGGCTCCATGTGAAAGGGGGTTTTAGGGTGAGTATTAAATGGGGTTCACATGGGATTCTTAACCCATGTGTGAATGGGGTTAAGATTCTCATTAACTCCCTCCATCCTAATTAATCCCCCCCCCTTTCTTTGAATTTTAAAATGAGAGAGAAGGGAGGGATCCTCCTCCCCCCCCACCGGTTTCCCTCTTGGAACCGGTGGGGGGGTTCCCCAACCGGTGGGGGGGCTTCCCCCTTCTCCCTTTTGCTTTAAAAAAAGGGTTTCAACAGCGCAGTACCTCGGGATGATGATGCAGAGTGGGAGTGGCTAAACAGGGTCCTGCACCTCAGCGTCCTCCAGTATGCACCTCAACGTCCTCCAGCTGCACTAGCAGCTTGGCATCCATCTAGATTTCAGCCTGTATAGAGTGGACCTGCACAGCGACAACCTTCTAGTCAGAGTTCACGACATTCCAGTGCACGCCCTCCAGCACGTCTCCCAGCTGGTGTAGTGCAGAAGCAAGCAGGTGGCAAAGAAGTAACTTCAAAGGATAAGAAGGGATGGAGTGGCATAAAGTCCCAAATGTCAAAGGTGTTAGTAGGATCCAAGAAGGGTAAGAAGAAGAAGGATGCAGTCTCAGAGAGTGGATCTTCTTCATCAACTGGAGATGATACAGATGATGGTGATGCGGGGAGTGGTGGGGATGGTGGTCAGGGTGTTGTTCGTGGTGGTGGTGGTCCTGGTGTCAACCATACTAGTGGGGGTTGAGCTGGCGGTAGCCGTGGTAGTGGGGGTGGGGGAGATAGGGTCCTTTATACTGGGGAGTAGGACTTCACGCACACTACTCAGGATACCGACCATAGAGCTCATGGGCCAGATGACACTGTGGAGGCACTACCTCGTGCTCTGATAAAGGTTTCGTATCGTTGGAGGAGACAGTAGGCAAACATACCAGATCAGATGCGCACTAACTCATCCTCATATGATGAGCATTTTTATAATCCTGACCCTGGTACCATCTGAGAGAGTTTGATGGGCTGAGTACACAAATGAGAAAAGCTCAGGTGTGAGACATTATAGTTCTGATGCATTCAACTCCTAGTGGCGGCCACAAACATGATATGAGAGTACATCGTCTTACAGTGGTGATCATTCGGTCTCAGGATACCAGTAACCAACATTGGTTCCGTATGGATATTCTACTTCATATGCATATCCATATGGTGGTCACAATTATGGTGAAGGCGTACCTTATGTTCTTGCAGTACCACAGCCAATCATATACAGATCGAGTGATGTGACATATCAACAGTACTCAGCAGAGTTTCATCAAAGATATAACTCCTATATGACTTGGAGCCAATATCAGGACTATGTGATGTCCAACTATCAAGTTCAGTTACTAGGAGATGCTTCGACATGGACTTATAGCTATGCCATGCCTACACAGTATCCATATTAGGGCCATTATTGGTATTTCATTCTTTACTTTTGCTGTGATTTTAGACGCTTAAGTCTTAATATGTTTGTCTCATTTTAATAATTTAATATGATTCAATAGTTCAAAATTTCAAATGAAGATCATATTCTTAAATTATTCTTTCAATTCTTCTTTTGCAGATGCCACGTGAACGACGTCATCCAGCATGGGATCACGGGTACACAGTCCCAAGAGATCGACGGATCTATTGTCTTTACTGTGGACACCTTGTTAGCGGGATCTATCGTTTCTCGGAGCATCTTGCGGAGATACGCAGAAATAGGATCCCATGTCCTTCAGTCCCTCATGATGTCTGTATACAATTCCAATAGTTTCTGAGGCAGGAGGAGCCATCATCTACCACATGACGTACACACCCGATAGCCAGGCCGCCTACATCGTCGACTCGTTCATTGTCATTTACGTCTACTGGAGGATCTAAAACAGAGATCGTGGATGCTGTGAGAGCATTTTTTTTTAGAGTTTCATATTCCATCTACTATTGTTCACACACCATCATTTGTTCAGATGATTAGATGTATTCAAAGACAGTCATATGTCCCACCTCTTACTCAAATTGAGTTAGACTTTGGTGGAAAGGATGAGGAATCTATTGCTTCTTTTGATGATTTTGATGAGGATGATTGAGTTATTTTATGACTCATGTAGTACTACTACTGCATATGTCATATTGTCATATATAATATCATGTCTGAAAAACTTATGAGTTTTCAGTGTTGATACTTGAAATTTTATATTTCATCCTTCTATGAGATTTGGTGTGGCACTTTCTTTTGCAAATTGATATTTCTTGTATTCAATTCTTCTTAATTAGTATGCTAAGGACCTAGGATATCTTTTTTACATAATTAAATGTATGAAATTGATGTTTTCTTGTTAAATGTGACTCATAATCATTTACCGTAATAGAAACATATAGTATAATTTATAAAATTGCATATTTATGTCAATAAATTGAAGATTTTTCTTCAAAAAAATAAAAAAAACTGAACATGCCTGAACCAGACCGACTCGTACAAGTCGGCCCAAGTCGCCCAAGTCAGATCATATCTGACTCGTATCTGGCCGGACCCGATCCGATCCAGATCCGCGATATGGCGGACCTTGATCCCGCATCCAACATAAATAGATGGCCAAATAAACTGTTACTTCTGTAGCAGTGACAATAAATGGCATTCATTTTCCAAGTGTCGTTGCAAAACTACAGTTACGGCAACTATGCTAATTAATACAGAAAAGAATAAAGAAAAAACCACCAAATAGGGTCATGTAAATACTAAAATTGTGCACAAAATTGGCTCAAACTTAAGTGAAAATGGTGAATATGCAGCATGCTGCTGAACCAAATCATCAGAAAACTCTACACTCAGAATCAGCTTAAATATTTTTTATTGAAGCAGCTGACTTTAGGAGATACAGATATCATTTGACATTGGACTACGAGCTGAAAATATGCTTCGCAAGATGAATTCCTCTGAAATCATATTCTTGAGCATTATGTATCTTTAAATGAATAGATCTTCTCAATGGTGCACATAAGTGGAGATGTAAAATAATAACTAGGGCTGGCAAACAGCTGACGGGTGGCTGTACATAATATTATGATGGTCAGCGTTTCATGCAAACTGGAAAATTTCAAAATCACGGAAAGTTTGCCCAAGTTCTCTGATTCACTGTCTTGGTCATCTAGGCAAGCAAGAAAATTCTTCGCCACTCCCCATTCTCCTCACTTACCAGTCTTTGTCAATAGCAAGTTGTCTGGTTTTCTTTTCTTTTCCTATTAATTTGCTGCTGTCTTTTACCTAATGAGTCCCTTTTGCTATTATCTAATCTCTTTCACAAGCATATATATGGTCACATTTTTTTGTTGTTGCTTGTTCTTTCAGGATATGCTCCTATAACTTGCTGGTCCCTTTGCTTCTAAGTTGTAGCCTCTTGCTGCTGCTGATGCTTTTGATTTTAAATTCAATACTGTTGTTCTTAATTGAATGTAGCCTTAGTAATTCAAGCATAGGTGAATACCATCTTTTGGTCGTGTCTAATGTCCTGCATTTTTAATGATTACCTATTTCCTTTTCCTGTTCTCCACGATTACAAGTACTAATAACTGTGTTGAATATTTTATACACTTTATGATACTTAGGATTCTCAGAAGCCTCACTTTTTGGTGTTTGCTTTGCTTTTCTCTTTCAAATATCATTTTTTCCTTCTGCAACAACTTTGAAAAATAATCACCTTAAACACCTACAAGCTCACCAAGGCATTCGAGGCTATGGTGAACAACTTGGTCAGCTCGCTCGCCTCGTATCTTTAACTACACAATTGGTTGTTAGCCTGGTTTCCAAACCTCCCACATGTTGTGTCACACATACGCTGTAAGATAATTGACAAGAAGTGGAGGCTACCCTATATCCTGAGGTGCCAAATTTCAGGTCATTGCTTGTTAATGGAAAGTGAGTATTGGATGCTGGAAAACCAGCACCTGTACCACGGTAACAAGACATCAGAAGATAGGAGAAAAATAATAATATAAGATGTAACTAAAAAGTAATAATATGGAACTACAATAGTATGTGTGTGTGTG
This sequence comes from Zantedeschia hybrid cultivar, assembly GCA_030544215.1. Classification (NCBI taxonomy): domain Eukaryota; kingdom Viridiplantae; phylum Streptophyta; class Magnoliopsida; order Alismatales; family Araceae; genus Zantedeschia; species Zantedeschia hybrid cultivar. Next base: position 45,377,432 of record JARZZO010000013.1, on the reverse strand, counting down.
TGTGTCACTAAAACATTGTATGGTAGAGAGATGAAAGAATTATTGTCTACCACAAGAAAAGGGAACTAGAAAAACAATACAACTATACAAGCTGAGATATGGTAACAACTTACCAGCTTTGCATAGGTCATAGCATCAATAACATTCTTTATCACTGGCAGTGGCTGATAATGTCGTGCAGTATCTGCATAAGACAAGCTTCAGTCAGTTAAAACACGAACAAGTGGTCTGGCATTGGATACACAGATTTTGTTTACAATCATTCCACAAAACAAAGCCTTCATTCTGTTATGCTGCTTAAAACTAAGTCATTATGCTATAGATGTTTGTTTATGCAGAGTATACTGGTGTGTGTGTAAAAGATTCCACTTTGATATAGAAGCCAGCTCACCAATTAAGAGTCCTCTATAGAGGAACCTTGGCTGATCGATAATAATCCATGGAGCAAGATAGAGTTCAACATTTCTGGTGGTAAAGTTAAAATGGCACAGTTGACTAAATGTCTGCGAGATTAGAAATCGTGAGATTAACTTTGTGTTTTTTTCTTTGGCAATAAAATATGAATGTATATGTCTAAATGCATGGCTGCAGCTTACCTGTAAACCATGAAGAGCCCCATAAACAGTTTGTGCCTGCATTACATTACATTATCATAATTAGAGGATTAAAATAGTACTCTCAAATTGAAAATAACTTTATATAGCTCCAGATAATTAATAATATTATAGAATGTATGTAATAAGGCCAGAAGAGTCCAGCATTAACATTTTTCCAGGATATTAGTTCATTGAAACAGCATAACAATTACACATGCTACTTCTCACACCTACATGCCAGTCCTTAATGAATGATCACTGACGAGCAAATAAGAATCAAAGATGCTGTCTTCCTCATGTTAATCTTGTTTGTTATAGAGCATCAAAGAAGCCACTAAATTATCACCAATTAAAACTCAAGAAATAAGTATTTTACACCGATAGATTGTTAGGGGAATAACTAGAAATTATCAAAACTAAATAATGTAATAATTCACGTGGCTCATACCAACCTCAATTCTCCCAAAGAGTTGATCCCCAGTCGAAGGAATGGATAACTTATAGGATTCGTCAATACCAAAATTCAGCTGCACAAAGAAAAAAGAAAAAAAAAAAACGTTGACAAATCTTAATGATAGGTGGGAGGTCATTCGTAAATATTATAAAAAGCAAAGCATGCCAGACAAGATATATTGTTATGGAATTGTGGCAGCAGTACTAATTTCATAGACCAACCTCACCAAAAAAGCTAATCCAAATGGTACATTCTCAGGATTTGTTGCAATATTAAAAACATAATTAGAGTTTGATGCACAATAGATGGAGTTTAATTTACAGAGAAGAGAACCAGCACATGCCAATATACCATCAAGTCCCTTCACACATAAGACTTATCACCCTCTTTTGTGGCTTCAAACACAAAAATGGTACCTAAATTCCTTTACAAAAACCAAGCAACTTTAGAGGCCTCCAAAAGCACATTTACCCTATCATCGGACGAGAACACCACCACAACAAGACCTGCCAACACATCGGAACTGCTCGCCGGGCCGCCGCCGACATGAGGAGCGACAACAATATCGACCATCCTCAAGAAGGCATCCTTTAAGATCCCCGAGCCATCTGCGTAGCTACTTCCATCCGTCCTCAATTTGAAATCCTCGCTCAGATAGAGTGTCTTCGATCCATGGTTGACGGATTTTGGCATCGGCCACAGGTTTAACCCATCAACCACTACCCCAAAGACCATAACATATACCAAAAGAAGACCCAGAAGGAGACCTGGGCTTGCCCCAGTGCCCAAAAGGAGTGGCATTTCTGTGAAATTATGCAATTTGGCTTTGAAGCCTCTCAGTAGAGAGAGAGAGAGAGAGAGAGAGAGAGAGAGTTATCCCTCAAAAAGATCCCTTCTTTTTGCAATTTTCTGCAAATGCAGGCAGATCACAGGGTCTGTGGCATCATGCACTGGAAATCTCAGCGCCAATGAGGAGATAAACCCACCAAATCAAACCGGGAGATGAATCTACCTGCCAAAGGAGCAGCATTTCGTAATTAAAATTAGAAACAAGCCAGATTACCAATCTAGAGAGAGAGAGAGAGAGAGAGAGCATATTACAGAGGCAGACTCCAAAATCGGCACGCCAGAAGCTTTAGAACAATGCCGTGCATGCCAGTGGCAGCAAAAAAGGATCAAATCCGGGGGGGGCAGCCGTACAATGGAGGCGAGGAGCAGGAAGCCCACAGGTGTCACAGAACAGGATAAACAGAGAAGAAAAGGGAGAGGGAAGGGGACAAGCTGGGCTCACGCGGGCGGGTGGCGGCCTTATCAGCTGCCGGCCGCCAGAATTGGATTCGGGTGCGGAGAGAGGAAGAAGACAAGAACAACCCAGCAAAGTTGCATGTAGAGAGAGAGAAACAAGTAGCAGAGGAGAGAGAGAGGTAGCAGAGGAGAGAGAGAAATAGCAGAGGGGTATTTATGGAAGGAAAAGGTGTTGGGCTCCTCCGCTGCAATAAATTTGTGTTTTGGCGGGACGGAGGCGTGGCCCCGTGGGGTTTCTTAAATGACGAGTTTACCCTTACAATTTCCTCCAATTCCTTTTGTGTCCCCACCCCCACAAGCTCTGTTGTGACTTGTTAGTTGTGAGGTGGGTGGCAGCGATCCAGCGTGTTTAAAAAACCAGGATCTCCGGAATCGAATCCGATGCCTCAATTAATATTAGGATAATTAGCATTTATAATTCATATAAATCAATTTTAAGGTAACCTAACTAAATTTTTTTAACATTTTCTTTTAAATAAGTCAACTATTGCTCATTGGATCATGGAATTCTAGAACACTCACTGCATCCCGGTCGCACGAGGACGATCACGTGGGTGATCTGTGCGTCGGATGGAGGATCAGACGGCAGCTGGGCATGCCATGTGTCGCGATGGGAAGATGGATGATGGTGACGGCAGCACGAGCCCTGTCGGGTCGACTTTCCTTGTCGGATCCGCGGATCCGACGCGCCGGGAGTTGCCTTTCTGTCCTGCATACCCGCGCCCACGCCGCCCTACGTGGTTGTGCTCTTGTAGTCTTGTGGGTTGGAATGACTAGTTGTAACATCAATGGAAAGAAATTTTCTCTGTTTAATTTATGATTATTTATAATAAAATAAAGTACCTAATAATTTTAATATTCAAACAAAAGAATATGAAGATTTCAGCGGATTTCAATGACTCTTAAGCATGTGAAGCATTGCAACAAGTATATTTTTTTATTTTTAAATTTTTTATGTCAGATGATATATGTTCATACAAATTAATCTCTGATTGGATGATTCGAAATATTTTAAAAAAGTCAAAAAATTACTATTAAACTCAACTTATTAAGAGTTTTTTCTTTATCATTCACCGGGGCTTGATTTTATATTTTTTAAAATTTCTTGTGTCGTCCTATTAATAAAGACATGTGGGGCATATGTAAGATTCGACCAAGAAAAATTACAAAACAAAAATTATGTTTATTACAATCCCCCCCTACTGCAAATTATATCTATTGCAATGACGCCTGTGTAGCAGGGAGAAGCATTAATGTCTAAAGAACTATTATTCAAAAGATGGATCAGCTGCGTAGGACAGTTGGTTTACCCACCTCCCTTGCAAAAGGAAGGTCTCAGGTTCGATTCTGGTTGGGTCTAAAAACCCCATGCAGTTCATAGGTATTGTTGGGATATTTATTTTCTAGTATGTGAGATTACTTCCCCAGAAATCAGACGGACCTGGAACTGTCGCCTAATTAGGCGGATCCATCAACCAAGCCGGAATTATCTCCAACTTTAGAGGATTATCTCGGATTCCCGATTAGAACTCCGGTCATTACAAAATCTAAACATGGATCATATCACCTGTGTTGGGCCCATGGTTTTATATCACTGTTATTACAATATCTGTGGAGCTTGGAAGGCCTAAGTTTATAGTGTTTTACCTAGTAATTGGGAGTGCTGGAGGCACGAGACAGAGAAGGACGGGTTGGTTTGCATTATAAAAGAGTAAAAGACTAATAGGGGTGGATGTGCGTGATGTCGGACAAACACTAATAGGGCCTTCCATAGGAGGGGAAACAAATGCGGCCCTCATGGGCATGTGGGCACTGGGCATACTATTAGGGCCGCTTTATTATGTAAATGTGGTATGATAGCTTTCTTATTTTCAGATCTCTTATTTTAAAAATAAGAAGAATTTATTTTAGATGAAATAAATAGTCCAACAAAATAAGTGATTCCTGCCTTTTAAGTGAAATGATTTATTCTACTTATTTTAAGAATAATGCGTTTACGTCAAGAATAACGTATCCGCATTATCAAAGCGAATAAATCGTATAATCCGTCCTATTCGACCCTTATCTCACAAACAAACCGGCATTTAGAGAAGGGTGATGGTTGAGTCAGGGCATTCCACATGATTGCTAACTCCTTTAGTCCTTTGATAGAGGTATAGGCATTTTGTTTTAATATGCATCTACTTAATTCTTTTGAGTGTGGATCTCAAGAGAAATGATGTAATCACTTGTCTCAGGTTGACATACAAGTTGCATGAGACTAGATGAAAGGCAACAGGCCATCCCCCTCTTCTCCGGGCTCCCAATTTTGTCTTCTCTTTCTCTTCCCATATAGCTTAATGAAAACTCGGTTATCACTTTTCGTCTAAGTCCATGCAACTTGTGGATCGATCTGAGGTATGAAGGGGAACTGCACCCATTGTGCTTAAACATGAAGTTAGGGCATCCCATAAGAAAATTTGGGAAGGTATCCTATAAGAAGATTTGGGCATTATGAACCTCGGATCCCTCTCCAATCAATGGCCACAATGTGCAATGTCACGGGGAACATGGTTAGCACTTAGCAGCTTGTGAGGGGCATGCTTTCCTCCCATAGTGGGACCATGCCACTAGGATCCCTTGTCCTAATTATAACCTTCCATTCCCTCACAATTCATTGATCAGGGTAGAAATGTCTATACCTATCAACAGGATTAGATGGGCATACTGGGAAACATAGGTGAGACCAGTAGTTCATATCCTGACAAGGTACAGACTAGGGGTAGCATCCAGCTGATATTTTGATCACCTTGTGCCCTAGTGGAGACTCCAAAACAACTCTGCACGCATGAAAAGCAGATGTAACTCAAAGAACATGGATAATCTTGATATGCCACCACCTTTTTAATCCAACTTCTAAAAAAAATATTAGTATTACAAGTAATACTATTTTAAAACGAATAAGTGATGGGTCCCATGTTAAAATAACTTTTGACACATTTAATTTTTAATACATCAAGTAATCAAGCGGCTCCTTATGGTTGCGACAAACAAAGTGGTAAAACTTACAATATAATAGTATGAGTAAATACTCGGCATTGTATGGGGTGCAGCTTAAATTTTTTATTTTTTTATTATTTTCTTTCATGATCGGTTCCATCATGTCTAACATGATTCGACATGAATTGGACTTGATTTTTTATTTTTTATAATTTTTTAATTGTACGATCAGAGATCAGATTATACCAATGTGTGGATCCGACCATAAAAAATAAAAAAATATAAACTTGATGTTGCAATCATATGTAGCTTTTATTGCATTGTTTGATCGTCCATGAAAAAATGGATGCGCCAATCTATTTCAAATTAAAAGAAGTGTGACTTGTTGTAGTATTAGATCTTTACCAAGGGCAAAGTTTGAGAGATACTCCAAAATTGGAGATAATTTTGAACTGGTCAATAATTTCGCCTAATTAAAATAAATAGAGAAAGACTTGCTACACATTCAGGCGGTACTTATTCTTTTAGGTTGGCCCCAACTCAATCTACGTACGTGACTATACAATCCGATCTCTAATTGGACGACACTAAATCATTTGAAAATTCGAAAAACCTACCCATACTGAACAGTAAAAAAAATTTAATGTCCATTTGAGGTCAGTTTTCAAAATTTCAGATTTTTTAGGGTGGTTGTATCGGAGATCAGATTGTACGGTCTTATATGGCATAATGGAGCCCACCTAAAAGTTTTTATTTTTTTTTAAACAAAAATACCATCAGGCAGTGTAGCAAATTTTTATCGAAAAAGTATTAGCATATAGAGTTCAACTTGTCGCACATCCTGCACCGCGCTGCGCTTAGTTCAGACAGCAGCAAGCGGTGCAGTAAGCTTTTTTTTGCTTTTTGTATTTAATTTACTGAGCAGGGGGAGGCCCCTAGCTTGGCATTGGACGGTTAGAAAAATTCAAAAAAAAAAACAGAAAACAGACCGCACACTCGCGCAATCTAAGCCAGCAGGCATTTCTCTAGTATATATTGCACAGATTAGACATTTTGAGCAAGTTTGGGCTTGAGGTGGGATTGGATCCAGGCCGGCTAAAAAGGATCTTAGATGAATCGGGTTGCGTCCGGTTAGATCGGACTGAAAGCTTCTTACAATGGGGCAGGTTAAGGTTGGTATCAACTCGGACGTAACTCAACTCCGGTTCCAGAACAACCTACATCAAGGAGCACCATAACTCAAGCTGAGGTAGTTCTGAAAATGTTGGGATGTATAACCTGTTCTAGAGTCTAACAATTTAAGAGATCTTAAGGGTATATTTTCCATCCTACTGCAGATCTAGGCAACGGTGATACGAAAATTAATGTTGCTACAGGATGCACCCCCGAATAATAGATTCAAACAAAAGATTTAGTGCATGTCGAAGGCCTTTCTACTTGTCTGCAACAGGTTCATCTGGACCTGGACCTCTGATTCTACACTAAACTTGTGGTGGAAGAGAAACCTTCTATGGCATGCATGACTTGAGTGTTACACAGTTGACATTTAAAAAGTGCCTATCAAGTTTTACTTGCTTAAGGCAAGCTTGTTATCTTTGAGACCATGAGGATTTTGAGGGCAAAACAGTTCCTTCCCAATTGGATAAGTTGCAGCTTTAAGTTATTGTCTGTTGTGTTTTTACAATTATTAAGCAGATTTGTAAGATTGGGTCCTCTGCCTTGCCAAAAGGATGGACAAGCCAGGGATGTTGTTTATGATCCAGTGAGACAACCTAAAGAACATTAAAGATGGTCTAAAAAGTCATAACCCAAGTTAGTGATGCACTCTGCTTTAGATATATAGTTAGTGATGCTGATCATGCATGCACTATTTGACATCCTTGCAAAACTGTTGCAAACTAGGTGTTGCAACCTTTACAACAAGAAGTGGTCCCTTTTTGTGTGGAAGTGTTCCTTGCAAGAATTTAAAAGGAGACCTGCTAATACTTCTGCAAGCGCAGAGAAGACATTGACAGTAGTTGTGGAAGTAGGGGGGGAATGGCCAATGTATAGCAATCCTACAGTGCATAGATCCTCTTGTGCAATTCTGAATCCGACTCCACAGCTACAGACCAAGAACGCGATTTGCTCCTTGAGTTCCTCCTCAAACTCCTAGTGTTCTTTTGTTCCATTCGATACATGATGATGCAGTAGCACATGGAGCCAATGGTGGTGAGCATGATGATAGCACCAATTGCCATGGTTGCCCAGGCGAGCCACCAGCTGCTGCGGCCTACTACAACGTATGTGAGAGAGACAAAGGCCACAGAAATGAAAAGGCAGGCCAGCCACATCAATTTGTTGATGACGAACACCATGTGTTTCTTTGCCTTCTGCTCAATAACAATTATGGAAGTTTGGACAACTACCACAGCAAGAGAGATGAATAGTGCCAAAGAGTCAGAAACAAAGAAAATAGTGAAAGCTGCACCCTTTGCTATGTACGCTTCCCCAAGTGCGTATCCTTCTTGTTCAGTTTCCACATATTGCCCAGGCACTGTAAAGATAGCGGCAAAAGCGATAGTGGCAATAAGGACAGCAACAACTGTGTTGGAATTGATGGCATTGTTGAGACCTTCCACATGCAACTTCTTTAACCTCTTCTTGATCTTCTGGACCCGGATCCCAGTTTTACGGGTCTGTTGCAGTTGAGATTGGACACCATGTTTTATGTCACTGACAGTCTGCTTTAGTTGCTTAGCAGGGCTAGGTGGATTTGCATGCTCTTTTGCAGTCACAGCGCCAACATCTCGTAAAATGACAGTTATCACTTCATTACCATTTTTTTCTGAAATGTCAAGTGCAGTTTCACCAGCTGTATTAAATGCATTGACATTGATGCCCTCTACTGTCACCAGAGCTTGAACTATCTGCAGGCCAAAGAAATGGATTCACAGGAGACATCAGACTACAAGAAGAAATAAAATTTCATAATGGTTATAACACTCTACGATGTAAACATAGATGAAGAGAAACCATGCAACAGAAATACCATGGGAATCAAAATAAGCGGACAGAGAACAGAGATCAACTAACGGGCTTACACTGGATATGTTTGCTAATAAAGCGAAATATCTTGACATCAGTCTTTGAAAAAAGCCTAAAATCATCTGAACTGGGAAAACTTGCACAGAAGCAACAATTAAAAATTATCAGCATGGCGTGGTATTAATAACGAGTATAACTTGCTGCACTGCCAGGTGGATTTGCACCGCACCACCTGGCAGTGCTTTCAATTTAAAGAAAAATGGTTTTTTTAAGGTGGGGACCAACTCTAACTACATGTCCGTACAATCCGATCTCTGATCGGACAACCCCAAAAAAATGAAAATTAAAAAAATGGCCCCAAATGAACAGTAAAAAAGGCAGTGCACTAAGTTATATTCTAATAACATATAATGCATTTAGAATGGAGCTACATAAAGCTTTGGTGATATTTGCATAGGAGGCGTCTTTGGTGAGGCTTTTTCTTTTCTATACTTGTATCTTTATTTCTTCATTTAATGAAATTGTGATACCATCCACTTAAAAAAAAATGCATTTAGGATGCAGAAAACAGTTTTTTTCATACTATTGATCCTGTCCCACCTAATACACAATGATGCTCTCCTTTTCTTCTCCGTGTCCCTAAAAGAGTAGCCACAATTCTTCAACCTTTTCTCAATCTATTTATTACTATAGTCAAATCTTATAGCCAGAATAGTCAAAAGGGCAATGAATGCACGGACTCCATCTATTTTGAGACAACATGAGGAAATAGCTTGGTGCTTTGATTGGAGAAATGTTTTCAGTCAATGAAGATGTACATCAGGCTTAGTGGAGTCTAGAAGTTCTTGGAGTCCTTTTTTTCTTTTCTTTTATTTCCCCCCCCCCCCTTTTGTGGGTCAGCCTCACTCTCTCATCTCATCAACTGCCTTAGGTGAATATCCAAGGCGCTTCATTAATGCAGCACATACAATCTGTCAACTTACTTCTTTAAACTTATATTTAATCTAAATCCCAGCTTTCATTGTTCCTCTTCCCCTTCCTTCACTTCAGAAACTTTTACTCTTCAATCATCATATAACAAGTCCCTTTCACCTTTTCAAACACAAATTTAAATCACATGTACCTCAAAGTCAAATCAAACTCTTCCTGTGCTTCTCTGCATCAGCTAGTAACCAAATTTCATTATACAGCATATTATAGTGGACGCTTCAGTAAGCGGAGACAAAACTGCTCAATTAATAAGCTTCATACCTGAAGGCTGCAGGTCAATCATCTGAAGGCACATTTTGTCATAATAGTAGAAGGTAAATAATCATTGTCATCAGCAGAGTGCTTGTTGCTTGTTTCTTTTGAGGGCTAACTACAAAGAATTTCTTCAATATAACTGTTACGTTGAGATTGTTCTTGGTATCTTCCTACTGAATTTTCAACTGGAAAGGCAATAGAGCAAGCCAGGCCAGCATCATCTTGTGCACTATGGTTGCTCCTAGTAGTGTGCAGGTTTTCATGCTGCTCATAGCTATTGAGCAAATACCTCTAGCCAGCAGGTGGGAAACTTTCTTCCCTTTGAGGATGGCTCTACTAGATAGGGTTCAGCAGCAGGCAATGCGCCACACTGCCATGGAGTAATGCCCATACAGCTTTTTAAGCAGGCGCGGACCTCCTTTCTGTAGCGACCAAGTATTCTAGACCTTTGCTTTCAGAAGGACTTCGTGTAACATGATAGGAAGTGCTGACATCATTGGGGTGTAGCTGGAGCCTGAGGTCAGAGAAGAATGCCAGGATCTTCAGGGACAATCACAACAGAAACGTCATTGAGAGCCATTGTCCTGCTGCATAGTGATCCCATACACGCAAAACCCTTGTCCTTGCTGGTCATCTTACTAACAGCAGTGAGAAGAACCAATTGTAAATGGCCAACGCATTTCAGCAACAATGAAGTCCGACTATGAATAATCATGCATAACTGCCAATTTATTTAAGGCCTTAAGGGTTTATCTAGTTATTTATATGGGGAGTCTTGGAGCAATTGTAAGCTTGCTGCATGGTGTCTTGGGGATAATGGGTTCAAAACCAGAACATAGCCTCTTCGCAAAAAGCAAGGATAAAACCATGACCTCCCCAGTCCCAGTGGTGGGAGCCTCATGGCACTTGGCTTCCCCTTTTATCTACTTATTCTTTTCTATGGGGGTTGGGTTACACATCACCACGCCTCAACTTTGTGATTTACTAATTGCTTCTTTTCTTCTACTTTCATTTAAGAGAACATGCACATGAAAAGGGTTTTATCTATCTAAAAAATTGTCAGAGAGATGCATATGAGAGATAAAAAGTCTCATCGTTAACATTGCAAAAGATCTAGTAAGTTAACATGGAATGACATCAGTTTCCAGGGGTAACATGGAATGACATCAGTTTCCAGGGGGATACAAGTGTCGCCAAGTCTCTCACTTAGAATTCTCACTGAATCCATCCCTCATACTGGAAAGACAAAAAACATTGTTTGTGGTTCATGTGATTTGCCACCATGACTCAAATTTTCCAATGGATTTCAACCATTTCAAGGTCTTGAAAACCCCACCCAAGGAAGATATAGTGAAGCATCATAGTGTAGATGACATGCTATGAATTACTATAAAAATGTAACAAGGAAAAAGAATTAATCAACTCACCAGAGAGCATCCCTTCTTGGTTGCAATGTGCAGCGGTGTGTTACCTTTGCCATCCTTTATGTTTATAATTGAAGGATCAGGCTTCAGTATCTCCATTACCATATCAACATTTTGCCCTTTCACTGCCACATGCAATGCTGTCTGTCCCTTTTTATCAGTCTTAAAGCCAACACTTGGTTCCTTAGACAAAATGGACTTAACAACTTCAACACGCCCAATTCTAGCTGCAGCATGGAGAACAGTTTTTCCATTGTTTCGAGCAATTATAGCTAGACTGGCATTTGATTCTAGTAGAAGATTGACCACATCTATATGGCCTTGAGTAGCAGCAGTGTACAATGCTGTCACATTTGACGACCCTACTGTCATGGCTAATCCACAGGAAAAAGATAATAACTCTTTCAACACATCTGCAGAATTAAAAAGGAAAAAGAATAAGTTTGACAAGGAGAACTGCTTTTTAGTCTTCAAGAAACCAAAGAACTATGTTAACACATTAAAAAAATAACAATAATAAATAGTTGCATCATACTATGCTAATCAGGTAAAAGCACCACATGCTATACAATTGTGGTTCCTCATCGGGCCGGCTTTGATGTGGACTATCTAGTGTGAGAGAAACAGGAGGAAGTTCAGTGACCAATATAATAGTGCTATTGAATTATTGAAGAGTACTTTTAGAAGAGTGGAAGAGTGGGGAAGAGCTGCTGATATCATTAAAGAAGAAAATTCTGTTATTTTGCAGAAGGCCAGTCTGTGGAGAACTCTGTTTATATGAGGGGTTTTATTCTGTAATTCTGTTTTATTCCCTTGATAAAACAGTACAGTTGTAATTTTTATTTTGTGACTTCTGTAAGACTTGGTTGGGGGTTTGTCCCACCCAGGTTGAGGTGTGTTTTTTTTTTTGGGACCTTCTTTGTACTACTTTCTTCTTTTCATCAATGGAATAGTGACTATTAGTCACCTTCTAAAAAAAAGCATCACATGCTATAGTGTGAAACGGTTGAACGTGGCAGTCCTTCAACATTCTCGGAAATTTGTAGTCTAAATTGAAGGTTCACACAGTAGGTTCTCACCCATAAAGAATGATATAATAATGCATCCCAAAGACCAAGATTAAGGATTTGGAAAGTGTACCCTGTCAATATTTCATCCAAACTAAAAGATTTTAGTCAATCATGGGCAATTTTCTGAACATAATAGTTGTTTTAGGTTGAAAATGGGTCATGTTATTTGTTTGATATCTTTCTTCCAGTACTTGATCACTCTACATTCTTCATGGGGCATTATAGGCCACAACTGCACAACAGTTAAGGTGAAAGCCCAAAACATATTGCCAGATTGGCAGGATTCCCTTTCCACAAATCAAACAACAGTGACGGACCCTGCAATATAACATGGAGTCTCTAGAACCTAACGTTTTCCAGTTGCATTCGTAATGCCAAGCACCAAACATCGCGAGTTCTGCGGATAGAGATGAGATAATCATGTCTGGTAAGTTCAAGACCCCTGGTCTGCTGAATCACGCCATACCACGGGCTTTGCCTGGTCTGGTTGCATGCCTCAGCCATGCCACTTGACCCAAGGTGCGGCAAAACCCAAAAACCCTGGTCTATACACGCGATCCAGGCACAAGAAACTGAACAGCTTCTCTTCTCTCTATAAAAGATTTCATGTTCTACACAGGAAACTGTACAGCTTCTCAGGTACCACTATATCTCATAATATCAATCTAAACAGAAACAATTGGAGCAGAACTGGTGTAGCAAGCAGTCATATGATGCAGTAAAGGCTTACCCACACGGCCCTGCCTAGCAGCAATGTGAAATGCATCAAAGGTATTATTTGCCTTAATAGCTGCAGACTGGACATCAGAATGCTTCAAAATCTCCCGAACAACCTCCACATGCCCACCCTCAGCTGCAACATACAGTGCTGTCTCTCCATCACTGTTCTGCATCGAGATCAAATCCTTCAAACGGTCCTCATCGCCATCTGACAGAATCCCCTTCACTTGCAGCAGATTACCAGCCCTGGAAGCCAGATGAAGTGGGGAATCCCCTCGTTTCCCCAAAGGGTCCTTGTTCACTTTCTTCTCCCGAAAGCTCTGATCTTTTTCCATCCCTCCCACCCGAAAGCTCTTCTGTTTCTCCACGATCCCTGTCCGGAAGCTCTTCTGCTTCTCTATGGAACGAAAGCTCTGCTGCTTCTCCATTGCCACCATCAAAGAAAAGGTGGAAACTTTGCAAATTCTGTTCTTTCTTCAGACCAAGGGGCGTTGCTAACTACCCAAACACGCCAAATCGATCAGATAAGCCGTGATTGGTGAGATGGAGCTTGCAGTACTAAAACCCATTTTGCAATCTTCCCAGAAGCCAGGAGAAACCGTCGTTAGGATGGCTCCCACAACCTGGTTTCCTCCTGTAGGAATCCTGTAATCCCAAATTTAAAGAAAAAAGTCACAACTTTGGAGAGAGAGAGAGAGAGAGAGAGAGATGAGATGCCATACCTCAAAGATGCTCCTCACGCCACGCGGCACCCAGAAACCCAAGACAATCAGAACCCAAAAAAATCCCACCTTTCTTGTGTTATCTCCACACAGACACCCCTCTGCAGCCAAAAACCCAATAAACCATCACATCTCAGAGCACAATGACATCTTCAGACTGAAGTAGAAGGGAACCAAGCAACCCATGAACACCCAGAATCCAGTCCCAACATCAGCCATCGAGCAGAGAGAAAGATGGGTATCAGGAACCCCAGAACAGTGACGAGAACCAACCCACTGCATGCCCACTACCCTCTTCCTGTCTTCCACGCCTGTCCACTTGCATCCCTCTGCACAAGAATCGCTGCTCCAGCTTTTGGTCTCGTCTTGCCTTGTGGCCATTTTGTCTTGGCGACCGCGGTGGGTGGCGGCGTCGGCTGCTACTGTACCATCTGCCAATGTTGTGGCGGAGGTGAAGGGAGGAGCAATCAAGTGGTGGTGTGAGAATAACAGGAGGAATTATGTGACGTGGAAGGGAGACCATAGCTGACACGAAACTAGCCAGACCAATGCCGTAGGATTATCCTGTATTAATTTATCTACGGCCCACAGGCACGTTACGTGTGTAGGCCAACGGTGAGTCAAAGGTAGAATAAAAGTGTGTTGCTTCCTCTCTAGGTAAGTGATCCATGCATGTAGTTCTCTTGACCAGTCTCCCTTTTCTATTCTAAAGTGGTTTGAGAGACTGACCAAGACAGATGATTGTTTTCCTCCAATATGTGTTTAATATGCTTATATCAATCTTATCTTGTTACTACCTGTTGGATAAGGAGGATATGTTATGATTAGGTTAACTCAGAGTTAGGCAGATGTTAACTTGCATTTCACTTTGATTGGACAAGCAAGTCAAGTGGGTCATTTTCCAAGTATAAGTGAAGGTGTATGGAGAAAGTGTATTCCAATCTGAAAGGTGAAGTTTATATCCTTTGCTTAGGTTATTATGTTAATATAACCTACTAGCTATCATAGAGAATTAGCATTATGTTGGGTATAATTCATCTTATAGATAATACTAGATTAATCCTATCTCCTAATCGAACAAAGTATTGGGGTACTTGAGGCAGAGTTTGGTGACTAAAATTATCATCTACTTATACCTCTATTTTTGAATTTTTTTCTACCAATAAGTAGAGCACAAGTGATACGCTGACTAGACAAAATATGGGAGAAGGTCTTCCCAAATGTGGGGACAATCCGGAAAGAATTGGAAGATGGAGGAATGCACAAGTCAGCATGATCACCAGTCACCCACCCTTCCTTGCAAGCTCTAGTACAGTTTGTTCATATTTATATTAAAAAAAGATTCCGGTGATAATTTTCATCATTTTTTATTATCTTTAAAAATATTCTTGTCATCACGTTTATATATCCTTAGCTTTGTGTTTATTTTATCAAACAAGAACCCTAAAGATTAATTTATCTAATAATATTACATCACGTACCCTTTTTTATCTTGCACATGTTAGGAAATTCTAACCAACGAAATATGGTCCTTTCTTTTGAAAAAGGAAAATAGCACTGCTTCTAAGATGGATAAGCAATCTCTTTAACCAATCATTCTTTAGACAGTCGTATTTTCCTATATATGCAATAAGTAGATTAGCAATGCTAAGGAATGAAGTCAATTTAAATAACGTTTATGCAGAGAAAACAAGGGGAATGGGAAGATTTGGCAAGTGGGAAAGAGGAAAATCATAAATGGACAAGAGAGAAGAGACAGATGGTGATTAATTATGTAGGCTTTAAGATTAGGATTTTTTATACGATTTATAGATGAAGTATTAATTGACAAATCAGAGGCATCGGTGGCTATAATTATGTAGGATATAAAGAATATGAAGGAAGATATATTTAGAAATTAGTGTATATATTTTCTTATCTCAAATATGAGAGGATAGATAGTACTCTAATCCAATCCAAAGTCTTTAACACGCGGATAAAAGTGAGAAGATAACAATTTTTTAGGGATTGTTTATATCTCCCACCATGAAGGCACATTGAAATAAATAAATCAAGAGATTTTTACATGAAAAAATTTGGAAAACTTTTTTATGTAAAAATTTCTCACAGAATTGTCATGTCATTAATACCATCTTTAGAGAACAAAGTAATCACGACTACTCTTTTTAATGACATGAATATCCTTTCATAGTACTATAATTGACATATATACCCCTCAAGTAACATAAATAAGGAATAATCTTGATACTTCCTGACTCTAAAAGATAGATTCACGACGTTATAACTTTAAGAAGAAAATTCAGATAAAATAAAGCCTTAGTTTTCATGTAAAAACCTATGAATTATTGCCAGAAATTTCCTTTTTCGTGTAATAAATTACTTTATTTCTTAGCTTTTACAATTCTTCTGTTGTTTATTTGAACTTCTATCCTGCATCCATCCTAGATGTAACAATATTTTCTTCAAAAGATCCTATAAAAGTAGGTAAACAAGTCGGTTAAATTACAATCCCTAAGTACACGTTATCACCATACCTAGTTGTTTGGCACTGGTCTATCGTTCCTGTCAATATTCTTGTCTAATCTTAAGAATTAATATACAAAGGATTCTGACCTTAGCTTGTATGAGATAAAAACTTGGTCTCTTTGATAACTTCACTAATATCTTGCTTCCCGACCTACTCTTATGTGATATAAAGTAAAACAGAGTTCAAAAGCAAGAAACACCAGTCCAGCACGAGTAGCACAACGGACATGTTTCTTTCCTCAGGAGGGGGAGGTCGCTAGTTTGCCCTTCATCCGGTTGTTTGGACGGGCGGGTTTTATCTCGTGGAATCTTTGCTCTTTGGGCAGAACTTATGCTAAAATCTCTGTTTATTAGAGTATTCGAATCCAACTTTTTGAGTTGGTGCTCCCTTGGTTGTAACCATTATGCTACTATGATAAAAAAAAAGAAGAAGCAAGAAGCACCACACAAAACTGTAATGTGAAAATAATAATTCCTTTGTTTTCTAACAGTGTGCTTTATAGGGTCCTAATTTAGAATTCTGAACTAGGTGTGTTAGTTATTGTACAGTAGTAAGGCCAAATATCCGAATACCTCAATCTCATAGTCAGTTTCTCAATTTGGAGTCCAATTCCAATTGGGCATTTGGTTTGACATAAATACCGTAAAAAGCTATACAATAACGTATTTTATGTCGTTAAAAAATATAACATTTTAAGACATTATACGATGTCATCCATGCTCTCAAAAATTCACTGCACATTATTTGTCACACCATACTTTATTAGAAATGTAAATAGACATTCTGATAACTTAGTTAGTGATGCGTTCTTTGTGGGGCATCCTTTTAATAAACGGGATCATAATTAAGTAATTTGGAGAAAAGCACCTAAAATCTGACATTCAAATCATATACCAATGATTTGCTTTAGGCAACATTGTAAATAATAAAATACTAGTGTATATATGATAAAGTAAATATGAGTTCTTACATTATACATCTTATTTTGGAATTCTAACTAAATTATATGCGATGCTATTGATCTAGTTTAAGTTCTCTTTCTTTTGAAGTGCAGACTTACATGTGATGTGACACCTTTCATTTGGTGACCCCAACAAAATTAAGGATAAAGGAGATAAGTCCACATCTCTCCTCTCACCGTTAATTTTAGGATTAAAATTAGGCGTAACTATCCTATCTTTTAGCCTGAATCTATTTTTAATTTATTTCTCATTTTAATTTCTTACTCCCAATAAATATTCATAGCTTGAAATAAATTCCCATGGCTTGGGTATTTAGCGTTAACTCAAAGAAACTTATTCCTTCTTCAAAGGTAAGTCCTTCTAATTAATAGTTGTTTGAAAGATAAGAATAGACGATAAGGGCTCGAAAATTTTAAAAATGAGAATAGACGATAAGGGCTCAAAAACTGTTAAATTTAAGTTTAAATATGCAACACATAAAAGGCTTTTTCTACTTTTGACAGTTTAGAGGTCAAAAGATCCCTTTTAATTATACTGAACATGGGTTATAGTAAGAACAGAGGTGATATAAAATGGGGTTTCACTGTTTATAACTATCCTTCTTTTTTTCATTTTCCATCCCCTCAAACATTTATAAGTATTTTTTTATTATTTAAAAATTGTATTCTAGTCAGCTGGTCCCATTTGACCGTTGGTCCAAACGTTGCAAAGAAAACGTGGGGCACGAATAGATATTACAAAAGAGGTTCCCTGCACCTTTCTCTTGCCTAACAGTTTTCTTATCTAGAAGCGCCAGAAAGAAGAACTGACCGGGAACTCTGAACTTGAAAGAAGTCAAAAAGGGTGGTGGTGGTCGCATCTGAATCTGAATTAGCTCAACCCAAAAGAAGGAGGCAACTTTACATCTGACCAAGTCAGAGCTGGATGGCCTCCTCAGAAGACCACCAAAATAGTTACTCCACTTTAAGGTTTTTAACTCAACTTATACGTTTGTTTGCAACCAAGAGTGACCTTTGGTGGTGTCATGTCTCATTTCCAACTAAGAGAATCCAACATCTTGATGAGATTTCTTTCCATTTGTTTAAACTAATCTTACTTTTAGCTTTCTTCACAATCAATGGCCTTGCAATCTCAACTAAGAGTCTATAATAAGTGTAGAAAAATAGACAATTATGAAAGATGTTTTTAAAAAATAAAAATTACAAAAGATCAGTTACTAAAAGAATACAATATGAGTTCATAAATTTTGTAGAGGAACAGTTGAAAAAGTATAAACAAATGTTTGTGTTATCAATTGAGGGAGAGAGGGGAAGGGGGAGTGAGAACTGTGTAAGGAGAGAGATATTGGGAATAGTGGGTGATAAAATATTTCCTAAATTCTATTTTTCCATGAGGAGAAGTATAAAAATGAGGCCCCCCCAAAAATAAAATATTCCAATAATTTAGGAAGTATTTTTTCAACTACTATTTTTACTTGTTTGTAAAATATATAAAAATTAGTTGTGAAATAAAAGAACAGAAAATTTTGAGGTTTGCAAATGCCCCCTTGATTGACATAATTCGATGCTTAGTATATATATTATATTAATGCACATATTTATTAACTCAACCGACACTTCTAATTCTATTGGGGTTGGGTTGACTCACAAAATTAATACAAGATAGATTTGCATTGATCACTGTCATAATGAAATTGACCCAAGCTTATAAAGTGTATACTTTGTTGGCTTTACTTATTCAAGAGTTGTCCAGTGGATACTGTTGGAATGAGATTTGGATATATATATATATATATATATATATATACATACACATAAGTTAAAGGGGCACGTGCAAATGCACGATGTCAAGGAGTATGCCATGTGTGTATAGAAGGTTTAAAGAGTTGGATATGATAGAAAGAAGATAGATAATTATTGCTTTTGTTAAATACTTAAGGCAAACTTTATTTAGGTAAAATTTTATATTTAGGTAAAATTTTAAGGGAGCTATTATACATTCTAAAGCGGCGTTTATCACTTCAACGTTGATGAGAGAAATCATATTTTTTTTTAATAACCACATTTTGGGAGGTCTACATTAACAACATTGATAGATTTTGCTAATTTTTAATCATCTATTTGTTCACAAAAGTAGGCATTAGAATCATAGGCAACTCTCCAAAGAAATGGAAAACATTGAAATAGAGGAACAACTATGTAAGTGATGCTTTTGGACCATCCTCTAATTCATGCATCTAGAACTTAGGTTTTGGAGTTAGAAAAACACAATAATACCCATCTGATGTTTTGTTGGTGACAGGAAAAAAATTGCTAATCTTTTATACTGTTCTTGATGCTCCAAGCACATAGTTCTATTTTTCTGCTTCATTTGTTTGGCTAGTTTATTTATTCATGTTTAACTATGTATTCCTGATAAATTGGTAAATGTTAAAACCTACGTTAGACAAGTTCAAAGTATACTCATCTTTTGATTCCAAAAGCTGTAAATATCCATTTCTCCCATCATAATCTAAGGCTATGAGGCACTCTTTACAAGAAGCCATGCATAATCATCCAGAAAGGCACATATTCATCAACCAAAAGGCACTCAATCTTCTCAAAACTCTTGTCACAGTAAAGCCATCCATATGCAAGAAAGATTGGATTAATAAATAAAAATTCTGAGACGGCAAAACGTTGTCTAACTGGCTACCCAATGTCAACAACTTGAAAGCTAGAAATGTCGAGTATAAGGCCCTGTCTAGACCAGAATCAACGTGGAAAAAACTATTTTACCCAAATTCAAAGGATCGTCGAACTGATTGCCACGGAAAAATCAAATAACAGCTATGCTCCAAAAAAACTATATATTAAAAAAATAAAAAAGGAGGAGTGTGGAGCATGATTATACTATGTATATATACATTGATACGATCCCTCAAAAAACAAAGGGTTTTTTTGCATACATACCCCCTCTCTATTTTATTTCTGCATTGTTATAAATAGCCTCAATACTTGCACAGATGTCCTTACGGTCAACTTCCGTTAACTTTTCAACTGTAAGATTTAATGTTTAGATAAAAATACTCCTACGGAAAAGGTGCTCTTTCGACCAACACGTTGTGCCAAAGAGAGGGAAAGAGAGAGAGAGAAATAGATGAAAAGAGAGGGAAAGAAAGTCGAAGAAAGAATATTAACCGACCGTGATTGTAGGGGCATTTTTGCAATAATTGACATGCGGTAAAATTATTAAAAATAACGTAGAAATAAGATAAGATAAAAGTTGAATTATCTATTTTAATGTGGGTTATATGAAATTATCCCTAATCTGATTCTCTGCACAACAGATTATATATTTACATATTACTTCTTAAATTTAATAACCTATGATTCTTCTAGTTTTAGTAATATTTAGTTCTTTAAAAGTTATTATTTGGAATACGTTTAATAGCTGTGTAAAAAGATAATGATGAAAACTTTATTGTGTATTGTCCTAATTTTGGTAACATTTTTATTTAATAACGGTATCTTTCGAATCGTGTTGCAGGTTATATGTTGAACTTGAAGTGATTAGATTTTCATATTCTTTCCGGATTTGAAAACCCTCTAGCGGATTTAGATTCGGACAAATAATTCTTTTCCCAACTCATCGTAAGAACTTTAGCACCCAAACTTGATCAGCCTAAATTTCAACCCGACCAATTCTGAACATGAACTTTTGCAATCCAACTCAACTTTAACTATATGATTTGATAGATACTTTTATTTATATTAGAGAGCCGTGTCCGACACTTGGACACTTGTGTCCGACTCTCTAAATACTAAAGATTTCTTAGCATACTTAGCATATCTTCTAAGAATATTTGTCTATATGATAAAATTTTATATTTGAGTTATATCTTTTATATTTTAGATAAATTTCAGTAATTATATTCATTATATATAAGTGTAACTATGTATTTATGTATATATATTCGTATGTTTTCCGTGTCCTCGTGTCCTATTTTTAAGATATTGTCGTGTCTGTGTCGACATTTAACCTTCGTATCCGTATCCCACACATGACAGCTTTAATCCAATCAAAATAAATTTAATCCGACCCAACCTTACATGAACGCCAAGAGTACATGATATAAAATAATTTATTTATATACTATTATATTTTTCTATGGTTCTTAATACTATTATATTTATTTATTTATATACTATTATAGGTTCATGTTAACACAAGAATCTAACCTGACCCAACCCGAAGAGAAGGTGGGTTAAATGTGGCCTCAACTCGAACCCAACTGGTGACTTGGTTTGGGTTCAACTCAACTCAATCTTCGGATTGACCCGTACAGATTCAGACTAACCCATCTAAAGTTGTAGCCCTACCACTACAACGCTGACTAATTGCTTCGTTGCATGAAACCAGTACTAGCACTGTGTTAGCAAGGGGTGAAGGGGAGCGCTTGCGTAGTGGAGCAGTGACCTAGCGGTCCGGCCGCCCTCAACAGCTCCAAGTTCGGCATTCTCCAGGGGGGGAGGGGATTCATTCCTCTTATGATAGGAAGATCGGACCCCTCCTCCCCCTCTCCTCCTTGTGGGAGGGTGAAATCTCCTCTTTTGGGAGTCCTTTTCTTCTCCTTCGTTGAGAGATATCGTTCCTTCCTTTGTGGAAGATTTTGCTCAGGAGAACTTTACTCTTTTGGAACGATCTCCTTTAGGACGTTTCTCTTTCATCGAGCCTCTAACCTTTTTGCTTTCATCCTTACTGGCATGTACTGTACCATTTTTAGGTCTACCTTCCTTAATCTTCCCGATCTCCTCAACAAATACTTGCATTCCTTTTGTGTTGGATCACTCAATTGTCACCGGTTGTTGTTTCTACTTCCACCGGTTGGAGTCTTGCTGTTGACGCTTTCGTGCAGGCCTTGTTGTACCTGCCTACCACTTGTTCGACAAAATGTCAAATCCAAGATGGAGGCTCGTGTTTGTGTGTGTATCCTCCTAGTCCGATGCCGAGACTAGGTCTTCCGAGCTCTCCTACTTCAAAGACAAGTTGCTTCCATCCTTGAAGCCTCTCCTTTACTCGTTGAAGGCTTCTATGATAGTATTTTTTACGACTCCCTCCGACAAATTTGGATGGCTCTTGTGACACCCGGTGCCTATCAGTTATCTCTTTTAATTTTATTTGTTGAGTTTTATCTTTATGTTTTCTGTTCTAGCAGGGTATGGCCCTAGCTACTCTAGAGTATTGTCTTGCTCTATAGCAAGGTAGGTGTTTGTTGTTATGGTCTCTTACTGTACTATAACCGGTTTTTATGAATAAAAGCTTCCTTATTATGTTAAAAAAAATAAAAAATTGCTTCGTCGCATGACAATTTTAGTGTCTATTGTCCAAATTTAAAATAAAAAAAATTGATGGATGCATGTAAGAGAAAATAAAAGCAACATGAAATGGGAAGAAGGAAATTAAATTACGAATTGGTTAAAAAATATCTCAATTCCAAAGTTAAATAATTTATTTGACATTAACAAAAGGTAAAACTAGTAGCTTAAATACTTTTGTCATCTATGGTAGCTTGGATGTTTTAACCTTTATAACAATAAAATATAGAGACAGACACAACTACAATACAAACGAAAGCATAACAAGTTAATAACTCACCCACAACGAAATAACCTTACTAAAGGCATTCCCTTTATTTTTTATGTAAAATGGATCACATGAAAAGTTTTTCTCGAAAAATATATCACAATGACTTATTTGGTAATCGTAAAACTCTAATCAATAAAAAATTTAACTTGTTGACTCTTTCTTTTCCTGATTTTGGCATCCATTGGGATAAACCCGGATGCCCTTTCTAAAGGAGTTGAAAATGTTTTCATGAGGATCAAATGATGAATTTTGTTTTTATTTTTTTTGTGTAAATTTATCTCTTTAGAAAATATTTTCCATCTAATTATGTTTAATGTGTAATCAAATGTCAAAAGACTAAAAGAAGAAGTGATTGTTTTTTCCTCGAAATTTCAATTTCTCTTCCTTTTGGATAACCCTCTATTTATGTCTATTGGGCAAGCACAAGCCATAGGAGTGTACATCATGAACGTCCTCCCATGGCAAAGAAGCCGCATGTGGGCTTCGCTCGCCTAACGGTCATCATCACAAGAGATGAAAATGGAACTTGAACTGTCACGTATTAGTGCACTAAAACCCTCCATAATTGCGCGTTTAACATCAAACACCGTCCTTGAAGGTTATTTGCAATAGAAAAAATGCTCACTGCGAAATGTGCAATGTATATAGAATGTGGGTTCAAACTATGAGAAAAACAGGAAAAACATAGATAAAGAAGAATAATGTGAAGGAAACACATGTTTATTCTCTTTCCCTTTCTCTAATTTTTGCTATTTTTTAGGGACGTTGCTATTTAATTGTACGAGCACAGAAAAATAAGGCTAGTTTTATCTATATATTAACGTATGTTATGTGATTTTTGACACAAGTTCCCTCATGTTTAGAAAGTACCTTAGGCATATGACACCATGCGTTGTAAAGAGTCAATATCAGGTAAGTAAATAGATCGAAACTTTTCTCTCTAATTCTTAATGTTTTTATTAAGAGGAATGATTCAATGAGATCGACCTGACTGTGAGGCTCGACCTCACCATAGGGTCGAGTTTACTGTATCATTTTTCTTTATTAAATTTAAATGACTCTAAACTAATGATGTAAGATTTATGATGACAGCCATGTCCTCTCTCTCGCCATTGGGTCGGAAAGCACGGCCTACCACCGGTGGAATTCCACAGCCACCATATCAAGATTGGTTTTGACCGCAGGGCTTTGTCAAAGTGGTGGATTTGCCACCAACATGTTCACGGGGGAAGAGAAGGTTAGGGTTCGGCCCAGATTGCCACCAACATGTTCATGGGGGAAAGATAGCCTCGACCAACGTTATCTTTATCAAATAATCTAATTATGCCTCGATTGACCAGTCCCTTAAAAAGTCAAAAACAACGAAAGAAAGGTTGAGGATTGGATGTTTACCTTGGAGATAACAGAGAATGAGGGTAGAAAAGCAACATCGATCTCAGGTTATATTGCATGTAGAACTAACTCAATGGCAGGTCAAAACCAAAGAACCCTCTAGTCCACAATGTCCTCCTCTCCTCTCCACATTGCACCCCTCCTGAGTCCTGACACTATAAAATGCCAACATAAACGCCCATAACGACCCCAACTTCCAACACACACCTGATCTCATCAGTTTACGTGGAGATCTCATTCACACACGCATAGAGACTGCAACAATGGTGAAGTTGCAGCACCTCTTCCTGCTCCTCCTCCTTGTGCACATCTTCCCACCAGCACAAGCCTTCTACAACATAGTAGGGTTGGGAGCCAGGGCAGATGGGCAGTCAGACTCGTCCAGGGCACTCCTCAGGGCGTGGGGCATGGCCTGCCGGTCACCCCAGCCGGCCACAATCCACGTGCCGGCGGGGAAGTTCTTACTCAGCAAGGCGGTCTTCGCCGGTCCATGCCAGAAGCCTGTGGTGTTCAAGATCGACGGCGCTCTGGTGGCGCCGTCCTACTACGGCAACCCAACTGATGCCACCCATGAGCAGTGGATCACATTCGACGGCGTTGATGGGCTGTCGATCTACGGCGGCATCCTCGACGGGCGGGGCGCCGCTCTCTGGGCCTGCAAGGCAGCTGGCCGGAGCTGCCCCGCCGGCACAACGGTGAATAAATTAATATTGTCTTCTCATGAAAAGATTGTTTGATTTAATGTAAAATATCATAAAATAAAGCAAATATTATATTTTACCTTTCACAAAAATATGATACTTTACAATATTTTACGTTAAAAAAATTATAATCACGGCCAAACAAGATAGCTTAATGCATGGAGAGAAGATTAATACTGACCTTGAGCTTCCACCTCGTGCAGAGCCTCACGATCACCAACTCGAAGAACGTCGTCCTCGCCGGCCTGACGTCGATCAACAGCAAGCTCTACCACGTCGTGATCCACCGCTGCCGGGACGTGAGGGTGGAGGGGGCCCGGATCACCGCACCGGGCAGCAGCCCTAACACCGACGGGATCCACGTGCAGATGTCCACCGGCGTCACCATCTCCGGCACCGTCATAAGGACCGGTGACGACTGCGTCTCCGTCGGCCCCGGCACGGCCGGCCTTTGGATAGAGCGCGTCGCCTGCGGCCCTGGACACGGCATTAGGTTACTAATCCTCAACATGAAAATTTCAATTCTCTATTTATATATGGTCTTAGGTGAATCGAACTCTTATATGTTCTGTGTGCATGCATGCAGCATAGGGAGCCTGGGAAAGGCTTACCAAGAAGAGGGAGTGGAGAATGTGACAGTGAGATCGGTGGTGTTCACAGGGACACAGAACGGGCTGCGGATCAAGTCGTGGGGAAGGCCCAGCACTGGGTTCGTCCGAGGGGTGGCCTTCGAGCACGTGCTGATGGGGGACGTGGAGAACCCCATCATCATCGACCAGAACTACTGCCCCCACAACAAAGACTGCCCTGGTCAGGTAAGAACCCACCCCACTATGATAGTCCTGTTCTTGTAAGTTACAGGTGAGAAGGGAACCTTGTAAGTGCAAAGGTGGAGAAAGAGTTTGTCAAGAAAACCCTTTTATAGGGATTGGAAAAAGTTTTGCTTGAGGGTCTTTTCTAAAACTTCTCTCTCTCAATTCTCACTTGTACTTAGAGGATCTCAATTCACGTTGGCAAGTGCATGGGTCCTCCATATTGGCCCACGGCCAACATCTTTTGACTCCTTAGGACCTTAATTCTCACTTGGAATCAACTGCATGTCAAAGAATGTTAGGGGGGAGGGGGGTGCACTTTGTATGCATCTTTTTGCCTGTTCTAGCAGTAGAGAGATGATCTCTTCTCCTGTACGTGAGGGAGGGTTGATATATATGAAGCTTTTCATGCAGGGTCATGTGAAAGCAAGATTCTTGCGTCTTCCCCTCTCTCTATTAGAATGAAATCACTGGAACTCAACTTTGATAGACCCATTCATATATCTTCTCATATGAATAAAGGATATTTTCACTGTTTACTTAAGATAAGACAGGAAAGAATGTGCTCGCCTAAGAGCGCATTAACAAAACTTAACTAAAATTGAAGTCTAGAAGATCTCGTATCCCTCCCTAGCTTCGAAAAATCAGCCTCTCCTACTCCAACTCCACTTTCACACCGCTATTCCTTTTACATATGACACTACTTTCTCTTCTATAATTATTGATCGATGCAGCATATTCATAAAAGAGACTCACTTTCTTATATAATGAAATAGACTTATATATGAGATTTTTTATCGTATGAATTTGAGCAATGATGAAAACGATTTAAGAAGGTGTACTCATATGTTTTTATCTGCCTTAATTTGTTCCCCTTCTTACCATTCTTTTCAGAGTTCTGGTGTTAAAATTAGTCAGGTGAAGTTCAAAGATATCCGGGGATCTTCGGCTACACAGGTGGGTGTGAACTTGGATTGCAGCCCCAGCAGCCCTTGCAGGGGAATCGGATTGCAGGACATAAAGCTCACCTATGGGAATGGACCGGCTCAATCCTACTGCAAACATGTGCTTGGAACCGCTTCGGGTTTAATGGTTCCACCTAGCTGTTTGTAAAAAATATGATCTTCCTCTAGATCGAGTTTGGCTAACATTATTACTAGGCTTAGGCAGGTAAATAAACGATGTGTTCATTGTTGTAACGTTCATGTCATTCATATGTGCAATGATGAGATTTTTTTTACATGAATTACTCAGGCAGAATTTTATTTATAGAGATTTGTTTGGTGCATCATAAAATGTCATCGATTTTGAAATCAATGAGTTTAGATCAATGAAAATATACTAATTTTAGAATCACCGGTTTTTATTTATGATGATTTTGGAATGAAAATTAATATCAACTAAAAAGAAGATTTTAGGAATCTACAAGTTTTGACAATTTGTGATATTTCAGACGGATGAAAAAGATAACGTAAAATGATTTCAATTCAATAATGTCATGAATACTCTTCGTGTAAGGAACGAATGTCGAAATTCCATTTTAGATATCACCTGAGGGGTGTATGCATAAATGTGCCACTATACATGCAAGGTGAATTCATGACGTCAAAGAGGGTATTCAAATCTCTTTCTCTCCAAGGAGAGTAGTTATATATAATGTTATGATTTTAAAAGAGGTTTCTAATATTCGAATGAACTTTTATAAGGATTCACGTAAAAAATCCACAAAACGGCTAGTAATTTGGTCTAGTGAAGTTGAGACGTGTCTTCTAGAAGGCTATTCTATGAGATAAGCCAAATTGACTTAATTTTGCAGAAATACAAACATCCGGCATTCTGGCTTCCCTCAACAATGAGCACCGAAGATGAAGGCTTAGGAACCTAATCCGAATATTAAAAAAAAAAAAAAAAAAAAAAAAAAGAGTAATACTTGTTGGACCGTGTGCGATGTAATAATGTACTTGTACGATTCAAGTTTGATCAAAGATCAGACAGTATGAAGACCAAATTAAGGTGAACTGTTGGCTTAGCAATTATTTAAAATTAAAAAAAAATTGTACCACCACAGGCATTACTTAAAAAATAATTGTTATCAATGGAGGAGGCCCTGCGCCAGTTATTGGACCTAGGAAATCGACCCCTTATTGAGAACGGTGGGTCAAGAATCGCCGAGTAAGTTGCAAGGTGGCTGGCTCTCTGAGAAGAGTAATTTGCTTATATATATATATATATATATATATATACTACAATCGTTTGATTTTTATTTAGAGGACATAGGTGTAGACTTCTGGTAATCTTTGAATTCTACATTTAAAAAACGAAACCCCTTCTTTTGGGCCGGACGGCCTTCCCGAGCTTCACTGCCAGGTGCTCTTACATAACTGAGATTATGGAAAGGCCAAGTATAAATAAAAATTTTAAAAAAAAAAGTGGGGCCATACATATCCCATGTATCCATACTTCGATCCGACAATCCAACTTTTTAAAAATAAAAAACTATTATTAAGCTCGTCCATTAAGAATATTTTTTACTATTCATTATAATTTTTTTTTTTTTAACTTTTCGGATCACCTGGTCTAAAATCAGTCTACACAAACATGTGGTCTGAGACCTTGCCTAATTTTTTTTTTAAAAAAAAATAATTTCACTATCTAAGTGTTGATTCATGTGAGGCAAGGGATCCTAGGGCTGCCAATGGCCCAATTACCCATTTACAGCCTATCAAGGACCCCAATATTACGTGCTGCTTATCCTTAGCATTGCAGCTGCACCTACCGATCGTGTATGTCTCTTAAAACACGCTGTACTCTTTTAAAAAGAGTGCAACAATTATAATCTATCAAATTTTGTGACCGAATGACAAATGCAACTACAATACTTCACTCCACCAAGAGTTTTTGACCTCTTCCCTTGCCTTGAAGCTTCTCTGTTGGCCTCTTCCTGGCCCAAACCAAGCAAAATATTGCATACCTCTTCCCTAAGATTCTTAGCATCGAACGGTCAGCAGAGGATTATTTATGCCTCAAAACATATATAACAAATTGTATTATAAATCTTCTACGTTCACATAAGCTTTACTTGTTAAACGTACAAGGGGATTAAACACATCCCATATTAGTGTGCCTGCAGCAAAATAACAACTTTTATGATGTAGCGAACATAATAGACATAAAAGTTTGCAACGATAACACAACTTGAAGAAACTAAAACCATCCTCTAACTCTATCAACAACTAAGATAAATTGTTATATATATTCTTAACTAAAAAAGACAATCATGGGTTTTTGCATTCTCAAAAAATTTTGAAAACTTACCTTGTCAATTAATTTGCCAAAAAAAAACTACAAATGTGAGTAAAAGTTAATCGGAACAATATTTTCCATATTTTCGAAATATTCTCTTTCTTTCTACAGTTTACTTTTCAGTCCTTTCTTATCGAAAAATATTTTCCGTGATTTTATACTTGTCATAATTTTCAACTTTTTCAACAAACACTTCCCATGATTCTCTATTCCCCCAAATACAGAGAATGCAAAGGTCCAAACTTTGAAATAGGTGTGGCCTATTACATATCCAAATCAAATCAGACAAAATCAATCTCTTTAGCATTATTCTCAAATGTATATTTATTTTTATCATCGTGATCAGAATCATACCTCTGTCGTTTTAATTTATGGAACATCATATTAATAAAATTAAAAAAAGTCGAGTTCTCACTTACTGGGTCCCGCCAACCTGTTGGGCTTTCTTTCTTTCTTTTTTGACCAAATGTTCTAGAGTTATGTTTGCTACATTGACCCTCAGTGTGGCACTGGTGGTCAGTACAGTGGGTTAAAAAAATTATTTTTTAAATTTTTTAGGTGAACTTCTAGGTGTCTTGTACATTTGTACACCTATCTCTAATCGGAAGATCAAAAAAATAACATTATTAACTTCGACCCATTAAAAGTATTTTTTTATTGGTCATTAGGATTCAATTTTTAAATTTTTAAAATTTTTAGGTCACTTAATCGGATTAGCCTGTACAGACATAGAAGACACCTCAAAGCCCATGTAAGAAATTTTAAAAAATAATTTTCCTTTATCCACTGTCCTGACCTTCAGTCCAACAAGCATAACTCAACATTCTATGCTTTCTCACTCTTCTTTGAGTTCTCTTTATCCTCCACTGAAATCTTATCACACACCTGTACTGTAAGATGCTCATAACCTAATCATTTAAGCATCATCTTGAGAAAGAGTTGCTATACCGCTAGGTTATGATTTGGTGGACACTTCTATTTATGTTAGAGAATCGTGTCGGGCACTCAAACACGATACGACATTCAAACACCCGTGTCCAACTCTCTACTTCAAGATTTCAAAGTAAATATTAAAGATTTTTTAGAATACTTAGCATATCTTCGCATAATATTTTGTATATATGATAAAATTTGATATATTTGAGTTATAATTTTTATATTTTAGATGAATTTCAGTAATTATATTTTATTATATACATGTGTAACTATATATTCGTATGTTCTCCGTTTCCTCGTGTCCTACTTTTAAGATATTACCGTGTCTGACACACGTGTCTGTGTCGACACTTGACATTCGTGTCCGTGTCCCATAGACCATAGCTGCGAGGCTAGGCGGTAGCAGTGTTTTCATTTTCAAAAAAAAAACTGAAACTACTTTAAACAATTTTTATTTTTATTTTGGACAAAACAAAGTTGTCTATCTTTCATTCATAGAAAAAAACAGAGAGTACAAACATAGAAAACAAATCTCGCCACCAAGAGGTGAAGAGGAGAGAAGACAGGGGAAGATAATACAAAAAGGACAACAGACTACCATAACTGAACACCAAAGCAACATCTGTGAAGTAAGGCAGTTTGGAGGCTCCATATTAATGGAAGAGGTCCTGCTGAGCAGCTGTGCAGGAGTAGGATGGCTTAGAGTCATCCGCCAACGTTGATGAACGGATTTTGCCTGGATATACAAGTATCCTCACTGTAGATAAAGTTAGAAACAAGTTCAAACGCTGGCTATTAATATTGATAGTGGATGAGATTGACTTAGATAGAGAATTTGGTGACAACCGCTAAACTCGGAGCTTCACAGAGTTCTCTCTGAGTAGCTGTCGGAACGTTCGGAGGTCCCTGTGGACTTTCCGGAATTGTGCCTCTCCTTCCTCCTCCATCCCTCCTTTCTTCCCCTCCAGTCCTATTACGCTTCTCCTCTTACCGGGTTTATTTTCCAGCTTAGCCTTTCGCCCTCTTCCATCCTCCTTCGTCTCTTCCCCATTACTCCTGCTTCCTTTTTCCCCCCTAACCTGTTTCCCCCTTTCCACTGAGCTCTCCGAGTAGCGGTTCATTCCCTCGGTTGTCCCTGTGAATCTTCCAGATCTGTGCTCCTTTTCCTCCCCCCTTCTTCTTCCCTACCAGTCCTAGCTCCACTATGTCCTTACTTCCGGCCTATTCCAGCCTTGTACACCTTCTCCCCAATGCCTCATCTCCGCCAATTCCTCCCCTAACCCGTTTGCTCCTCGCCTAACTCATCAGTTATTGGCCTGCTTCCGGGTCCAGTCAATTCTCCCTTGTATCCATGGAGACAGGTGAAGATGTGGATACCCCACTATCCAATCAAGAAGAAGCTATCTTACAGCGTTTCAAAGGTATACTATCCAGCGAGCAACTCCCTACTACCGAATTAAGATTTGCTGATTCGGCGGGTTTAGAGAGATGCAAATTTGCTGTGGTTGCTAAGGTCCACACTGATATATATATCCGTCCTGCGGGTCTGAAAGAGTGGATGCAGAAAATGTGGAATCCTAATGGGCATTGGGTTATGCTAGATTATCCCAATAACACCTTTATAATCAGATTTTCAGACCTGATGGGCGTTGATAAAGTCTGTAAAAGGGTTCCTTGGCTTTTCAACAATGATCTGGTGTTGGTTGAGAAGGTTAAACCAGGTACGTCCCCCTCTGAGTATGTTCTTAGATTTACAGAACTATAGACTCGTACCTACGATGTCCCAGAAGAGTTTCTCACCATGGAAGCTGCGATGCACATTGCAAGTCGTATTGGGGATCCTCAAAGACCCATGGAGGACTCTGTTGTGAATTGGAGTAAGTTCATCAGAATCAAAATATCTATCAATGTCTTTGTCCCACTAACTCAGCACATTGATGTTAAACTTCCTGGAGGTGCTGTCAAAAGGTTCCCAATAGCTTATGAACAACTTCCTCGATTCTGCAAATTCTTTGGGCTAATGGGGCATGAAGTTGAACTCTGCACTAGCTTGGAGGAGGTTAAAAGTAATATTCAGAGTCAATACTCTCCTCAACTCAGAAAGAAAATGGTGAAAGTTATCAAGTTCCCATTTACATATAGTCTCAGAGTTTCTAATAGATTCCTACCCTCTGAAATGGTCGTGGAACCAACACCAGTTGGGGATAATCAGGATGTTCCATGCAAGCCCCCCTCAAGAAATACTCCTCAATTGGAGGCCCCTCCCTCAATTCCTACAGGATCAGTTTGTACCCCACAGGTCAGCTCAGGTATGGCCTGCTTACACCAGATAAACCCATCCCTAGACGGCATGGCCCTTACCTTACCCCAGAGTTGGCTCTCCACCCAGAACCTGTGTTGTCCTCCTTCTACCTACCCTTGACCATTACCCCCCCTCCTTTAACTTTTCCCCCTCTCCCTGAGGATCAACTTTCACCCCACCAGGACATACCCACCCATAGTCCTGACCTTCTCCCCCAACCTATTATCCCCCAACCTCCCCAAGTATCCCCTTATAATATCCATCCTAGCCCAGATAACCCCTTCTTGCATCATCCCAAGAAAAAATTAGTCTGGCATCCTTTACAAACTCCCAAGAAATCTAAACCTGACCACTTCAAACCAATATTGGATACTCCATTCACATTTAATACTGGTACAGAGGGTAGCCCCAAGAATCTGAAAAGCAAAAATTCCACAGTTAAATTAGACCAGCTACACAGAGCTACTCAACTTAAGTGAAGTCTGAGAATTGCTGGATCATCTTCCATACAGAGTAAGGGTACGGCGATGGACCCTAAGCCATCGCCTCATCAACTATGAAATTATTAGTGTGGAACTGTCGCGGTATGAGCGGGGCCAAGACAGTTTCTTATATTGATCAATTATCCCATTCCCTCAATCAAGATATCTCCTTTTTATGTGAAACTAAATGCAATTCGAGGAAGACTACTGAATTTTTGCAGAGCAGAAATATCACTAAGTTCCAAATTGTGGAAGCTCAAGGTCGTTCATGCGGTTTATGTCTCTGGTGGAAGGCTGATTGCAATCTGAAAATAGTTGACAACAATTATAATTGGATTGCTGTTGAAGTTGATTCTTCAAGTTACAGTCACTATTGGTTTATAATTTGTGTTTATGCTCCCCCCTCTATTTCAGCTAGGGAGCAATTTTGGCAGGAACTCCTACAGTTTGTCCTAAATTCTGTCCACCCAGTTATGGTGGTAGGAGATATGAATTGTATCCTCCACCCTGCTGACAAACAAGGTGGTTCTACCCCCACTCGGAGACAACTGCATCTACTTAACTCCTTTGTGCAGAATGCCCAACTTATTGATCTTGGCTTTGATGGACCTGCATTCACCTGGTCCAATCGGAGGAGAGCCAACTCATACATCAGGGAGTGCCTCGACGGAGCATTTGCCACTTGTAACTGGAGAATTAAATTCCATGATGCTTCGGTTCATCACCTCCCCCGATACTGTAGTGATCACAGCCCTCTTTATCTCAACCTCATGGGGAAGCAGTTCAAGAGGAATAGTCCATTTAGATTTGAAGCCATGTGGTTAAAACACCCCCTGTTCGAAGAAGCAATCAAGACATTCTGGAATACTGGCCCTTCACTTATGGATTATCAGTACAAGATCAGTTAATTTCAGAAGGAACTTAAAGTTTGGAGGAGAAAGAATTTTCAGAATCCTAACCAGAGAATTGACCAAATTAAAGATGAACTGACTGAACTCAGCACTAAGGCCATCTATGATCGAAATCTCAACAAAGAGAGTGCATTGGAAATGGAATTGGAGGATGAGCTTGGTAAACAAGAAGTGTATTCGAAACAAAGAGCCAAGATTCATTGGTTCAAAGAGGTGGATAGGTGTTCTAAATATTTTCATGCTCAGGCCCTTAACAGAAGGAGAACCAACAACATCACTTGGATCCAGGATCTTCAAGGGAATTGGACTGGTAATCGGGAGTATATTAATTCCATCTTTGTTGATTTCTTCACCTCTCTATTTACTTCTTCCTCCCCTTCTCCCCCCCCCCCCCCCCCCCCTTCCTACCCACCTGCAGGCCTAAATCACTCACATATTATTTTGATCCCCAAGAAATTCCCTGCAGACTCACCCAAAGATTTCCGTCCTATTAGTTTGAGCAACACTGCTTACAAAGTTATAGCTAAAGTGATTGCTAATAGGATGAAACCCCTATTACCCTCCATCATCTCCCAATATCAGGGTGCTTTTGTTCCTAACAGGCATATGACAGACTGTATTATTAGAAGGAACTGCTTCATTCGTTGCATCAGAAAAAAGGCAAGACTGGTATCTTTGCCTTGAAATTGGATATCTCAAGGGCTTATGACAAATTAGAATGGCCGTTTATTTGGTCTGCTTTGAAAAGCCATGGATTTTCGTATATGTCAGTGGAGCTGATTAAACATTATATCTCAGCACCCACTTTCTTAATATCATCAATGGCGAACCAGTTGGCCACATTACAGCTGAAAGAGGTATCCGGCAGGGATGTCCCTTGTCTCCTTATATCTTCATTTTATGTTCTGAAATTCTCTCAGCAATGATCAGTCAATGTCATTTACATGGTAAGATCAAAGGATTTAAAATTAATGCTCAAGCTAAATCCTTTACTCATCTCATGTATGCTGATGATTTATTCCTGTTTGGGAAGGCAACAGCTATGGAATTGAAAGAATACCTGCATTGTTTGCATCAGTACTCTTGTTGGTCTGGTCAGGAGGTGAATCTTTCTAAGTCTGGCATTATGTTTAGCCCAAATACACCTAGCCACATTCGTAAACAGTTGTTAGACATCTGCCATGTACCCCTCCTAAAGGGAGATTCACTTTATCTAGGAGTACCTATCTGCCTTAAAAGGGGTAAAATCATACAATTTCAATTCATTGAAGATCGGCTACGTCAGCGTTTAAATAGGTGGAAGGCAAACACCTTCTCTACAACAGGCAAAACTGTGCTCATCAAATCTACTCTCAGTGCAATCCCAACTCATCTCATGGAAACTTCTTTACTCCCAACAACCTTGCTCAAGAATCTCAATAGAATACAGAAAAATTTCTGGTGGGGTATTTCAGAGAATCGTAGACTTAATCTCACTAGTTGGGATAAGATTACCTCTCACAAACATCAAGGAGGTTTGGGCATCCGTGATTTCAGGATTTATAATAAGGCAGCCCTAATGAAAGTTACTTGGAAATTTTTACAAGATTTTGGAGTCCATGGGCTTGTCTACTGAGAGACAAATACTTGCGATCGAAGTCCTTCTGGGAGATCAAGAAGAAACATAACATCTCCTCCACCTGGACTGGTATGTTATCAGTTAGGCAGGATATTCTGAGTCGTTGCATTTGGTCAGTCAAATCAGGTGCTCATATAAATATCTGGAAGGATGCTTGGATTCCGGATCTACCTTATTTGGCGACTGTTAAACACGGTTATGAAGGTCCTATCCCCCAACGAGTTGATGAGTTGATATCTAATGGAGCATGGGATAGGGATAAAATTGCTGAGTTATTCAATCCTCAGACACTGAATGCTATCCTTAAGATTCACCTGTTTCAGAATTTTCGTCGGGCAACTGATAAACTGATTTGGAAACCTACCACTGATGGTAACTTCAATGTTAAATCAGCATATAGATGTTTGGCTGATGTGTAGAGACCGACTTCTTCTAGCAAAGCTAGCATTTGGAAATGTCTTTGGCATCCTAAGATGACTAGGAATATTCCTCTCAGAATCATCATTTTTTTATGGAAAGCTTTAAATGGAGCAGTTCCAACTAATACCAGACTCGCCAAGTTCTCTAGAAAAGTGTCTAAATGCTGTGATAGATGTGATGCTGCCGAAGAGTCTCTTGACCATATATTGTTTCACTGTCAGATTGCCCGAGCTACCTAGTTTGCCTCCCCCTTCTCATATCGTACAGATGCCGACAATGGGAATCTAGAAGAGAGATTGCTTAAATGGTTTAATGACCCATATCCTGATGAACTTGTAAAGTTTACTCACTTGGCTCTCAAATGTTCTCTCTTGTGGCATTTATGGAAACATAGATGCAAATTTGTGATGGAGGGTAAACTCTCGAACCCACACATCATCCTTAACAGAGCCTTAACTGAGTTTAACTCTTGGTCAGTTTCCATTGGGGCATATGGTTCAAATAAGATACTCAACCAAACATGGTCAGCTCCCCCTACCAATTCCTACAAAATCAATGTTGATGGAGCTTTAAAAGATGGATACAGCAGTATTGGACTTGTCCTCAGGAATGCAACTAGAACTCCTTTAATGTGTAAAACATTCATCCGAGGGTATTACTTTGGCCAGCTTCATTCGGAAACCTGTCATCATAGAGGGAGATGCCCTCTCCATCATCCAGGCCATTTATAGCCAACGCCCTCCTCCGTGAAAAGCCTTGACATTAATCAATGAATGTCAACATAGGCTTATTTCGGAGACTTTGCTATCCGTCTCTTTTGTGCCTAGATCTGGTAATCGGGTGTCTCATGACTTGGCTCAGTTAGCAGCCTCCTCCATATCACAATCCTCCTGGGATTTCCCCCTTGTTTCCCCTCAATTACTCTATGCCTTAACAACAGATTCTGTACACTTCTCTAAATATATATGAATGGTATCCTTTAGTTTCAAAAAAAAAAAAATAGAGAATTTGATAAATCTTTCTTCTAGTGGGAAGAAAAATTTAGACTATATATAATGTAGAGACATGAGAAGAGAACGGCGTTCTTCTTACTCCTTTCTCTTTCGGTCTTCCCTTCCTCTCTCTCTCCTTCAGATACCATTTCGACACCTCGAAATTTGTCAAGTAAAATCTTGTGGGAGACTTTGATAGTCTCCTTATGTTGACGACGACGGTCATGCTGCTTCCGCTACATCAATTCTACCAGAATCTTCTTCGACCACGATTTCAAATAAATTGTTGTAGATTACCAACAATGATATCAGAATCAGGTTATTCCATGTGTATTTCTTTTTGGACGTCGGCTACCCAGCGGCTGGCTTCCTTCCTCCCGACGGTTTTACCTTCTTGAGATTGTTTGGCCCTGTGCCTATTTAATTGTTTGGCTACGGGGGTGACCATGGCATTCAGCCATGTCTCCTGGCCTGGTTGCTCAACTTTGAAATTTTTTCTACGCGAACGGCATAAGGCCTATGACAGTCGAGATCCGGCAGCTGTGCAGGCCAGGTTTCCCGTGCACCGGGAGTGCTCGGCACGTGCGGGCAGTGTCTGCACGCAGGCGAAGCCTGCCGTGTGCAGGCGCACAGGACAGAGCCTTGCCGCAAGGGCAAGGACCGCCGCGTGACCGGCGGGCCAGCACGCTGGCCTGCGCGCAGGGGTGCGTGGCCGCCTTGCCTGCGTACGTTGCCAGCGCATCGGGGACGGCATGGTAGCCGCCGGCAAGCTCCTCGGAGGGGGAGGCCACTGCTGTTGGTGGCCGGTGAGGCTCCACTGGTTGTCACCGCCGCCGTTCATCCTGGGTTTGAGTCAACGACGGACCCAGCTCATGTCAGTGGGTACCAGGATCTTACTGAAATTTTAAAAAAAAAAATTTTTTTTTTAATTTAATAAGATAAATTTTAAATTTAAGTATAAAGTAATTTTATTAAATTTTTTAGATGACCTACAGGACTTCAATCCTATTCAGATCTCAATCTCACTGAATTTTTTATATAATATTATGACTTATATTTGTGATTTAATAAAAAATTCATTAAGTACATTTGAAAGAAAAAATACCTCATAACGAAATGTATCATTTTTATTAAAATATATTATTTTTTATAATAATTAAAATATATTTATTTTAATATTTTTATTATAAATAAATTTAATAATAATACGAATAACCCTACTAAACAAAATTTGTACATCCGCCACTGGTCAGAGTCTTCCCCTCCTACTAGTAAAGCTTTCTTATCTTCACTGTTTACCATTTTCAGCATGCTTTCAAAAGAGTAGGTGGGACTTGCGGCCAGTTATTACACACTTTTATGTCCTGCCCACCACTTCTGCACATGTTTCTTCTATACTCACATA
This sequence comes from Zantedeschia hybrid cultivar, assembly GCA_030544215.1. Classification (NCBI taxonomy): domain Eukaryota; kingdom Viridiplantae; phylum Streptophyta; class Magnoliopsida; order Alismatales; family Araceae; genus Zantedeschia; species Zantedeschia hybrid cultivar. The sequence goes on along the minus strand of JARZZO010000013.1, from coordinate 45,339,499 downwards.
CGCGCACTCTGCCCACCACTTCTCCTCCACACGTTCCCTCTTCACTCACACACACATACAGAGAGAGAAGCCAAAAGCAGCAGCAGGAGCAGGAGAAGCCGTCTGAGGGGGATACGGACATGGGAGAAGTTGCCAACAAGCAAGTCCTGTTCAAGGGCTTCATCACAGGGGCTCCCAAAGAGACCGACATGGAGTTCAGGGTGGGACAAGTGGAGCTGGGTGTCCCCCAGGGCTCCAAAGCCGTCCTCGTTAAGAACCTCTACCTCTCCTGCGACCCCTACATGAGGGGCCGGATGAGGGTGTACTACAATTCCTACATTCCTCCTTTTGCTCCCGGATCGGTACTAACCCATCAAGTTTCCACTTTGCCCTTAAGAGGAACTATTCCTGCTTCCTGAATTGCCTTATCCCCTGTTCTTCTCTGTGACAAGTTCTCATCTTTTGTTCACTGTGTAATCTGCTTTTGCAAACTCAGTTCTGGGTTTAATTCTTCTGGTTTTGAGTTTTGAGGTTGTTTATTCTTTCTTCGATCTCTCTATGTTCCTCTGGTAGCAGAGGATTCTTTTTTTTTTTTTTTTTTTCTTTTTGTGTGTGTGTGTGTGATGGAGGTCACCCATGTCACGTATCATATCAACATTGAAATGTTGCATGGAAGCTAAGTTTTCTTTGATGGAGGTCGCCCATGTCACGTATCATATCAACATTGAAATGTTGCATGGAAGCTAAGTTTTCTTTGATGGAGGTTGCCCATGTCACGTATCATCTCAATATTGAAAATGTTGCATGGAAGTGGAGTTTTGTATGTGCTTATCTAACATTATCTTATTTTATTGTTATTGCTGCCATGAAGGTTTGTGGAGGGTTTTGGGGTATCTGAAGTTGTGGCTTCAGATAACCCACAGTTCAGGCAAGGAGATCTTGTGTCGGGTTTAACCGGATGGGAAGAGTATAGTTTGATTCTGAAGACTGAGCAGCTGAGGAAAATCCAAGTGGATGAGCAGATACCTCTTTCTTATCACTTGGGCCTTCTTGGTAAGTCTCCCTGTGCCCCATGAAAACACTTGTTAACTCTATTCCAGCATGCGGGGGCAATGCAGCAAGTATTACTCATTCCAACTATTACTTTTCTACGAGGAGAAAAGTGCTCGTGTTTCCCGCTGTAACTCAAAAAAGACTGAATTCAAGTCTTACTGCGTGTCATTCAACCTTTTTCTTTCACATTGCATACATCCTTTGATGTTATTTTCAACAAGTGTAAACCATAAGATGTAAGTGGATTGATAATGCTATTCTGTAAGATAATTAAGAAAAAAAAGAAGATGGTTCTTGCCACTCCTATGCTGCAGAACAACTTTTCATTTTCTATTGCTTGTTCGACATGAGGAATAAAAATGATGAACTTAGGTCCCTAACTAGGTTCTGAGTTGGGCAATTCCTTCCTTGCAAATATTGGGGAAATCCTACCTCTGTTCATGATAAATTTAGGAAACTTGATCACATTCTTTCATGTTAAAGGGATAACTGAAGTAAAGGGGGTGCCTAAATATCACAATTTTATTGTGATACTATGAAATTTGTATCAATCTCCTGCTGCTACTTTCTCATGAAGAAGAGAAATAACCGCCAGAGGTTATTTGGAGCTAATCGTGGAAAGTCAATACCCTCCGCAATCATCTTTCTTGAATAATCAGCTGAAAACGAATATTTGTACGCCAATATCTACAGAAAACTACTTTCAATTTTAGTCGCAAATGATGCAAAGATTGGATCATGCCTGAGAAACCCAAGCTTCTTAAAAGCTGATTATTTGAAATTTGTCTTTGATCATAATTTGTTTCAAATGGTACATTAGTACATAAAGAAGCTTTGATAGAGCATTCTAAGCCTTTAACTTGTGTAAGTCTAAGGCTTACTTGTTATTAGCAAAGCTTCAGCTACAATTCACACATGTCATGCCCTGTTTGTTCTCATGTTTTTCACTCATTATTGTCCTTTCTTTTATTTCACTTGTAGATGTTAGCAATCTAATCACAACTTGATCACATAGGTATGCCAGGCTTTACAGCTTATGCTGGGTTCTATGAAGTCTGCTCCCCAAAAAAAGGGGAGTTTGTTTTTGTCTCTGCAGCATCTGGAGCAGTTGGTCAGCTTGTTGGACAACTTCCTAAGCTTCATGGTTGTTATGTTGTGGGAAGTGCTGGCACAGAACAAAAGGTAAGTTCCTTAATGAATTTGGAAAGCTGGCTGACCTATGTTTTGGAAACTCATCTTTTGCATTTGGTGGGAAATGAATCCTGTGTTCCAGGTTGATCTTCTCAAGAACAAGTTAGGGTTTGATGATGCTTTCAATTACAAGGAAGAAGTTGACTTGGCTCCTGCCTTGAAAAGGTCAGTTGTGGTAGCAAGGATACCCCTATGTTGTTCAAACTTCAGACGATTTGTCATCACCCAAGTTACATTCTTTATTTCCATTTACTTCTGTCCAAGTACTGTTTTATCCTTTAGGTGTGATTTATATACCAAGTAAACGCCAATTTGATTGGAATCCAAGCACATTCTCAAGCTGTCACTCTGTACTTGGTAATAGTTAGTCAGGGACATGAAATATCAAGATATCTCTGTCTCAAGATAGCACCATTTCTGTGGATTCAGATTTTCTTTGCCTTCCTGTACAAAAGCAAATATTTCATCATCTTACAAGTCTAGAGAGCAAAACTTGCTGATTTTAGCTCTCAATATTAATTCCTCTAAGTATTCCTTGCCCAATGTAGTTGTGGTACTTTGTTAGTATGATGTAACAAAAGGTACGTTTTTTACCACTATATATATGGCATTTACTCGGTGACTTCTCCAATTGGACTGAGAATTTTTTATCCCTTTTTAAGCATATGAATTTTTAATGTTTACCCCTGGATATAGTATATTTTGTTGGGAAAATTTTCTTACTACGTGTTTTCTGTTGTGCTTATCGAGTCTCTGATTTGTATCTCGGATTCTTGTTTATGACAGTGGAGTGTTGGCTTTGATTGAATCAAAAATTTTCAAGAACGAATTTTCTAACGGGAGTTTTATTCGAATGAACAAATGGAACCGCTATGAGAATTGAAAATGCCATGGTCATTTCATGTAAAAATCTTTACTCTGGTGCGTTCTGGTTTTTAGGGAATCTGCAATTTGATGCTGTCTCATTTTCTTCCTTTTTTCCCCTGGCCTCACTGTTGCTGGGGATTCATTTCTTTCACTTCTGTAAGCTAAGCATCTTAGCTAAACTTAGACTTTCCTATTTAGGTACTTTCCTGAAGGCATTGACATTTACTTTGATAATTGGTGGTGCCATGCTTGATGCTGTTCTTCTGAACATGAGAATTGGTGGAAGAATTGCTGTCTGTGGAATGATCTCTCAGCACAGTTTCTCTGATCCTGTGGGAATCCATAACTTGTTCTCTCTTATACCCAAGCGGATAAGGATGCAGGGTTTCCTCCAGAGTGACTACTTGCATCTATTTCCTCAGTTCCTTGGTTGTGTTGGGGACTACTGCAAGCAAGGGAAGATCATTTGCATAGAAGATATGACTGAAGAACTTGAGAATGCTCCAGCAGCTTTTGTGGGACTATTTTCTGGTCGGAATGTTGGAAAGCAGGTTATATGTGCTTCGAGAGAATGATCAGTTCCCTTTTTTTTTCTTTCATCTGTTAGTGATTGTTCAGCTATTCCTTCATTTTTCCTTGTTGCAATGTATTATTAGTGTGTGCGTGTGTTAAGATTAAGCTGTTCATGTGGGTTATGTTACCTGATGTAACACTATATAAGGAGCATTGCTCTGTATAAATGAAATATGTCGTTATTTTCATCAAAATCTAACACGGTATCAGAGCAGGCCAATCATGGTTAGGGTTTTCTTCTCCACCGGCACCACCGCCCACCGCTCCCCACTGGCACCACATTCCTGTCCCTCCACTACCGTTACCCCAGCCACACCATGCATATTTCTTGGGCACTCGCGCACTCAAAAAGGGTATCGCTATTTTGATCCAACCTTTCAGCGGTTCTTTGTCACTGCTGATGTCACCTTTTTTTAATCCACTCCCTATTTTTCCCCACGGTCAGTGGCGTCGGCTCCTCCTTCTTTGTCACTTCCACGTGTCCTTCCTCCTTGGCTGGATTTCCTACCCTCTGGTGACAATTCTTCTGATGCTATGAACCCTATATAATGTCGTTATAGGTATATCAGCGCCGGGTGAAACAGATGCCGCCAACTATGTTGTCACCAGCGTCTCCTTCAGATGGGGATACGCCACCTAATCCTCTCTCGGTGGTGGACCTTCCCATTGCTCTCAAGAGAGGTAAATGCACTGCCAACTCACCTTCTTTTACTGACACTGACTTCACATGACCGTCTCTTCGTAAAGGCTCACGCGGTGTCACCACTCATCCTCTTGTCGGTTTTATTTTTTATGATCATCTCAGCCCATTTTGTCACCGCTAATCTTGGATGACAGATGATTCAGATGGACGTCAAAAATGCCTTCCTCTATGGTGATTTGCAGGAGGATGTTTATATGGAGCAACCGTTTGAGTATGTTACTCAGGGGGAGAATAAGTTGTGCAAACTGCAGAAGGCAATCTATGGTCTAAAATAGAGTCCGAAAGCTTGGCTTGACAAGCTTAGGCAAATCGCCTCTACGATTGGTCTCCATCGTAGTCAAGCTGATCATTATGTCTTTATCAAAAAAACAACTATAGGCATTGTGGCTAGCTGTCTATGTTGATGATATGATCCTGACTGTTAGTGATGTGGAAGGTATTGCCACTTTAAAGGCATACCTACAGAAACAGGTTGTCACCAAAGATCTCGGTAGACCACATTATTTCCTTGGCATAGAGGTTGCTTATAGTAAAGATGGGATTTCGTTATCCCAACAAAAATATGCCTTAGACTTGCTACAAGAAATTGGACTTCTTAGTTGTAAACTTGTAGACACTCTGATTGTTACACGGCTAAAGTTTTGAGACCAACCCGGAGATGATTTCCCTGATGCTAATCATTATCGGCGTCTGGTGGGCAAACTCATTTATTTAACCAATATAAGACCGGACATTACATTTGCAGTTGAGTTAGTTAGTTAGTTTATATAGAGTCCAAAGCAATGTCACTGGGAGGCTATTCTGAAGATTCACAGATATGTAAAAGGATCTCTAGGAAAGGGATTGTTGTATAAGAAGTGCAATCACCTTCGGGTGGAGGCATACTCTGATGCAAATTATGCTAGTTCCTCTTGTTAGTCTTAGGTGGCCTACAAGCCAATCTGACTATGTAAATTTCGTTCATTTATTAATAAAATGGCATTATATTTATTATGTGTAATTCGTATTTATTATCATCTCATAATGAAGTCCATGAATATGTGCGATAGTGATCAGATTATGATGAGATCATATTAATGAAATTGATCACTTAAACACACATATTCTTAATAGTTATTAGTCGGAGGATATCCGAGAAGAACATCATATATCCGGATAGACTAGTACATATTACTCATGCTCATACGATGAGGGTGACTGATCGCATAGTCACTTGTGTTGAGACACTAAGGCGAATATGTAGGTACTAATTAAAGAATGAGTTCATTGAACTGATCTGACTGAATCGTTGGATGGTATAGTATCTCACTGTCAACCAACTAGATTATATTGTCGTAGTTGTGTGGATGGTCTTCGGATCTGAAACACCAAGGACACATTGTCGGTGGACTTCTGTGCTTGGACCTTGGTTTATGAATCTCTATCAACGGAATTCTAAACAGCCAAAGATTGGATACAGCGGAATACCGTTGAAAGGAATTGAGTGTCAATAAGAAATCATTTGCTCTCAGTACTTAGAGAGAGAATGCTCTGGGAAGCATGCGCGAAAGTCCCTGGCCAGGACGGACGATAATATCGAGAAATGAGTTTTTCGATATTATACGGCATCATCCGATCCAAGTGAGTCAACCGGTTAAGGTTTGACAGTATACCATACCCTGAGTTGACTCGAAAGCATTGTACGAATGAAGGATTATATCCACGTGGTAATTGTCGGCGACAAGGTTCCAAGAGTGGGTTGCTTAATACCGATACCTTCCGGGTTCACGCGGTGTTGCTTGACACCCAACGTGATCGGAGGCCCGATCGAATTTAATGTGCGACATTAATTCGATTGATTAATTAATTAGTATGAGATATTAATTGATTAATTAGGTCAATAACAAGTCATTGGGCTTATTAGGCCATTAACCGGACTGGTTATTGGGCCTAGAGGGTCACGCGCAAATGATTCTCAAGGTGATGGATTATAAAGTGAATTTTATATTTAACCGGGGATTTTTATGAAAAATCGCGCAGTTAATATAAAATGTAGTGAGCAAGCTGAGTAGGCCAAGCTGCTGCTCAACCTTGGCCGCCCCTCCTCTCTCCCTCTCTCTCTCTGGCACCCCAGGCCGGCCCTGTTCTCCGGGTCTGCTCCGCCGCTTCTCCGACTCCCGTCCGACAGGAAATCGACCGCGTGTCGCAGCGGTCGTTGCGGCAAACGGCGAAGGGTTCGTGGGCTGCGATGAGTGAGGAACGTGAGGATATCCACCGCAAGGAGGATCACGTGGACTTCGCATAGAGGCTGGGCATCTACGCGGCTGGTGGTATCACACCAACGGAACCAATCGGTCGCGGATTCGAATCTGCGCGAAGGTAATAATCCAATTAACGGTTATTCGGATTTTTAGTTTTATCGAAACGGGAAAACGGATCGCTAGTTTTAATTTTAATTTCCGCTGCGTAAGCGATCCGGAGAAACGCGAGAACCCAACACCTCTTTAGACATAAAGTCTACATCAGGCTATTGTTCCTGTAACGACCCGCCACCCTATAATCAGGGATCCGATTACTAAATGGATACCGAATCATTAAATTTGGAGCCAAACCAGGATCTCAATAAGTCTGAGAAATAAATGATAAATTAAGCTAAACATCCACATCACATCGAACTATAAAAGAAGTGCAGAAATTAAAAAATATTACAATTTGACTCGACTCAGTAAATAATTACATACTCCAACAGAAAAGAAATAATTAAGCGTACAGACCAAAAAAAGAAATAACAACTACATCAGGGCATACCCCGGAACAACGGCTATTGGCGCGCAACCCAAGGAAACACTCGCTACGCCTGCCTGGAACCTTCACCTAAAAACCGCAGGGGTGAGTCTCATCGAAAAGACTTAGTAGGGATCCTTCGATCCCCACCACCCACACACGCACCCACAAGTATAACAACACAAATATAGACAATTTAAGTAATTAAAGCAGTAAATACATTTTCCAATTTCGTTATAAAACGCATGCATTCAAACGGTAATATGCATAATTCTAAGACTATTCCATCACAAGTCTACAACCAGCATCTCGGCGAAACACACAAGTCACACGGCCGAACGCGGAAAATACCGACCCGCTGAGACCAAACAGCAACCCCTCGGATAGCGCACTGGCTACTCCGGCCCGACAGGCTCCAGGTGGTTTCTGTTTCTCCCAGTACGAGTGACACTCCGAATGTACCACTCCCACACTGGTACTAGTTATACCCCGGGGTACACTAGGTGACCCTCTCTCTAGGCGTCACCCCACCACTCCCACACCGGCGCTGTGTCACTCCCACACCGACACAGGATGCCTAAACGCTAACAACTGTCACTCTAGGTCTACGATCGCACAAAACGCAACACGGTGCGATCCGATCACGTAAAAATCATCGTCCTCAAATATGTTCTCAAACATGCAATTAGCCAAACTATCTATCAACGAAAACACATGTTAATTGCATGAATTAATGAGATTCTGTCTTGAATCGCGTCGCCCAAGGCCGACGTCATTCAAGACTCCTAAACTGGTTCATGTGAAATCTGGCCTCGGAAGAAAGCCTAAAACACGTCGTTCGAACGGGTCGCCTTTTAAAAGGCGTCGCTGTCCCTAATCGTCAATGACGACAGAAACAGAGACAGACCTCAGGGTGATCTGAATTTAAAACGCGTCGTGCACGGAAGTCGCTGTTTAAAAGGCGTCGCTGTTCCTGGACGCTAATCAGTCTAGAGACAGAGTCTGTTATCTGGGCTAAATCGCGTCACAGGTGGAAGCCGCCTTTTTAAAAGACGTCGCTGTCCCCCGACGCCATTTAACCCTCTGAGACAGGTTCTCCCTCCGCCTTCCCCCAAGTCACAAGGCGGGATTTCTCCCCCAAATCGTATATAAAAAACAACACAAAGTAGAGGAGGAGGAGAAGAACCTAAATACCCATTATAAACCTCCAATCTCTCATTACATGCAATTAGTGTTTTTCACCCCAAAAATCCCAAAAACATGCTCCAAAGCGGGAAAAACATGGTTTTTAAACAAAATACAATGGGGATCGTCACCCTACCGGTTACTCGAACTCCTCCGAACTCCAAGCCGCCGAACCGCCACACCACACGCCGCCGCCGGTACCGCCAGGACGCCGTTACTCCACTGGGACGTTGGCCGCCGTCTGGAGAGAAAAATGCCGCGGAGGAGGTAGTGGTGGGAGTTAGGAGGTTGATGGAGTGGAGGGAGAGGAGGAATGGAGAGAGGAAAGGACGAAGAAAGGGGAGAGGAGGTGCTGGAGGTCGGAGAGAAGAGAGGAGAGAGGAGAGAGAAGAGAGGAGAGAGGAGAGAGAAGAGGAAATGAGAGAATGAGGGAAAGGAGGGAGGGTTCACGGGGTCAAACTGAAACCGATTAAAACGCGTCGTCCAAGACCGACGCCATTCAGACAACAAGATCGGTCGTACTCTAACATGCTGTTAGTATTAGATGGTCTCAAAGCCAATCCGATACTATATACTGATTCAGATTATTAATAAATGGCAATAATTCATTGTGTATAATTAATTCGATCTTTGTTTATCGTATCACGATGAAATCTATGAACATGTGCAACAGTCTTCGGATTATGATGAGATCATAATTACGGGACCGAAGACTTATAAACACATGTTCTTAATTATTCCTAGTCATAGGATGTTTGAGATAGGACATCGAACATTCGGATAGACTAGTATAGGTTACTTCAGCTCATATATGAGGGTAACTGATCTCATAAGTCACTTGTGTGGAGATACTATGCTGAACTTATAGGTGCTCATTGGTGAATGAGTTCACTGAACTGATCCGACTATGAATCGCTGGATGGTAATCACCAACCTGTTAACCAGCTCGATTCATTTGTCACGGTTGCGTGGATGATCCTTAGACCTGAGACTCCAAAGATATCTTGTTGGTAGGTTTCTGAGCTTTGACCTTGACTAACGAATCCCTAACCATAGGTTATCAAGAAGTCAAGCGATCGGGTTCAGGGAAATGCCCTCGAAAGTAATTGTGTGTTCAATACGGGATCATCCGCTCTCGGTAGTTTGAGAGAGAATGTTTCGGGAATGATGCGCTTAAAGTCTCTGGCCAGGGCGGACTCTGTAATCGATAAGGAGTTATCGGATTCAGATTAGCAGCATCTGATTCAAGTGAATCGACCAAATAGAGTTTAACAATAAACCATACCCTAGGTCGATTCGGAAACATTGCACGGATGAAGGATTATATCCGCGCGCTAACCAATGACATAAAGGTTCCAATAGAGGGTTGCGATAACCCCAGTGCCATCCAGGATCACGCGATGTTGCTTAGCATCCAACGTGATCGGCAGTCCATCCGAATTTATTGTGGGACATTAAATTCGATTGATTAATTGAATATAAGGATATTAATTAATTCAGTGGGTCAGTAAAGGGTTACTGTACTTAATGGGCTATTAACTGGATTGGTATTTGGGCCTAGAGGGTCACACGCAAATGGTTTTCAAGTCGATGGATAATCCAACATGATTTCGGATAAGTTTGGGTTTTTATGAAAAATCGCAAACTGACTTATTATAAAAGAACGGATTCTACGTCCGGGGCCAGTGACCCTGACCTAGCCGTCATTCGTTCTTTCTCTCTTTCTCTATCTTCTGGGCGTGCGATTCTCGACTGCTCTGCCTTCCGTCCGACGTGAGAATCAGAATCCGCATGTCGCGGCAGATTACGCGCAGCCAGACGGGATCTACGAACGCCACAGTGAGCGAGGAAGCGAGGACGATCCATCGCGAAGAGAACCGCGTGGATACCGCTAGAGGTCGGGCATCTGCGCGACTTGCGGCATCGCTCTGACAGAACCGGAAAACGAACGCGGATTCGAATCCGCGCAAGGTAAATCCGATTTACTCCGGTATTATTTTGTTCATCGAAACGGGACAGATCCGATCCCGAATATTTTATTCCGCTGCGTTTTTCGGTCGGATCTCGACACGACGATCCCAACACATGCCAGGGCCGTACTCTGAATGGTGTCGACCATACAAGACGCCATTCAGACGACATGACCGGGGCCGTACTTTCGAGGCCCAATGCCAGCCCACGTGGCACAGCCTAAAACGCGTCCACATCGCCGGACGCCGTTTGAACCGCGTCTCGCAAGCTCGACGCAAAAAGAGCCACAAGCCCTAGCCCCACAAGGGCCCAAACCAGGGGATCCGACTCCGAAACTGACTCGATAACCGGATCCGAAACCTCAATCCTTACAGTTCCTATATTGGTAGTAACTTGGTCTCCTGACGGAGCAAGAAACAGAATGTTGTGGCAAGGTCAAGTATTGAGGCTGATTATCGAGCCATGGCTTACACTGCTTATGAGATGATGTGGCTGCAATCTCTAATGCGAGACCTAGTTGTTGAATGCTCCAAGCCTATGATAATGTACTGTGACAATGCCATTTACATTGCCAGCAGCCTAGTGTTCCACGAGTGGATCAAGCATATTAAGGTGGATTGTCACTTTGTTCGAGAAACTGTGATGTCAAAAAAGATTGCTACTCCATTCACCCCATTGGAAGAGCAACTTATAGATTTGTTTACACACGCTCTAGCTTCTCCTCGTTTTTCCATTTTGTGTAACAAGTTGGGCATACTCGATATATATGCTCTAGCTTGAGGGAGAGTGTTGGAAGGTATTATTAGTGTGTGCATGTGTTAGGCTTAAGTTGTTTATGTGGGTTATGTTATCCGATGTAACACTATATAAGGAACATTGCTCCAAATGAATGAAGTATGTCATTCTTTTCACCAAAATCTAACGTTTCTTAATAACATTACAGTTTCCCTTCATGCCACCACGTGCAGCCACTGGATTTCAAGTGTGTAGCAATGCTTATGAGGTTAGTGCTAAGTGATGTTGGCAGGTGGAAAGATATTATTTAGGTTTTCAGTGGTGTTTAGTTAGTATGTAGGTTATGTCTCCCAGATGACATTGGGAGGGGGATGAGTCTAGAGATGCAGAAGGTTATTTATAGCAGCTCAAAGACTGGGTTTATCTCTTTTCCTTATCTGTCTGAAAATTATTTATTCTTGATTCGTCTGTATCTTCATGTAACCTTATCCGTCAAAAGTATTGCAATAAAAAAAAAACTAGAAGTTAGGATTTTGGATGTCATTGTCATCAAATTTTCTATCTTGCACTTTTATAGAAAATTCTAGTGAATGAAACATATTTTTATAATATTCATTATCTAATAAATTGTTTTAATGTAATATAGGTACCTATTGAATAAATTTAGCTTATAGCTAAATGGATTACTTAAGAATAATGGTAGGAGTGTGAACAACCCAAGTTGGGTGAAGTTTTATGCTGTTCAAGTTTGGTTCATCTTTTATTGAGTTTGAGTTGCTTGAATATTAAACTAGTGAAGTTTTATTTTTGTTCAAGCTTTACTTGTCCAATAATCCAACCAATCCGAGCTCTTTGGATGCCAAAATGATTGTAGTTCATCCATTGTTTATGATCTTGTTTGAACCAGCAAGTGAATGAAAATGAATGATACACTAAATGAGCACAAACATATTACCAAGAAATGTAATTGAACCTTTGCTCTAAGTTGCTCATGTACATAAAATGAGGCAAGGATATTGAAGGAACTGATACAGTGCTTTCTCCTTTTTATTTTCACTTTTGACATAATGAACTTTTTGCATTAGGTGCCTTCGACGTTTAGAAATTTACGGAGTTTGAGATGATCACCAAGTACATATTTTGGTGGACTAATGAGACAAGCCGGCGCGGCAACTTCTGTTTAATTTGACTCATTCACCCGATCGAAAGAGTAGAACTGAACTTTTATTGAGCTTAATAATGAGTTATTTATGGAGTATTTAACTTATTCACTCGATGGAAAGAGTAGAATTGAACTTTTATCTAGCTTAACAATGAGTTATGAGTGCAACAAGAAAAGAAAAAGATTAATTTTTTTAGGTCTACCTCAAATGTCTACATCTCCGTACAAGCTGATTTCTGCAGGCAACCTAAAAAAAAATCAAAATAATCAAAAATTGAGCACTAATGAACACTATAAAAAGACTTTTAATTGGTTAAGATTAATTATTATTTCTTATTTTTTATTATTATTATTTTTTTACATTGTTCGATCAAAGATCGATCTATGGGAACATGTGGGATATGTTGGAGTTTATCTAAAAATATTTTTATACGAACATGTGAGACATGTTGAAGTTTCCTTAAAAATATTTTTTGCTTCGCAAATGCAACTCGTTAATTATTTATAGAGTACCTAATTTATAAGACTCCTTTTACAGCTCTACTTAGAACTGAGATGCCTCCTTTGCTATGCATATGAGACTATGGGAATGGTGGCCTTCCTTGAGACTCGAGAGAGGTGACGAACGGGTGGAGATGAAAATGGTGACAGAAAAGAAAGGAAAGGGCTGCTCATGTTTCTTTGGCACATTGGTTTGTAAATATTAAAATAAGCACTAAAAAATATAAATGAATAAATAAAAAAATATTGCACTTAAAGTTTTGGTGCAAAGAAAAAGATAATTTTGTCTTTTAGAAATGTTGTCTCTTCAAAAATATTTTAAACATTACCTGCAGACGAATAAATAGGCACAAATTTTTAAAAGATATGTTCTTTCTTATTTGCACACTGACTTGAAATTTTAAGATCTGTAATTATGAGAAAAGTTAAAAACATTACGAGTGTAAATAAAATTATAAGATGTCGCATCAAGCATTTGACTTTTCTCAGACTTCTTATTTGAAAATGAGACAAATGACTTTTTTTAGTGCGTTCTCTTCACCCTTTTCAATTTTGGTGAACTATAAAAAAATAGTGGGAGTATCCAACTTAGAATAACTTAACACATTAATCAAAGAATATACTAAGTACAAAGAAACATTGCCTACATCCGTCCTCTTATTATCATCATCAGACTTCGCAAAATTTAAGCATAATACTTCTTATTCTTAGAATGATACTTGGCACAACATTCCAAGTCACTGTCTGATTGCATGGTCGAACGGTTCACAATGTCCTTCTTGATAGAAAGTCTAGGGTAACTTAAAAATTATGTGTCGTTCGATCTCGTAATCGGCACATGATTGCAGTTGCAACGCCCTCTTAAATTAGGACGAGTAATGGTAAAATCTGGACCATTGATAGGGTTCGGACAGGTGAAGGTTGAAAGCCAAGCCAGAAACGTAGGTTTCCACTTAAATCCATTTTTATAAATGTAGGTAATTTATAAACAAGTACTTCTTATTCTGAGAATAATACTTGGCACAATATTCCAAGCCACCATCTGATTGCATGGTCGAACAGTTCACAATGCCTCTCTTGATAAGAAGTGTAAGGTAACTTAAAAAATATGTGTCGTTCGATCTCATGAGCGACACATGATTGCAGTTACAACGCCCTCCTACATTAGGACAAGTAATGGTAAAATCTTAACCCTTGGTAGGATCTGGACATATGAAGGCTGAAAGCTAAGTTAGAAATGTAGGTTTCTACTTAGATCTATTTTTTATAAATGTAGATTACATAGGAGGATTCGTACCCAATGTTAAGTGGGTACTTCTTATTCTTAGAATAATACTTAGCACAATATTCCAAGCCATCATCTGATTGCATGGTTGAACGGTTCACAATGCCCCTCATGATAGAAAGTGTAGGGAAACTTAAAAATTATGTGTCATTCGATCTCGTGATTGACACATGATTGCAGTTGCAATGCCCTCCTACATTAGGACAAGTAATGGTAAAATTTGAATCCTTGATAGGGTAGGAGGGGTGAAGGCTGAAAGCCAAGCCAGAAATGCATGTTTCTACTTTGATATATTTTTATAAATGCAGATGATCTTGGAGGATCCATACCCAATGTTAAGCGGGTACTTCTTATTCTTAGAATAATACTTGACACAATATTCCAAGTCACCGTCTGATTGCATGGTAGAATGGTTCACATGTGTTGTTTGATCTCATGATCGACACATAATTGCAGTTGCATTGCCCTCCTACATTAGGACAAGTAATGGTAAAATTTAGACCCTTGATAGGGTCCGGACCGGACATGTGAAGGCTGAAAGCCAAACCAGAAATGCAGGTTTCTACTTGGATCTATTTTTATAAATGTAGATAATATAGGAGGATCTGTACCTGATGTTAACCGGGTCGAGGCGAATATGGGATCTTGTGAGCGGATTTGCACTCCTAACGCCAGATCACGAGGAGTAATACTTGCTGCAAGAGTAATGCTTATTGCACCTAGGGCAGTGCAACAAATTGAATTATCTTACAATACAAGATAGTATTGGTCTACTTGAGTAGGGTCACGTGGGTTGGATAACTTTTTTTGCGAGTGGACCACACAAGCATTAAATGTGAATAAAGGATTTTGGTCGTGATAAATATATGTACCCATGGATTTGTCATTCCTACAAAGTATTTATCATGTTTAAGAAATATTTGTCATTTTTAAACATTTATGTACAAATTTTTAGACGTAACAAATATCTTGCAGACGTAACAAATACGTTGTAGGCATAACAAAGTGTATTTGTTACTCCCACGAAGTATTTATCATGTCTAAAATGTACTTGTCACATATTTATAAGCCCGACAAATATTTTTCAGGCACGACAAATGTTCCGTAAATATGACAAATAGTATTTGTTATACTTACGAAGCATTTGTCATGCGTACATATATTTGTCACGCCTAAAACTCTTCATCCATATTTAATATTTGTGTGACTCACTTATGAAAAAAGTTAATCCACCTATGTGACTCAGTCCAAGTGGACTAATGCCATCTTGAATTGCAAGACAATTAGCTTTGCTGCACTACTCTCGGTACAACAAATATTATGGATTGCAATGCCCAAGACATTGTTGTTTGACAGTCTGTTGGGTGGGGAGGGGGCGATTTTTTATTTTATGTTTTTGATGTTTTTTAATTTTTGTGAAGTTCTCGATTAAAAATCGGATTGCATAATTCAAGTAGGTCCCGAGCTTATTGTATATTATTTTTTTGAAAAAAATTGAGAAATGCCTTGCAATTTTTTTTTGGAAAAGTATACAACTAGGTTAGAGTCTGACATAAACTCCACGTACCTTTCGATTTTTGTACGCTCTAAAAAAATTTAAAAATTTTAAGAATAAAAAATAAAAAAAATCAAACTGCTCTCCACTCTCCACTCCAGTGGATCTCAATGCAGTCCTTCGATTCAATCCTGTAGATCAGACGGGCAATACCTTAGACATTGCAATCCACGGATCGGCAACATGTATTACTCCGATGATGAGTATCCATACCGCATGGCGTCCAAACTGCTGAGGTGGCGCCGCCACGTCGGCCTCGCGCCCGCGGGAAACCGCGTCTGTCGTCCTAAGTTCCTAACCTCGACCCATAAATTAAACAAATTAATAAAGAAAGAAAACGACAAAAATAACGGAACGAATGGAAATTTGACTGAGACCCCTCCGCAGGACCAGGTTCGTTTTGCTCCCTCCCGCCCACGCACGTCCACCACCACCACCCCAACCCTGCACAAGGCGGCCACGTCGTTCCTCCCTCCCATGGTTTCCTTCCTCCGCGCCCGCCACGGCGTAGCCTCCTCCCCTCCCCCTCCCCCCCTCCGCCCCCGCTTTCCTCCAACCACGGCGGCCTCCTCCTGTCCCCCACCGCCGTGCTCTGCTTCGCCGATCGGCTTGAGCACCCACCGATCGCGTTTGAAATCGCCGGCGAGCTCCCGGCCTTCCGTGGCGTACGCAGCTCCTTGTTAGATCCCCATTTCTTGCGTGAGCTTCCGTTTTTCTACAGGGATTCGGATTAGATGTGCAGGGGAGACGGGATCCCCGGGATCGGCTCCGTTTCCGAGCACCGGATAGTTCGAACGCCGCCGGCATGGAGGTAAAGCTTTGTTCTAGGGTTTGATGGCCGTGCTGATCTGCGTAGAGTTAGAATGGTTCTGTTTTGGCTTCTCCAGATTGTTGTTGAGTTCGGATAGATCGTGTCGGGTAGATCCTTGATGCGCGAATATGTGTTGTGTTGGTGGCAGGGTGGTGGCAACGGGCATCGCGTCACCTTCGACGCCGTGAAGGAGATGCAGTCGCCGCGCTTCCGCGCCATCATCAGGGCGACGAGCGGCCGCAAGAGGCGCCCCCGCGTCGACGTCAAGAGCTTCTCCCACGAGCTCGGCACCAAGGGCCCGCAGCACTACCAATTCCGGAACCACCGCTTGGAGGTATGCTTGGAACTGGAGAGGGAACGAAAAAAGTTTTTTTTTTTTGCTGGATTTTTTTTCCTTCCAGGAACATGCTCGTTTGATCGCATTGTAGTGAAAGAAAGCTTAAGTGGTGTTTCCGCACAGGATATATTGGTGGTCATGAAGACGAGGTTTAATCGCCTCAAGGACGATGTGGATTCCGAGTTGGGGATTTTCGCTGGGGATTTGGTTGGGCTCCTTGAGAAGTCGGTGGACGAAAACCCCAAGTGGAGGGAGGCGATTGAGGACCTGCTGGTGGTCGCCCGCGAGTGCGCGGCGATGTTGCCCGATGAGTTCTGGTTGAAATGTGAGTCGATTGTTCAGAACCTGGACGATCGTCGGCAGGAGCTACCGATGGGCACCCTGAAGCAGGCGCACACGCGCATGCTCTTCATCCTCACGCGCTGCACCCGCCTGCTGCAGTTCCAGAAGGAGGGTGGCCTACCTGAGGCCGACCATGTTCTTGGGCTTCACCAATTCAGCGACTTGGGGGTTTATCCGGGCCTGGGTGGTCTTGGGATGATTACTCACACTGTCAAGAATTTGATTAGTACTAAGCATATGATGATGGAGCGGCAGGCGGGGATGTCGTCTGGCCAAATTGGCTCACCTGCAAGCAGGAATAGGATATCCTCCTGGAAGAAGCTTCCCTCTGCTGCTGAGAAGAATCTGAAGAAGGATCAGGAAGGGAATGCAGAAGTGCCCTCCAAAGAAAAGGGTTATAAGGCGCCTCCAATTGGGACCAAAAAGGATGAGGGCGGAAAAGCTGGGATAGTCAGTCCCCCTTCACGCCCTCCTAAGAAGTTAGACGATTTACTGAACTCATCTTCAATCCTCCAAGAATACCAACACACTCAACTCAACGAGAGCCTGGCTATGATTTGCCGGATTTGTGATCTTAAAATACCTAAAGTACATGCAGACGGTCACTCTAAAATCTGTGCAATTGCTAATAGATGTGACATGAAGGGATTAACTGTGAATGAGCGTTTGGATAGAGTTGCTGAAGTTCTTGAAAATATATTGGAATCTTGCTCACCTAAGAGCCTCAACACCACAACGGTAGTCCATGAAGTGGCAAGGGTTTCTACGTCGAGTACGGCAGAAGAATATGATGATCTATCACCTGGTCAAGATAATTTATCTCATCCATCTACTGAAGGTGTGGCAGATTGTTCTCCACAGGCTATTCATTCTTGTACCATAAGCACCATGAATATTACAGTTTTGTGTAAAAGAGATGCTCCAATAACATCTGATCCAGCCTCAATCGCATCATCATCAGGAAGTGTTACACCACAGTCTCATTCATCAACACCACAACATCCCCACCTGGACTTGCTATGGATCAGCAGCAATGCATTCTTAGACCTAGAAAACTTTCAACAGGTATTCCCCTCTGCAGCAACCTGCATCATTTTGCTATCATTTTTGTTAGCTGTACTTGGAAGCCGGCCTATTAATTGGCTTGACTGATTATTATTTTTTAATAGAGAAAGTTTATTTCCTATTACACTGCTTTGGATTGTGAAATAAGAACTTTATTTTCTTGTCAAAATATGCTCATTTAGCCATGTGATATAAGATGCACCTTTTCTAGTGTTTGAGCTTTAAGGTGAAGTTTTTTGTGATCCTTGTTATTTGGTGTTCAAAACAAAATAATATGACTGTCTTTGTCATTTTTGGTCATCTGAGTTCCATTGTGCCTTTCTTCCTTGGAAATATTATGTGCAACATCTTGTCCTATTCCCTTCACCATTTCCTTCCAACTCGAGGACTTATTTGGGCTGTATTGTTATGAAACCATTGAACTAATCTTGACCGCTGACTCTACCTCGGTGGAACTTATGCTACCGCTTCCACTGTCCGGCTTCCTAATATGCCTAATTTTTCTTTCTAGCTGTAGTTGTAGTAGGTGTGCCATGGACATTGTCACATCCTGCACAGAATGGGTCATCTTCTATGATTATCAACGTATTCTGAACTAGAATGATCAATGATCACTTTAAAGTCCATCTAATATCATTTTCACAAGGCCATGTGACCATTACATGATAACATGCTTTTTGTACTCAATATTCACGCTTTCAGCAATGAATATAGAATTATATGTGGTTATGCACACAAGAGGCCTTTTCCATTTTTCATGTCAGAGCCTCATTATCTAAGATCAACCAAAGACCTGTCTACAGTGTTATAACAAGGTGAAGCCAAAAACTTTATGCAGACACACTGCTGATAATGGATTGCAGAATTGGATGATTCTGATCTGGGTCGACTAATTTGGATCGATATTCACATTAGATGATCCAAACAAAGAATGTGGTGGTTGTGGGTTGCTAAGGTCTAGGTGGAAGTGGAATCAGCTAAACATCCTCACCACCCCCCTTCCTCTAGTTTAGACAGACTTAAGTCGGCCCATTTGAATTTTTATGAGGATCAGCACTCATAAATTAATCCATTCAGCCTATTTTTGAGTTCCTTGTTGATGGCTTGATGTCAATGGAAATCTTCCACTTCTCCAGGCTAAAGCCCTCTCAACAGATTTTTCACATAATGCAGCCATATTAATAGTGCTGTTTCTCCTTTAAATACTACCATGGAGTCTCCTATAATGCTTTACACATGTTTAGGGATGAAAACTTTACATGGACTCTTCCTCTTTTGATGTTGATTGCTTGAGTATGAAAATGGATGACATTTCAAATCCAAATAGCTTTAGGGCTATTCAGTTCGATAAGAAACCAAACCGAACCAGAAAATTTTGGTTAGGTTCCATTTCGAACCAAAAATTTTCATTTGTCATATTTCATTCATATATAGTGTATATTCTCATTCCTATTTTGCAGTTTGCAGCAATAATACATTCCTATTATTTTGCAGTTGCAGCAATTAGCATCCATCTCAATGGCATTTTCTCTATTATTCTTGTTAGAATCCCTAGGGTTCCAATGTGGGAATCAAGAAGACAATAGAAGAGAGGTATTGTGGAGTCTTAAATGATGAAATCCAGTGAACTGGGCAAATACTATCATATCGATAGATGTAAAATTGCATGGCATTATTACTGGATTGGAGAAGAATTCACCATTTCACCAGCAATGGACTCATAAGATAAATACTGCCCATATATCCATAAACAGAAAGGTGGAGCAAATGGCCGAAGATAGTGAATGAGAGAGAGCTGACCAAGCATCATATGGGTTTTGGTGAATGGTATCCATTTAATGAGTATATAACTAGGGAAGTAGATGACCTTTCTCTATCTGATGCTATCACAGAAAATTAAGGGTCGCACAAAGGATGGGGTTGAAGGCAACATATATTTTAATTCGATTATGTGTGGGCATAGTGAGGCATGCACCTAAATCCTAGAGCAGCTTTCTAATCTCAGTGGTAGCATCCACCACTTTCTTGTATCCTATGGCAATGGGTGAAAAATAAGCCATACTTGCTTTCGAGTTATGGTCTGCCAGGTTACGAGAATCTTTAAGAAACACATAAACATGCATTGGCATCATTTTGAGAATCTATTGGTTCTGATCTGTGTCTAATGGCTCAGACTGGAATTGATGCCCTCTGATCTGGCTCAGGTGGCTGGGGGAGACTTTCAAAGGGATGTTTTAAACAGTGATCCCCCCACTCATTTCCCAGCCTTCCATTGTTGTCACCACATGCCCTGACAATCTACTGCTTTACATTAGCCATAGGGCGAAAGTCATTGATTCATAACACAAAGTGATGAGAACAGGTTTCCAATGCAGAGTTCCCTTATCTCCTTTCATTTTGATCTACAGTAGGTGTTGTAAGGGGGATGATTGTCATGCTTGGAAGTGCTCTGTGAAGCCATTGTGAAAAGAGATCGAGAAGGAGGTTGGCACCACAGATGGCAACATGGTGCATGTATTCATTCGTTTGACAGAAGGAACAGTTATGTACTTTGAAGACACAGGAACTGTGTTAAGATTAAATTGGTGCAGGATTGCACTTGATCCAGCATGGAGAGGCACCTCTAAAAGGACTAGACAAGAATGTTTTTTAAAAGAAGATATTGATGGCATGCACTGCTTAAATCCTGATGCTTCACTGTGGATGTCTGATAGTTAGGGTAGATGCCAGATGGAGTAAATACCTGTGAGTAAGTGAGAGAAAAAGAGTGGAAGGAAATGCTTAGTGCCATAGGTAGGGGCAACTGAGAATTAAAGGGATCAGGTTGGAGGCAACCTAACCCAACACATGGTTAGAATGGGCAAAGTGGCAAACCATACTGCAAGTTACCAACTCCTGGACAAACCCAACGTGTGCCAGCTTTCTTCATAGTTTGGCTGATCAATAGGGAGTTTGAGTGGTCAAAAAATGGTAAGACAGGTGGTGGTTATAAATCAAGTAGGATGTGGGTTGGGGGTGCCTCCTGGAGGGATGTTGGCAAACACGTCCAGATCTGGACGGAGGGAGCAAGAAATATAGTCCAGCTAACTTTGTGGATTGTTCAGTGACGGAGGGAGCGAGAAATATAGTCCAGTTAACTTTGTGGATTGCTCAGGTTGACCAATGGTTTAACCTGATGCTCAACCAAGTTAGATCAAGTTGAAGCTTCCCCAACCAGAAACTGATTGGGCTCTTTTTAATTGTCTCCAACCTGATCTTTTTTGTGGGATGAGTCCAATCTACATGCCTGATGCTAGAATTCGAAAGATGGAACTGAGGAGAGCAAGATACAGGGACTTAAGCAAGTAATTGTGACACTCATTAAAAGAGGGAATGCCTTGAGACACATTTCCAATTATGTAACCAGACAGGTGACATTCGAAGTTACATCCACACCGCACATATGCATGACATATACCTTACTATCTAATTTACTAATGGACTACTCTTCTGCAGCTATGTGTTTTCTACAGTTTTTGCAAGCACATTTAATCAATTTCACATCATAATACTGACTATCTTACATTTTAAATGACGTCCTCTTCAGCTTGGTTCCCTTTTGTTTCATTATCCTTAAGAGAGTGTTATAACATCCTTTTCACCTTTTTTGTTTATCCTTTCGTCAAAGATCTAATGACCTCGCTCTTTCCCTTTTGGGTTTCATTGAGTTCTTTCCTTCCAACCCAACTTAGAAGTCAAGCCATCCATTTTTTTGTCTTATCCCACAATGTTTAGCTGAGCATTTTCTAGAGCATTGTAGTCACACCTTTTCCTTTTCCACTGCTCATGTATACCTTTATCATGTTTGTATCCTGATCAAGTTTTATGAACATATTTCCTCCTTTTGTATGCATCAACTTGGGCATTATTTATCCTGAGTAGGTAGATTCCTTCTGTTCCTAACCACATATTTGTTGCATGTCCTTTTTCTCTCTGTCAACTTTAACTGATTCAACTGTTGGTGTGCTCATGTTCATTACACTGTCACTTTACTATTGTTGCATTCATGGACTTCTTTCTTCCACAAATGGCAGATACATGATTTATTGGACATTGTTCATTGTGTTGCAAGTACAAATAATAATGATTACAGCTCATTGGATTATTTGCATTCCTTCTTGGAAGACCTGCAAGAAATAATTCATGATAAGAAGGTGGATGCTCTTGTTGTTGAGACATTTGGTAGGCGAATAGAGAAGCTTCTTCGGTGAGTTCAGTTTGTTAATGCACTTTTCAAAATGGTGATACTCTAGAAGGTTCAAATATGGCATACTTTTGAAATTCAGATCCACAAGTATTTGTCTGCCTTGAACAGGAAGTTTCCTTCTTTAGTTTATTTCTTTATAAAAACTCTATTCCTTAGTTCACTTGGATCTCTTTTACTCTTTTTGTTTGATTTTATTCCCATATTGATTTAGGACCTAAAGAAAATTCTGATTTAGCAGGGAAAAATATGCATACATTTTACAGCAGATAGATGATGGGAATGTGGACCCCTCTTCTTTCACAGTGTATGAGGATGGTTCTCCAGAAATTGACCATTGCTCACGCCCAATGTGTTCCAAAATAAAGGACCGGACAAGCATTGAAGACTTTGAAATAATAAAACCAATTAGTCGAGGAGCATTTGGACGGGTTTTCCTTGCAAAGAAAAGAGTTACAGGGGACCTTTTTGCCATAAAGGTAATTTATTTATGTTTGTCGTAATCTTTGTAAACAATGTTATCTCACGTTTATATTCTTTACATCTTTATATGCTGCCCAATTATAAGGTCATATTCATTTTGCAAGATCTTCTTTAATACAATTGTGGTACTATCCACTTTCAAAAAGGATATTCATTTTGCAAGAAGTTTTGCTATATATTTATTGCAACTTGCTTCATCAAGGAAATTGGTAAAAGAAATGGATTTGTTTTTGTCTTTTGTTGAATCTTTTTCACGGCTCGATAGAGACTTTGATTTTTTGTCTTTCCCTTTTTTTTTTTATTCTCTTCTATCGGAAATAGGATTGACTACATATTCGAGCCATAGCACATGGTTTCATAATGCAGCAGTTGTCATTGATAAAAAAGGAAATCTGATACACCAGATCCGGCTCGGACACCCATATTCCAGGACCATACAAGCCTGTTACATGAAATGCACCGCTTGGTCTTATTTCACCGTCGAGCTTTGATCAATGAATATAGTGAAACTGAATTCTCTCAATTTGCTCGGTTGTCTTTCATAATGTGTACATTTTGTCTATCCATTAAAGTTGATTTTTTGTCCAAAGACATTTGTAACCTTTTCTTCTGAATTAGATCACATCTAGAAGTCCAAATTGTTACCTTGCAGAAGTTCTCTGTTGCTTTGCAACTTTTGGTAATTGCTAAATGAAATGCATATTAATACTTATGTGGGCATAAATGCATGGTCAACATTACTGTTTCTTCACTAAACAAGCATAGATTTCTTGGTATTGGAGTACAAAAGTTGTAGGGCACAACTTGGTTCATGTTGGCCGTGTTGGGGTAACCTGTAGCCATACCTAATGCAAAAGGGCACCGAATGTGAACTTGAACTCTATCATTCGCAAACATAACTCAACCTGCCTATAAAATTCTCAACTTGATCAAATACACTACAAGGTAGACATCTTAACTTGAAATGACACCTTTCTCCTTTTTTTCAGGTTGAGCCCCTTTATTTAAGGTAGGCAACTTTTGAAAATAATTTGCTATTCATTTTTTTGAAAACTAACTAACACAGAAATTACATGTTGCTAATGAAAGACAAGAAATGGAACAAGATAGTCCTCTGATAAGGGCAAATTGATGGTGTCGTTGGTCACTCCACAGTCTAACAGCACTTGAAGTCTGCTCAAGAACTCTTAAGATTCTCTTTTAACCTCACATAATTGGCACTCTGTCATCTGCATAACTGCAATCCCATTTGAACTTGAGCCTAGGGAGTATTTATCAAATAAGAGGTGCACTCGAGCTTTGTACGAAAGATAAGAGTCCTTAGAGACCCAAAGAAGATGGAAATAATTCTCATACATGGAGATTATGCTGCTCAACTGATAAAAGGTTGCCATGTAAGCCTTCTAGAAGGATTACAGATTATATCGTCCTCTAAAGATCAGAGGTGACTCTGAATGACTTTAGAGTAAAATTCATGTTACGAAAGAGTCCTGCAACCAGAGGACTTTTCCTTGTTCCACACTTTCTATGGTACATCAAGCTTCTGTAAAAGAAAGAGGACATATGGCAAAATCCATTTTTTGTAAAGAGGGAGCATAGGTGGCAGCATGACAGATGGTAATGGACAGAGCAATGAAAGGGTATCTGGAAATTCTGCAGAGATGACATCATCAACTGCTGTACGGGTGCAAAGGGCATTGTTCTAGAGCCAGGAAAGAGTAGCAAACAAACAACACCATCTGCACAACATCGTGCGTTGTCATAAAATGCAAAATGAGAAAATTCTTCAAGTTCATTAGTCCTGAACAAATGAGGCATTATTATAATTAAAATGGAACATAGTGAGTTCTTTAGTCATGAACAAGTAAGGCATTATTATAAGCAAAATGGAACCTGGTGTGGCAGTATGAAACTGAAAAGTACCACAACCACTCATGATTGGGATGCGTGTCTGCCAGTGTAACAACCAATCTTTCCAAAGCTCCACAGCCTTGAACACTCACCTCTATTGCTACTAGTGAAAATCAAGACTACAAATAATAGTTTTGAAATACTATTACAAATTCACCTTACCTTAGTCGCAGCAGTCCTGAACAGTTCCTGCATTATTAGATCCCTGCTTTTAAGACAACGTATCCCAGGTCTTCTCATTACTATTCAGTAATACTTTACAAATTCCATGTTAACTTCATCAAGGGAAGTAGTACTGCCCTGGCTTTTCTGGAGAACATACTGAAATCATGAACTGAACCTGAAATCCCAATGTCCTACTGGTGCATTAGCATTTGTTTCATGGCTTCAGGAATGTCTCAAAAATTCCATTTATTCTTGTTCATGAGATTGGAATAATTTGCGCATTTCCCTCATATTATTTGTATAACCATTTTTACAACATTGGCATACTAAACGTTCGCGATTGGGAAACTATTGCTAGAGGCAAATTTCTTTAAATTATCATCAAGGACCTCCTGACTTTATTATTTGGCATACAACTTGGCTTCATGTATTCTTTTTCTGATATTATCAAATGAACGAAAGTGGCTTTTTGCTGCCTTAAAAAAAAAAACTTGGCTTCATGTACACGTGCAGGAGAATTGTCCCTTTCTAAAAGATCTGTCTTTTATTGTGCTGAAGTATCAAAAACGTTGGAAAGCGTTGTTCTAAAAATTTAGGAAGCTTTACAAACTGGTCCCTATAATCCACTCAATTCTTATATTCACCCCCCTTTTTACTATTTTCAAATCGTAGAAGCATGAATCAGGCATGGAGGAGCAAGGGAACTTCTAGTTTACCATTCAAATTTTCTTTGGGTATAGAAGCGTGAAAAGGGAACAGGGATGATGGCAAAATGAGCAAATTCTGCTTCTGCTTTCTGAATAACCCCTCAGATACCCAGTTCTGTACTAAATACCTGCCATTACTTTTCTAAAACTGAAAAAACAGTATTTTTTTTGGAAGGTGACAATAAGTCGTGATTTCATTGAAAAAGGTATGGACGGTACAGAAAGAAGGCTTGAAAAACAGCCTTCAACAAACAGAACACAACACAGAAATAGTGAAAATTAAAACTGCTTTATCAAGAGAATAAAACAGTGAGAATAATCAAAGGATCATATTCTTGTGAAAAAAACAGTATTGTGGGAGTTGTTTTGATCTTTCCGGTTATCTTTTGTTTATGTTTTACACTTTAGGTTTTATTTGGGTCCCCACTCTTTATAATGATAAAGAGGGGAAACACATGTTTTGGGAACTTGGTGTAAGTCCCCCTGAGGTTTGGATCAGGTCTGTGGATCCATCCATTGATCTGATGATCGTCTGCCCTTGACTAACCATTGTTGATGATGCACTGAATAGACCATACCACAATAGCATACAAATCCAATTGTGAAACAATTTTTCAAAGACCTTCAATTGACATTAAAGTAAAGCTGATGGGGAAAACGCTATCAGTGTCAATTCCATTTCTTCCTATTTCTTGAGGCAGCACTTAACACTAATGAGTATGTTGCTCCAACATCTTCAAAGTTTCAATGAGATTCTAATATAACAAATGGTATAAGAAACCTTCATGTTTAATGAGCTGGGATCAGATCTGATTATCTGAAGGTCTATATTATCATTGTTACCACCATAAGCCTTACCTCGTCAATCTAGTAATGAGTATGTTGCTCCAACATCTTCAAAGTTTCAATGAGATTCTAATATCACAAATGGTATAAGAAACCTTCATGTTCAATGATCTGGGAATCAGATCTGATTATCTGAAGGTCTATATTGTCATTGTTACCACCATAAGCCTTACCTCGTCAATCTAGTAGTGAGTATGTTGCTTAAGGAATTCCGGCGGATTGGGTCCCCGAGTCGGGACCCGGCGATCCCGATCCGACCCGATCTGGATAGGCTGATCCAAATGAAGTCTGGCCGGTCTGACTCAGCCAGATTTAAAAAAAAAAAATCAGAAAAAATTGTATACATATTATTCAATAAATGTAAAATAATAATGAATGCAATTTATGTACATCCATAAAAAATAAACATTAAAGACAACTAACTCACTAATAATTATTGTTGTGCATTTTTTCTTTTTCTTTTTTGAACTCAGGAACTTATCTAGGACCCTGGGCCGGCCCTTTGGATTTTATATCATTAAAAATTAAAAAAGGCATTATGAAGTATTTCACATGAAATTAATGAAAAATAACTTAGAAAGATCACATTTGTGATCCTTCATCATCTGGCTTATAAGTTTGAGCTGGGGGGCTATAATTTGCCGACATGTGTGCTGGATATCCATAGGCAAACAAGGAGCTTGCGAGGTCTTCGAATCCCCTTTGAATACCTCGAGGTGTGTAAGCTTGCTGGCTTTAACTTTCCCCTGATTGTCCTGGAGGGACATAAATGCCATACTGTATAGGTGGAGGTCCAGAGTCCCCCTCAGTAGTGCTGCTGATGTATGAATACGACAGTATAAGGGGGGTGAAAAATGGACGGATAAGAAGATGCATGTTCCTATGGGAGCCAATTATATCATGCATGTCTTTATTGGCCTTCAAATCTCCCTTGTTGTCCTTGTCTTTGCCCTTGAGTTCCTTCAGAATGACTCGGAGGTGCAGAGTAATCTTCATATCCTATATAACTGCTCCAAAGTACAGAACCTCCTGATAGTCCAGCAGCAGCAGCAGCGCCATCACCATCTCCATCATCATCATCATCATCCTCAGTGGAATCATCACTCCTCACTTGGCTTGTTTTCCTCAACTGCCTTCTTCTACGCCTGTAGGTTTGTCTCTCTACTTCGTACATGCTGGCCAAGTGAGCTAGTAAAGCTGGGGTGTCCTCAAGTGTCTCTCTAGTCTGTTGAACTCTCCCATGTTCTTCTTCCGATGGGTCTACTCGTTGTTTAGACTTTCCTTTTGATTGTTTTTTCTGTTTGTTGCTAATTGACTGCAGTGAAGGTCTCGCTGGCTCTTTTTCCTTTCTTCTTTGTAGATCCACCTGAGTAGCTGATCTCCTGAGTGCTGGCTGAGAGGCAGAAGTTCTAGCAGTGTCTGCTAGTGTGGCTGACTTTTGACGCCTCTGAAGAACAAGTACACCTCCTTTTTGTGTTGCCTGAAATTCAAGATCTCGAGCAACTACTACATCTAATTCACCTCCTGCCCAACTCCGATCTTTAGGATCAAATTCAAGTTGTGCATCTCTGGCTGCTCTACTCTCCACCCAATTTTTAACCCCTAATTAGGGTTAATTTTGGGGATTTTGTCTAATCAACATGCTAAAAAAAAATTATAGCTAAATATTAATAGATCTACACAACCATACATCATTTCTAATTTTTTGAGAATTAAAAAAAAAAAGATTGAAATATACCTTAACTCGGATCGGGATACGGAAACAAAATGTCGACGGTGATGATAACAGCGACAACAGCGGCAGCGGTGGCTCCTGGACGGCCGGCCGGCGATGATGGGGTGAAAATCCCCTTTTTTCGGTCGAGATCTTAAAGAAAAAGAGAGATAGAAAGAGAGAGAGAGAGAGAGAGAGAGAGAGAGAGAGAGAGAGGAGAGAAGAAGGCGGCGGCGGACTGGCCAGCGGCGGCGAGTGGCGCCGGCCGGCGGTGGGGGCGGGTGGGCAAATGGCTGGGGTGGGGGAGGGGGGAAACCAGCCAGCAGCAGCTGCGTTTCTGGTGCTGTTAGGTGGCTCCCGATCCCCCTTTAAGGGGGGATTTGGGAACCGGCCCAAATCACCGGTATCGGGTTTGGTTCGGCCAAATCGGCCGGTCCGGACCCGATACCGCCCGATTCGGGTCAGTTCAACCCTTTTAAAAAAAAGGGAGGAACAATAAATTTTCAGGTCCCAATCCCGATCCGAATCGCCCGATTCGGATCGGAATCGGACAATTCCGCAATCCATGATGTTGCTCCAACATCTTCAAAGTTTCAATGAGATTCTAATATCACAAATGGTATAAGAAACCTTCATGTTTAATGATCTGGGAATCAGATCTGATTATCTGAAGGTCTATATTGTCATTGTTACCACCATAAGCCTTACCTCGCCAATCTATATTGGCTGAAGTTTTCCAACCAGCTGCAATGTATGTTGTTCAATGTTCTGTGACAAGAGCATGGTCAGGTTAGCTCTAGACATGAGATAATATGTTAGAAGTCTCATGAGACATTTGCGGGGTGCAAAACAACCTTCCTGGTTGTGCGAGTTATGACGTGAGCCTTTTGGGAGTAACCATCAAAAGTTTCCCTAAGCCAAAAGTTTCCTAACCTTTTGAACGAGTGTAGATGAAGAGGTTCATATAACTAGGTAAAACAAAACGTTTTCATGTACCTCACAAAGGTGGTGACCAAAGGAACCATCAAATAAGATCATATAATCCATAGCTACCAATGGTATGTAAGCACTCATCTTTACTTTGAAAAAAGAGGGAAACATATTGTGTTGTTGAACATATTTTTTATGAAGAAAAAGGAAGAGAGAAAGGATGGGGGGCATGTGAATAAAAAGAGAAAAAGAGAGGACAAAGAAACAAAAAAAAGAAAAAAAACAAGAGGAGAAGAGTGAGGAAGGAGCCACTGGTGGCTTCCCCCTACTGGTTTGTTGGGGGTTGGCGGGGGGGGGGGGGGGGGGGGTTGCCACCAGTGGCACCTACCGGTAAGGGGGTGCTACTGGTGGCATCCCCCTAGGGTGTGGCTGCTATAGGGGGTCCAGAGAGAAGCTGGTGGGGAGACTCTGGAGGATTTTTAAGCATCTTTTTCTGAAG
Organism: Zantedeschia hybrid cultivar; assembly: GCA_030544215.1. Lineage (NCBI taxonomy): Eukaryota > Viridiplantae > Streptophyta > Magnoliopsida > Alismatales > Araceae > Zantedeschia > Zantedeschia hybrid cultivar. The sequence goes on along the minus strand of JARZZO010000013.1, from coordinate 45,309,923 downwards.
AAAAGAAGGAGAAAGCACCGAAACTCTGCCTGTGGACAAATTCAAAGCCCCGACGCCATACGTCGAAGACTAACACACATATTTCTACAATAAAAAAATAAAATAAATGATGGTCCATTCTTATTGTTATAGTGGCCATTAGTTTAATAAAATGGTAGTTCATTCTTATTGGTGGAATGACCATTAAGTTTGTGGTTCACTCTTATTAGTAGAGTGACGATGAATCATCTTAAGTGGTTCATTTCTATTGGTGGAATGACCTTTAAGTTTGTGGTTCACTCTTATTGGTAGAGTAACCAAAAATCATCTTAAGTGATTCATTCCTATTGGTGGAATGGCCATGAAGTTTGTGGTTCACTCTTATTGGTAGAGTGACTAAACTTTTAATGATTTATTCATATTGATGGAATGATCAAAATTGATGTAACTTGATGTGTACAAAAAATGGACTTAAATAAAGTTTTGCATGTGGTTGATGCATGTTCAATTTCATTTGTTTAATGCATGTCTAATTTTATTTATTTGATATATGCCTAAACCCTAAACCCTATTGGGGGAATAACCAAAATCATGTGGTTCACTCAATTAGTAGAGTGACTAAACTTTTAATGATTTATTCCTATTGATGGAATGATCAAAATTGATGTAACTTGATGTGTACAAAAAGTGGACTTAAATAAAGTTTTGCATATGGTTGATGCATGTTCAATTTCATTTGTTTAATGCATGTCTAATTTTATTTATTTGATATATGATGATGGATGTGTTTAACTTAAAAAATCAAAATAAGTGGATTTCGGTTCATTCATATTGGTTGAATGGCCGATAAAGTCATTGGTTCCTTCATATTGGTTAGAGGACCATTAAGTTTTAAGAGGATATTCTTAGTTATGTGGTAGTTATTATACCCTATTAGCTAAGTCCTTTCCTTACAAATTCATAAAAAGAGCAAAAGGAAAGAGAAGTTGCTACTCAAATCTATCTAATCTTAATGATTTCTCAAGGATTTCTAAAAAGACACCTAAAGGACACTGTCAAATTCTTTAATATTCTGTAAGGGTTTTAATGAGGATTTTGCTCAAAAGCATATTATCTTTACACCTTTTAAAGTTCATAGGCTCACATGCCTTCGTACGAGTCTAAAGTTCCTTAAGTATCCGTTAGAGAATCATTTAAGATTTCTAAAGGGATTTCAAAAAATAGGCACCGAGCTCACAAATTCCATGCAAATGTCTAAAACAAAACTTGTTTCCTTTATTGTGTGATGCAATGTCTAGCTTTTTGTCGTGCATTTTTATTTCAAGGGCATCAACAAACGGTTAATTAAGGGTTGTCAATCGATGATTGACATAATTAACACTGACTAGGGTCAATAGGGAGAGGCCAACTTCACGAATCCACTTATCTGATCTAAAAGCCTAGACTCCTTGAGGGCTAATATTAAGTTCTCAAAGTCTACACTTAAAATAAAATAAAAAATAATTCTTTTGAAAATAAAAATCTTTTAAGTTCTTTAAAAGAAAAAAAAGAAGGATTTTTGTCTCATAGTTTGGCACGCTTGGTGGGACCTTTCCTTCTCTTCATCTCTTCGTCTGATGATGCCCTCACTTCGCACTACTAATTTTGGCTACTTTTATGCAGGTATTGCGCACATCAAGACCAAAACACTCGATGGCGGTCAAAGTTACCTACGGCCCTCTGGTGGTTTGCCACCCATACCATGTGCGGTTACCTAACGATGCCAACATGCTTCGGTGATTCCCCTGCCGTGGTCGGGTCCCGTACTTTCTAGGAGTCATCCCAGCACTGGAGGCAACTATGGAATTGAAGAAGCGACGTACATCTCGCACTAAGAAGGACGATGCTGGTGGAAGACCCAGGCAGACTTTCACTGCCAACACCATCAACATTTTACCTGCCTCCTCATGTAATGGGAGGCAAAAGAAGAAAGCTCCAGTAGCAAACCCATCTAAGACGGGAAAGACCATATTGGTGGGCAATCTCTGCATCCGCTTGGATAGGGGAACATCCATTATCCCAAAAGAAAGAATCGTCCCGACTATCCCTATACATAATCGGCTCAAGATACTTCCTAAAGTTTGCCGAGACAAAGTGGCATCCAAGAAGAGGACTCCAAAAGCCTCTATCCAACAGAGCAAAGATACCAAAAGAAGCCACTTATGCCTCATAATGGGGGCAATCCCATAAAAGATAAGAACCTCCACATGAAGAAGATGTTGGTAACAAAAGAAGAAGCCCACATAATACATCAGGCTAGGGCCACCTTAGCAAAGCAGCCGCCCCGATAGCCTTCAGAGTCAAAAGGGCAAATCAATAACTCAACAACTCGACCTCATTCTCTAAAAAGTTAGAAAAGAAAAGGCACCTATAAGGTAAATGACAAGTCCAACAAAGGACATCAGTTTTCGAGCGGATGGGGGCAATCCCCCTACTAGACTCAAAAGAAAAGAAGAATCACCAGGATGACAAAGGATGGCATTCGAGTCTACACTTGCTATGCCTCAAGTACCAACAACCGGCAGCCTTCACTGCCAGATGATCCTCAAGAAATTGCTAACTTAGCACAGTGGGAGGGGCCCATGACCTATCAGAGGGAGCAGGCCATCCGTTGGCTGAATCATAGACATCCGGCAGTAGAACAACCTTAAAATGGTACTAGCAACGTTACCGAAGGAGTCGGAGAAGATGGGGTGAATGCCTAAAATACTGGGCCCAACCTCGAGCAGTTGCAAAATCAAGTACCGCCTCAGACCATGGAGGAGATGAGGCAAGAGAATCAACAACTCAATGCCTTCCTACTAGACTTTATACAAAAATGGAAAGAGCAACATAAGGCTTCTCAGATTCCTCAAGTGAACGTATCTCCCACGAGGGCAGTTCCCATGTCAGTGATAATAAGGGCATAGGCTGCCAAAGTCAACTTTGTCCCCAATGAAGTGCAGGTTGTCCGCGGTAAAGAACCAAATCTTAATGCTTAGTAATCGAACGCTTTAGCAGAAGATGTTGCAATATTACAGAAGCGCCTAATTAAACAAATTGTGGAGGTGAAGATAGCCGAACAGGGCGAGGGGATAAGTGCCTTTAACTTTAAGAAGCTCCCGCCAAATCACACTTAATGTCCCAAATTTACAAGATATGATGGAGAAGGATCTACCCAAGAGCACATCGCTCATTATATGAGTGATTTAGGGGAGCTAGCCACAGATGAATCATTAACGGGTATGGCATTCTAATGGTACTTGAAGCTAAACCCAAGTCAATAAATAATTGAGAGGAAATTCTTGGCCCGCTTCAAGGTGTCAGAACGGAAGGTCACCATCACTGAATTGGTGACTCTGAAGTAGGGCAAGAACGAGTCCACCATCGATTACATCAAAAGGGCCTGAAGCCAGAAATCAATGAGAAACTGATAGAGCAAATGTGAGAAACTTTGACCGGCTCAACAATATAGTGTCAGAGATTGAGATCTTCTTTGTTGACAATCCGACCATCAGCTTCAACAAAGGAAAATCTCCAAGCGAGCAAATGTCTAATGTGAAGGAGGTGAATGCAGTAGGTTTCACCTCTGTTGTAAAGAAGATAGGGGGCAAGGGGAATGCCAATGCCTCTACATTCACTAAAATGGGAGATGGAATAGGGTCGTCCTCCTCCCTTAGTGAAAAGATGAAAATACCCTACTCTTTTGCTAGGGACCATACCAAGAAGCTATCTAAAGCCTGTATGCAGGCAAATCTCTTAGCACTGTCAAAACTAAAGAAACCCAGTGAAGTAAGTAGATCCAATGAACCCAACTATTGTAGCTATCACCGCATGTTGGGTCATATTATCAAAAATTGCTATCTCTGCAAGGATGAGATCGAAAAGCTCAATTAAGAAGGGGTTGTGAAAATAAGCCGATATCAGGTGAGTCTACCCAACCACATCAAAAGTCGAAGCAACATTCTTAGTGAACGGTGTTCACGAGTGAAAGCTCTTTGGGGGAAAAGCCTAAAAAGGAAGGCATAAAAGCCTCTCATAAGCAAGAGACGACACTATTATACACTCTAGCAACCTCTACTCCAGAGGGGCCCATTATAGCAATACTGGAAGAAATTTAGGCAAGTCTGGGACATCTTACCCAGGTGGTAGAAGGCCTTTTAAAGTAGCTAGCTGAAGTCTTAATGGAGAAGGAAGTCAACAGGTCATTGTCCTTTAAAGGAAAGGGATCAGAATGTAACCTCCCTCAAAGGAAGAAGGGCAAACATGTCATAGACTTGAATGAAACATCTAAAGCGCAACATAAGGAATGCATATTCCCTAAAAGAAAGGGTTATGATGGTGTTTGTTCGGGACCTGACCTAGCATGTCTCTCCTATTCGGATTATTTTAGAAAAAATCCATATCATTTTTGTTTATATTTGGAGAAATATAGGTCGGTTTTATGTATTTTATTTATTGGACTATGAGAGCTTGGGATTAACCCTCAGGGAGTCCGGGACTTCGGATCAGGCGAAGATCCGAGTATATGACCTCTCTCGACTGACCTCAGTCAGTGTTAATTACGTCAAGCAACCGCTCGACAACCTTTGATTAACCGTCCGTTGATGCCCTTATAACATGCAACACTACTACTACAGGCAGCACATACATATGAAGGTATATTTTAGGTTATGCTCTTGGCCTCACTTAAGTTTAGGATGGGTTTATATGATTTTGGATTAACTCCAAGTTATTTGGATTAATTCCAAGTATCTTGGATTGACTCCAAGTATTCTGGATTGATTCCAAGTATTTTAGACCCATAAGGGTATTTTTGTAATTATGCCAAGTTAGAGGGTATAGGGGTATTATTGTCACTTTAGTGTATGAAATGAGTTTTAATGATTTAGGAAGGTTTCAAAACCTTAGGAGGTATTTTAGAATTATTTCAAGTGTGTTTGGATTGTAAGGGTATTTTGGTAATTTTACCCATCTTATTAAGGTTTGGAGGGTATTTTGGGCATAGGAGAGATTTTGATATTTTTTAAGAATTTTCTGTGATTTTTACAGATTTTTATCATGTTTGAGGGTATTTTTGTAATTTGTATTAAGTTCCAGGGGCATTTTAGTCATTTTAGAATTTTATATGTTTTCAGATTTGGTTCACTGTTTTTTACTGGTTTTTTTACTGATTTTTTTATTAATTTTGCTGATTTTTATTAATTAATTAGATATATGAAGGATATTTAAGTCATATTTTTGGATTTATGTAATTTCCAGATTTTGTTTTCTGATTTTTACAGAATTTTTCTGATTTTTATATTTATTTTACTGATTTTAAATAATTTTCGCAGATTTTATTAATTAATTAAGCATGGAAGTATTTAAGTCATTTTTAACTTAAGTATATTATTTTATGTCTCAATGTTTCATTATTGAGTTTTAATTATGAGTCTAGATTTAATTATGTATGGGATGAGGCCAAGGGTATTTTAGAATATTTAATTATATGTTTTATGTATTTTAATTAGTTATAAAACTAATTATTATCCATGTGAAAATATAGTAACATAGTGTTACTTAAATAGTAGATTCATGAACACACATGCACACACATATGCTCAAATAACAAATAGTGGCATTTCATTCATTATTTCGGCATAATCCCGTCTTATAGAACGGTGATTTTACAACATAAATTTGACAGAGCTCCCCCTTAGGAATAAACCTTAGGAAGAGAGCCCTCCGAGAAAATATCTCCTCCAAACGCAGTAAACCCGGGCAAGAGCACCGGATTTGGTCTTCAAATGGGCAGAGTTTCCCCTAGGAATTTTTTGGGCCAAATGGGCATGCCTTCTTCTTACCCCTTGGGGGGTATTTATAGACTTCAAAGCCTTAACCGGTGGAGGTACCCACCGGAATGCTTGAGGTGGGGGGTACCCACCGGTTGGCTTCTCTCTCCTCCCTTTTCTCTTTTTTTTTTCTTTATTTAATAAGGGTGAGAGGAGAGAGATTAGAGAGAATAGAAAAGAGAGAGAGGGGGGAATCCGGTGGGCACCCCCACCGGTTCCAACCGGTGGAGGGGGTGCCACCGGATGGACGCCCCCCCCCCCCCACCGGTTGGGAACCGGTAGGGGGGCTCCCCACCGGTTTTGGGAACCGGTGGGGGGAGGGTTCTCCTCCCCCATTTCTTCCACTTTTTTCCTTTTTGGGGCTCTTTAATGCCTTGGTTTCAGGTTTTGGGGGGTTTGGCCAATGTGAAAAGGGTTTAGAACCCATTAAATTCAGTTTTGGCCCCATGTGAAAGGGGTTTAGGATGGGGATTTAATAGGGGTTTACATGGGGTTCTTAACCCATGTGTGAATGGGGTTAAGATCCTCATTAATCCCCCCTTTACTTTAATTAATCCCCTCCCCTATTTGATTTTTTCAAATCTAGAAAGAAGGGAGGGAATCCTCCTCCCCCCCCCCCCCCCCCCCACCGGTTTCCCTCTTGGAACCGGTGGGGGGGTTCCCCAACCGGTGGGGGGGGCTTCCCCCCCTCTCCCTTTTGCTTTAAAAGGGTCCCAACATATGGTTAAAGCAATAACCCAAAAAGTGTCATTAAAACTCTCAGGAGAGATGGGCCGTCAGTGCAAAGATAGACATAAGCCTCAAGGGCTGCGCGTCTTTGAGAGAGAAACTTAAAAAAGTCATATTCCTTTCCAAGGGAAGAAAATCCAGAAACTCTTTAAACCAAGGTTCGCGGTATCGCTGATCCATTTCGAATCGTATCTTCCTAGATATGGTACGATACCGATCCGACTCGGGCCAACTCGGTCTGACTCACACGAGTCCAACCAATGAGTTTGTTAAAATCAATGAGTTGTTTATTAAAATTAATGGGTTTAAGTTACACTTTTAAAAAGAAATGCATCCTATTAATTGATATAAAAACATAATTTTACTTATCAAATAAGAAAAACTCAACTTAAAACATCTCATTAAGCATGTATGAGTCAGCATGATCCGGTTCGACTCGGTGCGTATCAGAGGATCAGGTCGGCCCAGATACGAGTCGACTCATACGAGTCGGCCCGATCCGGTACGATACGGCAAACCATGCCAAGGTCGCCGTATCGTAGATCCGGATTGATCGGGTTCGGCCAGATACGAGTCGGATCCGATCCGGATCGGTACAAGTCAGCCCGATTCAGGCCGATTTAAGACTTTTTTTTTTAAAGAAATCTTCAATTTATTGACATAAATATGTAATTTTATAAAGTCTACTTGATGTTTTTATTACAGTAAATGATTATGAGTCACATTTAACAAGAAAGCATCAATTTCATGCATTTAATTATGTAAAAATGATATCTTAGCATACTAATTAAGAAGAATTTAATACAAAAAATATTAATTTGCAAAAGAAAGTGGCACACCAAATCTTATAGAAAGATCAAATATAATTTTTCAATTATCAACACTGAAAACTCATAAGTTTCTCAAAGATAATATTATATATGACATGCAGTACATAAGTGATAAAATAACTCAATTATCCTAATCAAAGTCATCAGAAGAAGTAAAAGATCCCTCGTCCTCTCTACCAAAGTCTAACTCAATCTAGATAGGAGGTGGGACATGTGGCTGTCTCTGAATACATCTAACCATCTGAATAAATGATGGCGTGCAGACAGCAGTAGATGGAACATGAATCTCTAAAAAGAATGCTCTCACAGTATCCAGAATATATGCCCTAGATCCTCTAGTAGATGTAGATGATGATGGATGAGTCGACGATGTAGGTAGCCTAGCTGTCGGCTGTCTAGGTCATGTGTTAGATGATGCCTCCTCCTGTCTCAGAAACTGTTGGAACTGTCCACAGATATAATGAGGGACTGAAGGACATGGGATGCGATCTCTACGTATCCCCGCAAGATGCTCCGAGAAACGATAGATCTCGCTAACAATGTGTCTACAGTAAAGACAATGGATATGTCGATCTCCTGGGATTGTGTACCCGTAGTTCCATGCCGGATGACGTCGCTCACGTAGGATCTACAAAAGAAGAATTAAAAGAATAATTTAACAACATAACCTTCATTTGAATTATTGAACCATATTAATATAAGACAAAGACATTAAGACTTAAGAGTTTAAGATCACAATAAAAGTAAAGAATGAAATACCAATAATGACCCCACTATGAATACTGTGTAGGTATGCCATAGCTATAAGTCTTCGTCGGAGCATCTCTTAGTAACTGAACTTAATAGTTGGGCTGCACATAGTCCTGATATTGGCTCCAAGTCATATAGGAGCTATATCTCTTATGATAATCTGCTGAGTACTGCTGATATGCCACATCACTCGGTCTATACATTATTGGCCGTAGTGCTGCAGGAACATAAGTACACCTTCTCTATAACTGTAATCACCATATGGATATGCATCTGAAGTAGAATATCCATACGGAACCAATGTCGGTTGCTGGTATCCTGAGACCGAATGATCACCACTATAAGACGATGTACTCTCATATCCTGTCCGTAGCCGCCGATAAGAGTTTGATGCATCAAAACTATATTGTCCTACACATGAGCTTCTCTCATCTTGTGTGCTCAGCCCATCAAACTCTCTCATCATGTTGTGCAACCCGTACTCATACATGATGGTGCTAGGCTCATGATCATAATAATACTTATCATATGAGGATGAGTCAATGCGCATCTAACCTGGTATGTCTACCTGATGATGTCCCCTCCGACGATATAGAACCTTTATCAGAGCATGCGGTAGTGCCTCCATACGGTCATCTGGCTTACAAGCTCCATGGTCGATATCCTGAGTAGCGTAGGTGAAGTCCCGCTCCCCAGTAAAAAGGACCCTATTTCCCCCACCCCCACTAGTATGACTAGCACCAGGACCACCCCCATTAGCATAGCTGACACCAGGACCATGATAATCACCAACAACACCCTCACTACCACCCCCACTACCCCCCTCGTCACCATCATCTGTGTCATCTCCAGTTGATGAATCATACCCACTCTCTGAGACTCTAGTATTAGAAGGAGATGGTGTCTCATCTTGATCATTAGGATATAGTGTATCTAAGTCTGCAATGTCAAGTGGATCATCTGAACTGCATCCTTCTTCTTCTTGCCCTTTTTGTATTCTCCTAACACCTTTGACATCTAGGACATCATGCTACTCCATCCCTTCTTCCCATTTAAACTTACTTCTTTGCCACCTGCTTGCTTATGGAGTACACCAACTTGGAGGCGTGTTAGAGGGCATACACTGAAATGACGTAAACTTTGACTAGAAAGTTGTCGTTATGCAGCTCCACTCTGTGCAGGCTGAGATCTAATGGATGCCGAGGTGCAAGTGCAACTAGAGGATGCTGAGGTGCAAATGCAACTAGAGGATGCTGAGGTACAAGACCCTGCATTAGCCGCTCCCACTCTGCATCATCATCTCGAGCTACTCCGCTCCTGCTCCTTGTGACCAACTGATCATCATCATCAGCAGTAGCAGCAGCCTCTAAGTCAACCTCCTGATCATGACCTTGTGCATGCTCTTGATCATGACCTTGTCCAGCAATATATTCATCATCTTATTCTCCGTCGTGACCTATTGCTGCTGATATTTCTGCTACCAAGAAGATGTTAGGACGAGGGCCCTCATCAGGATCTAATGTCTCATCAAGTTCTAGCTCCCCACGATCTATTACTTTAGCAACCCAAGCAACCATACGATCATCATCATCTCCAAGGTAACTAAGATCAATGGGATCGTAATCACCATTTCCCTTCTTTGCATCATATTGCAAATGTTTAATCCTCAGCCTTATATTATAGTGGACATACATAAGCTTGTTTGACCGGATGTGTGAAACTGATCTTTGTATATATGAGTGTAAACGTAGACTAATTTCGCTCACATCTACTGGAGGAAGAAGTCTGCGACAAGACTTTGATAGCTATCTCTCTCAACCTTGGTGTAAACTTTTCATAATTCAACCACCAGTCAGCTACAAAACAAATAATAGAAGTATGTGGAACTCTTTTCTAAACAATTTTTTTTATACTAGCATCAGATCTCTCGCAGCCAACTATAGTTGATGACTCTGCAAAGGTCCCTATTGCCTCCTGAACGATTTTTATATGCGTAATTAACAACATTATTAGGACCGTTACATAACAGACGTAAAGAAATGAAATAAGAATAGATTGACTATCCTACTTCATTAATTGCCTCTATTGCTGCATTCGGATCACCCACAAGTCGGTTGACCATCATTATCACAGCTGCAATCAAGTCATCATTGTATGTCAATGTATGGGCGTACTGAAATGCCAGATGGAGATAATACGCTGTAATAAAAGTGTGTCACCAATCAAGCATCATTAAAAAAGAAAAAAATTGTCACCAAAGGTCATGAAATGTAAATTATTCACCAGTCATATGTATAACGACCCGCCACCCTATAATCGGGGATCCGATTACTAAATGGGTGCCGAATCATTAAATTTGGAACCAACCAGGATCACGATAAGTCTGGGAAATAAATAATAAACTAAGCTAAACATTTACATCGCATTGAATTAAAAAGGAAGTGCAAGAATTAAAATTATTACAATGCGACTCGACACAACAAATAATTACATACTCCAACTGAAAAGAAATAATTAAGCGTACAGGCCAGTAAATAAAATAACAACTACATCGGGGCATACTCCGGAACAGCGGCTGCTGGCGCGCAACCCAAGACAACACTCTCCTCGCTACGCCTACCTGGAACCCTCACCTGAAAACCGCAGGGGTGAGTCTCATCAAAAAGGCTCAGTAGGGATCCTTCGATCCCCACCGCCCACTCACGCACCCACAAGTATAGATAATTTAAGCGAGTAAAGCAGTAAACACAATTCATAAATTTCGATATAAAACACATGCAATCTAAATATAACATGCACAATTCTGAAATCATTTTACCACGGAACCCACAACCAGCGTCTCGGCAAAACACGCCAACCACAAGGCCGAACGCGGAAAACACCGACCCGCTGAGACCAAACAGTAATCCCTCGGATAGCACGCTAGCTACTCCGGCCCAACTGGCTCTAGGTGGTTTCTGCTTCCCCCAGCACGAGTGACACTCCAAAGGTACCACTCTCACACCGGTACTAACTAACCCCGGGGTACACAAGGTGACCCTCTCTCTAGGCGTTACCCTACCACTCCCACACCGGCGATGTGTCCCTCCCACACCGACACAGGGTGCCTAAGCGCTACAACTGTCACTCTAGGTCCACGGTCGCACGAAACACAACACAGCGCGATCCGATTACTTAAAAATCTTCATCCTCGAGTATGGTTTCAAGCATGCATTTAACCAAACTGTCTAACGATGTAAATATATGTTAATAGAATAAATTAATGTGATTATGTCTTAAATCGCGTTGTCTATGGCCGACGTCATTCAAGCCTCCTAAACTGGTTAATATAAAATGGGTCTCGGTAATGACGTTAAAACGGTCGCCATATGTAGCCGCCTTTTGAAAGGCGTCGTTGTCCCTAGTCGTCTGATAACAACAGAAACAGAAACAGGCTTCGGGGTGATTTCACTTAAAATGCATCGTGCATGCAAGTCACCGTTCAAAAGGCATTGTTGTCCCTGGACGCTCATTAGTCCAAAGACAGAGTCTGTTATTTGGGCTAAATCGCGTCACGGGTGAAAGCCGTCTTTCTAAAAGGCGTCGCTGTCCCCCGACGCCATTTAACCCTCACAGACAAGTTCCTCCTCCGCCATCTCCTAATCCACGGGGTAGGATTTCCTCCCCCAAATCGTGTAAAAACACTAAAAAAAGTGGAAAAGAAGGAGAAGAACCTAAATACCCATTAAAACCCCAAATTTCTCATTTCATGCAATTAGTATTTTCACCTCAAAAAATCTCCTAAACATGCTTCAAACTGGGAAAAACATGGTTTTAAACACAGTACAACGGGGATCGTCACCCTACCGGTTACTCGAACTCCTCCTAGTTCCAAGCCGCCAACCCGTTTCGCCCCACGCCGCCGCCGGTACCGCCATGGACGCCGTTACTCCACCGGGACGTCGGCCGCCGTTCGGAGAGAAATGCGTCGCGGAGGAAGTGGTGATGGTAGTGGAGGAAGTTGGGAGATTAATGGAGTGGAGGGAGAGGAGGAATGGGGAGAGGAAAGGAAGGAGAGGGGGAAAGGACGCTGGAGAGTCGGAGGGAAGAGAGGAGAGAGAAGAGAAAGGAGAGAATGAGGGAAAGAAGGGAGGGTTCGCAGGGTCAAACAGAAGTTTGGTAAAACGCGTCGTGCAAGCCCGACGTCATTCAGATGACAAGACCGGGCCGTACACTGACAAGCTAGGGTCGTACTCTAAATGACGTCGTCCATACAAGACGCCATTTAGACGATAAGACCGGAGACGTACTCTCGCGCCCTAAGACCAGCCCACGTGACACAACCTAAAACACGTCCACATTGTTGGAAGCCGTTTGAACCGCGTCGAACAAGTTCGACGCGAAAAAGAAACTAAGTCTCAGCCCCACCAGGGCCCAAATTAAGGGATCCAACCCCGAAACTGACCCGATAACCGGATCCGAAACCTCAATCCTTACATTCTTCCCCTTTAAAAGAATTTCATCCCCGAAATTGCCTGCTATAAAATAACGAGATTGAAAATAATGGTGCAAGCTTACAAGAGAACTTACGAGAAAAGGTAGGAAAATTGCTCCCGCATTTCATCTTCTCGCTCCCAGGTAGCCTCGCTTCCGGAACGATGCTGCCAAATTACCTTAACCAGAGGAACAACCTTGTTCCTAAGGACCTGTTCCCTGCGATCCTCAATACGTACTGGGAATTCTGAAAAAGACAAGTCCTCAGTGACTTCCAACTCTGAAAAGTCCAAAACATGAGATGTATCCTGAACATATATCCTCAGCAAAGAAACATGGAACACATCGTGCACTCTTGCAAGACTGGGCGGCAAGGCTAGCTGATACGCCGTTTCCCCAATTCGAGTAAGAATGGGAAAAGGCCCAACATATCGCGGACTCAGCTTACCTCGCTTCCCGAATCTCATCACACCCTTGGAGGGTAAGACTCGGAGAAACACGTGGTCCCCAACCTCAAACTCAAGCGGTCTCCTACGGATGTCTGCATAACTCTTCTGTCTACTCTGAGCTGTAGTCAACCTCTGTTGCACCACTCTGGCAACCTCAGCACACTACTGTACCAACTCTGGCCCTGCTATCTGCCTCTCACCAATCTCAGACCAATTCATAGGAGATCGACACGGCCGCTCGTACAATGCCTCATAAGGAGTCATGCCGATACTAGAATGATAACTGTTGTTGTAGGCAAACTCCACTGTAGACAAGTGCTGCTCCCAAGAACCTCCTCAGTCTAGGAAACATGCCCTGAGCATATCCTTCAGTGTCTGAATGGTCCTCTCTGACTGCCCATCAGTCTCGGGATGATATGCCGAACTGAAGGCTAATTGCGTGCCCAAGGCCTTCTGAAAACTCTTCCAGAATCTAGAAGTAAATCTCGGATCCCGGTCTGACACGATGGATAAGGGCACCCCGTGCAGAGAGATGATCCGGTCCACAAACAACTTAGCCAACTTACTGACTGACCAGTCATTCCTAATAGCCAGAAAGTGTGCCGACTTGGTCAATCGATCAACAATGACCCAGATCGCGTCTCTTCTGCCAGGGGACACAGGTAATCCCATCACAAAGTCCATAGTCACGTGTTCCCATTTCCATTCCGGGATGGGCAAAGGCTGCAACAATCCTTCTGGTCTCTGGTGTTCTGCCTTAACCTGTTGACAAGTCAGGCACCTTACCACATAATCTGCCACATCCTTCTTCATACTAGGCCACCAAAAGTGCCTCCTCAAATAATGATACATCTTAGTCGTCCCGGGATGCACTGCATATCTAGAACGGTGCGCCTCATCCAGGACACTCCTGCGCACGTCTTCCTCAGCTGGAACATAGAGTCTGCCTCTAAATCTGACTGTACCATGATCCCACAACTCCACCTCTGGTGTCTGGAGAACCTGCGGTAACTCTGCATCTGTCCTCTGGGCCTCGATTACAGCATGGTATACTGCTGGCCTCACAGTTAAGCTGGCCAACACGGCTCTGTCAGCCTCTCGCGAAATCTTAAAGGAAGATTACACCACCTGCTCATATAACCTCCATTCTCGAACCTTGAGATATGACACGACCGTCTTCCGACTCAAGGCGTCTGCCACCACATTTGCCTTATCCGGGTGATAAGAAAGGTTGAGATCATAATCTTTGATGAACTCCATCCACCTGCGCTGTCTCAAGTTCAGATCCTTCTGCGTGAATACATACTTCAGGCTCTTATGATCAGTAAAAACCTGAAACTTCTCTCCATACAAATAGTGCCGCCAGATCTTCAGTGCAAACACCACAGCTGCCAACTCTAAGTCATGAGTGGGATAGTTCTCCTCATGCTTCTTCAGCTGCCTAGAAGCATAGGCCACAACCTTATTACGCTGCATCAGAACCGCACCCAAACCTCGACGAGATGCATCTGAATAAACCACAAATCCACCAGAACCTGATGGAAGCACCAGCACTGAAGCTGAAGTGAGGCGAGTCTTCAACTCAATGAAACTCCGCTCACATTCCTCGGTCCATACGAAACGAACTCCCTTACGAGTTAACTTCGACAAAGGGGTCGCTATCGAAGACAAATCATGGACAAACCGTCTGTAATATCCTGCTAACCCCAAGAAGCTCCTGATCTCAGTTACTGTTGTCGGTCTGCTCCAGTCCATCACTGCCTTAATCTTGGTTGGATCCACTGCAATGCCATCTCCAGAAATGACATGTCCCAGGAAGTGCACCTTATCTAGCCAGAATTCACACTTACTAAACTTGGCATAGAGTTGGTGCTCTCTCAGAACCTGTAATACTATCTGAAGATGTGTGGCATGCTCTTCCTCAGAAGAAGAGTATACCAAAATATCATCTACAAATACCACTACAAACTGATCCAGGTAGGCCCTAAAGACCCGGTTCATCAAATCCATAAAAGCCGCCGGAGCATTGGTCAAACCAAAAGGCATAACCAAAAACTCATAATGTCCATACCGAGTCCTAAAGGCCGTCTTACTAACATCAACCTCACGGATCCTCATCTGATAATACCCCGATCTCAAGTCAATCTTTGAAAACACCTTCACAGACTGCAACTGTTCCATCAGATCATTGATCCTCGAAAGTGGGTACTTGTTCTTTATCGTCACCTGGTTCAGCTGTCTATAATCAATGCACAACCTCAGAGAACCATCATTCTTCCTGACAAATAGAACTGGAGCACCCTATGAAGAAGTACTGGGACGAATAAAACCCTTATCCAGTAATTCCTGCAACTGCGCCTTTAACTCAACGAGTTCAACTAGAACCATCCGATACGGGGCCTTAGACAATGACGCCGTACCCGGTGCAAGCTCAATGGTAAACTCAACCTCTCGTTGAGGAGGAAGGCCAGGCAACTCCTCATGAAACACATCAACAAAATCACAAACTACAGGCACCTCCCAAGGACTGGAACTACTACTAACATCAGCTAAAACAACAGAGGCAAGGAAAGCCTCACAGCCACCAACAAGCAATCTCTGAGCCTTAAAGGCAAAAATAAGAATACCACGAGAAGAGAGCCTAATACCTTGGAAGTAGAAGTCAGGATGTCCGGAATAGAGAAACACACCCTCTTCCTGTGGCAGTCCACCTCGGCATAATAAGCCTCCAACCAATCCATGCCCAAGATGACATCAAAGTTGCGAATAGCAAGCACAACTAACTGGGCAGGTAACTCATGGCCCTCAATGGTCAAGGGAACCTCACTCAAATAGTTATAAGACAACATGAAATCCCCAGAAGGAACCTCTACCATCAGTCCATCAGACATCTTAACAACGGGTGCAGAAATAATATCTACGAACTGCTCAGAAATAAAAGAATGTGAAGCACCCAAATCAATTAACACATGCGCAGAGTTCCCAAGGACAGAAAGTGTACCTTCCACCAAGTTGGCCGTACGAGCCTCCTTCCTGGTGATAGTTAGAACTCTCCCCTGGGTCCTTGGCTTCTTCTGATCACCTGGCCCCTGCCCCTGACCATGCCCCTGCGGGCAATACCTCGCCAAATGGCCCTGCTGGCCACAAGTGTAACACCTCCCAGAAAATGCAGGACACTGAGTTCCACCGTGAGTACCACCGCAATGTCGACAAGTTGCCGGAAGCCTCTGAGTTGCCTCCTGCTGAGCACTGGACACCGACTGACTCTGCTGGCTCTGCCTGGGTCTACTACTACCGCTGCTGCCACTGCTGCTGCCACCTCCTCGAAAGAACCTCCTGAATCTAGAGCCGAGTGAAGACGATCCTGATTCGGACGAAGGAGCTGCTGTTGCTGTTGTCTTTCCCCTGCCATGAGTTGGCCCCTGAGTAGTCAGTCCCCTCTCCCGAGCTGACTGATCATGCTGTGCCTCTACTGCCGCGGCACACCTAACTGTCGATGCCAAATCTGTACAACAGTAGGAAGCCACAAAACTGCTCAAATTGGACCTCAGTCCATCCACAAACCTCTCAGTCCGACGCTCCTCGTCTCTTGAGATAAAAGGCACGAACCTCCCAAGCGAAACAAACTTCATCTGGTATTCAAGCACTGTCATGCTTCCTTGGGTCAACTCCATAAATTCCCTCTCCTTGGCTCTCTGGACATGCCTAGGAAAGTACTGTGCATTGAATTCCTTCACAAATGTCTCCTATGGAATCTCCCTGAGATTCCTATATGCATATGACAAACTCTTCAAAGTGGTCCACCAATCGTAGGCATCATCCTTCAACATGAAGGTAGCCAACGGAGTCCTCTCAACTGCCGCACAATCCATGGTATCAAAAGTCTTCTCCAACTCCCTCAACCAATGAACAGCCTCATCAGGGTCGGGACGACCGGTAAAATGAGGCGGCTTCAGCTTCAGGAATCTCTCCAGAGCAGCTGAAGGCCCTCCCCGAGCACTAGAACTCTCACTAGGGTCTCGGGTCTGGTATCTAGCCATTGTGTCCATCATAGCCTCCATGAAACGCTCCATACTCGGCCTACCGACCTCAGATCCACTAGGGACATCTCCCCGCTCTCTAATAACTGGCATCCTCTTCCTAGGAGCCATCTAATCGCCTACAATCACAAAAAATCAAAAAGTTCTAATTAGAATCCTAAAACCTACACTACCGTTGTGCCTGTACGGGATAATGTAATTGTTTGCCAAAATTATAATATTTAACCTAGTTTTTCATTTATTTGCTAGACCGAATGCTCTGATACCAACTGTAACGACCCGCCACCCTATAATCGGAGATCCTATTACTAAATGGGTGTCGAATCATTAAATTTGGAGCCAAACCAGGATCACGATAAGTCTGAAAAATAAATAATAAACTAAGCTAAACATTCACATTGCATTGAATTAAAAAGAAAGTGCAAGAATTAAAATTATTACAATGCGACTCGACACAGCAAATAATTACGTACTCCAACTGAAAAGAAATAATTAAGCGTACATGCCAGAAAATAAAATAACAACTACATCGGGGCATACTCCGAAACAGCGGCTGCTGGCGCGCAACCCAAGACAACACTCTCCTCACTACGCCTGCCTGGAACCCTCACCTGAAAACCGCAGTGGTGAGTCTCATCGAAAAGACTCAGTAGGGATCCTTCGATCCCCACCGCCCATTCACGCACCCACAAGTACAGCAACACAAGTATAGATAATTTAAGCGAGTAAAGCAGTAAACACAATTCATAAATTTTGATATAAAACACATGCAATCGAAATATAACATGCACAATTCTGAAATCATTTTACCACGGAACCCACAACCAGCGTCTCGGCAAAACACGCCAACCACAAGGCCGAACGCGGAAAACACCGACCCGCTGAGACCAAACAATAATCCCTCGGATAGCACGCTAGCTACTCCGGCCCAACTGGCTCTAGGTGGTTTCTGCTTCCCCCAACACGAGTGACACTCCAAAGGTACCACTCCCACACCGGTACTAACTAACCCCGGGGTACACAAGGTGACCCTCTCTCTAGGCGTTACCCCACCACTCCCACACCGACGATGTGTCCCTCCCACATCGACACAGGGTGCCTAAGCACTACAACTGTCACTCTAGGTCCATGGTCGCACGAAACACAACACAGTGCGATCTAATTACGTAAAAATCCTCATCCTCTAGTACGGTTTCAAGTATGTATTTAACCAAACTATCTAACGATGTAAATATATGTTAATAGCATGAATTAATGTGATTCTGTCTTGAATCGCGTCGCCCATGGCCGACGTTATTCAAGCCTTCTAAACTGGTTCATATAAAATGGGCCTCGGAAATGGCGTTAAAACGTGTCGCCATATGTAGCCGCCTTTTGAAAGGCGTCGCTGTCCCTAGTCGCCTGATAACGACAGAAACAAAAACAGACTTCGGGGTGATTTCACTTAAAACGCGTCGTGCATATAAGTCGCCGTTCAAAAGGCGCCGCTGTCCCTGGACGCTCATCAGTCTAGAGACATAGTCTGTTATTTGGGCTAAATCGTGTCACGGGTGAAAGCCGCCTTTCTAAAAGGCGTCGCTGTCCCCCGACGCCATTTAACCTTCACAGACAAGTTCTTCCTCTGCCATCTCCCAATCTACAGGGTGAGATTTCCTCCTCCAAATCGTGTAAAAATCCTCACAAACAACCTAAATACCCATTAAAACCCCAAATTTCTCATTTCATACAATTAGTATTTTCACCTCAAAAATCCCCTAAACATACTTCAAAGTGGGAAAAACATAGTTTTAAACACAATACAACGGGGATCGTCACCCTACCGGTTACTCGAACTCCTCTTAGTTCCAAGCCGCCAACCCGTCTCGTCCCACGCCGCCGCCGATACCGCTGTGGACGCCGTTACTCCACCGGGACGTCGACCGCCGTCCGGAGAGAAATGCGCCGCGGAGGAAGTGGTGGTGGTTGTGGAGGAAGTTGGGAGGTTAATGGAGTGGAGGGAGGAGAGGAGGAATGGGGAGAGGAAAGGAAGGAGAGGAGGAAAGGGCGCTGGAGAGTCGGAGGGAAGAGAGGAGAGAGAAGAGAAAGGAGAGAATGAGGGAAAGAAGGGAAGGTTCGCAGGGTCAAACAGAAGCTGGATAAAACGCGTCGTGCAAGCCTGACGTCATTCAGATGACAAGATCGGGCCGTACACTGACAAACCAGAGTCGTATTCTAAATGGCGTCGTCCATACAAGACGCCATTCAGACGATAAGACCGGGGTCGTACTCTCGCGCCATAAGACCAGCTCACGTGGCACAACCTAAAACACGTCCACATTGCTCGATGTCGTTTGAACCAAAAAAACTAAGTCTCAGCCCCACCAGGGCCCAAACTAAGGGATCCGACCCCGAAATTGACCTGATAACCGGATCCGAAACCTCAATCCTTACAATATGTAACTCTCTGCCTATCTGGAAGTCCCACCTCCTTTCTATAATCTGCAAAAATTCTTCTGCATATTTTCTTGAGATTGTAGGAAGCCTGCAAGTTGGCATACACCAACCCTAAGGTTGGTGCCCGATCTCTATCCACATAGTGCAAAACCTCATATAATGGCTCAATAAGCTGTACAATAAGTTTTATCTTTACCTGAAAATCACTATTGTTCACCAAGCAATTCAATCTTCTTTCCCTTGTATGTCCTAGTAAACGTAGAGTGCATTCATTTCTCACTTCTAAAGATTTGTTTCAAGCCTACTTCATATTTCAACATACTTTACAAGGCAATGAAGCTGGTGGCAAATCTTATAACGGCATGCCTTAACAACTCACCATGTGTACGATCCCTCATCAATCTCAATACATAATAACGTTTGTAGATATATCGTGTAATATTTTGTGCCTTGGCAACATTCTTCTTGACATCATCCAGCTGTCCAATTTCTTTCAGCATCAAATTTACACAATGGGATGCATATGGAGTCCAGAACAAATAAGGTTTGTGGAGCGTTAGCTCCTCTCCTACCTTCTTGTACGCGGAGCCATTATCTGTCACCACTTGGACAATGTACTTCTCATCAATTTCCTCCACAACACTATCCATGAGTTGCATAATGTATTCATGGTTATGTATCAGATTTGATGCATCCACAAACTTTTGATAGAACACTTGTCTGTCGCAATACACAAGAAAATTAATGAGACTACTTTTGGTGGTCCCTGACCAACCATCATACATCAGGGTAACCTCATATTTCTCCCACTTTTTCTTGAATGAAGCAATGTACTACTTAATCTCCTTGACCTCGTCATCAAGATATTTTCCTACTAGTTCTTTTAAAGTGGGAGGTTTAATATGTAACCCTTGAGCTTGTGCTTCATGGATCATATTGGAATAGTATGAGTTGTTTGCTGCATTGAAGGAAAGTCTGCATGATGCCAAAATTTTGCAACAACCCTTCCCAATATATATCTTGGACCACTCTTCTTATCGCTATCATCAACCCTTGTATGTTTCCTATGCTCCCTAGGATACATATAAAGGTCAACCTCTTCAACAGGAGTGCTTGATTTGTGCTTATAAGACCGACCTGTAGATACTGGTCCACGAGTAAAATATGAGGATATACTCCTCCTAGGTTGAGCCTACCCCCTAGAGGAGCTCTCACATGCACCTAATGATCCACCAACACCCTGATCTGCCCCTTCAAAGTAAATCTCCTGAGCTCTCATAAATTCTCTCTTCCGATACTCATGCCTACTGAGCTTCAACACTCACCGAGTACGTGGAGAAGGAGGCTCACATCCATGTACCTCATGAACATCATCATCATCATCAGACTCAGTCCAGCCTCCTTATTCATCATTATCTCCCCCATCGGCAACTTTGTAGATCATGCGTTCTTCCCTCTCTTTGTCTACAGCCTTCTTTAAGCGCACTTCCTTCAGACTTTTCAAGTGTTAAGCCATCTGGGTCCTGACCTCTCTGGAACATTTTTACACCTAATGACTTCACTATATCGAACAGTTTTTCCTCCTACAAGGTGCTTCTTCAATCGAGAAACACCACCGTCATGTCCTATAAACTGACAATAGTTGCACTTGAACTTGTACCTACTACCATCAACCATGTTCCCATGTTGCCATCCGATATTTTCAGACTCTCGACGAGGGGGTGGGGCAACCATCTAATTACAACAAACAAAAGAAAAATAAGAACAAAAAAATACATTAAACAACAACTAAGAATAGTATGACTTGAAATGCGGTTAAAATTATCCTTACATTAAAAGAATTTTTATTATTTTTTTATTTAAAAATTAAATAAAATTTTAAGATATACTTAACAAATTAAATAAATTGTAAATATTAATTTAACAAATTTAAAAAAGTATGACTTGAAGTGCTATTAAAATTTTCTTTACATGAAAATATTTTTTACTATTTTTTATTAATTAAAAAAATAAAATAAATTATTAAATTAAACTTTAAAAGTTACATAAATTACATAAATTAATTGAATCGGATTTAAATTTAATGTGCATGAAGAACATAAATATAACTTGAGGCATGTCCAAAATTTGTATATAAATATCACATTTAAAGATTATTAAGTAATAGTATTATATCATTAATTGATTTAATTACTTAAAAAATAAGATTTTAAATTAAAAAAATTATATTTATAACTTAAAAGTTAAAATATAGATCTAAATCTAATTATGTTTTACTTATAGAGTAGACAATTTATAAATCATTTTATATTTTAAATTTTATTTAATATTATTTTTTTTAGAATAATCAAGTGTACTGCCAATTTTATTAAAATAAATATAGGAAGTACATCCAAAGATCGTCTAGAGGAGAGGTTCCTTCGATCAAAAAATAGAAACAAAATAACTATTACATGAGGTTGTTAAGTCTACTCCAGGTAGCATAGGAAATCCCAGACTGTGTCGACACCACTTATACCACATTGCAACCGCTTGTCTCTTGGAGACAAATGTTCTCTATATATACTTTGGTTCCCTTAAACACACTATCATTCTTGCACCTCTAAATGCTCCAATAGACTGCATTAATCAAAATGATTGTCATTTTTTTCTGACTAATAGTCTTCCCTAAAGGATTCCTCCCATAAAACTCAGTCTGCACAGTGTCCCAAGTATTTTCCACCATTTTTCGAAAATCTAACTAATAATTTATTTAATATTCTAATAATCATATGAATAAATTATTCTCCATACCCTAGGATTTTGAATCAAAATTTCACCAAACATGTGAAAGTCATAGATCTACGCTCATCATCACATAAATAAATTATTTATTTATTTATTTATTATATGTTTTTAATATTGAATCAAAATCTATAAATCGACTCCAAATTTGAACAAATCTTAATTTTTTCATGTCAAAATTACAAAGAGACAATAGATCTACCTATTCTTCTTCATGTTTTAATACCCTAAACAACATCAAACAACAAGAAAAGAAGATGAAAATAAGAAATTCTTAGGATTCAGTTGCTTACCTTGTTGAACCGGATGAGAACATTCCTTAGAGTTTGAAAACCCCCTTTTTTTCCAACAAAATCACCTTCAAACCTTGAAAACCTCTTGGATCTCCCAAAACCACCAAGAAATAGAAGCAAGAAGAGGGGGGAACGGCTAGGAAGGTTGCGGGTGCTTCATCTGCTGCATTTCTGTCCGAACATAAATGCAACAAACAGTAAAAGGGGATTTAGGGACGTCTCATATCGGGCCGGATCGCAGCGACTCGAGGCGTATCAGGCCGGCTCACACTAGATCGCAGTGGCTTGAGCCCGTATCGTGCGATCTGGCACGAGCCGGACCCGATACGGCTCGAGTCGCTGCAATTCGGAGACGGTCCAAGCCGGATCGTCCGATCCGACCATGCCAACATATCGGGTTGGCCTAGATACGAGTCGACTCATATGAGTCGGCCCGATCCGGTACGATACGGCAAACCTTGCTTATCACCTCTCTATTATGAAAATTCCTAGAACTGTTGAACAAATCCTGGAATGTATGCGGAGTTCTTTCTTCTAGGAAGGAGGGAAAAGGGAGAAGGGTGGCCTTCATCTTGTCGCTTGGGATGAAGTTTGCACAAGCAGAGAACAAGGAGGAGTGGGACTGACCAGCATTAATGATTTCAATAAAGCTTCGTTAGCAAAATGGTTGTGGAGGATGGGAATGCAAATATCGGTAAACATCATCATAAACAAATACTATCCACAAGCCTCCAAGTGGTCCTTAGAGCAATCTAGACTATCTTCTGATGGGGATCCAGGAACGGCTGGAATGGGGTCAAAGGCCCAATGTGCAGTTTAGTTGGCCCATTAGGGGTCCATTTGGAGTCTTTTAATTTACATGTAATTTTCTCATGTTTTTTAGTTATTTTCGGAGTCCTAGGGGTAGTTTAGTAATTTTCATATTAGGGTTTCTTTGAAGAGTCTATATATTGTCTTGTATCCCCT
The DNA here is from genome assembly GCA_030544215.1 of Zantedeschia hybrid cultivar. Taxonomy (NCBI): domain Eukaryota; kingdom Viridiplantae; phylum Streptophyta; class Magnoliopsida; order Alismatales; family Araceae; genus Zantedeschia; species Zantedeschia hybrid cultivar. The sequence continues at coordinate 45,286,345 of JARZZO010000013.1, read as the reverse complement.
CGTGGGAAAGCATTGAAGAAGATTTTTGAAATGAAGAGTCGCCGCTGCGTGTTTTCTCCCGAGACGGGACGGGAACCCTAGTCTTCTTCTCCTCCAACCCCCTCTCTTCTCTCTACTTCCGGTCTACCCCCTCTCCTGTCCCGCATCAATTTGGTATCCGAGCCCAACTCCGATCCCCATCGTGCCTCCACTGCCTTCTCTTTTTCTCTGCCTTTCTCCACCTTCTCTCTGCGCTGCGTAGTACCGCCGGCAACGACCCCTGTCCACGCGGCCAGTCGGCTCTCCGGCGAGTTCCCACGTCTCCCTGCGGTCCAGAGGGCAAGGAATTCCGGCTCGGGTCGGGATCGGGAATCGGGACCCGGCGATCCCGACCCGACCCGATCTGGATCGGCCGAGTCGGCCGATCCAGACTCAGTCCGGCCGGTCCGACTCGGCCGGAATTTTTTTTTTTAAAAAAAAAATCAGAAAAAATAGAAAAAATCAGAAAAAAATAAGGAAAAAATCAGAAAAAATTACATACATATTATTCAATTGATGTACAATAAGAACGAATGCAATTCATGTACATCCATAAAAAATAAACATTAAAGACAACTAACTAACTAATAATTTTTGTTGTGCATTAATTAAAAAAGATATTGTTGTTGAAAAATACCTTAGAAAGATCACATTTGTGATCCTTCATCATCCGGTTCATAAGTTTGAGCAGGCGGGCCATAATCTGCCGGTGCATAACTATAGCCAAACAAGGAACTAGCGAGGTCTTCGAATCCTCTTTGAATACCTCTAGGTGTGTAAGCTTGTTGGCTTGAACTTTCTCCTGATTGTATTGGAGGGACAAAAATGCCGTACTGTATAGGTGGAGGTCCAGAGTACCCTTCAGTAGTGCTGCTGATGTCTGAATATGGCAGTGTAGGGGGATGAAAAATGGGCGGATAAGAAGGTGCATCTTTCCATGGTGGCCAATCACATCCTGCATGTCTCTGTTGGCCTTCAAATCCCCTTTCTTGTCCTTGTCTCTGACCTTGAGTTCCTTCAGAATGACTCGGAGGTACGGAGTAATCATCGTATCCTGTGTAACTGCTCCCAAGTGCAGAACCTCCTGATAGTCCAGCAGCAGCAGCGCCATCACCATCACCATCTCCATCATCATCATCATCATCAGTGGAGTCATCACTCCGCACTTGGCTTGTTTTCCTCAATCGCCTTCTTCTACGCCTGTAGGTTTGTCTTTCTGCCTCGTACATGCTGGCCAAGTGAGGTGGTAAAGCTGGGGTGTCCTCAGGTGTCTCTCCAGTCTGCTGAACTGTCCCTTCTTCTCGTTGTTTAGACTTTCCTTTTGATTGTTTTCTCTTTTTGCTGCTCGATGACTGCAATGAAGGTCCCGCTGGCTCTTTCTCCTTTCTTCTTTGTGGATCCACCTGAGTAGCTGATCTCCTGAGTGCTGGCTGAGAGGCAGAAGTTCTAGCAGTGTCTCCTAGTGTGGCTGACTTTCGACGCCTCTGCAGAACTAGTGCACCTCCTTCTTGTGTTGTCTGAAATTCAGGATCTCGAGCAACTACTGCATCTAATTCACCTTCTGCCCAACTCCGATCCTGAGGATCAAACTCAGGCTGTGCATCTCTGGCTGCTCTGCTCTCCACCCAAGAAGGCAGTGGGTGTTCTTCATCTAACAGTTCATCGATATCAATCTGATGTACATGCTCATCAACTGGTCTGCCAGCAAACTCCATGAATCTCTGTCTTTCAAGCCTATGTCTTTCCTGAATCTGCCTGATTTTTAGACGCATGTTGTAGTGACAGTACACCAACTTCTCCAGCCTAGAAACCCCCAATCTGTTACGAACCTTCGTGTGAATGAGACTGAATGTACTCCAGTTTCTTTCACATTGACTGGAAGAAGTGGTTTGACTGAGTACTCGCACTGCAACATACGCCAAAGGATTTGTGGCAGCTTGTCTGTAATTAATCTGAATCCACCATTCAGCTGTTCAAAAAAAAAGAAGACGACGATATCAATAATCATAAATGCCAATCATTAAATTTAATATTTGACTATTTATTATGTAATTCACCTGGAGTTGTTCTCGTTACTGCAGCCCTGACGTCATCATCTCCATAAATGCCAGTCTTCAATTTAAATCTCTCCATCTACAAAATAAATATAAACAACATAAGTTAATGATAGACGCATGCATTTTCATAAACTCCTACTTTGTACGGTACCTCTGCTAAGGCATCTATCCTTTCATTCACATTCCTTGATATTCTAGTAATCACATTAGTTGTGCCTCGAAGGACCTCTCCGTCATTATGCACGCTCTCACTATACTGATACCTTGGGTTGAAAAAATATCCTGCATATAAATTGAATTTTAATTAGTTATAAAATTAAATGTGAACAAAATTAATAACATAAAATCAACTTAAATAGATGAAGAATTAACCAGCAGCATGAAGATCATGATGAAGAGTCGACTCCCATCTATTATCGATGATCCTCCACCATTTGTCATGAGAAGTAGGAAGGCTTTCGCTCAATTGCTCCTTTGCTCTATCCATGGCCTCATACAAATATCCCATGTCATTTTTGTCATCTCCATCAACTAATCTCAGAACACGTACCAGAGGCTCAACCACTTTCAGATAGCGAGAAACCTTATCCTAAAAACTTCTCTCCCCAACTAGCGATTGCACTGCCAAGGCAACTTCTCTAGCATCGGCTCTCAGTGTCCCTATATGTGCCAGAAACTCGTCAGAGTGGACTAACTGGGCCAACTGATGCTTGTATTTACTCAGGCTCTCTAAAGAAATGAAGTTGGATGCAAATCTAGTAGGGCCAGCACGAAGAAGATCCCGTCCACCTGTATGTTCTCTCATCATATGTAAGATCTTGTTGTGACTATAAATAAATCCCGTGATCATCTGAGCTTGTTGTACCACCTCAGCAACAAAAGGATCTCTACCTATGTCCTCCATCATCAAGTCAATAGAATGTGCTGCACAAGGCACCCAGTACAAATGGTGTCTCTTCTGCATCAACAAATTACCGGCTGCTTTATAGCTTGCTTCGTTGTCAGTGACTATCTGCACAACATTTTCTTCACCAATTTCCTCCACCACGTCATCCATTAGCCTGTACAAATAATTAGCATTCTTTATTTTGTTTGAGGCATCCACAGACTTCAAAAAAATAGTGCCCTCGCTGCAATACACAAGAAAATTAATCATGGATCTTCTTGTGGTCCCTGTCCAACCATCACACATGATGGTACAACCACGCTCCCTCCACACATTCTTGAAGTTGTCGACCCATACCTTCAAGTCATTATACTCTTCTTCAAGCCCAACATCATAAATGTAGCGAGCTGTGGGGGCCTTTACACCAGGTCCAGCATCTGCAATTGCATCCACCATCGTCTGAAAATATGGACTAGATGCGGCATGTGCTGGCACACCTGCATGTAAAAACCATTTCACAATTCCTTTCAAGGCATTTTTTGCTGATGCCTTGACTCCTTTTAATGCTTGCTTGATTCCAGACTGTCTGGCAGACCTTGATCTGTACAAAAATTGGTCCATAGGACCGCGTGCCACATCTGATGTCCGTCCACAACTCAATATAGAACTAGCAGTCCTGCGACCAGAAGAACCCCTAGGAACGAATATCCCAGGCTGAGAAGCAGCAGGCATTGATCCACCTGATGATCCTATGCCTCTTCGCCGGTCCTCATCTTCTCTATTTGTCCGCAAACTGGCACGAACAGCTCTGGTGTACTCTGCATCAGGGTCATCTGGATCCTCCTCATCCTCCTCCTCCTCCTCATCATCATCTAAATTGATCGGGCGCTGAACAGGTAGACTGTAATCCCTTCGTCTTTGGTGCCCTGATATCTCATCTTGCAAATCCATGTGTTGTTGAGATGATAAATCTTTGTGTGCCTTTTTACCCATCATATAAGCCCTCATTTCCTTCTTCAAGGCCAGCGGGACTGACTCACATCTACTGACATCTCCTGATATGCCAGCAAGATGATTTTTTAGGCGATAGATGCCACCACCCATCTCCTTTCCACACCAGTTGCATTTTACCCTCCTCCTAACACTGTCCACCAGTGTGCAATGCTGCCAACCAGGATCAGCACCATGTTGCTCCACATCCTGTTCTGCCATATTCCTGCATAACATAAAAACACAAAAATGCAATCAGGTTCTAACAAGTTCAATTGAGTGGTTGGCAGACTCAATTGAACCTTAATCACACTAATCATACAAAAGCCCCAATTTTTAACACTTAATTAAGGTTAATTTTAACTAATTAACGCTAATAACAGGTAATTAATACAAAAAAATGCACATTTATGTCCTAACAAGTTCAATTGAGTGGTTGGCACACTCAATTGAACTTTAATCACGCTAATCATACAAAAGTCCCAATTTTTAACCCCTAATTAGGGTTAATTTTAACTAATTAACGCTAATAACATGCAATTAATGCAAAAAAATACACATTTCTGTCCTAACAAGTTCAATTGAGTGGTTGGCACACTCAATTGAACCTTAATCATGCTAATCATACAAAAGCCCCAATTTTTAACTCCTAATTAGGGTTAATTTTAACTAATTAACGCTAATAACATGCAATTAATGCAAAAAAATACACATTTATGTCCTAACAAGTTCAATTGAGTGGTTGGCACACTCAATTGAACCTTAATCACGCTAATCATACAAAAGCCCCAATTTTTAACACCTAATTAGGGTTAATTTTAACTAATTAACGCTAATAACATGCAATTAATGCAAAAAAATACACATTTATGTCCTAACAAGTTCAATTGAGTGGTTGGCACACTCAATTGAACCTTAATCACACTAATCATACAAAAGCCCCAATTTTTAACCCCTAATTAGGGCTAATTTTGACAATTTTGTCTAATCAACATGCTAAAAAAAATTTCAACCTAAATATTAAGAGATCTACACAATAAACACAATCATACATCATTTCTAATTTTTTTAGAATTTTAAAAAATTAATTCGAAATATACCTAAACTCGGAGAGGGCCGAGAAAAGAGAGAGAAAAAGAGAGAGAGAGAGAGGGCCGGCGGCGGCGGGCTGGCGGCGGCGGCAGGCCGGCGGCGGGGGGGGGGGGGGGCGGCGGCGAGCCGGGGAGGGGCTGGGGGCTGGGGAAGGGCCAGGCGCCAGCAGCAGAAACGCTGCTGGCGTCTGGTTCCCGATCCCCTTAAGGGGGAGATCGGGACCGGCCCGAACCGGACCAAATCGGGTCCGGACCGGCCGATCTGGCCGGTCCGGAGCCGATTTTGTCCGGTTCGGGCCGATTTCTCCCGTTTTTTTTTTTTTTTTTAAATCGGGGGGGGGGAACAGTAATTTCCCCCCAAACTCGGGTCGGAACCCGCCGATCCCGACTCGAATCGGCCGATTCGAGTCGGAATCGGCCGATTCCGCAAACCATGCCAGAGGGTGGTTCTTCACCGTGAGTTTTCCCCGCCGCCGCAGGCCCCGGAGGCCCCTCCCCGCAGGCCCGCTGTCACCACAGGTTCCGGGGATCCCCTCCCTCGGACTCCCTTTCCACGCGACGCGGACCCCACGCGGTCTTCCCCTCCCCCGTTGGAGTCAGCCGTCCCCTCTGGTTCGATCAGGGCTAAAGAGGAAAGAAGCAGAAGACGAGGAAGAGGAGATCGGCGAAGCGGTGCCTAGTGTGGAGAGGATTGACCGGGTCGTCTGCTGCTGCCGCGGCAGCCGTCGCCGTCGCCGTCTTCCACCGCCAACGCCAGCTTCCCCGCTCTCTTCCTCCCTGCGTAGACCCCTCCCCGGCCATAACCGGCACCCCTCGCTGCCGGCGCCGCCCTCGCCGGCGCCCCACGCTGTCGCCGGTCACCATCGCCGCCGTTGACGTCGCCAGCCAGCGTTGCCCGGCCGCTGGCGCACCCCGCCGCCGCGGTGGCCACCCAACCCCCTTCCCTTCTCTTCGAAGAGATGAACAGTGCAAGGGGCTAGGGTTCGAACCCCTTTAAGCTAAACCCGGTCAAACCGGATTTGACCCGGTCTGGTCCAAGGCCCTTGCCTTGGGACCGAACCCTTTGGCCTTTGGCTCGAGCCTGTCTCGGGTGGTCCGAACCACCAGCTATCTAGCTGAGCCAGGGTCCCTTGGGTTCGAGCCAGGTTGAGTTTCCACCGAGCCAGGGTCCGAATCCAAGCCCCCAACGGCTCGAGCCACCCTGCCTCTTCAACCTGGTTTGCTACAGTGCACAGGGGGTGCATTAGAAGTTCTTATCGCACCACCAGCACTCGGGGCTCGTCCGTGCTCCGATTTGCGCGCCGCTTGTGCCGTTGGGATCGTATTGGCGAGGCCGACCTCGCTGTACGTCCCTCCTGACAGCAGCGTCTCGTTTTGCGTGCCGCACTTGCACGCTTTACGAGGACACTCGGGCGTGCCGTTCGAGGTCTTTCTGGGCTCCGATTTGTGCACCGTTCGCGCCGCCGGATCCGTCTCGACAAGGCCAACTCAGATCCAGTGTGCTGTTCCCAGATTTGCCTCGTTTTGCGTGCCACTTGTGCACGCATACCGAGGACCCGGAACGTGCATCCCGAGGCCAACCCAAGTTGCCTCGATTTGCGTGCCAGCATCCCAGTGTACAGATTTCGCAGCAGCTAGTGCCCGCTTACCTCGTTTTGCGTGCCACTTTTTGCATCCTGACAATGAGGCGGACCTCGTCCATCATTTCTTTGGCCAGTGGTACCTTTTATCATCATGGATTTTAGTTTTGAGGTAGAGCTACCCAATTCCGTGAAAACTCGGGTGTATCTTGAGGCAACGTCGTTCGGCAACGTCATTTCACAATCTATTGTGGATTCTATCTCCCACACGGACTACGTAAGGGTCTCTAGAAATCAAGTCTATGTGCCATTTTTCCATCTCTTAAGGAGCAGCAGTACTTCCCGAGCCGTCAGGTATTATGATGATGCGTGGTGCAAGATTATACCCAATGGCTCGTATATCGGTTTGGGTAGAGAATGGATAGACGAGCGGCAAGTTGTGATTGATCATACTGGATGAGATTGTCTAATACAACCTGAGGAATACCAATCACCCTTTCTTATTCTCAATGCCACTTATCAGGATCGAGAGAGGTTTCAACAAGCAGTTGATTGGGAGCGCGAGAAGTCCCAGATGAGGAGTGAGCTTCAGAAGATTTCTGCCATGCTGGCCAAGCTGACCAAGCCAAAAGATGTTGTCTATGAGGCCGACCCAACGATGCTTGAGGAGTATGAAAATCAAATGAAGGAGGTGCACTATGTGGCCGATCCAGTCCTAGAAGATGAATATTTGGGGGAGGTCGAATTAGTGACGCCTATAGCAGATAATGACCTCTTCCCCACTAAAGGGAATGGGCCGAAGACAGAACCGCTACTGGAAGATGTAGTCGATCAACCGAAGGTCGTTAAAGATGTCATCAGTTTGCATGATTTTGACCACATATGGAGCGACGTCGAGGCACAATTTTCTCCTCAGGTTGGAGCATTCATGCGCGCGATGGTTCATGGGTCATCGGTGTTGTTTTCCGAGCATGCTACCATCATTCCCCCATGGATATTGACTCATTTTAAAATTCGAGGACGAATTTTTTCGAACCAGGGGAGAATGATGGGGATCCAGGAACGGCTGGAATGGGGTCAAAGGCCCAATGTGCAGTTTAGTTGGCCCATTAGGGGTCCATTTGGAGTCTTTTAATTTACATGTAATTTTCCCATGTTTTTTAGTTATTTTCGGAGTCCTAGGGGTAGTTTAGTAATTTTCATATTAGGGTTTCTTTGAAGAGTCTATATATTGTCCTGTATCCCCTCGTGGGAAAGCATTGAAGAAGATTTTTGAAATGAAGAGCCGCCGCTGCGTGTTTTCTCCCGAGACGGGACGGGAACCCTAGTCTTCTTCTCCTCCAACCCCCTCTCTTCTCTCTACTTCCGGTCTACCCCCCCTGCTGTCCCGCATCATCTTCATTGTCACCAATGTGGAGGAACATCAACAAGTTGGTGGAACTTGTGAGTCCAGCCATCACTTTTACAGTGGGAAATGGGAACTTAGTTGTGGGAGGACAGATGGTGCATAGAGAGTCCACTTGCAGTTAAGTTTAATCAGCTGTATTCCATTGCAGAGGATAAAGAGAGCACAGTCAATTATATTTCTTCTCCACATGATAACAACCATTGGGACATACTCTTAGAAGGGACCCTGTTGGCAATGAAATGGATCAATTACTGAATGTTCTTAGCACTATCCATCAGGTTAGTCTTGATAATCAGCCGATGGACTCTAGACATTGGGCATGGACTAGTAGTGGGACTTTTTCAGTCAATGCTCTCACTAAAGTCCTAAGTGACAGAGGTCTGAGAGTCAATTGGAAACAGTTTGTGTTATCTAATCTTTTTCCAAGCAAAATTAGAATCTTTCTTCGGAAATTGGCATTGGGAAGGCTACCCACCATGGCCAGACTGAAATCTCTTTTCCACATTCACAAATCAACATGTATTTTCTGTAGTATCTTGGATGAGGATGCTAAACATTTGTTCTTGCACTGTGGTATTGTTAATGTTCTGTGGAGAACCTTAGGGTTACTTCTTTCTTTCCAGTGGAAGGATTTTCAGAATACCTCTAATCTTTTTCAACGTTGGGGGGAGATATGTCCAAAGCCCTCATAGCAAAAGATTTGGTGTATTATCCTGCCCAACTATGCTATGGTCAATATGGATGGATTGAAACTCAAGAAGATTCAGTCAAAAGTTCAGTCAGCCTTCTGATATCTTGAAGAGAGCTGTCTTGTGGTGTTATGATTGGGGGAAAGCTGCAGGTGTGCTTTCGAAAATGGAGGAGTCTTCTTTGTTGACTTCAGCAGGGGAATGGAAGAAGCTGTTACTCCAACTCATTGCTTTCTGAATTTTCTTTTATATTTTATAGATAAAATAGATTTCTTCAAATGGGAGTTGGGTTTGGGGTGGTTTTACCAGCCTCCTTGAGCTTGTATCATGACTTCGTTCTTATTGTAATTTCAATTTTCCTATTAATGAATTTTGACCTTCGGTCACCTTCCAAAAAAAAAAAACCAAATCCAACGGAATAATGTTGCTTTTAGGTTGGTTGTGCTCTGAAGCAGGGATCAAGGGAGATGCCGAAGGGTGGGGGGATGTGCTCTTTGGGGGTTTTGGTTGGGGGGTTGGGGGGGGGGGGGGGGGGGGGGGGGTTTGTTGGTGGTGGGCATTGGGCCTGGCTAGGATCTTACATCACAGTCATGGGTAGCTGGGCTTTAAAGACCTTGATCCAGTCTGATCTGTGCAATTATGTGCCCCCTTTTTTTAACAATTTCTTGGGAGATTGAATCCCCCCAAGGTCAGATAGCCTAGGCACAATTCTGATATGAATTGGCCAATCCTGAGAATCATGCTCCAGAGTCTTAATAGCTGGTGTTTTCATTTCTTTTCTAATATGTTGCAGTTGTGAGTGTTTAATTGGTTCAGTGTTACCTCATCCTGTGTTGTTCCTATAGAGAAACAGAGTGATCAATGATATTTTGTGCGTACATGATTATTTTTGATGTATCACCAACATGCCTATAGGTTCTCAAGAAAGCAGATATGATTCGCAAAAATGCAGTGGAAAGTATTTTGGCTGAGCGTAACATTTTAATATCTGTTCGAAATCCTTTCGTGGTGAGCATACCTCTTATGTCCACTTCCTAGAAAGTATGAAGTACTTATGTTGGCATATTTAACTTGAATTGCAATGTCAATTATCAACAGGTGCGATTTTTCTACTCCTTTACATGTAGGGAAAACCTTTATCTGGTCATGGAGTACTTAAATGGAGGAGACCTATATTCTTTGCTGAGAAATTTAGGATGTTTAGATGAGGATATGGCACGAATGTATATAGCTGAAGTTGTAAGCTCATATATCTATTTTCTTTTACCTGGACATGTTGATAACTGTGCGTTCTCATGTCCACCGCATTTGGGCAAAATTAATCTTGCAAGTGTATTTGTTTGCTTGTAAACTGCTTTCAGGTCCTTGCGTTAGAGTATTTGCACTCCTTGAATGTGGTTCATCGAGACCTGAAGCCAGATAATCTATTAATTGCACATGATGGTCACATCAAGGTTAGAAATCTTGCCTTCCATGGGCTAAGCTTTATTTCAGAAATTAATTTGTTTCTGTACTCCTTTAAAAGCAATTTGTCTTTGTTACAGTTGACAGATTTTGGGTTATCAAAGGTTGGTCTAATCAACAGCACAGAGGATTTATCTGGGCCAGACTTGAGCAATTCCGCTCTTTTGGGAGATCAAGATCCAGAAGCTCTTTCAGAACGGTCATTGAAACGAGAACAGCGACAAAAGCAGTCAGTTGTTGGTACTCCTGATTATTTGGCTCCAGAGATACTCTTAGGGATGACGCATGGTCTGCTATCTCTTTATTATTAAAAAAACTTACTTGTTCAGTGTCACAAGTTTCTTTATTGATAGTTTAGCCTTTGACAAGTTTGCTTAACTACAGGTCCAACTGCAGATTGGTGGTCTGTCGGCATTATTCTTTATGAGCTACTCATTGGCATTCCACCATTCAATGCAGAACATCCACAGGTAGTCTACTGTTTCTTGAAATCATATATTAGCAGTCCAGTGCCTCACTTCCTTGTAAAAGGCAGCCCAGTGCCACGAGGCCACACCACTGTGGGTTCTGAGGAGGGTCAATTCTATGTAGCCTTACACCTGCTTTTTTATAAAACGGTTGTTTTCAGTTTTGAAACACTGACTCTAGGTCACAATGGAGCAATCTTACTGTTGCCCTAAGACCCTCTATCTTTTCCTTTGTATGGATTTTTTTAAAAACAAAGTGGATTATACCACATGTATTATAAACAAAAGATAGAGAGTACAAAAGAGGAAGATACAGTATCAAAAATCTTCCTATATAAAGTCACCAAGAAGGTGAAGGAGTCCATCACCTCTCTCCAAGAAGACAAAAAAGAGAGTTACGATGATCAACATTACACCCAGCTCTCGCCCTCTCACAATGAAAGAAAATAATGCTCGGGGGTGTTAGCCTCCCTCCTGAAAACAAGATTACTCTCTTTTGTTTAAATACACATTAAATACAAGGTATTACATTCCAAGTTTTATTCCTGGTAAGATTAAAGTAAAATAAAAAATAATAAACTTGCACAATAATAATGTATTCATGTTACAGTATGTTTATAGATATAGTGTGATAATATAATATACTATATTGCTATATCATAAATGTGTTACAAACAGTGATAAAATACGTTACAACATAAAACAAAGGTTATAGTTTAATGGTGACATGATTTCTTAAGAGTTATGTGGACACAGAGTTTAAAAAAATTTTAAAAGGTGTTTCATCCAAAAAAAATGCTTTAGCAAACCTCTTGAGTGAATTAAGCTACCTCCTGGTAGTGGTAGCTGGTAGCTTATTACTTGAGACAAGTTTTCGATGTTTGTTTGGAAATAATGTAATGATTTTCAAGTGTCTATACCAAAAGGCAAAGCTTATTACTTAAGACAGCTTATTACTTTAGCTTTGAAACAAGTGTCTATACCAAAAGGCAAATGCATTGTCCGACTGCTTTGTGGATAATGTAATGATGCCTCCTCATTTCTACTGTCAATCTTTCTTAATGCCAACTTTGTGGCATCAGTGTCAGCTACTTTAGACTACGATGCTTTCTTGAAATACTTTTCTGAACATAATTTTTTAAGTTTATTTTCCATGACCTTCTTGCATGTCTCTGCGATTATTTTTCCATTATGACTACCTTGAAAATTTTTACTGCTCTATGTTGGAGAGGGACTTCTCTGAGAAAGATATAAAATTGAAGAAAAAGGTCTAATAAAGTCTCCTTAAATCCTTGGCAAACTATTTGTTCATACCTGCACAAACGTCAATAATTTGCTATGGAAATGAATGCCTAGATTATTTGATTCAGCTCCAGAGCAGCTTTTCCAAGCTATAAAACGACTATGATCAACAATATCTCATCATGGTAGACATAGTGTTGGTTTAAATTTTACATTCTTGTATCCATAATAGTATCATGATTAGGATCTTACTTTTGCTGGCCATACACGGTTGAAACAAACTGACATCTTGTGTTTTAAAGTTAACAGTCTAGTGTGAATGCTGGATCTTATCGTTGTTTCAGTGGGTGTTCATATGCTGCTATGCTAACCGCATCCTTCCGTATTGCAGAAAATATTTGACAATATTATGAACCGAAATATAACTTGGCCAGTTGCACCAGACGAAGTGAGCTATGAAGCATATGACCTTATGGACAAGTAAGATTGGTCTGCAAGACATGTACTGTTTATGAAGAGCATTACTTTTTTAGCCACGTCAGAATTTATAAATGCTGACCTAATAAATATGTTGTTCATGCTTTCACTGAATTTCACTTGTCAAAAGTGATTTTTGAAATGGTAGTCTATGTTATTACCTATTGTCTGCATTTATCAATAGCACTTAATGGGCTTAACTTTGATGGTTTGCATCGTTTACCACAAGATGTGTTCTTGCTTATTCATATCAGAGCCACCAACAACAGCATTTGTCCAATTAATTTATAATGCAATATGTCAGCTCATCAAATGCTAAAGTCACAACATAAAAAATAAAGATTTTTGACCTGGGCATGATAGAGAAATGGTTTGTCTTAATGCAATATATGCATGGGCACAAATTGGCTTCTTTTTTTTTGGTAATCTAATACAAGTTTGGAAGCAATGAATTTCTCATAGTGTAAGGGACCCCAAGTTCTCCATGTTGATAAATTTAGTTACATGTATATTCATGCCTTTTCCTCTTATTTTATGGGTTCACCATATCGTTTGTGAACAGTTGCGCAAGCATCCTTAAGAGTGGCAGCGAAGTTAAACTTGTTTTAACCAAAGCTACCTTCTCTCTTCACTCAGGTTGCTGATTGAAAACCCAGTCCAAAGACTTGGAGCAACTGGTGCTGGCGAGGTAAGCTTCATCTCATATGTTGAAAGCTTATGTCGAGTACCATGAAATGAAGTCCAATCAAGTGTAATCATTTGGACAGGTGAAACGTCATCCTTTTTTCAAGAGTATCAATTGGGAAATGCTTGCTAAGCAAAAGGTTAACTAATTGAACTTCTGATGTCATCTTTATTTGCCTTGTATGTGTAATCCCCACTTAATTGTCTTCTTTGTTGGTCCAGGCTGCATTTATTCCCTCAACAGAAGGTGATGACGACACCAGTTATTTCACATGTCGCCATACATGGAACTCCATAGCTGGTCAGGTTAGGGCATTGCCCAATGATTATGATGATACGAGTGATACATGCAGCATGAGCTGTGACAGCAGCCCACGCAGCTATGACCCAGATGAAGAGGTACGCAGTTATAGTACCTTTGAATGATCTAAGAATTAGAAACTTATAGCATTCTTCTTTCTGTGAATAGGGGGATGAGTGCGGCAGCCTGGCGGACTTTGGAAGTTCAAACCTTAATATACAATACTCTTTTAGCAATTTTTCATTCAAGGTACAAGTTGAAACACTAGCTAGTTTGTTATAATAAGTTCATGTTTAGTGTGAAAGGAATTCCATTAATTGATATATTGTATGCTTGCTCAGAACTTGTCTCAGCTGGCTTCTATGAATTATGATGTGATGATGAAGAGTGACAATAATTCAACGAACACATCTAATGCCATGAAGTCATAGTGCCATCATCTCGTAACATTTTGCATATGGAAGGACCAGCTAGGACTCCAAGAATGCTGATGGGTGATGGCATCCACGGATAGTTCTCTGATAAATAATGTACATTGATCATTAGCATGGTGTTGGAGCTGAGAAAATGGAAAAGCCAAAAATAATTGTTATTTTCTCTTTCTATTCTTTCATTCTTTTTCTTCAAATCTACTCTTTCATACAATCAACTGTATGAAGTTGTGCAACTGTCTTTTAACCTCTTGTTGCACAAGTGTACATAGTAGAACTGCCTTTGTTGACAGAATCGTAAGCTCTTCTGATGGATATTGAAGTTAATATTGGGCACATGGGATTCTTATTAAAATAATTTATTTTATTAGAAAACCCCATGAATATGTTCAACTCAAGAAGATTTCCAAAGTTATACTTCTCATGTTCACTTTTCACCTTATGAAATGACGACCCCCTTTTTTTTGGCTCTTGGACTTAATCTGAAGATTGTCAAAAACCAAAACAAAAAAAAAAAAATCCGCTGCAACAATGCAGCGCAAAAAAAGTAAGAAATTTTCTTAACTTTTTTATGGTCAATCATATTATTATGTTTTACATGTCCATACAATCTAATCTTTTTATCGAACGCTTCAAAAAAATTTAAAAATAATCTCTAACTTATTAGGTTCATCTTATTAAGAATTTTTTTTTACTATTCACTGAGCCTTTTGATGTTTTATAATTTTTTAAGTCATTTGATCAAAGATTAAGTTGTATGGATATGCAGACCATGTAACTTTACTGAGTATATAAAAATAAAAATAAAAATCTCATTTTTAAGGTCATTTCATCGTGCGGTGCAGTTCTTAACTCGATGTGTGTCTTTTGTGCCCGTTGTTGATAGGGGCATCGAGGTGCCACGCACTCGATGAAGACCACTTTCCCTGCCCACGTGTTAGGGGAAATGGGACCGTGAAAGCCGTGGGCCATCTAATTACTGTTAGATACGGTCAAGGTTCCAACCGCCTAGACCTTTAGACTAGCATTTTTTCTCATCTCACAAGGTGTAACATAAATGTGTTTTTTACAGAATACTGATTTAATCATATTTTTTATATTCATTATTTTCACATATAAGTGAAGGTATATTAAGAGAATATTTATTTATTTTATAAATTCAAAAAGTCCCGTTTCCAATGAATCATATCTTGTCAAAAACATGTGTCATATTTATATGTATTTTATAAATCTAAGATCATTTTTATATATTAAAATTTTAATCTTTTTATAATTTTTCTCGAAGTTTTATTTTTCTTTGCCTATCTGAGGTATTTTCTTGAGCTGATTTTTCTTTCGAATTCTAACTTTTGGGTCATGTTGTGTGCCGTAAAATGTCATAAAATATTAGGTTTGAAATCACCAGTTTCAAAATTGAAGTAAATAAACTCTCCAATTTTAAAAATCACGGATTCTAAGACTTTCAATTTTGGTTTTCAGTAGTTTCAGATCGAAAATTGGAATAAGGTAAACAAAATATCACGTGGGTCAATTGATTTTTTAATACAATAGTTTATAATACTAAATATATGAAAAAATATAGTAAAATATAATATTTTAAATATAAAAATTAATATCATTTCATAATATTATACAATTTTTATAATATTTTATGACATAGCAAACAACCCCTTACTTGCCAAGATATTTCCTTGTAATAGCCTATAGTGACAGCCATTTGTCCTATGTACGCTGAGCTATATCATATTTAGGCCTTGTGATTCTCATATACTATATTTTGATAGCTATCATAATCCTTGATTTGTATGGTGTAATTTGTATAATGTACAGCCTATGCAGAAATCCTATAGTGTATTTGTACTTTCTAAAATATATAGAAGATCAGAAGGTATATATATACAACCTGTGTCCATAGCTTGGGCAGGCAATTGTCATCATCCACTTTCTCTGCTCTATTTTGTCATGGTATTAGAGCCATTCCCCACCCAAAACAAGAAGCTCTCATCATCTTCTTCATGGCTACAGGTCTTGGATGCTTTGTCTTGGTTCCTTCCTCTCTGGTGCTGCTTGCAAGAAGATATCTCCTGTTGCCTACGGGAAGAGGCCCTGTTGCTACTGTGGATCTTGGTTGCTCTCCATCTAGAATAAGATCTCATAGTCATTCTCATAGCGGCAGATCCAGGTTTGGCTGGGCTTCACTCATTCTGAAATCTGCTACTTGATTTTCGGGATTTTATTTAAGATGGATACTCAAGCTAAAACTGCATTAATTCCCGTTTGTTTGAATGGCAAAAATTATTTCATGTGAGAATTTACCTTGCATTGTTTTATTATGAGACAAGAGTTATGGGGATACATTGATGGTTCAGAAACAAAGCCTAATGATAAGTAGGTTAATGAGTTGAAAGTGTGGAATAAGAATAATGCAAAACTTATGAGTTAGATTGTCAGCTCTGTGGAAGCCCACATTGGCATCAATTTAAGAATGTATGAAAAACTATTGGTGATATGTGGAATTTTTCAAAAAATCTCTACTGTCATGATAATTCTGCCCGAAAATATAATCTTAGTATCGAGATAAATGAATATACTCAAGGTACAAAGACAGTGCAAGAGTTTTATTCAAGTTTTATAAACTTATGGCTTAAATACAATTCTATCATTCATAAAAGAATTTCCCAAAGTGCTCTTGCCTCTATCTGGGAGCTGCAAGAGAACACTATTAGAGATCAGTTTCTTATGAATTTAAGACTAGATTTTGAAACTATACGTGGGAATCTAATGAATAGAAAAGTAGTGCCCAATTTAGATGAATGTTTCTCAAGAACTCTCCCATGAAGAACAACGGATTCTGTTTCAAGCACTCTAGGAATTGTTTCAACGGATTCTGTTTCTGGGATGAGATAGTCAGAACTACAGTCTTTTTTTATCAATAGATAGATTTCATTAGTTCTTTAAAATCATAGTCCTTATTTTCATTTATTCCATAAATCTCCATATTATAGTCTCTTTCACACATTTGAGTGTATATGTTATGTTCATCTTCCACCATTGGAACGTAACAAGTTCTCGGACCAATCAACTCGATGTGTTTTCCTAGGGTATGTAGTCAAACAAAAGGGATTTTGTTGCTATGATCCAAAGGCCAAAAGAATTCGTGTCTCTCGCAATGTCATTTTCTGTGAATCTCAGTTCTTTTATATGTACGATCCCTCAATTACTTCTAAACATTTCACTTCTGTTTTTCACTTGTTTTCTAATCCCTCTCCTTCATCATCTTGTGATCGCTTCACACAAGTTTGGTCTATAAGAGAAGAGCAGTTCTTGAAGATCAGAGTTATGCCTCTTCCATACCTTCACAAGACTTGGTCTTTGCTCCATAATAAGTTCAAGAATATGCTCTTTATCGATCCAATAGCGAGTCACATCCTCTTGATTGTTATGGTTGGTTTACTATATTGTCTTCTATTTCTATTCCCAGTTCATATTCACAGGCTGCAAAAGAAGATTGTTGGAAACAGGCGATGGATGAGGAGTTGAATATGCTTTGGTCTCCAATTGAACATGGGATATTGTTCCTTGTCGACACGTTATTAAACCTATTGGCTGCAAATGGGTTTATACAATCAAATTCAAATATGATGGATCTCTAGATAGGTATAAAGCTCGCTTATTAGCCTTAGAGAATTGACAAGAATATGGAGTTGATTGTTCTGAAATATTTGCCCCAGTTGCTAAAATGACTACAATTCAGACTACTATTGCTTAAGCTACTACATAGATTTGGCACATCTAATAAATGGATGTCAAAAATGCATTTCTCCATAGTGAATTAACTGAAGAAGTTTATATGAAACTACTTCTAGGGCTGCTTATTCCTTCTTCATCCGCATGTCAACTAAAGCAATCTTTGTATGGTCTAAAACAAGCTCCCCGAGCTTGGTTTGCTAAGTTCAAAGGGACAATTTTAGATGCTAATTTTTCTCATAGCAAATATGATTCTTCAATCTTTTTGAAGACCTCACAACATGGCATTACCATTTTGCTTGTGTATGTCGATGACATCTTAATTACGGGAAGCGACTCTAAGGGGATTCAATATATTCAGCAAATTTTAAAGGAATCCTTTCAGACGAAGGATTTAGATCATCTTACCTATTTCCTTCGTCTAGAACTACATTAGACTTCTCGTGGTATTTTTTTTTAACCACCACAAATACTTGCAGGACCTATTAGCTCTCGCCTAGTTGACTGAACTCAGCTACCGTAGATACTCCTGTGGAAGTTAATCTCAAATTGCACACTGACGAGGGAAATCTATAATACCTAGTCCATTAGAGTCCTATTTAGAGCTCATTAGTAGCCTAGATAGGCCCATTAGTCGGTTAGACTGAGTCTTTAAAAGGTCTGGCCAAGAGAGCTTATTCGCGTTATACCCCCCTAACGCGATTAAGAAGTCCAATTCTAGCACAAACTGTTTTGAGTTCTTTCCTTCTAGAGTGTTTGGTTCTGAGTAGACTTCAATCTTAGAGGCCATTTAAAGTATCTCAGAGAGAGAGAGAGAGAGTGAGAGAGAGGTTTAGTGCATTCTAAACCCTAAAGTAGCCGTAAGAGAGAGATCGGAGGGGTTCCCGACATGAGAGGCGGTGTTCTTCACATTCTTTGTGTGCGCGGCATGAGGCAGTGGCGTAGCGGCATTGCTATGCGTAGAGGAGTTGGTTGTCTTGCCTAGGCAGCTTTGGTGCATTCGTTTCACTGTAGAAAGGCAAGTGATGACGAATTTCGATTTTCATATCTACTTTTACGTAAATTATCAAAAGTATTTTTCAACTACTATGATAGTAGCATGAAAAGAAGGTTTTATAGTTATGTTTGATGTGTTTGAATCCTCCATGTATGACCCCTTCTTCTTAAATTCCCGTGCTTGGTGTGTGTAACATGGGACTGCATGCAGAAATGTAAATATGCAGTCCCATGCAGTCCCATGTCAGTAAGTTTACATATTCATGTCAGCTGACGTTGACGTGATTTAACCTATGATAGTTGATGATTAGAGTTATGTTCTCCATGATTTAATGGCGTATAAGGTTCATAGCTTGGTGCTTTTGAGTGTTGATCTAATACTGCACGTTGGATGTATACTAAGAACTTTATTGCATGAAGTATTTTTCATGAAAATCTATCCTTTTATGCATGAATTCATGATTTCCAATGATATAGATTATTTAGTCTCTGTAGAGACCATGTTTAGCACTATTTGGAATAAGAATTTATCCATGATAAATCTGTAAGTTCATGAAGTTTACATGTTTTTAATCCGCCCTGGTAGTCTTAATGGCGTAGGGAGGTGACGCAATTTGATAATAGCGTCATCTGCATCTGACGTGATTAAGCTTGCTGCAGGACTGATGTATGTTATTCCTATTTGTACATCATGTTTATTTTATTATTTATGCACTACTGTTCACGGCACTATCATAGAGCATATTGCATGCATGTTTAAGATGATCAATGCTATAGACAATGCCACTATAAGAGGTTAAGTGTCCAACCTACTATAGTGTCCTTGTAGGGGAAGACTAAAAATAAGATATGAAAGGGCTCGAGACAACGACTTAAAATTTTAGAAGTATGCTTGCTTGCAGGTGCACCGACCCTAGGCGGGATATACCGATCCCCTGACTGTACAACCGAAGATCTAGTGGGCTTTGCCTTGCCACTAGGTGATGATGATGATGAATAAGATGAACTATGACTCCTTATGATATAGTTGGATGCATGTTCTATGTTAAAGAAGAAATATGATGCATGATTATGAATGATGATTTTGATGATATGTTGTGAAATAAAATGCATGTTAATGATTCATGTCTATATGTTCAAAGATCTATGTTATACATGATGAAACTTGTAAAGTAGATCAATATGAAAGATTAAATGCACTTAGTCTTGACTTATGTTGAATGAGCATATTGAGACTTAAGAATCCTTACGTATATGTTATGGTTGCTGCATAATTGGATGTTCAATTATCACGACTTTTCTTTATGATATAGTTATGCAAATCTGTGAATAGTTGGTTTTCTAAACTTACTGAGTTCTATGTGACTCACCCTTGCATATTAACTTGTTTTTCAGCTAAGAGAGACCGGATTGAGGCGGGTGAAATTGAAGAAGTTATTCCATAAGCTTGAGGCTTGAGTTGAAGTCAATTATCTAAGAGTAGGTTTTATTTCATGTTTCAATAGTAAGAAATGTAATAGGATTTATCTTCAATATATGAGATGTACTATTATTTTCATGGATATTAGGGATCATGGACATGGAGACTTTGTATTTTATTTCAGCAGTATTGATAGTGAATTTTCTTGTGGTACTGATGGTCGTTTCATGATGATTATGGTCTTGTTCTTATATATTCTTTCTCTACGGTTCATAAGAAAATGTTGAGTTGTTCCCATTATGGCACGCTCGCAATGTCGGTACGCTGTAGGCCGACATAACCAAGCTGGGTCAACGAGGCGGGGGTGTTGCAAAATCTGTTGTCTGATCCCACTGTCTTACAGGAGACTTGCTGGTAGTCTCATTTATCTTACTTACACACGTCCATATATCTTTTATGCAGTTAATCTTGTCAACCAGTTTATAGCTCCCCTCGCCATCTTCATCTTGTTGTTGTCCAACGCATTCTCCGGTATCTATAAGGAACATTACATTGTGGACTTTTCTTTCCTAGTAGTGCATCTTTGCACTTATCTGCTTATGTTGATGCTGATTAGGGTGGTTGTCCAAACACTCGTAAATCTACCACTAGTTGGTTATCTAGCTAGGACCTAGTCTCATTTCATGGAAGTGTAAAAAGCAAGATAGGGTCTCCGAATCATCTTGAGAAGCTGAATGTAGAGTTATGTGTAGTGCTTGCTCTGAGATTATGTCTTAGAGGTTTACATGTAGAACTTGGATTCTCCCAACCAACACCCATACATTTACATGTTGATAATATTAGTGCAATTAAGTTTACAGAGAATCTTTGTTTTCCATGAGAGGACTAAACACATCAAAGTTGATTGCCATTACATTCGGGATGCTTATGATCAACAACTTATTTCACTTTCCCACTTACCTTCATAGGACTAAGTTGCTGATTTATTTACAAAGGCTCTAACTAATGCACCCCATCAATTTCTTACTAGCAAGTTCTTGCCGGTTGACTCACCAGCATCAATTTAAGGCAGAGTGTCAAGATATTTCCCTGTAATAGCCTACAGTGACAGCCATATTTCGTATGTATGCTAAGCTGTATCATATTTAGGTCCTTTGGTTCCCATGTACTATTTTTAGATAGCTGTCATAATCCTTGATTTGTATGGTATAATTTGTATAGTGTACAGCTTGTGCAGACAACCTGCAATCTATTTGTACAAGGTGTATATACACAGCATGTGTCCACAGTTTGGGCGGGCAATTTTCGTCATCCACTTTCTCTGCTCTATTTTGTCATTAATGACATTGGCCTTGCAGTTGCAGGGCATCGATCAGTGATCATTTGGATCCATAAAAAAATAGCCACTTGAAATTTATGCCATGCAGATTGCTTCAGCATACCATGATAAACACTCATGTGGTCGTTGCACTACCAGTAATAGATGTTAAAAATCTGATAAATCAGAAATCCGTTATACCACAATATTCAGGAGACATTACAGTAAGTATTTCTCAAGTTGAACTTATCTAAATTAGAGATCATGTGACAATTTTTGGTTGGTCGACTCAAAAGGCGATCTTCCATACATCTCTATGGCCGTGTTTGGCGTAGCTTTCATTTGGAAGCACTTTTGCATTTCCGTTTAGTTATTGTTTATAGAAGCCATTAGATCATGGAAGCCATTTATGTGATATTTTTCTTGTATTTTGACTTCCAACCAAAAGCTACAAGGGAGGAACTTCCAAGATTGGAGAAAAGTGAGGTTATTATGAAAGAGTTGACTTTTGTAACAAATCAAAATTAATTATAACCCCTCTCCCTCAACTGATTCTATATAAGAAGCGGAAGCCAAAAGTAACTTTCAAGTAAAAGTTTTGCCAAACACGTCCTATATGTGTTAATGAAAATAAGAATGACTATCTATTTTAATGATAGATACTCATGTAAAGTTTAGACAAAAATTGCTCATATGGTAGAGTAATGTCATCTTGAGATAAAAACACTCATATGAAATTATAATTTTATATATGAATACGTATTCCATTGAAATGAGATCTTTTAGATCCCTCCCAGTCTCCGCAACCCATTTTTTCTTCATTTAAAACTTGAAATTTTCAATTGGAAGCCAAAGACCAAAGACCGAATACATTCTAACGACCTCGCGGTCCTCCCCCTTAAGGTGCCTAAGCCAAAGTTAGGTGAATAAACTCAAAATACTTTCAATTAGAGGGTGCATCAAATATGCTCTTAGTCATTCCAACTTATATAGGTAAAGGCCGATAAAAAGGCAGTCAGTCAAGGAGACACTAAGTTTGGGGTGTATATCATCAAGTATCACCCTACTAGGTATATATACAATTACATTTCTTGAAATGACAAAAGTGCGCCTCTAAATCAAACAAAAAATACATATAAAAAAAAGTCAGTAAATATTACCACATCCCCCATTTCTCTAATCCCATGTGTTATTAAAGTCTCTCTTACACTTTGCTTGCAAGAGGAAAAGAGCGCAGATTTCAAGGAATGGGGAAGGAGAGAACCTTAACGTGTTTTATCATCCTGGATCCTGATTGGCCGACTATTACGATCGTTCAAACCATCTGACGTGGGCCGCCCTCTTTTTCTGGGCTGTGCAGCTGTTCGAACGCGTCGCCCGTTAGCCGCTTGAAGGCGCGGGAAGAGAAACAAATCGAACCGCGGTCGGGCGCACAACGGTGAGCCTAAGGAATAGAAAAAAAAATTATGTTTCGAGAATGGATATTTATGGATTAACAAAAATGTAGGTGCCCAGGAAAACAGGAGTGAATGGAGGGTCTGTACCTTCTTGAGGTGTAAGATGATCGGATAAAGCTATCTTTTATTTTGTTCGAATTTGCCATTTATCTAATTTTCATATGTTTGCATAACAGAAAAGTTTAATGGTCCAAATTTATTTTTATTTCAATAATTAATTAAAATTTAATTTAAATTATTTAGATATTAAATGGGATTGACCCATTTAATATTTACAAATATGCTCTGATATTAACTATATTTAAAATATAAATAAATAAATTTAAATATTAAATAAATTATTACATTGATATGATAAAATTTGTCAAATGACTCAATTGACCAAATATTGATGTGTTTTTCCTTACCTTAGATGTTTTTTGCACACTCCGAGTTATTTAATGTCATGAGAGTGACAAAGAGTAATTTTAATTTTGAGATCTCTTGGGTCATAAGACTCCTAACTATTAGGTATCCGACAATCCTCCTGAGTTCAAACCCCTCTCTATTTGGAGGAAACATGAGGTGCAACTAAAAAATGGCATGGTTGATAACAATCCCAACTCACTTATAATCAAACCGTACCCATTCATACATTTAAATTTAGAATTATTCTCAAACTTAATTATTAATAAAACTAATAAGATAAGCAAAACTCTACATAAAGGCTCATTTGGTGCGTCATAAAATATCGTAAAATTTTATTTTTAAAATTATCTATTTTAAAATTAATAAAAATAAAATCCTTGATTATAAAATTACGAATTGTGATTTACGGTGATTTTGGACTGAAAATCAAAATCAGCTAAAAAGAGAATTTTAGGGTCAATTAGTTTTGAAATACTATAATTTACAATAATATGAATGTGTCAAAAATAATATAATGATAAACAATATTACATTTTAACCCTTAAAATACAACATATTTATAGATATACCTTCCTAATCTAATTATTCACATATAAGTTCTCACAATCTACCATGCATCGGTGAAAGGCTCCTAAACTTACAAATAAGCTTATGAGAGCATGACAAATAAGGCCCCTACATAGTTGGATTAGGAGAGTTTACTTTTAATACAAAAAATTTATAAAATATAAAAAATAAAAAGGTAAATGATTTACAGCACTCAAAACCTAAGACAAACATTGTTACGTCTAATATTTTACTAAAGCACAAAAAGGACACCTAATAAATATGAGACTACCACGCTCATAAACCGGAGATGCGAGAGGGCGAGGACAATGAGGTGACGGGATCCGACCACGCGGGTCCCACCAAACGATCTTTTCAAACAACCCTCTCCATCCCTCTCCTTCCCACCGCGCCCTCCCCTTCCGGAGTTCCGAGTCTTCTGACCATGATAAATACCACCACCCCCACCTTCCGGAAACCCGTCCCGAAGAAGTGGGTCTTCCCCCCGCCTTCCCGCTCCGCGCTTCCCTCTCGCCCCGCTCCCCTCGCCGCTTCTTCCTCCCCCACCATCTCCGGCAAATCTCCAGATCTCCGCGCGCAATTAGGGTTTCGCCGCGCCCCCGCTCGATCTCGCTCGCCCTCTCCACCCGCGGATCCTCGCCGAGAGCCACCCCTCGTGCGATGTAGTGGCCGCGCTCTCGTCGGGAATTCCGCCTGCAGGTGATCCCTCTCCTCCTTGTCGGCCTCCTTCTGGGGTCTGGATACGATCGCTGATCTGTTCTTCGGGTGGGAAGGGATGGAGGTGGCCGCGGCGCACCCGAGGAGGGCCCTGTCGCGGCAGTTCTCGGTGGGATCCATGCCAAAGAGCGGGAGGGCCTGCCTCCGCCGGCAGGCCTCCCTGGATCCCAGGGGCGGCGCCGGCGGCAATGGGGCGGTTGGGCGGTTTGCCGCCTTCGGGCGGCAGTCGTCTCTTGATCCCAAGCGGAGGAGCCCCGTCGGGGAGGAGCTGACGGTGCCGGAGCGGTTCGCCTTTGGGCGGCAGTCGTCGCTCGATCCCGACTGCAGGACCTCTGTCAGAGAGGAGCTGACGGTGCCGGATAACCTGGACTCCACGATGCAGCTCCTGTTCTTAGCTTGCAGGGGGGACGCGAAGGGGGTGGAGGACCTGCTGAAGGAGGGGGTCGATGTCAATAGCATCGATCTGGATGGGCGGACGGCACTCCACATTGCGGCATGCGAGGGGCAGATCGAGGTTGTGAAGCTGCTGCTGAGCCGGAGGGCGAACATTGACGCGCGGGACCGGTGGGGCAGCACGGTGAGTTCCCCGGCTGCGTTTTCTTGTCTTTGATTTCTGGTTTCCCGCTCATGTCTGGTGCTCGTTCCATCAGCTTTTCATGGAGAAATTGTTTCGGTGTTGTGCATAAGAATTTTCTCTTTATTTCTCGTGGCTGAAGCGGTCAGCTAGCATCTTTCAATCTATTATGTACTTTTTAAGCAGGTGAAAGAACAACACAGATAACTACCTTATGCAACATTTTTGCAGGCCGATTTAGACTCTATCATGTGGACCACAAAAATTGGGTGCACGGTCTAGTTCGTAACCATGGGCTCTGATACTATGTTGAAGTTATTGGGCTATCTAACTCAAAACCTTAAGGCAATGAGTGAAGTAGACACCTTCTATTAAACACTTTTTGATTTTGTCCTTTTTCTATGTAGGACTATTCTAACAATGAGTCATGTATTTGATAGTAGATTCCCTCCCGTCAGGAAGACCACGTTTTGGTTATAACAGCCTCTGCAGCTCCACCGACAATAAACCAAACGCAATCTCTCGGGCTGTTGAACTGAATCGTGGACCAACCCATGCAAGCTCACATGAATACAATCTCAATCATTTCTTTGTCGCCTTACCTCTTCTGGAAATTTCCCCAGTTCCCTACATTCTTGTAACAAAAGGAAAAAACAAACCTCCGTAGATGAGGATAGGTTAATACAGCCGTTTTCTGATTGATTTCTTTTTACAGGGATTAGTAGCTTTGCTCCCAAGTCCCAACCTTTACATGCACCAGAGTTTTTTATTTCTATTTTCATAAAGGGGAAATGCATCAAATATTAGGAAAAATAGACCCACAATAGAGGAATCAATTCACTGCTATTGTCTTTCTTCTTAATCTTGCTTGAGTAAGAGTCAACAGTTAATGTTTTAATGATGGTCAAATAAAAAGGAAAATTTCTTTTTAAGAAAAGAGCAACATCTTTTTGATGTTTTATTTGATATTACTCTGCTCATTGCATGGCAGGCTGCCGCTGATGCCAAGTACTATGGACATATTGAAGTCTATAATCTCTTAAGAGCTCGAGGAGCCAGCATTCCGGTAATATTTCATGGCTTTGCTCATATGGAAGAAGCTTAATTACTTTCGTTTCTTTGTTTGCTTTTATGAATTCAATTTGACAGTTAACCTTCAGAAAACTAGGAAGACGCCTATGACTGTCTCAGATCCAGAAGAAGTTCCAGAATATGAGCTCAATCCTGGGGAGCTTCAGTTTCGCAGAGGCGAAGGCATTGCAAAGGCATGCACTCCATTGAATGTGAAATAATTTCTGTGACAATGATTTTTCATCATTTTTTGTTTATAGCTAAATGTGATCATACAATCATGTTGCTGCTTCTTTGTTATCTCAAGCCATGTCCCCTATGTCTGGGATATGGGATTGCTTAGGACTCAAGTGCCCATAAGAGTCAGATATATTTACCTAGTGGTCTGGTCTTATCCTGTTAATCTTTTTGCCATTTAATTGAAGGAAAATGATTATTTTCTGGATAAGGCAGTACTTAGTGGCATAAAGCCTCTTACGTTGATCAGCATTTTGACATCCATTAAATTACTTTCTTGCCATTAATTTTATGAAACCCTTTATGGAGCTGTAAGGAATCCTAGGATGCTGGATATTGTTATAACAAGTGCATAGGCCCATGAGTTTCTGGAATGCTGTGAAGAGTTTATTTTCATCCATTTCTTAAACATTTCCATGACATAGGAGGCTGTCGTTAGTTATTCAATATAATGACAGGAAATTAGATTGTAGAGCAAGTTGTCATTGGTTATTCATTATAATGACAGGGAATTGGAATGAATTATATATATATATATATGTATATATATATATATGTATATATATATATATGTATATATATATATATATATATATATATATATATATATATATGTATATATATATATATATATATATATATATATATATATATATTACGGAAAGGATGTTGGTTGGCAAACAATGACTGGATTTGCCATACTCAGGCGACTGATGTCAAACTCTGTCCAAACTGTGTAGCTTGCCTTGGAAAACTTTCAGTCGTCCTTCTATTCTTGAGAAAATAGTCCCTTTTAAAAATCATTTTAACAGCCTTCTTGGTATGTAAGTTGCCTATTGGGTAGCAAAACTTATCCATGTCCAACCTGGGTCGATGCCAAATAAGCAATAAGCCAGATCAACATGAGTTATTTCCCATTCTTCTTTCCTCAGACCCTCAGGTAGTCATCTTAGCGTTTAGTTTCCCTGATGTATCAGTGATCAGAATTTCCACTTGCCATTGTCTGTTTCTTTCTTAAAGCATGTTCTTTGTACCTTATGAATGGGTTAAGTCATGCAAATAGTGTAATAATCTAAATTTAGTAAATTTGTACTCGCATCAGCAATTTAGAATGATGATGCTCTTCATACTTATGATTGGTACTTACTTAGAAACAATCTTGTATTTGTTGGATGATATCTTTCTATCTGAGACAGGGTGTGTACCAAGTAGCTAAATGGAATGGGACAAAGGTTGCAGTGAAAATACTTGACAAGGAAAGCTATGCTGATTTGGAAAGCATGTATGAACTGAACTTGCAGATCATGGTGCCTCTTGTTCTTCTCCAGTTTCTTGTTTTGCAACAAAGGCTATTGATTGAACAAATTGCTACAGAGATAAAGTGTCTGCCATCTATACACTGTTTATTGTGTATACTACATAGTCACCAAGGCACATTAAGTTTACATGTTTGCATAATGTTGTGGATCTTAAGCATTACATTGGTTGAGTTTGATGCTTTGATCTAAGTTAAGATATTTTCCTCTTTAGGTGATCCATTTTTTGTCTGTACTGAAGAGTTATGCTATTTTTTTCCTATTATATGTGCACTGTTTTGAAAATACTGCATTAGTTGGCATAAGGTGGCAAAAAAAAAAAAACATGGGCACTAATGCAATCGGAGATCTCCTGCATGTTGAATCCCATAAATTCTGTTTTTCTTCCTGTTCTTTCCCCTTGGCCATATCAATGAGCACGAATAATGTTTGCGGTCTTTTAGTCATCAAGGGAAAGGCTTGTTCATTCACTGCCCCACCTTCATGTGAATCTTTAACATTTTTTAGAAGCACTGTCAGAAATCACAAATAATTGTTTGCTTCTTTGGCTTACCTCTTCTTTTCTACCGACAGAAATGCCTTTAGGCACGAATTAACCCTGTTGGAGAAAGTTCGGCATCCTAATGTACTCCAGTTTGTTGGAGCTGTTACTCAAAATATACCTATGATGATTGTCTCAGAGTACCACCCCAGTGTAAGCATTTCTTTTCTATGTAATACCATCGATGTCAATACTTTCTTTATTGCACTGTAATTCATAAATGAGGAATATGTTCCACTAAGCTAAGCATAGTGTGCCAGATCGGCATGGATTGGATCGGATCGGCTGATATGATCGGTTTCGGGCCTGTCTGATTTGATCCCATGCCCTAGTTCTCCGGTCCTAGACCAGGATCGGGAGGATCGGATGGGATCAGTGCGGATCACCCGGTCCCTAGTCTGGATCGGCCGATCCACACCGGATCGGGCCGACCCCGCCCCCCAAGATTAGCTTTCAAACTTTGAAAGCTAGCCATTGGGAACATTCCCAAACGGCTAGCTTGGTCCTTGGTGGCTATAGATAAACCCCCCAAGCCACTCTCCACCCCATCCATCCAAGTGTCCTCCTCTCTCTCTCTCTCTCTAAGATTTTTTTCTCCCTCTTTCTCTAAGTTTTTTCTATCTAATTATTATTTTAATATTTCTCTCCCTCTATGTAAGTTTTTTTATCTGATTAATATTTATCTCCCTCTCTCTAAATTTTTCTATCCCTCTAATATTTCTCTCTCTCTCTAAGTTTTTTAAATCCCTTTAATATTTCTCCCTCTTTCTCTAAATTTCTCTATCTAATTAGTATTTCTCCTCTCTCTAATTTTTTCTATCTAATTAATATTTCTCTCCCTCTCTCTCTCTCTCTAAGTTTTCTCTTTCTAAAGTATAAATTCTAAAGTCTAAACTCTCTTTTCTATCGACTTGGTTATGGGAAGTGGCACTCTACAACGATTGGGTGGATTCTTCAAGGTGCTTTTTTTAGTAAGTTGTCTTTCTACAATGATCGGGTGAATCCATACCTCCTTTGATGCTAGCTCTACATTCAATAGCCAAGGAGTATTTATTCTAGTCATTGATTAAAAAAAAAATTGACTAAATGTTTGGTACCCTTATTATCGCTTGTATATAAAATTGGATAATTCTCAGTATAAAAGAAAGAAAGAGTGGTGTATATTTCTTAATTTTCTTTAGAAGTATAATATGGTAAATTTATTGATTTTATTTACTATTGAGATCCGTTAATACTAATGTATATAAGAGAATAAAAAAATAAGAGAAAGAAAAGTTTTAGAGATGAAAGATAGAGAGTGTGTATTATAAAAAGACCAGTTACTAAGGAAAGAAGATAGAATTGACTTAGACAGCAAGGTAAAGTGAAGAAGTCAAGGTTTGAACAAAGATCATTTGTACAAATTTTTTAAAGATTTTTTTTACATATTTTATAATTTTTTCTGAACCCTTATAATTTATATAAGGGAGAAGGGGATCAGACTGGATCGGTCTAGGATCGGATCAGATTGGCCGATCCGATTGGTTTGGATCATGTGGATCCGTGCCCGATCCCCAATCCTTCCTTCCTTGAAGCTAAGCATATGGCTGCAAAGCATACGCTTCCATGGTGATTAAAGGTTAAGCTAAATCCATAAAGTTATTCGGGTTCTAAGTATCTTCTGTCTTGAGCAAATAGTACCTCAAGTTCATAATCATGATAATCGGAACCTACATCTTAAATATTTCTTTAGGTTGTTTCAAAAGCTTAAAGCCTTAAACCATCTTCTAATTTCTAAATTTCTAAGTTGTCTTTAACATGTTTACAAATATGCATAGACATTAACATTCCATTGTTTTTTATTTTTAGGGTGACCTCCAGGGCTACCTTCAAAAGAAAGGACGTGTGCAGGCCCATAAAGCACTTAGATTTGCCCTTGATATTGCCAGGTATTACTTGTTCTACTGACAATTATTGAAATAATGGATGTTTTCATGTGCAATGCCACTGAGATCAAAATTTGCTGTGGATCTCCAATCATAAATAGTTATGCTGATAAGATTTATAGCAACATTAGGTATATATATGTGCAAAATTGTAAATTAAAGTGGTAGACAATATTTGTAGCATGATTACAATCTTGTGCTTGTATCTATCTCTCCATGCTAGTGTTTCAACCATCTTGAGGTATCACCTTACAAGTGTGTTAGTGGTTTATAAACACTTTTTATTCCCTAGGAAAGGAACATCTTTTCTTCCCAAACAAAATATAATTATGAGAAAACATAAACTTTCTTTAGTTACGGGTTATTAGGAAAAGTCAAATTTCGTATGGGTTAATGTTAAATCTCAACCGTTCCTTAGAGAGGGAGAGAGTTAGCTACGGGGAGTGGCAGAGATGCTTGCTTTTTTTTTTTCCTGGAAAAAGGGTTTTTCGAGGTCTAGAGGTCGGAAAACTCTTGGAAAACTTTTGGGGTAGTTTTTCCAACTAGGGAATAAAAAGTTTTCCATGACCGTTTGTCTTCCAAGACCCCTATCCCTAAGAAAACTAGTTTTTCTAGAGAGTGGACTTCCCTCCTATTTTCCAAACCCCTAACCCACCTTACAGCTGAAGTTGACTACAATCAGCATAATTCAAATGTCAGTAGCTGGTTTTCGTTTCAACTTAGTGATAACTTATATCAAATGGACTTTTTCATGCAGTCTGCATATCTACAAATTGTGATGATTATGATGTGTGTACTCTTGTTTCAGGGGAGTGAACTATCTTCATGAGTGCAAACCAGACCCAATCATCCATTGTGATTTAAAGCCAAAGTAAGGTGATCGACTGCAGAAGTTAGATTATGTAAACAGATGAAGATGTGTAGATTCACTTTTGTTTGGACTCATCAGTACGTGCTGCTCTTTACTATTTGAAGTTTTGCTAAGGTGCCAGAAATATTTTGTTGGATCATGGAGGCCAGTTGAAGGTAGCAGGCTTTGGTTTGATACGGATGACAAAAGTATCTCCTGATAAAGCCAAACTGGCAAATCCTGCGGACATGATTGACAGTACAGGTATGTCATTTGACAGCAGTGACCAAGCATTTACCTACGCTTCTGCTTGTCTTCCTCCCTGGATTTTGTTAAGCTGAAATCTAGTGTTGTGTAATTTATGCAGATTATCCTGTTCAAGATTGAACAAAGAACTTATAGAGCTTACAATTTTGTTTAAATAGTTGCAGAACATTAAAAATTTGTTTTAAAAATTGGACTTATAAATTGTTAGGAAGAATTGTAGCAGTTGTCTAAAAGGGTGCTTGGGATCATTTTTTTTTTTTCTTTTGAGGCTGTTTGGTATGTGAAATTTATTTCATTAAAAGTTTTGTCTTAATTTTTAAAATTAGTTTACTTTGATTCTTTCCCTGTTTGGTAAATTTGTTATTATTCTAACGGGAGTTCGGAGAGAGAAAGTTTTCCAAGCAAAGGGGAGAGAGAGAGAGAGAGAGATGTGGAGGAGAGAGAAACATGGAGAAAGAGGCACATGAGAGAGAGAGAGAGAGAGGCTTCCTCAAAATAAAAACAGCTCGAGTTGTTTTATTTTGGAGAGAGGTTTATGATGAGTGGGATGCTTTACTAAAAAATAGGAGAGTTCTTGCCAAACACATTCTCTCCCTCATTTTACTTTTAATTTTAAATTTGAAAGAAAAAATTTAAGAATGTGTCCAAACACCTTATAAGCTGGATAGGGTAATGTTTCCTTATTGAGTTGATGCACATTAAAGGAGATGGTTTTAGGCTGTGTTTGGATGCACCGTAGAGACCTGTCACCTCCCTCATAATCCATACAAATGTCCAAAAGCAAGTTTTTGCTGCTTTTCAAAAAACTTGTTGTACCGGATCCATTCTCTCTATCTCTCTCTTCCCTCTAATAATCTCTTCTTCACCAAAACCTAGGAGGGGCAGGGCCATTTTGAAACACTTTTCAGGCGTCAGAGATTATGTACAGATAATGCCAGCTGGAAAGTGCACCCAAACGCACCCTTAGACTATATGCATAATTTGAGGATTTAGATTAGGTGAGTTTGATACACAAGAAACAGAAACACATGTAAAGGTGAGACAGAGAAGTTACTTGGTGGATGATGGTTGATGAAATCTCATTGTCAACGTGGCTTACAAATTGTTCCAGTTAATTGTTCTTGAACTACGCAAATGTGCACATGTTATCTTCCTGTCCAGTTATGATCTGGAAACTGTTGTATCATAAAAATTAAGAGATCTAGAACAGTTCTTCTTTTTCTTTTTTAATCATCTCTTTGTTAAGGCTGTTCTGCGTTCCTTTAGCAGATTCTTGAACAGATAACTCACACCATTGGATTGTGTAGTCTGATGGCATTCATGAATTTATTGATGAGGGACTAGTTTCAGGAATTCAATACTGATCTCCATCTTTATCATGACAGGTCCATACATGGCTCCAGAGCTGTACAGAAATGAAATATTCGACAGAAGTATTGATGCCTTTTCCTTTGGGTTCATTCTTTATGAGGTTTGTTGGCTCCTGAGTCGCAGCGTATAGTTCTGTCTATTTCCATTTATTACATAGTATTTAATTGTTTAGATTATTCTGAGAAACTCATGAAAGTACAGCTGGTAAAGTTTATGTTTGATATTATGATCTGAATTTATTAGACGATTTGCCTTTGCTTATGATGATGCCTTTATCATCTAAGAGCCAAGGTGCTTTAGATCCATAACTGAGATTGCCAAGCAGCAACATCTCTGTGCATCTTTAGTAATGCTGCTTGCCATCCTTTCCATGTGTCATATAATAATATTTTAATGCTACATTTTCACTAAAAATCAATCCATTTCCTTTTTATCTCCCTTAAGAGAGAGAGAGAGAGAGAGAGAGAGAGAGAGATGAAAATTGTAGTAGAAACTGAAAATAGAGATAAATACCGAAGTGTGTGAACATGATATTGTCCACTGGAGGCATAATTTCATATTTTCATGGTAGGACAATGATGGTACTCTGAGGGAAATATAAGGCTTATGAGTATTGTTTTTTTGTCTATTTGAACTTAAACACCAGAAAGGTTTTATTGGTCTGCCCTTGGATTCAATTCAATGACTACAAGGGTAACTGCCTGACATACTTTTGGATCCAAATAAACAGACACTGATGCTAACCAAACAGCCACTCTATCACCATCTCATATATGCTGGCGGTTGATTCTAGGTTTACATTTCCGTTGGTTCATGTATGTGTATCTTGCATGGTCTACAGTCTACACCATATCGGTACGTATCATCATAAATGACCTGGGATATAAGTTAAAGCATGCACCAAAATAGACTTTAGTCGATAGTACAACATGGAAGGGAAACATGTTTTCAAACATCATAGAAAAAGGAAGGAAAATAAAAAATGAAAGCTAAACAAGTTCAATCTGCATAGCAGTGAACATCTTAAAAGGGATTGAAACTTAACTTACTAAAAGATGGTGCTTGAGAGGAATACATATGACTGCTGTAAATGATTGTAGACCACTAACCATAAATAGGAATCTTGTAAGATATCAACTTTGTCCAATGTGTAAATCTCCCTTGTGATGTACTAGCTCTCAAAGATCTCTTTAAGTTCTTAAATGGCTGTTGAGCAGTTTTTATTTCAAAGAAAACAAGAAGAAGAAGAAGAAGAAAATGAGGAGGGCATGTAATAAAAAAAAAAAAAGAGAAGGAAGGGGGAGAAGGAAAAAAAGGAAGAGAGGCGCCCCCCCCTGGTGGCACCCACCACGTTGCACCCATAGTGGGGGGTGCCACCGCACCCCCTCTTCTCTCTTTTTTCGCACCTCTCTCTCTCTCTCTCTCTTTTCACTCTATAAATACCCCCTAGGAGGTGGTTACTGCAAGGGGCAAAAAGGAGAAGCTTTTGGGGAGACTCTGGAGGATTTTTAAGAGCCTTTTATTCTGAAGAAAAGAAAGAGAAAACACCCAAGCTCTGCCCGTGGACAGATTCAAAGCTCCGACACTGTGCGTGGAAGATCAAAACACATACTTTGTACAATAAAAAAATATAAGATAAATGATGGTCCATTCTTATTGTTAGGATGGCCATGAGTTTGATAAAATGGTGGTTCATTCTTATTGGTGGAATGGCCATTAAGTTTGTGGTTCACTCTTATTGGTAGAGTGGCAAAAAATCATTTTAATGGTTCATTCTTATTGGTGGAATGGCCATTAAGTTTGTGGTTCGCTCTTATTGGTAGAGTGACCAAAAACCATTTTAAGTGGTTCATTCCTATTGGTGGAATGGACATTAAGTTTATAGTTCACTCTCATTGATAGAGTGACTAAAATCATGTTGATGGTTCATTCCTATTGGTGGAATGACCAAAATTCATGTGGTTCACTCTTAACTGGTAAAGTGATCAAATCTTTAATGATTCATTCCTACTAGTAGAATGACTAAAATTGATGTAACTTGATGTGTACACAAAGTGGACTTAAATAAAACTTTACACGTGGTTGATGCATGTCCAATTTCATTTGTTTGATGCATATTTAATTTCAATTGTTTAAATGGTGGACGTGTTGGCCAAGTGGAACGTGTTTAACTTAAAATTAAAATAAGTTGATTTCGGTCCATTCATATTGGTTGAATGGCCGATAACATTATTAGTTCTTTCATATTGATTGGAGGACCATTAAGTTTTAAGAGGATATTCTTAGTTATGTGTTGGTCATTATACCCCATTAGCTAAGTCTTTTCTTTGCAAATTCCTAAAACAAATAGCAAAAGGAAGGAGAAGATGCTACCCAAATCCGTGTAATCTTAATGATTTCCTTAATAGTTTTCTCAAAGATTTCTAAAAGGATACCTAAAGGACACTGCCAAATTCTTTAATGTCCTCTAAGGGCTTTAATGAGAATTTTGCTCAAAAGCATATTCTCTTAACACCTTTTAAAGTTCTTAGGCTTACATGCCTTCATGTGAATCTAAAGTCCTCTAAGTATCCTTTAAAGTATACTTTAAGATTTCTAAAGGAATTCCAAAACATGGACACTGAGCTCACGAATTCCATGCAAATGTCTAAAGCAAAACTTGTTTTCTTTGTTGTGTGTGATGCAAATGTCTAGCATTCCTATCGTGCATTTTATTTCAAGGACATCAACAGACGGTTAATCAAGGGTTACTAATCGGTGATTGGCATAACTAACACTG
This sequence comes from Zantedeschia hybrid cultivar, assembly GCA_030544215.1. Lineage (NCBI taxonomy): Eukaryota > Viridiplantae > Streptophyta > Magnoliopsida > Alismatales > Araceae > Zantedeschia > Zantedeschia hybrid cultivar. The sequence continues at coordinate 45,250,999 of JARZZO010000013.1, read as the reverse complement.
ATTGAGGTCAATATGGAGAGGTCAAATTCACGGATCCACTCGTCTGATCCAAAACCCTAGACTCCCTAAGGGCTAATCCTAAGTTCTCAAAGTTTACACTTAAAAAACAAAAAAAAAGATTCTTTGAAAACCAAGATCTTTTAAGTTCTTTTCAAAAGTAATGAATTTCAGAAAAATCAAGTCTCACAATGGCTTACAAGATCAACCATAAATAAACATCCAAATGCAATTGGATTTCTGAGCTATGTCTAACAAGAGGCCAATTGCACTTGATTTTCCTTTCATTTTTATTGGTGTTTGTCTGATTTGAACCCACATTCAGTCTCTGATGCTAGTACTGTAACTTCTTGCATATTCACTATAATTCCAGCTTTTTGTCTGCACCTAGAATACGCACAACATGCCAATATAAGTACTGATAAATGTATTATATGTTGAAGCATTTGGACTTAGATGTAAGTGAGATGTTCTGACTCTAGTCTGGACTTCTTGAAGGATCCAGGAATATTGGTTCCTTGGAGTACCTCATTCCTTAAGATCTGTGGAATGTTCATGGGCCTCTGCTAGTCTCTTATAGTGTGATCCTTTAATACATTGCAATGCTGTTCATGACAAGCACAAAAACAAATGTTGTCCACAAACAAGGAAAAAACTGGGGTGGTTTTTATTGGTGCACCTTTTCATGGAAGGGCCCAGCCAGTAAATTGAGTTTGGTGGTTGATTTGTTTGATTCATATGCTGTCATTTAGTTATTTTTTACAGATCCTCAATCATTTTTTTTCTTCTTCATCAGATCCATCATGCACCTATCATAGTGTTTGATTTTCAGCAACCACAACATAAAAGTTTTTCTTGATTCCTCTGTGCTTGTTTTGCCCTTCATTTGACCAAGTTTCAGATGATTGAAGGAGCACCAGCTTTTCACCCAAAAGCCCCTGAGGATGCTGCTAAGATGATTTGCTCAGAAGGAATCAGACCACCTTTCAAATCCAAGTCAAAAAGTTATCCTCCGGATCTTATAGAGTAAGTTTTCTTTTCCTTAAGGAGAAAAGGAAAAAAACTAATGTATGCAGCTTCTGTATCTTATGATATCAGTTTGTGACATGTACTTTTATCTTGTTATTTATGTATCTCGTGTAATTGTGTAGATTTTGGATGAATCTCGGAAGATTCCCCTGGTAACATGTTGCATTTTGGAGTGTAAGCTTCATATGGGCTTTAAAATGAGAAGCAAGCGCCTCTCAAAGGCTTTTTAGTTCTCTATAATGTACAACATCATAAAATCCCCCTACGTGTGGTCGTGTCATTGTAAAGGACACTAAACAATTCTCTATCTGATTAAGCCATTTTGCCACAAGCCCTGTTTCAAGGATCTTGTGTTTGATTGCTTCTTATGATCCTGATGCCCTTCCCTTTTTGCAGATGTAAAGGGAGGGATTTCTAGTCATTCTACTTTCCTTATGCAGTTTGTATTTTCAGTATGTCCAAGTGCTTAAAATTTCTTACATAAAGTGAGTACTGGTAGTGACTATGGCTATAATCGAACTTCACCCAGTCGGTCATAAACTCACTCATCTATGTAACTCAGAAAACTATCTGAGTAGAATAGAAATCATGGAGACATTATGTGATGGATGTGTGTAGTGTAAGGTATTTGTGGACAATTTGTAAGCTTGTTTTGGACCCATTTCCCAAACTTCTTTATTAGATTTTTCCCTCCACGTGTTAAAATTATTTATTATGCTTTAATCTCAAACCTCTTTTTAAGTGATTTAAAAAAAAATATTTGCGATTATCAGATTGTGAATGGCATTCCTGAAAGTCACTGTTCAGCATTTTATTTCATTAACTGATTATATTTTATCAATCTATTCTTAATGTTTACTGAAGTTGATTAAGGTGAAGACTGCATATGCTGACAGCTAGGTAGCTAGTCATGTATATTAAATTCTTATTATCATGTTTCTGCTCTTTACGTGGTGCAGTTGAAAGTGTTATATCTCTCTTCATAGATTTAGTGTTCAACTTGGGAACAACAAAATTCCCATTTAATTTAAATTTTAAACACAACTTCCTTTTAAAGTCCCTGCAATATGTGGAAACTCTAGGTTGTCTGCATGTCGTCTGCATGTTGTCTCCCCAGTAACACCACCCAATAAGAAAAGAAAAGGAAATGTGTGAAAGAACAAAATGAAAGTTGCATGGTCTCCCTAATTTTAGCAATTTAGATGGGAGCCACTTGGAAAATGGGGAAGTCAAGCATGCTGGCATCCCTGCCTCCCTGGTTTTTCAAAATCAGTGAAAGTCTTTGGAATTCAGTTTAGCAGTAATTCTATTTGGTTAGGAAAAAAAAAGGAACATTCGGATTAGTCCTGGTTTTGGGTTACAATACCATGCGCTGAAAACCAGGGAAATAGGTGCAAGGATGGCAATCTCGGTACCACTCTCAGTATTGGTTAGTTCTGGTACCGGTACATTCCGGTATCGATATCGGTGGTACCAGACCAGTATCAGCCGGTACTGGACGGTTTCTGCCTAAGTGGCAGGGTTTACCCATTTTGCCATTGCTTCTGCTCCCAGAAGTGTTCCCGTTCCCCGTTCCCACTCCTAATCCCAAGGGAATTTGAATGGTAAAAGATGACCCCCCATTCCCATTACTGCTCCCATGACTGCTCCCTGCAACTATAGTTTCGGCCCGGTATTGTCCGATACGACCTTTTTTTAATAATTAGGGTACCCATATCAGGGTGCTCCCCAACCGATACCAGTATGTATCAGTCGGATACATATAGACTGAGACTGCCAACCATGAAGGTTGCCATGTAGGTGACGTTAGCCCATCAACATTCCATTTTGACCTGTTTTACATCAACTTAATCACTTGGAAAGCCCTGTGAAATGGTTTACAGGAAAAAAAGTGCTTACATCAACCCAAAGAAACTGTTACCTTTTCTACATACTGGATAATCGATATTCAGAAAATCAAATTTTTTTGTGGATGGATAACCTTGGACGTGGTATAGATTTGTATTGAGAGCAACAGGTACAAAACCTTTTTACTGAAACTTCTTATGACATCAGCAGATGCAATGGTCTATGCAGTAGAGTATGCGTTCATGTTTTAGTAGTTTCTTATAATATATGTGTATGCTGTACACACACACACATATATATGTGTGTGTGTGTGTGTGTGTGTGTATGTATGCTCTCTCAATATAATAAAATTAGACTTTTTGTGTTTGATGCTTTTATCATGAGTTTCTTTATACAGATTGATTGAAGAATGCTGGGATCCAGAACCTGTAGTGAGACCAACCTTTTCGGAGATAATTGTACGACTGGACAAAATATATGCAAGCTGTGCTAAACAAGGACGATGGAAGGACAACTTCAAACTTCCATGGTAGGCATTCTTTCATTGTATGATAATTCAATAGCCAAATTACCAAAACTATACTTTCAAAATTTCATGTACAAGTTTATTACGTTTTCTTTGTGGAGACAAGAGAAATAACAGGTAATAAACCACACAAAAATGAAAGGTTTTAAACGTGTTGTGAGACTTCCTTTTTGAAAAATTCTTTGATTTTGAAAATCTTTTGGTGGATTTGAAAATCTTTGTGGAAATCTTATCTTTTGATTGGATCCTTTTGAAAAGGGAACTTTGCTTTGAAAAGAGAATTCTTTTTTAAGTTTGAAAACGTGTTCTCTTTTCTTTTAGGTAGACTTTTAGGATTAATCCTCAAAGTCAACATTACTTCTAGATCGATCATGGATCCGTGTTCTTGACCTTTCCCCACTGACCTTGGTCAGTGTTAATTACACCAATCAATGATTGGTAACTTTTGACTAACCATCTAATAAGGCTTAAAGAGAAAGCAGGAAACAAGCAGAGTTTGGTGCAAGCATGGAAATCATTTTTATTTTATTTTTATCAGAAAATTTTATGAAATATCTTTTAAAGGATACTTAAAGGATTTTTAAATTTTCATGAGGACATGAGTATTTCAGGCATCTTAGAGTGCTAAGAAGATAGGTTTTGAAACCTAGGCTTCATTAGGACCCCTTGAAGAAGATGGATTCCTTGAAATTATCCTTTAAGCATCCTTTAAAAGGATAAATGATTATTTGGGCAGTATATCTTCTCATTCGAATTCTTTTGAGAAGATATAAACTGTTAAAGGATATCCTTAAATAATAGGACATGAGGGCCACCACATAATTAAGAATATTCTTTAATAGTTCTTCAACCAATATGAATGAACGACAATTTTGTTAGGGTCATTCAACCAATATGAATGAACCATAGTTTAATGGTCAATCCATCAGTAGGAAAAAACCACATAAGTTGATGGTTACCCCACCGATAAAAATGAACAAAGAATTATATTTATTAGTCCTTCTATGAATGAAAGTGAACTATGACTTCGTAGCCGGTTTACCAATAGGACAGAACCATAAAAGCCAATGGTCACTCCATCAATAGGAATGAACCAATAACCATAATTTTTGGTCACTCTACTGATAAGAGTGAACCATAAACATTGTGGCCGATCCACCAATAGGATAGAACCACGAAACTTTGGCCATTCAACCGATATGAATGAACCACTTTTCCTCTTTTTTTTTTTTATATATAAAGCTTTGGTCATCCAACCAATATGGATGAACCATATATATATATATATATTTTTAGGTTGATTACTATGAAGTTATGGCCATCTAACTAGTATGGATGCACCAGATTTTATGAAAGCATATAGATTGATTAACATAAAGTTTATGGCCATCCAACCAATATGGATGAACCAGATTTTATGAAAACATGTAGATTGATTAACATGAATTTTATGGCCATCCAACTAATATGGATGAACCATGTTAAACTAACATGAAACAACATAAGAACACATGAATTAGCTAATATGAAGTTTTTGGCCATCCAACCAATATGGATGAACCATATTTTTATTTCAAAATCATCACAAAACAGTGGGTCTTTCTCTCTTTCTTTTTTTCACGCACATAGATCTTCCTTTTTGGAACTTCTTTTTCCTTTCTACAGATTTCTTAACAGAGTTTGGCTTCTTGCCCCTTTTTTTTTGCTCTGGCTGTGCGCCTTTTGCTGCAGGGCCATGGGGCCTATTTATAGGCTTGATAGGGGCACCGGTAGGGGGGCTGGCTTGGAGGCTGGTGGCACCCCCCACCGGTGCCACCTAGGTGCCGGTGGGGGGGGGATGGAGATGGGAGAGTGGGGCCGGTTAGGATAGGGATGGAGGGAGAGAGGAGCGGATAGAGATGGAGGGAGAGGAGGCCGGCGGGCCCCACTGGGGAGGCCGGTCCTGCTCTCCCTCCCTTTTTTTTGTGTTTATCCCTTGGTCTCTCTCTCTCTCTCTCTCTTTGTATTTATCTCTTTCCTCTCTCTTCCTTTAATAGAGGGCCGGTGGGGGGCCTAGGGCCGGCCAGCTTCTTCTCTCCTGCCCTCCCTGTGGTGCGGTTTTGCTGGTTGCTGTCCCAGGTGGCCAGCGGCTGGTGCTGGTGCTTTCCTATTGCTGCTGTTAGTGCTCCCTCTCCTGCTTGTGCTGGCTGGAGCTTCCCCTGCTGCAGTTGTTGCTTCTCCTTCGCTGGTTTTGGTGCCCATGCTTGCTGCTGTTGGCCTTTTCTTGCAGTGTTGGGGGGCTGTATTGCTGCAACTTTGAGGTATGTGTATGCCCCCTTTTTTTTTCTTTACACCCACATACACAGACCTATATGTGTTTTCATAACTTCTTACATGCATCTCAAAATATATGCATGCATCTTATTGACTGCCATAAACCCTAGTGGCCGTGTTTTTTTTTTAGGGTAAAACCCTAGTCCTTCTTCATTTTTTCATGTGCATGCATGCATGCATTTTTTTTTTCCAAGCAAACCCTAGCTTAGAAAATTTTGGGTTCAACACGTGTCAGAGTAGAAAGTCCTAATCTCATGCCCATGCAGTTCGGCTTACTACTCCCGGATATCCACCATTTGGTTTTTTTCCTACTGTTTTGTGAATGTATGGATTCAGTTAAGTAGCTACTGTTTGACCTCTGTATTCTCAATAGTTCATTTTCTTAGGATCAATCCTTCTCAAAAGTACTCCCTGTATCAAGTAGAGGTTGAGGGTATGTGTACTGGTTAAATAGGCATCTAGTACGTGTTCAGTCTTCCTACAGAGTGAAAATATTATTTGGTAAGTGGGAGCTTTGGGCATATGATTTGAGCCTGGAAACCTTTCCCAGCATCAAGTTGAGTTCAAGAGTATTTAAACTGGTTAAAGAGGCATCTAGTCCTACGTATTCAGTCTTCCTACAGAATAAAAATATTATTTGGTAAGTGGGAGCTTCATGCATGGATTTGAGCTGCATATTGATGCCGGATGAGTCTGAGCTACTAAGCTTCTTGCTGTTGGTGGCAGTGGAAAGAAGCTTCTGGCTACAGATGTAGACCCATTTGGATAAATAACTGTCCTGCAGTAGTTTAAGTTGCAGCTACACTCACTCAAACCATGAGGGAAAAAGGTATTTTGTGATTTTAGCTGACTCTGTCTGGTACCTCCTAACACGGTTCCACACTTCTGTTTAATCACCTAGTAGCATGATACCCAATAATAATGCTGAAAATTTGTGCTTTCTTGTGACATGCATCAGTTCCTTGGAGGAAGAAACTTCATTCCCCATAAGATTATGTGTTAGAGGCCTAGGTAGTTGGTTTTCATTTAACAATTATGATAGTCTGTTGAAAGCTTTGATTTGGTGGACATTGGGCAAGATTTGCGATGCTCAGATGCACATTAGAATCTCCATTTTCATATTGCAAAACAAGTACTTGACTGATTCTTCAAATTCACTCTTTAAATGTCAAGATTCAATAGTTTGAATAAAATTTTGTTTCTCTGTTATTTTAGACAATTTTCAATTTTATTTTACCTTACTGCATGCATGTATAAGATAAATGAACTTGCCTACATCTATACACCTTCTGGATCCTCATGTCTAGCTTCTAAAATTATGTTGTGTCTAGACACCCTTGTCTATATCAATCCATGGCACCATATCCATGTCCCATGTAATCATAAAATGGAAAGGTAACATCAACTCACAGAGCTTTGCTCAGTTGGTACTACGCAGGGACATAGAGGGGAGGGGGGGGGGGATGTGCAGGCTCATAGTTGGGTAGCCAAAGCCTACTTGAAAATTAATACATATCTAAATAAATGAATTATCTAAAAATTAAAATGGAAGAACAATTGAGTATGTATGGACAACTTTGCAGAAATTTTCATTATGAAGAAGAGAGGGAGTTCCTTCAACTCAATATGCTGCTTCAAGACTTCCGAGAGATGAATGAGAGGGAAGATGTCAAAAGTTGGAGATGGGAACCAGGAGGAAAGTTTTCTGTCAATTCTACAACCAAACTTCTGAACTCAGGAGGGGTTAAGGTCAGCTGGGATTCTCTGGTGTGGAATAAATCTCTTCCCATCAAGATTAGGATTTTTTGTGGAAAATAGCATGGGGCAGATTGCCTACGGGGGACAGGCTCAGGTTCTTATCTCTAGACAAAAGAATATGTTCTTTTCGTGGGATGTTTGAAGAAACAGTCGGCCATCTTTTTATTAACTGTGGTATAGTGGATGTAATATGGAAGGCTTTTTTCAGAATCTTAGTCAGCTCTCCAAGCTGCTCCAATTCAGTTGGAAGCCTTATGGCAAACTAGAATCAGATGTGTCCCTACCAGCAGGATTTAAGTTTGTGCGAATCCCTTCTGTCAGCAATGCTATGGGCCATCTGGAGAGAGAGGAACCTCAGAATTTTCAGAAACCAATTATCTTGCCCAGCTGGGATTATTGGAAATTGTATTTACTTCTTACAAGAATGGTCTATTAGAAGATCTGGGCACAAGATTTCAGGGTCTGCAACACTTTCAAAATTTTTCCAGTGGAAATCTAACTTTCTTTGAGGGTTTTGCTGCGAGTTGTAATATGTTTTCTTTTTTGGGAAGGGGGTTTTATGTGGTTCCTGTGCTCCTTGTAATTTCTACTGTCTTGGTAGACAATTACTATGTTTCCCTTTCCCCTTCTTCTACCCTTGTACTCTTTTTCTGACAATTTCAATGAATGAATGTGGCTTTTGCTGCCTTCAAAAAAAAAAAAAAAACAACAAACATTATAAAAGGAAGAAGTGATGAAACTAAAAAGAGAGAGCTGTTCACAATGTATGGTGTATGTGTGTACTGTATATACATGTATGTATATAGCGTGGGGAGGGGGAGAGAGAGAGACTGCAGTGGTGGCCTGGTGGGGGAGGGGCTGGTGTTTGGCCTGCCTTTTCCAGGCGCAAGAAGGCACTTGATTGCCTTGAGTTGGGCCTTCACCCGGATGTCTAGGCGGCACCTAGACAACTCCCAGCTGACTGCCTTAAGGCCCTTAACAACCGTGCTCAGGTTCAATTTGAGTTTCTCTTGAATAGTGCCCAGCCACTAATGGCAGGGATTTCAAAAAGGGCACCAGGAATCAACGTGAGAGCACCAGGAACCAACGTAAGAGTATTAAACAAGGACCAAAAAACACGGGACCAAATCCAGATCAGCTGATCTGGGTTAATCTTGGTTGGCCCAGCCATCGCCAGATCGGCCCTATTGTTAGCACTAAAACATTTTCTATAAACTTTGCCAAAATCATAAGAATATAAAACAATAAAATTAAAAATAACCATTGAACATGAAAAATGTGAGCCAGGATTGGATCAGCCTGCTAAAAAACTGACAGACCACCAGATCCATGTTGATTTTTGAACCTCGGTATCAAACTTTGTTTTTTGTGTTTATCATCTTTTCGATAGACTGAGCACCTTGCTGCTTTTGCTGATGAAATTCTGAGATATTTCATTCCTCCAACAAGCCTCCAGAACAATCTCAATGTCATCTTTTCCCCAAAATTTAGACATACCATTTTAGCAGCAAATCATACAAGAGAATGTGCCAGTGTTCCTCATTACTTCTGTTATATTGAGCCGAGTCTTGATTAATCTATTGTGGAAATTTCCCTGGAACCCTTTATCACATTGGGTGCTTCAGCGAGCATCATGTTCTTGTTTTAGGGGACACTTGATTTGACATAAAATACTGCATTTGTGACACATTTTACGGTGTTTTACAGCATTTTAATTCAAATGAAGTGATCCCAAGTTCAGGCATAGATGGCAGTATTGGCTGATACTGATACATATTGGTATTGGTGGGCGCCGATACCGATACGGGGGAGAGGGGGGGTTGTACCCTTATACCACTGATGAAAGCATTGGTCCATCCAATGATGAAAGCATATTCTCTTCTTTTTTTGAAATAATAAACACTCCGTACTTTGGAGAAGCAAAGTATGGCCCCTTATACCAGTCTTTATACTCAACTCAACTCAACTAAGCATTAATCCCAAATTAATTGGAGTCGGCTATATGGATTCTTCATCTCCACTCTAAACAGTTTTAGGCTACCTCTATTGAAAGGTTTAAAACCTCCGAATCATATTGAACTACCCTCGAAGTTAATCTAGGTCTACCTCTTCCTTTCTTCCCTTCATCTATCCTAATATACTCCACTTTTCTTACTGGAGCCTCCCTAGGTTTGCACCTAACATGCCCAAACCATCTCAATCTCCCTTCTCACAATTTATCCTTAATTGCTACCACCCCCTTCTCTCAATTGATACCAGTCTTTATGGTTAAAAATAAAATAAAAAATTGTTATTGGCCGGTACCAAGCCAAAATGGGCCGATACCGTCCGACACCAATACCAATACATATCGGTATCAGTACTAGTACTAATACTGAGATTGCCATCCTTGGGTTCATGACCATTTCAACCCGAATCACCTTCCACTATCATATCACTATTTACCGAACAAGAATTTTCAGTGGTCTTGTCCAGCTTCAGTCTTGTATACAGTGGACCAAAAGCATTGGTCCATCCAATGATGAAAGCATATTCTCTTCTTTTTTTGAAATCATAAACACTCCGTACTTTGGAGAAGCAAAGCATGGCCCCTTTCTTTTCAAAGTAAACACTGGAATTAACCTGTGGTATTCTTTCCCTGTTTAAGTTAGTAACTTGCAGTCTCTTAAAACCCTGAAGATGGATTACTCTTTACTTTTAATTTTCAAGTGATTACAAGTTTTATTACTAGCTCTGCTTTTTTGCAGGAAATAAGAACCAGTTGGTTTCATCATATCCTCAACAAGTGCTCTCACATGCTGTATTGTTACTGGAGAGGACTTCAGATTCTATGCACAAAGGCGTAAATTAAAACGAAATAAAGGGAAAAGGCTAACGTACGTGATCGACGAAGAGTAACAATAACATCATATACCATGTTTGTGTGGTTGTAACACTTCTTCCAGATTTCTATTACTGTAAGAACCAGCAAACGGCATACATTTCTCTCGTGCAAGGGTTGAACACTCCCTCTGCAATATAGAATCTCCATTCCAATCTTGCAAGAATGGTCTGGGATTTTAATCTGATGTCAACTTGTAACTGGGGTAAACAAGAAAAATTAGATTGGGCCCCACATTTTTTAAGGTATAGTGTATGATATAAAATTTGTTGAAAGCCATTTCATGTTTTCATTTGGTCCTTTTGTCACATTTCTAAGTCATTTTTGAGCCTTTAGTCCATCGGAGGTACTCCCTAAAGAAACTACAAGCATTCCTTTTGATTTTTAGGCCTTGTTTGGAAATAATTATTGAAGAGGCTGACGTGCCATATTTGTTTCTAAATGAAAATTGGTGCCTTATCTTAAATGTGAGAAGATTTATAAAAGAGAAGAGAGAGAGATGCAAAAAGGAGAGGTGGATCCTTCTGATACACTACTAGCAGTAATCAGTTGCAAATTCTGCCCGGGAAAAATGGCAGCTTATTGAAACTTTGAGGGATGTTCAGAAACCAGTACAAGAAAAGTAAAAGAGTTAATGGTGTCTTCAGTGAAACTTTGAGGGAGTGTTTGATTAGAGTCTTAAGGTTAACCTACTTTATTTCAATAAAATAAAGTAGTCTAGAATAAGTATGAATTCCCTTTAATAAGCAATGTGTTTAACCTAATGGGTTACTTGAGATTAAGTAAATGTGCTTTAGTGTAAATGTGAGCACATAATTTATGGCAAATGTCCGATACATGTGCCTTGGGAAGTAAGACATCTTTATTGGGAGAAGGGCAAAAGGTAATTGAACGTGGTGTTTGAGTTAACTATATTAGGGGTTTCGGCACACAACTTGGGATTAACTCATGTTGACTACTACTTAACTCTGTGTAATTTGGATTAGCTGATTTGACTAATTAAATCACCTTGTCAATTAACTACAAGAAAAAATGGATTAATCTAAGACTATTTCCCAATCAAACAAGGGCTTAGAGTGTGCTTTGTGAAACTTTTATTTTGAGGTTACTTTTGACTCCTATTTTCTACTTGAAAAATGCTAAGGTGTGCATCATAAAACGCTGTAAACAGTTGTAAAACAGTGTTTTACTTGTGTTTGGAGTGTTGTAAATCATTTTATGATATTTTTTTCATATGTTTGGTGTGTCGTAAATTACTATATTTCAAAACTAGTAGACCCCTAAAATCATGGCTGATTTCGATTTATAGTCTAAAATCACTGTAAACCAAAAGCAGTGATTTTGGAATTACTGATTTTATTTTTGCTGGTTTTAAAGGCGAGATTATATGGCCTTTTATGACGCACCAAACGAAACATAAGTGAGAGTGATTATAATTATTTTTGAATGGTTACACAAGTCGATATTTCTTCCAACAACCTCATTTCTATCCCAGAATGTTTCAAATTGTAAGTTACTAGATTTTAGTTGGAAGTCAAAAACAACTAACAAATCTTATAAATGGCTTCCAAAGGCTTAGTATTCTCCGAATAATTGTGCTGAAACTTATCAAGGCCCAAAATTATTTTAAATTGGAATGTATGCTAAACGTGCCTTTATAGAAAGGCATCTTTGGACTTTGGCCTCCCTGTCAGAGTTGCTCTTTATTTCATCCTCCCTATTAGAAAAACATGTACCATTATCTCCCTATTTTATAGGGAGACTTATTTTTCCTTCTTCTATCTCATCAAAGCTTCCATAGTACCAAGTTTATCCCCCTCGTCTTTTTGTCCTATTCGTCCTGGCATAATAAAAGTGGTCAGCTTTTTTTTTAAAATTACAGTTTTGTCATTTTATCTTTGATCTCACGGCCACAACTATAATACATTAAAAGTTAAAGTCTTAGAGACTAAGTATTAAACTTTAACACTTCAAATCATAAACATCTAAATAATATAGCATTTGTATAACACTTTAATTCTTCAAGTCGATCTTTAGATGCTTTAAAAATCTAACATCCTAAAATTTAATGTATTAAAATATTTACAATTGAGTCATTCTCGTTCAAGGTGGGTCTTATTCTGCCCACCTCATCTTGGCGTCATCGCCTGCCTACCCACCTACAAGATCTCCAGGAAGATGCTGCCACTACTTGCCCAACGCCACCATCGCCATCCATCCTCCTCACCTTAGCAAGATCCAACTCCACCCATCCTACCTTGTCGTCCCCCCCCCCCCCCCCCCGGCTTCGTGCCTGGGAAGCTGAAGGACCTCAGTGATGGCAGAGCCATCCTAGAGATCCCCATTTTACAATGCCGTCTTGGCATGGATAGTTGTAACAATAGGCCCTTCGCCTTCCCAGGCACGAAGTTGAAGATGGATTGGGGGGGGGGGGAGATCGTAATAATCGGGTTTCTTTTAGAATAAATAAATATTTTATGAGGGTTTATTTGTATTTAGTTGTGGTATTGTTGGTAATAGAAATAAGAAAAGGTAGGAACGTAAACAATTAAACTAGATCGGATTTATAAGTTGCCATCATTGAGGTCCTTCGCCTTCCCGAGCACGAAGTAGAAGATGGGGGGGTTGGTGAGTTGGGGCCAACGACGACAAGGTAGGGCAGGTTGTAATAATCAATTTTCTTTTAGCATAAATAAATATTTTATGAGGGTTTATTTGTATTTAGTTGTGGTATAGTTGGTAATAGAAATAAGAAAATGTAGGAATGTAAATTGTTAAACTAGATCAGATTTATTTTCAAGTTGCCATGATTAATATGCTTAAAGAAGTTATATTATAAAAGAGATTTTTTCTTGTATTACATTAATTAACTTTCTCCTCTCACTAGTAGGTTACGTATTTAGAAGGAGAGAAGAATAGAGAGGAGTTGGGAGATTTTAATGAGACCGGTTTAAATGAAACAAAGGAGATAGTGTAGCTTTAATTATAAATGTCTCATATGCTATGAGAGTTTTTTAGAGAAACAAAATACTAGTCTTGCATTTTTAAGATCTAAGGAATTAATGAATATTTAAAATGCCAAATTAAAGAATCCGTAAGCTAGAGTTCTTCTACACGAACGCATCTACTTAGCCATAATTACTAAATATCAATAAATGAAAACTAATATATAATAATATAATCTCGAATGACAAACTTACAGCACAGCTAACATGGCTAGAAGATTTATTTAATTGTTTATACATAGAAAAAATGAAAATGATGTACCTGATTCTTTGTACACTTTTCAAATGCATAAAAAAAGGCAGTTGCCACCTATTTAGGAAGGGGAATTAAAGGAGTCCGGTTCATCTCAGTAGGAAGTTGGAGGGGACTCCAGCAGTAACTAGTCAGATGACGCCACGTGTAAAGTTGATCCGTAGTTCAAGACGCATCTCACCCACCTTGGCAACTTTTTTCTTGTTATCGGCCCAGCAAGTTTCAAATACCACGCAGAACACAAATACTACGCATAACATTTAAATGCTACGCAAAACACTTAAATACTATGCAGAGCATTTAAATGCTACGCAGAACATTTAAATACTACGCAAAGCACTTAAATATAATACAGGACACTTAAATACTACCAAGAGCACAAGACTACAACCATAATTTAAAATATAATTATCACCATAATTCAAAATACATCCATGTAAATTATGATGGTAATTTTGTGCTCTTGGTAGTATTTAAGTGCTCTGCGTAGTATTTAAATGCACTGCGTAGTATTTAAAACCTGCTGAACCGGTAACAAGGAAAAAGTTGCTAAGATGGATGGGATGTGTCTCGAACGGTGGATCAACTTTACACATGACGTCTTCTGACTGGCTACTGCTAGACCCTACAACTTCTTACTGAGACGAACCGGACTCGAATTAAAGAGTGCTAGTTTTACATTTGAGAAAACCTGAGATTCAACCCAAACGTGCAAGGCCTCCATCACTATATAAAGGAGGATGTTATTAATATTTCTACAATTGTGTTGAACTTCTTCTTTACTATTGAGCACATCAAGGGAAATATTCAAGACGAGACAAGACTTTTATTTATTACATTTTGGTTATTTAAAAGACATATATCTAGCCCTCAATCTCGTATACATGTTCATAATGTCGTTAATTTAAAATAGTATTTTCTTCCCTTTGTCAACCAACTCTATCTTTGTTGAAAATCTATGTCACTGTAATGACTTAAATAAATTTATCTCATGTTAATTTCTAAAGAGATTAATGCTCTTTAGGTTCCTCCTCTCGGAATTTCGTGAGAACTTAGAGTGCATTCGGTTCTGCTTTGAACATTTTCAAGTGACTTTTTTTTCTAAAGAAACAAATTTACAGAAAAGTGACAAACTCTATCATTTGATATTTGTAAAAATATTTTCAGTTGCTGTAAAAAAATGACATTCCATATTATCTTGTAGATGTCAAAATCAGGAAGAAAGGATACAATAAGTTAAAACTTTCATTGACTAGAGTTTTTCGAATTACCAAACAGATTATTATTATTATATTTTTTTTGGGAAAAGTCTTTCACGTACTCTCTTTTATAGGAAACCAAACAGACCCTTATGGAAATAAAAGAAATGCTTGGAAAACTATGCTCTACTCCAAAAACTGAAATCTGTTTTGTTTCATAAACTAACGTACTTTAGGAAGCGGAAAGCGACTGCAAGCTGTGTATGATTCCCAAGCAAAAAGAAGCCTATCCTGATGCACATGATTTCTTGCCCAACCAGGTTAAGGAATACATGATAACATCATCTATAAACTACTTGCAAATCAGTAGAGCTGGCTGCCTTAGCTCAGGTGGTGGATGTTTAGTCTGCACCTTCAAAGAAGGAATAGATCCTTTTTTCCTCTTTCCCTTCTTACTCTGGTTAACCGGCTAAATTCCATAACCAGGATAGATGAACCGAGCACCACACTTAGTTTCTATCTGAGCCAAGGTTCACTGTACAATACATGGAAAGCTGAAAGGCTGAGACGATTACAGTAACTTCATATTGCTTTCTACTACACAAAAATAGGCATCTGTTGTGAGGGATGCCTTGAACTCATAGACATCAGAAAACTCCTTAGAGGCTAGAGTGAGCATTCATTAATTCATTGGGATGACGACGACGATGAGCTATCGTCTTCATCGGAACTGTCTGCCATGTTTGAGTGAAACTTCGGAAACAATGGGGTCAGCATTGGGTCTCCAGGCATGGGAAACTGATGTGCTGAACTGACTATGGTTCTCTCATTTATCTTTCCGACTTCCTTGCACACCTGGTCAAGGATGGGAAGAAAATCCCTCACAATTATGAAAATTCTCAAGGGGTGGACTTTTTCGTCAGCCGAACTCCCATGGAAATACTCTGCTGTTTCCTCAACTACGGATAGAGTGACATGCTCTTGCGCTTGGATTCTTGTAATTTCTTCCTCTGCTGCTTTCAGAAACTCATGCATTGCCTCGTGGAACCTTCGACCGCTCTCCTGTGTAGTAAGAGAATCATGTAATCTGAGGGCCTCATTCACCTTAACAATACCTCCAACAAGCTTGGAAACATAGCCAGTGAGTATTTCCGGGTCCATAGCAGCAGCCTTCTTAACATTGCTCAACTCGCCCCCAAGTCCAGAGACAATGACCAGACCAAGGTTTTTGTACTCAAGGTCATCTCTGAAAGTGCATGTGTGGTCTTTGCCATTTGATATAGTTTGGTTGGCAGCAATGTGCCGGGACTCCTCAGCTCTTATTAACTCCTGGACTACAAAGTGCAAAAGGGTGGTTTTGCCATCAGCACCTTTGATGTCAACTAGCCTGAGGAGAGTGTCAAGCTTGAAGGCATGCGCATCACCACGATTTGTTCCAACATTCATCCGATTTCCAGCCTTCAGGACAGCCTCTAGAAGCTTCATGAATATTCGACTGCTCCTCAGTTCCTTGCAGGCAGCCTAAGAAATGAACAAACAGGTAAGGCAATGCAGGCCACTGAAATTCAAGGATCATATTGGTGCATAAGCACACAGGTTGCCCAGCGATTGACAAGTATAGCAGTAGCAGGACTCCCACTCACATTGGGGCAGTCCCCTTCATGAGCAACCCCAGCAACCCGTAACCATCCCCCCCCCCCCCCCCCCCAACCCAACACTTATCCATGAGACTCTCAAGCTCTTCATTTTTTAAACAACTGCAGGATTTCAATAAGTAAAATGTAGATTTTTTGGTGAAAATTGGACAACTTAAGGCCCCTGCACATCGGGCACTTGAAGGTTAAAAGGTCCTGAGACATGGTAACCATCCTTTAACAGCAAAAGGGTTCCACATTCAAAGAAAAATAGCAAAAGGGTTCAAAAAATGGACAGAAATCTTCTGGAAATGCCATAGTCCATGCTAATCAAGATTGATTTACATTCATAATTTGACAGATATAAAGACATTTAGTGAGGGTGTGGCTGGTTGGCTACCTAATGACATCTTGTTCTAAACTACTATGAACACGTAGCTTACTCCAATTGATGATGAGAGACACGTGGAGCTTCCAAAATGCATATGGCGAAAAAACAGTCAGTAGACCTATTTTTTCCTTGATATTATTAAATGGGTAAATCAATCATTTGTCCTTGGGGATTCGACATGGAGACTGCCCAAACTAACTGGATAAAGAGCATTTGTGCAACCTGACCATTTATAGTTTTGATTATGCAAATAAAGCATTGAATTTCAGTGTCCACACAGCATCCATTTGTCCCAATTTATGGCCAAACTGTTGAAGGTAATCAAATAAATCTTGTCATATTTAACTCGTAAATATTAATCCACCCCTAAATGTTTGGATTTTATATATGACACAAGCTGTAATATTAATGAAGTAGGAATATACGTAAACATAAGGGAGCTCACCTGCAGAGTTTCAAATGACTTTCTAAGGTAGTTGATCTCTGATTCAAAGTTGGAAATGTAGAGCATTGCATCTACCCTTTTAAATGCAAATGGAATATCAAGCACCGCCTTCAGAAATCTTTCTGCGGGATCAAGCTTAAAGAGAGAGTCATCTTTGTACTGCTGCAATTTAAGCTCTTCCTCCTTGCTAGGGGCCATTTTTAGGAGGGTCTGCAGGAGCTCAGTGCCTAAACTATCTGTGTTACCTGTGAGCACACATCACACGGTGAATAAGCGGAACAAAAAACACAGAAGGGAAATGCTGAGATGGTGTGCAGGAGTTACAGGAGTCATTCACTATCTTTAGTAAAATAATTTAGAATATATGTTGCTACCAGATAATTTAAAAGGGAACTTTGCAAAAACAGAAAGATATAAATGTGAATTGTTAAATATCTGTGAAACTATCATTGGTTAGGGAGGGGGGAGGGTTATGTCAGATGGGATTCAGTAAACTCGGTGAATTTTTTTTTGGAAATGTGAGATTGCTGCATGAAAATGAAAATTATGGGTGGGATTAATAATGTTGCAGACAAGGATAGAACTAATAATATTTTAAGATCAAAACAAAGAGTGAAAGACATTGACATAATAAGCACAATAGAATAGAGATTGAACCATCAAATAGAAACTGAGTGCAAGAGGGATACAAGTACATCATAAACAGCTGTGGGAGCCAATGAATACCATGAATAAAGAGTGAAACTGCTGCACATGCGCGGAGATCATGAAAAAGTGAGGTTAATATTGCTGCAGATCAGGATAAAGGTACTAATTAATTGAAGATTAGAAGAAAACATTGCATGCAAAGCAGACAAGACATTGGTCACCTTAGCTATTTCCTTGCAGTGACTGCAGAGTCTACTAAGCAGCAAGTATATTGGGAATTGCAGATAAGTAGTACGCTGTAACTGCAAATAAATATTAGCCACATAATGCTGTAATGGGGTTGATTTTTCTGAGGGTTGTGCAAACACAACACAAAACTCTGAAATTCTGTCAAAGAAAACAAATTGCATAGTGCCAAATGAATGGCAAGAATGTAGAACCTGCACCTCATCTTGGTTTATTCCTTTGTACTTAATGAGACTTTTAGCATTCTAAAACCCCTGAAGGTTTGACAATAATAATTTTCCACCATCTGGCAAAAACTTAAGACCTCAGCAGTACCAGATAAGGACCGCCAGTGCAATTATCAGCGTAATGCACTAAAAAAGATCCGTTTAGGAATGTTTCGTTAGACCACTAAGGTGTAACCCGAATAGTGAAGAATATAGAGCACGTAAAATCCCTACAGATGACCTTTTTCCCATTACAGAAAGCTTTTCATTCCAATTCATAACAAGAAGAGCTGCCTACTATCCACTTTCAAAGGAAAAAACAAGAAGAGTTGTCAACCATTCTGATCCCAATAAGGTCAATAAATGTCATTAAATAAATTCACAAAAATGTAGAGTGGCACATATAGAAATTGTCCCTGAAACCCATTCTGAACAATTTCCAGAAGTCTAGAAAACAAGCAGCTCAATGACACAATAGAGCCTTTTGTATTACAATAATTGAAATGCAGCGAAGCTGAAACCCACCAACTATAATGATGAACAAAAAATGCAATTTCATCGGCAAAAAGACTCTTTAGAAATGCAATTTTCAATAATGTTAAATTGATGAACAACAAGAATGGCCTGGGAACAAAGTGCAACTTCCAAATCCAAAAATTAAAATGAGTAACCTCCTTATCATATACATCTAAAATGAGTTCACTAAAGTTTCCGATTTGCGACATACATATATCTTTATCCTGACGCACACAAGGTTTCTAAAGTTTGTAAGTGAGCAGCAGGCTAAAGCAACAGCAAAAGAAGTCCAACCTTCCAAGAGTGCTTTGCAGACTTCCTCCTTAGTCAGATTAAGTGCCCTCAGAAGAATTGCAATATTCTGAGATTTCTTCGGATCGAGCACCCTATTCTCCTGATCCAGCAAAGGCACCTGCGGCGGCCTGGCCGTCTCCTTTGGTACTGAATTGTTCACGTTGTAAATGAACAGTGTCTGGATCATCTCCTCATTCAACCTAGCAACCATGGAAACATAAGAAACATGTAGACAACCACACATGAGAACTCATCAATCGAAACCCACAAACGGCACATGCCAATCTTACTGAAATGAGCTCGACTTCAGTTGATCCCAAGCCATTTCTCGATCAGAACTCCCCTGGACTTTATCCCAGTGAAGTGGTTTCAGCCTGAGGCGAGGTGTGTTCTCCACATTCTCTTCGAAACCTGCATTTGAATTCTTCAGGGATTCGGTCGGATGAACCGCCGCCTTTGCCGTCAATCCGATGGCTCTCGGAGACACGAGAGTCGGGGGCTTGCAAGGCGGCACATTTGAAGCTTTGGTGGGTGCCACCGGCGGTGGCTGCGGCCGGGGCAGTAGCTGTGGGGGCACAACTGAAAAGTTGGAGTCTTTCTCCGGAGGGGAAGACGGCGGGGATGGGGAGGGGGGCTTCCGCTTCGGCGGTGAAGGTGTCATCGGCCGGGGCGGTGGTGGCGGCGGCGGAGCATGTGGGTGTAATGCGGCATCCGCCATGGTGGCACCATCTTTGGATTGTCCGGGACTTGAAGCAGAGGAAGGAGATGGCGGCGACGGCGTCGGAAAAGACACGGAATCCGACGATGGGCGCGAGAGCGCGCTCAGAGTTGAGCCCCCCGACCCACATTTCTCCATGGCCGCGGGAGGGAAGGCCTTACGGGACCCCGACCCCGCCGCGCCCATGGCTCCGGCAGAGGAAATGCGGGGGGAGTAGAACTCCTCCTCCGACGAGCTGCAGGGTTCCTTGCCATCGACCGGCCGGATATGGCGGGACAGAGGGGGGAGGGGATGGAGCTCCGGGGAGTCGAGCCGCCGGCACGACGGGTCGGCGGCAGCGGGGGCGGCGGCCGAGGGGACTGCGGGGCCTTCCTCGGCGCCTCCTCTGGAGCTCACCACCGTACCCAGGTAGAGGAACTCCGAGCCGGCGGGGGCGGAGCCAGTGGAGAGCTTCCGCGCGACGCAGCCGTCCGACGCAGCGGCGCTGGCGGGGAAGAGGCGGTCGACCTCAGCTCTAGGGGGCTTCCGGTTTGGGTGCCGGCGGCGGCGGCGGAGGAGGAAGAAGGCAAGGGCGAGGGCGAGCAGGGCGAGGGCGAGGATGGGGAGGGCAACGTCGTGGACGAGCTTCTTGCGGGGGGAGCGGGGGGGTGAGGAGCTGGAGATGGGGAAGATGAGAGAGGAGATGTTGGCGGGGAGGTTGGGGAAGGAGGTGGCGGCGGTGGTGGTGGGGGAGGGGGGAGGGGGAGGGGAGGGGAAGAAGGGGAAGAAGGGGAGAGGGGTGGTGGAAGAAGGGTACTTGGGGAGGGAGGACGGGGAAGGGGCTGGGGGCTGGGAGATGAGTGGGAAGAAGGGCTGGTGGAGGGTCCTCCTGTTGTGGACGGCTGAGGGTGTGTGGGGGCAGACTTGTGGAGCGTAACATGACAGAAGGAGGAGGAGGAAGAGTAATGTGGGCATGGTGTGTGTGGACAGAGACAGAGAGAGAAAGAGGGAAGCTTTGGTGGTGGAGATGTGAAGGAGAAAGTGCACACACACTGATAGAGAGGAGAAGAAGGAGAAGCTTTGGTGGTGGTGATGGTGGTGGTGTGAAAGGAAAGAGAGTGAGTGTGTGTGTGTGTGTGAAAGAGAGAGAGAGAGTGTGTGTGTGTGAAGGAGAGAGAGAGAGAGAGGGAGAAGCTGTGTGTGGAGGTGTGAAGGAGAAAAAGGACACACAGGGAGAGAAGAGGAGGAGGAGGAGCTTTCGGGGAAGAGAGAGAGAGAGAGGGAGAGAGGGTTAGTGCTCCTCTGTGTGGAAGGGTTACTCCATTACCTCATTTTGGATGGAGGAGAGGGTTGAAGCGTCTGACAGGAGCAGCTGGGAAGGAGAGAGAGGGGGGCCATGCTCTGCTCTGCTCTGCTATGTTCAAACTATCTCAGATATCAGAGGAGGCCGGAACCAGAAAACGGCTACAAAATAATGGGAAGGTTTCCTGTGGGTGTTCGGTGCATTGCGCCGTCTAGTGAGGTGGTACTCTGAGTACCGTGGCCGTTTTCTATTGGATCGGCACAAAACGCCAGATTCAGAATCTATTCCAGTAGGGTTTGCTGTTGTCTTGGGAGAAGGGGAAGTGGGCTGACCCGTCATCACCTTCTTCGGACGGCTAATGGGAAACAGAGATGGGTAACTGGAGAAGGGTTCCCCTCCGTGTGGGAGAGACTAAAGACAAAGGACAATGAAAAGTTCTTTTTTTGGGTGGGGGGGCTGTTATTTGGGGGAATTTTTTGTATATGTACTCTTACAAATCAACTTATTTGTATTTATATCTCCAACTCTAATATGTTAAATAAAATATTCCTAAAAACTTCAAAAACTATGCAGTTGCACTTTTCTGTCAAAATGTCATGAATTTCAACAGATATATATTAGAAAGATTATGTAAAATTCAAAAAGCTAGAGACATATATGTAAAATTTTAGTGAATTTAAAAGGATATATGTGAAAAGATTTGGCATCTTTCTTATATATTCAGTGAGAGTCCGTGTGTATCCTGAATAGAAGGATATGACTGCAACGGTCTTGAGATTTTTTAGAGTAATTTATGTAATATATGGGAGTCGAGAGTATAAATATACATACATTAGCTTTCATAAGTATATATATAAAAATTCCTTCTTCTTCTTTTTTTAAGAAACGAGAACGCTCTATCCATGACTATTTCGGTGTTTTATGTCCTTGTTTCAAAGATAATAATATAGTTTGTGTTAACTAGAGCTGTTAACACGTAAGTGAGAAAGCTTTTTGGTACTTTGATAAAGGGATGCTAGCCTGAATCATGACATAACCTTTTGGTTTTTTGATATAAAGAGGATCCTATCATATATCATAGCGTGTCATATCATACACCTGTGATCTAAAGATTTGAGCCTAGTTACTTTTCTAAATGGGAAAAGATTATTTAGCACATGATTTTTGCAATCCACGAGATTATTTCTTCAATAAATAATTCCAAATTAAATTTTAAAACAATGTCTATATAATTAAAGATGAAATAATCATGATTTATACGTACCACTCAGCAAGATGGAAAATATTGAGATAGTTTGATTTGAATACAGTTAGCTAAAGAAGCATAAATACTTGACCATTGAGTTACACCTCAAAAAAGGAGGATTTTTTTTAATAAAAGAAGTTGTTCAATTAAGATTGGAAAGCTTTATTGTAGTTCACTACTAATGAACGAATTGGTAGCAATAACAATATTATTAAGTACCAATAAATTAATTCGTAGTAATAGACCGAAGCAAAATTATGTGTATACATAACATTTACGTGAGACGTTTTTATTAAAAAAAATATGGCAGGATGTGTTCATCGGTAACAGTTCAGTAGATCAACATCTTGATAGCCTTTTAATGCGTACGACTCAACTGTTAAAATATTTCATTTGAGCCAAGGTACAGAAACACCAACTTCTGTCTTGGAGCTTTTCAAATGAAAAATAAAAAAACAAGAACAAAGCGGGTGCTTAAGCCATGAATCAACAAAAGGACGTAAGTTACTGCAATAAAAAAAGATGGCACACTAAGGTTAGCGGTGTCAATCGGACGGGTCAGCCCGTGGCCCATTATAACTCAGCTCATATTAAAAGATATTGGGTTGGCTCAAGTTGTATAAATTGAGTTGTATTTGGATTAACATTAGTTAAATTTGAACTGGATTAAGCTGAAAATTGACCGGCCCAGTTTAATCTATGGACTTTCACACTAATTCATACAAAAAGTAAAATACTTCTAACAAATCATTTATAAATAGGTTCAACTTAATCCAACCCACTCATTATTAAATTGGAGCTGAATTTGAGTTAAATTTGGGTTGAACTATTTTGAATTTGAATTAGACCTAAGTTATCATCATATAACTCAACTCAGCCCGCCCAATTTACATCCCTAACGGCGGTTAAGGACAATTACTTGGATTAGAGGGGAGGGGTAGTGTAAGAGGAGATCATAGGGTCCAAGAAAGGAGATTAAGGGCCAATAATAAGAATGGTGAATAGTGCTCGCGGGGATCAAAAGGTCTCTACGATCTTATCTGGCTGGGAGATGTGATTAATCTGTTGTTATTTTGGAGGATGGCTTACGCGAAAGGTTTGATGTCAATCCTCTTTGATAGTAAGTGAGTTAATTCAACGACTGAGAAACATAAGTTTCACCCATCGGACACATGCAGGCATTAGGGTTGCAAATAGGAACGGATAACTCGATTTTTTGACCGACTATTGGTTCCTCAGATAGTCTCGGTAAACCAATATGTACAACAACAGGTACGAATCTTTTCTAACCGAATGCATATAGCATATTAAAATTTTGATTATTTATCAATTATTAATTAACAAATCATAGCATTTCTAACTTCTAAGTCAACAGCATAATGGATAAGATTACGGATCCCATCCTGGGTCCGGATTTAATTCCACTCATCTGCATCACTAACTGGATTAGAGTGAAATAAACAATCTACTTTTCCATCGACATCTTCGTAGCATCCTTGTCGATCGAGGGGCTCGTTTCCTCGAGATCTTGGAAGCCATTCGTGGTGCTCATGTATGCAGGTAGAATTTGTAAGCATACCTCCCCGAGTTTACCCATCTTTCAGCTACGTAGTCTATATATATGCAGCCTTTCCGGCGATCGTTGGCGCTTCTGAGGAGGCTTCCAATCCTCTTCTCTTGCCGACTCATAGCTTTAACACTACAAGATGCCCCAGCTCAGTTGGCTTCTCAGATTGGCGATTCACTTGTGTTCTTCTTCGTCTCGGCCTACCCCACAAGGTGCATCGTCTCCGGCAAAGATCTTGGGTAGCTTTGGCTCGTTGGTTTGTCCTGGCAATGGTTATTAACCGCTGGTGGAAGGTCCTTACCCATGGTTACCTTGTTAGCTTGTGCTCTCTACATTTCCTGTGATGTATTGTCTCTTCGTGCCTATGTACGTCTTGCCGTGTATCTCCTCTGTTTTGCCAAGCCATATATCTATGTTGTCATATATATATATATATCTTTCTCTTGTTTGAATGAACAGATGCCTTTATCGTTCAAAAAAACAAGTGAAATAAACAATTATAGTCAAATGAGAGTCCTCCCCTTAGTATTGGTGGGCTGCATTCACAACAAAACTACATTGCTAGAGGAGTCTGACTTGTTGCATTGACCTCCAATGTTGCACTACTGAGGTTCAGTGCAGTCCGTTAAAATATATATACATATATATTATTCTTTTTTAGGTGGGCCCCAAGATTCCTTATGTGTCCGTACAAATTGATCTATAATTAGATGACCTAAAAAATCTGAAAAATAAAAAATCATTATTGGGCCCGGCTCGTTAAACACATTTTTTTACTATTTATTGGAACTTGATTTTTTCAATTTTTTAAGTTATCCGATCCGAGATCAGCCTATATAGACGTGTAAGATACCTCAGGACCTACCTAAAAAAATAAAAAATAATTTCTTAACCCACTGCACTGACGCTCAGTGCAGCATTGGGAGTCAGTGCAACAAGTATTACCCTTGCTAGAGAATTATTTTATTTTTTATGAATAAATAATTTATTTATCTTCCTTCTAATGTGTATGAAGACACATTAAAATTCAGGAAGAAAAATCTTAAAGATCTCATTAGAACTAGAAGAATATTCTTTTTTTCTCTCAGTCGACCTGTCCACTGGTGCCCATGTCCATCAACATCCACTGCTAACTCAGAGGGAATGCCCCCTACATTATAGCCTCAGTGGTTGAAGAGCGAGAATTTTTTTAAGCTTCAAAAAGTATTTATTTGTGTATAGTTTTATCACTTTATAAGACAAAATATGAGTAGACAATGAAAATGACGGAAATTTGTTTAGCTTAAGGTGTCGTTTGATACGTCTTAAACAGCCATAATAAAATATTTTCCTTATGTTAGATGTGGCATAAATCATTTTATGGTATTTTTTTCATTCGTTTGATGTGTCATAAATTGTCGTATTTCAAAATCGATTGACTCTAAACTCTTTTTTTCATTTGATTTTAGTTTACAGTTCACAATCACCATAAAACTAAAACTAGTGATTTTAGAATAAAATATTTTATTTTTATTAATTTTAATTAAAACTGATTATTTCAAAATCAAAATGTTACAGTATTTTACGACACACTAAATATGAAATGAAAAAGATTCTGCTCCTTTGTCTCCGTCCCTCCTCTCTCCTGTCAACGACGTGCTGCAGTGCTAAAGACTGAGCTTTGGATGCAGAGTAGGTCAAAGGAGAACTTGTAAAATAAATCTTTCATTTTACGTAATTTCTGAACTGGAATTTGAACATATGACTTTTTATATGAAGGGAGGTCTAACATCATTGAGCCATAGACTCTTTGGCGAGGATTATTCTCTTATATTCATCCATGGTTCTATTTGATAAATAGTTTGAGGACTCAATTTTGTGGAATAGAATTTATGAAAATTGAGATTTTCTAAAAATATTTTTCAAGGAAAAACTTTTCATACTATAGATTCCCTTTTTTTAATAGAAGATTTCAAAAAAGTGAGTTATCTACAAAACGTTAGTGTGTTTTATTATGAATTAAGATTTGTTCATTCAAAAAAAAGGAAAAAAATCAGAGATAAATGTACACCTGTGAAAAATTGTGAGGCTCTAAAGTGTTTATCAAATGGATCCCACTCAGGTAAGACCTCTTCTGAAAAACATCATCCAGTATTCGGATCCAATAAAAACTCTCTCATATTTTAATTGATAGAAATTTGTTTAGACATATACCCCGGTCGTAATATCTTTGACAGCCTCGGGGGGTACAACAGATTGACCTGTCATCGATGTCCCAAAATGGGATCACCTTGCAGACTGTGACCCATCAATCACGGGCATCTATCTTGAGCTTTCATTGGTTACTCAGTCTGTCGAGCTGGGAACCCTTTTTACTTTAATCTTTTCTATGATGCTTTGTTATGGCCTTCTTTGATAAGGAGATGGGAACATGAGTTGTTGAGATTTCATTTCTCATCCTAATGTACCTCTTGTCATATCCATCCTAATGTCTCTGTTAAAAGTGTGCATGAAATTCACATGCACCCTTGTTCCTATGTAAATGAGAACATATTCTAGTCTCAACCTATTGAGTAAAGTCCAGAAGATCTCATCTCTTTAATCACCGATTGACCACCAATGTAAAAAGTTATTTATCGGATCAGATACCAACTTATTCCTAAATTCTGAAAGCAGTTAACGTCTTGAATTGTAAATGTGAAATGTTTCTGTTTAAAGTTATCATTTACGTCATGATAATGTGAGAAATTACAGTTATTGGTCAATTTTATCATAATTTAAGGTAAGTTTTGATGAGGACCAAAACTGGCTAATGGACCTTCAAAAGCATCTCAGTCGTCAGATGAGCATAGACGAGTAGAAAAAAATATGGCCGCAATGCCCCCTTAGAATTGTAGTGTAATTGCATTTGATTCGTCAATCGAATGGCATGTCTTTTAAGATGCTGCACTCTTTGAAGGGCGGTGTAATGACTACATGCTATTTGATCCGTGGATCGAATGATAATTCAAGAATATTGCAGTAAGTATTAGATATTGTAATAAACATTTCTCAAACATAATAAATAATATGGCCTATGATTAGCTTAATGCCAAGAACTCAAGAACGTCAAGCTGACCTTGTCGGACTAATGCGGACTCCTGAAGCTAATGGATTGTCTCCCACATTAGGTCAATGAAATAGGCCAAGCCCATAAAAACAGTAGCAGATGTCAATCCAGTAAGTCCCAAGGAATCAGCTCCATAAGTTTTGAATCTGCCTAGTACGAATGCTACAGGATGCTCGGCTTGGCTTATTCTTAGACAAGTTCGTCCTTACTGATGCGAACGGTAGCCGATAACCCGATTATTCGACCAATTATTACTTTATAGATCAGTCCACAGATCGTCTTTTTAAGCAGATTTGCATGGTAGATAAAGTAACGGATGTAATTTTTTTTTCTGACCGGATAATATGGTACACTAAGAACCTAATCCTGATAGTGTTTCTAAGCCAATAACGTAATGGATATAATCAATGATTTACCTTGGATCCACACAGAATCCGACCAGTTTGCATCACTATTTGTCCTTGTTGGAGTGGCTAAGTGCACAGCAACTAACAAGAAGCAAACATGTTGCTGCCTTGGTCCCCTCTCCCATTCTTCTTCCTCATATTAAATATCCCTCCTCCAAAATGAGATCCTTCGAACTAGATGCATAGCATCACCAATAAAAAGATGTCACAACCTCTTATTATCCATAAATGACCAGACCTCCTAAATCATGGAATGAGACCGCATGTGGCTCCTATACCACTGGATGCCCACATGTTGTGATGCATTTTGTGACTGGTTTGCTTTCTCATTTTTGTTTTTACGTGAAAGGAAACTGAACTATAATCTATTATGGCATTGAACATCCAAGGAGGGGTGATTTCGGTCTTATTGACTGGGTGCACTGCCTCACAAAATATCTTGCCCTCTTAAGAAAAAAAAAAAGATTTTCTCAGGATTCTTTTTCCTTTTTATCTTTGTAACTTTAATGAAACTTTTACTCTATCCCTAGTTCCTAATGTTGCACCAGACCAACGAAAGAATCTCATTTTGTATTGCCAGGAGAACCACACACATTAATATACTATACATTATATTATATTCTCAAGAGTCGAGGCATTCCATTTTTTAAACCACCGATAAGAAGCCAAGAAAGGCCATAACTTTGCAGACCACTACACCACACAGCATGTTAAGATACCAATTGGTGTTATAACATATGATCTCCCCACACAAGAAGGTGAGAAACTTACATAGGATGGTAGAGTAGAGCATGTTTTGGAGCAGTGGAATGCAGAGCCGAAGCCTCGAGTGCTCCTCCAAAGGGATTTAAATCAGACTGGCCTTGAGAATCATGACAAGGCGGGTGGATATATTAGGTGATGTTTATTCCTTATTATCTTGACTGCCTTTCAAGAACCGGGAAAACCAAATGGCTGAAGATTTTGGGTGCCTGGAGAGCCCATTCTTGTAGTCAACATAAACCAGGCCGAAGCGCTTGGTGTACCCCTGAGCCCACTCAAAGTTGTCCAGTAAAGACCAAGCGAAGTATCCTCGGATGTCAACACCATCACTGTATCCAAAAGATTAGTTTTTGAGTAGCTTGTAATTCACCCTCTCATGATTAGCAGCTCTGAGAACAGACGATGAATATGCTGCTGTGCAAGCATCAGCAATGAATCCCAAGATTATGAGATGTTCAAATATGACAAGAGTGCAGGTACAGAAAAATGGTCAACACATTGACTACATGGAAGCATTTAAAACTGGAGTACAGATAACGAAAAATGGTCAACATATTGAATGCATGGAAGACCAGTGTTATGGACAAGAAATAAGTCGCTACAGTGGAGAGTTTTGTGCCCAAAGATTCTTTAGGGCATGTTTGGCGATATTTTCAATTGAAAGCATCTTTGAGCTTTCAAAAGTTTCAGCCACTTATTCTGAGCGTACAGAATACCTTAGAAGTTATCATATAATTTGGTTGGCTTTCAATCACGATCTCCAAATTGGAGCTTCCCAGATTGGAGTAGAAAATAAAGTTGGAGAATGATTGATTATAGGACTGTCTAAAGTCAGTTACAACTAGTTTCACTCAATCTTCGATGTTTCATTTAAGGGAGGCATTCTTTTCGTGGACATCAGAAATAACTTTTATACTTAAGATTGCTCTCCTTATTGTTCACAAATAAAGCACAAAGCATGTGCCACCCAACAATTAGTTTTTGCTCAAACTAATATAGCTCAACATTTTTTAGAAAAGAAACTTTCTATATAGTTTGAATAATTTTTAACATGAATGGTAATATAATTTTAATCAAAAAGCACTAACCAAGGTAAAACATCACGTTCTTATAAAAAAAATAAAACTCAGAGAACAAACAAATAAGAAATGTGTATGCAGCTAGATAATGTCAGGATTCAGATAAGCAACGCACCTTATAGATTGTGCCACTGCAGCAAGGTACCCCTTAAAATAATCTACTCTCAACTTATCATCTAGGACTTGATCAAGTGAAGAAACCTCAACTTCTTCATCATCCATGCCTGTTGATCCCAAATAATTTTTATTAGTGATGGAAATGCCTCTGTAATGCTTAATGTTGTTTATACATGTGTAAACACGTAAAATTTAGCTGGTTTTTGTGAGCACTTTAAAATCTTCCTAAGCGCCAACACCACCCCCAACCCAACACGCAAACACAGGCAGAGGACACGAAACCAAAAACTGACCATTAAATGGTATGCACAAGACCTAAAACAAAAAGACCAAGTCTAAACTGGATACATGACAGCCATACTCATTCAAATCAAGCTTCAGAAAATACTTCAGTTTTTAGAGAAAAAGAAATCCAAGAAAACTGTGATATATTGGAGATGCACACATGACCAACACTTGCAGAACTGTATTTAATTACAACATCTGAAATTCAAACCATTAAATAGAAAAAAGAGGCTCCTACCATAATTCAAACGCTAGATATTGTTGATGTATGCCTCACAAAAATGGTCAAGTTATAGCAGACTTGTAAACAAGCCAGATTATTAAGAAACTTTCCCCAGGTCTAGATTAGACTGCATAGCACTCATACGGTTACCAGATTAACATCCATTCCAGACTTCTGTCATTGTCCGCCAGTGAAAATTCTAAATTAGGAATTCAGGAGACCGAGAATCTAGCACTGCTTAATAATAATAAGCCAGCCATTTTAAGCAGATGTAATTAAGTTAAATAAACTAGGATATTTGTATTATAAGTGATCACAGAAGCAAATGAACTAACAATGTTTTGTTTCAATGCCAGAAGGTAGTAGTCTCTAGTCGAGTCAATTGGTAGTTGGTGCACATCCTGTGTTTATTGAGACTTGAAATACTAACATGATATTCTTGTCTTCAAAGTTTTCTAGAGATAGATATACTCCTCTGCACTTCAGAGGGTGACGGATCCAACATTCTCAGGAACAAATGTTGAAGGGATTCGAAAAATGCTCACCATTTTCAGTGATGTATATAATAGGTTTTTCATATTTTGCAGCTACATAATTGAGAAGTTTCCGTAAGCCCCAAGGAACCACGTACAGCCATTTTGATGCAGCCTACATAAAGATAATTTCACCAAAAGCTATTAAAAATCGAGAAGCCTTCTGTGAATAAACAAAACAATACTGGTTGGAAGATTTTGCACAAAAATAATCTCATTAAACGGACAAGAAATGACTCGAGGGAAGTTTCCTTACCCGCTGGCCAATTGCCTCTCCCCCAGGCCAATTAACTGTGCAAACAAGAAATAGAAGTTATTCTGTTCCATTAAGAAGCATATTGGAGAAGATGATCTGATATAGCTAAAAACACACAAACTAATACTGAAATCCAGCATTCAATAATTCTGACCAAAAAGTAACACACGTGGGAAGGGTATTTTGCTTGGCAAGACACATACTTTACCTTATTTTCCATCGTCTATGCAGCTTGACTTCTTTACAAGACCCATACTGTAGCTCATTTTCATTTTTGTTAGACAAATTACCAAATTTCACACCATTGTGAGTTTGGGGAGGATGTTAAGGGCAAATAGCCTTTATTATATTTATAAGTTAGGGGTGTTTTGTACTTTGGACTGGCTGGTCAACTTCTTTGATATGAGAAGTTGGTCACTCTTTCTGCCATGTTTTCCCTGTAACGTGAAGCAGGGATTTCTGTTGTCAGAGTTCCACTACTGTATAAGGTTTGGCACCCGTCCACACTTCTCAAGGTCAAATTTCTCCTGGGGAATTTCTCACTTGAGGTTACCTGCGTATGACCATTTGACTGAGTTTATAGAGCCTAGAGGGGACTAGAACTTTTTGCCTGCCGTGTGGTAGGAGGAAGAATCCGTGGACCATTTGTTTAAATACAACTTCACCCAGTTGGTTTGGAATGGAATCTTCAAGAAGATGAACCTTCAATGGAGGAAGAAGCTAAACAGTCTTGTGCTTCTGATTAGCAGGTGGAACAGGTGGGCATCCAAGGATGGTAAAAGATTGTGGTGTATGATGCTTCATGCCACACTTCAGACCATTTGGTCTAGTTGGCTGCCTGAGAATGTTATAGTCGTGTTATAGGAAGACCTTTGAATGGGTAAATGTCTCTTCTTTTTTTTCTTTTTCTTTTGGTTGAGAGGGGGGGGGGGGGGGAGTCATGGTGTGTGTACCTCTGCTCTATCAGCCCTCATGAGAGGGTAAGAAAAATACACCAGCTTGATTCTGATTTTTTTTCTTTTTCACTCATACCTGTACATCCAATTGTATGCATACCAATGAGTTTTGATATCCACTTCCCCCAGAAAAAGAAAAAACCCCATTTACATGAAATTTATCTAACAGATATAATATTTCAAAGAATGAAGGCAACATGTATATATCACAAAACCATCAGCACGTGCCTATAAATAGAGACCAAAAGCATGATTGAAGAAGAGGGATGAGAGAGGGCACAACACATCCAAAGCTTTCATCAACCATCAACTGAAAATTTTGGATGATGCATATATTTTGATCTTTATGATGCTCTAACTTTGTTTTTTTACAAGTTGAGTGCGGCGCTAGCTTCCTAGAAAGATATGCATGGACGTATGCTTAGACGATCAACATAAAATGGAAGTGACACCACAAATGATAATTATGTCACATGGACAACCACTTTTTAACTGCCCTGTAAACTTATCATGTGTTTTAACCACCCCCTCACCATTCTTACATCGGGGTATCCAAATGAGCCATCACTTCAAGTTCTGTTGTCAACAATTCTTCCATTACATATGTAGTGTTTTGTAGATTGACACTGGAATATCAGAAAGAGATGACAAATCTCTTTGTCTAAGCCTATCTAATTTTATTTTTCCTTTTGAACATAGTAGTAGCAGATTACTATCTTGGTGGTTACCATCAAGTATACTTGTACGTACTAAAAATTGTGTGAAAAAACAGTGGAAAGGTATTGTGAAAAGGTCAAAAAGGTTTTCATTGTCATGGCTTTTGCATTACATAGAGTTTTCCTAAGTGATGTGCCCTGATATTGAAATAGATGGATTCCTATTTCAATTTGCCTAAATCTGCAGAATTAGCATCATATCTTTTTGAATATGATATGGCAAAGTACGGATTGCAATCCCATCAGTTGATTTTTCTTTTGTTTTGAAGGTGGATAGTACCACAATTTAATTAAATGAAAAAATAAGTGTACAAGTATAGAAGCAAAACAATCCTCTCCCAGAATATCCTCCTATACAAAAGACACGATCCCATCTGTTGATATTTATTAAAAGAACAGCAAAAGACAAAGGAATACAAATACCTATCCTCTCTATCTCTTGTACTTGATAAAAATGATCATCTTTGGGGTTAGATGCATGAGCAATGAACCTTGAAGTGTAATGATTCAAACCCACAAAATCAACAGAATGCTGTAATAGTTCCTTCTCCCTGTCCAAGAATTTAGGAAGCTGGTCCCCCAGTCTCTCACGCATTGACTTGGGGTAATCTCCATAGTATATTGGGTCCAAATACCTTCACAAAATTAAGATTGAAGAATGGTGAGATACCTTTACTTACACAGAAGAGCATATACAAGCTAAACAAACAAAAAATTAGGAGGAAGATTCGTGGATAAAAACACCTTAAAAATGTTATAATGTAACTGCAAAGAAATCGGAGACTCATGGCCATCTTATATCACAACATATATGATTTGTTACTGCATAATGAAGATCAGAATGGTAATATGATATGCATAAACAACCAAAACAGAAGCTTTCTTTACTTTAATGTACATATGATGCATGAAGATAATCCAACTTTTTTCTTCACCAAAAAACAAGAAGATAATGAGATGGCTCCATTTGGTCTGATTCAGACAGAGTTACAAGTTAAAGAAATTTTTGACGGGGGAGAGGCCTACTGTAAGCTTTCAAAGGTCAGTCAAGAACAATGTCTCTGAAGAGCAACAATAGCAAATCTCAATATCCATCAGGGTTGACAGTGGGGCACCACAAAACACAGAGAAAGGAAGGTACAAAGTGAATACCCAAACTTGTGAAAATTATTATCGCCAACATAATGATTGGCATTTAATCGGTATTTAAAGTTGTGATGTCTTTCAAAAATATTTGTTAGCTTCATCATCACAGATATCTTTTCAACGAGATATTAAACTCAACAAAACTCTCAACTCAACCAAGCCTTAATCCCGAATAATTGGGGTCGGCTATATGGATTCTCTGTCTTCACTCTAAACGATTTTGGGCTACCTCTTCTGAAATGTTTAAAGCTTCTAAATCATATTGTACTACCCTCTTCCAAGTTAATTTAGGTCTACCCCTTCCTTTCTTCTCCTCTTATATCCTAATATGCTCCACTTTTTGAACTGGAGCCTCACTAGGTCTACGCCTAACATGTCCAAACCATCTCAGTCTCTCTTCTCTCAATTTGTCCTCAATTAGTACCACTCCTACCTTTTCTCTAATATACTCATTACGAATTTTATCTAGGCTAATATGTTCGCACATCCACCTTAATATTCTCATCTCGGCAACACTCATCTTAGAGACATGTTGTCCCTTCATTACCCAATACTCGCTACCATACAACATTGCAGTCTTATCGCCATACAGTAGAATTTTCTTTTCAGCTTTGTTGGGATCTTGCCTATGTAGTCTGAGGCGAGAGGCGACCGAGGCGATCGGGGGGTCGCCTCAGCCTCAAACACCTAGGCGATGGCCTAGGCGTTTGAGGCGACATTTAAAAAAAAAAATATTTATAATTTACTTATTATACAAAATAGCCAAATAATCATACAGAATGATATTTATTCACTCAAATTATCAAATATAACCATATAATTTTAAATCAAAGTAAATGAAATAAATTTTAATTACTCAAATATGTAATCAACAAATTCATAGACATTTTACTACTAATTAAATTCACCATAATGAAATTTATCAATGAAATGCTAAGCAAACACAATATAAATGTAGAAATGTAAGATAAGTCTATTACAACATTCAAATGTTCCTTAAGAAAATAAGTAGCCAACATTTCCAAATAAGGCTAACAAGCCTATGAATACATTCCTTTCACAACTCTCAAGCCTCACTCATTCATCACTCTCGGAATCCTCATCTTGCTCAAGTGGAAGTTCAACTTCAGAGTCCTCTGTTGTATCATCAGACCCAACTTCAAGCTCATCAATAGACTCTAATGTGGAACTTGTTGCAACTGCTTTCCCCTTCCCTAAACAACGTTTCTTTGATGACAATGTCCTTGTACGTGGACCTTCTTCTTCACCAATTCCTGCAGCAATCTCAACATCGAACCATGTGAGGTCTTCATCCTCATGTACAACATCTTCATTATCATGAGGATGTGCTATCCACTCGTTACAATCATCAATATCTTCCAAGCTTATAGGGTCAAGTTCACTTTGTTGGAAACGTAAAAAGCGATCTCGAAGGTGTTGGTTGTATTGCACAAACACGAGATCATTCAGCTTCTTTTGCTCCAACCTATTCCTTTTCTTAGTGTGCACCTAGAAAAATATCATTATTAGATTAATATAGAATAAAAGAACATAACATGTATTATTCAATGAAAGTTAATAAAAATCAAAACCTGTTCAAATGTACTCCAATTGCGTTCACAGCTAGATGCACTACAAGTGAGGCTCAAGATGCGAATGGCCATCTTTTGCAGATTAGGAGTTTTGCTCCCAAAATCCACCCACCAATTAACTACATAAGAGATGCAAATAGTATTTAATTTTCACATCAAAAAGAATTTAATGAATAAATGTACTAGTAGTCCATATAGAAATATACCAGGATTAGATGTGGTACGTTGTCTTATGACCATTTCTCTCCCAAAGAAACCCATAGCATTCCTATAACATGCCAATTCCTTGGTAATCTCATCTTGTACATTAGGATAAAGAACTAACTTCTCAATGACATCATATAGTCCTTGCTTCACTTCATCATCTGAATCAATCTCTGGATTTGCATAATAGAATTGAGGGTTAAGGTAGTATCCAGCTGCATGTAAAGGACGATGAAGCTGAAAATCCCATCTCCTATCAATGATCTCCCAAAGTGGACCATACTTGTCCACTTTTCCATCCAGAGCATTCTTGATACTTTCCTTGGCGCGTTCCATGGCTTCATAAATGTAACCCATTGACGGCTTCTCTCCATCAACTAAGCGCAGAACCATGACAAGAGGCTTGAATATCTTTAGTGCATAAATAACTCCCTTCCAAAACTGAGTCTTCAAAATTATATCTTGTGCTTTCTTTCCTTCAATTTTTCTTGCCCACTTATTATTACTTGTCCATTCACTAGATGTAAACATTCTTCTCAAACCATCTTTACAATCTAGCAAACTTTGCAGATTCAAATAATTTGTGGCAAAGCGAGTCACAGCTGCACGGACAAGATTCTTTTCATTTGTATGCTTCCTCATTATAGCAAGCACCCTCGTATGTGCATAAATAAATGTAGTAACCATCCTTGCCCTCCGAATGGTTGACTTGATTGGAGACACCTTGGAAATGTCCTCCAATATCAAGTCTAGGCAGTGGGCAGCACATGGTGTCCAAAATAACTGACGATGGGCTGCTATCAACATTTTTCCTGCAGCAACATAGCTTGCTTCATTATCTGTGACAAGTTGTATCACGTTCTCCGCACCAACCTCTATAACTATCTTGTTCAATAAGTCAACCAACAACTTTGCATCTTTGACATATTGAGATGCATCAATAGGCCTCAAAAACACAGTTCCAGTAGGTGAATTGACCAAAAAATTTATCAAAGTACGGCCTTTCCCATCTGTCCATGCATCAGACATGATAGTACAACCAAACTTCACCCAACTGGCTTTTTGTAAATCTACTATTTCTTGAGTCTTTTGAATCTCCTTCTGGAGAAGGGTCTCACGAACTTCATGATAGGTAGGGCCTTTCAATCCCGGACCGAATTGTCCTATAGCTTCTAACATTGTTTGGAAACTATTTAGACGCACAGTATTGAATGAAATTCCAGCTTGATACATCCACCTAGCTATGTATTGGATGACCCTTTCTCGTGCTTCCTTCTCATGCTTCTTATTCTTGATAGATTTGCCCTTTGAATCTTCAGGATTAGGAGTACAAAATCTATCTAAAGGACCTTTCATCCGAGGAGGCTTTGCAAGAATGTCGTCAACTTGATTCACCTCAAATGATGAATCTTTGGAAACTGAATTTCTAAAAATATCATCTCGACTTTCCGCTTCCCTAATCAAACATTTCTTTTCAATCCTTGATTGTTTTGATTGCTCCATATATTGTCTAATTTCTTCTTTTGCCTCGGGTGTCACCTTCAAGCAAACTGTCACATTTGTAGAAGTACCTGCTAGATGTTGTTTCAACCAGTGGATCCCTCCTTTACAATCTTTCTGACAAAAGTTGCATTTTACGCAGTCCCTATTATTTGGATTCACCAAAGTACCATATTTCCAGCCTGGATCTTTATTTCTCCCCTTCCCTTCGGTAGGCCCTTGATTAGACGAATGAGACGAACCTCCGGTTGGTGTGGTCATCTTAAAAATTAAATCAACGTCCAAAGTCCACCTGTAAACAGTAAAGACAAAGAGCAAGAGAGAGTGAGCGAGACAGAGAGACTACTATCGGGTCGGGGAGGGGAGAGACAGATTGAGAGAGACAGACAGAGAGACAGACAGAGAGACAGAGATCAGGAGAGATAGAGTGGGGGTCGGGGGAGGGGAGAGACAGATTGAGAGAGACAGACAGAGAGACAGACAGAGCGGGAGAGATAGAGTGGGGGTCGGGGGAGGGGAGAGACAGATTGAGAGAGACAAACAGAGAGACAGACAGAGCGGGAGAGATAGAGTGGGGGTCGGGGGAGGGGAGAGACAGATTGAGAGAGACAGACAGAGAGACAGACAGAGCGGGAGAGATAGAGTGGGGGTCGGGGGAGGGGAGAGACAGAGAGACATGCAAGAGAGAGTGAGAGAGGACACAGAGACAGAGAGTGGGTGTCGGGGGAGGCAAACAGAGAGAATGAGGGGGTCGGGGGTGAGAGACACAGAGAAGGAGGTAGACGGAGAGATTGAGAGAGACAGAGAGAGCGGGAGAGAGAGAGCGGGAGAGAGAGAGAGAGAGAGCGAGAGAGACAGAGAGAGCGGGAGAGACAGAGAAGGAGGGAGTGCGAGAGAGACAGAGAGAGCGGGAGAGAGAGAGAGAGAGCGAGAGAGACAGAGAGAGCGGGAGAGACAGAGAAGGAGGGAGTGCGAGAGAGACAGAGAGAGCGGGAGAGAGAGAGAGAGAGAGCGAGAGAGACAGAGAGAGCGGGAGAGACAGAGAAGGAGGGAGTGCGAGAGAGACAGAGAGAGCGGGAGAGAGAGAGAGAGAGAGAGAGAGAGACAGAGAGAGCGGGAGAGACAGAGAAGGAGGGAGTGCGAGAGAGACAGAGAAGGAGGGAGTGCGAGAGAGAGAGAGAGAGCGGGAGAGAGAGAGAGAGAGCGAGAGAGACAGAGAGAGCGGGAGAAACAGAGAAGGAGGGAGTGCGAGAGAGACAGAGAGAGCGGGAGAGAGAGAGAGAGAGAGCGAGAGAGAGAGAGAGAGCGGGAGAGACAGAGAGAGAGGGAGAGAGATACGACTTACCTGCCGTCGCCGTCGCCGTCGCCGGAGAAGTTCTCCGCTGCCGCCGGAGTCGGTTCCCGCCGATGCCCGCTCGTATCCTTGCCGGAGGAGATCGCCTGCCGCTCGGCTCGTGTCGGGACGCAGTGAAATTAGGGTAACCGGTGGAGGGGGGTAGGCTTATAACAGTGGGCTTCTTCGTAGTGGGCCGTGGGCTTCTTCGTAGCGGGCCGGTGGGCTCCAAACGAACCTGAGGCGCTGAAGGCGTGCAAGGCGCGCCTAGGCGAGCGACTGGGCGAGCGAGGCGTTTCCGGCGATCGCCTAGGCGAAAACCGAGAAAGCGAGGCGCCGACCCCTCGCCTCGTCGCCTAGGCGAACGCCTCGCACGCCTTTGATAATAGAGGATCTTGCGGTCACACAAGACTCCCGTAGCAAGTCTCCATTTCACCCATCCTGCTTTAATCCTATGGCAAACATCATGATTGCACCCTCCATCTTCTTGGAGGATCGAATCAAGATATTTGAAATATGTGCTTTGGGGTATTGCCATCCTATCCAAGTTAACTCCCTCCTTTTCACCTATCTGACCTTCACTAAACTTACAATGCATATATTATGTCTTAGTTCTACTTAACCTGAAACCTTTAGACTGTAGGATGCTCCTTCAAAGTTCTAGTTTTCTATTAACTCCCTCTTGCGTCTCATCTATCAACACAATATCATCCGCAAATATCATACACCACAGAATGTCCTCTTGTATATCCTTTGTTAAATCATCCATAACTAATACGAAAAGGTAAGGACTTACTGCTGATCCTTGATGCACTCTAATGGAAATAAGAAAAACTCTTGTTTCTCCTCCAACCGTGCGGACACTAGTAGTTGTTCTTTCATATATGTGCCAAATCAATCAGTCCCAAGTTTTACTTTGCACCCGTCTCCCCCTAAAGCGATTATACAGTGTTGAAGTAGCGGGAAGGAACAAAGTTTTAGTGCAGAATTACCCTAAGGTGACTATAAAATAATTCAACAGCTCATTAATAAAACAGTGATGTCAGCTAACTAATTATAAGGCTAATACTCATGTCATTGGTGATATCTACAATGTGAAATAAGTTAGGGCTTTGCCATTGGAAAGAGAGATGTGGATCTTGTATATGTTCTAGATGAACATTTGTGTGGAAGTGACAGCAGAAGCTAGTGATTCCCTTATATGATTTGTCCATTGAGGATAGGAGACTAGAGTAGTGCTCCGTATAATTGAGCTACAGCCAAAGCCCAGTTTTGCCCCATGTAATGTGCTGCTTAGGTTTAAAAATGTTAATGTACCTGCAATATTTAAATGTAAAATAAAATAATACCAGCCAAGCTGAAAATCAAGACGTCTCTCTGCAGCAACTTTATCTTGTGTACTATCAGAAAAGGCCTCCGCCCATTCACAGTCAACCACCAGCCCAATTTCACCACCTTGCTTGGCCTACAAAAGCCAAAACAAAAGAAAAGTGGAGCATCTATAAAGGCCAAAACAAAAGTGAAATAAAAGAAGGGGTTTTAAAATGAAAAGGTGCCAATCGAAAATATGTGAGGATGTCCATCGATACCTTAAATTTCTTCCTATATATATCAACAGCTGCTGCATGGGCCAAAAGTTGGTGGTGTGCAGCCAAATAAGGTTCAGTAGATGGGTTCTCCTTTCTTCCAGGAGCGAATATCCCAGTTCCATAGCCATTGACTGATGTTTGAAGAGGCTCATTAATTGTGATCCAATGCTTTACCCTATCCCCAAAGTTTATAAAACAAGTTTCTGCATAAATGGCAAAGTATTCCCTGCAAATTTGGCATGTTAAAATATTCATTGGTTATAGAAAGCAATTTTATAGTGTTAAATCGGTACCTGTCCAGAGTAAAATTTCTAAGATTGACAAAACAAAAAGAAGACAACAAAAGACATGGTCACCAGTATAAACACAAGTGCATGTCATATTGTATTCAAACTAGTTTGCTTAAAAACCCAACAACAGCTGAGCATTCGATCTTTATAATAACTCAATAGAAAATAGTTTACTCTACAATGTGTTGTATATCCAACTTGGAGACATTGGAAAAAGCTCCTAAAGAAAGCAGGAAAATGATCCGAGTATTCCACATGTTTGTAACAAATTATCTAAATATCACTTGGCAGTTGGCACATTGCCACATCTCTCTCTAGAGGTTCAATATTGTACAAGAACTGAAATTGCATGCATCTCAATTAAAAACGTTCTGCTATCTAATTGGATGTGATGAAGTGCCGAAATTGTATATATTTGATAATTATTGTGCACCTACACAATCTTATCAGATAGCCATCCTCCTACAGATTTATGGATATTAAAAGGAAGATCCCAGTGGTATAGTGTCACGAAAGGTTGAATACCTGAAACCACAAAAATTATATTAGGTGCATGTACAGGATACAAATGAAAAAAATGTCCCAAAAAGATGATGGTGAACCTTTCTCTAGAAGGGCATCAATGACGTTATTGTAGTAGGCAATTCCTTTCTCATTGACTTTAGTCCCGAATCCATCTGCAGCCATGAGTAAGCACCAGATCATCATTGACTGGGACACATTTCATAGCAAGGCAGCTACTACGGGCATTCATGTGCCACAGACATGTTAATGTCATTTTCTCTGCACCATTAAGCTTGGGATAGCAATAACAATCAATTGACATGCAAGAATACCTCAATTCTTAGATTGCGCACAAATTGTTCATATCACTGATTAGAATGTGTAGAATGTAATAGACCCTATAAAAACAAAACAACTTCTCAAAAAGAAAACCTTTATCATCAGATTGTAACGAAACATGAGAAACCATTAATTACAAGTCACAATGGTGCATTTTATTAATTCAGAAGGCATATCATTCATTAAGCAAATTGCGAGAAAATGTCATAAATCATAGTACTTCAACAAGGCAATAATAATTATTGTCTATCAAATCTAAAGCACAAACAGAGAAAGCCTCCACCCAAAGCATTTCGAACAAGATGGATCGTTAATAATGAAATGCTTCAAGTATACTCATGCACACCCATGCAATTTCCTATGTTCCCTTTTCCACTTTGATGTTTGTTACCAAGTGCGTCCATGTGCTTACCAGCAATCACGTTAGGTACCATTTGAGTAACTGACCGCTATAAGTTGCCTAGTCAAAGGCTTCATGAATTCATTTCCGTAGCTTTTCAGTTTGTTGTCTCAGGAAACTAGGGGTGTCACATATTGGGTCCGATAGTGGCTCTGCTCTTACCCTTATCCTTTAAGGAAAAAGACCAGCATCCTCATCATCCTTGGGTATCTTTATCCTTCAAAACTATCAGTAATAAAAGTTAAAGATATCAGACAACATATGCATTCAAAGAATAGCATATCAGACAGTACAGTGTCAACCTAAGCTTCTTGTTATGTTCCTTCTAAAAGAATAGAAATTTTACTCCCCAAAAAAACTACATAAACGCTCTTTCAAACTAATGTCCTTGCAAATTCTATTCACTGAACATGTAAAATGCAAAAAAAATGAACTTCAAAAATGGGTGAATGGGGAACCATGGTAGGGTTTTTTTTTTTGTGTGTGTGTGTGGGGGGGGGGGGGGGGGGAGCAAGGCACCCAATAGAAAATGCCAAAACAGGTATGCACTTGGGATGTACTCCAAACAAACAGATACTCAGATAATCAAACTTGGGAATAGGTGTATTCTTATCCTCATTTAAACTTATGCAAATATGCATACTTTCCTTATCCAAAAAAACTCAGAGAGCTATATCTACATTTTTCCTTTAAGCTTTGGAAATGGACAGAAATGGATAATCAGGTGCATAGAGTGGCAACCCCTAATGCCCCTGAAGAGTCTCTTGGGTTGTACTTTTTGAGATTGTGGGGAGATACCCATTTCTAGAGTCTCGTCTCTATATGTCCCATTGAGCCTTGTTGAATCCATGCTACATGCTACTGCAACAGAGAGAGAAGAGAAGAAGAGGAAGAGGAGAGAAATATGACGCACAAGAGTGGCGGCTCCCATACTCTGTCCGCACACCTCCCAAGGAGATTATATCCATATAACCTAATACCACACTTGACTAGGGGTGTTCACTATTTGGTTCAACCCGAAAAACCAAACCGAAATTTCGGTTTGGTTCGGTTTCACTTCATCCCAAACCGAACCAAACCGTATAAACCGAAATTCTTAATATTTATTAGGTTTAAAATCTAATATTTGTCGCATAACCATTGCCGACTGTCGTTGGTTCGGCGGAACAAAGCCCGTTGGGCTTGGGCATGGCCCGCTTAAAGATCGTGGGCGTGACTTGTGAGAGCGTCAGCGTTGCCTCCATTTAAGAGCTTTGATTTTGGGTAGGGCCCACTTACAGGGATGGCCTGCTGAGAGCTTGTGTTGAGCGCCCAGCCTTCATTTAAAGCGTTCTGGTGCCGCTTCAAATCTTCTATTTCCGATATAGGACTAAAAGAGGAAGAGAAGGGGCGCTTGACAACCAGCAGCGAACGCGCTGGACGTTTTTAGTCCTAGATCGGCCGTTTTAAGAAGTGTGCGTGTGGGAAACTTTATAAATATGCTTCTACCCTCTTTTGTACAGGAAATGGTGGCTGATGGGCCGACATAAGTGCACTTCGGTCTGAAACCGAACCGAACCGCGATGAACCGAATGTGTGCGGTTTGGTTTGGTTCGGTTTCCATTTGTAATTCGGGTCGGTTCGGTTTTTAATTTTTTCCTCTTAAACCGAACTAAACCGACCCGTGAACACCCCTACACTTGACTAAAATGCCCCTATTACAATGACTTAACCAGGGGTATTTCTAGTAAAAAAATAAAAAGAGGGTTTAAGTTAACTAGATCCAACTTAAAGAGTTCCAGTAATGAACCTGAATGATAAATAGACCCAAATGGACCTAAACAGACCCAAAATGCACCAAAAACACCCCAAACTAAGCTTATCTCCTAAACTCCCCCTCAAGCTGAGCATAGATGTCTCTCATGCACAGCTTGCCTAAAATTGAAGTGAAAGTCTCCTTTGTAACACCTTTAGTGAAGACATCAGCAATCTGATCATTAAACCGAATGTAGGGTAGGCGAGAATCAAGCCTTTCACAAATAAAATGCCAATCAATCTCGATGTGCTTGGTTCGGTCATTCTGCACAAGGTTGTTGGCGATGTTGATCGCATCCTTATTATCACAATATAACTTCAAAGGAAGCTTAACAGACAAACCAAGATCCTGTAACAAGAGTTTCAGCCACAACAACT
Source organism: Zantedeschia hybrid cultivar (assembly GCA_030544215.1). Lineage (NCBI taxonomy): Eukaryota > Viridiplantae > Streptophyta > Magnoliopsida > Alismatales > Araceae > Zantedeschia > Zantedeschia hybrid cultivar. Next base: position 45,207,506 of record JARZZO010000013.1, on the reverse strand, counting down.
CGGCTAAGTCATTGCCATAGCATGATATTCAGTTGCTGCGCTGGAACGGGCCCACACATTTTGCTTCTTGCTCCGCCAAGCAACCAGATTGTTGCCAAGATAAACACGGTATCCTGCAGCGGAAGCGTAGTGCACCCATAGGCCATAACCCACAGGTCCTAGGATCGGAACTTGGCTCTGATACCATATTGAATTTATTAGGCAGTCCAACTCAAAACCTTAAGGCATTAAGTGGAGTAGGCACCATTTATTTAAGTATTGTTTGTTTCTTTCCCTTTTCCAATGTGGGCTTATTCTAACAGCCTCCTACACTGCAAGCTCTTACAGTATCTGTTTATGTCCCTCTTTGACTTATAATTCAGCAATTTAGTTCATGCACTTAGCCATAATTGCATAATGCCATTAACTGCCAACTCCTACCACTGACCCCACTGTGAGCCAGGTGACGAAGCAACTCAACTTAACTCAATGAAGCCTTAATCCCAAATAATTGCGGTCGGCTATATGAATTCTATATTTCCACTCTAAACGATTTTGGGCTACCTCTTCTAGAAGGTTTAAAGCTTCCAAATCATATTGTACTACCTTCTTCCAAGTTAATCTATGTCTACCCTTTCTTTTCTTCCCCTCATCTATCCTAATATGCTCCACTTTTCTAACTGGAGCCTCCTTAGGCCTACGCCTAACATGCCCAAACCATCTCAGTCTCCCTTCTCTCAATTTGTCCTCAATTAGTACAACTCCTACCTTTTCTCTAATATACTCATTACCAATTTTATCTAGTCTAGTATGCCCGCACATCCACCTTAACATTCTCATCTCGGCAACACTCATCTTGGAGACATGTTGCCCCTTCATAGCCCAACACTCACTACCATATAACATTGCAGGTTTTATCGTCGTACGATAGAATTTTCCTTTCAGCTTCGTTGGAATCTTGCAGTCACACAAGACTCCTGTGGCAAGTCTCCACTTCAACCATCCTACTTTAATCCTATGGCTAACATCTTCATCGCACCCTCCGTCTTCTTGGAGGATCGAACCAAGATATTTAAAATGGATGCTTTGGAGTATTGCCATCCCATCCAAGTTAACTCCCTCCTTTTCGCCTATCCGAACTTCACTAAACTTACAATGCATGTATTCTGTCTTAGTTCTACTTAACCTAAAACCCTTAGACTCTAAGATGCTCCTCCAAAGCTCTAGTTTTCTATTAACTCCCTCTTTGTGTCTCATCTATCAACACAATATCATCCACAAACATCATACACCACGAAATGTCCTCTTGTATATCTTTTGTTAAATCATCCATAACTAATGCGAAAAGGTAAGGACTTACTACTAATCCTTAATCCACTCCAACATAAATAGGAAAATCTCTTGTTTCCCCTTCGACCGTACGGACACTAATAGTTGCTCCTTCATACATGTCTTTTAATACTTGTATGTACCTAGTAGATACCCTCTTGCATTCCAACACCCACCACAAGACATCTCTTGGAACTCTATCATAGGCCTTCTCCAAATTGATGAAAAACAAACAGTTGCTTGTATTGAGAATTGAACTCAAGACCTTCCGCTTACTAAGCAACTGTTTAGGAAAAAAACTCAAACTTGGGAGAAGATGCATCAGAATTTTGATATTTAAATGAGAGATTGTCCCAATTGACAGAGGGGTAATACACATGCAGGTGACATTCTATCCATAGCCATTAAGTAAATCTGCCTTCTGAACTTCATTGCACAAGAATCTATCCATAGCCATGAATTTGGGAATCCTAGATGATTTTGGACGAACGTAAGATTATAAATGTCCTAACTAGCGTCTTTCTTTGAGGTTTGACAGAAAAATGATGCATCGATCATCATCAGTGATCAGAATTTCCTGCTTATCCACAACATTGACAAGAGAACAGGGTAGCTTATCCATATGAGGAGACTAATGTCACTAAAAGGACCACACACAACACAACCAAATTGAGACCCTAGTCCTAAACATACTCATTTTCTTTTTTTCACATGCAACACAACTAATTGAGATCCCTGTTCCTAACATACTCTTTCTTTTTTTTTTTTTTCACATGCCTTCTTGTCTTCCAACACTAAAAGCCATGCAATTGGCACATTTTAGCTTAACTAAAAAAATGTGCATGCACCTTTGGTCAAAATCATGAGGGAAGAATCAAGACTACTAGATACTATGGAATGATAATTATTATACTTTATGAATACATAGCATCAAGGAGTTAGTGAATAAAAAAATAACACTATCCCAATCATATGACAATATTTACTGCCAAATATCTCAACAAATTATGCTCCAAGACATATTCTACGATGACTTCCACTTAACGAGTGACGATTTCCTAACAAGAGCAAAAAGAGGGTCCAAAAACATTAATTAGCCCCAAGTTCCCAATGCTTAAGGTGGCAAAGGCAATACGGTCAGAGCAAATTACCAGGGAAGACACGAGACCAGGATATGGAAAAACGGTAAGCACCAAAACCCAACTTCGCAATAAGTTCTACGTCCTCCTGAATTCATGAAAGAAAAAGATTTGAAAGTGAACAACATCAAGCAATATAGACTTGCCATGAAATGAGTAATTCCCGGGATTAAAAGATAATAGATTATAAGCACTTACCCGAAGTAAGTCAGAAAACACTACTAGAAGATATAAATAAAGACAGAAATATATGCTTATGAGGTCACATGCCTGTCTCAATTGCTCCACCATGGGCATGACACATCAAGAGAATTGACACTTTTAAAATTGCACAATGGAAACTAAAGATAGCTAAAAAGTTATCTTCTGATTTATGCAACCTTGAAGGCACTTGACGTTGACGCTGAAACCTAGAATGGTTTTGCATTGTTAAGATGGTCGGCTCAAAGACAAATAGTCAATGATCATTTAGGCACAATTGTTCTTCCATTGGTCGCTAGCTTACCAAATATTTATCAGTTTAGGCTAAATGAAATTCTTACTAGAAGTTGTATCTTCATATTAACAAAAAGATTTTGATCTGTGTATTGGGGCTCAGCCGCTCAGGCGCTCAGCAGATGAAAAGAACTTCCACTTTATCCATTGGTGGCACCTGCAAATTCAAGAGCATCCATCAAGTGGACTATAATAGGTTCTCGCTGATTGTTGGACATTTTTTTGCTTCTTTTTCGTTGTGTTGTATAGGGATGCGAACGGGTCAGATTGGATGCAGATCTAATATGTAGATCCTTGATCATATCCATTAAGCTATCGGTATAGAAATACTATCCATTAATTGTCCTATAAGTTAGTAATCGGTTGGACAACCGGATCTTAGTGTACCATATACATTTAGTCAGCAAAAAAAATTGTATCCATTACCTTATCCGCTATGCATATCAGTTTACGTTAACTAACCTATAAGCTAACGATCAGTCTAAGAATAGGGCCGTCCGTTACCATTTGCAACTCTAGTGCTCTGTCATAGTCATAGTTACCATGATGATAAAGAAAAGTGAGATGTGAAGAAAGTGAAAGTGAAAAACACTTGGTTTGATGGATCAGATGGTGCAAAAATTGGAGAAGAAAATGTTGTCCAAGTAGTCACTAATAATAAAATAAGTTATAAGGTTGTAGGGAAGAAGTTAATGAAGCAACGCAAACACCTATATTGGGTCCCATATGCAGCACACTGTTTGGAATTGATGCTTGAGGATATTAGGAAGGACAAGTATGTGAAAGGCACAATACAAAAAGCACAAATGATTATCCTGTACATTTATAGCCATCCTAAGATCCTGAACATGTTGAGAGAAACGGCAACTGGGGGCCGAGATATCATCTATGCAAGACCTACAAGATTTGTATTCAATTTCATTTCTTTAGAGTCTTTGTACATGTTCAGGAAAGCTTATGGGTTTTATGTAAACAAGGAATTCTTAAGTTATGTGGACAGTTCCAATGCTGATGGTCAACTTGATTATTTGGACGAGGTTAAAATCATAGAGGATAAAGATTTCTAGGAACATGTATGCAGTTATCTGAAATTGGTGCCTTTGTAAAGGTCCTAAAAATAGTGGATGGTGATGACAAGAATGATGTGGGATACTTGTACAAGGCCATGAATCTTGTAGAAGATATTTCTCAAAAGTTTTAAGAAGTAGTGGAAGATTATTGATAACAAATGGGAAGACATACTACACTATGACTTGCATGCAGTTGGTAAGTGAACAATTTTACTGTTAAATCATATGATTGTTTATGATGAGGGGGTCAAGATTGGAAATGCTTGATTTTTTAGTGAATTTTGTTGTCTTTGAGCCAATGTGGAAAAGAAATGCTCAAGTCAACATGAAACAGTCACATCGGGCATGAGACCCAAACCCCATTAAAGCAGGGTTACTCGATCAAGTCAACAACAGTGTTAAAATATGTCAGGCCTATAAGCATCATGTATCATTAGGTGGTATAAATCATGGACCAATAGGGAACAAACCCATAAGCTGCACTTAATGACTTAACATGTCTTGATGAATGTCATGAGCGCTAAGCTCATATCACCATTGATAAGTAATCGACAAATTATTCATTTGATCTTTTCTTTTTCTTTTTATTTTTATTTTTGAAGTCTATTTTGATAAGATACATATCTTGAAGACATGGTCATGAGTGTATTTGGAGCAAAAATGTGCATTGTTTGAGAGAGGAAAAAAAAAAAAAACAACAGAGGTACAACGGCAAGCCATTATTGGACACTATTGATAAAGTGCACAAGCAAGCTGAAGTAGGTAGGTTATGTTGGGTTCTCGTGTCTCTCCGGATCTCCTGCGCAGCGGAAATAAAATAAAAACGGAGATCCGTTCCGGTTTCGAAAAATTTAAAACCCCGATAATCGGATTATCGAATCTTACCGTGTGCGGATTCGAATCCGCAACTATTCGGTTCCGTCGGTGCGACACCGCAAGCCACGCAAGCGTCCGACTTCTAGCGGAGTCCACGCGATCCTCCTCGCGAGGGATATCCTCACGTTCCTCGTTCTTCGCAGCCACGAAACCTCCGCCGGTCGCCGCAACGATCGCCGTAACGCACGGACGATTTCCCGTCGAACGGGAGTCGGAGAAGCGGCAGAACAGATCCAGGGATCCGGATCTGGCCTGAGGTGTCAGAAAGAGAGAGGAAGAGAGGTGGGGCGGCTAGGGTTAGTAGCAATTTGGCCTGCTTAGCCCGTTCGCTACATTTTATACTAACCGCGTGTTTTTTCATAAAAACTTCCGATTTATATAAAACATACTTATTTATCCATCGCCTTGAGAATCATTTGCGTGTGACCCTCTAGGCCAAATTACCAGTCCGGTTAATAGCCCAATAAGTCCAATGACTCCTTACTAGCTTTATTAATTAATTAATAACTTTTTATTAATTAATTAATAACTTTTTATTAATTAATTAATTAATTGAATTGATGTCGCACATTGAATTCGATCGGGCCTTCGATCACGTTGAGTGCCAAGCAACACCGCGTGAACCCGAAAGGTATCGGGATTAAGTAACCTACTCTTGGAACCTTTTCGTTGACAGTTACCGCGTAGATATAATCCTTTATTTGTACAATGCTCTCGAGTCAATTCAGGGTATGGCGTGCTGTCAAACCCTAACCGGTTGACTCACTTGGATTAGATGCCGCTGATGAATATCGAAAAACTCTTTTTCCGATATTATCGTCCGCCCTGACCAGGGACTTTCGCGCATCCTTCCTAGAGCATTCTCTCTCATCGTACCGATAGCGAATGATTCTTTATTGACACTCAATTTCCTTCAACAGTATTCCGTTGTACCCGATCCTTGGCTGTTTAGAATCCCGTGGTTAGAGATTCATAAATCAAGGTCAAAACACAGAAGTCCACCGACAAGGTGTCCTTGGTGTCTCAGGTCCGAGGACCATCCACGTAACTGCGACAATAGAATCAAGCTGGTTGACAGTGAGGTACAGTACCATCCAGCGATTCAGTCGGATCAGTTCATTGAACTCATTCTCCAATGAGTACCTATAGATTCGCCTTAGTGTCTCCACACAAGTGACTATGAGATCAGTCACCCTCGTCCCATGAGCAGGAATAATCTGTACTAGTCTAACCGGATATCCGATGTCCTTCTCGGATATCCTCCGACTAGGAACAATTAAGAATATGTGTGTTTAAGTGATCGGTCTCACTAGTATGATCTCATCATAATCTGATCACTATCGCACATATTTACGGACTTCATTATGAGACGATAATTAATACGATTTACACACAATGAATATTATGCTATTATATTAATAAATGAACGAGATTATAAAGTCATATTGGCTTTTAGATCACCTAAGACTAACAATCTCTCACTTGGACTAAAGTCAATCACCTTTATACAGTAAGCCTATAGACTCTAGGTGACGCTCAAACACAATTTGAGCCAACAACTTTGTTAGTGGATCCGCTACATTGTTGATAGATGGAACTCTTTCTACCATTACATCTCATCTGGATATGATCTCTCTGATAAGATGAAAGCGCCTCAGAATATCTTTCGATTTCTGATGAGACCGTGGCTCTTTCACTTGTGCAATAGTCCCATTGTTGTCACACAACAGTGGAACATGATCAAAGATGTAGGGAACTATGTCAAGGTCGGTGATGAACTTCTTCAACCACATTATTTCCTTGAAAGTTTCAACTGAAGCGATGTGCTCAACTTCAGTCATCGAATCTGCAGTGGTTGCTTGCTTTGAACTCTTCCAGCACACTGCTCCTTCGTTCAAAGTAAACACGAATCTAGATGTAGACTTGTTATCATCTGGATCTGACTGGAAACTTGAGTTAGTAAAGCCTTGCAGTTTCAAGTCACCTCCTCCATAGACAAGAAACATATCCTTAGTTCTTCTCAAGTACTTATGGATACATTTCACTGTCTTCCAGTGCTCTTCGTCTGGATCAGCCTGAAATCTGCTCGTAACACCTAGAGCATATGCAACATCAGGCCGTATACATAGCATGACATACATGATAGATCTTATAGTAGAGGCATATGATACTCTATCTATGAATGCCCTCTCACTAGGAGTTTTAGGAGACTGCTCCTTTGAGAGATTAATTCCATATCTTATCGGTATAAGACATATCTTGGGATTTTCCATGCCAAACTTTTTGACTATGGTATTTATGTATAAGGATTGGGTCATTCCAAGCATCCTCTTTGATCTATCTCTATAGATCCGTATTCCTAATACGTAGGATGCTTCTCCCAAATCCTTCATAGAGAAGTTTTTCGACAGCCAGATCTTTACCGATGACATCATAGCTACATCATTCCCAATGAGTAGTATGTCGTCTACGTAAAGAACTAAGAAGGTGACTGCGCTCCCACTGGTCTTCTTGTACACACAAGGCTCATCTTCATTCTTAATGAAGTCATAAGACTTGACATCTTCGTTAAATCTTATGTTCCAGCTCCGGGAAGCCTGCTTTAGTCCATAAATGGACCTTTGAAGCTTGCACACTTTATCTGGAGATTTCTTAGATGTGAAACCTTCTGGTTGTATCATATACACCTCTTCCTCAAGGTTACCGTTGAGGAAGGCAGTCTTCACATCTATCTGCCAGATCTCGTAATCAAAATGTGCAGCAATGACGAGTAGAACTCTGATTGACTTTATCATGGCAACGGGTGAGAAACTCTCGTCATAGTCAATTCCTTGCCTTTGACGATATCCCTTTGCCACCAACCTTGCCTTATAAGTATCGATCTGTCCATCAGCATCGATCTTTCTCTTAAAGATCCACTTGCATCCGATGGGTACAATACCTTTGGGCAAGTCCTCCAAGTTCCAAACTTGGTTGGTGTACATAGATTGAATTTCTGAGTTCATGGCTTCTCGCTATTTCCCGACTTCTGGGCCTTCTATGGCCTCCTGGTAGGTTTTAGGATCATCAGCCTCATTATATTTTACCTTAGACTCACCTTCAACGATATATCCTACATATCGTCCGGATAGTTTAGGTAATGTACCAGATCTACGAGGCTCATCTGTGTGTACCTGAACAAATTCAGGAACTGATATCTCATCTGATGATAATGTCATTATTTGGGGATCTGGAACCTCTTCCAGTACTATTTTACTCCCACTGTCTTTCTGGAGAAGGTATTCCTTTTCCAAGAAGACAACTTTCCTGGCGACAAACACCTTTTGTTCACTAGGATGGTAAAAATAGTATCCAAAGATTTTCTTTGGATATCCCACAAACCTGTATTTATCAATTCGTGATTCCAGCTTGTCTAGATCATACCTCTTTACATGAGCATGACAACCCCAGACTTTAACATGTTTAAATTCTAGTTTCCTGCATTTCCATATCTCATATAGAGTAGAAGCCACAGACTTGCTGGGTACTCTGTTCAGTAGGTATGTTGCTAACTCTAGAGCATACTCCCAAAGGGACACTGGTAATCCTGAAAAGCTCATCTTAGATCGCACCATGTCCAATAAAGTGCGATTCCTCCTTTCTGATACACCATTCATCTGTGGTGTATATGGAAGGGTCAGCTGAGAAATGATACCATTATCCTTTAAGAATTGTGTGAAATTAGTACTCAAGTATTCTCCTCCTCGATCTGATCGAAGAGCTTTAATACTCTTTTCTAACTACTTGTCTACCTCATTCTTTAACTCCTTGAACTTCTCAAACGCTTCCGACTTGTACTTCATTAAGTACACATAGCCGAATCTTGAGAAGTCGTCGGTGAACGTGATGAAGTATAAGAAGCCACCTTTTGCTTGGGTGGACATGGGACCACATACATCCGAATGTATTAGTTCCAGAATGTCCTTAGCACGTTCACTATATCCAGTAAATGGAGATTTTGTCATCTTTCCTATAAGGCATGACTCACATGTCGCAAACGATTCATAATCGAATGTATTCAAATATCCATGCTTGTGCAACCTTTGCAGCTTGCTTTCACCAACATGCCCAAGTCTACAATGCCACATGTAGGCTTGATTCACACAATTCTTACTCTTCTTAAGAGCATTATTAATGTGAAGATTGTAATAAGAAATATCTAAAAGACACAGACCGTTGACTATACATGCCGAAGCTATTGATTTATTATTATAATAAATCGAACAATTTCTATGTTCAATCGTCAACCTATATCTAATCTTGTTCAAACAAGATACTGATATGATGTTCTTTATTATGCTAGGAACATAATAACAATCTTCTAATAGTAAGACGTTTCTCGATGGAAGTCTGAGGTTTGCTGTCCCAACAGCAATCGTCGCAACTTTTTGCGCCGTTTCCTAGCCTCAATTCCAACTCGCCTTTTCTCAGCTTGTGCTTACTTGTCAGCATCTGCACATCATAGCAGATATGAGAAGCACATCCGGTCTCTAATACCCAAGATGTGGAATCTCTAACTGACAAGTTGATATCTATCATATAGATATCTGAAACTTCAGACTGCTTCACCTTTCTATGAGCTTTATCGTTGAGAAACTCCTTACAGTTCCTCTTCCAGTGACCATACTGCTTACAGTAGAAGCAGTCACCTTTTACTACTCCTTTGTCTTTGTCCTTCGATCTTTTATCGTGAGCTATCATCTCCGTGTCAAGGACATCCAATGCCGGATCAACAGGAGGATCAGGTCCAAAGACATAGTCAATGTGCTCAGATATGAAGACATTCTTCATATTTCTGAACCAATCCGAATAGTTCAGGCTAGTCAAACGTTTGACATCAAGTATGCCACGGGGTAGGTTATTCGACGACATAATTCTTTACAGGAGATAGATAAAATCTGTTCAGCAAATGTTCAATTATTAACTTTTAAAACAAGACATAGTCTTTTGTTCAAGTTTTAACTCTCACTAATTTTCGACGGACTGTACCTCAGCTATACAGAACGGAAGACGCCGACAGTATCCTAATAGGGATCAGAATCTCAATGATTTGCAGTACAACCTTGTGGATAGTATAAGAAAGCTGTAAAGTAATCAAAGAGCACCCATCTCATGGGACTTGCAACTCCTTGCAATATCCGATCATAGCTTCGGTCCCCAGAAGTTTAATGGCCTTGTGGATAGCACAACAAGCCACTAATTCTGGTCTAAGCTAACCATCGTTACGCAACGAGTATAGATTTACATGCAGCCCTTGTGGATAGCACAACAAAGCTATATGGTTCCTCTACCCCGATCATATAGGCATCTAATGCCATAACTACAGTCTCTCCTCACAATTAAGCAGGCCTTGTGGTAACACAACAAACTTGCATAAAGTGATTTGAATCTTATGACTATAACGATGGTGGACCACGTGGTAAGTTCTAAACTACTTACGTTACGGCTTAGAGTTTAGACGAGGGTATTTAGATAACTTTTATCTTGGTCTTTCCTAGGTGATAGTATAAGAATATATCGTATATATTTACTAAATATTATACCTACTTTGATTCACAATCAAACATAAAACAATACATCTCATACATGTCAATTGTGGTCATAGATAGCACAGTGGGTTTGACTGGAGCCATCAGTCAAACGCACACATTATCTAATACAACAATTATATTAGATAACCTACAAACACATATGCAAGAGATCTTCATCACATCGCCTTCCTGGTTGCATCTGTGGATCGTCCTCGTTCCTTCTTTGGTTGCCTCGATCAGATTACAATAATTCTAGAATTACATGTAGATAGAAGAGGGCCTTATGATAAGTACAAGAGAGAGGGAGGTAGAAGTACATCGGAGTATGAGAGAGAGAGGTACGCAGACCTCTATTTATTAACAATTAATAAACATTTCAATTACACATCCACGATCCACATACATCATTCATCACATAAATAACATTAAAGGTGTATATCCATAACCACGGTGTATTTTAAACATTCCACACATGATAAGCGTATCACATGGCTAAAATAAAAGAGTTTTTAAAATGAAATAATTTTGGCTTTCAAAAAGCTAGGATCCAATCAAAATTGGTATTTGAATTTCGAAAATTCTTTTAATCACTTAAGCATGCAATTGAATCAAATTTAAAAAGTATTAAATACACATCATATGTGCACACACTCCAAATTAATAATTCCAGATTATTACATGCCATTAGAACAATTCTAATAATTAAACAATCTAACATTTAGATTAAATCATATTAATAATCTAACAATTAGACTATCAATAATGAATTACTAATCTAACTCTTAAATCAGTAATTAAAATTAATCATTAATTAAACATTTAAATTAATAATTAACTCTAATAAGTTATTAATAACTAATCTAACTGTTAGACTAGTTAATTAATTAATGTTAATCATTAGTTTAACTCTTAGACTAATAATTAACACAAATTAATTATTAACTATTAATCTAACTCTTAGATTATTAGATTAATATTAATTATTACTTTAACACTTAAACCAATAATTAATAACTTCTTATTAAACCATTATATTAGTTAATTAAATTAATTATCAATTTAACACTTAAACTAACAATTAATTTCAGTTAACTAATGAACATTAATTTAATTCTTAAATTAATCATTTAAAATTAATTATTAATTTAACATTTAAATTAATAATTAACTTCAATTATTAACAACAATTTGTTAATAAAACGATTCCATAATCATTTAGCCCAAATAAATAAAATTTGATAATAATTTAAATTTCAAAAAAAAATTGAAATCAAATTAAAATCTAATTTAATTATTAAATGGATAGGTTTAATAAGTTTTATGGGGTTTTATGGGTTTAAAGAAGGGGCCTAAAAGGGGTTTTAATTTTAAAAGGATGGGCCCAGCCCATTAGGATGCCTGGCTCGAGCCAGGGCCCGAGCCAGGGTCCCTGGTTCGAGCCAGGGATCGGCCCCTTAGCCCAGGGGTTCACCTGGCCAGACGGTCCAACTGATTGGACCGGCTCGAGCCGTCCCCCCTTCCTTCTCCTCCAACCCGAAGGTTCCAAACGTAGAAACCCTAGGATGCAGGTAATGGAGGCCGGTGGCTGGGCTTGCAGGAGGGCGCCGGCAGCGGCCGGCCCGACGCCGCCCGGCCTCGCCGGCGACGTCCCCAACGTCGGCGGGTCCACCAGCGCCGGTGCGGGCCTTCAAAAGGCTGTTGAGAAAGTGCCTTAAATCAGAAAGCCTAACATCCCAATAATGCAGGTTCGTGGCCGGCTGGGCAGCACCATCGCCGGAGGGCCCCCAACGCCGTCGGCCCTGGCCGGCGATGTCCCCTGGCGCCGGTGACTTGCCCGGCACCGGCAGGGTTGCCGGAGGTGGCTAAAAACAGCCGGTCCAGCCCCTTTCGATCCTCTTTTCTGGTTTCTCTAAACTTGAAAATGAAGAAGAAGAACCCTTGAGCTCCTACATCCGCCCTTCACAGCCTCTCCAGTGCTGGCCACAAGCCCAGCTGTGACCAGGGACAACCCCAAGAGGATCTAAGGTCCGGTTTACCTCCCCAACATTTGGGGAATGTCCGAACGAAGCCATGAAGTCTGCCCGGAACCCGCTGTCCCCCCAATTTTTTTTCAAAAAAGCAGAATAATAATAATATGATTATTAGTGTTCATCTCATGAACACAGATCCGATAAAAATCGAGCTTTAAAGCATGGAATTAACCATGGGAAAAACTAATCGGAGTCCGAAACGGGCCGAGAAACAGTGGAACCTGATTCTGATACCACTGTTGGGTTCTCGTATCTCTCCGGATCTCCCGCGCAACGGAAATAAAATAAAAACGGAGATCCGTTCTCGTTTCAAAAAATCTAAAATCCCGATAATCGGATTATCGAATCTTATCGTGTGCGGATTCGAATCCACAGCCGTTCGATTCAGTCGGTGCAACACCGTAAGCTGCGCAAGCATCTGGCCTCTATCGGAGTCCACGCGATCCTCCTCGCGACATATATCCTCACGATCCTGTCAAACGGGAGTCGGAGAAATGGCAGAGCAGATCCAGGGATCCGGATCTGGCCTGGGGCGTTAGAGAGAGAGAGGAAGAGAGGTGGGACGGCTATGATTAGCAGCAGCTTGGCCTGCTCAGTCCGTTCGCTACATTTTATACTAACCGCGCGGTTTTTCATAAAAATCCCCAGTTTATATAAAACCTATTTATTTATCCATGGCCTCGAGAATCATTTGTGTGTGACCCTCTAGGCCCAATTACTAGTCCGATTAATAGCTCAATAAGTCCAGTAAGTCCTTATTGGCTTTATTAATCAATTAATAACTCTTTATTAATTAATTAATCAATCGAATTGATGTCTTACATCAAATTCAATCGGGCCTCCGATCACGTTGGGTGCCAAGCAATACCGCGTGAATCCAGAAGATATCGGAGTTAAGTAACCCACTCTTGAAACCTTTTCGCCGACAGTTACCGCGTGGATATATTCCTTCATTCGTACAATGCTCTGGAGTCAACTCAGGGTATTACGTGCTATCAAACCCTAACCGGTCGACTTACTTGGATTGGATGCCGCTGATGAATATCGGAAAACTCCTTTCCCGATATTATCATCTGCCCTGGCCAGGGACTTTCACGCATCCTTCCTAGAGCATTCTCTTTCATCGTACCGAGAGCGAATAATTCTTTATTGACACTCAATTTCCTTTGACGGTATTCTACTGTACCCGATCCTTGGCTATTTAGAATCCCGTGATTAGAGATTCATAAACTAAGGTTAAAGCACAGAAGTCCACCGACAAGGTGTCCTTGGTGTCTCAGGTCCGAGGACCATCCACGCAACTGCGACAATAAAATCAAACTAGTTGACAGTGAGGTACAGTACCATCCAGCGATTCAGTCGGATCAGTTCAGTGAACTCATTCTCCAATGAGCACCTACAGATTCGCCTTAGTGTCTCCACACTAGTGACTATGAGATCAGTCACTCTCATCGCATGAGCAAGAGTAATATGTACTAGTCTAACCGGATATCTGATGTTCTTCTTGGATATCCTCCGACTAAGAACAATTAAAAATATGTGTGTTTAAGTGATCAGTCTCACTAGTATAATCTCATCACAATCTGATCACTATCGCACATATTTACGGACTTCATTATGAGACGATAATTAGTACGATTTACACACAATGAATATTATGCCATTATATTAATAAATGAACGAGATTACAAAGTCATATTGGCTTGTAGGCCACCTAAGACTAACATGTTATGGTATGTAGATGCTTGTAGAGGATCATAAAGTGGGATTCAACTAATTAAAAGATTCCTTTTATATACATATTTATAATTTGGTTTCCTTTTTATCCCAAAGCAATATATTTATACTGCATCGGATAAGCTTGGAGATGGCATACGCAGTTGTTTCACCATGATTTACCATAATGAGTATTTAATAAACTCAATTTAATATAATTCTTTTGCAAATGCCAAAGATTTATATGCAGATAAGCTAATGCCCAGCAAGATGCAAAGTCTGTTTAGCTGTCAAAAAGAAATAATAAAAAAACCTTGGAACGGTGATATTGATCAACTGCTATGTCTGCATTGCTTCCATCAAGGATGTTACCTGAAGAAATGAAAATAGGAAAAAGTAAGTGAAACAAGCAATAAAATAAGCAATATCATAATGGCATAAAGAAATGAAACTCTATAGCAAGGATGCCTTCAACTTCTGAGAAAATGTCCCATATGCTGTCCCCCTTGCCACTGTCTCTTCTTCCTCCTTCAACCTAAAATGAAGAATGATCTGAGAGCCCTTAAGATTGGGGGGAGGGGGGTGGGAATGAATATAAATCAAGGAACAAAGTTGTGCAATGTGAAGGAAGCTCCATATATAATGCAAGAACCATCAAAGAGAGTGGGAGGAGGAGATGGCCTATATTCCAGCTTGTAACCCACAATAAATAAGTTATCCTTCTACCATAGAAGACTTCCATATTTGGCATGCACGTCCATTGCCCACTGTCACCAATTAAAATATGCAGCAGGTCTGCAATGCCTCCATGGAAAAGCTACACTAGTACAGTAACCAGCAGGAAATTTGGGAGGAGGAAATGGGTTGTATTCCACTTGTAACACAGAATAATTAATTAATATTTTACACGGAAAGCTTCCATGTTCTGTGTGCACACCAGGTAGGTAGTATTCCCAACTAAAATCTGCATACTAGAAGGATGTAGTTCTGCAATGCCTCACATGGAGAAGCAACAAAAACAATAATCCAGAAAAGAGGCGGAAGGACATAGGCTATACTCCATCTTGTAACTCGGCAAATAAATTAGACTTTGGCAGATAAGGCTTCCAATCTTCATAACATGTCATGTATCCAACATTGCCAACTAAAATCTACAGCCTAATGGATGCAGCAAGTCTGTGATGTCCCACATGGAGATGATATGCTTGAATGAAGAAAGACAAAGAGCAGTGGGACTTTATAAACTAACCAACTAGTCATGTAGAGAGATAAAGAAAGTGCACCTATGATGTCATTTTTGTAGAGGAACTAAGAGCAGTTGGTGCAATTAATACAGGCACACTGCCAAAAGATCAAAGAAAGCCAGCATAATCTGTTCATTTCTTGCTTGAAAAGGTAGATCAACGCCTAAACTAAGAAACAAAATTTGCTTTATGAGTCCAGTCTTCTGGGAGTAGCAAGCTGTTGGAACCCTTTTAAAGCAAAAGGGAGAGGGGGGGAAGCACCCCCCACCGGTTCCAAGAGGGAAACCGGTGGGGGGGGAGGAGGATCCCTCCCTTCTTTCCCATTTTAAAATTCAAAGAAAAAGGGGGGGGGATTAATTAGGATGAAGGGGAGTTAATAGGAGTCTTAACCCCATTCACACATGGTTTAAGAATCCCATGTGAACCCCATTTAATACTCATCCTAAAACCCCCTTTCACATGGGGCCAAAACCTGAATTTATTGGGTCTAAACCCTTTTCACATTGGCCCACACCCCAAATCTGCAACCCAAGCTCATTAACGAGCCTAAAAAAGCAGGAAAAGAAAGAAGAAAGAGGGAGGGGAACCCCCCCACCGGTTTCCTAAAACCGGTGGGGAGACCCCCCACCGGTTCCCAACCGGTAGAGGGTCCATCCGGTGGCACCCCCTCCACCGGTTGGAACCGGTGGGGGTGCCCACCGAGCCCCCCCATTTTTCTCTCTTTTACATACTCTCTCTCACCCCTCTCTCACCCATGTGATTAAAAAATTAAAAAGAGAGGGAGAGGAGGAAGAGACAACCGGTGGGTACCCCCCACCTCAAGCCAACCGGTGGCACCCCCCACCTCAAGCATTCCGGTGGGTACCCCCACCGGTTAAGGCTTCGAAGCCTATAAATACCTCCCAAGGGGTAAGAGGGAGCCATGCCCATTTGGCCCAAAAATTCCTAGGGGAAACTCTGCCCATTTGAAGACCAAATCCGGTGCTCTTGCCCGGGTTTGCTGCGTTTGGAGGAGATATTTTCTCGGAGGGCTCTCTTCCTAAGGTTTATTCCTAAGGGGAAGCTCTGCCGAATTTATATTGTAAAATCGCTGTTTTATAAAATGGGATTATGCCGAAATAATGAATGAATGCTACTATTTGTTCTTTAAGCATATGTGTGTGCATGTATGTTCATAAATCTGTTATCTAAGTAACATCATGTTATTATATTTTTACATACATAATTAAATTATTAATTAGTTTAATAACTAATTAAATACATAAGTATATAATTAAATATTCCAAAATGTCCTTGGCCTCATCCCATACATAATTAAATCTAGACTCATAATTAAAACTCAATAATGAAACTTAGACTCATAAAATAATATACTTAAGTTAAAAATGACTTAAATCCCCCCCATGCTTAATTAATTAATAAAATCTGCGAAAATTATTTAAAATAAATATAAAAATCAGAAAAATTCTGTAAAAATCAGTAATATTCAGTAAAAATCAGAAAACTAAATCCGGAAATTACATAAACCCAAAAATATGACTTAAATATCCTTCATATATCTAATTAATTAATAAAAATCAGCATAATTAATAAAAATCAGTAAAATTCAGTAAAAAAACCAGTAAAAAATAGAGAACCAAATCTGAAAACATATAAAATTCTGAAATGACTAAAAAGTCCATAGAACTTAATACAAATTACAAAAATATCCTCAAACATGGTAAAAATCTGTAAAAATCACAGAAAATTCTTAAAAATACCAAAATCTCTCCTATGCCCAAAATACCCTCCAAACATTAATAAAATGGGTAAAATTACCAAAATACCCTCAATATGATAAAAAAATAAATAAATAAATCTCAGAAAAATATAAAAATAGACTCCAAGTCTAATAAATCCAATTCAAGTAAAATTATCAAAATACCCTTACAATCCAAACACACTTGAAATAACTCTAAAATACCTCCTAAGGTTTTGAAACCTTCCTAAACCATTAAAACTCATTTCATACACTAAAATAACCATAATCTCCCTATACCCTCCAACTTGGTATAATTACAAAAATACCCTTATGGGTCTAAAATACTTAGAATTAATCCAGAATACTTGGAGTCAATCCAAAATACTTGGAATTAATCCAGATAGCTTGGAATCAATCCAAAATCATATAAACCCATCCTAAACTTGGGTGAGGCCAAGAGTTTAACCTAAAATACATCTTCATATGCATGTGCTGCCTATAGTAGTAGTGTTGCATGTTATAAGGGCATTATACGGACGGTTAATCAAGGGTTGTCAAGTAGTTGCTCGACGTAATTAACACTGACCGAGGTCAGTGGAGAGAGGTCATATACTCGGATCTTCGCCTGATCCGAAGTCCCGGACTCCCTGAGGGCTAATCCCAAGCTCTCATAGTCCAATAAATAAAATACATAAAACCAACCTATATTTCTCCAGATATAAACATAAATGATATGGATTTTCTTAAATAATCCGAATAAGAGAGATATGCTAGGTTAGGTTCCAAACAGATGGCACGCCCGGTGGGACCTCTCTTTCCCTTCATCTCTTCGTCCGGTGATGCCATCACCACAACTCTACCACTAACTTTATCATGTCTTATGCAGGTGACCGAGTTTCTGCTTAAAAGACGACGATGGCGGCAAGGGTCACGTATGGCCCACTTGTGGTGGCGACCCACGCACGGTGTGGATATCTGACCACACCAACGTGCTTTGAGGACTTTCCCGCAGTGATAGGATCTCCATGCTTTCTGGGGGTTGTTCCGGCACCGGAGCTTGCTCCGGAAAAGAAGAAGAAGAGGTGCGCTTCTCACGCCAGAACATGCAACAACGGCGGCCGATATGGGCGAGTGCTTGCCGTGAATACCATCAGCATCTCTCCAGCCTCCTCGTCCAACGGGAGGCAAAAGCGGAAGGTTTTAACCGCAAGCCCGTCCAGGACGGGGAAAACTATATTAGTGGGGAACCTGCATATTCGTCTGGATGGCGGGCAACCCATCATTCCTAAGATCCATCATATCCCGACAGTTCCTGTCCAGAATCGGTTCGGGGTTCTATTAAAGGTTTGCCAAGATGGGGCAACGTTCGAAAAGAAGAAAAGGACTCCAAAGGGCACTGCTCGTCGGGAGCCAATAATTATACCAGAGCCTGTCATGTCTCGAGCAGGGGGCAATGCCACCCCCCGAGCAGGAGGCAACTCCATGCCACGGAATGGGGGCAAATTTATGCCTCGGGCTGGGGGCAATCCATCGGAGGATAGGAGCCTCCGCATAAAGGAAATGTGGGTAACCAAAAAGGAAGCCCGCAAAATTCGCCAGGCTAGGGATACCCTAGCAGAACAACAACCTCAACAGCTCATAAAGCCTGAGGGGCAGATAACCAGCTCAACTACCTGGCCTCGTTCTTTACAAGGTCAAAAGATAAAAAGTGCCTATAAGGCGCGGGAACAAGTCTGGCAATAGACATCTGTCCTCGAGCGGTTGGGCGCATTGGTCTGATCGACTCACAAAAAGAAGAAAACTGCCAGAAGGACAGAGAATAGTATACTGGTCTACACATGTTACACCTCCAATATCATCAACCGGCAGCCTTCCCAGCCGGAAGACCCAAATGATATCATCAATCTGATGCAACGGGTCGGGCCCATAACCCGTCAAATGGAGCAGGCTATGCGCTTGCTGAATCGAGGAAGTCAGGGGGCAGAGCCACCCCAAATTGGCAGTAGCAATGCTGCTGGAGGAGCTGATGAAGACGGGGCAAATGCTTCAGATATTGAAGCCGCTCCAGAACAACCTCAAGATCAAATACAGCCTCAGACTATAGAGGAGATGAGGCAAGAAAATCAACAACTCAGGGCCTTGCTCTATGGCCTAATACAAAAGATGGAGGAGCAGCAAAGGGTAGCTCAAGTCCCCCCAGTAAATGCACCACCTCCAAGGGCAGTGCCTATGCCAACGGTGATAAGACTGCAAGCTGCAGAGGCCAACTTCAACCTTGATGATATACAGGAAGATCAGGTTGTAGAGCCTAATCATAATGCTCAGCAATTCCATACTTCTGCAGATGATGCTACGGCATTGCAGAAGCATCTTATCGAGCAAATTGTTGAAGCCAAAATAGCAGAACAAGACGACGGAATAAGCACATTCGACTTATACAAAGTGCCATTTCCAGTACGTCATATGTTCAAGAAGCTCCCGCCGGATCACAATAAGTGTCCCAAATTCATCAAGTATGACGGGGAAGGTTCGGCCCAGGAGCATATTGCCCACTATATGAGTGACTTGGGAGAGCTGGCTACTGATGAGGCCTATCTTCTGAGGTTCTTTTCTACCTCTCTCACGGGCATTGCATTCCAATGGTATGCAAAGTTGAAGCCTAACTCTATCAACAGTTGGGAGAAAATGCAAAAAAAGTTCCTCGATCGTTTCAAGGTGTCGGAACGAAAGGTCACCATCACTGAATTGGTGACACTAAAGCAAGGCATGAATGAATCCGCCACCGACTATATCAAAAAATGGCGGAACCTTTGCATGAAATGCGACAATCCGCCGACCCACGAAGATGCGGTACGATTGTGCAAAAGGGACTTAAAGCCTGAAATAAGTGAAAAGCTGATTGGCGCAAATGTCAAGAACTTTGATCAACTAAATAACATTGTGACGGAGGTCGAAATATTCTATGCAGACCATCCAACCATTGCCTCCATTGGGGGGAAAGTCCCAAAGAAACAAAATATGGATACAGAAGAGGTCAATGCCATAGACTTCACCTCGGCTGTAGAAAATACAGGGGGCAAGAACAATGCAAATGCCTCAACATCCAATAGAAGGGGATCATATGCCACCCTTAATGAGAGAAGGAAAATGCCTTACTCTTTCATCAGGGAGCATACAAGAGAGTTGTTCAATGTCTGCATGCGGGCCAATCTCTTGATGCTACCCGAACCAAAAAGACCAGCAGAAGTTGGTAAAATAGATGAACCCAACTATTGCATGTACCATCGTATGTTGGGACATGTAATAGAAGATTGTTATATCTACAAAGGAGAAATTGAAATGCTTATCTGAGAAGGGGCCGTGGAGATGGGGAAATACCTGGTAGACCCGCCTCAGCCACATCGAATGCCCAAACAAACATTTACAGCAAATGTCGTCCATATGGATGAAAATTCCTCAGAAGAAGAGCCTATAAATAAGAATATAGATGCCCCTCCAGAGCAGGAGGCAATACCATCATACGCTCCAGCGACTTCCACTCCAGAAAGGTCTTTCGTGGCAGCACTGGAGGAGATTCAGATGAATGTCACAGCTCTCCCATCAGCAAGTTTCGCCGGAGCAGGAGGCAATACCATCATATGCTCCAGCGACTTCCATTCCGGAAGCGTCTATCATGACAACACTAGAGAAGATTCAGATGAGTCTGATACAACTCTCTCACCAGCAAATCTCATTGGAGCAGAAGATAAATCCATCATATACTCCAGCAATTTCCACTCTCGAGGGGTCCATTATGGCAATACTGGAGGGGATTCAAGTGAGTTTGGGACAAATCTCTCATCAGCAGTATGAACTCACTCAAGTAATGGAAGGTCTTGCAAGACAATGGACAGAAGTCATGTCAATGGACAGAATCAATAGGCCATTCTCCTTTGAGGAGCCAGGACCAAAATGCAGCCGTCCTCTAAAGAATAAGGGCAAACTTATCATAGACTTAAATGAACCACCTGAAGCCCAGTACCGAGAGGGAATGGTGCTCAAATGCAAAGGTTGTGAAAGTCACGACAATACTCCCGAGGCCACCTTTGCAGCTAGGCAAAGCTCCCGGGGAAAACAAGTTGCTCGTGCAGAAATAGGGATAAGTTTTAAAGATACTGAATCCCTGGCAAAAAAGCTCAAGAAACCATACTCCTTTCCAATGGAAAAGACCAAAGAACTCTTCGAGTTATGTATGAATAGAAAAGCAATTATTCTGTCCAAGCCAAAAAGGGAAGAAGAAATACATCGGGTAGATGCACCCAATTACTGCCCATACCACCGCTTCATCACCCATCCAATTGAACGTTGCTTTATGTTCAAAGATGAAGTAGAAAAGCTGATTCAAGAAGGAAAGATAAATATGGGGAAATACCTGGTGAATCCCCCACAGCCACATACGATTACACATTGAGTGTAATTCGCAGACCCATGAGCAAAAAAAATAAAAAATAAAAAAATGAGGTGCCCCGACAGACTTGATTGGTCCCGCTCCTATGAGGGGCCAATTAAGGGCAAAAAAGTCTAAAACCCAGTTGAGGTGAAAACCCGAAAGGGCGCTTCAGGCAAAAATGGGTGAACCCTGCTGTGTGAAAACCCGTAAGGGCGCACAGGCAAAAATAAAAGGGGCTAGCTTCGGTGAAAACTCGTAAGGGCGCCGATGTTAGTATTAAAAAAAAGAAAAAAAGAAGAAAAAAAAGAAGCCATCATCATCCGACAACCCGTCAGGGGATAAGGCGCAAAAGCCATTTGCGCCAAGAAAAAGTCAATAATGCTCGTGCGCGAGCGCATAGGCTCATAAAGCCACATATTTGTTCCCCGGCGGGGGGAGGACTCTCTCGGCCTGCTGAAGGTAGAGATCGAGTTTTCCCACATTCCTACCCAGGGAGGATATCAGAGTCGCCAATGACGAATAAACCCTTAGTACCACACTAGTGGTACAATAATGTCCCATCAAGCAAGGTTTAAAAACTCGGCTCGGATCGGCCGAGTCGGACAGGTTTTTGGCCGACCGTGCCGATTCCGGGGTTCCTTGCCGAGTCCTGGACTCGGATCGGCCGGTCCGAGCCGGATCGGGCGATCCGGGACCGGACCGGGCCGGGTCGGCTCGGATCGGCCCGACCCGGCCCCCAACGGCTAGTTTGACTAGCCGTTGGGGGTCAAACTAGCCGTTGCTGGCCGTTCCCAAACGGCCAGCAACGGCTAGTTTGGGCCTTGGGGGTCTATTTAAACCCCCCCAAGGCCCTCCTAAGGCTCCACAAATGCCCTTTGAGCCTCCTAACATTCCTGCTCTCTCTCCCTCATAGAATTCTCTCTCCATCTCTCCCACGAGGTCACTTCTAGTCTACTACAAGCTCCGCGATCTCTCATCTTCTTGTGCTGTGAAGGAATGGCATCTCAAGGTGCTGCTGAGCGGTCATCTGGGAATCCTCCTAGTGCTGATCCTGCTTGGGGTCATTGCACACCGGTGGACATGAGCCAAAGAAAGGTACAATGCAAATATTGCAACCGGGTTGTCTCTGGCGGGGTCTACCGATTCAAACAACATCTTGCTGGAATAAAAGGTGAAGTTGCAGCATGTGCTCGAGTTCCTTCAGAGGTTAGGATCCAATTTCGAACTTACATGAAGGAGAAGGAATCAAGCAAAGCAAGTACTGCCAGAAGAAGACAGGAAATTCGAGAGGAATTGACTGAACCAGCGCGAAGGTCTGATGCTGGAGTCCGGCTTGGTGGAAGTAATCAACCTATAAATGTTGATGATTGGGATACAAGTAAGTTTCTTATTTAACTTATTTTCATGTTCTTCACTTAACGTTTTCAGACAAATAGTTATAGTAGATTAATTTTTTTTCTTTTACATTTAAAGCTGAATTGCGACGTGCAATGGAAGCAAGCCGGCGGTCCTTTGCAGATGAGGACTTATTTCGGCACACTGGAAGATACGGAGGACAAGGAAGTGGCTCCACACCTTCTGCACAAGGGAGCACTAGCGCCGGCATGAGCACTAATGTATGCGAGGAGCTGCCTCAGGAGTTCACTAGAGCTGCAGATCCTAGAGTAGGTCCAATAGATCCCTTGCTCACCAAGAAGAGGGATAAACAACCTTCTATTAGTGCTGCATTCAAGAACTTAAAACTTTGTAAGGAGAAGATAGGGAGAGCTACATCTAGGTGGTTTTTCTATAACAGTATCCCTGCTAATGCGGCCAAGGGGCCATATTATGAGTCCATGATCGAGACCATACAAGAAGTTGGCAAAGGGGTTGAAGGACCTTCTCCATATGAGATATACAACAAGTACTTGGATATGGAAGTTGATGACATCCGAACATACATTAAATCATTTGAAAGGATCTGGGATGAGTATGGATGCACTTTAATGTGCGATGGATGGACAGGTACATAAATCTTATATTCATTTTCTTATCTTATCTTCATTTTTTCTTAATCAGAATAGGTCTATTTCTCATTTCTTATCACGTTTGGAATTTTACAGGGATAACAAGAAGAAGTATGATCAACTTCTTAATTTACTGTAAAGCTGGAACCGTATTTTGGAAGTCCATTGATGCATCTGGAAAGATAAAGAATGCCCAGTACCTGTGTGAATTAATGGATAAAATGGTGGAAGAAGTGGGCGAAAAAAGGATTGTCCAAGTGGTTACGGACAATGCAGCGGCGTTCAAGTTAGCTGGACAAATGTTGATGCAAAAGAGAGAACATTTATACTGGGTTCCCTGTTCTGCTCATTGTATTGACTTGATGTTGGAAGACATTTGCTCTGATCCGATGGTAGATGGAGTGGTCAAGAGTGGTCGATTTATCACCACATTCATCTACAACCACAACAACATTCTGGATATCATGCGCACACATACTCATGGAAGAGAGTTGCTTCGTCCGGGAGCCACCAGGTTTGCATCTCAATATATCTCTCTAGATAGTTTAAGTCAACAAAAGAACAACTTGATTAGGATGGTGGCATCGGAAGATTGGGAGAATCACATATTGCGGCATGTACCAACTAAGGTCAGAGAGAAAGGTAAGAAAGTGGCTGATTTAATTCAGTCTAGACCCTTCTGGAGGGGGGTGCAAGCGGTGTTAAATGTTGTAGAACCGCTTGTCCGTGTCTTGCGATCTTGTGATGGAGAAAGAAGATCGGATATGGGTTTTTTATATGAAGCTATGGACAGAGCTAAGGAGCTCATTCAACTGAACAACCCAACAACCTTTGTGAAGTGGTGGGACATAATAGACAGACGTTGGGAACACACTTTACATCACGATCTTCATGCAGCTGGTAAGCTACTAACTTTCTATATGTATTATTTGTATACACATTTCTCTTAAGTAATAACTAACTTCGACTTATTTATTTAGGTTATTTTTTCAACCCTCAGTACATGTTCAGAACTGATGGGAAGAAGGATAGCTATGATAGTTGTTCGGAAGTGTTGATGGGGGCTAAGTCTGTTATTAAGCGTATGCTTGCAGATGAGGACAGAGCAATATTGGCATGCAAGCAAATGCATGATTACAGAATGATGTTATACCACTTTGGGACAAGTACTGCTCAAAGAGCTGCCAAAATTTTGAGTCCAGGTTTGAAAATTATTAACTAGATGTTCTACTTAAATTTTAATTATAACTTGCACATTGTTGACATGGCCAATTTTCTATTTACAGCTGACTGGTGGCTAGATCATGGAAAAACATATGTGTATGAAGATCTAGCCTATGTTGCAATTCGGGTCTTAAGTCAAACAACCTCTTCATCAGGCTGTGAGAGAAACTGGAGCACCTTTGGCTTGATTCACACCAAGCAAAGGAATAGATTGAAGTCGAGCCGTCTAGAGAAGCTCGTATTCTGTCATTATAACATGAGGTTGAAGCTAAAGAATCTGGAGCTCATAAGGAACCTTCAAAGGCAGGAGAAAGAGAGAATTTCCGGACAAGCCACAGAGACGACACATGCAGAAGAACCCATAGACTTGGATGAGCTGTTCGAGGAGCAACATCCACTAAATGCATGGGTTGATTCAAGCACCTCAAATGAGCCTGAATTCAACCCAAATGATCGGGAATGGGCGGAAGGTGAGTTAGATAATGTTCCATTACTTACTGATTTTCAACCTCCTTCTCCAAAACGTCAGAAGAAGAGCAAAAAACAAGTACCAAGCAGAAGAAAGAGTGGTCATGGAATTCAAATTGCTGATCTGGAGACTATCGAGGAAGATGATGAAACGCCAGAACCAAGTGATGAGGTCCAATATCAAACCTCAAATGACTCGACATCAAAGACGAGCTCCGACAATTCTGAGGATGGCGGAGATGCTACCAGTGCCCCAGCTCCAGCTCCACCAATTCAATTCACTGGAGAAGAAGAATTCACACATGCTACCCAAGATGAACATCATGGTAGCAGAGGAGGACGTAAAGAATCTTCCATTCAAACATTCAGCAGATCAAGGAGGAAGGACAAAGATAAAGCTCCTCAGGAATATCAGGAGCAACTATCAGATGCATCCTCATATAGTCAGCCTACTGGATATGTAGTTTACCCTCCTCAACATTCTGATACATCCGACTATTCAGGGGGTTGTCTAGAATATCCACAATTTTCAGTCATTTATACCAATACGGATGACTATAGCCGGTATGTGATGCAGTATGAACAATACTACCAGAGCTATATGTCATGGGCTGAGTATGTTAGCCATATGTTCATTCAGTATAATGTACGTTTGGAATAAATGTAAGTTCATAATCATATATGTAAGTTTATTCAAGGTTTTTTTGTCCAACAACATCTTATGTACTTCAAATCAATGTATTTCAACACAATTATGCATTAGACTTGTGTTTTATATTTTTTCCACATTTTTTCATATTTTTTTCTATTTTTTTCTGCTATCCGAACCAGCCGAGCCTGACTCAGCCAGGATCGGCCGGGATCGGACTGACTCGGATCGGAGTCGGCCGATCCGATCGGTTTTGGACCGGCCGATCCGAGCCCCGATCCCGGGTTTCTGAACCTTGCCATCAAGGGCTACGACCGAGGCGATGATGACGATGTCCTCCCGACTCGGTAAAGAAGTGGAAAAACTTGCTCTTTTGCTCGATGCAGCATGAGAGAGTAATCCCTATTCCTGTTATACCAAATGTGAATACATAGACATATTCTTGAAAGATGTCATATAATCGGGGGAGATTCACCTCAAAAGGAAAAAATCCTGTCAGAAATATCCTGAAAATTCTCAGTACCGCCCCAAGGAGGCGTTGTATCCTAAAATTTCCATTGCAGCCCCGAGGAGGCGTCGTATCCTAAAATCTCCAATTACCACCCCGAGGAGGCGTTGTATCTTGAAATCTCATTTTCAGCCCCGAGGAGGCGTTGTATCCTAAAATCTCTAATTATCGCCCCGAAGAGGCGTTGTATCTTAAGATTCTATATTTCGCCCCAGGGAGGCATTATACACTGAAAATTCTCATATCCGCCCCAGGGAGGCGTTATATCCTGCTCGCCCCAGGGAGGCGCGGTATCCTGAAAATTTTCATATCTGCCCAGAGGAGGCGTTGTATCCTGAATTTTCCCTTGGCATAAACTAGTCCTACTAGCACGCCATAAAAGGGTTGAAAATTTCCTTTGCCCCAAGGAGGCGTTGTATCCTGAAATTTCTCACTACCGCCCTGAGGAGGCGTTATATCCTGAATTTTCCCTTGACATACTCCAGTCCCACTGGCATGCCGCGAAGGGTTGAAAATTTCCTTATCGCCCCGAAGAGGCAATGTATCTTAAAACTTTCCTATTCACCCCTGGGAGGCAATACGAAAAACTTACTCGCGTCCTTGGGAACGTTATATCCCAAAATTTTCCCCATAAATCGTAGTCCCATCGGCGTGCCCATATATTATAGTCCCATCGGCGTGCCCATACATTATAGTCCCATCGGCGTGCCGTAAGGGGTCGAATCTGCCCCGAGGAGGCATTGTATCCTAAAATTGCCCTTGGTATACACCAGTCTCACTAGTGTGCCGTGATGGGTTGAAATTCATATTTCGCCTGCAGGAGGCTTTAAATCCTGAAGTTCATATTTCGCCTACGGGAGGCGTTAAACTCCGGAATTTGCCTGTATGAGGCTTTAAATCTTGGAATTAATATTTCGCCTACGGGAGGCTTTGAATCTCGGAATTCATATTCGCCTACGGAAGGCGTTAAACTCCGGAATTCGCCTACAGGAGGCTTTAAATCCTGATATTCATATTTTCGCCTACGGGAGGCATTAAATCCCGGAATTCATGTTTCGCCTACGGGAGGCTTTAAATCCTGGAATTCATATTTCGCCTACGGGAGGCTTTGAATCTCGGAATTCATATTTCGCCTACGGGAGGCTTTGAATCTTGGAGTTCATATTTCGCCTACGGGAGGCTTTGAATCTCGGAATTCATATTTCGCCTACGGGAGGCGCTAAACTCCGGAATTTGCCCTACAGGAGGCTTTAAATCCTGGAATTCATGTTTTGCCTACGGGAGGCTTTGAATCTCGGAGTTCATATTTCGCCCACGGGAGGCTTTAAGTCCCGGAGTTCATATTTCGCCTACGAGAGGCATTAAACTCCGAAATTTGCCTGCAGGAGGCTTTAAATCCTGAAGTTCATATTTCGCCTACGGGAGGCATTAAACCCCGGAATTTACCTACAGGAGACCCAATATCTCAAAATCCTCGATCTCCGGGAGCCGTTGTATTCCAAAATTTACGGCTACCTAGGGCCCCCGTTTCTCGAAAACTACATAAAATTTCTTATCGGTTCTCAGGGAAGACTAAGTTCCCTACATATATTTCTTAGCGGCTCATAGGGAGGCCTCAGTTCCCTTACATATATCTCTTATCGGTTCTCAGGGAAGACTCAATTCCCTACATATAATTTCTTATCGGCTCACAGGGAAGACTCAGTTCCCTACATAAAATTCATTATCGGTTCTCAGGGAAGACTCAATTCCCTACATATAATTTCTTATCGGCTCACAGGGAGGCCTCAGTTCCCTACATATATTTCTTATCGGTTCTCAGGGAAGACTCAATTCCCTACATATAATTTCTTATCGGCTCACAGGGAGGCCTCAGTTCCCTACATATATTCCTTATCGGTTCTCAGGGAAGACTCAGTTCCCTACATATAATTTCTTATCGGCTCATAGGGAGGCCTCAGTTCCCTACATATATTTCTTATCGGTTCTTAGGGAAGACTCAGTTCCCTACATAAAATTCATTATCGGTTCTCAGGGAAGACTCAATTCCCTACATATAATTTCTTATCGGCTCACAGGGAGGTCTCAGTTCCCTACATATATTCCTTATCGGTTCTCAGGGAAGACTCAGTTCCCTACAGATATTTCTTAGCAGTTCACAGGGAGGCCTCAGTTCCCTATATAATATTCCTTATCGATTCTCAGGGAAGACTCAGTTCCCTATATAAAATTCCTTAGCGGCTCACAGGGAGGCCTCAGTTCCCCACATAAATTTCTTATCGGTTCTCAGGGAAGACTCAGTTCCCTACAGATATTTCTTAGCGGTTCTCAGGGAAGCCTCTGTTCCCTACAATAATTTCCTCAGCGGTTCTCAAGGAAGCTGTAATTTCCTACCAGAAAAAAATAAAAAAAATAAAAAATGGAGCTTAAAAATGAGGTGCTCCGACGGACTTAATCGATCTCGTCCTCAAAGGGATCGGTTAAGGGTAAAAATGTCTTACACCCAGCTAAGGTGAAAACCCGAAAGGGCACCTTAGGCAAAATCGGGTAACCCCACTGTGTGAAAACCCGGAAGGGCGCACAGGCAAAAATAAGAGGGGACTAATGCTGGTGAAAATCTGAAAAGGCGCTAGTATTAGTTATTATTAAAAAAAAAATTAAAAAAAAAAAGAAAAGAAGAAGAGAGAGAGAGAGAATACATGCGACATATAATAAATGGGCCGTACCACTCAAACTTGGCATTTATCTTCAGGAGAACATTTGTGATACACTGGAGCAATGTCGGAGTTTGAGATGAACATGCGGGATAGTTCGAGTTCTTCAGCAAATGGAAAACTTCAATCCTTTTGAAGAAATTCGGCTCCATCTCCGGAATATCAGTCGAAGCGATGTTCGATGGCCGCCACGAAATGGGAATTCTCCCTCTAGTGGAGCTTCAGGAACATATGCATGCTGACGAGGAACGGCAATATGGGCGTCCGCGGTACCAGAAAGGACAATATCCTTCTGATATTGGAGCATAGGAGTCTCCGCAACCCGAGCTGCATTACCTCCCTTAATAGTTTCAATTTCGGCCCGCTTTGGCGAAGAGTTACTCGACAATTAGCAGGAATGGGATATCGTCCTCCCCATGCCCTGCCATATGAGGAACTCCCATGAAGGCCATGAAGACAAAGACAACAAGTTACAAGAAGATAGAGAGATGAAATCAGCGCCAGAGAGCTGTAATAAAAGTCTCGAAAAACAAAAATCGACCAAGTCCTAATAAAGTTATGGGACAAAGTCGAATTGCTATGAACCAAACATTATGCCAGTCCAGAACGTTTCGTGCGGAGCTCCTGGAAATGCCAATATAAGGTACTGATACCCCAAGATAGAGCAAATGCCGGAAGAATTTAACGACTCGTCTGTGTGTTCTTAAGGAGTCTCCATGTCGTGAAGGCCAAGAGATCTCCTAGAATCCAAGTAAACGTCGAAAGATTCGAGCGGCATCAACTCTCGCGGAACCTCCAAGTCGCGAAGGCCAAGAGGATTCCCATAATCAGAGGGGTAAACGCTTTCAAATATATTCGGAAAGTCGAAAAGTTATGAAAACAGGACTTCCTGGGCATAGTTTGAGATGTCTAAGTACCAAAATTGAGGGTCATCGGGACCCAGATAAGCTCAGATGGAGCATATACATGGCAAGCCGAAGCGAAGCATCGCCTGGCGTATACGAAACAGTGCTCGACTTCCCCCCAATAGCCGCGAATACATAAGGCGAGACACAGGAGCTCATCAAGACAATACCGGCATGCTGCATCAAAGAGCTTCTCAAGCATGCAAAATGATGATTCTTGTAGCCGAATGGGGCACGGGGCATGCACCGTCGTCTTCACCTCCGACACATGTCCCGTGGGGGGCATTTGTTGGAACCCTTTTAAAGCAAAAGGGAGAGGGGGGGAAGCACCCCCCACCGGTTGGGGAACCCCCCACCGGTTCCAAGAGGGAAACCGGTGGGGGGGGAGGAGGATCCCTCCCTTCTTTCCCATTTTAAAATTCAAAGAAAAGGGGGGGGGGGATTAATTAGGATGAAGGGGAGTTAATAGGAGTCTTAGCCCCATTCACACATGGTTTAGGAATCCCATGTGAACCCCATTTAATACTCATCATAAAACCCCCTTTCACATGGGGCCAAAACCTGAATTTATTGGGTCTAAACCCTTTTCACATTGGCCTACACCCCAAATCTGCAACCCAAGCTCATTAATGAGCCTAAAAAAGCAGGAAAAGAAAGAAGAAAGAGGGAGGGGAACCCCCCCACCGGTTTCCTAAAACCGGTGGGGAGACCCCCCACCGGTTCCCAACCGGTGGGGGGTCCATCCGGTGGCACCCCCTCCACCGGTTGGAACCGGTGGGGGTGCCCACCGAGCCCCCCCCTTTTTCTCTCTTTTACATACTCTCTCTCACCCCTCTCTCACCCATGTGATTAAAAAATTAAAAAGAGAGGGAGAGGAGGAAGAGACAACCGGTGGGTACCCCCCACCTCAAGCATTCCGGTGGGTACCCCCACCGGTTAAGGCTTCGAAGCCTATAAATACCCCCCAAGGGGTAAGAAGGAGCCATGCCCATTTGGCCCAAAAATTCCTAGGGGAAACTCTGCCCATTTGAAGACCAAATCCGGTGCTCTTGCCCGGGTTTGCTGCGTTTGGAGGAGATATTTTCTCGGAGGGCTCTCTTCCTAAGGTTTATTCCTAAGGGGAAGCTCTGCCGAATTTATATTGTAAAATCGCTGTTTTATAAAATGGGATTATGCCGAAATAATGAATGAATGCTACTATTTGTTCTTTAAGCATATGTGTGTGCATGTATGTTCATAAATCTGTTATCTAAGTAACATCATGTTATTATATTTTTACATACATAATTAAATTATTAATTAGTTTAATAACTAATTAAATACATAAGTATATAATTAAATATTCCAAAATGTCCTTGGCCTCATCCCATACATAATTAAATCTAGACTCATAATTAAAACTCAATAATGAAACTTAGACTCATAAAATAATATACTTAAGTTAAAAATGACTTAAATCCCCCCTCCATGCTTAATTAATTAATAAAATCTGCGAAAATTATTTAAAATAAATAAAAAAATCAGAAAATTCTGTAAAAACCAGTAATATTCAGTAAAAATCATAAAACTAAATCCGAAATTACATAAACCCAAAAATATGACTTAAATATCCTTCATATATCTAATTAATTAATAAAAATCAGCATAATTAATAAAAATTAGTAAAAAAACCAGTAAAAAACTGAGAATCAAATCTGAAAACATATAAAATTCTGAAATGACTAAAAAGTCCATAGAACTTAATACAAATTACAAAAATACCCTCAAACATGGTAAAAATCTGTAAAAATCACAGAAAATTCTTAAAAAGATCAAAATCTCTCCTATGCCCAAAATACCCTCCAAACCTTAATAAAATGGGTAAAATTACCAAAATACCCTCAATATGATAAAAAAATAAATGAAAAAATCTCAGAAAAATATAAAAATAGACTCAAAGTCTAATAAATCCAATTCAAGTAAAATTATCAAAATACCCTTACAATCCAAACACACTTGAAATAACTCTAAAATACCTCCTAAGGTTTTGAAACCTTCTAAACCATTAAAACTCATTTCATACACTAAAATAACCATAATCTCCCTATACCCTCCAACTTGGCATAATTACAAAAATACCCTTATGGGTCTAAAATACTTAGAATCAATC
This sequence comes from Zantedeschia hybrid cultivar, assembly GCA_030544215.1. Taxonomy (NCBI): domain Eukaryota; kingdom Viridiplantae; phylum Streptophyta; class Magnoliopsida; order Alismatales; family Araceae; genus Zantedeschia; species Zantedeschia hybrid cultivar. The sequence goes on along the minus strand of JARZZO010000013.1, from coordinate 45,175,265 downwards.
CAGAATACTTGGAGTCAATCCAAAATACTTGGAATTAATCCAGATAGCTTGGAATCAATCCAAAATCATATAAACCCATCCTAAACTTGGGTGAGGCCAAGAGTTTAACCTAAAATACATCTTCATATGCATGTGCTGCCTATAGTAGTAGTGTTGCATGTTATAAGGGCATCATACGGACGGTTAATCAAGGGTTGTTGAGTAGTTGCTCGACGTAATTAACACTGACCGAGGTCAGTGGAGAGAGGTCATATACTCGGATCTTCGCCTGATCCGAAGTCCCGGACTCCCTGAGGGCTAATCCCAAGCTCTCATAGTCCAATAAATAAAATACATAAAACCAACCTATATTTCTCCAGATATAAACATAAATGATATGGATTTTCTTAAATAATCCGAATAGGAGAGATATGCTAGGTTAGGTTCCAAACACAAGCAAATTCAGAAACGGATCGGAAAAGGGCGCTGAGGCAGTGGCAGACGCAAAAAAAATTGTTCAGTGGGGTCAATGGGGTCAGCTGAGAGATAAGATGAACTCAAAATTCATATGCTAAAATTCAATTACCAAGAATTCATTGTCTCCCTGTGGGAAACAGATATTGTTTGTTCTTTTGATACATCCAATGCCACAACTAGAAAAATAGCCAGTGATATGAGTCCACGCTAAGGGTGTGTTTGGTACAATGTAAAATATGTCACATGCACAGTTTTTCTAGCAAAAGTTGATCATGTGAATTGTTAGGTAATTCAAAAACTTCAGACAACCAAAAAACACACTCAATGATTGTCTTTAGATATGCACTTTGGCATTGATACCATGCTCAGCTTTTCTGAAATATTTGTTCATGTAATAGATTTACGCGGTACCAAACAGACCCCTAGTGAGGCACCATATCCAATACCCATGCATGCTGAATGAACTGCACATTTTCTTTCCAGGAACTAATGCAAAAAAAAGAGATCGTTCAACAGCTGTTATTGCCCTGTTTGGTTGGAATGTTAATTTAGATATCATATTAGTTTTAATATTAATATTTTTGAGGTCTGCAATATAAATATTAAAATGCATATTAGAGGAAAGCAGAGAAAGGTGGCCAAAAAGGAAAGAGAGAGTTAATGTACGCTTATCAAATTTGATAAGAGCATAACCATATGCCTACTATTAGTAGCAATATAGAAATTGATATTAACGGTGCTTATCCAATACAGCAACCAAACACCCCCCTAAAGCATGATGTGCTCCAGGCAGCACGGTAAGTGCATCACCAATGAGATGTTATCCATCGAAATCGCTAGAATCCTGCTTCCGGAGAAGCAAATAGCTCTAGTTGGTTGTGATGAATGATCAAACAAAGCACAAGCTCCAAAGTGTATGTTCATAATCGAAGAGAAACTAAAAAGACCTATGTAAAAAATTAAAAAAAAAGAAAGAAGCGGAAACGCTCAGAATTCCAATAAAAAACAAATAACCTTTAAAAAAAGGCTCTCGCCTTCCGTGATCTGTTTAATTGCGTAATAAGACAGACGAACCTCTGATTCAAAATTCAAACCCCCCTCCAGCTCCCGCAGAGGGAAATGGCCAACCCGGCCATTCCAGATCCAGATAAAACTAGAACAATATTACACAACATTCCACCCTTCCTGGATCTCGACACGAACGAAGAAAACCAAGAAACGGATCAAACAGGCTCCGTGGTTTCTGCTCACCTGATGAGCAGATGTGGCGACTCCGAAGACGAAGCTCTTCGGGAACTCGCCCCTGGTGACCTCCTCGCCGGCGCCATTGCAGCCACCATCGTCGCGCTCCGCCATGGGAGAAGAAGGGGCAAAGCTGTATTGGATAGTAGTTTTGGAAGCAAAGCTGTCTATTTTTCGTAACCATTAAGAAAACGATTTTAAAGGTCCTATATGCATCTGTATCCATTAATTTGATCGGGAGTAAAAAGACTATTCGCAGACCATCGATTAAAATTACCATCGACATCCTGGTAGGTTAGGCATGTAAATGGTAGTTGAAAATCTATTTATTGTCTAATTTTTTTAATTTAAAAATTATAAAAAGATATAACTTAAAGAATAAAAATTATTTGTATCTAAATAATTATATAAAGATAAGAATACATCTATTATTGAGTCCGATTATTCAATTGTTTTTTCTTTCACTTATCTTAACTATTGATTACTTATTTTCCATCCCCTATAAATGAAATTTCTAATCATGTATCTTCTTATTGTCCACACCATCCTTTTAATCCTCTTTCATAAAGATTATCTAGAAAAAACATATATATATATATATATATATATATATATGTTGAGAGTAGGATTTTTTTTGTTTCTTGAGAGTAACATAATATAAGTTTGTATTCATAAACAGTATAGTCCAATAATTTAATCTTTATATATCAATTTTCGATAAATTCTGACAAATTTTAAAGATAAGGATACAATGTGATAAGGATAAGATCAGGATAACGATAGAGACATTATTCGACCAGGTATGTATCTTTTTACATCCCCGTGGCCTTGCATCTTTCCATCTACGGAAATAAAAAGTTGTCAGGTGTATATCTGCAATTGTGAAGTTGCATCAGAAAAGCCCTCGAATTCACTCGCCCACCAGCGAAAGAGAAGCCCCCCTTCCCAGCACTCCGCTCTCCACCTACTTCTCGATCTCGCCGTGGCCCCCGATGCGGCAAGCCTGCGTGCGCTGCCGCTTTTCCCCCGAGTCCATGCATTAGAAGGCGAATTTGATCAAAGACCGGGAAATTTCACCCTTCTTGGGCAGTCTTCGATCCCGGGATCCTTCCGCAATGGGGAAGAACCAAGCTTATAAAGCTATGCAGAGGGCCAGGGTGGGGTCGAGCTCCGGCGGGCCGGAGGATGTAGAAGACGGAATGGTTCGTCCCCTTCCTCACCGTTTTTTTTGGTGTTCTGTGGATTCCATGAGTTCTTTCGCTCCAATTCGTCTGTGAGAAACTGTGTTTTGATGCCGTTTGTGTGTTTACATATGGGTGTTGTTTTGTTTGAAGATTCTGGGGTTTTCTGCTCTTTGGATGCTTCTGGGAGGTTGCTTGTGGGGTCTGTTTTTGAGGGGTAGTCTGTGGGTGTTTGTTGGATTGGAGATTAGGGATAGTGGGGGGAACATCTTGGCTAAGTAGGTAAATTTAAATCGTGCTGCTGTACGAAATGAGGCATCTCGTTGGACTAATCTGGCTCCTGTTTGTGGATCTTATTATGGTGGGTCAGTTGGGAGGCATTCTTAACGATTTTATTCAAGGTTGTCAAATACTTCCTAGGGCAGCCTTGGGAATGGTCACCCAGCAGCGTCCAAGCCTCGTAGGGGGGGGGGGTGCTGTATGCACGAAGATGACGAACTTTGACACTGTTTCTCTTTCCATATTTTTGACAAATATTATCATCATTACAATCTTCTGTAGTTCCTTGCTCTGGAATGATGTGATGTGCTGGTACCACGTGGTATATTTTTTTTACACTGTCTAGTTAGTGGTTGAGGTGGCACTATTTAACAAATTGAATTTACCTGTAATATACAATGGTTGCTCGGAACCAATCAAGTTAGACTTGTATGCATGGATTGGTTGAGGTGGCACTATTTAACAAATTGTAATATACAATGGTTGCTCGGAACTAATCAACTTAGAGTTGTATGCATGGATGCTCAGACAATCTAACAGTAGGAATGCAAGTGCTTGACATGGACAGTTCTCTAACAGATCCTGACTTCTAGCAAATGGAGAAACTCTGAAATGAAATTTCAATATTTCTGGTGGGGTTATCAATAATGTATGCTCCATCATACCTGTACTACATATCCTTTCTGAGATCCACTATAGTTAGAATGGTAATAATTAATCTTTAAAACAAGAGGATAGTAGTTGATGCTTTAGTTTCTTGTCATGCCGGAGAAAAAATTAGACTACTCTGAGAAGGCAGAATGGGTAGAACAATTGACGGAATTGATCAGCAGTGTCGCCATAGCTTATGAAAGTGTACACATTTAATGTTGTCATTTGGACAAACAAATTCATATCGGCTATATTGTTTATTCATCCATGCAAGACAAATAGTATTTGCGCTATCAGAGAGTATATGTTCTACAGTAGTTATCAACCTACTTTAGCACAATCATGGACTCCTTGTCAAAAACTCTTTCTACAAAGGTATTTATAACATTTATTCTAGCATGTTCTCTGCATGTATGCAGTTTGATAGACCTTACTCTTTCAGTGACATTTGTAACCTTAGATCCTATTGCTGGATTATCAAGGGGATTAATCAGAAAAGCATTTATCTAGCTATAGATCCTTCAATAGATATGACGAACTTTTGTTGATTATATAAACACGCTCACAAGTGGACAATGCCCTTCAAAGTAAAATTACTAGAACTTTGGCACATGTTATTTGGTCTTCTAACAACAAGCAACTTGGTTTGAACTTTGGCATAATGTTGTTCGATTTTCTAACAAGAAGTGTTTTTTGGGCCAAATTTACATATGGATAGTCTATTCTTTGCAAGTCCTATGTGGCATGAATTTTATTTTATGTTTTCCGTATCAGTCTAATTTTTCTATTATAGATGCTTCCCTTTCTTGTATTTTTACTGATGAGGAGAGTCGCAGACGGATGGTTCTTTTCATTCACCAGAGTGGCATGCTGCCCGATTGGCCAGCTTGAAGACTTCTCACACAGTTACATGGGAAGAATTCAAACGTAAACAAAAGGTAACTTCTTGACACTTACAGAAGGGCGATTCATTGAGCATTCTGATATAAGCATTGAATGATTGAGGTTCATTTAGTTGATCAATTGGTTTCTGGTAAAATTTCAATTACTTATTTCTTGCAAACCATTTCATGTGATATATTAAGATGGAAAGTTTTTTATTTTTATAATTTCGGAATGAATTTACTTTACCATATCTCATGGAATGCCTAATTAGGGATGCCATTACATAATTCTGCAAATACATTAGATGACTGTTTATTGCAATTCCAACCACTATACTTAAGCTTGTCTGGTACATTGCAGGGAAGAGGTAAGCTTGGTTATCTTATTGCTGAAATAGAGAACTTGTTGTAGCAAAATTAGGCAATAGATGATTGTGCAGCAAATTGTTATAGCTGGTATATAGTCAATCTCTTATAAGCCTTATTCATCAATCTGGGATTGGCTAGATCAAAAGGATTTGAGGACAGTGACAAGGATAGGGGCATGTTGTAATTTGAAACTATGATGATGTCTGAAGGTTACATTTAGTTATAACCCACTTGAGGAAGTTGTACACAGTTTTTTGTAAATACTTCCAGCCTTCCTAGGAACACATTGCTATATTAGAAATGTTTTCAATAGAAGTTTCATCACTCTCCTTTTTGTATATCATACCTTGCAAATAGGGCGGCCACATTGCTTACTTTTCTATATATCGAATAATCGTCCTCTTACTGAACTGAATTGTCATTCCAAATCTCGAGTTAGTGGGAGGTCTAGAACTAACATAGGCACATAAGGGCTTGTGAAACCTGGTATGGGGCTGAACGGCTTTCTCAAGTACTCCCCCTTATGATGAACTGTGTAAAGTTATATGGCAAGTGGCATTTCTAGAAACTGTAATGCCAAATGTAGAAACCTAAAAGCAAAATGGCTCTAATACCATGTTACTGGACCAAACTGTTTGATCCAGAGCTTGAATTAGTGGGTGGAGAGGCCCAAAAGTATTATAGGCATGGAATGCAAAATCGGCCGATTCGGATTGGGATCGGCCATCGCCGATCTAATTTGGGGGGGGGGGGAACAGGTTGGAATCGGCCAGATTGGCCGATCCTGGGCATTTTCCCTTTTTTGTGGCCAATTCCGGCCGATTCCGGCCCATCTGATTTGGCCGATCCGACCCAGAATTCCATGATTATAGGCATGGAAGCACCTTCTGAATACCCTACTGTTGAAAACTTTCTTTTTTAGAAAAGAAACAAAAAAAAGAGAGGAAGGGGTTTGAAAACAACAACAAAAAAAAAGGAAAAAGGGGTGGAGGAGCCAACCGGTGGCTCAACCCCCCCCCCCACACACACACACACTGGAGGGTGCCACCTGTGGCACCTCCACCGATGGGGGTGCCCGTGCACCCTTCCCCCCCTCTCTTTCTCACTCATTCCCTCCTCTATATAAACCCCATAAGGGGGGTGCTGCAGGGACACAAGAAGAAAGCCAAGAAGAGAAAAAAAAAGGGAGGCTCTGGAGATTTTTTTGAAGAACAAAGAAAGAACTTCTTAAAGATTTATGTAGGTGGGAAAAAAAATAAAAAGAAGGACCCACTTATTGTTTTATTATCTTATAATGATGTAATTAATTATGTGGCTCATTCATATTTGTTGAATGGCCAAAGTTTTCAATTAATTAATCATGTGTGGTTCATTCATATTGGTTGAATGGCCAAAGTTTTTTTTGTTAATTAATTGATTATATGTAGTTCATTCATATTGGTTGAATAGCTAAAATTTTCAATTAATTAATTATGTGTAGTTCATTCATATTGGTTGAATGGCCAAAGTTCTTTTTGTTAATCAATTGATTATATGTGGTTCATTCATATGGGTTGAATGGCCAAAGTTTTATTAATCATGTGTGGTTCATTCGTATTGGTTGAATGGCCATAATCTTAATCAATTAATTTTGTGATTTTTTCCTATTGGTGGATTGACCACTATGTTTATGGTTTACTCTTATTGGTAGAGTGATTAATAATTATGGTTCTTGGTTCATTCTTATTAATAGAGTGACTATTAACTTTTATGGTTCTTTCTTATTGGTGGACTGGCCATGAAGTTATGGTTCATTCTTATTGATAGAGTGACCAATAACCACGATTCTTGGTTCATTTCTATTGGTGGAGTGGCCATTAGCTTATGTGGTTCTTTTCTACCAGTGGGTTGACCATTAACATTTGTGGTTCACTCTTATTGGTAAAGTGACCAATAATTATGGTCCTTGTTTCATTCCTATTGGTAGAGTGACCATTAACTTTTGTGGTTCTTTTCTATTGGTGGAGTGGTCATGAAGTTGTGGTTCACTCTTATCGATAGAGTGACCAATAATCATAATTCTTAGTTCATTCCTACTGGTGGACTGACCATTATATTTGTGGTTCACTCTTACTGGTAGAGTGACCAATAATCATTTTTCTTGATTCTTTCCTATTGGTGGATTGATCATGAAGTTGTGGTTCACTCTTATTGATAGAGTGACCAATATTCAATTTTCATAGTTTATTTCTACTGGTGGAATGGCCATTAAGTTGCTTGGTTCTTTCCTAATGGTAGATTGGCCATGAAGTTGTAGTTCATTCTTATTGGTAGAGTGACTAAATCTCAAGTGATTCATTCCTATCGATGGAATGGTCAAAAGTGATGTAAGTTGATGTGTATAAAGTGGATTTTTAATAAAGCTTTGCATATGATTGATGCATGTCCAATTTTGTGCACGTCTAATGTCCTTTATTTGCTGCATGTTTGAGTCCATGATGAATATGTTGACTAGGTTGGATATGTTTACCAAATCCTTCTGAATAAACCTAAGAAAAGGGGACATGCTGTCCAAAGATTATATGACCTTTAAAGGATGCTTAAAGGATATCTTTGAGTCATTTGATATCCTTTAAAGGGTTCTAATGAAGATTAGGTCCAAAAGACTTGTCTTCTTAGTACCATTTGAAGACCCTAAGTCTCCATGTCTGCATGGGAACTTAAAGATCTCTTAAGTATCCTTTAAGGACCTTTTGTATGTCCCCTAAATAAAAAGAATTTATCTTGCATGCATGGCATTAAAGTGTTTTATTTGTCTTATTCTCGGGCCTTAATGGACAGTTAATCAAGGGTTGCCAGTTAATAACTGGCGTAATCGGTCAGTGGGGAGAGGTCAAGAACATAGATCCATGCTTGATCTAAAACCTTAGACTTGATGATTGATCCCAAATTCTCAAAGTCTACATTAAAAAAAGAGAAGACTATGTTTTCAAAATCCAAACTTCTTTCAAATCAAAATCCATTTTAAAAAATGAAGTCTCACACCTACATAAGACTAAACAGCTTTTGCCAACACTTCAATGAGTAAATCTTTTCAAGTTTGTGAAGGAGTATTTGGGTAATTGTGCATCTTTGCCAAATCTTTTCAGTGCAATGTACCTAACTTAACATTGGGGACTGCTATTGCTTGCATAACCGGCTGCTTTGGCTATTGATGGATATCCTGGTCGATAGAACTGTGGCTGTTGGGTGATAACCTGCTAATCTTGAGGCTTAAAGGTAAAAATATGCGAGCAATTTCGGATGTAATGGGCATGTTGGCACAGTGGTATCCTTCCTCTTTTGTACCTTTTAACCTTTCCTCAGGTAATTGCTTGTTGACTGTTTTCCCTATGTATTTCACACAGCGACTCCAGCTTGCATCATCATCTAATTTTGTCACTTGATGCAATTTCTATTTCTAACAATGCTACCTTGAAAGTTGAAATATCATCTTAGGCATCCATAGTATTAGATTTAAGTCACCACTTTTTAGCTATCGTTCTTGGCATTCAGGTAAATCTCTCATGTCTAGAGATCGTTGATTAGCAGTTTTGCTTAGAATCAAACTCTAGAATTGGTTAATGATTTTGTGATCAGCTAGCCTTTACATATATGAGACTGTAATATGTTATCGTTGTAAACATTCACTTTGATACGTTATGTCATGTTTTCTTCTTAGGAAGATGAAGCAAGAAAAGATGAAATGGAGGCAGATAAAGATAGAATGATGAGAGAATACAGAGCTCAGCTGGATGCTGAAAGGGCAAAGAAGCTTTCCCAAGGAAGAAACTACTCAAATAACAAGTCTCATCACACAAAAGGTAGCAAAAGTGCAGCCAATATTTAGTTGGTGCTAAGTTTACAGAAATCTTTCTTGGAATGTTTATCCAAATCCTTCGGTCTATTTTAGTAAGAGACCAGATACTGTTTTGGTATTCAAGTCAGTTTAAATGTGGAGGCTGAGATTTATGTTGTTTTCACTAGTGATATCTTCATTCTGACCGTCTTTGCAGAGAGGAAGGAGAGGGATTCCAAGAAAAGGAGCAGCAAGAAAAGAAAGGTTCATTCTTATTCTATTTCTCGCCCATTGCCTCATGTCTGTTTATGTAATTTTAGAAGCAATTTTGCACATTGACTAACATGTACATCCGGTTGAGGTTGTCTGATCTGTAACCTGAACTTGTCTTTTCAGTTGATTGTGTTCCTTTCATGTTTGTGACCATGACAGGATCTATTTTGTAGGTATATTTGCATGTGCACAAAATCCCCATATATCGAAAAGATCATCTTCCTGAGTAACAAGTGAATTACATAAAAGGTTGCATTGGCACTTCGTGGGCCTCGCATGAAGTTCCATCCACTGGGCAATTATATTTAGATTCAGGTGTAGGAGCTAGCTGGAACATGGAGTTGTAGGGATGATTTCCATAATCATTATAAATTTCATCATTAAATAGCAGATATGCTTAGTTATACCAAGCTGATGTACACCTTTTGATTTGAAACTGTTCATAGTGGAATTGATGCCATAATAGCCTCTTCTCTCAGAGGCCATTTTTTCTGTTTACCTTCAGAAAAGAGCTACTCATTTACCTGATCCATAGGATATCATGACAATGATTACCCTTTTTTAGGTTGTCAATGATAACCTTAGGTGGCACTGAGTAAATCTCAATGAAGGGCACATGTGACCCATCCATCATCCTTTCAGACCCATGCTGCATAATACCTGTGACGACCGAACTTTAGCCTTGGTCTTGCTGATCTGGTAATGTTGTAGCACTATGGTCATAGGGTGTGTGTTTGTGGGTCCGCAAGTGCAAATAATGAAACATGGATAAGTGGAATATGAGAATAAGAGTGGGTAGAGAGTTTTTTGAGAAAATCATGTATTGTACCACCAATTTTATTCAATAGAGGAAGTACAATGCAAAGAAAGAAAGAAACGGACAGGAGAGATTCCTATCCCATCAAAATAAAAATTACAATGGCATTAACTACTTAAATGCCTCATCCAATTTTCAACAGAAAAACCTAAAATATGTTTTGACCAATTATACAAAAGTGTCCAGCTTCTTATGGCAATATTTTCCACATATATTTTGCCTCCTCTGAAGATCGCATCATTTTTCTCTTTCCAAATGCTCCAGCAGATTGCATGCGGGATCATCCCAACAAATCTTCTATGTATTCTCTGTTTATTCTTGGATCTCAAATATTTGAAAAATGACCACATCTCCCCTGCTGTTTGGAAATGAGGTTTAAAATTCATGAGCTCTCCTATAGTATTCCATACTGTTGTACTCACCTTGCAATTGACTAGCAGGTGATCTACATCTTCCGGTTCGTTGCCACATAGGGAACACAAAATATCATCCTCTTGGCACCATTTCCTCCTGTAGACTTTAGTAACTATCCTCTTTTCGTACATCAGCCACATGAAAGCTCTAACTTTTAACGGAGATTTTATTTTCCACACTTCATCAAACTTCAAGTACTTAGGCATTTCTCCGTCCAGCAGATCATAATAAGATTTCACAGTGAAACTCCCATTAGTAGGTCTCCAAATTAATTTATCATGTACATTTAGATGTATAGACAAAGCATATAAATCTGTCAACAAGGAGGAAAATTGCTGAATTTCCTCATCCTACAAATTTCTGCGCATCCGAATGTTCCACTGAACTTGACTATCCACACTTTCATAGCAATTATTTACCAAGGCCCGCTGATCAACAACAATTTCATACAGCTTAGGATATTGTTCCTTCAGACTTTTATCCCCCAACCATTTATCCTTCCAGAAAAAAAATGTTTTCTCCATTCCCCAATTTGTGAACAATGTTGTCCTCAAAATGATTTCCTGCTTTGAATATGTCTGTCCACAGAGGTGACATCATAGAAATATTTGACTGTTGTAGAAAAAATCTACATCGAGGCATATAATGCTTGCTAATGATCATATGTTTCCACAAAGTAGGTTCTTCCTCCATAAATTCCCATAACCATTTCCCCAGAAGAGCTACATTCCATACCCGCAGGTTCTTTACCCCCAAACCTCCTTTCCCCTTTGGTTTACACACTTTCTTCCAACTAACCAGTGAGATACCTCTGTTTTTCTGATTGTATCCTCCCCATAAAAACCTTCTTCTGATTTTGTCTATCTCCTTGCAAACAGAGATTGGCATGAGAAACACAAAACAAAAATGCATTGGGATTGTAGTAAGGATAGAATTTAACAAAGTAAGTCTGCCCCCAAAAGACAACTTTTTGGCTTTCCAGGAAGACAATTTCCGTTGGATTTTGAGAATAATATGATCCCAATCTTTTACATTAACTCTTCTATCCTTTAAAGGTAATCCCAAGTAAATAATTGGAAGCGTACCAATGCCACATCCAAGAATAGCAGCCACTTCCCTGCCTTTATCTTCACCCAAATGAACAGGGATAACAGAGCTTTTTTCATAATTAATTTTCATCCATGAACAAGCCTCAAAAGCTCTCAAAAGAAAAGACATGAACTTCACACTATCCACATCTGTTCTGAAAAATAGCAATGTATCATCCGCAAATTGTAGATGAGAAATCCCTGGCTGACCCCTGCAAACTTGAACACCCCTTATCCATCCATTATATTCAGCAATGACACACATTCTACTTAATATATTTGCCACTATAACGAATAGGAGTGGTAAAAGTGGGTTCCCCTGCCTCAATCCCCGTGAACTACTTAAGTATCCATAAACATTACTATTGATAATGATTGAAAACTTCGCGCTGGTCACACATTTCTGCATAATATTAATGAAAACCTCTGGAAATTGGTGCTCCTTCAAAATGTTCCATAAGCAACTCCATTGCACTTTGTTATAGGCTTTGTTGAAATCTAGTTTGCAAGCCACTCCTTCTATGTCCTTCTTCTTCAAATAAAAAAGAACCTCATGAGCCAGGAGAAAATTATCCTTCAATCTCCTGACCCTAATGAATGCAGATTGGTTTTGTTGTACAATGCTATTCAAGACTTTGCTCAACCTAGAGGCAAGGATCCTAGCAAAAATCTTATATGACCCATTTAGTAAACTAATGGGTCTAAAATCTTGCAAATGCATTGCACCCTCTTTTTTAGGCAGCAGAACAATGTATGCATGATTAAGGCTTTCACAAGTAGTAGCTCCTGAAACAAATTCCTTTGCAGCTGTAATGATTTCATCCTTGACAGTTTCCCAAAAAATCTGGTAGAACCAAATTGGGATTCCATCCGGTCCTGGTGCCTTATCCGCCCCCAAATCGAATACTGCCTTTTTCACTTCCTCTTATGTTACTTGAATAGTAAGGGAGTCTTGAGCCTCTGAGTCTAAAACACTAATATCTAGATCTGACCAGGTTGGAAACCATCTTTGTTCCTTGGAAAACAATTCCGTATAGAACTTGGTGACTTCCTCTGCTATTCTATCTTCATCCTCAATGACTTCCTCTTCTTTTTGAATAATTGAAATAGTATTCCTTCTCCTCCTTCCATTGGCTACCTGGTGAAAGAACCTAGTATTTAGATCTCCTTCTTTCAACCACTTTTTCCTGGATTTCTGCTTCCATCTAATCTCCTCTTCAAACAACCATTCTGAATATTGTGCATTCAAATTAGATCTGATTTCCAATTCTTGCTGAGTTAAAAGTCTTGTCTCTTCAATGAAGTCCATCTCCTTCAAGATTTCCATAAGCTTATTTACACGATCATGCCTTTCCTGGCGCCACTTATCAGCCCATACTTTTGTTTTTTGTTTTATGTTTCTCGTCTTCAGAGCCAGAATTTTTAAAGCATGATGATTCCCCACAGGTTGCTGCCACGATTCCTTCACGAAACCTCTAAAATCTTCATTATTAATCCAAACCTTTTCCATTCGAAAAGGTTTTTTCTTGCTTTTCCTCCTATGGCAATTTAAGAGGATACTGATACTACTCTTGGCTGCGCATAGACACTAGCATCAGGAAACAAATTCTCCCAGCCCTCATTAACAAGTACTCTATCCAGCTTCGACATTGAAGGTGATTGTCTCCCATTGGACCATGTAAATTGTGTATTAGGCATTACAATTTCCATAAGACCACAATCTTCTATCCATTCATTAAACTTCTTCATACCTCTATTGACCTTAGAGTTATGGTTTCTTTCCGATGATTTTCTCACTTGATTGAAGTCCCCAATCACACACCACGGCAACTTAAATTTCTCCTGGAATGCAAATAATTCTGCCCATATAATCTGCTGATCTTGTAATAGCTGCGGCCCTTAAACACCTGATAACATTCAGGAACATTTTGAATCTCTCAAGTTTATAGATATTGAATGTTCCCCTATTTCCAACAATGTGCCTTCCCACTTCATTTTGTTCCAAGCAATGATCAGACCTCCTGACTGCCCCACCGATCTTCTGAATACATGATCTGTCTCACCAAAAGGTACAATCTTGTGAATGAACTCTTTTTCTACCAGTTCCATCTTTGATTCCTGCAGACAAACTATATCCACAGTCTTCTGATTGTCTCCTTGACTGCCCTCTGCTTGCCTCCATCATTCAAACCCCTAATAGTCCATGACAGTAATGTCATAGATTGCATTGATCCATTTTCTTTCCTCCACAAATACCGTCCTTGTTAAGCTTTGAAAGTTTCCCCTTGCCTAAGCTCCGCAGCTCCCTTCACGTTATTTCCTGTGTGGTCTACGGTGCCAGATAACTCCGAGCAGATTTTCCGGAACTGACCTATCTTTCCATTAATGTTTACCCCAATACCTGTAGCCCTCCTTTCTAATTCTTCATTATCCCATTCCTGCATAACAGAACATTTAACCTCCTCCCTACTTTCCTTCCTTCGACTATACTTTTGATACGGTTCCTGAATAGGTACCAGTGCCAGACTGGCATCTTCAAGACGATCGTCGGCGATCGTAACAGATTGAGAAGAGGAAAGAGGAAGTCGGGGAATAGGAGGAGGGGGATCGGGCCTCTAAGACTTACTTGACAAAGTGAGATCTTCTTGTTCCTGTCGCTCGTGCTCCTCCATTTCAAAATCCGTTGAAGGCGGAACGGCCCCTTCTTTCCGCGATCCACCTTCCTTCCAGAGGACGCGAATCGGTTTCCTCCTCTTCTCCCTTCTCGACGATTGGCGCAATTTCCTCGCCAGCTCCGCAGCGACGGAGGAGATCACGATCTCCCACTAGTTTCGCGTACCGCTGCCAAAGACTTCGCTGCCGGAGCCCTTCGTCTCTAACTTCCTTTCCTTTTGAGAGAGGGTAATATCGTCTCCAACAGCACCTGGCCCAACCCTAAGTGGCTGGTTGGCCATCGGTTCCGCAAAAATGACCGGTTCAAACCGGCTCTTATGATATGTATCACCCGGTTGCTCGCACTTGGCCTCCGGTTCGGCGACTGGGTTAAGGCTCCCGGTTCGCTTCTCCTTGCTGAGTGGGCAGAGAGTTGCTTACCAAGAACTGATGTACATTGATAAAGAAATGAATAACATCGTGTTAATAGGTAGTACATAGCCAAGAATATGAATTTACCCAAATAAAAAGAGTGATACCTTACTGAGAGTTGGCTCCTGCACTGAGTGCTATCACTCCTTGCTCAAACTAACTACTCCTACATATGCTTCCTTGAACCTGCCATCCCACCGAACAAAAAACAAGGTGGCAACAAGTTGCTGAACTCATATGGGGCTTATCTGTAACACTATCATAGATCACATAAGTAAACAGTTAAAAGGGACAAGTGAGCACAGCTAAATAATAAATGATAGGGGTTTTAGCAAATAACCACTAAAGGATCTTGTATATGCAAAAAACGTCCTGTATTATACGTATATATAGAAACCCCTAAACTTTCTTTTTATTCTGAAATAAGTCCTAACTTGTAAGTGATGTTAGTGATGGTAGACTTGACGATAGGAATTGCTCTACATATACAATGATTACGTAGGAGGTTTTCTGCATCTACACATTTTACAAGAGGTTTTTTGCTTGAACATAGAAGGTTCTTGAATCTTTATGTATACGATGATTATATAGGTTCTTTTGTATATGCACATTTCACAGGGAATGTTCTGCATATAGGAGATTCTTTAGAAGTTATTTGCAAAAAGCTCTAAAAAAACAAATGCAAACACCAATAAAATAGGAGTTGCAGTAAAGACAGAGAGAAGGTAACTCAGGGGTATGCATCTTCACCATGCCAATGAATTCAACCGTACACAATGGAAACCATAAACCAGTATATCATGTCGACATGTGCTTTAAGCCTTCATAAAACTCTAAACTTAGACTCGTGTGTTTATACCACTAAAAAAGAAGACACGGGGGAAAGGAGATTTAGGCCAGTCTGTTCCTTTAGTCATGACCAATCCCATCCTAGACTTGCCCATTCTTTTTCGCACAAGTTGGTTGGTCTCATATGGCTCCAATTCACTTATCCCATCGCTAATGGTCAATTGATATTTTGTTAACACGAAAGCAGCCTGGTCTAGTTCCCCGAAAGTGATTGGGTTGCCAACATACTAATCAAGGTCGTAATGTTTATTGTGTCGTGGAGTTGCAAGCTAGCAAATTCAAGTAGACTTCTGCCTGTTGTCCCTGATGAAACATCGACCATTGTAAAAGACAGGAGAGTGTAGGACTGGTTGGGTCACAGAGTTTGTAGAGTTGTGGTATCCTAGAGCTGACCATGTATGCACACAAGCAGGTCTCTACTCACTATCTTAAGTAAACCTGAGACGGGACTCTAGTCTCTACAGTCGTAAAGGGCTGCTTAGAATGTGGACCTAACCCTTGCAGAAGTAGATAGAAAAGTATCCCCTGATCCCAAATCTGAAGGAATATGTTTCTCTGAAGGGGGGAGAACATTGATGTGAGATGTCACTTACCCTAGGCAACAAAATCAGAGGCAAACAACATTATTCAAGTAGTGATATGTTCATCAATCCCACTTGGGACTCGGATAAGACAGACCATACTGGCCTTCTCACTCTTCAGGCTACATTCAACCCTCAATAAACACACCTAAGTTGGAGAACGTTGATGCTCCCTTTAAGTGGTTATCAACATCCACACCATAAAATGACTACTCGCGTAGTGCACTAACCCCTCTCTTGGGTTGCCGCCACATGAAAAATTACAGTAGTATATGTCTTTGACACCCTAGGTTTCATTAATGTATGCCTTACCATTCACGTCAAATTCCATGAGGTTAATAATATCATGGCATAACTAAACTCTTCTATAATGGTTCCAAGGTGCAAAATGTTGAAGGCGTCAAGGACTCAAGTTAAGTAAGCTCTTCTTAGAGCCAACATGTCTCTCCATGAAGTGGCATATAAACTAGGAAAGATTAAAATCTTTTCATGGAAGTTGGAAAGTAATCAATGTTAAGACTTTAACCATGTTGATAAATTTGACAGGAGTTGCCGCTATTGCAACTATCATCCTCGTCACATATGCTGTAAAACGGTATAAAAATCTAGGTTATCAATAAGATAAAACAAGTTCATGCTATCTTGTATTCACTAGTCAACATTTTCAGGACATGCAGGAGTAGTATGTTGCATCTACCGAGAAAAAAGAGGTTCACCAGATCATCAAAAACCTCATTATGAATAAGAGCAATCACTAAAATACAGATCATGGTCATGTTGGTGACAATGTCACCAAGTAGGAGTTCAGGAAAAAATCAGTCCGAGGGAAAGAATCAGCAAAAAATCTGAAAACTTCATGAAAAAATTATAACAAAGTTAATTTTGAACACATAAAAACAACTTGAAAATATATAATAGAAAATGAGCCATTTTAAAAAATATGATGTTTTCAAAAAAACATGTGACTAAACTGTGACTTTCTGAATTGATGTAGATTTTAAAGATTATATAAATAAGTTGTGATTTGCGCACGAAACATACATTAAGATGAAACATTGTGATTAAATCATGATTTTTTTTCAAAACGTCGCAGATTTATTTTACATTGGTAGGGGGTAGAGGTCCCATCTTTAATGCATGAAACACTCACACATATAGTTTCAGGTTGTCCACATACGTACATGTTCTTAAGTCCAAGAAAACATTTGGACACCACTTCCCTCTTTTTTTGGGGGGGAAAGTGGATGGTACCATGTAATAGGGCTGTCAACGGATAGGGTACGGATACGGAAACACCTATTTCTGTTTCTGTTTCCGTTAATTATTAATAGGAAATTATCGGAAATGAAATCAGATATGGAAACAACTCTTTTTGTTTTCGTTTCCGCTTCGCTACTTCAGCCGGAATCGGATTCGGAAATCGGAAAAATAAAATTGGGTTTGACAAAAGCTAAACATTGGGCTTTCTAAGTTATTGGGCCCACAAAAGCTGCATCGCCAGCTGCTGGGTAGGGACATGGGTTACTAATATAGAATGTGGTCCTAGGCACTTTCATAAAACCCCCAATGTAGGATTATCCCGTACAGGCAGAACTGGATGCGGCTTACTTGGAGGGCGTGGCATGCTTCTCGTCGGTCGTCTTGTCACACCATCTGCCACCCTCGAGTTGGCAGGTCGTGGAGGAGATTGTGTGGGGCAACCTGGGGGCGTAGATGCGACGACGACGAAGGAGGGAACACGGTGGAAGAAGATGGTGTTGCTGTTGGCGCAGTTGCTGCTGTGGAGGGATGAAACCGATGGAAGTTGCTGTGGCAAATCAGAGGGAGCCGGCAGTGACCCACTTATGTTGCGATGGCCTTTGCAACTTCGTTGGCATTTTCCTGAGCGTAATGATGTCGCAGGGCGGGGGCTGAACGAGCAACCGGGTTCACGTTTTGTCCATCTTCAGCAAAATAGTCCTACATCGGGGCTTTGGCGGAAGCAGACATAAAGAACAGCCTATATAAGAAAGACCCCACCTGCCGTTCGCGGTCCAAGCCAGCCTAGAGCCAGTGATTCAATTGCACCATGGCGTCTGGCTCAATGTTCCAAAAATTGCACTTATACTAGGGATTTTGTACATCGAGTAAAATGAATTTATATTTATTGTTGGAAATACAAAAAATCGGATTCGGAATTTGTACTTTTTGTTTCTGTTTCTGATTCTTAATGGAAATATCCGATTCTGATTCCGAAACTTGATTATTAAGAGTCGGAAACGGATTGGAAAATCGGAAATCGGATTTCCGTTGACACCCCTACCTTGTAATGTATTAAAGATAACAAGGGAATTTACATGTGTCAGGAATATAAGCTCAAAAAAATCCTATGTCCAAAAGACACCAAGAAGGTGTAGTCACACCCTTCCCAAAAAAGATAAAAGAGGTGATCAAGTGGGTTGGGCATTGCAAAACAGCCTACCCCCACTTAAAAGCTCTATCACAAATGAAAGAGGCTACACCTGTAGCAGACCTGGACTGCCTCCTAAACATCCTGGCATTCTGTTCTCCCCAAATTGACCTAGACACAACTTTCCCTTAACTGGGGCGCTTGATAGGGCTGGCAAAACGGTTCTGAGACCCAGGACCCAACTCATTAGACCCGGTAAATTTGGGTCTGGCCCAATAACCCAATAACAGACCACCTTTAATTTATGTTAGTTTAAATTCTCCAAATCGAGTTCTGTAAATCTGGGCCTGAAAGTGGGCCCATTTTCAAGTGTACATAGAACAAATTGAACCCAATTTCTTTTAAAATTGATTTGAGGTATAATATCAACAAAAAAGAGGCAAACCCGATAACAGACCTGTTTACCTAGAAATATTAGTGGGTCTGTTTTGGGTCTGGGTCCATATATGTTGGGCCTGGGTCTGCCCAGACCCGACCCACTTACAGCCCTAGGTGCTTATTGCAAGCCTCAAACATCCAAGAAAACCCAAACCATGTGTAAAGAGGAAAAAGAGAATTCCTACCAGGCTCACGACCAGCAATATTAGACATACACCAAACCTTTTGGAGCCTCTTGACTCAAAACTCCAAGAAGGTGGTCTGACCCTTTGGCTTTCTCCTTAAACACAGGTTACAGGAGCTTAGAGCCTCAGACAGCTCATTTTTTCCTCTAATGGTGCGGAAGGCGATGGAAATGGGCTTGCTTCATGAAGGGGATACATCCTTCGCAATTTCTCTGTGTAGTGTTAATAAGTCCCTTTAGTTAACATCTATCTAAAAAAGACAATATTCACCACATATTATCTAAACGGGTGTTAAAGTTAAGAGAAAAGTGTTAGAAGTCTTTTTTGTTGACTCATGAACAGGGAGACTAGAGGGAGGGAGGATCTACTCCTCCGGCGTCCATTTCTTTTGTTTGTTTGTTTGTTTGTGGGGGGGGGGGGGGGGAAGAGAGTAACCTAGTGGGGATGACAAGCATAGAGGGAGGGAGGGGGAAGGAGGGAGGATATCCTCCTCTAGTGTCAAGAGACACTTCACCAGTGTTTTACCATGGTAAAGTTAAGAAAAGTTGATGGAAGTAAACAGTAGGCATTAAAAGTAAAAAAATGTTTTGGGTTTTTTGCATATAAACCATCCTTAAAAGTGAATTGGCAAAAAAATCATTCCTGGAAACGTATTAGCACACATATCATTACTTTTAACGAAATGTTGCAAAAATGCCATCTCTATTAGCACACATATCATTACTTTTAATGAGAATGTTGCAAAAATGCCATCGCCGTTGACTTCTATATGGCATTTTTGCAACATTTCGCTAAAAGTAATGATGTGCGTGCTAATATGTTTCTAGGAATGATTTTTTTGCCAATTCACTTTTAAGGATGGTTTATATGAAAAAAACCCATAACTTTTAAGTATACAAGGATCAATATCCAAATACGCCAGATACGGGGACTTCTTCCAAAATATGCAAAATTACAAGGATTGAAATCCAAAAACCATTTTCAAAGAAGGGGGGGAGTGGTGATAAAGAATTTTCTTCAGAATGAGCAGTTATGACAAACAGGGCTGTGGATTTTAATGCTAAGTAAAGGAATGATTACTTTATTCTGGGTTTTGATGTTAACTATGAAACATTTGATGGAACATCTTTCTTTAAGCAAGGAATTAAAACATAATTTCACGGCAGAATACAGTGTAGGCTGGGAAGAAGCATACAAATGTATTTTAGGAAAAGTCTTGTAATTTTACCATCCTTTTTTAAGGTGGATGGAGGATTTAGAATGACGACTTTTTTGCTCAGAAGAGAGATCATTTCTGAAGGCTAGACCAAGTCACGCTTAAGAATGGCCTGAGACCTGTTTGCTTTGAACTTTTTGCTTATCAAATGCCTGTGGCATGCTCGGTTCTCTTTTCCTATGACTGCAACTAAAACTCGGACAAATAAAAAAAAAAGCTGTTCTCTTTTCCAATGACTGCAACTAAAACCAACTTAGAAAGAAAGTTCTAATAACTGTACTTGGTTAACCTTATTCTAAACATGTGTATGTTTAATTTTGTCTCTTTTTCTTCCCCTTCATTTATCTTGCTATATACATCTAGATTGCTTTCTTGGTGTCAAACTTCTACAACATATTTGGTTCTGTTCTTTCAGCATTCAAAAAGGTCTTCTGTGTCAAGTTCCTCCGGTTCATCCTCGGACTCCTCAAGTAGTGATGATGAGGAGAGGGGCTCGAGGAGATCAAAATCTAGGTCCAAAAGAAGGATGAAAGAAAAGAAGCACAAATCAAGAGCCAAATATTCTATCAGCGACAGTGAAGAGACTGGCGGCCCTGTGCGGCTTTCCAGCTTTTTCGGTGGTGCAAAGGATTGACAGTTCAAACTCATCGTGGATTTCTGTAGGTGTTCCTGTTCTGTGTAGGTTTCCTCACTATGAAATAAGGATATTGGTGTTTTTCCCTTTTAGTTGATGAGGCTGCCCCGTTTGTGAAAGTTCATGTCATTAAAGTAGAATGATTTGTGATTCTAGGTGGTCAAGACGTTGTTGTGTATTTTATTGTTACAACCAAACATTTATGAATTGTAGTATCTCCTTTCAGATTGTGTGCGCCTAATGGCTAGAGGATCGTATGTATCTATTGGAACACATCCTCCTGGGATAGAAAGGACTTGATTTTCGGTGTCTTTGGTCTGTGAGTATTTCTGTGTTTGCTGGGGACAGTAATCTTGAGATGCGGAGGTTTACTTCGGGACATGCACAGTTATTGCAGCTCTTCAGAATTCAGCTATGGTGAACACTAGGGATGTAAATTGGGCAGGCTGGACTGAGTTATGTGATAATTTGGGTCTAACTTAAATTCAAAATAGTCCAGCCCAAAGTCAGCCCAAGTTTAACCCAAATTCAGCTCAAATTTGGTCCAAATTCAATAATGAGTGAGTTGGGTTGGACTGGCCCTGTTTATAAATGATTTGTTAGAAGTATTTTGCTTTTTGTATGAATTATTGTAAAAGTCAATACATTAAATTGGGCCAGTCCGTTTTCAGTTCAATTCTGTCCAGATTTAACTAATGTCAATTCAAATTTAACCCAACTCAATTATATAATTTGAGTCAGTCTAATTTTCTTTAATATGGGCTGAGTTGGGTTGGGTCACTGGCTGGCCTGCCCACTTGACATCCCTAGTGAACATCTTCTTACTGAATAAAGAAGAAAGGCTGATAGAAGAAGTTGGTGCTTCACTTCAATTGGGGGTTTTAAGTTTTCTAACTTAATACTTTAGAAAATGTGTTTTTGGCATCGTTGATCTCACTAGCTTATTGCAGCAAGTGTTTCTCCTTGCTCTGTGTTCAAATTTGTGGATATCTTGAAATTGAAGGGTCGAATGGTATGTTGCTAGACCTAAAATTACATTGATGTGTGATCTACCAACCTTAAGCCAGACGATTAGAATATAGCATTAGGCGAAAAATAGAACGTTACCTCTGTCGCACCTTAAACTCTTAGAATACTAAAATACAATGTTCATGCGTTAGATACAATGAGAGCCTTATAATGTAATTGCAATGTGGAGTCACCGTTTAAAATTTTCCTTTACACATTCATGCATTAATAAACATTCAAATGTAATGCTAGCCTTTAAAAAAAAAAAAAAAAAACTAGAATACAAATGCACCATGGACTGTACTTTATTTTGGTCACTTAACACGACACTATACTTATAAGCCTATCGTTGTGTTTATCCGGTTAATGCTTTATTTCGGTGAACAAGAAGAATTTTAATTACCATAAAATTAACGTGTGTTATTAATTAACGTCATATTTTCAAGCATTGCATTTTGTTAGCCCCCTTTATGTAACTATTTATGTACGTTTGCCGTTGTATTTAGTTAAGTTAGGGGCAGGTGGTTGTTTAGATATTTCATTCCCTTTCTAACTAAAATAGGAATGCAGCATCAACTAAACAAAAGATCAATGCCAACCGAGATTGAAAGACCAATGATAATGTTAGGAAATTGAAAAAAAATATTTGATCCACCGAGGTATCATCATCAATCTATAACATGATCAGACACATACACTTCATTCCAAGTATAAAGTGAAAGCAAACTCAGACATGTAAAATCTGAAGAATCCTTTTCTTCAGCCAGACCATAGCCAGATTAGCATTCCCAACACAAATAAAGCAACTACGATTCCAATTACACATCTTCATCCTATTGTTATTTTATATAATTACAGTCCCAATGACCAGGTTAATTGTGGCAACCATTACTTAGCAAATGAATTATAAAACAAGCTGCTAAATGTTTGACAAAGTCAACAACCATTACTCAAGATTGTTATTTGAAACGGGGTTAATTTTACAATAGTTGGGATGTCAAGATCGCATCAAGGCACTCTAGGATCAAAAGATCCACCACCAAACTTTTGGGCATCATCACTGGGAATGCAAGTGGATTGGATCTGGTATGGATCTAAGGTAGATCCATGACCGTATCGTATCTATTAGGTTGTCGATTTAAAAATTTTATCCGTTAATTGTCTTATAAACTAACCATCGATCGGATAATCGAATCTTCGTATATCATACATATTTGATTAGGAAAATTTTATATCCATTATCTCATCCGTTATATATATATCAGCCGTTAACCAACATATAAGCTAATGAACGTAAGATAATCGGGCTATAGGTTACCATTTGCAGCCCTATTCATCACCAACAATACCAATGTCACATCCTCTTAGCTTCCGCAATATCCACGTCTGTATCCTACCCGACACTTGCTCTGCTGCTGCTGGCGATGGAGGAACCAACCCCCGTCACCTCAGTCACCTGTCGGAGGGTGGAGCTGCTGGATGAAGCCTTCCTCTCCCCCTCCCTCTAGGCGGACGTGGCCGGCCGGCAGGCAGCGGCGGAGAGGTCTGCTGAGGATGGCTGGGCTAGGAGGAGGGGGGAGGTTCCTCTCCGCTGCTGGGAGACCGGGTAGGGAGGACCTCCGGTTCGGACGAACCAGAAAGGAGGGAGGAGGGAGGAGGATGGGATAGGCTCGAGCCAGCCGTGTTGAGAAGAAAAGGAGAAGGGGATAGTAGCGGGCTGGGGATTTTGGAGTGGGCCTCGCGGGACGCGTGTCACGCGCGCCTTGGTTACTGCGGGACTAAAGCGCCCGTCCTTTCGTCTCGCTCATATGAAGGAACCTGGCCGTTAAAGCCCTCCCGCCGCGGCGACACGAATACAGCCACTGCGGCGAAAACCCTAGGTGAGCATTCTAGGGTTTTTGGCGCCTCCCAATGGGTTCTGTGAAGAGGAAGAACCCGGATAGCCCATCACAGGGCGCCCTCCTCCCACAGAAGTCGCCCAGGGAGGACAAGCAGCTCCGCATCGACGAGCCGGTGGCTTGCCTCCACGACGTCTCCTACCCGGAGGGCTACGCCCCGCCTCCACGCCGGGCCCCCGCTCCCGGCGGCGGGGAGAAGCCGAAGCCGGCCAAGGAGTTCAGCTTCCAGCTCGACCCGTTCCAGTGCGAGGCCATCAAGTGCCTCGACAATGGCGAATCCGTCATGGTGAGGTCGCGAGCTCCATTTGCTTTGATTCGAGTTGCAGGACATGTGTTCTTGTTGATATGATAACTGTTTGTTAGAAAGAAGACCCATCTTTGATTTTTTTTTTCTTTTGATGTGTAGGTATCTGCGCATACGTCTGCTGGAAAGACGGTCGTGGCGCTGTACGCAATCGCCATGTCGCTTCGGGACAACCAGCGGGTCATCTATACTTCCCCAATTAAGGCGCTCAGCAACCAGAAGTATAGGGAATTCAAAGAGGAGTTCTCTGATGTGGGGCTCATGACGGGGGATGTGACCATCGAGCCCAATGCTTCTTGCTTGGTGAGAGTTAGAAATTTGCCATCCTTTGATGTTTGTTTTTGCGTTCTTTTTAATTGCCGTGTGATTTATTAGGGGGTTGCTTGGTTAACGTGAGACAATGTAAAATATCTGTTTTGAAATCGCTAGTTTTAGAACCGGAGAGAGCTGAATCTGCGGTTCTAAAATCATCGATCTAAAATCTCTTGTTTGGTTTTCGGTGGTTCTAGACTGAAAATCAAGAACCAGATAAGAAGACCGCCACATGGGTCAACGTGATTTTGAAACTCAGTAACTTAAGGCACTCCAGATGTTAGGGAAACATCTATAATAACATACAGCACTCCAAACATAAGGAAAAGAAACCAAACAACCTAGATGAATGTGCGGATGTTGATGGTACAGTGGATTTCAGGTCATGACGACGGAGATTTGGCGTAGTATGCAGTACAAGGGTTCTGAGATTATGAGGGAGGTAGCTTGGATCATCTTTGATGAGGTGCACTACATGCGCGACAGAGAAAGAGGTGTTGTTTGGGAAGAGAGTATCGTTATGGCTCCGAAGAATTCACGCTTCGTCTTTCTTTCTGCGACCGTGCCCAATGCCAAGGAGTTTGCCGATTGGGTTGCAAAGGTAAGCCATCTTGCTGTTCGACATGTTCTCATCACTTTGTTTGGTTGCTTGTAATTTCTCTTCCCTTCTTGCCTGAGTTCAGATGCATTGTGGGCTCCAAAACATCTTATCAAGCTATAGTAGGTGCACAAATGCATGATGAGATTGATAGAAAAGTATGCTTAACCTGTATTTTACGTACTACAGGTGCACCAACAGCCTTGCCATATCGTTTATACTGATTATCGACCCACTCCTCTTCAACATTATATCTTTCCATCTGGAGGTGATGGGCTATACTTGGTGGTGGATGAAAAAGGAAAGTTTCGAGAGGAAAGCTTCCAAAAAGCTTTGAATGCCCTGGTTCCCGCCGGTGACGGGAACAAGAAAAAAGAAAATGGGAAATGGCAAAAGGGGTTGCTGGCAGGCAGGCCAAGTGAGGAAAGCGATATCTTCAAAATAGTGAAGATGATAATCCAGCGGCAGTATGATCCTGTGATACTTTTTAGCTTCAGCAAAAGGGAATGTGAACTTCTTGCAATGCAGGTAATGTTACCATATGTATGTGCTCTTTAGTATTTAGATTTGAAATGTAAACTGATTACTGCTTTGAGAATCTGAACATTGATATTAGTGCATAATAATTCATAGCTATTAGACCCATTTTGTTATCCCATCGTCCCTCAGAAACTTGATGAGCTGATGTGTCCATTATTGCTATGGTCCTGCCTCTTTGGCATTGGCAGTATATGCTGGAACAAATCTGCTTTGAAATATTTTATGGTTAAACTCAGGTGCTTCATTTTCCGTTGAAACATGATGACATATATAACACCGAATAAATCATATTAATGTAAGTACTATCCAGGATAGAGAGACTACCGAGCTCGGAATATTTACGAATAATAGAGCACAATAAGCCCTATCCAGGACAACCTCATTATATGAACAAATAACTGAGCTACATCGAACATATTTGTTTGTCCACCTTTAGGGATAAAATCAATTCAGTTCATCTACTCAACTTATTCATCACAGTTAGTAATAAAGTTAATATACTGGATAGAGACACCAACCTCGGAATATTTACAAATAACAGAGCTAGGTAAGAACTATACAGGATAGAAACAACTAATAACCGAGCTCGATAAGACAGGATAGAGACAACTGAGCTCGATAAGACAGGATAGAGACAACTAATAACTGAGCTTGATAAGACAACCTTATAATAGAATGCAAGTTATTAGCGAGTAAGCAAAGGATGCTGGCCGTTGGGGGCCAGCGCACACACACACTTGTTAATCAAGCTGCAGGGAAGGACAAAAATATGTTCTTTCTGTACTGCTTCTGCAGGGCAAACTTCCAAATCCTCTCTTTTCTGGAAGTTAGGGAAGACCCATCCCAACTACGCAAATAGAGTTCATAAGTGTGATCGCATCTCTCTAAGCTTTTCCTAGCAGCAGCTTCCGTAATGTAGAACAGCAGGCTTTTTAAGTATACTTTGGCATTTTGATGCAGAGTGTCCCAACTATCTTGTCTTTATGGTTGGCTGGGCTAGTTGAAGTATTGAGATGATGCCCTTACTTAAGATGTTGGTACATGATAGGGTCTGGTTTTCAATTCTGCACAAAGAAACAATAAGCCTACTTAGAACCTCCTCAGCAATGATGAAGAGACTAGGTGCAAGGGGGTCTCCCTGTTGCGGACCCCTTGACTTGAAAAAAACCACCCATAGACCCTCTGAAAGTGAACAATGCCTAAAAGGATATCAATGACATGTCTTGGTAACTTTTGTTGCAGTAGTTGCTTCTGTAGCATCATCATCCATTTAAAGAAAAGCTAAACTTTTATTTTTTTCTAGATTGTGTGACCCCAAAAAATTAGGAGGAAAAAAACACGTCATAGCAAGAAGAGTTATCAAACTATCCTTTGTTGGTTTTCTGCTTAAAGAGGAGATACATTTTCATAATAAGTTGTTACAATTGAACTTAGTTGCTTTGGCTCAAAGGACGCAAGAACAAGGAGAAGATAATGGTTGATGTTTTATTAGTTGTTTGCTTTCTCTTTTTGTAGATGGCAAAAATGGATTTAAATGAGGACGATGAGAAAGTGAATATAGAAACCATCTTCTGGAGTGCAATGGATATTCTTTCGGATGATGACAAGAAGCTTCCTCAGGCAAGGCTTATCAATTTTATTTTTATCTGCATGATAAGTTATTCCTGGATCTCGTTCATAGGCATTTTGTGCTCATGTAATACGGGGTTGTTTAATGATCCTAGCATTCTCACTAGTGAATTTACATAAATTTGTTTCTATTCTGCTTTTATTGACAGCCCATTGCTCTCTGCTTCGCTTTAGTGATGAATGTGTACACATGCATGTATGCATGCATTTTGCCAGGCAGAGCACACATATCTATCAGAAAATTGGCCGAACGCTGGATTTCAGAAAATTGTCTTAGGTCCTGTGAACCTGATCCATCTTGTATGAGTCAGTGGGATTTGGACATATCAAGGGGCCACATCTTGATGCTGCATGTAGCTCATGTGAACTTTTCCTCCATGGAAACTGAAAATAGATAATATGATATGAACTGTCAACAAAAAATGATGGGGATGAAACTGAGTGCATTGTGAGTTATGTGACTCTTGCATTTAGCTAGAGTTGCTACAGCTACTGAATTCTTTTCATATAGTATGCAAATTTATTCATAAAGGTTTTAAAGATAAAAGATCTTTCCTACTTGACTGATTTAATGCATATCTAGTTTCAACATTAAATTTGCACCAGAGCTAACATATGTGAATCAATTTATGTACTTCATAATCGTTGTATCGCCACTTCAGGTCTCAAATATGTTACCGCTGTTGAAACGGGGGATCGGTGTGCACCATTCTGGTCTGCTTCCAATTCTGAAGGAAGTTATTGAAATACTTTTTCAAGAAGGTTTGATAAAGGTGGGTAGCAACTGACATCTTCTCATTGTCATGTCAGTTCACTGATTGCTTTTTTGACACAATCTATGGAATTATTCTGTTGATAATTTATCAATACATTTTATATTGCTTTTTAGAAGAAACTTTATCAAGCAAAGCAGGAAAATACAAAAGAAGCTACTTTAATACCCAGAAAACATCATAGCATACCTTGTACATCAGTGGCACTGAACCAGGAAGATGGTAATCATCTCATCTCAAAAAGTTTGATGATTCCATCCACATAAAATTTTCAAGTTTCATTTGATTGACCAAAGCCATTGTTTTCAAGTCCGTGTCTTCCTTAGATCCTTAACTTTGATAGAACATGTAACAACCCTATGCTCACTGTAACAGGCTGAGCTTAGTGCAGTTGGTACTGGGTAGAGGGTTGGAAGGGAGTACCCAGGGTTCGAACCTGGGTGGGGTGTTTATTTCTAGTTTATGTGAACTGTGCCCTGCCACTATAGCAGGGACCCTTAAAAAAACACCCTATTTTCACTGTACGCTTCTTGTGTCATCACTGTCTTGTCTTTTCAGGAACTATCTTCCCTTCTCTATATAAAGACCTGCGTAAAAGATTATGTGGGGTCTGCAACCACGTATCATCAAACACCTAATGTTTCCTATCCTTTAGCTGAACAAAGCATTTTCCTACACTCTAGCAATTTGGTGAAAAGCATTTGAAATAGATTCCCCTTTATCAGCCATGGATTGCTGAACTTTTGGCTGTGCTGAGGGCGGATGCTGCATCTGCTAAAATCCTTGGACCATGCTGCCTACCTTGTGGAGAGGCAAATGACCTTTATTCTGGACCCCTATGTATGGACTCTGGACACCTAGTGCTTGTTGACAAGGAGAATCGAACTCACAACCTCATAGACGAACACAAATGCTTTACCATTCAACCCACTCATTCAGGGCCTTCCTTAGTATTGCCTGTTTAGTATATTTTGTTTTTTGAAAGTGGAACATACAGTTAGGTACTACAAATTTATTCAGTAAAAAAATCAAGAAAGTTTATTGTCTCTTATTGACATTACAGCATGGAAAGCAGAGATGGATAGGCTATCAAGATCAGTAAGGGCTTATCCTGATCTAGATTTAATCGGGGATCGGATCAGAATCGGCTTAATAATGTTAAATAATATTTTAAAAATTAGGTGAAAATAAAAATAATAAATAAATAAATTGTATTCAAGAAACATCATATCTTTGTGGGAGGACACATTCATGAAGCCTATGGCCTAATTTTTTAGCTTCTGCAAGTTTGGGTAGAAAAACAAATAGGGATTGTTTTCTCCCTTAGAGTTGGATTGGGCATGCCTGATTTTGATCCAGATTGGACATATGGAGAAGAAGCTCACAAAAACTTCCAGATTGGAAATATTTTGGTCCAGCAAAACTCCCAGAATCAGTCCTATTCATTCACTTCTTGCTGTGTGTTGTGTGTAATTGCAAATAGAAATGGATTGTTAGATGTGGAAACACCTGTTTCAATTTCCTATTATAATTATTGAAGATCCTATTTATGTCTCCTATAACTTATCTGATGCATATTATCAGAGTTCTATATCCATTTTCAGAGTCGGAAATGGGTCAGATAAACAGCAATCTAGTATCCATTTATAGGCATAGCCCTACTTTTCACCTAAAAGTTATTTGAAAAATGTGGTTGCCAGTCTATGTGAGTCATTATTGCCCCCTGGAGCTGGTTATTTTTGTACACTCTTTGGGTCTACTCCTGGTTTGAGTTACTGGCATACTATCGTGGTAGATGTAAATAGCAGATGTATTTTGAGTGCATGCAGAATGTATTCTCACCAATTTTGCTTCACTGCTGCATCTTAAAGGGTTGGTCAAAATTGAAAAGCTCTATTGTAGTGTTTGTTTGCCACAGAAACCTTCAGCATAGGACTGAACATGCCTGCAAAGACTGTAGTGTTCACAAATATGCGAAAGTTTGATGGTGATAAATTCAGATGGATATCAAGCGGAGAATATATACAGATGAGTGGCCGTGCTGGCCGTCGAGGTATCGATGAGCGTGGAATCTGCATTCTAATGGTCGATGAGAAAATGGAACCATCCACTGCTAAAATGATGTTAAAAGGGGGTGCTGATTGTTTAAATAGGTATGCATCTTTATTGCTCATTAGAATGTAAGGCCTATTAGCAAAGCAATAAAGCTTATTAGCACAGCAACATTGCACTATTCTTCATTGCCATTATTTGTAGTGTTACCTCTTTGGTGGAGAAAGCCGCATCCACTCCTTTTCAGCTGATTAATTATAAACTGAAAGTATGCAGTATCACTTTTATATCTAAGAGAATGAAATGTTTAATCAAGTCTGAAGGAACTTTGAATGTGTGTGCCTTCTTTTTTAATGGTTAATGCCCGATCTGACTTCATCCTAGAAAAGGGGAGGTGTGTGTCCTCATCATAAGCTTATCACATCAATTTGGATCAGGTAGACCCAATGAACCATCAAAGGATTTTGCAAAGGTTTTTCTGCCTGGCTATCTGCCTGAATAACTGTTGAGAAGGTGGTGCCATCTATTTGGTTAAAAAATCTTCCAACAGTAGTGACGCTGAGTAGGATCGGATGTTATGGTTTTTGGTGAAAGCAGGATTTCTCCTCCACTTTGGTTGTACTACCACTCTTATTTTCAATAAAATTGGTGGTGCAAGCCAGAGCTTCTTTTGAAAGGAAAAACTTAAATAAAATGATAAAAGGAATGAAAAAGATTAGTGAACCAAAATGAAATTGAAAAATTGGTGGCAGTTTGTGTCTCTTCCTCACTGTTTGCATGCATGATGTTTTGAAGTGGACGGATTGAATCAAACTTATATCTGGTGGCAAATTATTTTTTTCACTTCCTCTTTCTTTTGCAATACTGTTTATCTTGTAACAAGAAATATGGCCCTTTGCTTCCTTACAAGAAGAACACGCTTGTTTGATTTGCCACAGTGTGTGGCCATTGAGTTCCTTTGGGATGGCATTAATTGTTTGAGTATTTTAATTCACTACAATCTTTGCCA
The DNA here is from genome assembly GCA_030544215.1 of Zantedeschia hybrid cultivar. Lineage (NCBI taxonomy): Eukaryota > Viridiplantae > Streptophyta > Magnoliopsida > Alismatales > Araceae > Zantedeschia > Zantedeschia hybrid cultivar. Next base: position 45,144,295 of record JARZZO010000013.1, on the reverse strand, counting down.
TCAGTGGAAGGGGGTATCAATGTTTCCTGAGAGTGTTGCTATTTGTAAATTTAATATTTCTGGATATTAGTATGACAGCTACTGCTGCTCAAGACAGTTCTTTAGTAATATTCATTTTATGATGGATATGCTCACCTAATTCATATACACCCAGTGCCTTCCACCTGAGTTACAATATGCTGTTAAATCAAATACGCTGTGAAGATGGTGATCCAGAGAATCTCCTCAGGCATTCATTTTATCAATTTCAAGCTGATCGTGCACTTCCTGATCTTGAGGTTGGTTGACATCCATTGAACTCTGTGTGGTCCTGCTTTATCATTTTACCTCCAACATTTCTCTTTCCATTTTGTCCACAGAAACAAGCAAAACTTCTGAAGGAAGAAAGGGATTCTATTGTGATTGAAGAAGAGGATAGTCTGAGAGACTACTATGATGCCTTGCAGCAACATAAAAGCCTAAAGGATGAAGTCCGCAATATTGTGCTCTCTCCGAAGTATTGTTTACGTTTCTTGCAGCCCGGCAGGCTTGTGTGCATCCGATGCACTAATGATGAGACAGCCGCCACATTGTCTGTTGAAGAGCAGGTTTCATGGGGACTGATAATTAATTTTGAAAAAGTAAAAAGCCTTACTGAAGGTAAAGGTAACTTAATTTGGTTCTTGGAGTGGTATTCATTTGTGAAAAAAACTAAGCACGTGACAAAAACCAAATAATTATCTGGTCTGTTCTCATTTTGTTAGTTAAATAGTATCCTTCATTGTTCATATGGTGAAATCTTAACTCTTTTTATAGTCTTTTCTTACAAACTTCTCTCTGTTGATGCAGGCGGAAGACCTGAAGATGCCGATTATATTGTACACGTTCTTGCCAGATGTGTTGTGAACAAGGACATAGGGGTGAAGAAATCAATCAAGGTTGTTCCTCTGAATGAGGATGGAGAACCTATTGTTGTTTCATTACCTCTGTCTCGGGTAAAATATCCACATTATTACGAAATTCTGTTTGTGTTGTACATATAGCACACTTGCACCTGGCTTCCCCTTGTGCAACTAGGCTCTTCTCTTATTATTTTTATGCTTATGATCAAATTACATATTAATTTGGATCTTTTTAATCTTCTGTCTGTTTCTTTATCCCCTTAAAACAGATAGATAGCTTGAGCAGTATCTGTATTCACATACCAAAGGATCTTTTGCCACTGGAGTCTAGGGAAAACACTCTGAAAAAGGTTTCTGAAGCATATTTAAGGTTCCAGAAAGATGGGATGCATCCACTAGATCCTGAAGATGACATGGGAGTGAGCCCCCTGTTATAGACGCTTTTGTCTTTCTCTCATCTAATCTCGATTATCACCTTGTGACTATGTGCTTTATCTTCATTGTTATGTAATCATCTTCCCCTTTGTTTACATATCCAGATTCAGTCTAAGTCATACAAAAAGATTGTTAGGAGGATAGAGGCTTTAGAAAACTTGTTTGAAAGACATGAGGTACGAAAGTTACCTTTTATTCAACAGAAGCTCAAGCTTTTGCATGCTAAGCAAGAATTGACTGCCAAAATCAAGTCCCTTAAAAAGACAATGCATGCATCTACAGCACTAGCGTTCAAAGATGAACTCAAGGCACGGAAGCGGGTTCTCCGTAGGTTGGGGTAATGCATCTTTAGACTTTTTCAGTTTGAGCTGAAGCAGATTTTTTATGTGACTTGCTAGTGTGCTCTAGAATCTTGTTTCCCATGAGTGGTGTTTTCCTTTTGTTGATTTTCATGTCAAAATCTTGTTGTGTACATACACATCTAACAACAATGACAAAAAGATAAGGGAATCATTTGCATGCACCATGCGGATTGATTCAGTGCCCATTTGAAATTATACTTTCCTCCATCATTGGAATTCTTTCATCTCTGCTTTTAGAATGATAAATTCTAAGGTGGCGTTTGGGACCAGCCCTTCGGGTGACTCTGATCATTGGAATCACCCGACAGGGTGGTATGTATTTCCAAATGAGGGCTGGCTGCATCGGGCTTCTTACTATTGAATTCCTAAAATGAGGTGAGAGGTAGACTGAATGACACTCCGGCAATTTTTTTCCGGAAAAGCTGGCTCAGGTGAGCTTCCATGGAGGGAAGCCACTTTCTTCAGGGAATTTCCTTTCATGCCCCAGGCAGCAGTTGTCGTCTTTTCTTCTAGAAAAGCTGGCTCAGGTGGGCATGTCTGTGAATGAGCGCTGGAATATCCATTTAACTCTCAAACTTCCCAAATTAGATTTCTATCATCCAACGGCGTCATTAGAAATCTATAGACTCTGACATACCTCTTCAAAAACTAATTGAAAAATCACTCATTCTTCAACAGGTTCCCAAACTATTCCCAAGGCTGTAAACAGGTCGGAGAGGGAAATGAAAATAGGTGTTTCCACTTCATTTCCTACATGCAATATCGGAAGTGAAAGTAGAAAGAGAAATGCTTGTTTCCATTTCCTCATCCATTTCCTATTTGGAAGCGGAGATGGAATCATGGAAGTATCCATTTCTGTTTCTTTCTCGCACACATTTGACACTCGCAAATGGCATGTAAGATGATGCCTAGTACAAGTTGCATGGAACGTGCATTGCTGCCTCTCGTGCAAATATATAATGCATGCATTGTGATCTCCATTACACTGGTGCGTGTGACGCACACATCAGGCTAGGATAGTGACCATGTTGTTTAGTGTCACATCAGACAAAGGTAAGAGGTAATGTCCTAACCCCTTTAAAAGTACTGCCCTTTATTTATTGGTAGCCAAGCCATCTAGATTGAGGCTACAGGTTCAAGTCCATGAAAGAGAAAACTATGATTAATAATATATTATCAAAGCTTATATCAGAAGGCGGATGCAGAAATGAGTGTTTCTGCCTCTTCATCCAATTTCTTATTAGAAAGTTCGAATTTGGAAGCACGTGTATCGGAAAGAGAAACCCCCCCCCCAAAAAAAATAAAAGAAAAAAAGGAACTTTTATTTGTGCATTTCTGCATCCATTTTCAAAACATTGGGAACAGATCGGAAATCATAGAGCACCATTTACAGCCCCAAGAGACTCTTAACATTTAGAACAGAATGTAGTTATGAGTGATCATTCTTTTTGCATATCTTCTATTGTGTTGGTAGACATACCGATTATGTAACATGGCTGTTAAACTGTGTACATTAATTTCTTCTGTTTTATACTTTTATTTAATGAACTATGGTTGTGTCACACTCCAAAAGAAAGGAACATTTGATATTCAGGAACTGGACTAGGAATACTGGTCCGACATAAGTCGTGAGCTACCAAGTTCAGCATTTATTTGCTTTGCATTTCTGCTTGTACTTCAATTGTGTTTTATTAGCTTTGCATTCTGCTTGTACCTCTCGTCGTTTATTTGCTTTGAATTTCTGCTTGTACCTCTATTATCTCTGTTGGCAACTTCTGCATTCACTTACTGGCGGACAAGTATTTTGCCATTACGGTGGCATATGATCCACTGAGTTAATGCATCACATACCTGTATCGGAATTTAAGGACTACTTTCATTCTCTAGAAACAGCCTTAAAAGTTGGAACATTGAGTGACCAATATCCAGTTCCGTGTGTCATTGTCATTTACTCATCACAAATAAACAAGAGTCAAGGAGAAAGATGTTTTTAAATGTGGATAGTACCACTTTATTAATAAGAAAAGCTGAAATATACAATTGAGTAGGGAAGACAACAAAATTCCCTTCCTATACAAACACCAATATGGTGAAATCCACAATCAAGTCTCCTCCAAAAGACAAAGTAAGGAGGAATAACCATTATCCATATTACAAGTAACCCTAGCCCACCCTTTCACTTTGTCACAAACAAAAGAGAAAATCCTGTGCGGGGTCGCCACCTCCCGCCTAAAAATTCTGCTATTGCATTCCTCCCAAAGCGCCCCAATGGTAGCATGGAGGATCATCCACCACAGCCTCCTGTCCTGCTTCCTTGGCCAAGGTCTCCCCCATGAACAAAAAAGGTTCTCCTCTGAAGTCCACTGTGTGAACCCAACTTGGAAGTGAGAGCACAGCAGTTGCCACACTTCCAATGCAACACGTGGTGAACAAATGGTCCCTAGCCGCCGCCTTCGAAGCGCATAGGCAGCACCCTGCTGGGAAATCCTCCAGGAAGTGCACCAATCTGTCACATGTGGGTAGTCTATTAAGGGAGACCCTCCACATGAGCACCTGCACCTCGGGGGGACTTATGACTCCCAAACTGAGGTGTAATGGGCATATTTGATAACCCCATCAGCAATAAAGTAGGCAGATTTAACAGAGTGAACGCCGTCCTTTTCCCATGTCCATTTCAATGATCTGCTGCCGAAGGGTCTGGTTGGAAGGGCTGCAGCCGCTGAAGCATCAACAATAGCTCCCTCAACTCTTCTTCCCTCAAGTTCCTTTGAAACAGAGGGCACCACGAGGTCTGTGAGAGGGCTCCCTCAGCTACGTGAGAAACCAAGGCAGATTGCTGGAACGGAATATCAAACAACTGTGGGAAGCAGAATCGCTGTGGCTGAGAGATACACCAGCTATCCTCCCAAAATAGTGTGCTCCTGCCATTACCCACCACTCTGAAAGAAACTGCCTTAACTACATCCGCACTGCATGGAATGCCCTTCCACAGTGGTGAAACATTATATGTAGTGTGCAAAAGGAATTCCCACTGCCTAGAATGAGAGTAGTACTTCTGAGATATGGCATCCTTCCACAGCCCTAAGTAACTGTTCACCACTCTCCACAGCCATTTAGACAAAAGGGGCACATTAGAGGATAAGATGTCCTTCATCCCCAAGCCTCCATTCTCCTTGGGTCTAGTCTACAGATTCTGCTCCAACTGACATCAAAGTGACCCCTCTTGGGCTCCTCCAATCCATGCTAAAAGAATCGGGCTCGGATGGAGTCCAACCTCTTAGAAACTGAGGCAGGGATCTTGAAGATGGAAATGTAGTAAGTAGGGAGGCTATTCAAGACCGACCTGCACAAAGTCATTCGCCCACCGTAGGAGAGTAGCCTCCCCTTCCACCCTGAAAGCCTCCGATCAAACCTCTGCACCACCGTCTCCCAATCTCTACATCGAAGAGACCCTGGGGTTAGAGGCATCCCCAGATAGGAGACTGGGAACTTGCCCTTTGACAGCCCAGAATGAAAGTAGCTCTCCTCCACTCTGAGTCACTCACATAAGACCTTGTGGAAATTGACTGCGAGTCCAGAAACCTCCCTGATCAGCTGCAAGATAAGTCTAGCTTCAAAGAGCTTATCCTTCTCAGCAGATAAGAAAAGAATGATATCATCTACATACTGAAGATGGGTGTCAAGACCTCCCTGCTTGGATACCTGAAACCCTGAAATGAGCCCTGCTGCCTCTGCTCTATCCAAGCATCTATTCAGGATATCTCAGCAGGGAGGTCGTGTTAGCCTGCTGAGATATCATCAAGGAGAAAGATGGTTAGCCAAATTGAAATTCTAATTAAAACTAGAGTTTGCTTGAGCAAGTTAAATTGAAATGATCATGCCGATTATCATCTGGAAAATTTTCAACTAATCTGCGACTGTTTCTCATGTTTCTGTACCCTCTTTTGATCCTTAGTTCTTTGGCTGCAGATACATAAGCACTGAGGATGTTGTGGAGCTGAAGGGTAAGGTAGCTTGCGAAATCACTAGTGCAGATGAACTGACATTGACAGAACTCATGTTCAGTGGAGTCTTGAAGGATGCAACTGTAGAGGAGATGGTGGCCCTTCTATCCTGTTTTGTTTGGCAAGAGAAGCTAAATGATGCCCAGAAGCCCAGGGAATCACTGGATCTTCTCTTCTCTCAACTGCAAGAGACCGCTAGGAGGGTTGCAAATGTTCAGCTTGATTGCAAGGTACCTGATATTTGTCTATTAGTACCCCTTTTTCTAGCTTATCATTACAAGAGAAGCTTTTTATCATGTGTCGATATTTTTAGTCTACTGAATTGTTTGTTCATAAATGTGCATCCAAGTTGTTTCTGGTAAAGAATATGACCATCTAAAATTAATGTCTTGTCACATTGTATGAGGATTCAGTTCGTTCCTAACACCATAACGAATATCTTGAAGATGATGAGTTCCATTTGGGCAGCAGTCAAGTACATTGATTTCAGCACCAAATGAGTGTGAAACACACGCACAAGGGAGAGAGGAATGTTGTGCCCTCAGCTCATTATCCTGAAATTGCAAGGCTAATATGGTGCTATGTATGGATGTAGATGTAGGTACAGGCAATCATTGCTATCGTATGGTTATCTATTACTCCAATTCCTCTGATTCTCTTAATGCTAGAGTAGCATGTCATTTATGCTTGCCTTCCTCTTTCACATATGATAGGGTAGTTACTCTGTTTCTCCAAACCACTGCTCTGCTGTGGAAACGCTATGTCACCTTCACTTTATCTGAGGAAAGTTTTGAAGTATAATTTCATTTCAAAGGTTCAAAGGTGTATTTTTACTCCATGTTAAGTGTATTCTTGAAGCAAGGCATTAAATGGGACGGAGGGTGTACGATATATGGTTGTGGTGCCATGTGGCTATCTTTTATGATATCTGTCCATTTATTATTAATATCAGGAACAAATGAAAATTTGCCCAGCAGTAGTTTTTTTAATTTAGAATGATGCTATTATGTAGAAATCCTTTCTAATGGCTTTGCATCAGTTGATGACAACAATTGTATGGAAACACAGACCCGGTTGGTTAGACTTTTAGCCAATTCCTAAGTTGGTAGCGATTCAAAATAATCAAGAGCTCAGTCTTCTGTTTGTCAAATTGATAGGTCCAAGTTGATGTGGAGAATTTTGTCAAGTCATTCCGTCCAGATATCATGGAAGCTGTGTATGCGTGGGCCAAAGGTTCAAAATTTTATGCAATCATGGAAATTACACAAGTTTTTGAAGGTAGTCTCATCAGAGCTATCAGAAGGTTGGAGGAGATATTGCAGCAGCTTATCATGGCATCAAAATCCATTGGAGAAACAGAGCTTGAGTCAAAATTTGAAGAGGCTGTAGCAAAGATCAAGAGGGATATTGTATTTGCTGCATCTCTATATTTGTAGACGAAGTATCTTAATTCTTCACCCTCGCTACTGTTCTCTACAGTGAACGTCAAGAGTTCACATCAATTCTCAGATCTCTGTTGTGGATTTTCAAGAGCAAACAGCAAGCTTGAGGAAATTGTCAACAGTAGCGACATGAGGATGTCAAATTGGTGGTGCAGTTATTCTCGGAAGGTTGAAAGGTTATGTCAAGAACAATGGTCAGTGAAGGTATAGGAATTGTGATTGTAACATAATGCCTGACAGGAAAGAAAAATCCAAAGTTAATTTATGTAGGCTGGAGTCAGGTTATGAATCATGATTCACTGATGTATTCTTTTATTTTTGAGAAAACCTGACGTTATGCATTCAGGAAAGTTGTATCATAATGTCTTCTGGTCTTGTTTGTCAATTAACTTTATTCAATCTTGATAATGGTCAGTAGAGTGTGCTTCAAATCTAGTATCAATATCCCCTTTCCTGCCTTAACCGCCATTCGCATGCAGCTACTGGAAATTGGTACGAGCACATAAAGCCTGGTAAGTTGCCACAAGTGAACTGTGCAACGAAGCATGACAGCAGGTCATGGTTTGGCAGTGGGCCACCTGCGCATCAGACTCTGATATCAGTCCCATTTGGTATCCCAATTTAAGGTGAGAGACGGCATTCTTTTCTTGACATTTTGAAGGGAAACGTGCCCTGTTTAGGGACACCGCTCTGCTTTTCCATTAAAAAGGAAAAAAGAAATTGAGCTAAGCTGAGTGTTCAGCTCAGCTCAAGGGCTTCTTGAATAGCTCAGAACACGGATCATATCCCGAGGTGGACTCCTGGAATGGGACTGTACTCGAGTAATGAAAGGATCCTACTCCCCATTAGTATGCTAAAATGTTTGGCCGGAGTAGCACATTTTATGACATTTTAGAATACATCCTGAAAGTGTCAAAAATATGCCCCTCCCATAACATGTTAGTCGTTGGACGTTCACTTCTTAAATGGCAGTGAGTCCCCGTATGTTCAAATTGCTTTTGGCGTCAACAAGCCAAAGTCCCTCGCACACCCATCCCTCGCTTGTTGCTGTCATCATATGAGGACTCGTTGCCGAATACACCTGGAGGATACATGTTTATTACCAGATAAATGAGGAGAATATATATTCTTCAAAAAATTTAAGGCAGTACCGTGCCATTTAAGGCGAACAAAATCTATGTAAGTGAATAAAAGCATCCAACCTTCCAGTGGCATCAAAGTTCCTCTTTAGCTTTGCCAAATGTGACAATTTGTTACAAAACTAGAGCTTTTTTTTTAGGGAGATAAAACTAGAGCTTGTAGGAGATTAGGAAGAGGGCAAGGCTTGAGAAGAATGGTATGTGCATGCTTGAGGAACATTTAGCGGATCCTATTCTCTTTAGAACCACAGAGCGAGCATGTACGGATGCAAATGATAACCAATATCCTGATTATTCGACCAATTATTAATTTAGAGGTCAATTAACAGAGTCTTTCGAGACCATTATTCAGAGGATGCGGTGCAAAAGGAATTTGATTATCCAACTGATTATTAGGTTAAAGATAAGTTAATAAATAATCTTTTTAAATTAATAACATAATACGATTACAGACGTACCTTAGATCCACACTAAATTCAACCCATTTGCATCCCTGCGAGCATGGGAGCCGGTGTGAAAACAAGATAGGTGCAACTTAGTTTATCAAAAAATTTCCTTGGTAAGTAAGAACAAGAAGAGAGAGAGAGAGTATGTTTGAGGGCAGAAATGGTACAGAAAATGAGATAATCCTACTTCTGTGGTCTCAACAATCTACGCCCATTGAGATGTAAATCCCAAGTATGCATCTGGAACTCTAGTCTCTAGATGCCTATAAAGTTCCTTAAGCAACGTTTACTCTGAAAACATGACTGTGGAACAGAGCCGGAGGGGAGATCCTATACCATTTAATATCTAGTTTATATACCATACGAACGATCTCTTCATCGCTCAATCGCTTAAAGTATCTTTTGGACAACCGTCCTGCCTGTCTCCGGATAAAACTCTACACACGCCAAGAAGTGAAATTCTTTGTAAGCCGACGCAGATGCCAACATCCAGAATGGAAAAAGAATACAACCAAAAGTTTTAGTTGCTTCCAATATTCTGAGAAAATTGTCAGGTCATTGTGGTGTTTCAATGATGGGCTCGCTGGTGGGTTCAGTGATGGGTTTCTTGGGGGGTTCACTGATGGGTTTCCCCCTCTCTCTCAGTTGGGCCATGGCTTCCTTCATGGCTTCCCTTCTCTTCTTGCTGGCAAGAACTTTTGCCTGCACACCACTTACATTTGGATCTTTCTTCTCTGTCGGGGGAGGCGGCGGTGGCCGCCTAGCCGCGGCGTTGGCTTCTCCACCATGTATGGCACAACCAAGTCCTGCTCCAACCAGACCATAGATGAATGTCCTGCACCATCAGCATCTGAAATGAATGAGGATTTTCTTTCCGTTTTAAGATCTCACTATAATGCTATTGTCTTCAAAAAATCCAGTTGAGAAAAAGAAAGACCACAGCTCTGCGTAGAGGTAGACCGGGGAGACCTGTCATGCGCAGAGCGACCATTACCTCTAAACCCCTTAGTTGGAAGCCAATAGCCTTAACTTCCTACTCCTCTTTAGATTGGTACGTTCAGGCAAAAGAAACTACCCAACCACAAACGTGGAAAACTAAAATTTGAAGTGATAGTAGATTCTTTTAACATACAAAATATAAAAATCAATGAAATATCAACTAACAACTACTATTTACTGACTGCTACCAGTGGTAACGTTGAAATGACCACTGCAGCTCATATAGTAAGACCAATTACAAATAAAAGAGACATTTAGGTTTCTAAACTTTGATGTGAGATCTTCCAGATTTCATGTGCTCTCAAACATAAGTAGGAATGTATTTAGTACTTATTTTATTTGATCAAATAACTGATTCACCCTACTCAATGCAAGCAGGAATATGTGAGTTCAAAAAATGAGGTCCAGGAAATATACTTTCTTAGCAAAATGCACAGCAGCCAATCGAATTAAAGGACTGGAACTAGCAATGGCGAGGAGCAACCCAGGTTCTAAACTGCATCAATGTGATCTCACCCTTGGGATCAAACCCACAAGTACCACAAAGGGAAGCGTACGTACGTACCTTCGCTGGTGGAGAATACCGATGCTTGTGGCGTGTTGCTGCAGGCCAGGATGAGGGGCAGGCTTGCTGCCGAGTCCTACCACGGCTGGCGGGGAAGAGTGGTGGTGCTTCCTCGCAGGAGAGGGTGTTGGCGCGGCGGCGGGATGGGGAGCCAACGCCTGAGCCATGACTGCGACCACCACCCGCAGAAGGTACGTGTCTCCACTCTCTTGAGATCAGACGTGGTTTTTATGATGAGACCGAGGTGGTGGTCCTCTCCCACGTCAGGATTTGGATAACATTTCGTCCAGGGGTGTGGGTAGTGGCCTCCCATTGGGCAGGTTCAAAGATAAGGTTCTCCTTCGTCGCACCGTTGCTGCCGCGGCTATCCCTAGTTAGTTGCTGCTCCACGTTTTTAAATTTCTCAGTCAAAATGTGCCGTGCCTAGTGTTAAAAAAGCTGACAAGTTGTCGTTTCTTCTCAGCCTAAAATTTCCTCCCTCAAAATGCGCTTTTACCGAAGATTACGAAGGGCCAGATGCATTTGTACCTCTAGCATTCTCCGGTAATATGCGTTCACTTGGGGGGCAAGCGTTCAACTTTCTGTAGAGTACAATATCCTTCCAAAAAAATCCTGCAAACCAAGTGCACAGCCATCTTTCTGCATGGCATGGCATAGCATTTTTCGGTTTTGTTAAAAAAACGGAGAACAGGTTTTTACTTACGCGGGGAAGAAGCACGTTTCTATATGGGTACATATCACCGTACACGACATGAGTTCCTTGGCCTCCTTTTTTTACCAATAACATGAGTTCCTTGACGGTTCCAATTTAACTGGGAGAGAAATATGTGAAATCCCCCCAACATTGTAGCGTATAAAACATACCAGCCGATCTTCCTTGTCTGAAAGATTAATACAAGAAGGAATACTCTACCACATTCCCGATTAGAGGGCCTTATTTCCTTACCTGCAACCATGCATGCAGCACTACATTCCTAGCTGGAACTGTGTTTAAGAAGTGTGCCAAAAATTAACCTTTGTTTACTTGAAACCAGATATTCCAGAATAGTCTACATGACACACTGTGGGCCAGACAAAAGATACCTAAGCCATAAACGAAATAGATGTTCACAAAAAGGACTAACAAAAACGAAATGACTCCTTGATCAACTTCTGGCTGAGACTTCAATCTTCATCCTCCTCTGACTCATCACCGTCACCAGCAGCAGAATTGAGGGCATTCAGCCGTTCAATCAACTTGGCCTTCCTTTCCTCGTAAGTAAGCTTCTTCAAGTTATACCTGAAATCGGAGCCAAACCTTAGCAACCACCAAAATGAATGCAATGCAAGCTAAAAGATCATACACTAAATGAGCATTAAGCGTAAACTGACCTCTTGTGCTCCTTGGGTGGTGGCTTTGTGGACTTGGATGGGGGAGGATCTGCCCGAATGGCAGCATGCACCTTCTTGTAAAGTTCCTCCATGTTATCAGGCTCAATTCCTCTCTTGATATATTCACTGAAGTGGGTATTATACTTCTCCGGCTCATCCTCCATAAGGGTCTGACAAATTGGTCAGTCACAGGAAATGTGAAATAAGGCCAATTACATCATTAAGTATACAACTGTGTCCTGATGTTAAAAAAAACAACATGCAATAGACTGAACATCTGTGGATGTGAAAATGAGAAGAATCCAAAAACGAAATTTCTATATATTGAGTAAAGAATGGAAGACAACAGGGAAAAGCCGTGGGCTTCAAAAGAAGCAAAGGATAGAGCACGAACCCTCATGTAAGAAGCAATATGGCCGCCAAAGATGTATTTTCTGTGAACCTCGGGATCCAGCTGCTTCTCATCCTTTTTAAAGCCAGCAAACCTCTTGTCGCTGTGAGGAATATCGAGACCACCATCTAGAGCCCCCTAAAGTAAATCAATAAACAACATCATTTTTCATGTTAGAAATGTCATCCACAAAGAGCAAATCCACAGATTGCCAAGTATCAAGACAATTTTCATCGGGAAGTTTGGCTACATGCAGAGATTTTAAATGGGAAAATGCAACAGCATATAAGATCAATAAGGTTCAGTTTACTTCCATTACAATTTGCAACAATGACCAGGATGGTCCCCAATTTCTAAACTGTCATAAGGGTGATTAACTAACAATGGTCCAGAATTATTTTTGTTACATTGACCAAGCACACATCCAAAGTAAAAAAAAAAAACTAAAAATGGGGTTTGAAAAAAGTCAAACTGAAGCCAAGGATTTTTTAAAAGTGCAGTATAGTCACAGAGGCAAAACAGACTGTTGGAGAAAAATCCAATCATGACCAAATGTAGAAAGTAGAGCCAGACACTTGCAGCAAAGGCTGTAAAGCCTGAAAATTCTGTGGACCTGAACAGATAATCAGGAATATATCATGACAAATAATAAATCTCCAAGCCCTAATCTCATTTTCACGCATATTTGAATCTAAAACCTAATTATCAAGTCAGCAATGGGGGTCAAGTGAAAAAATAGCCCTAAATCCTCATCTGCTCCCCTTGGAAGGGATGAGGGACCAGAGGGATTGATTTCTTACATCAAGATGGTTTCACATGAGATATAAAGTCAGCAATGGGGATGAAGTAACAAAAAAAATTAGCAGAGTAACATTCATATCCAATGGAGAAAGCTCAAAAGTAGAAGACCTTTGACAAGATGCACATTTTCCATGCATAAAAGCAACCGGCATCATGAGCAAAGAAGAACGTTACCTTAAGGGCACCAAAAACCCTATTTCCTGTTGTTGTCTTAATAAGGCCAACGTCAAGGAGAGCACGGAATGGCCTCCTGCTCTCTGCAGGTTCAACAGAAAAATCCTCTCCCGTAGCCTGCCAAGAACATGAGTTATAATCATACTATAGTAAATTTGCGGACACATTGACAGAATCATACCTCTACATTTCCCTCGTACTCCTCATCCATTTCGAGCATCTTGAGGACACGGCGAGCCAAGAGCAGGCCAGTACAGTATGCTGATATTCAAGTTAGAATTTATTAGAATATCACCATGAACGTGTACTTGCAACACTACCACTAATAACAGAGCAGCATTTGAAGCGTAAGGCATTGGAAAAGATACCTGCGGCATAATTAGTAAGCCCAACTTCAAGCCCATACTTGGGCAGCTCATGTGCATAAGCTGATGCGAGTACTAAATCACCAGCAATACTAGCAGAAGTGATTTGCGCGACAATATCTTTGTTCGTCTAATAATATGTTGTTAACTATGAAACAACTGTGACATATAATTTGAAACAAACAATATACCACAGAATATCTATTAAGGATACAAATCGTACAACAAATCGATACTTGGGTGTGTTGTACTTGTTTTTGTCCTGATTAATTAAACGGATCCGGGCTCGGTAGTCGGTCTTTCCCTCTGTACAGAAAAGCAGGAAGAAAGTCATGTGAACATTTTGAAGACCAAGAAAAAAGGCATCACTAGAAAAGCTGGAGGATTTATACGTCTCCTTCTCTTGTATTTCACTTGGAAGCGCTTGAAGTATGCCCTTGTTTTCTGAGCCTTGACAAAGACCTGAAAACACAGACAAAAATATCAATGCCTAAACACCCGGTGAATTTAGTGGAATAAGAAAGAAATATGCTAACGAAGAAGAAGAAGAAGAAGAAGTGTCAATGGCATTGACAGCACGTGCACATGCAGTGTCGAGGCCCCAGAGGGGGCACATGGTAGTGACAGTGGTGGGGCTCATGAGGCACTGCCAACGACTTCTTTTAGGCTGTGAGGAGCGTGTTTTTTTTTTCCTTTTTTGTTGTTGTTGTTTGGGTTGGGAGTTTGGGGGGGGGGGGGGGGGGTCAGGAAGAGTTGATTTGTAAGACATTGAGTGGATCAGCCTATCTGGTCAAGAATTGGGGATTGGGCAAAAACATTTTGGATTGGTTGATATGAATCAATTCCTGGATCCCTAAACAAAAGTTCTTTGGATCATACGAGAGGCAGCCAGGAAAGTAGGGAGACCTGATTCACAACCATTAAAAGCCAATAATGTACCCATAATCCTAAGGTTGCATTTACTGAGGATGTGGGCCACTTGTTTTGCTACTGCGGCATTGTTCAAGCCTGGTGGATGATATGCTGCAGAAGTCTCAATATCAGCTAGGAAGAACCTTCCTCTATACTTCTTATGTTGGATGGATGGGCTAAGCTATACCCTTACCCAACTGAGAGGGAGTTGTGGTCTCTAATTCTTCCTGCATTTATGTGGGGAGTGTGGAATGAAAGGAATTATAGAAGATTCAGAGATGAATTTGACAACTTATATAATACTATGTGCAGGGTTATTAGATTGGTCAGGGAGTGGGGTATTGCTGCTAGGATTGTAGGGGATCCAAAATCCTCTCCTACCTTGTCTGCTTTGAGGATGATATGCTGATAGTGTTTCCTTGAGTCCTGTATTTTTTAGTCCTGTATTTTTATCTTATCCACTTGATAAGATATTTGAGGGTTTATTGTCTTTCTGTGTATGGGATTCCCTGTGTGTACTCTAAGCAATTTTGCTCCTTGTTGTAATTTCTGCATTTTATTATCAATGAATCAGTGATCTGTAATTGATCACCTTCAAAAAATCCTACAGTTGCAAGGGGTTCCACAAAATTTCTCCAAGTGAGTTAAGTTGTGAATCTTAAAGCATTACATCCATCTGCCATTCTTATCCATTATGCATAGTTGAGCTGATGGAAATTTTAAGTGGCATAAGACTTCACACTAAGTGTGAATGACTTTCATAATAGAACCTATTAAGGGTAAATGGGATTTATCCCAATAATCAATGGCAAGCTAATGATCAGCCATCTACTCCAACTGCAAAAGAAAAAGATGGAAATAGCCAAGTGAACAAACTGTGAGATGCATTTTCTAAACCACATGAAGAGGAATTAAAATTCCCAAGACTAGTCAAAAAACAAAGTCTGCAAGTGCAGCCCATAAAACAAAAAAGGCCCACAACCGCAACAAGAACCACTGCCAATCTGTTCAAAAAGACGAAAATAGCAACTTTCCGCGACCTCTCAAAGACCAACACATATAAGCAAGCCATCAATATCCCCAAACAGAGCAAAAAACACAAGTATACAATCCTAAACATTATCAAAACTGATCTGATACAATATTAAACGAAATGGGTTCCTTCGAATTCCACATGCCATTAAACAAGACAGGCACAAAACATAATCCAGAAGCACAACAACCGACAGAAACACCCGGTCGCCCGCTTAGTAACAACACTACCAAGATCACTCCAAAGCAGATCAGACTAAAATCTTCGAACCCATAGAGAACCACATCCAAGTATACGCACTACAGAGCAACCGAATTACTGCATTCACTCACGAAGGCGCATCCCTAGTCTCCGCTCAAGAACCCTCAACAACACAAGGATCTGCTCCTCGACAGATCCAGGGAAAACCCGCAAAACCACAAATATATCCCGGTAACAGAGCAAACAACGACCAATTCATGTATAAACCAAGAAATGAGAGGTACGGATAGAGATCAAACCATCTTCGTCTGCTGTTGGCCCCGCGCCGGCGGCAAAAGCAGCAGCAGCTACGGCTATGGCGGTCGCACCTTGGAGGGTTCTGACGCGGCGGCGCTCGGCCTGCTTATATAGTGCGAGGCAAAATTAGGGTTTTGTTTCGGTGGCCCGTACCTGGTCCTGTTCTTTCGGTTTTATTTTATCCGATGGATTCACTTCTTTAGTAATTTTAAGCTTATCATTATAAGAAAGTTAATTGGATATGTGCCTAATTCAAGAGTGTTTTGTGAGCTTGGGATTGACAATTTCAAACCTCAGAAGCTTTTGATATTACAAATAATTCTTCCTAATCTAATTATTTACAAATAAACTTCTATAATCTCAACTTTCTTAAAAAAAAATCTTTTTAAAGAGTTTTTTCGTAGCACTCTCAAGTGTTTTTTTAAACATTCAGGAGCTTGCACCAATTGTCAGCATAATTAGATCTAACTCTTGTGAGGTATTGGTCACTTTGAGTCAAGTCCACACAGTTTTGTCTCTGAAAGATGCTTCACAAGTTATAAATCCAAATCCTATATGTATAGTCCAGCAATTTTTTTCATTTTTTGATGTAGGACTAATCCAACTCATACTTACCTTTCAGCCTCCAGACATAGTGGTAGTTCCACACCGTGGCGACTTTACACCACTTCACTTGCAGATAGTTCTTTCCTCCTATCCAGCTTGCGACTGGGTTCCACCACGCTTCCGCATGATTCGTCTCCGAACTAACCTACATAGTACTGTACGGATCCCACTCTGATATCAAACAATGTGACATTACCATTTGGACAATTTATATTCAACTAGAACAATTTTCAGTTATGCATGCCTTTGGACATATATCTAACTACAACATAATAAATCGTGACTTGAGTACCTAGACGATTGAGTACATTTGTCAACATACTGCGTAGAACCTGAGGTTAATGCCTCGCCTTCTACTGAATCAAAGTTTATTTACTTTAGGACTTTAGTCCCTTCACAATCCATTGTTCAACTTTGAATTTTTAATCTTTTTCCATCGTCCTCGGTCATGTTTACCACACTTGACATTTAGTGTGGATTTGATACGTCCCCCTTAAGGCGGTGATGCCCATACATGCTTACAATTGTAAGCATTTTCTTACATAAATAGCACCATTATGCACGGTTCAGTTTTAAAAAAAAAGTTTTTTATAAAAAATTGATAACTATAAATATATTATAATCATAAATAAATAATTAAAAAAAATAACATCATAATTACAGTTATAATTATGATGATTTTAATGTTAAACCATACATAAAACTGAAATATCTTTTAATAATACCCTTCATGTTCATGAATGACAAAACTCTCTTTTCTAATGCCAAAATAGAATTTAAAACAATTTAAATAACAACTAACATAAGATTGGTTCATCATACACCTGCTTGGAATATGAAAACCAACTATCTACTATGCTTCTAATTTCTTGGAACTTATTCGGCTTTGCCTGCAGCCTTCTTCCTTTACTCTTTTCTAATTTTTCAGATTTTCTATGGCTGAAGTAAAGTATTTCCCCCTATTAACTATAGTCAAACCGACATGGATTACTCTAGGCCCTTAGAACAACCATAAAACGTTCTCTAAAAGATCACGTGTCCCTCACGAGTCACTCTTAAAGTGGTAGAAATAAATAATTAATTCTGACAAGAAACAATTATTTCATATAATTGATAACTTGAATTTGAACTGGTAATTGATAACTTGAATTGGTAATCAATTAGCTAAACTTGTAATTGATAACTTGAACCGGTAATCGATTAGATGAACTAGTAATCGATTAGCTGAACTAGTAATCGATTAGTCGAATTGGTAATTGATAACTTGAATTGGTAATTGATTAGCTAAACTGGTAATTAATAACTTGAACTGGTAATCGATTAACTAAACTAATAATTGATAACTTGAACTGATAATTGATTAGCTGAATTGATAATTGATAATTTGCATTGATAATTGATAAATGAACTGGTAATTGATAATTGAACAAATAATCAATTAGGCTTTGTTTACAAATCGATTTCTCTTTCTTCTTCTCAATCGATTATATGTTGTCCTTATAATCAATTAGTTATTATTATTATTATTTTTATAGTCGATTACATGTATTTGTTTAATCGATTATATGTCTTATTATGACTTCGATTACAAAACTTATGTTAATAAGTTATGTCTTCGGTTAATCAATTTTATGCCTTATTTTAACATCGATTACTAGGCTTATTTATCTTCAATTACTATCTTAACTTTGCTCGATTACTTAACATTTTAACTTCCATTATAAGACTTATTTTAAGTCAATTATTGCTTAACTTTAAGTAAGTTATGAAGCTTATAGTCAACCCCAATTCAAGATTTATTTTAACTTCAATTAAAGAAGCTTTTATCACTTAATTGAGTAATCTTTTAACTCTTCTAATCAATTATCTGAGACTTAGTCATTTTCAGAACTCTCTCCTTCTAGGAACCTGCTACGCTTCTAATGCATTATCTACCCATTTAGAAAACCTAATCCAGTCAACTTAATCAGACTCATATAATGTCCAAAATTTTGGAGTGTTTCAATTACAAGGGCTTCTTTTTAGGGGTTAAAATTAATGATTTCTTCCTAAAAATGCACTGAATAAGTCTAGAAGAGGGTAGCTTATTTGGGTTAATCATGTTTATTCTTGTTGGTTGCTTAGGTGTGCACTGTAATAAGCAATTCAATTTTTAAAAATTGAATTGTTTATTCCATATGGAATATAAGTTAATTGTACTCATTTTATGTTTTTTATATTTTTCATTTGCTTTGTCTAATTTACTTTTTTACTTCAGGTATAATTCATTTTTTTATTTTAAGTCAACTACCAGTAAGATTATGAGTAAATGATCCTTGCATAAACAAACTAAGATAAGTAATCTGGTTACCAAGAGGACCTAAAGAAACATTTGTTTCAAAAGAAATAAATGTAATTAGTGTTATATCCTGAAATTTCTCTAAAAAGTTTAAGCACAGAAAAAACAATCTTTTTTAGGAAGATTATTATACTACACTTTTACCACTCTATCTGTAGTCCACACATGAATGTGTACAAATTTTTCTAAGAATATTACTATACTATACTTTTACAACTCTTTTTACCATGCTCATGAACAGTCATTCGATCACTTGATCGAGTGTTCATGCAACGGACTTGGGGAGCCCCTAAAATTTCGTAACCTCACCTAATGTTCAGAATCCTTCCCATGAAAATCGTGAAAGAAGTTCCATATTGCCCCTCCCTACTGTGATAATCTCCTTGGTAATTTCTTCCCTTTTTTTAACTGTCTGTCTGTCATAGTCAAAGAAGATTAAGATATCTTTCTCCTTGCTTCTTCTATGTTTTTTCTTGTGTCTTCATTTTTATCATTAATATTATGTTAACATTTTTCTTTAGTATTGTACAATTAAGGTTTTTCATCACTTTAGATTGTTTATAATGATTCATTGGTAGGGTTTGTAGTATTGTTTAAATGATAGATTCTTTTAAACTTGTAAAATATATTTATTTTATTTAATCATATTATAATTGTCAAAATATGTAACTTCTTCAACAAAACTTTTAATGAAAGAAACTACTTATATTTATTTTTATGATTTACTATCTGCATTACATATTATTGTCACATAAATTTAAAGTAATATATATTTGCATTGGTACGTGCTTTTGGGCTCATGTGAAAGTTACTTTTAACTTTTTTTTTGCAACTATTACGTTTAATATCTAATGAATGTGACAAAAAGGTGGTAAAAAATATGACTTAACATCATGTCATTTTTTTAGATAGTCAAGTCATTTTTTGTTGTCAGTGGCATAATTGACAAAGTATACAATTACTCTCAAGCAAGAAATACTCAACTCTTAGCAATGCCATATTTTTCTCCTAATTAAGGTTTCCCTACATAAACATATATTCTTTGCTATGATTCGTAGGACATTTTTTTTATTCTCTTTCAAGCCATATCGATACGTCTCTACATCTATATCTATGAATTGAAGTGATTCAATATATGTATTCTTTTATGTATACACTTTTGCATGTCAATAATTATGTATGATTTCCTTATACACATTGCATATTATTATTTGTTTTTTAATATATACATGTATTTAAATAAAATTATATATTTTTATTATATTTAATATGTTATATTTTTGTACCCATGTGTTGTACTTTTAGATATCTACTATGTTGAACACAAGTATCCATGATTGACACTTGATTCTCATATCCGTGCACTACAAGTCATAAGTTCCACATCTACATGAGTGTCACCCTTTGTAAGGAGACTCATCATAGGAAGAAATATTCTTCGCATGGACTCAACCCATTGCATGGAGCATTTAGTCATCGGTTCTCTTGAATTAAAGGTTAGTCTCCACATTTTCACAATTACAAGAAGTTAGAAGTAAATCCATGACTTTCCCAAGAAAACAAATCCTTAATGCTAAAGAGTTATTGGCTCGTGAGCAAGAGGGTTGTGACAAATAAACCTCGTACTACAAATATTATAATGGTTTGACCAAAGTTTGGAGAAGCCATGGCTCCGCTCCCTTTCCGCTCTAGTTCACTCTTCATTAGATCGGACTTGTTTGAATCAACATATAATGAAATTTTTAGGTCTTGAGATTATTGATCTTTAAATTAGTTAAAGCAAAATTCATAGTTTTGGCCTTTAATCATTTTTATCAAAAATAAAATTGGGATTTCTTCACAGTATAGTGTATCTTGAATTGATAGTATCTTATACTAATCCAAAACAAAATCAAAATTTTCAATATTCTGCTTCAATCAAGACATGAATCTATTAATCTACAGATTTATGACAATCCAAACGACTATACAAGCTATGGTTATTAGTTAATAAAAGCACTTCGTCCAAGTATTTAATAAAAACATTTTTACTAAAACGAATAATGGATTACTTTTTTTGTGCCATGCAAAAAGGCCATATGTCAACATATGTTTCTTATAATGGTAAATGTGCCCTTAAAAAAATTAACTTATTTGGACTTCAAAATAATAAGGATGGAAATAAATGAAATGTAAAATGGGAAATTTGGCCTAAAAAAATAAATAGGTTTGACTTTATGAATATCAAAAAAAAAATCTAATTTAGTCAAAAATAAAATTGTATTCCTCTTTATAGAAAGATAATTATAAAACATCATTTAATTTTCTATGCAAGGTGAAAATTATATTAGAAAATATACTTTATACAATGTGCAAAGTGTTCATGCTCTTTTAATGTGTGTGTGTATGAAAAGTTTATGAAATTTGTCATAGGGATACAAGTTTTCATGTTTATTAAAATGTATGTATATGAAATCTTTGAAACCATCCAGAAAAGATAGGTTTACCCACCGGACACAGATTTGAACTCGATGATGAACCTGACAATACACGTGTGAGTTATAAACTCCTTATGGAAATATAGGACCAACTGTTACATATCTGCTTGCTTAAATTTTATATGCATAATTACTGTCACAAGGAACGGATACCCATGTATGTTAGTTTTCTCAGTCTTCATTTTTATTTTAATATCCCTTCAGTGTTCTCCTCAAGGTTCCTGGGAAGAACAACTTCGTATGTGTACTCGGCAAACATGAAATTATAGTTACTATCATTCGCAAGGTGCACATGCATTTATACACAAACTTATTCAAATTAAACTTAGGTCTTCTGTTCCTATCTTTATTATTGTAAGAAATGTAATCATAATCTTCGTACTTCCATTTAGAATTTAAAGAAGTGTATGTTTGTCTTGGATCCCTAAGTTAAAGCCTATAAGTTTTGGACAATTTTTACGTCACTCGACCACCTTACAAAAAAAAATAAAAAAATTATGGCACGTGACACGAAGAGGGTATATAAATATGTATATTATAATCTTTCATCCTATATTAAGCATATTAGCATACTTTTGTATTATAATCTCCCATATTAAACATGTTAACATATTTTTCTTGTAGTACTTTTTTCCATTATTATTGTTATGGTTATACTTGTTATTGCATGAAACTAGTTTGTTTATAAAACCTTATCCTATGGGATAACTAAAGAGAGATGATTTCCATAAGATCCAAAACATCACTCAGGCAAAACAAAAGCAGTTCTCATTAGAGCAAAAAATCCCTCCATGTTCAGGACTGTACGAGCGTGTATAAAATCCAAAACATCATTCAAGCAAAACAAAAGTAGTTCTCCTAATTATAGCAAAAAATCCCTCTATGTTCAGGACACGGTCTCATTCTATTTTCAATTTCAATTTTTTTTCGGTTTGAGAAACTGGATGCCACTTAATTTCACCGACTGTCTCGATTTCATGTACAACCACCTCCATTTGGCTGACTTTGAATCATATGGGGTCTCATGCACTACAATCCCCTTCATTGTTCTTACCCACATCTGCAAGACACGAGTTTACAACTTTCATCCCACAATACCAGAAACAAGAAGAAAAGTTTGTCTACTTACAAATGTGGTGCAGGCAATTCAAAAGAACATGCCTTCTCCTGAAAGTCCGGAATAACCCAACCTGGTGCCAGTTAAAACTTGGAGTGTGAAGGGCGCCATCTGAAAACTTTCCATTATACATCTTTCAGCTATTCAGGTGACGATGAAACAAACCTGTGGTGCATTTGTTGCATGCTTCATATTCAAAAAGAAAGAAAAGGAGCGGGGGAAGTTCGTCAACATTTTCTCCTGATTTAGATAATACTAAATGTGTGTGTTTGCTCGTTCCCCCTTCCTCATTTATTTTGCAGGACATTTAGCTAACCTCATTCTTTTCCAGCAATGACAACAAAGACACCTTTGGATGACCACCTCCGCCGCACATTTTTACCAGGTGGATTGATGATGGCACGTTCTTCATTTGCCAGACGATACCCAATCACGATCTCTTTCCTCTGGCGTGCACGTAGGATTAATTCATAGAAACTTAATTCTTCTTTGTCATGAAGGTACAGATCGGCTTGCCTAATCTGCAATTCATTTCCCTGCTTACACAGTTGGGCAAGTGTTTCTGTCAGAATTGCCAAAAAGACACTGATTCAAAACTGCATTACGAGACATTGACGGTTGTTAGTGGCATGTGTGCATATGAACCTATGCCATAAAATTAGACGTAAGATATATATAAATACAATATTTACTATAGTATTGTTGAAAACTAATTTAGTGAATGTGGCAATGGTGACCATGTACTGATGTACGGATTTGAATTTTGTCCATAACATAAAGCCATATAAATGCTAAACTTGTAAACTAGCTAGACAACTTAAAGACTAGTCCTTGCCCATAACTTCCACTTTGCTTTGGAGAAGAGTTACACTTCTAAACCCTTCAAAAAGATTTAATAAAAGGCAAAGTAGTTCATGAAAAGTATACAAGAGAAAGTCTTGTTTGAAAATGTTTTTTAGAAACCAACCTGTTCACTGAACCATTAATTCTACCAGGTTTAGGATCAAAGGTTCAACCGTCGGGTTGAACCGAAGTTAACAAGGATGCACATGAAAACAATAATATAAAGAAATTTAGTACAAAAAAAAAAAACACAGATATCCCTGAGCAAAGATAAGATACAAAACTTAGTACACAAACATAATTCAAACACTCCCAAGATAACACATTAAGTACAAAGAGTTAAGATAACTAGATGAGTATAGAAATGGCAAATGTTCATTGGTGTCTATTGATATGGTATGCATAAACCTGTGGTCTTGGTTCTAGGCTTCCAGTGCTAAAATGTTAACCGTTTGATGGCCATGGGCATGTGTACATGCCGTAGAAGGGGAAGTGAGGGGGTGCCAAACAGAAAGCTGACAGCATGTTAGCTGAGGTAAGGTATGCCATCATTTGTCCCACGTCGGGAAGTACAAAAAGACCTAAAATGACATCACAATAAAAGTTCACTAACAATGCTCTCTCATGGACATCACAATAAAAGTTCACTAACAAGCAGTTTAGAACACTTATGGGAGTCTTTTGCATTTCAAGCCTAATTTCCAATCTGTTATGGAGACGTGGAATTTTTCCAAGCACTTGAGGATGCAAACACACCAACAGGAACTGAAAAGCATACTTGGTATTCTTCCTCATGCAATCTGCTGGAGCATATGGAGAGAGAAATGATGTGCTATTCCGGGGAAGTAAAGTTATGTTGAAAATTATTTCCCTCAGAAGTTTGTCTTTTTTGTATGGTTGGTCTTGTCATATTATTGGGATTTCAGCTGATTCTTGGATAAAGGCATTTGATTAGTAGATATCTTTTTGTTTTGTTTTTCCTATTTCTTTCTTGGATGGGAACCTCTCCTAGCCTACTGATTGTACTTTCTTTATTTTCAATAAAAGTGGTGGTACAATCCACATTATTCTTGAAAAAAAACAATGTTTCTCTCCTGGACCCTGGCAGTCCAGTTTCTCCAGGTCACTGGGCTACCCCGGTTTGGCCAGTTTATGACTGTTCAAGTTGGTCTGGGTTTTA
This sequence comes from Zantedeschia hybrid cultivar, assembly GCA_030544215.1. Lineage (NCBI taxonomy): Eukaryota > Viridiplantae > Streptophyta > Magnoliopsida > Alismatales > Araceae > Zantedeschia > Zantedeschia hybrid cultivar. Next base: position 45,119,916 of record JARZZO010000013.1, on the reverse strand, counting down.
AAACCATGCTTGAAAATTAGTAAAAGATGGAAGGATGAGTCAATACAAACCCGGGACAAAAAATAATTGAAAAGAATATTTTAAGGGCATCTTATGTGTGTTATATATATATATATATATATATATATATATATATATATACATATAATATGCTACAATGTGGACACTACTTGGACAGGCCCCTAGCATTCCCAAGTCCTGACCACACAGTAGCATAGCAATCAGATGAAGATCAGACAACTGCTTTAACAAAAAAAAAGGGACAATGTGCAAAAACTTCCAATTTTCAAACACGCTAGCATGTGCAGGCTAAATGATGATGAGTGTTGTTTCATGTGAGTCATGCGATCAAATGGCACTCCCCATTCACCAACAGCTACCCAAAATTTGATACTACAAAACATGCTACAAGCCTACAGAAGGTGAGAGAGGCTGTGAACGGCCACCAGCCCACCACCAGCTGATCTAAGGTCAAACAGTGCCAGCTGATTGCAGCCCAGCCTCCCAGATGCCTTTTTTCCTCCATTCCATTTTACCAGGCCTGCCTCAAATGGACAGGCCGCACAGTAGCATTCTTTGTATGTGTGTGTTTGTGTGGAGGGTGGATTTTCTATTACTATGTCACCGAAGTGTTTCCTGCTACCACTTTCTTAACCATTGGATTATATTTAATGTGGTCCAACGGCATATAAAAAAATGAACATCAAATATTGCTCGTGTTGGGCACCTTCGGTGCCTAAAATTCACAAAAGGGATAGTGGTGAGAAGAAGGAAAGACCTGAACACCCTATAATTTTTACTAAATTAAAGATAATCGCATTGAGCCATTTGATCTGCACTAGTGAGAAGTGCCCTCCACAATGTGGCAGAATTCCAACTTTGCCAGGCAGAATTCATGCAAAACCAGGGAATCATACTTGAAAATTAGTAAAAGATGGAAGGATTAGGGATAGAGCAGGAATCAGTCCAGCCCAGACCATGGCTAATCCGATCCGATCTGGCCGATCCTGAGCTGATCCGGCTCCGTCCCCACTTTTGCTCAAACGAAACATGAAAGAAAATCTAAAAAATATGAAAATGTTTCCTACAACGATTGGGAACAGTTCAAATGAGAAAAAAAACACCCTTGCCAAAAGACTTGTGTACTTATTTATTGTAGGCTTACATTGAAGGTGCTATACAGATGCTGTACATAATCTGCCCAAGACATGTAAGCTACATGCATATGTTAGAATTCCAAAAGTTACCAGTTATACTCACTTGTATTGGCATAGATGATTGTAACCGATGTCCAATCTGGGATCTCTGGGACATAGTAGGAGCCTCCTAAAGATTCATGGGATGACACATCTGAGTATTAATGATAGCCATAATATCCTCCTAAGTAACTAGATTCATCAGAGGGTGGATAAGCATAATACCCTGTTGGATATCCATAAGCCTCTGATGGAGCCTAAGATGAATGCATTGGAGAACTGTTCTTGGGCATAATCTTCTAATGTTTCCCTTGCGCTCCTCATGAACTCTTCTTTTATTGCTTTCTTCTTCTTCAAGCAATTGCTCCCATAAGGTATGAAGTTTGAGATATAACCCTATCCCAAACATAGACATCCTCCCATAGGTTGTCAGCTTGTGCCCTCCCCTTGCACTTTCCTCCTACTGTCCTCACTGACATGCCCTTAACCAGTCTGCTACTATGATCTTCATCTTGAGTAGCATGAGTGAACTATTGCTTCTCAATGAAAGTAATGGGAGGACCTCCTGTTGAGCCTTGTCCTTGGGATGATGCACGTTGCCATAAAGAAACACCTTGACTTTCATTTGGATCATCATCATCATCAGTACTAGTCACCAAAGTTCAATCATCTGACATTTGGTAGACAAACTTGTTGCTCGACTCCGACATGTCCTCCTCCTCCTCTTCTAAAGTTTCTAGATCTGCAATATCTGAGTCATTAGTTTTCTCTTTCCTCCGGTAGCATGCTCTGGTGCCTTTTTTTTTTTTTTTTGACACTTTGGAGGTGGAACTGGAAGTTGGAACCTACAAACAATGTAACTCCAACTCCATAGACATGGTAGGACCTGCTCCACCACATCATCCATCAATGTGTACAAGTACTCTGCATTCTTTAGTTGGCTGCTAGTATCAACGGACTTCCAGAATATGGTCCCAACTTGACAACATACAAGGAAGTTGATCATAGTCCTCCTTGTTATTCTTGTTCAAAAAATGATGGAGAATTAGCCATAAAGGATAATAACTAACTACCTAATCACCCTAAATTAACATGCGCCGCCGGTCACCCTAAATTAACTATGACTATATATCAACCCCCCCACTTACTCACCCATCCATCCGTCACACATTATTATGCAGCCTCTTTCATCCCATATCCGCTTGAAAGACTTATACTCCTTAAGATCATTAACTTCTTGGGGCAGGTAAGTGTTGCATATCTCTTTAAGTGTTGGTCTTGGAATACATCTGCCTACATCTGTAATAGTTTCAAACATGTCCTCCCAATATAGAGCCTTTGCAGCATTGATCAACATGCCATTATATAAGAACCGCCTTGATGCAGCGTGACCAATTTTCTCCTTGCACAACTTCAAATTTTCTTGAAGGCAACATGGATAGACAGTTACTTAGACTTCCTCATTAGAAAAGGGTCTAAAGACCCACTCTAGGGTCATCATCCCTGGTCAAGTCATAAATCTCTTCCCCATTGGATCTTTGGCCAAACCCACTCCCTTGCCAACATATCGGACAGTGCGCTCATAGAATGATTCCTCCGCAAAGGATTTTTTGCTCTCCTCTATAGCACGATATATATCATCATAATATCCTCCTATTAAGGAAGAATAGTAAATATACTTAACCTCGGTCAGAATCCTCAAACACGATGCACCTCCTCCCCTGCATCTCTTCAAGCTCATGTCTGGGCCCATGCCCATAAATAGAAACTCTAGGGCCGGATGGACATGTCAACTGGTCCCTAATTCCCCCCTTAGAGCCACTGCCACTCCTTTCTCTTGGTCCCATTGCTTTAAGTAATTCTGGAATTGAGATCTAACCTCCATAGGAGCATCTTTGCAAGCCTGCACTTCTCCTTCCACACCAGCAAGGTGTTGCTTTAGACAAAAGACCCCACCACAAATGGTTCTTAAGTTATGGAGGATGCCTCATGGTGCCTCGACATCTCTGAGAGAGAGAGAGAGAGAGAGAGAGAGAAGTCTGACTATTAGAGAGGAAAAAAGGAAAAGAGAGTGTTAGGAAAATAGTGAAAGAGAATGTTAGAGAGAGAGAGAATTGCTTGTTGGAGCCTAGGCGATCATCATGTAGAGTTGTCCTCGAGAGCTTGCGAGAGCAAATGTGTGTGTGTGTGAGTGAGAGAGAGAGAGAGAGAGAGAGGAGTGAGAATGGGTTGGGACTTGGGATGGGGTTGTTGGCCATAAGGGGCCTATTTATAGCCCCAGGCCAACCCCAACCCCCAACTAGCCACTGAAGCACCTCTAACGTGTTTTAGAGGGTGTCTTCAATGGCTATTCAAACTAACCCATTGGAGCCTAATGGCCAATGGCTAGTTGGGATTGGCCAGATCAGATATCAGGGTTGAATCGGACAGGGTCAAAACTGATCGGGTTGGCTTTCTGCGTTCTTGAGGCTGTCCATGGGCTGGGCTTTGACAGGGCCGTATATATCTATAAGAGAGAGAAGCAACTTTGGGGTTATTTTTGTGGGGAGAAGGGGGAGAGATCCATGGTGGCAAGTAAAAGCCATTGGTGTTGGTGGTGGTGTGGGGAGATGCACCAGGGGGATGCAGCAGGTATTGACGCGAGCAACTAGATGGGCATTAGAGGGGGTGCAGTGTGGCAGGGCGATGGGGGCATCTCCACAGATGGAAAAGGTGAGAGAAAGAAAGACATATCACACTTGTCAAGACAGTCTCTAAGGCAGTTGCTGAGCTAAAAAGAGCCAAGCAAGAGAGAGTTTTTTGGGTGAGAGAAGCACCACCCCACCTGTAGGGCCTCAAAAACTCATATCATACTAGCACTTGATGTTGCATTGGTCAATGACACACCCATTAAAGCATCTGGAAAAAGTGTTGTGGTCTTGTGGATTCTCTGAGATCCCAGCCGCATTTCTCATCTGACCAAGAAGCATAATCAAAGCCAACAAGAACACTCATCAGCTGAGGACTCATTGGCATGCCAGAGGGCTTCAATAGGGCAATTGATAGAAGCAAAGTTGGCCGAACATATGGACACAAATCCAAACCCAAAACCCAATGAGAAATCTATAGCGGTACATCAACTATCTCAGATTAACAGTCGGATGTTTAGGTGTATCGATACTTCTACTTGCACTTGGGAAAAAATAAATCAGGCCAACAAAGTCCAATGACAACCATAGTTTCTTTTAGGCAGAAGTAAATTCAGATGCAGTGGAAACGACTATACCTCTTCAGCAAAAAGTTCCTCCAGTACATCATTTATTTGTCGATCTTCCGCAACCATAGCCAATGCCATGCTCACAAGTTCATTTGAGAGGACATAGTCACTGATCTTGGACATGGATAATAAATTTTTGGTCCTAGGATCCAGGATTTCACTAATTATAACTGATTTGTCAGATGCCTGCTGCATCTCCCCCATCCAAGAACCCTGAGAAAAGCTTCTCTGCAAAGAAGGTGCAGGTGTACCAAAGGGAAGACGCTTTGCCTACAATGAAATGGCCAGAAAACTACAATCATAACAAGCATCAAAATTAATCTGATCATGTGCAGTGAGTTAATCAAATTGTACCATATCATGCAAAAAGCATGCGCAGTTTAGAAAAGTATTTATGTAAACACAAAAACATAGAAGTGTCTTGATAAAAGTTCACCCTTGTTTTACTCAAATCCAAGTCAGCCAAGATCAGTGGATTCACAAAGGAACAGGCTGATCCATCTGATTTTGGTTCGATTTGGCCCTTGTCAAGCTGACTGGGACTTATTTTCCCTTTTTTATTATTTCCAATAGGGACAGATTTTTTGGGCCTTAATCGGATTAACCACCACCGATCTCCATCCAGATCAGATAGTGCAATTCATGCTTAAAACTCCATTCAACAGACCATTCCTAAAGGCAAAATCTACAGGCCACAGTTCTGTAACTGACTCGACAAGTTCTGGGCCCATCCATTTCCATCTTTGATTCCGGGATTAATCTCTTCCGTCCGTTTCCATCTTTAATTCCGGGACTAATTTCTACTTTCCTTATTATTAAATCTCTAAATGCTACCTGCTTGTTTGAATCATTCAAATCACACGTATTCTATGTGAGAATGCTTGGTTTGGAAAGAGGGAGCTCTTCCCTGAAATTTGATACCAAGCCAGTTCTTGGATTGCTCACAGCATCTAGCCAACCCCACATTGATGGGATGCTGAATGATGATGATGGCGATAATGATGCTGACAAATTATCTTCAATGGCTCTTAGTGAGGAAGTATTGAGGGTTGGGAGAGGCAGGATAAATTTTAATTGTTGTCGTGGGATCTATTTCCCACAGCCGCCGTACAAGTATTTAATCGTCGTAGTAAATGACAACATTGCACATATTTAAGGCAACCCAGATGGTTACAGTCAATTCTACATCCTTCTGCTAAGACGTGTTTACTCATTAATTCTAAGTATCCTCAATGAATACTCAATTAAACAAAGGGCATCTCTTCCCTTTTCTCATATGTAACAAGTAGAATCACGATGGTGGAGGCAGCAATGATTCTATAGCACATATCTGCAGATCATGTGGCATCTCCCTCATATGTGGCAAGTAGAACTTTTGAGATATAGCGTATTAGGTTTATTAGGAGGTGTCTACTGGGTTCTTCATAAAATGGCTGCCCCGAGTTTGCTCAAATATTAGACAACGTTGGCAAGAACATGATTCCATAAAAGATGGAGACGAAAGAATGTTCTAAAACATTCACATTCAGCTTCAAATCAATGTGTGTATAAGGAATGAAGAGTTGCAATTAGAAATGAGGTCTCTTGAATCTGAATGCATTTATCTATGATAAAGTAATGCTAATCTTACTCCCCCAAGGTGCTCCTTTAAGATCACTCACACTATACCATCTTCAGTGTGTTCCACCCCATCATGAGATGGATCAACATAGAAGCTACTAGCAGGGTCGAGATATGAGAAATACCTTAATGGGGTACCATAAGGGAGTAAAGGTAGCATTTCCACATAAAACTACACGTCTGAAAGAGATGGCCCCAACAAAAGTTGTAGAGTAGTGATGTCTCCCTAGAAAAGGACATATCTAGATGTGGAAGGTAGGGAGAAGGAAGAATATGACCGTTTTTTTTACCATCTTTCAACTCATGGCAACCTCCTAAAATCAGCTCAGCTTTGAAGAGCATTTAGGGCCAAAGAACATGTTAGTATAGTTCAATTCACCTCTGGAAGTAAATGATGGTTCAGCCTTTCCAGACATTATCACGAGTAACATCTTTTTCTTGACTATAACTTTTGCCCAAGTAGATCTTGAGAACAATGGGAGATCCTTCCTCCTTTCTAGGTGTTAGCTTCCCTAGGATGGATGTACAAATTAGGCAGCTGAAAGCTTCCACTGATTAGACACACACATTTATTTATATATGTAAATGTATCCCAGAAAGAAAAGACATCTCAATCCAAGAGCAAACAGATTCAACTGCAGGGAAGGGAGTCTCAATGTCCACAGTTCTTTTTGGCTCCATGAGCATAGAAGAGGCACACAAATGTTCTTCAGTTCAATTCTACACATTCAGGCATTGTAAATTCATGGAGTGACAAGGAAATAAGTGCCCACAGAAGCATTTGATTGGAAATTGATGGAAGTAGTTCAGTCTCAGCTGATGTGAAGTCTTAAGTTGTTAAAAGAAATATTTAGGAGAACAGAAAGAAATCCAAAATCCAGATCGAGTTAAAGGATTTTTTTTGGAAGATGACTTAAAAGTCACATTTCATTAAATACTAGAAAGAGTACATAAAGGCCAAAGGCCAGTCACATAGAGGCAAAGATGACAACCCACATAGGCAAATATGCCAACCCACAACAACAAACACTATGCTCCTAATTTATTCAGGAAATAAAATAGAAGTACAGGATAGCACAAGCAGAAACCCACCCCTCATTGAATTAAATATTTCCACTTGCTAACAATGCATAAAAAGTCTTCCTGAGTATTACTCCAGATTTCTGCTGCTTTCCCCCAATCCTTTACCCAGTTGATGGCTCTTCTGATGATATTAGATGGATTACTAAACTCTTGCTTGAATTTTCTAGAGTTCCTTTCCAGCCAGATTGCCCACATCATAGCAGGTAAAAACAGTGACCACATCTCCCTTGCTGCATTAGCTGGACACGTCTGGCCAACCCTGTATCATTTGTAAACATCTGTATGTTCCACCCACCGAATTTGCACAGCCTTGCACAAAATCTCCCATTGCATGTTGAGAATACCACACTTGTAGAAGAGATGGTCCTGATTTTCTTCAAAACTACCATAGAAAATACATTTAGAATTTTGAATTTTTAAAATCTTACTCATTCTAAATGCTGTTGGAAGCCTATTGGATGCCACTTTTCCAAAGGAACATTCTGATTTTGTTTGGTAAATGTTGGACCAGACTAATGACTGCCACCACACTCTCGTGCCCCCATCTTGAAGAATTCTAATGAAAATATTTGGAGAGAATAAGCCTTTGATATTCCACACCCAAGTCTTCTATCCTTTTGCCCCCTGATCGGCTGTACTTCAGAAATGGACCTAAAGATTGATAGGAACTCCATTTAGCTCTGCCGCCCTTGTGGGTGGCAACACCCTATGGAGGGGCTGCTGCCCCCCAGCCATGCCGCCCAAGGGCATGCCCCCGGGCTTCTGCCTATCAAAATGGTTTGTTTAAAGAAAAAATTGAATATAAGTGGGCCCCACACATGCTCACATGGGCAAATGAGGAAATGCCACGCACATTTTCTTCGCCTCGTCATTACCATCCCAGCCCCAAATGGGCCAATCAAGGGCAGCAGGAGCTTCAACCAATGGCAGCTTGCCACTTAGGCAAGGCCCACCACTGCGGGCCAATCACAGGCCGCCACTTGGCAGCGCCCCCCCCCCCCCCCCATTGGATGTAAATTTCTATACATACTACCTATACCCCTCTTTGTAAGTTGGTTGGTGGAATGCTAACCCACCAAATATACTATGGCTGGTAGTATCGGCCGATACCGATACGTATCGGCATCGGTGGGTATCAATATTGATAATGGGGTACCCCGATACCAGTCATTACAATTTAAAAAAAAGAAAAAAGAGATTTGTTATTGGCCGGTACCAAGCCAAAATGGGCGATATTGGGCCTATACGCCCAATATATACCAATACGTATTGGTATTGGCACCCACCGGTACCGGTACTAATACTGGTACTGCCATCCTTGAAATATACAAAAGGATAAGCATCAAGCTACCCAAATTGTAGATGATGATCCTAGCCAATATCCAGGGTACTGGTACCGATACCGGTACTGCCATCCTTGAAACATACAAAAGGATAAGCATCAAGCTACCCAAATTATAGACGATCCTAGCCAATTCTTGAACCCAGTCACATATAAAGCTGTCCTCTCAGGAGTCTTGGTTTCCCTCAAAAAAATTTCCCATTGCTCTCACCTCATATGGTCCAACAAATCACATGACTAATCAGTCACCAGATAGGATGATCACCTTTAAGAGCCCATTTTTTATTACATCAAGGAAGGCAGAATCGGCGTGGATCGGATCAGCCGATCTGCTCGGTTTTTCGCCAGACCAATCTGAGCCCCGACCCACTGTTCCCTTCCCAAGATCGGTTGGATCGGCCGATCCCATCGAAGGATCGGCCAATCCGAGGCCCAACGGCTAGCAAGGACCTTGGGGGGCTTATAAAAACCTCCCAAGGCCTTCCTCCATATGCATCAACTCACTTCCTTACTTCTCTCTCTCTCTCTCTAAATTCTCTCTATCTAAGTTCTCTCTCACTCTCTCTAGGCGCTCATTGGGCATTTTAAGACTGTTTTCTATTTTTTGTAATTTTTTTATAATTTTTTAACCTTTCTTTACAATAGAATGGGGGGAACCAGACTGGATCGGTCGGGATCGGATTGACCGATCCGTGTCTGATCCCCGAGTTTTCCTTCCTTGCAAGGTACAACCTCTCCATTCCGGGATACAATGCACATCGCTGAACCTAGCAAAAAATCGGCTGCCAAGCCTCCTGAATAAAAGAATTTCTGATGAACAAATGGTAAAGAGATTCTTATCCCTGTCCGCAAAGGCAACAGTCTGTCCTAACATCTTCCAAGAAATGTGCCAGCCAATCGCAGGCAGGAAGTCTACCATGTGTTATTCTCCATATCGAAAATTTTTATCTTCAGTGGGCTTCCTAGGAAGCCACACTTGCTTGGCCAAAAAGTGATGTGTCCCACCATTCACTATAAAGTTGTAGGCTGATTAAGCGAGCCTCCTCTCCGCTCCAAAGTATTTCACCTATTGAAAACCAGTTTCTGACCCTTGAGAAGTGAGAATAGCTTCCCTAGCTGGATAGTCTTGTCATTTCACATATCTCTTCTGAGCAAAGGAGTTCATCACCCTCCACAAAAGCCCAACATCATCAACTTGTGCCAGCGCCGCCAAGGAATGTGAAGATAGTCCATAAAGCTGGGGAAACCACTCTTCCAATAAGGAGTTTTCATACCTTTGATCTTTCCAAAAGTGGCATTGCTGCCCATCACCAAAGGAGACCTAGACAGCTGCATAAATCACATCCTTAGACTGATGGATACCACTCCTTAAATGGCATGCAAGCAGCAATGCCCCAATCCCAGGATCTCTTGTAGTGTTTCTGCGGAATAAATCTTGCTCTTCAGTGTCAAGCTTCCAAAGCCATTTGCAAAGAAGTGCCAAGTTGAAGTCCCTAATATTCTTGATGCCCAAGCCTCCCACCACCATGCTCTTCGACAACCTTCCATAAACTGACATCATGCCATCCACTACAACAGTCACCAACCCCATTCGAAAAGAGTCTGCTCTGGATAATCTCAAGCTTCTCTTCCACTGTTTTTGGAACCTTGAAGATGGACAATTCATATAAAGGAAGGCCGTCAAGTACAGATTTTTAGAGGAACACTCCCTCTATACAAGAAGTCTATCCTTCTGTCTCATAATAGATAAGCCTATTCCTGGGTAACCCATAGATTCAAGGTATAGTGATCAACTACGATATTTTATTGATGCATTTGGACAAGCATGTAACCTTTACTAAACCCACTCAGAGTACTCTAAACTAGCGGCGAGTCGGCATATTGTCTGGGGTTTCCCCGGGTTTTTCTAGGAGGTTGATCAGATGTTTCCCTGCAGTCTGCACTTCCTTTAATATTTAATTCCTAATCAGCCGATTCTCTGCAGTAAGTGACTCACGGGTGTGGGGTCACGAACGTTCCAAAATGTTTGAGTGGATGATCTGCTTTTAGTCTCACTCATCCCACATGTCTTCATCTGGGTGACGTGTTGACCGATAACCTTTTTGTTTCTAAGTGTCTATTTCAATAGAATGGTTGAGGCTGGTGGTAAAAGACAGTCATTGAAGATTGATGTTATCTATAATGTCTCAGAAAAATCTTTTGAAAATAAGACTAGAAAAGTTCATATTGAATAAGGCTTCAAGTAGGAAAAAAACTGAAAAATTGTGGAAAATTAGAGCTACCTGAATATCTCTGATCAGGAGTAATGTCGCAAGAGACCTGGAGTCAGCTTGAATTGCAGAGTCTTCCACTGATTCATCAGCCAATATCAGTATCTGAAAAAGGAGATAACCTCAAGACTCCTATAAATTCTTTGGAACTGTCAAGATTGCAAACAAAGGAATCTCAATTATCAAGCAAAAAAAGAATCCTCACGTAAAGATACTTACGGAATTAAATGTCTCCAATGGAAGACTCTCCAAATGTCGTCGGATGACAGCATTTCCTTCACGATGGACTAACAATATGTTCTCTAAGCGGGAGAAGTCAAGGCCACCTTCAGTGAGCTTTCTCTCCCTATCACTTTCAGGTACCTCATTGAACATCCACAACTCTGAGCCAGGTGCCAGAAAGGCATCCAAGACCTGGGAGAAACATGAGAAAATAAAGAGCAGATGGATGACTATAGAGAAGGTGAAAACATTTTGGAAACCATTTAACTTTTACAAAGAAAATAACAAAGCAGCAACCATGGATGGCAGTACCGGCCGATACCGGTACGTACCGGCCGGTACGTACCGGTATCGGCCGGCACGGGTACCGTGGGTACCGACCGGTACCGGACTGGTTTTGGGCCGGTACCGACCGGTACCGGGCCGATACCGGCCGGTACCGGACCGGTACGTACCGGTACCGGTACCCACCGATACCGGTACCGGTACCGGTACTGCCATCCTTGGCAGCAACAGCTTGTTATCAGCCTTTGGTCTTCCCAATGTGTGACTTGGACCTAAAAGTAAAAAATAAAGCCAAAGAAAATTTTAGACAAAAGCAAAAAAAAAAAAAAAAAAAGTGGAAAAGTGGGCAGCTAGAGTTTTCTCTAGTGACAAACATGTATGTTGATAGAGCAGTGAGCATTGTGGCATTCATTTGGGTTGTCAGATTGGGTCCTTCCCGCTTACATATTTGGCCCTCCCCCTAGCACCGGACCCTATCAAGTGAGGATGGGCAAGCCATAATTCAGAAATTTTAGTCTTGGCTGGTCGGCTGGATGGGTAAGCTATTGTCCTATGGAGGGAGATTAGTCCTCCGCAACTCAGTCCTGAACAGCCCGCCCATCTACTTCCTCTCTATATTTAGGATCCCGATTATAGTGGTTAGACAACTAGAACCATTTGAAGCAGGTTTTTTCTGGAAAGGCAATGGAGAGACCTCCAAGGGAGGAGGCCATGATGTTTGTTGGTGTAGACTCCGTAGGAGCAGAGAAAATGGGAGCCAGGGAATCAGGGATATCTATGCCTTTAACCTTGCTCTCATTTCCAGATGCACTTTGGCTGGAAGTGATCAAGGACAAATACTCCTCCAGGTCCAGGGGCTAGGATGTAGCCCCCGCAGGCGATGCAATCATGTTTCCTATACCTGAAAAGGTATCCTTCAGGTGGAAGACCTAGTTTGGGCAGCTCAGGGGTGGCCATGGGTTGCATTTTCTGGGAGGAGAAGTGGCATGGATCAGCTCCACTCTCTATTAGATTCCCTAGGCTCTTCAGCTTATCCACCCATCCTCACGCTTTGGTTTCTCAGGTGTGTGATGGATCTTCCCAGTTCTAAAGTGAGGATGCTTTTGGACCTATACTTCATGAGGGACTTGCAGGAGGAGGAGATTCAAGGTCCACCAGATGTGCTGCTGCTTGTGCAGGACCATAGGGTTACGCTACATCAAAAGGATGTGTGGATTTGTGGGTGGAGTGCTAGTACGAATTTTTCAGTTAGTTCTACCATCCAAGTTGATTGCGAATGGTGGTATGAGGACTCCGTTCATACGTCATCTTTGGGTTTCCAAATCACCCCCGAACATTAAGGTTCTGGTGTGGAGTATTTCCATTGGCACACTTCCCACGAGCAACAGGTTGACCAGGTTTGGGATCGCAGTGCCCCCCAGTTTGCTGCTTGTGTAGGGAGGAGTCCCTTGATCACTTGTTAATCAGCTGCACCTTTGCCCAAGAACTCGAGTAGACAGTGTACGAAGTTCCGACTATGGCTACAGATAGTGGATTCAGTAAATGTTCTTCTTCGATAGTTTGTGGATGATGTTCTGTGCAACAATCGCCATGTCTAGTGGATGGTCCCACATGCCACGTTTTGGGCTACATAGCTGGAAAGGAATAGAAGGATCTTCAAGAATCGTGCACCGAAGGCTGTGGCTTGTTTTTGTATGTAGTAAAGTGAGGGAGTGGGTGAGGTTTTGGTTCAGTGGGGTTGTTGATTCTTCACCTCTTTTTTGTCCTTTGGGGAGGGGGGTGGGGATGTGTAAGTTACCACCTTGGTGCCTTTTAGAGGGGGATTTTGAGAGCTTTATTTCCTGTATCCATGTATATCCATTTGCTTTTTTATTAATACATACACATGACATTTTCCACTTTAAAAAAAAGAGAAAATAAAAGGGAAGACTAGGCTAAAAGAACAAAGAAAGAGGAGAAGAGAAAACTGCTACAGTAAATGTCATGGGATTTTTCACTTTTTATTTGAAGTCACGTGTCCTGGAAGTGATCATTCAGTTAGGGACAGAATAATCAACAAGTCATAAACTAAAGCAACATTACTACGTGGAAAGCATGCGGAGAGGACGCCCACGCACGGACCCAGTTCTACCCGGCCACGTCTACCACTAGCGGTGTTCACTATTCGATTCAAACCGAACCGAACAATTCGGTTCGGTTCGGTTCGGTTCGGGTTAAAATTTTAAAAAAATCGGTTTGGATTGAAACCGAACCGAAATAAAAAAATTGATTTGGTTCAGTTTCCTCGATCCATAAACCGAACCGACCCGCATAACCTGAGGATAAATTAGTCTTTTCATCTAAGCATCCTTTTGATCCATTGGATCTTCTATCCAACGGTGTAGACTACCCATGCCCAGCCCAACCCTACACATGCCCAGCCCGAACTTTCTCAGTTTCTCCCCAGCGTGGCTGCCGCAGGTGCAGTTCCACCTCCAAGACTGTAACTCCAACTTCTCTCCCCTGCTTGCTTGCTCCATCATCCACCTCACCTCCCTGTGCCGTCGAGCAAGTCGGCCTCCCTCTCTAGTCTCAACGCCGCCGTCGAGCAGGTCGACCTCCCTCGCCGCGCCACTGCCGTCAAACTCCCTCTCAAGTCTCAACGGCCACTGTCGAGGCAGATCGGCCTCCCTCGCCGCGCCACCGCCGTCGAACTCCCTCTCAACTCTCAAGTCTCAACGCCGCTGTCGAGCAGATCGGCCGCGCCACCACCGTCGAACTCCCTCTCAACTCTCAAGTCTCAACGTCGCCGTCGAGCAGATTGGCCTCCCTCGCCGCGCCACCATCGTACTCCCTTGCAAGCACCACCGTGGGGCTCCCTCCATCGGATCGGATACGACCTTGCCTCGCCACAGCGCTGCGCAACTGTTGGGCTCTCTCATTGTGCGGTCCGCCGGCCCTGCCGCCCCCCATCGACCTCAAGCCTGACCTCCCTGACCAACTGTCACACGGCCCGCACCTCGCTGGCCAACTGCTGCACGGCCTTGGGCAAGGTCTCCAAGCATCCTCCAAGTATCCGGTATCCCCCCTCCTAGAATACCATTGAAGTAGTCTACCCTCAATATTTGTCAAACACTAACCTGTCATAACTCATAACCACCTTCAATATTTGTCTAACAGTTTTCCTGTCATGAGAGCTTCAATAGAAAAAAGAAAAAAAAATTGCAGACGTATTAGAGACTAGCATGCACATAGTTCAAACTTCTTTACATATGCATACACGTACATTATAATCCCTCAGGACCTCATATGCCTTCATGACCTATTTGTAAATATCTACTATGCCAATATATATCCCCTCTCATGCCCTGATGTCTTATTTCTAAATATTTATATACTATGTGTTTGGCATGTATGCCTATGTCAACACTTGTGATGTATCCTTCATTAAGGTCATAGATGATAAATGATGTGAATAATATAAGCCAGAAAAGCCAGTCACTTTGTAGTCATGTTCTTTAAAAATAAGCCAGGAAAGCCAGCACACTTTGTAGTCATCCTCTCTATATAAGCCAGCCCACTTTAAAATCTTAATTTTCAGACTTCGGTAACTATTTTGCACATTGAAATGATGCAAGAATTATTTTTTCAGGTTAATCTACAAGGCTTTCTTACATTGAATATTGTCAAAAACGGCATCGACAAGTGAATCTATTAATGTGAGAAATATTTTTAATACTTATATTTTAAATGTTAGTTTTGTTTATATCATGATGATTTATATTTTTGTTTAGATGTCACAAACCGGTGATACCCCACTTGCAACTGAAACTACAAGTTCTAAGCCTACCGCAACTCAAGGGAATGCAGCCGGTACGTCTTCTTCAAGGTCGATCTTAAAGCGAAAAGTTATGAAGAAAAGAGCAGATGTATGGGATCATTTTTCCAAACTTGAGAATGATGAAAATGGACAAGAAAGGTGTAAGTGTAATTATTGTGGATTCATTTATAATTGTGATCCTAGAACCTGTGGCACTAGTACACTTAGACAACACTTGAGCATGAGATGCAAAAAATATCCATTTAGCAAAGTCAATTCTCATAGTGATGGACAATCACAAATTATTCTTCAAACATCTATGAGTAATGAGAAAGGAGAGATTGAGAAGATAGGTTCTATAACACATTGGAGGTTTGATCAAGAGCTCATTTGAAAAGCACTTGCATATATGATTATTGTTGATGAACTTCCTTTCAAGCATGTTGAATCTCAAGGCTTTAAGTACTTTTGTAGTGTTGCTCAGCCTAGATTTCTTGTTCCTTCAAGAATTACAATTGCACGTGATTGTTACGCATTGTTTATGGAAGAGAGGTTGAAATTGAAAAAAAAATTGTCCAATAATTGTAGAAGGGTTTTCCTTACCACATATACATGGACTTCTTTGCAAAGAATCAACTACATGTGTTTAACTGTTCATTTTATTGACAATGATTGGAAGTTGAACAAAAGGATACTAAATTTTTCTCCAATCTCTAGTCATAAGGGTAAGGCAATTGGAAAGGCAATTGAAAAATGTTTAATAGTTGGGATGTTGAGAAAGTTATGACAATTACTGTTGACAATGCATCTTCTAATGATGTTGCTATTGGATATTTGAAGAGGAGAATTAATAATTGGGATGGTTGTGTCTTGAAAGGTGCATATCCTCATGTAAGATGTGTGGCACATATTATGAACTTGGTTGTCAATGATGGTTTGAAATTAGTAAATGACTCAGTTGCTCGTGTACGCAATGCTGTAAGATATGTAAGGCAATCTCCCTCTCGTTTACAAAAATTTAAAACTTGTGTTGAAGAGGAAAAAATACAAAGCAATGGTTTGTTATGTCTGGATGTTTCTACTAGATGGAATTCCACTTATCTCATGCTAGATATAGTTCAAAATTTTCAAAGAGCCTTTGAGAGAATTGAAGAACATGATCCTTTCTTTGCAAATGAACTTTCCGAAGGAGATGGTTTAGGAAAGCCAAGAGATGGAGATTGGGATAAAGTAAGGGATTTGACTCAATTGTTAGAGAGTTTTTATGACCTTACTTTGAGGGTTTCAAGAACATTGTATGTCACTTCTAATACATATTTTCATGAGATTAGCAATGTTAATTGTCTTTTGAAAGAGTGGTGTGTAAGTGATAATCATGAGTTTAGTGACATGGCTTTTAAAATGAAGTAAAAGTATGACAAATATTGGGGAAATCCGGAGAAGCTCAACGTTATGATATTTCTTGCTGTGGTGCTTGATCCTCGATATAAAATTGAATATGTGGAATTTGGAATTTCTCAAATGTATGAAGGTGACAGGGCTGAAGTGATAAAAAAAAGGATAAAAATAGCAATTTGCTCTTTGTTTGATGAGTATAAGAATTTTAACACACTTTCAAGTGGTCAACAAAGATCAAGTGAGAAAGTCCAAGGTGGAACTTTAAGTTCAAGTTCAAGTGTGCAAGCTTCAGAGCAATCAATGCAAAAAATGAGATCACTCTTGAAATCTCGTTTCAAACAACATAAAGCAGAAAAAGATAGTGGAGATGTAAAATCAGAGTTGGATAAGTATTTGGATGAAGATACAGAAGAGGATGTAGATTCATTTGATATTTTGAGTTGGTGAAAAATTAGCAGTGGACGATTTCCTATTCTCTCACAAGTGGCACGTGATGTGTTGGCTATCCAGCCTATCCCTATCTCTACTGTGGCATCAGAATCTGCATTTAGTATTGGAGGGCATGTTCTTGATCCATTTAGGAGTTCTCTATCTCCTAAGATAGTAGAAGCACTCATTTGTTCTCAAGATTGGCTACGGGCATCATCAACTCCACTAGATGTTGAAGAGAAGTTAGATGAGATTGAGCAATTAGACAAAGGTAACATCTATCTTTCAATTTTTATTGCCTATCAAGTATGATGCCATTTTTTATTGATTGTTAACTTATGTTTTTTTTTTTCAGATCTTTCAGCTATTGTATTGGCTCCTAATGCGATTGATGTGTAATGATTTATTATGATGCTCTTTTTAGGTTTTTAGGTAAGTTGGATCAATGTATTGATTTGGTAATTCTTTTCACCATATTGGACTTGTATGGTAAGTTGGATTAATATATTAACTTAGTTTTTTTATATTTTTTGTGAGCAGGTTTGAACATGTTGGAAGAAGAGAGATCTGTGATGATGACTTGTTGATCTTCCTCTAAGAGATGGATTACAAATCTACTTATTGAATTTTGGATGGATTGCACTTGTGATCATGACAATTTTGTTTTTATGACCATGCAATTTTATTTTAAGTGATGGATGGACAAAACATTTACTTATTATATGTTGTGTACGGATTTGATAATTTGTATACCACTTTCGGAACAAAAATGGTTGAACATATTTGAAATCTTATTTTATAATTTGTATACCACTTTTGGAACAAAAATGGTTGAACATATTTGAAATCTTATTTTATAATTTGTATACCACTTTATGAACAAAAAAATGGGCTGCATTTATAGATAATATGTGAATTAACAAAAAATAGGTGTATTGAAGGAGGGCCATAACAATTTATTTATTTGAAAATCAATTAGACTAGCCTATGTCCATCCCCATTAATGGGCCAGCCCATAAAGAGGCCCAAACCGCAAACCAAACCGAACCAAACCGAATTTGTGCGATTTGGTTTGGTTCGGTTTGGAGGACTTACAGTTTGGTTCGGTTCGGTTTGATCAAGTATTTCGGTTTTGTTTGGTTCCTAAAATTTCTCCTTCAAACCAAACCAAACCGTGAACACTCCTATCTACCACCATCGGAGGACTCCAACGGCAGCATAGGCTTCACGTTGGCTAGATTAAGGTTTATTGGACGACTGAGTTGTATTGTATCCAGCAGGGACTTATTTGGTTATTTGTGTACCCATTGGAGGCCTGTTTGTGGTTTTTCTATTTTTCCAGGATTTGTGTGCACGATTTTAGTATTTTCCTGGCCTGGGGGTAGTTCAGTCATTGGTGCTTACGGCTACATTAGGGTTTGGAAGCTATATTAAACTCTTGTAATTGTTGCTACGAGGCATTGATGAATGAATGAAGAGTGCTTGCAGCATCAGTGTGCACCTCCCGAGAAGGGAGTTCCCTAGGGTGTGAAGCCTAGGCGCCTACCCTCCCCCCCCCCTTCTCTCTCTCTCTCTCTCTCTCTGCACCAAAACCCTCCCTCTTCCCTGCAGATCTCTCTCTCTCCCCCTCCATCTTCCTTGTCACCCTCTTCTCTCTCTCTCTCTTAGTACAAGGGCCTGCCAGCAAAGCCACGCATCAGCACGCTCGGCCTCGCGCACAACAGCATCGTCGCCCGTGCCACCTCAATGGCCCTGCCGTGGGCTCTTCCCGCCCAGTCGCCGAACCACACGGCAATCGATGCTAGATAACCCGTGACCCCATCGCTGCCCACGCCAAAGGGGCCTGCTAGCCCTCACCGAGTGCCACGCGGCGCTAAAGCCAAGTTCACTTGGCTGGGCATCATCTCCCATGCCCTCCTCCTGAGGACGCTTACCACCAATTAGCGCCACATGCCCATCCGGGCCATCTCCTGCTGTAGTTGCCTCCACGCGGCGGACCCTCAGCGCACACTGCCACCACGCATCAACCTCGACGCCCCGCCTGTCCTGGTCTTGTCGAACGAGATGGGTCTCCGCTCCAGCCTGCTACTGTGACCCCAAGCCCACTTGAGGGCCCCTCTCTCCTGCCACTGTAGCAGCATGTTAAGGGAGCCCTTGTGTTCCTGTGCTCCAGGTAATAAGCCAAACAGCGAGCTTCTGTTATACTCACCAGGGTGTCTCGCCTAGGTCTTAGCATTAAATTTTGCCTTCATTTTATGACGTCATTGCTGATTTCAGATTGTAGTTCTAGTCGGTCCCTTATTGATAGTTATCCCACATCAGCATGACTATTAGAATAGAACATGGGCAGCACACAACCATGAAAGGGCTGTCCACCGGCTGCCGCCGTGAGACCACTGTAGAGATAAGCTAGGATTGCTTGGGACAAGCTTTCCATGTGTCATATGCCACAGATCACATCAAGATGGGCCTTCTCCATCCACCCATCCTCACACGGGAAGAAAATTTGGCCGCCAATCAAAAGAAACTTGTTCTTCCATGAAGAGATATTAATTGTCACAGTGGCTCCACAAGTCAGCTTTCTCACATTAAAAGATTCATCTGGCCAATGTCCAAAAATTCACAATGAGGACACCCACAAACAATAGAATATTGTGATAGAGGTCAGCTTCCCTCTCCACCAACCAGCTACTATCTTTGTAGGTTTACGTAAGCTAATGGTTTTTGAACAAATTAGCACTATAGAAAGTCTGAAGTCTGGACTAATGTCAAGCTTGCCAATGCCCAACTTCTATCTATAGCCTATTTTCAGACATTAAAAAAAGGGTTTTTTTGATATTGACCCCTATAAATATAATGAATTTGAAATAAATCCCTATACTTTGCATAATTAGCTTTTAATCCTTAAAAATTTAACTTATATTCTTAATGGGCTCCTTATGGTTAACATCTATAAAAAAAGAATATTATCCGAACATTATCTAAAGTACTGTTAAACTTAGGAGTGTTAAAAATCCTTTTTAGATTTACCACCAAGGGGAGGCAAGAGGGAGGGAGGATCTCCTCCTCAAGTGCTAGGGAGGTCAATGGAGGGAGATGTCATTGGGGAGGTCAACAAAGGACTGCCAAAAGATGGCATATGCCCAACTCGCCCTGG
The DNA here is from genome assembly GCA_030544215.1 of Zantedeschia hybrid cultivar. Lineage (NCBI taxonomy): Eukaryota > Viridiplantae > Streptophyta > Magnoliopsida > Alismatales > Araceae > Zantedeschia > Zantedeschia hybrid cultivar. Next base: position 45,099,859 of record JARZZO010000013.1, on the reverse strand, counting down.
CACCCTATTGGAGGGATCTCAAGAGTACCCTCGATCTTTTTTTTTTTTTTTTGGAAATTTTATTTAAGTTTACCCAATGAGATGGGTAAATTAGGTTTTAAAAAGTTGAACTGTCCCCATCGGCCTTGACCGATGTTAACTACATCGCTCTGACGAGGATTAACTACCAGCACTGATGACCTAAATAAAACCAACCACAAAATATGCAATTCAGTTACTGAAAGCACAATTTAAATTGAGCCCAAAGCTTTACCCTGGCCTAGGACAGGTTTTGGATGGTTTAGAAGGTTTTTAGGGGTATTGGATTGATTCTAGATGTTTTAAACCCAAAAGGGTATTTTGGTAATCATACAAGATTGAAGGGTATATGAGTATTATGGTCACATTTTGATGTTTAGGGTGTGTCTCAATGGTTTGGAAAGGTTTTAGAATCTTAGGATGTGTTTTTAGGGTCATTTTTAAATGTTTTTGGGTCAAAGGGTATTTTGGACATTTTAGGAAAATTTTGGATTTTAAGGGTATTTGATGTGCTTTGAGTGATTTTGTATGTTTTTTCCATGATTTTTAATGATTTTGGTGCATTAAGGATATTTTGTAATTTTGATCATTTTTAGGGTTTTGAGGATATCTTAGGTATGTTGGGTGGTTCTTACATTTTAGGAGATTTTTCTGTATTTTTTTATAAATTTTGGTAAATTGAGGGTGTTCTGGTAATTTTGACCCATTTTTAGGGTTTTAGAGGGTATTTAGGGTATGCTAGATATGTTGGGTGATTTTTACCATTTTTTGGAATTTTTATGTAATTTTTACATATTTTTATATTTGGAGGGACATTTTAGTCATTTTAGATTGATTCTATGGTTGAATAGGCCATTAAAGATGATTAGGGTGTGTGTCCTCTAGAGACATTAAGTCCTTTCTTTGGGTGATGGTTAGTGAGGGCATGTTTGTTGTTAGTTCAAGGCTAAGGGTGTCTTAGGACTTGGGTTAACTTAGATGATGTGTAAGGTTAATTTTGGTCATTTGGACAAAGCAATAAAACAAAGTCCAAAACCATGGGCCAGCTTATTAGGCTTTCACAAATTACATTCACATGTCAAGCGGATGACTTGCTTAAATTTGTCCAAGTCCAGTAAAGGATAACCTCAATGGATATTAGTTAAGGACAAAAGGTTGATGGGCCGAAATCTCGTCCACCACGATCAGAACCTTATGTCTTCAATCAAAGGGACGACGTCGGATGGTCCTTGCAAAACAGAACACCATCAGAGGGCCCTGACAACGGTCCGGGGGAGCCCCCTCAGAAGGCTGGGGATACTCTGGGAAAGACCAGGTGGCTTGGGCTATATAAAGCGTACCTCCGGTCGGACCCCGAGTCCTTATATAGCTGGGCGGAGAGTCCCAACCAAGGAAGCAAGATCTAAGAGATATCTTGGACCATTATCAATTCGAAAGGGGACTACTTCGGAGGAGCCAAGCTCGGAAGAATTATTGGGTTTGACCTAATCCGATCGGGAGTAGAGGGTACTTCCCCGTGGAACGGGGCCCTCAACTGAGTAAGTTTTCGATTTGTGTCTGATCCCTAGTGGAGGTCTTAGGCCGGCCGACTCGGCCTAAGCATTTAGTTCGGAAACGGATTTGGACCTTCGACCCTCTTATCTGGGTGAGGCTCTTGTGAAGAGGACTGGACCTATCCGATTAACTGGGCCAGCCTAGAGGGCCACCTTGGCCGAGAGAGAATTTTCCCCTTCAAAGGTCATAGACCCATTATAGATTCATTAGGATTATATCCTTTAGTGAACTCTAAATGGATCCAATTAAATCCACTAGAGGATATGTCTTAAAGAACAAAGGATAAGTATTGAAGACTAAGGAAATTAATGGATCCTTAATGGTCCATTAAAAGTCTTTATATCAATATCCCTTAATGGGTTCAAATGGGATCCACACAAAATCCAATAATGATCCATCAATGATCCATTTAGAACCCAAGAGCTTAATGGGTCTAGATAGGCCCAATTAAGGACCAAAAAGGATCCATCATATCAATAAATTTGAATGGATTCAATAAGGGTATAAAAAGATCCAATAACAATACTCAAGAATACATGAGTAATTGTTTAAAAAAATGCAAAGCTCAAGAATACATCAGTTTGCTTGACAATAATTCTTCTATAAAACAAAAAATTGCAAAACTCAAGAATACATGAGTGTGCCTTCACGAGCCTTCAGGTGCACAAATTCTTCCAAAAGTCTTCTTAATGAGACTCCCTAGGGAGGTATTTATAGTGGAAGAGATGGATCGGGCGGGGGGGAGTCCTTTGACATCATGTAATGGTTTGTCCAACCCTTGTGAGGTATTCTCCGCTTTGGGCCAAGTCCGCACAATTTTGTCCCTAAAAGACGCCTCACAAGTTATGGATACAAATCCCACATATATAGTCCAATAACTTTTTTCCGTTCTTCGATACAGGACTAATCCGGTTCATTTCCATCCCAGCCTCCAGTCGCAGTGATAGCTCCACACCATAGTGGCTCCACCATGGAAATCAGACCAATCCAGATTAGCCAATTCATATAGAGATCGGCAGGTCCCGATCCGACCGGAATTGGCTGATCCCGGCCGATTCCAGCCTATCAAATCCCCATTCGGGTCGGGATTGGTGGGTCCCAATCCGGCCTCCCGATCCGTGCCGAAGTTCCTTAGGCTCCACATTGTGGCAATTGTACACCGCTTTACATGCTGGTAGTCCTTTCCTACGAATAGCCATTTCCTATGAGTAGTCCTCTCTTCTTGCCCAGCTTGTGACTGGGTCATTACAGGCACACCAGCTTCTACGCATGGAATGCAGAGTCGACCGATCCCGATCCGAATCGACCGATTCGGATCGAGATCAGCAGGTCCCGATTTGACTGATCCAGGCCGATTCTGGCCGATCCGATCGGGATCGGCTGATTCGGATCAGGATCGGTAGGTCCCGATTCGGCCGATTCCGACCGATCCGATCCCGATTCGGATCGGGATGAGCGGGTCCCAATTCGGGGACCTGATCCGATCCGGAATTCCTTGCTTCTGCGTGGCTCATCCCTGAACCAGCCTATATCATACTGCATGGATCATGTTTTGATATCATTATGTAACAGTCTGATCCAACCCTTGTGAGGTATTATCCGCGTTTGGCTAAGCCCGCACGGTTTTAACATTAAAAGGCACCTTTTAGGAACAAAACTAACGGGCTTGACCCAAAGCGGACAATAACTCACAAAGGTTGGATCGGGTCCTTACACATCCGATGTGGAGTCCTCCCTTTCATTTTTATTCTTTGATCTGGTGTAGGGTTCCACTGGATGCTCTCTCTCTTTTCCCTTTTTCTTGTGAAAGAAGCAACCATCCAGTGGGGGTATAGAGAGGGAAAATAAGATGTCCAATGGGGGAGTCCTTGAGGGTCCCACGGCCTTCTCCTCTCCTCCTTTCTTGTGCTTGAAGAAACCTCCTGGTAGGGGTGTGTGAGAGAGAAAAGGTCAGGAGAGAGAGAGAGAGAGAGAAAGAGGCATCCAGTGGGGGGATCCACCGAATCCTTCTTTCTTGGATGAAGAGTCCACATTGTGTGTGTGCGCGCACGCGCACGTGGGCAAGAAGAATCCAATTGGACTATTTCTTCTCTCTCCTTCCATCCTTACCTCTCTTTCTCTATTCTGTGCAGTAGGGACAAAAGAGCCCTATTGGGCTCCTCTTCTTTCTCCTTTCTGATTGGGGCGTACAGCCATGAGACTCCCTCGCTTCTCTTCTTTGTCTACTTCTTTCTCCCTTTCTTGCTACTGCCTTGTTGTTCCTTTTTTTTTTGTTCTTTTTGTTGTCATTGTTGCAGGTTGCTACCGTTGATGCTGCTCCCTTTGTTAGTGTTGATGTTGATGCCTGATGCTATTGCTGGTGATGCTTCCTGTCGCTGCTCTTGGTACAGGCTGCTGGTGTTGTTGATGTTGAGGCTGCATGTTGTTGTTACTGCTTGGTGCTGATGGTAAATAGTCCTATCCCCTTTGTTCTTATTCTTGTTCTTGTTCTCGTTCTTTCTTTTTTATTTTTATTGTCCAACACACCCTCAATCAAATTCTGGACCCGATGCAGGCAGGGGGGACCAGTACAACATGTCTGCCATCCCTAGCGAACTCCCCCTCTTCCTCAGCTACAGTGGCAAGGATCCCTCACTGACGTCTGCGATGTCGAGCTCCTCTTGGATGGCCTCAAGCTCCACTTCAGTGACAAGCTCACCATCCAGTACATCACCAACTTCCCCCATGCCAACTTTGTCATAGGGATCTCCGTCAAACAGATAGTGTAGGGGGGAGCTAATCGTCTTCTTTGATTGCCAGAAATGAGACCTCTTGTTCAAACTATGTGTGTGTATGTGTGAGAGAGAAAGAGAGAGAGAGAGAGCATGCCCCAGGCTCTAGCAGTCGTGGAAGAGAGAACCATCGGTACTGATCCTGCTCCGAAACCATACAATTGCTCCCTGCTGCTGCTGCCCTCGATGACCAGCCCATGGGGCCACCGCCGAATGCACCATTGCAAGTGGATGGAATGGTGGATTGGCATCTGAGGTAGTGAGGTTCTGCAGCAGCTGGGGTCCAGCTGCCGCGCCGCCTCTTTGCAGATTGGCAGCAGCACCTCAGGCTCATGGGTGCTTTGTGTGTGTGTGTGTGTGTGTGTGTGTGTGAGAGAGAGAGAGAGAGAGAGAGGTCCGGGCTCGAACAGTCGTGGGAGAGAGCTTGCAGAACCAACCCTACTTCCGAAGCCGTCCAATTGCTCCCCCATACCACTAGCCCAGACAACCCGCCTTCGGAGGCACTGCCGGATGCATTGTCGCTGGTGGATGGAGTGGGTGGATTGCAATCCAAGGCAGTAGGTGCCGCAAGCACTGGGTTCGGCTGCTGCCCCTCTGCAGCAGGCTCATGGTTGTGTGTGTGTGTGTGCGCGCGCGTGTGTGTGTGTGTGCGCGCGCGCGCGCGCGTGTGTGTGTGTGTGTGTGTGAGAGAGAGAGAGAGAGACCTTTGGCGCCAGCATGGCACTGGCACACTGGGGAACAGAATAGAGAGAGAGAGAGAGAACCAGGGTTTAACCAACATTTAACTATGGTATAGTTAGTAAAAGTTGACAGAAGTAAATTGGTAGGGATTAAAAAAGTTAAAAATTTTAAGTGTATAGGGATCAATATCGAATATGTAAAATATGGGGACTTATTTCAAAATATGTAAGTTCACAGGGATCAACATCAAAGAAAACCCTTCAAAAAACTGGTAACAAAGTTAAAAGGCAGACATAGAAACAACATAGGAAATTTTTCTGGTCACTAATCATATGGCCCTAGAAAACAAAACTGAAGGCCATTGCTCATGAATAATAATAATAATAAAAGTCAGCAAACAAACATGGATAAATAGGTATCTGAAAACAACTAACAATAACAAAGAAGGGATAGATGCTTTTGATAAAGGACGAATCTCATTCAACACCGATATAAAAGTTCTAAGTCAACAATGACTCAGAAAATGTAAAAGTCAGACCAGGATACATGATGTAATTAACGGAAGGATCATCACAGATTCCTAATAATGGTACCATGATCATGTCTTCCATATCCCGTCGCCAACCACAAAAAAGTATTTTCTCTGAAGACCTTCGAACAGAAAAATCTCTAGGTAAATAACCACCATGAACCTGCAGAAATAAGGCAAAAAAGGAATCAGGGTTCCGAAAGAGCTTGCAACAATCATATCATCAATGTCATCACCAACAACAAAGAAGGATTTTCAGTGGCTTTCTGTTTATAGGCCGGACAATGTCTACATATACTGCTTCATTCACCTGAATGACCAAATCGATTACATCCTGATAAGTCATTGTATTGTAGCATTTGTAGTTTTCATGGCATCATCTCAAACATACAATATACATGAGTAGAGGTGACAAGCTTAAGCGACTCATTCTTCCATGATTCTGCAAGTCATGCATTCTTTTGTTGTTCATCTCCAACATGCAAGAATCAGAGATCTTAATGGATTGTTTAGGTAATGTAATGGTCCCCCATCTATGAAGGATTGGAAACCCAGGATTCCCTAGATGTGGGTTCGCTATCCAGATCAAAGTCCTTCTTTCCTTGATCTCCAGTGGTCCCACAACTCTGAAACCTAATAAATAAAAAATAAAAAAGAAGTGTGCATGTTCGCCACATAACAACATATAAAAGAGTATACAAGTTCATCTCCCAACAAAAATACAGAACTAACCATGCCTAACAGATAACTTCCAATTTGAATTTATCTTCCCTTTATTAATGCTGAAGGTTAGAACCTAAAAGCATTAAAAATAAAGGGTGTAAACCACAATATCATTATACTCAATAGGGGTCATCCATGCCCCCACTTTAACCCCAATGCCATAATTACTTAAAGATAAGTTACTCATGTTGATCATTTTTCACAATGAAAATAATATACTAATGAACGTGTACTACTCAATTTCATGCATATTCTAAATGGTAAAACAGAAGCGAAATAAATGAGTCAAATGATAAAAATAACCAGAAATTCATTAAAATTAATCAAAGAGCTTCATTACCCGTCATCTTTGAGTCTATTTTTTCTTTGTCTCTTGGTCTCATGTCGTTAGAGCTCATCGTGTTCACTAATCTTGTTCTTCCTCAGGCATAGGCCAATTATTGTATCCTATGTATATAGATATGACTTATCGATGTTCACCAATTATATTTTGTCTATAGACGTTAGCACTAATTGTTATTCATGTTCCTCTTCATAATCAAAGTCATTGTACTCTTTGCATCCCTTATTTCATGATCATTTTCTTTATATTCATCATATACTTCGTTATTTACATAAAATAAGGAATATCGAGGTGGACTATAGGTCCTTAATTTACATCCAAAGTCTAAACCATTTTTTTTCCTGAAAGTGGATGGTACAACAAATGTATTAAAAATCAAAAGAAAGCACACAAGTATAAGGCCAATCAGCCCGCAAAATCCCCATCTACAAAAGAACACCAAGAAGGTGCAAGGCTCACTCAACTCCCAACAAAATAAAAAAGGGGGAGTTCTTGGCTGCCCATTTATAAAAAGCTGAGATCCACTCTCTCACCCTTATAGATGAACCTCACCACAAACTAAGGGGCTACAACTTCATTTTTGAAGATCCTTCTATTCCTTTCACCCCATAAGGTCGCACGAAGGATCAGCCACCATGTCTAATGATCATAGTTGTCAATCCCGTCCCGGTCGTTGTCCCATTTTTCTACTAGGATGGGATGTCCCGGTGTCCCGGACAGTTCCGGCCCCGTCTCAGAATTTTTTCCATGCATATTCCAACAAATATAAAACATACGTATACAATAAATAATATAAAAGTAAACATATAAATAACACAAAATTAACGCAATTGAAGCATTGAGGATAGATTTATGGTTTTATAATGAGTATATTCATCAAATGAACCCCCCAAAATAAGTTTACAAGGAAATTAAGTAGTTAGGTAAATCTCATGTAGAAATACAAATTCTGGTTGGGACAAGCCGGGACAGATCGGGACAGGCCGAGAAGGGCCAGGACAGACCGGGACAAATACTGGGACAAACCAAAAACTGTCCCGTCCCATTTTCTCACTGGGAAGCGACGTCCCGGCCGGGTCAAGTTGGGACAAGACAGGATTGACTACTATGCTAACAATCCTTCTAGGGAAATAACATCTATCGCAAAAGAGGAGGAGCTCGTCTGTCGATGCCACGTGGCGAACCGGCACCCCCACCTTGTTCAGGATCATCTGCCACACCTCCCTCGTGAAAGAGCAACCAAGAAAGAGGCGATCCACAAACTCATCTAGCTCGCTGCACACTGGGCAAGTAGTAATCAAATCATCCATGAAGTGGACCAATTTGTTGCAACTAGGAAGCCAGTTATGACTCACTCTCCACATGGGAACCTTGACCTTCAGCAGAGACTTGGGCTTCCAGACTAGTTTCACCACAAGAAATCTCAGACCCCCATCAGCAATTACCTTGTAGGTAAAGCGGACAGTAAAATTCCCCCTGGCTTCCCATGACCACTTACACCTATTCTAGGAGGGGGGGAATGGAGAAATCCTGCAAAAGACACAGGAGTTGGCCAAAGTCCACCTCTTTGTCCCTAAATTATCTCCTAAAAGTAGTAACTCAAACACCCTAGGTTGAGTAGAATAAAAAACATCTGCCACTAGTGCCATGGGTTAGGATGTAATGCCAAATAAACTGGGAAATCTGTCTCAAAGAGAGGTCCCATCACACCACTTATCTAGCCAAAAGAGGTGGACACTGGCCATCACCAAGCACAATCTGAAGACCAGCCTATATGGCATCAAAGTACGAAAGGATGCCTTTCCACACATGGGGCACGTTGTGGGGCAGAGACAGCCAATTATCCCACATCCTGGTCTAGGGTAGTACAATTGCCAGATGGTGTCCACCCATAAACCTAACCCAACTGTACCAAACTTGCCACAGCCTTTTAATAAGCATGGCAATGTTGACCTCATCCAAACTCGAGACCATCATTCTCCCTGCTCTTGCAAACCCCACCCCAACAAATATCATGTCCACCCTGTCTAGGATCTCCGCTACCTCTCCAGAAGAAATAGTTGCAGATAGCATCCATCTTCCCAAGGACCCCTCTTGGGATCTTGAAGATGGATAAGGAGTAAATAGGAAGACTATCCAAAACTAAGTTCTAGAGAACCAAGCTTCCCCCATAGGAGAGGAGTCTGCATTTCCAACCTGCCCACTTGGATTCAGACTTATAGATCACCTTCTGCCAGTCTCTTTGTCTCAAAACCCAAATAGGTAATAGGGAACTCACCTATCTTACACCCTAAAATAAGGCCGGCCCTGTGGAGAGACCTATCATCCATATTGACCCCAATAAGCTAGCTTTGTGGAAGTTCACCTGAAGACCAGATACCTCATCTAACCACTCTAGAATAATAAGTCTAGAAGAGAACAACTAATCCTTACCATATGAGAAGAAGCGAATGGTATCATCAACATATTGCAAATGTGTAACCTGCCCCCCTTGGGTGAGAGCTTGAATCAGCCTCAACCCTGTCCTACATTTTACTCAAGATATGGGCCACCAAAACAAACGAAAGAGGATCCCCCTGCCAGAGACCCATGCCACTGCAGAAAGAAGGGGTAGACTCCTCATTAATTAAGATGGTAACGCTGGTAGAAGAGAGACAAGCCTTGATCCATCCCGTCATTCCTCTCCAAAACCCATCTTTCCCAAACATGGAGAAGATAGTCACAATTAGCCCTATCATAAGCCTTTTTGAAATGTAATGTAGGCACCAAACCTCTCCCCTTCTACACTTTCATGGCATGGATGCACTCATGAGCCACAAGATATGTCCCTTCTAGGGCTGCAAACGAACTAAGACACTCGATGAACAGCTCGTGAGACTGCTCCATAAGGGTTTGAACAAGCTTGATCAAGAAAATTTTATATACAATTGTTAAAGAGTATATTGTAACGGTTAAACTTTAAAGAATAGGATAGGAAGGATAGTGGGGATATTGGGGCTGCACTGGCCTTGAGTTAAAATTGAAAGAGTAGGATATGAAGAACAATGGGGATACGGGAGTTGCTCATAGTGGCCTAAAAGAAGCTTAGTTAGTAAGATATTTAATATTATATAAAAAAAATTATTAAACAATTCAAGGTTGTGAGATGCCATAAATAAAAATCAAAAGAGTTAATGGTTAAAGAATGCATGTGAGGGTTAATCTTAAAATAGTAGGTTTAGGAATTCTGGGGTTGCACTGCAATAGGGGTATCGGCCATAATAATCCTACATCGAAAGATTTGAAGAGTGTAAGTTCCGAATAAGTCTGCTGCGTGCTTGCTCAACTACCCGCTATGTACAATTGGGTACAAGCCTTAGCGGTGGACAATTGCTTTGGCAGGCAGCCATTAAATTTTGAAGTTTTATACAATTGTTCTCGAGGCCTACATTCAGTGGGCTCATTTGTTTAGGCTCATGAGCTCGTGAGTTAGTCTCGAGCTCTTGAGTATCTAAACGAGTCGAGTTTGAATGGTGCATTTAGAAACTTGGTCAAGTTTGAGCCGAGTTTGAGCTCAGTATGAGAATACCGAGCTGAGTTTCAACAAGCCAAGCTCGGTTCGACTCGACAGGGGCAGACGAGTGGTGGTCTCTTTAGACAGAGAGCCCACCGTCGCTCCAATCCCCTCAAGTGGGGTTGCACCCAAAGAGGGGTTAGCAGGGAGAGCCCCCTACACCTGAGCCCTGGGCTTTCACCGCATTGGGGTACCTCACATGCAATAGTTCATGTAGCAGAGTATTCGGGCAGAGAAGACAAATGGCATCAAGTCTCGAACTGGGCCCATCGATCAAAGCCTTGGCGCATAAGTCACGGGCCACCCATTCATTACCCGGAAGGAAATTTAGGTAAGTCATGGGCCCCAATGGATCACTTGAGCTGTGACCTGAACCGTTGTGGGTTGTGACCCCATTGCAGCATTTGAAATGCCCGGCCGCCGACCCCATTGAAGCATCTTCACCACCTAACCTAGCTGCAGTAATGACAGACAATTGGAATTCAAATTGGGCCCTTTATGAAGCCAGAACCCCCATCCAAGCCATCTTTTATCTCTCGAACTGGTGCTGCTTGCCCTAGCTCCTCTCTCCTCGGTGGCAGCAGCAATGCAACCTCAAGGGTGAGGATTCTTACTAAGATCGAGCTCTCCTCTAGGCATAGTTCTAAGGTATGCCAGAATGGCCTCCCTACCTCCAACTTTGGTCATTGCATCAGCCCCCAACACCCCTCCAGACCAGGAAAGGCTAGGAAGATCTTCAACCAGGGCGCCGAAGGAGTCTACTAGGGTCTGGATGTCCTGTTAATCACAAAGGATAAGCGGTACTCCTAGCATTCAAATAGGGACCCTACAAGCCCTCAACCCTGATGTCTAGAAAGGTACGCCGATGGAGCTCCCATGGATGGACCCAGAGCACCAAACCAGTCCTGACTCCTGACCACAAAACCAGCCTCTGCAACCTCCTTCTGGCGTCCCAATCGCGAGGAACTCTCCAACCCCCAAGGGGTGGACAACCCAGGCACCCGTCTCCCCTCCTCCCTTGTCCAGAACGCTCTGGACTACTCCCACATCCACTCAGCCCTTTGAGCAGAGAGATCGGCAGACATTTTGCCAACCACTGCAAGTAGGGGGCGAGGATCTCCATCCGAGGAGCAACCACAAGGACGACAGGAGGGCATTGACTACCCAGCCCCTTCTCTACAGCCACCTCCGCAAATGTCCTCCAATTAATATGTTGCCTCTCCTTTCCCTGCCTACCTGGACACACCCTCCAGACATGACCCTCCCTCCCATACCTCCAGCACCAAATAGGTGCCTCGCATCTATTGGCGAGATTTCCCTCATTAAGACACCAGAGACACTTCACCTCACAGTGCAAGGAGCTCTGAAAAGAGGGAACAGGCTAGAGACCTAGTCCAGCAGTTGCTGCCACCGGAGGCTCCGTCAGGAGGCCACTCCCAAGGAGGACATCATTCGCTCCAGAGACAAACGACAGATCAGCTCTCCCAGACATCCCGCATTCCCTCATTACCGAGTTTTGGCAGTCTAAAATCATATATAATCAGTTTTCAGCCATCTTAGTCATACATGATCAATGTTCAACTTAAATCGTACTGTAAATCATATTTATCTATGACCAACTTTTAGCCGTTTTAAATGATATCATCTGACCACTTCTAACTTAAGAAACAACAGGCCATTCATCAGTGATCTTAAGGTAGCCGAGCTGATTGCCTACTGGCTTGATCTCTCAGCTTTCGCCTGTTCATATTGGTCTCTCAGCTTCTGACTATTCATCCCAGAGTCTCAAACTGCTCCACTTGGAAATTAAATGTAAGAAAGTATGTTAGTGAAACAGCCACAGTTTCATCAAGGGCAAGGGCAACATATACCATAAAATGTCATCCACTAAGTCTGTGACACACTGAGACTGACAATCTGGACAAGAATTGAACTGCAGGATCAGAACAAAGCGCTGTCAATCCAATTTTAGGGGGAACCTGATCTCCTCCTGAAGATGAAAAAGAAAGGGAAAAACTTAGGCCGAATCAGCCTAGAATCAGGCTAAATGGCTGGGATCGACCTATCTCAAGCTGATCCCGCCCGATATAGCCTAGGATTGGGATCTCAGTCCATGAACTTTCTGATTTTCCTCAATTCACTGATTTTTTTTCTTTTTTTTCTTAGCTTCTTAAATTAAAATGGCGAACCACTACCTCACGATATGGAAGTGCTTTCCTGATTTTCAACCTAATGAAGATGATTCAACAATTGACATTCTTCCTTTGGATCAGTAGATTACGCTGGTCCAATCTTGATTTCGTTGCAAATAACCAAGTCATCCTTGAATAGGTCAGACTATCAAACATGCTTACGCTTTACATAAATCACAAGCCCTTATTTAGGAATATAAAAAGATAAGCAACTGACTAAAAGAAGGTGAATTTCATGAAATTAATAGGGCATACTCAGAGATGGAGCAACCAAGAAGAAATGGATGAAAACAACATTTGATTATATGGTCAGAACGGTATGGAGATTGAATCAAGAGAACAGGGACTAGAAATCATCTTGCAATCTACATATTGTCCAGATAGACATAAAGTGCAACTTGAAATTCATCAAAAGAATGAGCAATTCATTAGGTAACATAAAGGTTTTCTTTGATTTCAAATAAGTAAGAAGTAAGAAAGCACCATGGGCAGTTTTGTGGGAGCATATGTATCATCATCCTCTGCTATTACTAGCACTTCATCACCCTCTTGAAGAACATAAAAATCATCTGGATTCAGAATAATTTTTCCTCCACGTGATGCCGCCTTAATTCCACAAGGAATCGCATCAGGAAAGCTTATCAACACATCTTCAAAACTCATGCCATCTAATTGTGGCCATCTTTTGATGTAGAACTCGCAATTCTCAAACCCAAGGATATCCTCCCAGATCTGTGAAAGCCCGTTCATGTAAGACAAAGTAATCAGCTTTGCAAGAATAAAGTGGTCATTAGATCCTTCCATCAATTGAAAGTCATAACCGCCAAAGATTCTGAACTTTATATCTTTATGTTGGTCCTCACCATCAGCATTTAATGATACAAATAATATCGCATAAATTAATCCATCCTACACTATACATGACAGAATAAATTAATTCATCCTACAGTATACACGACAGAACTTTAATTTTTTTAGGGCCCCTGCTGCAGTGGCAGGGACTATTCAAACAAATCAAAGAAAACTAACTGCTCCCAGGTTCAAACCTGAGAGCCCACCCTAAACCCCTTCTACCCGGTACCACCGGGCCACAGCTCGCTGGTGACAGAACTTTGATTTTATCCATGACAATTAAGGATTAAAAAGGTGATGTTGAATCGTTGATGATTATGATGATGATGATGATCCACACAGATGAATACTAACATGGTTTCTAGTTATTTGACTATGATAGCCCTCTTTAATAAAGTTCTATTTGTTCTCATTTTAACAAAAACATTTTCTGAATGGCTTCATACTAGAGTAAGTCATTGCCCTAGAATGGATATCAACTTTATCTTTCACTCAACATCTATGCCTGCAATACACAAAAAGATAAAAACATTTTGATGTACAATAAATCCACCAAGTGCACTGTTTAGGATTCACTGTCCTTTGGCAATTGAAGTCTTTGTTATGAGCCGTGCTTTCTTCCAAGAACAAAGGAATTCAGTACGCCATTGATCTCAGGAGCAAAGTCAGTTGATTCAGAAGTTTGTGGATGAAGCTTTTAGAATCTGACAACTATTACAAGTTCTGCTGATGTTAAAAATGGCAAAAGGTTTCACGTTATAAGGAACAAAAACCTATCAAAGCATAGAAAGGGCAAAGTGCAACTTAGAGAAAACAATGAGGTACTTTCCAAAAATGAAAGATGAAAGCTCAAATTCAGTGCCAAATTAATGGCATGAAAATAAGGCCACAGGGACTTGTCCATTTTGCTTGCACTTCCTTTCTGGAAGTCCACAGCTTACATTTTAAGTGGAAGCATTCTATTGATTCCTTTTTATTTTTGGTATTTCTCATTTTAAATTATACTCAAATATTTGTTATGTAGGAATATCTCCCCCTGTAACCCCATGCAAGGTAAAATCATATGTTTCCTCCCTTTTAACAGTATTGTAGGCATCTTGTCTCACCACCAGCTACCACATCTTACCTTCAGTACAGTTGGTGACGTCCCACCTTTTCTTTCAAAATGAACAAGTGAAAAGCAGGGGAAACTGTTGCAGGTAGGGGGGTGCATACCATGGACCACCACTCAACATATCAGCATCTCAAAAACAAGTATGATAAAAAAATCTCAACCTAAGTCGGGTAAGACATTTCAACTAGGAAAAATACAGAGCAGATCTTAATGTGCCTGAGGTAAACAAAAAACAAGTACCAAATCATACATTATCCATACATCACCTGGGCAAGGCCTGGTTGACGGGCACATTGTATCATCAAACGGCCAATCACATCATGAGCAACAACAGTTTCAACCAAATCTCCACCAACGAGTTTAACAAGGACCTCATTATCAAGATCACTCAGTTCTACCACTATATGCCCTCTTAAACCTTCTTTTACTCCAGTCAAACTCAGGACAGTTCTCAATGCCCTTGCATCACTCTGTAACAGACCATCGAATTAAAACTGATCAATTCTATCTTACAAGAAATAGGGAATAGCAGCTCAGATGAAAAAGGAAACCTGGTCAGCATTTCCATCTTCAGCCAAGACGATCACTGCACGAGCTTTAGAAACAGAGACCTACTGTCAGGCAATAAAAGAATCAGAAGAAATCAAAGCAATTGAATGGGAAAAGTAACCATGTACAATCTAACACTATTGCCAGGCAAACCTTGTAACTCATAATAAAAGATGCAGAAGAATCTAAAACAGATTCATCCACAGCTCAGAATCATATTTGATAACAAAGTTCATAACTTTGGTTATGTGTCATTAGGTAAACCTTTTTCAGATCAGCCAGGATCAGAGGGCTTCCACTTCTGCATATGACTGATGTTCCTTTAAAGTCAAACTCCATTTTGGCAATATCAAGTTCCATATCTTCTTTATCTCTCTCAGCCATTACAACCACGGTCCCACCACCTAGACTCTCATTGGCAATAGACAGCTGATTCAACAGAGATCCCTACATTTCCATGACAAATTTGGACAATGAGTTAAAAACATAATAACAAATGAAACAGCAGTACAACTTTAGCTACAAGTAATATATATCAATATTCAGTTTATCTGCTTCTCAGTGAAATTTAAGATACTCGAAATAAGCCAATCCCAAGGAATTGACTTTGTTGGGACATTGTATGATGAAGATGACTTGGCAGGACATGATAGGAGGTTAATTTAAAGAGTCATTTTATATTTATTCTGTACTTTTATTTTATTTTTAAGATTATATTTTGTATTTTTTGAGTCATTTTTAGTCTGTAGAGATGTTTCTGTTATTTTGGATCTTACAGGGCATGGTTGCAATTCTTCATATTTTTCCCTTTAAAAGGAACTCCTGCGTAAGCTTGATGTTGAATGGAACAAAAAAAAAAAGTTTTTTTTTTGGGGGGTGAGAAACCCTAGAGCCTAGGGAGGAGCAGCCCAAGAGGGACTGGGGTGAGAGGCCCTTGCAGCAGCTGCCACTGTTCTTTTATTCCCCATCTGTTCCCTACACAACCCTTCCACCCTCCCTCTTCCTCCTCCCACGCAACCAACTCTTCCTGTTTGTCCTTTTCTTCCTCCCCTCCCACCTTTTCTCCTTCTTCTTCTTCTTGTGCTGTTTCCTATGTTTCCAACCTTTTTTTTTGTCCTTTTCCCCCTTTTGTCCTTTTTCTTCTTCTTTCCCCCTCCACCTTTTCTAAACGTAGCGGGAACCAGACATGAAGCTGGGTTTCCATCTCCGATTCTGTCCCATCGTCCGTGTCAAGAAAGACGGTCCTGTTCCCACCTCAACTTCGTCGGGTCGTGATCCTGTCCCATTCCAGGTCATCTGTATGAATACAGTGTCCCAGGATCGTTGTTTGTGCCCAGCTGTCCCTCCCCGAATGCACAACGTTCATGTTCTTCACGGGTTCACCATTGTCCCGTATCAACTTCATAAATATTCTTCTCCACTACAAGCACCATTAGTATGTAAGAACCATTATTGTTTTTTTTTAAGTGAGATGGTCGTATGTGAGATACCTTGTACAGTTGATTTTATTCATATCTACCTATTTTTCACCATTTTTCTCTGAATGTTATTTGTTTCTAAGGACATCTATTTTCAGGTTCTCAATTAGAATATTCTCCCATCACCTTTGCTTACATCTGCACAAAGAATAATAGACGGAAAGGGATATCAAGAACTTCCAGTGAATCCATAGAAGATTAGACAGACATTGAAGTGATCAACGCATAAAATTTATGAATTAAAAGTGTCAAATTATCGACTTTTGAGAAATTGGTATTTATTATTATTATTCAAGCAAAAAGATAAGAGCCAACTGTTAAGAGAGATTCTAAAGACACCTCCTAAATATTCTTATCCATTAAACCTCTATCAGTATGTGAGATACACCGTGCAGTTGGCTGTTTGTTCGGGACCTGACCTAGACGTCTCTCCTATCGGATTATTTAGAAAATCCATATCGTTTTTGTTTTTGTTTATCTAGAGAAATATAGGTCGGTTTTATATTTTATTGGATTATGAAAGCTTGGGATTAGTCCTCAGGGAATCCGGGACTTCGAATCAGGCGAAGATTCGAATATATGACCTCTCTCCACTGACCTCGGTCAGTATTAATTACGTCAAGCAACTGCTCGACAACCCTTGATTAATCGTCCGTATGATGCCCTTATAACATGCAACACTACTACTACACGCAGCACATGCATATGAAGACATATTTTAGGTTAAGCCCTTGGCCTCACCCAAATTTGAGATAAGTTTTATATGGTTTTGGATTGATTCTAAGGTATTTGGATTGATTCCAAATTATCTGGATTAATTCCAAGTATTTTAAACCCATAAGGATATTTTTGTAATTATACAATTTAGGAGTTATAGGGGTATTATGGTTATTTTAATGTATGAAAATAAGTTTTAACAGTTTCAAAGACCTTATGAGATTTATGGAATTATTTTTAAGTGTACAAGGGTATTCTGGTAATTTTACCTTAAATCGGATTATTTAGACTTAGAGTCTATTTTTTTATGAGATTTTTATTTAGTTGTATCATATTGAGGGCATTTTGGTCATAAAATAGATTTCTGGTATTTTTAAGGATTTTCTATGATTTTTACAGATTTTTATTATGGGTGAGGGTATCTTTCGTAATTTTATTAAGTTCTAGGGGTATTTTGGTCATTTCGGGAATTTTATATGTTTTCAGATTTGGTTCTCTGTTTTTTACTAGTTTTTACTGATTTTTTATTAATTTTACTGATTTTTATTAATTAATTAGATATATGAAGGATATTTAAGTCGTATTTTTGGATTTATGTAATTTCCAAATTTTGTTTTCTGATTTTTACTGAGTATTACTGGTTTTTACAGAATTTTTCTGATTTTTATATTTATTTTACTGATTTTTGCAGATTTCATTAATTAATTAAGCATGGAGGTATTTAAGTCATTTTTAACTTAAATATATTATTTTATGAGTCTATGTTTCATTATTGAATTTTAGTTATGAGTCTAGATTTAATTATGTATGGGATGAGGCCAAGGGTATTTTAAAATATTTAATTATGTATTTATATATTTTAATTAGTTATTAAACTAATTAATTATGCATGTGAAAATATAATAACAGTGTTACTTAAGTAGTAGATTCATGAACACACATGCACACACATATGCTCAAATAATAAATAGTGGCATTTCATTCATTATTTCGACATAATCCCGTCTTATAGAACGGTGATTTTACAACATAAATTTGGCAGAACTTCCCCTTAGGAATAAACCTTAGGAAGAGAACCTTCCAAGAAAATATCTCCTCCAAATCGCAGCAAACCCGAGCAAGAGCACCAGATTTGGTCTTCAAATTGGCAGAATTTCCCCTAGGAAATTTTGGGCCAAATGGGCATGCCTTTCTTCTTATCCCTTGGGGGGTATTTATAGGCCATGGGGGTCTCAACCAGTGGAGGTACCCACCGTTGGATCTTGAGGTGGGGGGTGCCACCGGAATTCTTTGAGGTGGGGGGTACCCACCGGAGGATCTTGAAGTGGGGGGTACCCACCGTTTTGCTTCTCTCTCCTTCCTTTTCTCTTTTTTTTTTTATTCAAAGAGGGTGAGAGAAGAGAGAGGTTAGAGAGGAGGGGGGGTCCGGTGGGCACTCCAACCAGTTCCCAACCGATAGGGGGTGCCACCGGTTGGTCCCCCCCCCCCCCCCCACCGGTTCCCCCCTTCCCCCTTTTTCTTTTAAAAGAGGGGTTCCAACAAATGCCCCCCACGGGACATGTGTCGGAGGTGAAGACGACGGTGCATGTCCCGTGCCCCATTTGGCTACAAGAATCATCATTTTGCATGCTTGAGGAGTTCTCAGATGCAACATGCCTGTATTGTCTTGATGAATTCCCGTGTCTTGCCTTATGTATTCGCGGCTATTGGGGGAAATCAAGCATTGTTTCGTATATGCCAGGCGACATATCGTTTCGGCTTGCTATGCATATGCTCCATCTGAGTTTATCTGAGTCCCGATGACCCTCAATTTTGGTACATAGACACCTTAAAATACGTCCAGGAAGTCTTATTTTCATAACTTTTCGACTTTTCGGATGTATTTGGAAGTGTCCAACTTCTCTAATTATGGGAATCCTCTTGGCCTTCATGACTTAGAGGTTCCCCGAGAGTTGATGCCGCTCGAATCTTTCGATGTTTACTTGGATTCTGGGGAATCTCTTGGCCTTCATGACATGGAGACTCCTTAAGAATACACAAGCGAGTCGTTTAATTCTTCCGGCATTTGCGCTATCTTAGAATATCAGTACCTTATATTCGCATTTCCATGAGCTCCACACGAAGCGTTCTGGACTGGCCTAATATCTAGTTCATAGCAATTTGACTTTGTCCTATGACTTCATTAGGACTTGGTCGATTTTTGTTTTTCGAGACTTTTGTTGCAGTTCTCTGGCGCTGATTTCCTCTTTCTTTTTTCTTGTAGCTTGTTATCTTTGTCCTCATGGCCCACGCTGGAGTTTCTCCTATGGCAGGGCACGGGGAGGACGATATTCCAGTCCCGCCAATTGTCGAGTAGCCTTTCGCCAAAGTGGGCCGAGATTGAAACTATCGAGGGAGGCAATACAGCTTGGGTTACGGAGACTCCTAGGCTCCCATATCAGAAGGATATCGTCCTTTCTAGTACCGCGGACGCCCATATTGCCGCTCTGCGCCAGCATGCATATATTCTTGAAGCTTTACTGGAGGGAGAACTCCCATTTTGTGGCGGCCATCAAACATCGCTTCGACCGGTATTTCGGAGATGGAGCCGAATTTCTTTAAAAGGATTGAAGTTTTCCATTTGCTGAAGAACTCGAACTACCCCGCATGTTCATCTCGAACTCCGACATTGCTCCAGTGTATTACAAATGTTCTCCTGAAGATAAATGCTAAGCTTGAGTGGTACAGACCCTTTATTATATGTTGCATGTATTCTCTCTCTCTTTTTTATTTTTTTAACTAATACTAGCGCCTTTTCAAGTTTTCACCAGCACTAGCCCCCTCTTATTTTTGCCTGTGCGCCCTTGCGGGTTTTCACACAGCGGAGTTATCCAATTTTACCTAAGGTGCCCTTTCGGGTTTTCACCTTAGCTGATATAAGACTTTTTTACCCTTAACCGATCCCTTTGAGGACGAGATCGATTAAGTCCGTCGAAGCACTTCATTTTTAAGCTCCATTTTTTTTCTTTTTTTTTCTTTTTTTTGTTCGGTAGGGAATTACAGCTTTCCCGAGAACCGTTAAGGAAATTATTGTAGAGAACTGAGGCTTCCCTGAGAACCACTAAGAAATATCTGTAGGGAACCGATAAGAAATATATGTAGGGAACTGAGTCTTCCCTGAGAGCCGATAAGAAATTTTATGTAGGAAATTGAGTCTTCCCTGAGAACCGATAAGGAATTATATGTAGGGAATTGAGTCTTCCCTGAGAATCGATAAGAAATATATGTAGGGCACTGAGTCTTCCCTGAGAACCGATAAGGAATATATGTAAGGAACTGAGGCCTCCCTGTGAGCCGCTAAGAAATATTTGTAGGGAACTGAGTCTTCCCTGAGAACCGATAAGGGGATTATATGTAGGGAATTGAGTCTTCCCTGAGAACCGATAAGAAATTATATGTAGGGAACTGAGTCTTCCCTGTGAGCCGATAAGAAATTATATGTAGGGAATTGGGTCTTCCCTGAGAACCGATAAGGAATATATGTAGGGAACTGAAGCCTCCCTGTGAGCCGATAAGAAATTATATGTAGGGAACTGAGTCTTCCCTGAGAACCGCTAAGAAATATATGTAGGAAACTGAGGCCTCCCTGTGAGCCGCTAAGAAATATTTGTAGGGAACTGAATCTTCCTTGAAAACCGATAAGAAATTTATGTGGGGAACTAAGGCCTCCCTGTGAGCCGCTAAGGAATTATATGTGGGGAACTGAGTCTTCCCTGAGAACCGATAAGAAATTTATGTACGGAACTGAGGCCTCCCTGTGATCCGCTAAAGAATTATATGTGGTTTTCGAGAAAACGGGGTTCTAGGTAGCCGTGAATTTTGGAATACAACGGCTCCCGGAGACTGAGGATTTTGAGATATTGGGCCTCCTGTAATCGAATTCCGGGATTTAATGCCTCCCGTAGGCGAAATATGAATTTCAGGATTTAAAGCCTCCCGTGGACAAAATATGAATTTCAGGATTTAATGCCTCTCGTAGGTGAAACATGAACTCCGAGATTCAAAGCCTCCCGTAGGCGAAATATGAATTCCGGGATTTAAAGCTTGGAGGAGGGCGAATGTGCATTCCGGGACTTAAAACCTCTCGTGAGCGAATTCCGGAGTTTAACGCCTCCCGTAGGCGAAATATGAATTCCAGGATTTAAAGCCTCATGTAGGCGAATTCCGGAGTTTAACGCCTCCCGTAGGCGAATTCCGGAGTTTAACGCCTCTCGTAGGTGAAATATGAATTCCGGGATTTAATGCCTCCCGTAAGCGAAATATGAATTCCGAGATTCAAAGCCTCCCGTAGGCGAAATGTGAGTTCCAGGATTTAAAGTCTCCCGTAGGCGAATATAAATTTTGGGATATATCTGCCTCCCAGGTGGACAAAATTCCGGAGTTTAACGCCTTCCGTAGGCAGAATTCTGGAGTTTCACGTCTCTCGTAGGCGAAATATGAATTCCAGGATTTAAAGCCTCCCGTGCGCGAATTCCGGAGTTTAACACCTCCCGTAGGCGAATATGAATTTCAGGATTTAAAGCCTTCCGTGGGCGAAATATGAATTTCAGGATTTAATGCCTCATGTGGACGAATTCTGGAGTTTAACGTCTTCCGTAGGCGAAATATGAATTTCAGGATTTAATGCCTCATGTGGGCGAAATATGGACTCTGAGATTCAAAGCCTCCCGTAGGCGAAATATGAATTCCAGGATTTAAAGCCTCCTGTAGGCGAAATATGAATTCCAGAGCCTCCCGTGGGCGAATATGAACTCCGAGATTCAAAGCATCCCGTAGGCGAAATATGAATTCCAGGACTTAAAGCCTCCTATAGGTGAAATATGAATTCCAGGATTTAAAGTCTCCCGTAGGCGAATTCCGAAGTTTAACGCCCCCCGTAGGCGAATTCCGGAGTTTAACGCCTCCCGTAGGCGAATATGAACTCTGGGACTTAAAGCCTCCCATGGGCGAAATATGAATTTCAACCCATCACGGCACACCATTGAGACTGGGGCAATTTTAGGATATAATGTCTCCTCAGGGCGGTAATGAGAATTTTCAGGATATTTCTGAAAGAATTTTTCCTTTTGAGGTGAATCTCCCCCAATCATATGACATCTTTCAAAAATATGTCTGTATTTACATTTGGTATGGCAGGAATAGGGATTACTCTCTCATGCTGCATCGAGCATAAGAGCAAGTTTTTCCACTTCCTTACCGAGTCGGGAGGACATCGTCATCATCGCCTCGGTCATAGCCCTTGATGGGTCATTATTGTACCACTAGTGTGATACCAAGGGTTTATTCGTCATTGGCGACTCTGATATCCTCCCTGGGTAAGGATGTGGGAAAACTCGATCTTTGCCTTCAGCAGGCCGAGAGAATCCTCCCCCCGCCGGAGAACAAATATGTTGCTTTATGAGCCTATGCGCTCGCGCACGAGCATTATTGACTTTTCTTGGCGCAAATGGCTTTTGCGCATTATCCCCCGACGGGTTGCCGGATGACGATGTTTTCTTTTTTTTTTTCTTTTTTTTTTTTACTAACATCGGTGCCCTTACGAGTTTTCACCGAAGCTAGCCCCTTTTATTTTTTTTGCCTGTGCGCCCTTGCGGGTTTTCACACAGCAGGGTTTACCCATTTTTGCCTGAAGCGCCCTTTCGGATTTTCACCTCAGCTGGGTTTTAGACTTTTTTACCCTTAATTGGCCCCTCACAGGAGCAGGACCAATCAAGTCTGTCGGGGCACCTCATTTTTAAGCCCCAATCTCTTTTTTTTTTTTTTTTTGCTCATGGGTCTGCGAATTACACTCAATGTGTAATCGTATGTGGTTGTGGGGGATTCACCAGGTATTTCCCCATATTTATCTTTCCTTCTTGAATCAACTTTTCTACTTCATCTTTGAACATAAAGCAACATTCAATTGGATGGGTGATGAAGCGGTGGTATGGGCAGTAGTTGGGTGCATCTACCCGATGTATTTCTTCTTCCCTTTTTGGCTTGGGCAGAATAATTGCTTTTCTGATCATACATAACTCGAAGAGTTCTTTGGTCTTTTCCTTTGGAAAGCAATATGGTCTCTTGAGCCTTTTTGCCAGAGATTCAGTATCTTTAAAACTTATCCATGTTTCTGCACCAGCAACTTATTTTCCCCGAGAACCTTGTCTAGCTGCAAAGGTGGCCTCGGGAGTATTGTCGTGACTTTCGCAACCTTTCTATTTGAGCACCATTCCATCTCGATACTTGGCTTCTGGTGCTTCATTTAAGTTTATGACAAGTTTGCCCTTATTCTTTAGAGGACAACTGCATTCTGGCCCTGGCTCGTCAAAGGAGAAGGGCCTATTGATTCTGTCCATTGACATGACTTCTATCCATTGTCTTGTAAGACCTTCCATTACTTGAGTGAGTTCATACTGCTGACGAGAGATTTGTCCCAGACTCACTTGAATCCCCTCCAGTGCTGCCATGATGGACCCCTCGAGAGTGGAAATTGCTGGAGTATATGATGGAGTTATTTTTTGCTCCAATGAGACTTGCTGGTGAGAGAGTTGTATTAGACTCATCTGAATCTTCTCTAGTGTTGTCATAATAGATGCTTCTGGAGTGGAAGTCGCTGGAGCGTATGATGGTATTGCCTCCTGTTCCGGCGAAACTTGCTGATGGAAGAGTTGTGACAAACTCATCTGAATCTCCTCCAGTGCCGCCACGATAGACCTTTCTGGAGTGGAAGTCGCTGGAGCGTATGATGGTATTGCCTCCTGCTCTGGAGGGACATCTATATTCTTATTTGTAGGTTCTTCTGAGGAGTTTTCACCATATGGACAATATTTGCTGCAAATGTTTGTCTGGGCATTCGATGTGGCTGAGGCGGGTCTACCAGGTATTTTCCCATCTCCACGGCCCCTTCTCGGATAAGCATTTCGATTTCCCCTTTGCAGATATAACAATCTTCTATTACATGTCCCAACATACGATGGTACATGCAATAGTTTGATTCATCTATTTTACCAACTTCTGCTAGCCTTTTTGGTTCATGTAGCATCAAGAGATTGGCCCATATGCAGACATTAAACAACTCTCTTGTATGCTCTCTGATGAAATAGTAAGGCATTTTCCTTCTCTCATTAAGGGTGGCATATGATCCCCTTCTATTGGATGTTGAGGCATTTGCATTGTTCTTGCCCCCTGTGTTTTCTACAGCCGAGGTGAAGTCTATGGCATTGACCTCTTCTGTATCCATATTTTGATTCTTTGGGACTTTCCCCCCAATGGGGGCAATGGTTGGATGGTCTGCGAAGAATATTTCGACCTCCGTCACAATGTTATTTAGTTGATCAAAGTTCTTGACATTTGCGCCAATCAGCTTTTCACTTATTTCAGGCTTTAAGCCCCTTTTGCACAATCGTATCGCATCCTCGTGGGTCGGCGGATTGTCGCATTTCATGCAGAGGTTCCGCCATTTTTTGATATAGTCGGTGGCGAATTCATTCCTGCCTTGCTTTAGTGTAACCAATTCAGTGATGGTAACCTTTCGTTCCGACACCTTGAAACGGTCGAGGAACTTTTTCTGCATTTCCTCCCAACTGTTGATAGAGTTAGGCTTCAACTTTGCATACCATTGGAATGCAGTGCCCGTGAGAGAGGTAGGAAAGAACCTCAGAAGATAGGCATCATCAGTAGCCAGCTCTCTCAAGTCACTCATATAGTGGGCAATATGCTCCTGGGCCGAGCCTTCCCCGTCATACTTGGTGAACTTGGGGCACTTGTTGTGATCTGGTGGGAGCTTCTTGAACATATGACGTACTAGGAATGGCACTTTGTATAAGTCGAATGTGCCTATTCCGTCGTCTTGTTCTGCTATTTTAGCTTCAACAATTTGCTCGATAAGATGCTTCTGCAATGCCGTAGCATCATCTGCAAAAGTATGGGATTGCTGAGCATTATGATTGGGCTCCATAACCTGATCTTCTTGTATCTCATCAGGGTTGAAGTTAACCTCTGCAACTTGCAGTCTTATCACCGTTGACATAGGCACTGCCCTTGGAGGTGGTACATTTACTGGGGGGGCTTGAGCTACCCTTTGTTGTTCCTCCATCTTTTGTATTAGGCCATAAAGTAAGACCCTGAGTTGTTGATTTTCTTGCCTCATCTCCTCTATAGTCTGAGGTTGTATTTGATCTTGAGGTTGTTCTTGAGCGGCTTCAATATCTGAAGCATTTCCCCCGTCTTCATCAACTCCTCCAACAGCATTGCTACTGCCAATTTGGGGAGGCTCTGCCCCCTGGCTTCCTCGATTCAGCAAGCGCATAGCCTGTTCCATTTGACAGGTTATGGGCCCAACCCTTTGCATTAGATTGATGATATCATTTGGGCCTTCCGGCTAGGAAAGCTGCCGGTTGGTGATACTGGAGGTGTAGCATGTGTAGACCCGTATGCTATTCTCTGTCATTCTGGCAGTTCTCTTCTTTTTGTGAGTCGATTGGACCAATGCGCCCAACTGCTCGAGGACAGATGTCTGTTGCCAGACTTGTTCCTGCGCCTTATAGGCACTTTTTCTCTTTTGACCTTGTAGAGAACGAGGTCGGATAATTGAGCTGGTTATCTGCCCCTCAGGCTCTACGAGCTATTGAGGTTGTTGTTCTGCTAGGGTAACCCTAGCCTGGCGAATTTTGCGGGCTTCCTTTTTTATTACCCACATTTCCTTTATGCGGAGGCTCCTATCCTCTGATAGATTGCCCCCATCCGGAGGCATAGATTTGCCCCCATTCCGAGGCATAGAGTTGCCCCCTGCTCGGGGCATACAATTGCCCCCTGCTCGAGACAAGGCAGGCTCTGGTATAATTATTGGCTCCTGACGAGCAGGGGCCTTTGGAGTCTTTTTCTTCTTTTTGGACGTTGCCCCATCTTGGCAAACTCTCGGTAGAATCCCGAACCGATTCTGGACAGGAACTGTCGAGATATGATGGATCTTAGGAATGATGGGTTGCCCGCCATCCAGACGAATATGCAGGTTCCCCACTAATATAGTTTTCCCCGTCCTGGACAGGCTTGCGGTTCGAACCTTCCGCTTTTGCCTCCTGTTGAACGAGGAGGCCGGAGAGATGCTGATGGTATTCACGGTGAGCACTCGCCTATATCGGCCGCCGTTGTTGCTTCTTCTGGCGCGAGAAGCGCACCTCTTCTTCTTCTTTTCCGGAGCAAGCTCCGGTACCAGAACAACCCCCAGAAAGTATGGAGATCCAATCACCGTAGGGAAGTCCCAGAAACATGTTGGTGTGGTTAGATATCCACACCGTGCATGGGTTGCCACCACAAGTGGGTCATACGTGACCCTTGCCACCATCGTCGTCTTTTAAGCAGAAACTCGGTCACCTGCATAAGACATGACAAAGTTAGTAGTAGAGTTGTGGTGAGGGCATCACCGGACGGAAAGATGAAGGGAAAGAGAAGTCCCACTGGGCGTGCCATCTATTTGTTCGGGACCTGACCTAGACGTCTCTCCTATCGGATTATTTAGAAAATCCATATCGTTTTTGTTTTTGTTTATCTAGAGAAATATAGGTCGGTTTTATATTTTATTGGATTATGAAAGTTTGGGATTAGTCCTCAGGGAATCCGGGACTTCGAATCAGGCGAAGATTCGAATATATGACCTCTCTCCACTGACCTCGGTCAGTATTAATTACGTCAAGCAACTGCTCGACAACCCTTGATTAATCGTCCGTATGATGCCCTTATAACATGCAACACTACTACTACACGCAGCACATGCATATGAAGACATATTTTAGGTTAAGCCCTTGGCCTCACCCAAATTTGAGATAAGTTTTATATGGTTTTTGATTGATTCTAAGGTATTTGGATTGATTCCAAATTATCTGGATTAATTCCAAGTATTTTAAACCCATAAGGATATTTTTGTAATTATACAATTTAGGAGTTATAGGGGTATTATGGTTATTTTAATGTATGAAAATAAGTTTTAACAGTTTCAAAGACCTTATGAGATTTATGGAATTATTTTTAAGTGTACAAGGGTATTCTGGTAATTTTACCTTAAATCGGATTATTTAGACTTAGAGTCTATTTTTTTATGAGATTTTTATTTAGTTGTATCATATTGAGGGCATTTTGGTCATAAAATAGATTTCTGGTATTTTTAAGGATTTTCTATGATTTTTACAGATTTTTATTATGGGTGAGGGTATCTTTCGTAATTTTATTAAGTTCTAGGGGTATTTTGGTCATTTCGGGAATTTTATATGTTTTCAAATTTGGTTCTCTGTTTTTTACTAGTTTTTACTGATTTTTTATTAATTTTACTGATTTTTATTAATTAATTAGATATATGAAGGATATTTAAGTCGTATTTTTGGATTTATGTAATTTCCAAATTTTGTTTTCTGATTTTTACTGAGTATTACTGGTTTTTACAGAATTTTTCTGATTTTTATATTTA
The DNA here is from genome assembly GCA_030544215.1 of Zantedeschia hybrid cultivar. NCBI lineage: Eukaryota > Viridiplantae > Streptophyta > Magnoliopsida > Alismatales > Araceae > Zantedeschia > Zantedeschia hybrid cultivar. The sequence continues at coordinate 45,072,308 of JARZZO010000013.1, read as the reverse complement.
TTTTACTGATTTTTGCAGATTTCATTAATTAATTAAGCATGGAGGTATTTAAGTCATTTTTAACTTAAATATATTATTTTATGAGTCTATGTTTCATTATTGAATTTTAGTTATGAGTCTAGATTTAATTATGTATGGGATGAGGCCAAGGGTATTTTAAAATATTTAATTATGTATATATTTTAATTAGTTATTAAACTAATTAATTATGCATGTGAAAATATAATAACAGTGTTACTTAAGTAGTAGATTCATGAACACACATGCACACACATATGCTCAAATAATAAATAGTGGCATTTCATTCATTATTTCGACATAATCCCGTCTTATAGAACGGTGATTTTACAACATAAATTTGGCAGAACTTCCCCTTAGGAATAAACCTTAGGAAGAGAACCTTCCAAGAAAATATCTCCTCCAAATCGCAGCAAACCCGAGCAAGAGCACCAGATTTGGTCTTCAAATTGGCAGAATTTCCCCTAGGAAATTTTGAGCCAAATGGGCATGCCTTTCTTCTTATCCCTTGGGGGGTATTTATAGGCCATGGGGGTCTCAACCAGTGGAGGTACCCACCGTTGGATCTTGAGGTGGGGGGTGCCACCGGAATTCTTTGAGGTGGGGGGTACCCACCGGAGGATCTTGAAGTGGGGGGTACCCACCGTTTTGCTTCTCTCTCCTTCCTTTTCTCTTTTTTTTTTTTTTATTCAAAGAGGGTGAGAGAAGAGAGAGGTTAGAGAGGAGGGGGGGTCCGGTGGGCACCCCCACCGGTTCCCAACCGGTGGGGGGTGCCACCGGTTGGTCCCCCCCCCCCACCGGTTTGGGCAACCGGTAGGGGGACTTCCCCCCTTCCCCCTTTTTCTTTTAAAAGAGGGGTTCCAACATTGGCTTAGCTTTTTTATTTCGAGAAAAGTGTGGTTTATATTAGTGATAATGAAGAGGGGTAGTACAAAGCAAAGGTTAGAGGAGAGGTTCCTCTACCTTAAACAACTAAGTATATTACATGTTTAAGGACTGCGTAGATATCTATCTTTTCCAAGCATCGACTGAGATATTAAGAAGAAACCTACTCCAATCGAAAAATAAGTACAAAGCTCTAAAGCAAGTATTCTTAACATATGATCTACTTCCCTGAAAGATGGTGTCCTTGCATTATTTCCATATGCTTCAAGAGATAGCATGCAGGATAAGAGGCAAAATATGGCTGCAGTTACATTCCCCAATTTTGCGCCTCTCATTCCAGAAAACCACCCACATCTCTTCAACAGAGCTAAACCTGAACTATAATCTTGCAAATTTACAAAACATATTCCATATCTCCTGACTGAAACTATAAGTAATCATCAAATAATCAATGTCTTCGCACTCCATTCCCCAAAGGGAACATGTAATGTCACAATCTCTATTCCATTTCTCTGTACTCCGTAACTATTCTCTTCTCAAATGCTAACCACATGAAAGCTTTGACCTTGAGCAGTGACTTTACCTTCCACACTTCCTTGGCTCTGCGATACATAGGAAACCTGAACTATTTTTCTGGGGAGGAGGGAAGAGAGAAGGAAAAGGTCTTCATCTCATTGCATGGGACAAAGTTTGCAGAAGTAAAGACCAAGGAAGGGCTGGTCTGGTCAAAATCCAACATTTCAATAAGGCAATGCTTTCTAAATGGCTGTGGAGATTGGGAGAAGAAATTGACCATCCATAGGTTATAATAATAAGGGAGAAGTATTATCTCAATACATCTAGATGGGAGTTGAACCCTTCCAAGACATACAACCTATCTCATATTTGGAGAAATATTGCAAAAATGCATGTTTTCATCCTCCCAGCAATCAGATTTCAACTAGGCAATTATGAACTTATTAGTTTCTGGAAAAACTCATGGTTATCTACTGTTACTTTCACTGAACAAGCTCCTAATTTATTCCAGCTTATTGTAAACAAGAATGCTTCTGTTGCTCAAGTTCTAGCCCATGACAATGATCCCCTTATGAACATTATTCTCAGAAGAAACCCAACTGAACCTGAACTTGAGGAGTTGCTCAGAATTATCTCACTCACTTCACATATTCAGCTTCTCAGGGACAAGGAGGACAAAAGAATTTGGGGGTGGAATACCAAAGGATCCTATTCACCTAATGTTCTCATCCATATTATTCAAGATGGTGGTACTAGAGTGTGGTGGAAATCTTTAGTTTGGTCCAAATACATCCCTATTAAAATCAGCATTTTCCTATGGAAGATGGCAATATTTAGGCTCCCCACTTCACATAGACCGAGAAGAATTCTCAATATCAGCTCTACCAAGTGTGTTTTATGTGGCCTTTTTGAAGAAGATCAAAGCCATCTTTTCTGCCATTGCGGGATCATTATTTTTCAGTGGAGGACTCTATGTAAGGCTTTGAAGATTCTGTGGGTGGATTCTATAGATTCCCTACATCTCTTGCAAATCTGGTCTGACCTCTGTCCTAATGAATCTCTAAGCAAGATATGGTCTCTCTTTCCTCCAGCTACGATGTGGGCAACCTGGATAGAAAGGAACAATAGAAGATTCGATCAGGAGTTTAACAATCCTTCGATTATTCTCAGTAGAACTATCAGTTGGGTGAAGGACTGGGGTAAAGCTGCTGCCCTATGGGATGCATCAACAGGAGAGCTTATTTCTAGGGCTTGTAGTTGGAAAGACTTTTTGCTTTGACTTGTTTTTTCCTTTGAAGCTTCTTTCTCAACTTCTATTTTATTTTTTTAATAAAATAGAAAGTCTTTGGGTCTGTCTTTCTTTTATTTGTTGTGGCTTGTATGGCCAAGTGCCTTGATTTCTAAAGGTTAGGCCGTGGGCCTTCTTTGTAATTTTTTTTCTCTTAATGAAATGTGACTTCGTCACCTTCCAAAAAAAATAGGAAGTGGACTCCCCATATAGCAATGTAAGGATTTGACTAAAACATCCCATTGTCCCTGTTCCACCAGATTTTTGTCTTTATTGCTCATATTAATTTGAGCTTCATTAAGCTCTTCAACCAATGATAAGTATGTTTCTTCCTCCCCACTCTTTAAGCCCTTCCTCAAAGTGAAGTACCATTGGATTGTATTTCCTTCCACATGGTATATCTCATTCACTTTTTGCCGTTTATCAGTGACTAGATGAAAAATTCTCAGAAATCTGTTCTTCAAGACAGAACCACTTATCCATTGATCATGCCAAAAAAAAGGTATCTTCTCCATTGCCAACTTAAATAGAAATGCATTGTATAACCCATCTGCTGGCTGTGAGTATTCCTTTCCAGATAGGGCTCATGTGTGGCTTGGCTTGCATCTACATAATTTCCTCTCTTTTCTTTTCTTTTTTTCCTTTCCAAGGATTCCTACATTGGTTTCTGGATCAGAAATTCCCCCATTAACCTTCGTTTACATCTTCCTAAAGGATCTTAAATGAAAAATGATACGGACAACTTGCAATAAACATAGGGTTTGGGTATACAACCTATGAACTTGAAACTGTAAAATTTGCAATTGTTAGGCGATGGATACTTTGGACTACTAAGGCAAACAAATAAGAACCAGCTGCGAACTGGAGAGTTGAAACCAAATGCATAATAGCTAATAAGCCAGATTTTATGAGATGCAAAGTTGCCAACAATATTAGGGGGCAGCGAAGGTAAATTAACAAGGCCAAGCATGAGTATGTTACCAACTTGTCACTCCATCCGAGAATTAATGTATGATCTTGCTCAATCACTTCGCTCCTACCTTTCCTCAGTGAATCAAACTTCTCTGAGATTGCATCAGAAACAAGCCCAAGCATCATCGCAAATATAAGCATCCCACCAAAACTAATGGAAACTGAAACTAACTTGGGACCGATCCCAACAGAATTAGCATGGTTGCCAGAATCTGCAACATAAGTCCAAGATAACCACAGACAGTCTGCCACGCTGTCATCAGTCACACCAAAAAGTGCCAATCCACCAAGACATATGAGCAGTAAAGTTGCTAAAAGTAAAACCAATGGCTTAGCATATGGATGAACCGACAGGAATACATCAACTCGGTATGCCAACTGCTTGTTTAGAGAGACTTCCTCAGATTCTGTTGTTCTTCTCAACCTTGAAATGTAATCGATGTATTTTAGAACAAAGACAGGGAGAGACAACATTGCAAGTGAAAGGAAAAGAGCAGGTCTCTTCAAATTCCTGTTAAAACCATGATTACTCTGTTGTTGTATTATGCCAATATCAGCAACATCTGTAGGATCAAACAAGCTGCATGCCTGAAGCCTTGCATTAAGAAAAAAGAGACGTTCCTGCAAAATGGTTAATCAAACTAATGAATATGAGTATTTTAGAAGAGCAGATTTCTTAAACTGAGATCACTGAGATCTCATTTTAAAGCACATATCGTCTTCAAATGTTGAAGAGGATATCATGAGATTCCTGTAAGCCTCATATTATGGATGCTGAAATCTATAATTTTAAGCAAGGAGCAAATCTCTTCTCAAAATCAGTAACAGTTTACACAAGGATTGCAACGTTTTGTGTGTAAGTTTCAAAGAGAAAAGGAGTCTATCATGATATCAATTGACAAATAAATGGAATCACATCTGGGTAACCTTGCTTCATCCTATTCTGCCTGATGATTCAGATGTTTTTTTTTTTCCTGGAAGTGAACGGTACCACGTGTATGTATCAAAATTGTAAAAGGGAACTACAAGATTAAAACAACGAGGAGTTAGCTCAAAAAGTATCTAGTTTGGGGTTACAAGTGGTTCAAGGGCAAGCAGGACAGCTATGCAAGTTATTTGAAAATCCAGAAGGTAAGATGGATGGTATAAAACCTACCACAAAAGGCAGGAGAGAGATGCAACGATTGAAGAAGGATACTACAGATAAGCATGGTGCAGAAGTTGCTTCGCAATAATGAGAATGAAGAGATACCTTCAGTAATTGAAGAGGTTACGTTACAATGTAGTGGAGTTCTGTTTTTTCTTATTCATAGGTTAGCAAGTGTTTTGTAGTTGTTATCTTTTGTGGTTTTGTTGTAGTAGTTTCTTTTTGATGGTTGAGGCACCTCACCTCACATCTGATTGTACTACCTCTGTTTATCTTAATAAAATTGGTGGTATAATCTTTACCATTTTTTGAGGAAAAAAAAGATTAAAGCAATAGAAGCTCTCGAAAACCCTCCATAAAAAAACACCAAGATGGTGACACCATCACCCCCCCCCCAAAAAAAAAGAATAAAAAGGGAGGATCTCACAGCCATCCCATTACATCCAACCCTGTTCCGGTCCCTCACTACATTACATACAAAGCGAGAGCTTCATGCTTGAAAATCCTCCTATTTCTAACACCCCCCCCCCCAAAAAAAAAAAAAAAAAAAATGACCTACAATGTGGCATGAAAGACTAGCCACCAAATCTTGTGATCATCCTGTAGAGCCAAGTCCCCTTGCCACCACAGTGTCCACCATGTGCATCTGCAGTCAAAGCTTTCTGAGAATAATCTGCCAGAAGATTGTGGTCAACAGTGCACCCCGTGAAAAGGTGATCAAGTGACTCATCCTCTCCCCGCACAAGCAGCACAGGAACAGCACATCAAAACCAATGCACAACAACCTATCACACGTGGGAAACCTTCCAATGGATATGCTCCACATCAGGACCTTAACCTTCAGGGGTAAATTCGAGGGACCACAGTTGGGATCTGAAAGGTGTCTTCATGGCCCCATATGCAATCACCTGGTAAACAAATCTCACCGAAAATGTCCCAAAAGCATTCCACCCCCAATACCATGCATCTTGAATGGAGCCGAATAAACTAACATCCTATGGAAGCAGCAAAAGATCAGCAAGATATTGCATCTCTTCTTCCCATAGGTCCTCCTGAAAAGCAAATCCCAAGCCCTCCTGGTCGTGATGGAGCCCCCAGCAAAGTAGGCAACAATTGTCGAGGGTCCATGGAGATGCAGAAGAGCCTAGAGAATATGATGCAAAGGGGCTGATCCACATTATTTGTCCCTCCAAAATAAGCACCTCATCCTATCCCCATTTGACACAAAGGAAGCAGCCCAAACAAGGTCCTCTATCTACCGGACTCTCCATACATGGAGATAATATATTGCCTGAGGGGAGACATCCCAAACTATAACTCTGCAGTAGTACATATCCTTGACCACCTCCGGCCAAAGTCCAGAGTCCACAGAGCCTAGTTTCCACAATCATTTGGAGAGAAGGGCAAGATTGAACGTAGAGATATCTTTAATCCCCAAACCCCAATTGTTTTAACTTTACACACTTTACCCCAGCAAACATCATGGCAGGTCTGAATCCTGCTAATCTGTCTTCTGATACGAAGGCACTTATTAGTGAGCTTTGGTCTCCCAATCGCAATCAAGGGTTGTGGGACATCCATTTTCACAGGAGCCTGGCGGATTTAGAAACATCAGAATTGTTGATTCTTCTTTCCAGAATTCATAATTTTCAGTTGAGGTTAGATTTTCAGGACAAGAGAGTTTGGAGGTGGGAGAACAGAGGTCTATTCTCTGTTAAATCAGCCGTCTCTGTCTTATGGAAAGGTGGTACTTCAGTTCCTTGGTATAAATTGATTTGGAACAAGTTATGGCCCTTGAAAATTAGGATCTTCTTGTGGAAGATTGCATGGGGGAGAATCATGACTGCTGATAGACTAAGCTGGATTCCGAAGGATAAGAAAGGCAGATGTATTTTCTGTGGAGTTTTTCCTGAAAGCATGAATCATCTGTTCTTAACTGTGGCATTATCCATACAGTCTGGGTTATTCTTTTTAGAACCATGGGCATACAAGAGTTTCACATTAGCGATTCTTTTTCTCTTCTTCGGGAGTGGAACTCCTTGTACCCGAACTGTCAAGAACCTGAAGTATGGGATTGCTGCCTGCCTGCTTTGCTTTGGGCAATTTGGAGGGAGCGAAATCAAAGAATTTTCAACAATTCTTTCAGGGAGCCAGCTCTTATTATCGATCATTGTATTTGCTTTATTAAAGAATGGTATTTTAGGAGGAAGGGTTGTTCTTTGTTGCCCTCAGCCTTGTTAGATAGGATATCCAAATGGAATAGGCTGCGTGTTTTTCTTTTCTGGTCGTGGGTTGTTTTTGTAATACCCATGTTGTACCGTGGCCGTAGTGTTTCTGTTGGGGTTGTTTGTGTATCTGTTCTACCACCTTGGTAGAACTATTGTGCTCTCTTTCTTTGGGTCTTGTTGTATTTTTATTTCCTTCTCTTTATCAATGAATTGTGGCTCTCTTTTGAGTCCACCTTCTAAAAAATGTATCATGGCCGCCCCTACTAGATGTACCTCTACTACTCCTCCAAAAGAACCTACTATGGATAGCCCCTAGTTGCCTGGCCACTACTGTAAGATCCTAGAAACCCTCTCTATAAATTTCCATGAATGCCCAAGAAAAAGTGTGGAAAAACCACAAAAAAATTCTCTTAAGAACCCTTAAAGAAAGCCATTTTAAATTCATTTAGAAAATATAAGGGTATATACGTAAATATAAATAAAATATATACACAATTATAAAACTTATAGGGGTACAAAAATAATAAAATAGAAATTTTGAGAACCTATTTGTAATTATATAAAGACCTATATGTAAAATAAAAAGTATAAAGCTGAATAAAATAGTCAAAGAGGTTCATTTGTAACTTTTATATTATAGAGGAGTTAAATTTAAGTTGATCATATACCCAAGTGGGCCTGAGTTAGTGGGCTATGTAAAAGATTAAACTGTCCATTTAATAGGGGGATTTAATATTATTAGTGGGCCATTGAAGTGGCTGGCCCAAGCCTACGAGTGGGGGGCGGTGTTTAATTCTAAAAGCTTCCCACCTCTTAAGAGGAGGGGGAAAGCTTAAATAAAATCCAAAAGGGGCTGTACGTTCTGGCGGAGTAGAACAAGAGGAAGGAAAAGAAAGGAGAAGGAGAAGGAGCCAGCCTAGCAGAGAGAGAGGGAGCTGCGGTCTGCTGCTCTTGCTGTTGAGCTTCTGCTGTTGCAGAAAAGTTTTAGGCTGCAAGGTTGTGACTTTGGGGCCAGTTTGAACTGCCATAAGAAGGTAAGAGACCTGCTTTTTTCCCCTTCTCTGTGTCTTTTTATGTACCACATTTTGAGTTTTTTTTTTTTCTCACCATGTTTCTATGGGATTTTTAATCCCCAAACAGCAGGGATGCTGTCCATTTTTGTTTATTTTTTTTTTAGTATAAAGGGTGATGCTTCACTGCATATGTTTGCTTTATTATGAGTGGGATTTTGAGTCCCAAATAAGAGGAGCTGCTGCAGAAATTTTATTTAGGCATGAGGAGGGTAAAGTCTATAGTCTATGGACTCTTGTACTAGATTTATTTACTGGTCAATGGTCAGTTATGAAAATATAATGATTCTTGTGTCATTGTAAGTCATAGGCAGCAAAAACAGCCATATATATAGACTGAACTTTCGCAGTAAAAGAAAAAGACTGCATGCACTAGTCTAAGTCACAGGTTGGTAACCTGTCATGAAAACATGAGGGTTTCCTTGAACAAAAATAAGTAGTTGTTGTGGTTGTTTTCTTAAGTGGTAAATTGTCATGGACAACATAACAAATTATAGGAGCTGGAAAACTTAACTCAAGTGCTAGGAATGGCTACAGCGACAAGGAGGCGGAGTGGAGAGAGGAGTGGAGGGAGTGGGGGAGGGTTTCCCGGAGAATACTCTTCTGGTAAGGGGGAAGGTTGGGTTACTGTGCAGGGGAAGGAGCCTCGCAGCTTTGGTCAACGGAGGAACTTGGCTGCGGTTGCTCTGCCTGTGGGACGAGATGTCTGTATTCGTTGTCTGGACAAGGGTCATCATGCAGCTGGGTGTAGAGAAGCGGTCCGGTGCCTCCATTGCAAATGAGCTGGACATAGAAGAAGGTTTTGTCCTTCTCTTCGACACTTTATTAGGAAGTCAGATGTGGGCGACAGGATGTTGAATTCTGGCGAGGATCCTATTTCGGATAGCAAGTCTCCTCTGAAGGTCTTCCAAGGTGTTGTGGAAATCGCATGGTCACCAGAGGTTGTATCAGCAAAGCGAGCTCTGGAGAATTGTGTTGTGGCTTCCTTCCGGAAGAACTTCACTGGATTCGCAATGGACTGTGGGGAGGCAAGAGCCACTCTGCTGAAGCTCTGGCCGGAGGTGAGGGTATGGTGCATTCGAAGACTGGATTCTCATTCCTTTTTAGTTAGCACAGACTCACAATCGTGGAAGGGTCTTGCATGCTCCATTGGAAGGTTAGAGGTGAAGAAGGATTTTTTGTAGTTTTTTCACCTTGGAGGATAGATGTTGGAACTTTCCCAGCAGAGGAGGGAATTGATCTGTGGTGTAGGTTTTAGGGGGTGCCTCTTCATCTATGGAACATCAACACATTTCAGACAAGCTGTTCCAGGTTTGGGAGGCTTAGAGAAGTGGATGGCAAGGGACTCGGGGGGGGGGATAATTTATCCTTTGTGCGGGTGAAAATCTCAGTTGAGCGGATGGCAGATATTCCTGATAAGATCAAAATTCTGGTAGGGGGTGGGATCTTCTGAATCCGTATCATAGTGGAAGAAGATGGTAAGGATAATTGTGCCGAGCAGGAATGGTCGTGGGCTGATGTGGTGGCGGAATATAGAAGGTACATGCGAAACAGAGACGGCGGAGCTGTAACAGGGAAGCCGGAATTCGGTGTTCCTTCAGTTCTGGATGATTCCGGTTCCGAGCCTGAGAAGGCTCCTAACCAAACGAACTCAGTTGAGACGAGTCAGAAGGAGGTGAAGAGGCAGATAGGTTTAGGAAGAGGCCTTCAAGTTTGTGGGGTTCCCAAGCTCCACGGTAGTAAAGGGATACTGGGGGTTCTCCCAGACTCCTTGAGATGCCCGATTGTGCCGCATTCTGCTGAGGGGAAGGGTGCCAGATACTTTAATGGGTTGGGTTGTGGTTCCGAGGCGACGTTTGTACAGGCCATCCAGGGGAGCGCTGGTGATAGGTTATCGGGCGAGGAAGATGAACAGGTGCGGGTTCGGGCTTCCGTCGAACCGATTTGGTTAGGCGATCCATTTCTTAAGGATCCTAACATATCGGATCCTGACTTACTATCGAACCGGGGCCTGACTGGTCCGGTTCAATCGCTAGTTCCTGAACCGCTATCGAACCGTCGTCGTCTTCCCCAACTGCCTGTTATCAACGCTCTTCATGGAGAACAGAGTATCGGAAGAGAGCTTACTCCGATCAGCGGAGAGAAGATTTCTCCCTTGTGTGCTCAGAATGGTGATGTACCTTACTCGAGGAGTGGTCGGGTTGATCAAGTGCCTCTTTGGACTGATGGAGGGAGGAAGGGGATTAGCGATGGCTCCGGAGGTTCAATTCTTTCAGGATGCAGGGAAGGGTTGGATCTGTGATAGGGTGGATGGGGTTTTGCAGGAAGAGAAAGGAGCTATTGTTTCTTCTAGTATTCAAGATGAGCTGGAAGCTGAGGGCTCGAAAAAGGTTTTATGTGACAGGAATCTGCAGGAAGAGGTACAGTCTGCCCAGATAGTGCCGTATGAAGCAAGTGATTTGCCGTTGGCAGTGAAACTGTGTGATTATGAAGAAGTCTGGAAGAATGAAATTGTGCAGTTTGGGCAGCGTATAGGTGTATCCTTTGAAGGAAGGGAGGATATGGTTCTGAGTTTTCTTAAGAAGCTGAGAAGGAGTGATATTCTACAACATTCAGTTAAGAGGAAGGGTACGGGTGGAGGTATCAAGATCGGGAAGAGAGAAGCAAGTTTTGTGAGAAATAATGAAGTTCTGGACAATTTGAGAGGGAAGAAGATCAAGGAGAAAGGGAAACATATTGTTACATTATGAATCTGATCTCATGGAATATTAGGGGTCTCAATGGGGACATTAAGATGAGAGCTGTAAAAGATTTGGTGCATTCTCATCATTTGGACTGCATCTGCTTGCAGGAAACCAAGATGGCCAGTTTAGACAAATCCTCTTTAACTAAATTAAGTGTGTCTGTTTTAAATGAAGTTGCAGTTTTTCCTGCATATGGAGTTAGAGGACAATTGGTGTTATGGAATGGGAACAAGTTTGAGGGTAATGTCTGTGATGTAGGCAGCTTCAGCATTTCGGTTGCTTTCAAACATAAGAATAGAAGCTCTATCAATGATTGTTGGGTCATTACATCTGTGTATGGACCCCATACTGATCAGCAGCAGGACAATTTTTTCCAAGAACTGTATAGGTTGCATAATCTTTTCCCGAAAGCCTCGTGTATCTTGGGAGACTTTAATTGTGTAAGGTTTCCATGGGAGAGGACTGGTAGACAGATATGGAGCAAAAGTATGGAAATCTTTAATCAGTGGATCAGAGATGTTCAGCTAATAGAGGTGGAAGTTCCAAACAAAAAATGTACCTGGTCTAATCTACAGCAGGTCAGTATTCAGTCAAAGATTGACAGAGTTTTGATTTCACCCGATTGGTTCAGGAGGTTTCCTTTGTCACATGTGAAAGGGTTGTGTAGGTTTGTTTCTGATCATATTCCTTTGCAAGTTATGATGGATGATAAGAGGAAGAGCTTCAGAATTTTCAGATATGAACTGAAATGGCAGAGGGAAGTTGGATTCAAGGAAATGGTAGGCAATTGGTGGCATCAAGCACCGGTGGCACATTCTGCAGTGTATAATTTTATGGGCAAACTAAAATGGATCAGGAAATGTTTAAGACAATGGACTAAACAGAAATTTGGAAGGGAAAAGGAAGAAAGGCAGAAAATGAAGAGCAATATTGAAGAACTGGAAATGAAAAGTGAGTTTTCTGAGCTATCTAATCAAGAATTGCATTCTTTGAAGGAGTTCAGGAAAATTTATAATGAAGAACTTTTGAAGGAGAAAATTGGTTGGAAACAAAGAGCTAAGGAGCATTGGTTAAAGGAAGGTGATAAAAACACTTCTTTCTTCCATGCGATGGCTAGTGCTAAGAAAAGATACTTGTCTATTGACCATATCAGAGAAGATGAGACTGTCATTGAAGAACCCGAGGAGATCAAGAGCAGATTTGTGGCTTTTTTCAAAAACCTTTTCTCAGAAGATTTTCAGCTAAGACCCCACATACAAGATGGCTTACTCCCTAAGATAGAAGATTCAGATGCTGAAAAATTGAGTGAACCCTTTGTGGAAGAGGAAGTAAAATTGGCTGTCTTTAGTATGGATCCTAATAAAGCACCGGGACCTGATGGTTTTTCTCTTGGGTTCTATCAATTTTTTTGGGATGTTATTAAAGAAGATTTGGTTAACTTTGTGCAAGAGTTTTGTGACAAGCCGGAAATGATTCAATATGTCAATTCTACATATGTTGTTCTTATTCCGAAGTCAGAGGGAGCGGAAAGGATGACTGATTTTCGTCCCATCAGTTTACTCAACGGATGTTATAAGATCATTACCAAGATCTTAGCAACTCGGTTCAAGAAGGTGATTCATAAGCTTGTGGGTATTAATCAATCAGCGCTTCTGCAAGGCAGATTCATCTTGGATAACTTTATGGCAGCTTATGAGGTTATACATCATTATAATAACAGAAATAAGCAAGGTGTGCTGTTAAAGCTCGACTTTGAGAAGGCTTATAATAGAATCAATTGGAATTGCCTTAAAAAAACTATGATGCTTATGGGATTTAATGAAAGATGGATAAGATGGGTCATGAGTTGTATTTCATCCTCTACATTCTCTGTGTTGATTAATAGAGAACCGTGTGGATACTTCAACAGTTCAAGAGGACTTAGGCAGGGAGATCCAATGTCACCGTTTCTTTTTCTGCTTATTGGTCAGATTTTTAGCTCCCTTTGAGATAGTGCAGTTCAACATGGCCTGATTGAGGGGTTCAAAATTGGCAGGAGCAATATACACTTATCTCACCTTCAGTTTGCAGATGATACGTTGTTGTTTTCTTCGGGAAGTAAGGAGGATATTCAGAATACCAAAAGATTGCTTATTTTGGTAGAACTTATCACAGGGCTGAGGATCAACTATGAGAAATCAGAAATTGTTGGTTTGAATGTGCCACAGCCTAGTCTTCTAGAGATTGCGAGATCCTTAAAATGCAGAGTGAATAATTTTCCTATTAAATACTTGGGCTTGCCCTTATCGGATGGGGCCTTAAGGATGGATTAATTAAGAAATTTGAGAATAGATTGGAAGGGTGGAAAGGTAACTTTCTTTCAGGAGGAGGGAAAATGATATTGTCAAAATCGGTTCTTTCGTCTTTGGCAATCTACTTTGCTTCTATCTTTAAGATTCCTCGGTCTGTGGAAAAATTATTGAATTAGTTAGAAGTTCCTTTTTTTGGTCAGGAGGGAGAAGGGAGAAGAGAGGTATTCATTTGATTAATTGGAGTAATGTTTGTAAAAGTAAGGAGCAAGGTGGAATTGGTCTCTGCGGAGTGGCTACTTTCAATAAAGTTATGCTAGCTAAATGGTTGTGGAGAAGGGGAGAGTGTCCGGATGCTCCTTGGGCTGTGATTGTGAAGGATCTGTACTTTCATGGTGAGAATAAATGGAGTTATTATCCCTCGACCAGTTACAACATGTCTTCAATCTGGAAGAATATTGTTAGATGTGCTGAATTTATGGATATCTCGAGTACTATTCAGGTGGGAAATGGTTGTGATACACAATTTTGAAAAGACAAATGGTGCTCCAATTTGGTCTTTTCCGAGCATTTTAGCAATTTATTCAACATTACTCTTAACCAAGAAGCTACAGTTAAGGATGTGCTATGTCATATTGATGCAGGTCAGATCAATTTACTTTTGAGAAGGGATCCTACGGATGTGGAAGCAGAAGAACTAGTAATGCTGTTTAATAGCATTAGTGAATTCAGAATTTCTAGTGAGGTGCAAGATAAAAGAATTTGGAGATGGACTAACAATGGGCAATTTTCGGTAAAGTCCATAGTCCAAATGTTGAATGATGGTGGTACTAGGGCGTGGTGGAAGGAGCTAGTATGGTCTAACCAACTTCCAAATAAGATCAAGGTGTTCCTATGGAAGCTTGCTTGGTATAGAATTCTTACGGGAAGGAGGGCTAAGAAGCTTCATCTCTCTGGGAGCTTCTCTTGTGTTTTTTGTGCACTCTTTGAGGAGGATCAAAAGCATTTATTTTGTGGTTGTGGCATTATTATCATCCAATGGAAGACTATCTGTAGATTATTTGGACTCAATTGGGTAAAGCAATCTTCTGTGTTGGATCTCTTAAACTGGTGGAGTACTGTTTGTCCCTACAAAGACCTTAAACAATTGTGGTTCTTGATCTGCCCGGTCCTTTTGTGGGCCATCTGGTGTGAGAGAAATATAAGGAAATTCAATGACCTATTCAGCAGTGCTAATGAGCTGCTGAGAAGTACATTTAGATGGGTGGAAGAGTGGGGAAGGGCTGCTGGTATCTTCAAGGAGGGGAGTTCTGCAATTTTTAACAAGGCCAGAAAGTGGAGTGAATTGATTTCTTGATGGGTTGTTCTTATTGTATTTCTGTTTTATTTGCTTGATAAAACAATTTATGTAATTTTTTCATCTTTTCAGCATTAGATGGGGACAAGGACAGGGCTTGTCCGATCCTGGCTGTGTTGCCTTCTAGGCCACTCCTCTTCTGTGTATCCCTCTCTTTTATTCAATGAAATTGTGACTTAATGTCACCTTCAAAAAAAAACATAACAAATTATAGGTTACTTTATATTTAATTAGAAACTTTTCATTATGCATCTGTAGCAAAACACAATTACATATGTGCAGGTGTGAAGGCCATACTATGCCATTCAATTCAGGCCTAAGTTGGGTCATATATTATGTATACAAGTATAAATCTGTGATGAATTTTGGGAGTGGCAGGGGCTGATTTCTTAAACTCGGATTGTATTCATACCCTACAGCTAATAGTAGACAACACATCATTAGAGAGCTACCCTCATGTCATTAGAAAACTATTTTTATAGTTATCATCTATGCTGAGAGACGGTTAATAAATAACTAGGTGGCTGTTTTAAGTTCCATAAAGGGACTCTTCACATATTGATTTTTGAGTTTATAGTCAAATTTTATTAATGTTCATAATGCTATTCACAATACCCTTTTTAGGGTCTTCACTTATGCTGCATGTCACATTTATCAATATATTCAATACAAAGTGTTCATGCCATGACATGCATAGATTTATAGACGGATATATAATCTATAAATGACTTTCATGAAGGTTACGCTTAAGCGATATATAATTGTACATACATGAATGGTATATTACTTATAATTGTTTACTACCTCGTGTAGTGTATAACTGTATTACCGTATATTTATACCGTCATCAAGATTGTACAATCATAAAACCGTATGACTGTAAGACGGTTATTTGTGGTTTAAGGCAGAGTGATGCCTCACACTAGTCTTTGTTCCCCATTTATTAAAACTGGGACCTTTGTCAGGATGAGGGTCGGAGAGTTAGCCTAATTATACAATCGGGAGGTACGTCAGGACTTTGAACAACCTTTATAATTGCGAGATACAAGTCCAATCTTGATTTACCTGACTGGGACAACAAGATATACTCATTTGTCACGTGGTCAATTTTTGGACTTTACGGTTTCGCGAGTTGTCGAACCGATTAGTCCTACCTACTTGCCTTACCTATTGTGGCACTAGCACCCTATAGGATTTACAGACATGTGCCTGGTTGAGTTTCATTCTATCAAGACATACGACAGTGACTAGTGTTGTTGGTGACCCTATTGCTTCTTATTTAGACTTCTGGATTAAGTTTCCTATTTGTTTTAATGTATGTCTATCTTAGTTTAGAATTTATATTTTTCTTCAATTTTATATATTGAAATTGTCTATTTGCATATACTAATCATTATTAGTTCAGTACATGAGTCAAGCATGTTTATTTCTTTACTAGTTTAATTTACTATTTGAATTTCGTAGAGAACGATAAAGACTAAAAGGAATCCTATATAAGCCATATGACTCATTGTCGCCCTTTTTTTATTTGTGTTTTTTTTATATAGGTGGCATGGTAAGTATAGCTAAATGCTCAGCCACCACAGAAACTCCAACCTTAGCAAGCAATGAATGGAAAGATATAGCCACCCTTGATTAGCTTTATTATCACAAGATGTGACATCTATACTCATACTTAGAAACGGCATAAAAGGATAAAATTCACTACATCCATTATCATGTAAGAGTAGCGGTTATCATCAACAGCAAGCGCTCTTAGATTTATTATAAAAAACCAAAAATAACATACGTACTATTTTAGGCTATACCGTTCTTGCTGAATGGTTAAAACCAAAGGAGGAAAATCTACAAAACAATGTCTTAAGAGAATAAAAATATAAAAGACCCGTAACAGTAGGTGACGGTAGTGACTTTTGGGACTCACTAGACAACATTAGCTACAACAATATGTTCAATTATATGAAAGCATAAAAACAAAATGCCAATGCGACTCTGTGACTCTTCACGATTGATGTAACTTAAAGCAGAAGCTGCCATCTGCATAGACCAACCTCGTCACATGCTAAAAGGAAGACTCTGGAAAAAGCAAAGCCTTCATCTTGAAGGAAGCCATTATCCACGCCTAAATAAAGAGAAGGGTTGCCTCCAAGTCGAGCACGCCTCAACAATGCCAGAGCAAGGCCATATAGCAAGAGAGACTCTCCAAATTATCTTAGTTATTAGCCTTGTGTGATTTGAGTGTTTTGTAAGCTTTCCTCGTGTTGTAACTATTCATCGTGAGATTCTCTCTCTGTACACTTCCCTTCCTCTCTTCTTAAGTATTTGTTGTAAAAGAAGTTAAGCAGCACGTTTGCTACTTTGATGTAAGTGTTATTTTCGTTGCATTTATTAAGCATTAACGAAGTATTGTTCATTTTATGTTTTGCGCTGTTCATTTGTAAAAATAATCCCATAAAAATCTTAAAAAAAACTTAAAAATATATTAATTACGTTCGCCCTAGTAGGGTGCCGTAGATCTTGGCACAAGTCCCCCCCCCCCGAAAACCAGAGCCACGTGGCTCTAATACCAACTTAACTTCTCTTACAACAAACACTTAAGAAGAGAGGAAGGGAAGTGTACAGGGAGAGAATCTCACGAGGAATGGTTACAACACGAGAAAGCTTACAAAACACTCAAAGCACACAAAGCTAATAATTAAAATAACTTGGAAAATCTCTCTTGCTATATGGCCTTGCTCTGGCGTTGTTGAGGCGTGCCCGACTTAGAGGCAACCCTTCTCTTTATATAGGCAAGGGAGAATGACTTCCTTCGAGATGAAGGCTTCGCTTTTTTCAGAATCTTCCTTTTAAGCTTGTGACGAAGCTGGTCTATGCAGATGGTAGTTTTTACTTTATGTTACATCAATCGTGAAGAGTCACGGAGTCGCAATGGCATTTTGTTTTTATGGTTCCATATAATTTAGCATATTATTGTAGCTAATGTCGTCTAGTGAGTCCCAAAAGTCACTATCATCATCCCACTACTCTGAGTCTTTAGGATCTTCCATATTTTTATTCTCTTGAGACAAACTACTCTGTAAATTTTCCTCTTTTGATTTTAACCATTCAGCAGGAAACCATTCAGTAGGAATGGTATAGCCTAAAATAGTACTTATGTTACTCTTGGATTTTTTGTAATAAATCCAAGAGCGCTTTCTATTGATGATAATCGCTACTCTTACATTATAATGGATGTAGCGAGTTTTATCCTTTTCTGTCACTTCCAAGTATGAGTATAGTTGCCGCATCTTGTGATAATAAAAATGATCAAGGGTGGCTGAATCTTTCCATTCAAACCTTGCTAAGGTTGGAGTTTCTATGATGGCTGAGCATTTAGCTATACTTACCACATGAATTGCGGGATAATTGCCTTCTTTTCCTTCATAAAGAAGAGTACTATATACAGTCATCATATAATGTCTAGAATCTAAGTTTTTCAATGCCCAACTTATAACTGGACATAATACTAATCCAGAATAGTCTCTCATATTGATTTTGAGACTGTGAAATATTCCTTGACTGAAGAAACTTTTAATATGTCCTTTGTTACTCTGTCTATTTTGCATGGATACCAAGGATCTCTTTTCTCCAAGATATATTATAGCCAAAGAACCTTCGAGTGATTTGGAGCATTTGGAAGTTTTCTTCTAATTCTTTGTAATAAATAATTTTACGGATGGTAAGCAGGAGCTCCTTCGGGATCTACTTAGTGGCTTCAAATGATGATTATTCGCTCTTTCCTCCTAAGAGGAGGAGTATTTCTTGAAATCTATATCCCAATTTGATTTTCAGATGATTTGGAATATATGGCAGCAATTCGTTATATAATTCTCCATCTTGTGATAGATGTGAGAAGTATAAGTGACCTCCATGTTGTACGCTGCACGATAACACTAATTGTTAGTGGTATATGGTCATGGCCGTGGGGTCTAATGGTCTTTATATACTCTGACAAGCACAACTTAATAATGTATATTGTGTTGGTGGATCTGTGGTGAGGGGTATAGTGCCACTATAATAATTTGAGTCAAGCTCAATTTGAATTTATATTTTATTTGGAGTGATTCTATAGCAAAGGGTATGGTGCCACAATGAGATGTATTCAATATGCTCCCCAATAATTCCTACAAAAATAAAGTTAGAGAGAATTTTATATGAATTCAAATAAAAAATGTCTTTCATCTTTTTCTACCTCCATTCCTTTATCTGTTACTTTAAAGGGTTTTATTAAGTTTAAAAAAGGAGTTCCAAGAATTACTTCTTGACGCATGTCTTTTACTAAAAAGAATTTCGAAGTAAGGTTAAAATAATCTTTACAAATATATACATCAGATAGTTTATGGCTAACATTTAGCCTTTACCCATTAGCAGCATTTATCTTGTGCGTTGTTTTTTCCTGATATCGTTCAGGAATAAGTTGCTCCTTTAGGCTCACTTTGTTTGCAGAATAACTTAAATCAGAATAAGGTTCTGGGGATTTCTTAAACCAGAATAAGAGGTATTTTGATTTGGTAGTCCACCCAGAATAAGGAGATTATACTGCGCTATTCCAAGTGATTTGGTAGGAATAAGTGGAATAAGGAGTGAAATAAAAGGTAAAATTGAGAGAATTGGGGGAATTAGATATTCCAGGTAGATTTGGGGAGTTGGGGGAATTGGAGGAAGTAGGCATACCCTCAACCAAATCAGAATAGGGCCTTTATACCAGCTATTCTGGCCCTATTCCACAAACAAAGTGAGCCTTAAGCAGCTGATATCCGTACCAAAGTCTATTAAGGCTGATAATTTTTGTCCGTGTTCTCCTTTTATTTTTAGGAGAATCTGTACGGACCATTGCTGCCTCGGATCTTTCTGTATAGAGTTTATAAACTCATGATTTTTTAGATAAGTGTTAGCTTCTTCAAATATTTTAACTAACTCTTCCTCTGAAATATCTTTAGCTTTTGTAGTTTCTAGGGCTTCAATCTTAAATTTTAGCTGAGCTATTTTTCTTTTAGAAAAATGATTTCTTGCAATAGGGTTTCTATTAGATTTATGGATGGTTTGTTACTGGTTGTTTTGAGGATTTTGGAAAAAATCATAATATGGCTGTAATCTTTTGTCTTTAGGAAGTTTTTCCCATGTGTTTTAGATGGTTTCTCTTGGTTTTACTTCCTCTAAATATTTGATTAAGTATTTCCTTTTTGTTTCTTTATTTTATATATTTCCTATGACGTCTAAGAAGAATTTTTCTTCTGAAGTTAAGACATAGACACTACTTTCTGATTCTGTGTCACTATTACTGTCTTCTGAAGAAGAACAATGGCAATTAGCTCTCTTGCCTTTGGATTTCTTCAATCTTTTCTTTTCTTCCTTTTTAGGAAACCTTTTCTTTTTGCATTTCTCTTTCTTAGAGGGTCTCTGCTTTTTGTGAGAAGTTTGGGAGTACCCAAATTGATAGCAGAAATTTCCTAGTTCTTACTTTTTTAGTTAGTTTGTCTTTCTTGAGCTGTCTTTTTAATTTAAGCTCAGTGCAAATTTCTAAACCTACTTGGCAAACATTCTGGGTTAAGTCGCCTATCGTCATCCCTTCTATAGTAAGACCTGCATTGTTAAGGTATTACTTAACTTTTTTTGCCAAATAACTTAGGAAGTCTTGAAATATATAATTCTTTCCAAAAAGTATGATTACAGTTTGAAAGAAAAAATACGTTGGTCTTGAAGGTATCTGTATACCACTCAAAATCTGTTAAGGTTTCACACTTCATATTTAATAATTGTTCTCTCACCTTTTGCTTCATATTTTCAGTTGTTCCAATAAAATGTCTTATAAGGTTTTAGAGCAATATTTCTACGGAATCATTCATGACTTCTCCCTATTGATTTACAACAGGTCTACCATTTGCATCTATTTTGACAGCATTTGATATTTCATTTCTTTGATCATTTGTGAGATAATTATCCCACCAACTTCTGAGCTGTCCTGTGAAAGGAGTAAAAATCATTTGACTGATTAAATGCCCTGATCGTCCTTCTATTCTACAAGCATTAGCATAGATAGTTATATTTCTGAAAACATTAAGCACTTGATACTCGCTAAGTCCATCAGTACTCCATTTATACAACCGAGATCCACTAAATTCAGTGAATGATTCGTCTTTGTCTTCTTCATATTGGAGATCTACTGGCGAAGGTCTCGTATAATAATTTGTTGTTCTCATGGGTCTTATATTAAGCTTGCTTAGCTCTGAGATGCCCATGTTTACTTGATCAAAAGAGTCTCCTGAATCTGAGCTAACTTCTTCTCTTTCTGAACATGTTTCCGAGGTTCTCTCTACTTCAACCTGATTCAAGTTGGATTCTTCATAGATTTTTATTTTTCTAATCTCTTCATAATCTCCGTCAATACCTCAGACTCCTTTAGTTTTATATCCTTGATCTTAGGAGATAACCTTTGAGGCTAGATTAAAAGGTTTGAATATTGACTTTTGTGGTTCAGCCTTAGGATTCAAGGATAAAGCCACAGAGGAGCTAATGATCGATCTTCTATTTAACAATAATTGTTCTATTTGATCAGTTTGAGCCCCGATTGTCTGCATCCATGTTAAAAAACTGCTTTTCTTACCTCTTCTTCCTCAAAGGGAGAGCACAACAATTCTGCATCACAATCATCAATGGTGGGCAACACCCCCTCCACTAAATGTGGGCTCCACCAGCTGTCTTCCTTGAAGAGATCTTCATGAAAAATTGATTATTTCATTTTGAATGTCCTTCTTACTCTATCTGTTCTTCCCCCTCCCTTAAATGATCTAATCCTTAATGACCTTTTCTTGGCACTTGCCCTAGCATGAAAAAATGCAGTGTTTTATCTCCTTCTCTAAGCCATTGTACCTTAGATCTTTGTCTCCATTTAATCTCATCTTACAAAGCGACCCATTATACTATTTTTTGCAAGCTCTCAACTCTTGATCTTCCTCATTAGATAGCAACCATTGCTCCAGTTTAAGCCCTAATTCATCAATTTTCTGCAGTAATGCTTGTCTTTCATCAGCTGCTTTCCCAAAAGTAATCTTGGCCCACCTTTTCATACAATTCCTAGTCCATCTGAGTTTCTTTAAGAAAATGGAAGAGGCATAAAAATCATATGGTGTCTCCTTCCACCACTGAGAGACCAACTCCTTAAAGCCTTCTTGTCTTTGCCAACTCAATTCATATCTGAAAATCCTCCTTTTATTTTCCTTATCAGCTGTCATCAAGTGCAGTGGTATATGATTTGATTGACGCAGTTCAGTTGCGGCCTTGATTGTATACATATGAGTACTTACAAGTACTCCATCAATCCTGGATTGTATACATATTCGCTGTAGATTAGACCATGTAAATCTTCTATTCGACATTTCCAAGTCAATCATGTCATTGTCCTTTATCCATTGGTTCAATCCCCCGACTTCCTTGCTCCATTTCTGAACACCTGATCTTCCATGGATATCTTACACAATTAAAGCCCCCCACTATACACCATGCTTCTGTAAATAGTGAATGCAGCCTGTACAACTCCTGGAAGAAGCACTCTCTTTGCTGGTGCTTATGTGGCCCATAAACTGAAGTAGCAACCCATCTGCCATTACTACCACTTCTGGAAAAACAGACTGGAACACTGAACATGCCAATATCACAAACGAAACCATTAAATTTGATGTCATTCCACAATATAATTTGTCCACCTTTCAGCCAATCCATTCTCAAAATCGCATAACCTGTGAAAGTCTGTCCCCCCATCCTTTTCAATATCTGATCATCTACAGCTTTCATCTTCATTTCTTGAAGACAAACACAATCAACCCGAGAAGATCTCATCTGATCCTTCACAGCCCTTATCTTGAGATCACTTTTAATACCCCTGATATTCCATGATAAAAGATTCATAAAGAATGACAATTCCCCACCACTGATTTCCCTTTCTTCTCCCTCAAACAATCTAAAAGTGCATTGCTTTTAACAAAATGAAGCTCCTTTTTCCCAATTTTGATACCTCCTCCTGCTCCTTTCCTCTTTACAGAGTTTTGTAAAACCTCATTTCTTCTCATTTTCTTCAAAAATCTTGATCTCATCCTCCTTCCCTAGAAATGAGATTCCAATTTTCCTTCCAAAGTGGATAATCTCCTCCATCCAAACATCTTCATCAACAAGATAGCACACATAAATTGGAACAGAGTTGCATTCCAAAGGTACAATATCTGTGGTTAAGGCTTTACCACCTGATATCTCCTCCATTGCTTGAGAATAACTGTCCTTGTCCTTGCTAACCTCATCGTGAACTTCCATCACCGTGTTGTCTCCCATGTAATTCTGGTCAAAGTGTACCTTGCCCAACCTCATATCAGTGCCTGAGCTGCTCCCTATCACCATTTCTAAACAGCCGTGTTCTATCAAATTGTTGATAAGATCCACCTGAGAAGCGCTCCTACTGCAGCGAGCTGCTCGTGCTGAAGCAGAGATAGAAACCGGAGGAAGAAGATGATGGTTCGGTTGCCGGTTCAGCTCCATTCGAGACGCTTGCCCAGACCGGTCCTCAGGTGTCTGTAAAACACCGATAGGAGTCGGGTCAGGCCGGTCCAATGTACAAGCCACCCGGTTTACTTTTAAGTTAGGACCCGACTCAGAATCATTAACCGGTAATTGGTTTAGTGATAATGGGTCCAGGTATAAGATGCCTACTCGACACTGTACTTCTCCCCCAACCAACGCCTGCGCATCTCCTTCTTCCTCCGACCACACACCCTTCTTCACCTCGGGACCATGAGAAATCCACCCAGCAGCTTTCGCATCGAGTAAGGCTACATCCCCCAAGGTGTAGCACTCTTCCCCATCATCAACCCTTGGCCTACGAACAACTTCTACGCCGAATTTCCCATCCTCCTTCCCCAGAACCTCCACTATCATGTCTGTCCTCCTCGAGCCATCCTGCGAACTCTTCACCTCCCTACCCATCTGCTCTGACTGAGTCAATGGGCAGAACTCAGTGAACTCCTGAACTCGGCCTGGCCTCTGTACCCTCTGACTGGTTTCTGACGATCTCTCTACCATAACTTCCGATTCTCCTGTTTTCCTTCTCTTATCTCTCTCAGCTCCTGTATTCCGCAACAACCTATGCCCAAGTCCACTCTTGAACTTCTGCTGGAGCTCTCGGCTGATGAGAGCTTGGAATGCAGAATCGGCCGATCCCGATCCGGATCGGCCAATTCGGATCGGGATCGGCATGTCCCAATTCTGCCGATTCTGGCCGACCCCGGCTGATTCCTGCCGATCCAGGCCGATTCCAGCCGATCCGATCCCGATCCGAATCGGGATCGGTGGGTCCCGATTCGGGGACCCGATCCGATCCGGAATTCCTTGGATGAGAGGCTACAACGGCTTCCTCCTTGACGATCTGAACCCAGTAGATTCTTCCACCAACTAATATCCTGACCCTGTCTGGCACATTCATCAATTGACTGACCTCAACTAGGATGCATGCGAATCTTAAGCAATCACCTTCCAAGGTCTTCACATCGACTCTTTTGAGAAGACCAAACTTTGACACTATGGAATGGAAAGTGGAAATATTCCAAAGATGCAGCAGAACACTGTCTAATCTAAGCCACACCATGGCACCCTTACAGTCTGGAACTGTAGCATCATCCACCTTCCACCGTGAGAAAGTGAGACCCATATCCCCCAGCTGAATGGTTCCACAGTCAAGCATTTCTTCCTTCCAAGAATCAAACTCATTCTTGATAAGAAATGTCTGTGTATCAATATCACGGATCCACCACCCCTTCACATACGGCCACTGATACTGCAATTTGGCTAACATAGTATCACTAGAGATCCCCTTATTTCCTTGCTTATCTGATCCTCCTGACACAGACACCACAAGGCATTGCTCCAGTTTACCTCTAACCAGTGCAAGGGAGATAGGAAGAACCTTCTTACCTGACTTCAGCGAGCTCTTCTTCTGGACAGGAACCATGGATGGCAGTTTCAGCCGGTACCGATACGTACCGGCCGGTACATACCGGTATCGGCCCGGACCGGTACCGGTACCCCCATTTAGGGCCGGTAACGTAAAAAAAAAAAAGGAAAATTACTGTACCGAGCCGGTACTGTCCCCTCTCACAGAAACAGATCTGTGAGAGGGGTTCGTTTTTGGCAACTAGCAAGGAGAGGAAGGAGGGGAAAGAACCGCCGCCGGAGACGTTTTCACCCTTTTTCGGAGACGTTTTCACCGTTTTGGGTGGAAGAAAAAAAGAAGGTATGATTTCTATTTTAATGTAGTGATTATTTTTTAGTTGGTAACTATTTCTTAGATTATTTACATTCATTTTCTTAGTAAAATAGACAACCCCCAATTTTAGCCCTAATTAGCGGTTAAAAATTGGGACTTTTGTCTAATTACTTAAATTAAACATCAATTGGAACCTAATTAAGCTTCATTGCATGTTTTAAACTAGGAGTGTGATGTCATTTGCGTTGATCGACGGTTAATTAAAAGAAATCCCCAATTTTGGCCCTAATTAGCGGTTAAAAATTGGGACTTTTGTCTAATTACTTAAATTAAACATCAATTGGAGCCTAATTAAACTTCATTGCATGTTTTAAACTAGGAGCGTGCTGTCAATTGCGTTGATCGACGGTTAATTATGGAAAATCCCCAATTTTGACTCTAATTAGCGGTTAAAAATTGAGGCTTTTGTCTAATTACTTAAATTAAACATCAATTTGAGCCTAATTAAGCTTCATTGCATGTTTTAAACTAGGAGTGTGCCGTCAATTGCGTTGATCGACGGTTAATTAGGGGAAATCCCCAATTTTGGCCCTAATTAGCGGTTAGAAATTAGGACTTTTGTCTAATTATTTAAATTAAACATCATTTGAAGCCTAATTAAACTTCATTGTATGTTTTAAAGAAGGAGCATAATGCCAAATATTCTTATATTTGTTTCTACTTTTTTTTTATGTGTTGTAGGAACATGGCTGAACAGCAAGAGCAAGACCCAGGGTGGGCCCATATCACCTTAGTTAATAGTGCAAAGAGGAGAGTGAAATGCAAATATTGTGGCAAAGAGATGGGTGATGGAATCACTCGAGGGAAAGAACATTTAGCAGGGAAGACAGGACATGTGACAAGGTGTACTGTCTGTCCCCGACAAGTTGCCAACGAGATGCGTGAATTGTTGCGTGGCCGGAAAGCACAAAAAGAACAACAGAATGAAGAGGAGGTTGAACTCCAAGGCGAAATTTCAGGTAGACATAATACAAAAGGCAAATGAATGTACACTGCGGCCAGTGGCATTTCTATACGTGAGAGGCAAAGAACTGAACAAATTGTAGACTCTAATGATGATGATCCTGAGATGGCTGCAGCTAGAAGAGAGTGTTTGTGGCATCAACAAGAAGACGAAGCCCGAAGGAGAGGTGATGGACCATCAAGAAGAGGCACAAGTCAAGCTACAGGCCAAGTGGGTCCTATGGACAGTTATCTTTTTAGAAAACAGAGTTCTACTCTGCCAAAAATCAAGCAAGCAATGAGAGGAGTAAAAAAATCAGCTGAAGCGGCAGGACATGCTTTTAAAAGCATCTGCAAATGGTTTTTACATGCAGGTGTTTCCTCACATGCTGCTCAGTCTTCGTAGTTTCAGCCTATGATTGATGCGATAGCAGATCATGGTCGTGGGTTCAAAACCCCCACACGTCGAGACATATATGGACGGGGGCTTGATAGAGAATACGAAAAATTTCAACAGTGGGTTGAAAGTTTTAAGGCAGTATGGAAGGAGAGAGGATGCACAATTATGTGCGATCGCTAGACTGGTACCACGAAGAAGTCCATGATTAATTTTCTTGTTTATTGCACAGAAAGGACAGTTTTTATGAAATTTGTTGATGCATCAAACTATTCAAAGAACGCAAAATATTTATTTGATTTGATGGATCAGATGGTGCAGGAAATTAGAGAGGAAAATGTTGTCCAGGTGGTCATCGATAATGAACCAAGTTATAAAGCTGCAGGGAAGAAGTTAATGGACAAGCGCAAACACCTTTATTGGGTCCCATGTGCAGCGCATAGTCTGGACTTGATACTTGAAGCCATTGGTAAGGATCCGACTATCAGCAAGACAGTAAAGAGAGCCCAAAGAATTACTCAATTTATTTATGGTCATCCCAGGATCTTAAACATGTTCAAAAAAAAGCATCTTGAGGTCGAGATCTCATCCGTGCGGGGCCTACACGATTTGCATCTAATTTTATTTTTTTAGAATATTTGCACAAATTCAAGAATGAGATCAAGGGTTTTATGTTTAATAAGGAGTTCTTGGAGTATATGCGGACCACCTCCAATGAATCTAAATCTGAATATTTGGAAGTGAGAAAAATCATAGAGAATAAAAAATTTTGGAGTAATATGGAGACTTATCTAAAGTTGGTGGAACCTCTCGTACATGTGTTAAAATTGGTGGATGGAGATGATAAGAATTACATGGGATATTTATACGAGGCAATTGACATTGCTAAGGTGCACATCAAGAACGCATTTCCCAATACTTATATGAAGTGGTGGGACCTTATTGATGTCAGATGGAAAAGCACATTACACCACGACTTGCATGCAACTGGTAAGTGATGTCTTATACTGTTACATGGGACATTATTTATTAAATTGGCATTACTAATTATCCACCTAAATGCAGGTTATTTTTTAAATCCTCGAGTAATGTACAGTCAACAAGTGCACATTGATGGAGAGGTGATCTAAGGCACACTAAATGTGATTGCACGTTTGTCGAGGACAGTAGAAGATAGAATTGAGGCAGAGAGACAGGTATACTTAGTGAAGATCTGACTTTAAGATATCCAATTACTTGTAATTTGAAGAGCCTGTGAATTCTATTAATTGTTAATTCCATCTTTGTAGATGGAGGCTTATAGGCTAAGGCTGGAGACATATAATGAAGACTCTGTGCAAATTGCCGTAGAGAAAGTGAGCCCAGGTATACTTAGTAATTGCATTGTTGGCATATGTGCATAAGAAATGAAAACATACATTGATTAATTTTTTTGTTTCTTTTAATGATGGCACAGCTGAGTGGTGGATAATGGTGTACAACAGAGATAGGTGTTATAATCCATTGGCTTCCAATGCAGTGAGGGTTTCAAGTCAGACGACATCGACAAGCCAATGTGAAAGAAACTGGAGCACGTTCAGCCTTATACACTCAAAAATTCGTAACCGGTTAAAGGCTGAACGATTGGACAAATTGGTGTACTGCCATTACAATATGAGATTGAGGATCAAAAACATCCGGTTGAGACAACAATTAAGAGAGAAACGAGCTGCAGGACACGCAGAAGATGATGTTGGCCAAATTGATGTGGAAGAGTTATTTGATGATGATAATCCCTTGCAGACTTGGGTTGAGATACGAGCAACTGTCGATGAGCCAGTTTTTGATCATGATGATACAGAATGGGCAGAAGGCATACTAAATGGAGTTGTTGCTAGAAATCCAGAATTAAGAATCTCAAAAAGGTAAAAAGAAAATTCACCTCCTCCTTCACATGAGCATCAGAGTCAGACTGAGCATGTGCCTTTATTTGCACCTAATACTGAGCTTGAGCCTACTAGACACTCAGAATCAGATAGTATGCCAGTCACTCCTAGAATGGTTGGGCCACCATCATTCTTGAGGAGTACATCTACATTTGAGAGGACTAATCTGGCTGCCAGAGACGATCCTGCCATTAATGAGATGAAGCAAATTTATGTGAGGCATACACCACAAGGAAAATGATGATTGAATCGATTGAACTTGCAAAAGGATCTAGAAAGAAAAGAAAACCAGCAAAAACAGGCATCACAAAAGAAAAAATCAAGTAATGTCAAAAGAAAGTTAACTGTTGATTATGATCAAGATGATGATGATGATAGGACAGAATCTCCTAGTGATGATGCTGGTGCAGCTGCAGGTACTACTACCAGGAGCGGAGTGTATGCATTTTCTTTCTCCTTACATATTGACACAGGAAGAGGACAACATGAAAGTCAAGGAGATTATGATTCACAAAGTCAGTATGGACAGTAGTCAAGTTATGGAAGTGGCCAACAAGAAGCAGACATGTATAGCTGGGGAGATCGAGTAGAGTATGAAGGCTTTCAATTCCATCCACCCAGTAGCAGTTATGGGTCAGGGTCTTCTTCTTATCCTCATACTACTTCTTTGCATCATGATTCTGGAATTTCATCAAGTCAACAAGCATATACTCCAAGAGAGATTCAAAGAGGGATGCACGACTTGGCTGCATCATTGTTTAGTTATGGTGAATATAGGGAACATATGCAACCTTATTATGGATACCAGCAACAGCAACCAGATGATGAATCAGAAGGATCTACGGGTTATTATCCATATTAGTATACTCACTTATGTTTTTCATAGGTAAGGATCGTTTGATTTCGTTAACATTTATTATTTGTAAATATTTAGTACATTAATATAATATTTTTCATGTTTAATCTATATGAAAATAGTCATTTTGTATACGTTATGTGTACTTCTTTTCTTAACCCACTTTTGTCACACCCAACACAGCTAATTAATTGTTTTTTGATTTTTTTCTGATTTTTTTATTTTTTTCTGATTTTTTTGGGCCCCTTTAAGCCCGTACCGGCCGGTACCGGTATGTACTGGTACCGGCCGGCACCGGTACCGGTACTGCCATCCATGACAGGAACCATCCTTCATTTCCGATCTTGGAGCACCTCTTAGCAGTCTTCTGGCCCTCCCTCTCTCTCTCTCCCCCTCTCTCCCACATTCTCTGAGAAACATTAAAAAATCTCCAGTTCCTTGATTGCCATGGAATTTTATGTAACCTTAAATTCTCTACTTTTTCTCATGATTTCAGGTTCTTGCAGGCTACAAGATTGGCATCAATTTTGAACTTTTCATGCAGATTTACAAGTAATTATAATGAATACAAGAGGTATTTGCACTTTGAAATCTTACCTGCAAGCTTCTGACTTGGTTA
The DNA here is from genome assembly GCA_030544215.1 of Zantedeschia hybrid cultivar. Lineage (NCBI taxonomy): Eukaryota > Viridiplantae > Streptophyta > Magnoliopsida > Alismatales > Araceae > Zantedeschia > Zantedeschia hybrid cultivar. The sequence goes on along the minus strand of JARZZO010000013.1, from coordinate 45,042,711 downwards.
TTCAAAGAAAAAATTTTATGGAACAGAGAGGACATGCACGCCGCAATAATCTGTCATATAAAAACACCACCTTAGCAAAAAAATACATAAAAGTTAATGCATAAACTGCTAACTGCCCATTAGAATCTTCCAACGACAGAGAAACTACAGTAATAATCCTGCGACTAAAGCAGAAAAACTAAAAAATAATATGCTCCTAATTTGATGTCTCAAGCAAACATAAAAGATATCCAACAAAATTTCCAGCATAACCTCCGAATAAATTAATAGGCCGTACAACCGAAAACATAGGCCCTGGTTGGATGCAAAGCGTAAATGCATTTACATTCATGTTAAATATGTTTTCCACCATAGCCTTAGTTTGGATGGTAAAGAAATAGGTTCACCAAAAACTCACTTGAGTTTACCATAAATTCAAAACAGCCCCACAAACGTGTTTGCTATAAACCTACTTGGAGTTGGATAATAACTGGAGTCTCTCTCAGATTTATCATGAACTCACTTAAGCTTATGCAAAATAACCAAACATGAGTTTACAGAAAACATATTTACAATAAACGGGTTTATGGTAAATACATTTATGATAAACCTATTCACATTTTCTTTTCTGTTTTTAAGGTAGTTGATACCACGTATATATTAAAACAAGAGAATGATACAAAAGGATGGGGATGTACAAGTATAAGAATATCCTCCCTGTGCCCCAAAGAAACAAAAACACCAAGCCGGTGTACACCTTCCCCATCACCCAAAGGGAACAAGAAAATTACACCAAAAACCTCTTAACCCAATCCACAAAATGAGATAGTCAGCTTTCCCCTAGAAGAGACAAAAGAGGGGAATTACAAGAATCCACATTACACAAAAGAGAAGCCTATTCCTTAACTTTGCTAGAGATCAAAGAGAACACCCTCTCTAAAGGAGAGGCCTCCCTTCTAAAAATTTTGCTATTTCGCTCCGTCCATATGGCCTAAACAGTAGCATGAAGGACCAACCACCATACAATGCGATCCTTCGGATGAGTCCTTTCTCTTCCCCAACTCAGGAGTAAGTGTCTCATCGAATTCCACCCGTTGTGCATCACCCTGAAGTAAGAAGGAATCATCTGCCACACATAAAGGGAAAAACTACAGGCAATGAGTAGCATGGTTGGCAGTATCGGCCGATACCGATACGTATCGGCTGACACATATCGGTATCGGTGGGTATCGATACCATACTGAGTGGACCGGTACCGGTCGATACTAGCCCGATACTAGCCAAAATGGATCCGGTACCGGCCAATACTGGCCGATACAGCCGATATCGATATATGTATGCATCGGTATCGATACCCTCCGATACTGATACTGCCATCCTTGATGAGTAGGTGGTCCAAACTCTCCTCCTTCCCACAAAGACAATAACAAGTGTTCAGCCCCTCAATGAAACGAGAGAACCTATCGCAGGTGGGAAGTCTATTCAAAGTCACCCTCCGTAACAAAATCTGCACCTTGAGTGGACTTTTGACTTGCCAAACACTAGAATAGAAGCCAAATATGAGTCCTCCATCTGCTAAAATGGAATAGGTAGAGCTAACAGAGAAATGACCCTCCTTCTCCCAACTCCAAGTCCACCTATCCAGTGAACCAAGAGCCAACCTAGTATATTGGATCAAACAAATAAGCTGCACAACGTCCTCCATCTCTTCTATCCGTAGGGACCTCCTAAAGGTAGGACACCAACAAAAGATCTCCATATCATATGACTGAAAAGCAGTAGCCTTGGGATTGCTGGAAATGTCAAAGAGGCGAAGGAAAGTGACACTTAGGGGCTGTGCTAAACACCAATAGTGTTTCCAAAATAGAGTACTCCTACCCTCCCCAATCTTGATATGAGCACCCGCCTTGACAATATCTACATTAGCAAGAATCCCTCTCCATACCGGGGAGAGATTATATGTGGTGGGAAGCTCCACATCCCATAGATTAGAGTGGACATAATATGTAACAAAGATGATATCCTTTACTGGCCTCCCTCCTCATTGACCAACTTCATTAAATATTCTAATGTTCTTGAGACCAGAACCTCCATTCATTTTAGGCCTACAGATCCTTTCTCAACTGATTGCATATCCTCCCTTTTTAGGTTCTCAAGAGTCGTGCCAAAAGAATCTAGCTTGAATAGCCTCCAAAGTCTTTGCTACTGAAGCTATAATCCTAAAAATAGAGAGGAAGTATATGGGCAAGCTGTCCAAAACAAAGATGCATAAAGTCAGTCTTCCTCCATATAAGAGCAGTTTGTCTTTCCATCCTGCCTATCTATTCTCAAACCTTTTCATCATAATCTCCAATCATTACACCGAAGATTCCTTGGAGACAGAGGGAGTTCTAAGTAAGTAATGGGGAAATCTCATGTCAGACAACCAAAAATAAAAGAAGCCCTGGAGATATCTCTCTCATCCATATTGATGCCAATCAACTTACTCTTTTCAAAGCTAACCTACAAACCTGCTACCTTTTGCAAGAGCTCCAACATAAATCTGACCATGAATAGGTGCTCGTCAACATCTACAAGAAATAGGATGGTGTCATCTGCATACTATAAATGGGATATCTGCTGCCCTTGGGAAGAGATCTGGAAGCGTTTGATGAGGGCAGCCTCCTCCGCCCTCAACCAAAATCTACTCAAAATATGAGCTACTAAGACAAACAAAAGTGGAGATAAAGGGTCACCCTGCCGAAGCCCTCTCCCACTATAAAAGAATTGGGTAGGTTGGCCATTAAGAAGGACAGCAAAGGAGGCAAAAGTCACACACTCTTTAATCCACTTGTTCCATTTATCTCCAAAAGCCATGTGACTGAGGACTTGAAACAAGCATTCCTAGCTGATTCTGTCATATGCCTTTTCAAAGTCCAATTTCAAGGCCATCCCTTTCTGATTCTGCACCTTCATTAGTGAATAGCTTCGTGTGCCACTAGAAATTTTTCTTGCATGTGTCTGCTCTTAATCAAAGTTCCTTGACTGCCACTAATCAACTTGCCAATAAAGCTTTCCAATCTGGTAGCCAGCAGCTTGGCAATAACCTTGTATATGCCGTTGAGTAGACTGATTGATCTGAAGTCTTTCATATTGTCTGCCCCCTCTTTCTTATGAATCAACACTATAAGAGTCTTATTAACACCTTTCAGGTGAGCCACACCCTCTTGAAAATGAACCAAGGCATTGTACATATCAGACTTAACAATTTCCCAACAATGCTGGAAGAAGAATATAGGACACCCATCAGGCCCTGGGGCATTGTCCCCTGCAAACCCAAACACAGCCTTTCTAATTTCATCCTCTGAGAAGGGTACTGACAATGCCTCCTTCTGCTCCTGAGATAAAGAAGGGAGGAGTTCCTCTGCAAAAGACATTCGCCTGTGAGTATCTTCATAAAATAATCTGCTGTAGAACTCCTTGACGTGTCTTCTGAGTTGATGAGAATCTTCCACTATCTTTCCCCAAAGCTCAGTCTCCTAATAGTATTCATTCTCCTTCTACCTGAAGTTAACCAGTGAAAATATAAAGTGTTCTTATCTCCCTCCTTGATCCATCTTTGACTAGACCTCTGCTTCCAATATACCTCTTCCTTAAGAAGAATCTCATTGAAGTCCTCCCTGAGTTTGTCCCTGTTAATTCTGTCCCTATTCGCGTTTTCTTGATTGCATCAATCTAAAAGAGAGACAGAAAGACAAATTGCAGCAATTCCAAACTCACCGCGATCAACGGTGCTGTGGGCGATTTCACCTTGATCCAACTTCCAGGGAGTCGCCGGGGTCCCTGCCCAGTGACCACCTTCTCAGATCGGAACCCCTCCGCAGCGCCAGGCCCCCTGGTCTCGTCGATCCCGTGGGAGCTGCGATCGAACCTGCGGCGGATTCCAGCATACCTCGCGGCCTCCCTACGTGAGGCGCGGGCCTGGGGCGGGGGCGGAGACGGAGGCGGAGGCGGAGGCGGGGGCGTCGAGGGGGAGGAAAAGCCCGAGCCAGGAGGCGGCGACCTCTGCGGCCTCGCCCCTGGGTGATAGGGTTTGGGAAGCCGCCTGGGAATGGGGAAGGTGGCCGAGAAGCTACGGTGTTTTAGGGTTTGGGAGTTCTGGGGCGCGTGTGGGAAGGAGGGGGTGGGGAAGAACCAGTCCCTGCTGCTGCTGCTGCTGCCCCCGCTGCCGGTTGGCGCGTGGGGAAAGGAGGGGGAGGGGTAGAACCAGTCCCTGCTTCCGCCGCCGTTGACACCGCCGGCGATAGGTGGGGCCGGGGCCGGAGGCAAAGGCTCCGGCTCTTCGGACATGGGAGGCAATTTTGACGAAAGTGTGGGCTTTGCTGGGGTTTCGGAAGCTGTTTTGCCGTTTGGTTCGGAGTCTTCGGACCGGGGCCGAGGACGAACTAGGGGGTCGTCTGCATTTCAACGTTTTTCTGCAAAGTAAAGATGCAAGGGAAAATATTTAAAAACAACACAAATTTATAAAAAGTACTTCAAAAAATAAAAACATGTGTTTACAAATTTGATAATAAGATGAATGAAAAATAAAAACACACGTTTGCATTCTTATGCAAATGGTGGCGTAAAATCAAATAAAAAAAAGTAGTATCCCGTCTCATGAACCTTCTGTGGCCATTGCTTATGTCAAATAAAAATAAATGCTCTTCAAATTTGCTCATAAATATTCCTTATATTATTAAAATTTAAGTATTTTGTACTGTTAATTTTTTTAATGAACATTGATTATTAATTAATTTATCAAATATGAGAGTAATGAGCTAATGAAATGTGTTTGTAAAAGAAGTTCCAACATAGAGAGAAAGAGTGCATGTGTGTCCAACTAAGAGTGGTAAATAGAATCACATGGAATATTTTTCCATCTAGATGGATAGGAAAATAGATCCCAAAAAAGAGAAATACTCTTAGAATATTACATTCCGACTAATTTTTACTCATCTTTACAAAACATGTGAAAATTAGTTAGGAACAATATTTTCTAAAAAAATTAGAAAATGCAAACACCCCCTTTACGGAAACGTCCAATCAAGATCATCGGATGATTTTAGAAAGTGAAGCCCGCTGTAAATGTGAAGTGTAATACTTACTCCGATGCAAGGGGGCATTAAAAATTCAAGTGAATCATAATGATATGGTTTTGTTGTCTGATTATTTTGATCGAATGGTAACGTATTAAAATAATTTACCTCAACTTAACAAAGTCTAATGTTTCTACTGACAAAAACAATAAAAGAATTTGCACACTCACAGGATGAAACTTGTCCTATGTGAGAGGAAAGGTTGCACAAAACATTGCAGCATTGTGGCAAATATTACTCTAAATATATAAGAGAGTTTTTTGAAAGGAGCAAGTGATTTTGGAATAAAAAATCTTAAATTATTTTTTTTTATTTTTTAACTCTCCTTTTTTTTATTCTTGGAGCGTGTGAACATTGATATTATGGGAACACATAATTTAAGAATCTCCGTAGCTGTGCCTTTCTAAAAAAATATCGGAAAATTGTTTTGAATTTTTTTCGAAGTATTCCGAAACAACATCGTAACAATTTGGAAGAGACCATTCGATGTCTATTAAACAAATCCTGTGATCTTAGAGATACATTGAAATATGAAATACACACGATGGCATAAATGACAAAAGATCACACCAATGGAGTTATGAAACCCCTCCGGCAATTCCTCTTCTGCTCAGTTGAAAGGCCGTAGCCCGTGAGCTCCCACTCACCTTCGCCTCCATCGCTGGCTCGTCGGAGAGAAGCTCAAGAACACTTCTATAGATCTCCTTGGTACGCTTCGCCACCCCTTCTTCCTCTCCTCTGCCTCTCGAATCGTTGGGAACTGGTATTCTCGTTCTTCTCGATCCTTCTCTGGTGCCATGCTCTCGAATCGTTGAGAACTGGTATTCTCGTTCTTCTCGATCCTTCTCTGGTGCCATCCTCTAGGGTTTAGATCACGGAGTTTCTACCGAAATGCTGCGGTGTGTCGGAGGATGCCAAAATCAGGTTAATGGAATCCACATATGCTAGACAAGGCACTTAAATACTTGTCAAATCGCGCTTGTGTTGTATATATTTTGATCACCGATCATGGGTTTCCTTAAAGCGTTGTTGCCCATGGGGGTTTCCCTCCCTTTCCATTTCGTGGTTCGATCCATGGAGAGGATGCGTGAAACACATATCTTCGTCGTCTTAGTGGACGTCCTGCGTAAACATATGTCGGTGAGGCTTTTAGAGGTCGTTTGGTTTGCCATAAAAGGTGTAGGATACAGCGATTTATGTCTCACAAAATGCGGTGTTTTGTACTGTTTTACCGTGTTTTACGTTGAACCAAATAGGGCCGTTACGTGGTCGTTTATCAGCCGTTTCAGTGACCTTCCACGGAGCAGAAAAATGGTTATTTTTACAGGTGTCCATGTGGCCTCCTATGGTTTCCTGTGGAAGTGGAAATACGCCTTGAATCTCAGCTTAGGATTTTCTGGATGTTTTTATTTTTCCCGTAGAAGTCAAACTTTCAGGTATTACTTTTTTTTTTCTTTTTTGTGGGAGGGGGGGGATTCAACATGGTCAACTTCCATGTTTCTGACTAGCCTTTTTCTTCCCTCCCTTCTGTTTATGTTCTATTGATCACTTGTGCAGTTAGTTCTATCCGAGTCTAGCAAACTTGGTAAATTCTCTTTGATTCTGATGAGCTCTGAAGTTTATTTATTAGTATCTATATACATATTAGCTGCATCCTTTCCATTTGTATGACATGATAGTTTTGGATCCAAATGTATGTCTAACTTTTCGGTGCTTCTAAGATGGATATAGACTTAAAATATCCGGTCCAGGTATACCCTTACAATTTGTACATAATGATTGGTCATCCTTCTTAATAAGAAAATAGTCTATCTGAGTTATACATGTTCCACTTTTATAAGTTGTTAACCGCTCATCTCCCTTTTTAAAATAAGTATTTGTAACTATTAGATCATAAGCAATAACAAAGTCAATGATGGCATCACCCACGCCATTTCTTTTGCCAAAGCCATAGCTTCCATGAACCCTTTGATAGCCTCTATTATCCTTGCCGCATGACTTTTCACGTCTCTTTCGACAAAGATCCTCTCCTCATTAGGGAAACCTTAGATTATCCTATTACAATTATCTTGAAAGGTGTTTTTAATATTCTTTTTCCAGTCCTACTTTTGGTGCATAAATACTGATTATATTTTAAAAAAAATCACCTAAATTAGTATAAATCTATCCCTCTCCCTTTTGACCACTACAACTTTGCGATAATAATAGCTATTCCATTTTTAATATTACTTTAGGCTACATACCATAGCTTAGCCATCAATTTCTTTTGCCGTAGTCCTCTTCTACCTAATTGCTTGTAAACAAGCTATACTGGCTCTCCTATAGTTCACTAATGCTTTTTTTAGAAGTTGCTAATGTTCTAGTCTTACCAGTTAGAATTCCTATATTCCACGTAATTAAACATATTTTGTTCATTTGGACTAGCTTCTTTACTCATGCAATTGGGTGTCAATGTGGCACGTTACTTCTGGAGATGTCTCACATTCATGTGTTGATGCAGTGTGTTGCATCTGGGAGAGCACCTTAGTATTAGCAAGGATTAAATTCGCTTGATTATTCATAACTGGGATGTGACAACAAATTTTATCAAGTTCTGGTTGTCGACCGAACATGCACCCTCCTTTCTCATCCGGGCTTGGGACCATCCACAGTAGAGTTTGTGCCGGTGGAATTGCTGTTACAAAACTGCTGCATCCATGGACACCCAATGTGATGCATGAACAAGATTGCAATTTTTGTGATAACCTAGCATTATTATGAAAAGCCGACTAATGAAGTGAATGTAAACCTTATTGCCAACTCCTCAAGGTAGTTGGTCTATAGTGTTTCTGATCATCATTGTTCATGTGTGTGTGTGTGTGTGGGGGGGGGGGGGGAGGAGTAGGGAGAGTCCATGGATAATAAGTGAAATTTCTGGAATCCTTCTGTCATGTTATTCACTCATTTAGGATTCTAGCCTTTGGGTAATGAATGCAAACATATCTCGAGTCTCCTTCTGACCCTTCTGCACTAGCAAAGGTAAGATCCCCCACCCTGCTCCCCTCTTCTTTGCACAAAGATATGGGAAATTAAGCTATACAAACATGAGATTAGATTTGGACAAAAAAATGAGAAATTAAGATATGCAAACATGAAATTGGATTGTTGTGAAATTCATCAGATAATAATGTGTTAACGGTGACATGTACGGAGTTGTATAGTCAAAATTTGGGATGATATTTGAATCCAGCTAAGCAGAATCGTTCCTATGTTATCAAAGTCATCATTGTAATATCTGGGTTTCAGACTCGGGTTTTGGGTCTGGTTATCGAGTTTTGGAGGGGGCCTTGTTGAACCTTTGGTGGGTCTCCACTACGGGTTTGAATCGCATCAGCCTAATGTGACGCGATTCGAGAGATGCGTTGTACTCATAGTTGTTAACCCCGTCTCGTCCCAGCCTGTCTCGTCCAGGACATTCCGTCCCAGTGAGAAAATGGGTTCGGATAATTTCTGGTATGTCTCAGTTCCTGTCCCGATCTGTCTCAGCCCATCCCGGCCTTTCCCAACCATAATTTATATTTTACATGAGAGTTTTCCTAAGTATCTAAACTTCTTGTAAACTTAGTTTGGGGGGTTTATTTGATGAATATACTTATTTATAAACTCAGAAATATGTCCTCAGTGCTTCTACTGTATTAATTTTGTGTTATTTATATGTTTATGTTCATATTATTTATTGTATACATATGTCTTATATTTGTTGGCATATGTATGAAAAAAATTTCGAGACGGGACACCATAATTGTCTAGGACACTGGGACGTTCTATCTTGGTAGAAAAACATGGCAGGGATCGGGACATGATTGACAATTATGGTCGTACTATATGGACGTGATTCAGAGTGATGCATGTAAGCCACGTGGTAGACCCTGTCAGCCTCCTCTGATTGGCGTCTTAGATAGGTGACGCGATTTACGATTCGCGTCAGTCTGATATGACATGTTTTAACTCTTTTTGCATGACACCGATCCGCCTCGTGGTGCCCCTCACGTGCGCATGGTAGTGCGTGGGGCACCCGGCGACGGGCCGCATGTGTCGTATCCCCGTCCCCCATCTTCCTCCTCCTCCTTTTCTTCACCTCTCATCTCCCCCTTCTCTAATTTTCTTCTCCTTTATATTCCTCTATCGAGGCAACCGTCTTCCTCTCCACCTCACCTTCGGCAGTCTACGGGACGCGAGGCGATGGCGACGAGGTGGCGTGGACGGCAATGATGGTGTGCTGGGGAAAGTGGCGTCACCGTGGTGGTCGTAGGAGCTTGCCGGTGAGGCGGCAATGGCGACTCAAGGGCGGATTCCACTACGTGAAGGACCCTTGTAAGGTCGGGAGGAGTTAAAGGCCAAGAGGTAGGTGATGATCCCTTCCTTGTGTTGTCTTTCCTTAGAATCCGTGCTAGGTTCATGGAGAGAAGCATGTTTTGAGGTGATTTCATGGATAGATTGGATTGCATGTATGTGGAAATGTCCCTATGTGGTAGGGCTATCAACGGATCGGAGACGGAAACGGAAATGACACCTTCAGCTTCCGCTTCCTATAATATCAGAGACGAAAATAGATACGGAAGTGAGTGTTTCCGCTTCCGCATCCATTTTTGCTTTAAATCGGAAATTGGAAATGAAAAAAAGAAGTAAACGGAAGTTTCTACTATCATCATCGCTATACTAAGAAATTATTTAAAATCGCCGTTGCTATTTGCTTTTCGATAAACTTGCTTCTAGTAATTAAAAAATCTAAGTCTACAAAATTTAATATATGTAAAAATTAACAACCTATGAATTTTAAATTTTAAAATCTACTTTATCTATCTATCTAAATCTACATATGAATATACTCAAACATGTGTCATAAAATCATATTAAAGTTTTAAACAATTTTCAACTTGTTACTGTGGCCTTACTTTTATCAAACTGTCAAGAGATATTTTCACTGTTAGATATGAGAGATATCTATGAGTTCAATTTTTATCTTATAAAATAATATATGTATGGATATATGATAATTCAAAAATGGAAATGGGTTAGCGCATGCGAAAATGAGTGTTTTTATTTCCGACTCCTATAATCATCATAGATCCATTCTCATTTCTTATAACTTAAAGTGTGGTCTTTAACGGATTTCCGTATCTATTAATAAAACCGGAAACGAGACGGATAATCGAAACTCGGATATCCATTGACAACCCTAGTGTATGGTTACTGAGGCTCAGGATAGCCTTGTGGTTTTTGGGTGTTGTAGGAGAGCAGTGAAGTGTTGTGATCTAGACTCGATTTCGGGTTTTGAACTGCATCCAAACTAGGTGATGTGATTTGAATCGCGTCCCTTTGGGGCGACACGATTCAGAGGCCTAGACCCTAGCTGTTTGGACTTACTCGATTTTAATAGTATTGATTAGGCTAAAAAACGTCACCATGAGGTGATGTGGTTCAGATAATTAATTTTCTAAATAAATTGATTAGCCAGACTGAATGGCTCATTGCAAAACAATAGATTCGATCATCAAATCTTCCCCTTGCGGAGAAAGTGCAAAAGAGGGAGATCTTCATACTGTGGACCATGATCAGAAAATATGAGTCCCACTTCTAGCCACATATGTAAAACATATGCACTTGAAGAGTAGGTACACATGGATGGCCCATGTAACAATAGATAATTGTTCATGCACAAAATTGTAAAATCCACATGTCAATCAATGGACGGTGATCGAACCTGTGCGTGACCCTAAAAAAAAGAGCCTATTGGATGGTTAAGAACTGGGGTTAATGCGGTGGACGTTGGAAAGCGGTAGCCATTTGCTCAGTGGTGCACCTTTACCTGTGTGGCATGATGAGTAGGCGTTTTATGATGGTTTAGGCATTTTATAACACACCAAATAACCCCTTGATATGATAAGGGTTACATCAGAATGAGATTTTGCCTATATCACTAGTACACATGGTTTTCATTCGTGGTGTATTTTTCGATCATCATTTTCTTATGTGAAGCCGAAATTATAGCTTGTCATGATCCTTGAGTATGTAGATTAGGGGCCCATAAAGGTTCACAATTTTAACTACAAGTCGTTTTCGCATGATATAGAATTGTTTAGTAATTCTCATTTAATATTTCAAAATATAAAATTGTTAGATAAATGTCATTTAATAATTCATATTATTAAATAAAAGTAAAAAATGTTATTTATTAAATTAAATCAAAAGTCATGAGATTTTATACTTTCCTTTTCATAAGTCTCAATTTCTTTTGTCTTTGATATTATCTAGGGGTGCTCACTTTCGTTGGGACAAAAGAAACTAGGGCCTAATCTCTATATAAAAAGGTTAAAAGGTTATTTTTTTTCATCAACGCAAGCTCATAATTTGATTAACATTCAAGTATTGAACGAGTATACTATTATTTCAAAAACTTTGAATCCATTTGATCCATTGTAAAACATTCTACATGCACAAAGTTTCCAAAAAATCTTAGCACATTGGTCTACTTGGTGACCTAAAAAAACTGTGGTCAATGAAAAGTTGACTTCTCAAATGAGGATCTTGACATCTGTTTGAGAAATAGATTAGAAGCCATTTTCTGATTGGAGTGCATGATACAGGCTCCACAGGCAATGGGGCCTAGGTTGCTGTTGGTGGTGCAGGGTGAGAAAATTTATAAGAAACAAACAAATAAAGTACCTTTCAAAAGTGAACTGGCTAAATCTTATTCCTTGATTTTTTTTTTTCCTTTGATCATGTTTTACCCCCAACTAAATGGATCCTTTGTGGATTTTGACTAAAGAAATCAACACTTGCATTTCACTGCATGCTTGTGCCATCTTTACCCTGTCCAACCCAATTTCTTGACAAGGGGATATAGCTCTATTATGTTTTGAGTAATATTTGTTGCAGGTGCGCGAGTACAACTGTCGGCTTTCATGTCAAGTAATCTGAGCCATTGGATCATATGTGCAGATAGAATTTTACTTTTTATAGCCATTGGATCTTATGTACTGAACTCTGGTAAGAAAACAATTGTCAAAGATAAAACCATCCAAATTTGACATCCAAGTCACAATAATCAAACAACTAGAAAAAAGAAAAAAAAAAGATCATATCCACGTATAATCCAATAACTCAAATCATACGAGATAAGATACAACCATTGCGTCCAACTGCAACAAGTATTGCTCTCATATTTTTCTCTTACCAAATCCTATTGATAACCAGGATGACCAACTAAAACCTTTTTTTTTTTTTTTTGAACGAAAGATGACCAACTAAAACCAACCCCCTACCATCCAACTTTTAATTACCCCAACTTCCCCCCTGACCAAGCTTCCATCTCTCCATCTCCCCACTGCAACGTCCCACAAGAGGCTAGGTATGTTGATCGGACGGGTCACATGTCTCGAGCCCACGGAGGCAACGGCTACGGCGCCCTCAGAAGGCACGAAAGGGCCTCACCTCTCTCTCTCTCTTAAGTCCACTCAGCAGCGTCCTTGTTCTACTTTTCTCCATCGCTCCCGCTCGCGAGCTCCTCCCCCTCCCCAATCTGCCGCCCCCGGATGGGTTTGAACCCCCGAATCCGATGAGGGCACTCGTCAAAATCCGATCTTGATCGCCGAGGATGTCCCAGGCGGACGTCGTCTACAGGTGATCTTTTCGATGCCGTGCCTCATTACCTGCCAATTTCTCCCTTTTTTTCCTTTCCTCCTTCCCAGGAATTCTAGGGTATGCCCCGTTGTTTTGTTGGAATGTGAGATTTCTCGTCCCCAGTCGTTTCCTGTCCTTTGGGTTTCGTTCTTTTGTGCTTTTTCATTTCTTTAATCGGATTTGGAATTGGGCATGGTGTGGTATGTTTCGTGTTGTCTGCAATCTGGCGCGCGTGTGTTCTTTCTGAGTTTTGATCGTCTCAGTTTATCCTTTTCTTTAAAAAAGAATTTAGTTTCCGTTCTCTTGTGTTGTAAGTTTTCTGGGAAGGCTTCAGAATTCTGAGGTGGGGATGCTTGCATTAGTTGATAAGAGTTGTAGACGTGGGGATGGGTCCCTTTATGATGCCACTTTTTTAGCTTTACTATGGTGCATGGTGCTAGTATTTGGTAGATAACAGTATGGAAAGTGGATGTTGCTGTGAAGTTGTCTCCTTGCAATAGTTTCTTCACCACTTGGTATTGTTTTCAGATTTGGTGTTGGTTGGGTTTCAGAAAATGGCTATTAGCTTTTGTAGGAAGATCGAGAGCAAATGATATGCGATCACATTGTTTTACTTCACTATGCCACCATGTGTCAATTTAGCTAGTTCTTGGTTGGCTTTGATCTAGCGGCCATAAAGTAGGAATGTTGGCCATGTAGTAGGATATGAAATTGAACTCACTGCCTTCTGATAAAGTCTGCTTCCCCCTCACCTAACTGTTAGAGCACATAATCAATTAATAGTCATTCAATCGATGGTTCTTTTTTGACCTGATATCACAATTGAGCGTGTAAATCTGAATGACTTCAAAATGGAGGAGAAAATTGTCTTTGGAGGCATGCTACAATCATGGTTTGCCGTATGGTACCGGATTAGGCCGCGACTCGTTCGAGTCGACTCGTATCTGGGCTGACTTAAGTCGCTGGCACGCTTGACTTGTACTAGTCGGTTTGGGTTACTTCCGGATTGAACTGACTCGCACCGTGTCAGACTGACTCGTGCCGGATCGCACGATATAGTTTCGAACCGCTGCGATCTAGTGTGAGCCGGTTGCGGTTCGGCTCAAGTCGGTGCCATCCAGCCCAATGTGCTCCAATCCAACAGAATATGCACTGAAAAACATGGGTTTTGGTCTGCTACTTTCGTGTTTGCACAGAAGGCAGCAGTGGGAGCCTTCGAATCCTTCCCCCTTCTTCTTTCCCTTTTCTTTCTCCCTTTTTCTTGAGGATTTTGGTGGATCCAAGGTCTTGGGGGTGGTTTTTAGAAGGATAAGGGCTTTCCAAGCATTTGCAGTCGATTCCGTCAAGTTTGAAGCCTTAAAAGCAGTGTCAAATAAATGAGATATTTGTCAAATAAAAAACAAAAAATCGGCCTAAATTGGTTTAAATCGGCCTGACTCAAATCAGATCCGACTCATATCTGGCTGAATCCGACCCGATCCGGATCCACAAGTTGCCGAACCTTGGCTACAATGCAATGGGAACAGTTGGTGCGATTTCGTCGCATGAAAAAAGTAGACGTTTGGATCATGATCGATGGGTTATAAAAAAAAATAATGCTAAATGCTTATCTCCATGTGCGGTGCGGTGGAACAGTTCTTCCCACACATAACTGTAGCAAAGATTGGATGGTTTCTTATTTTTTTATTTTTCATCTGTTTCTCACACCCAACCCCCTTCATGTATTTTGAGCACCGAAGGGGCCTGGGAAAAGGCATCGTGATGGTTGTCTCTCTTTTTTTTTTTAAGTTCTTATTAATTGATTAATATCTCATGGTTCAGTGTTTGAGTGCGATGGAACCACACCAACTATCTCTGTTGCATCCTAGTACTCGATATGTATGTGTATATAGGGTGTGAACATATGTTTGCTTGCTAGGTGTCTCAGGTTGATCAATTAGCTGTAGCTTTCCTTGCATTTCTGAGAATGCAAAGTGGAAGCTTCTGCATGTTGTGTTGAGCTTGATGTTCAGTAAGTTGAGTTGAGCTTGTTAACCAAGCCCTAGTGTTATCCAATCTTATACTTGTATAATCAATGAAACTCCACACCCCCCCCCCCCCCCCCCCCCCACCCACAAAAAAAAGGAAAAAAGAAAAAAAAGGGCTAGTGTCTGCATGTTAATGCTGCTCTCTAGGACTGACATATTACCAAGGGTCCTTGCAGCATGGGTAGGGGAAGGCATTGGCATTGCCATTATGTACTGATCTTTTCTTACTTTTATGTCCTAGCTTCCCTTGCCAGTGGAGTGTATTTAATGTCACCAGATTTGTGCATTTTCCAACTTCGGATATGAAATTCCATTCTTTTCTCTTAACCTAGTATTTTCAATATTTCTGAATTCTGGCACTGAATTTCCACCCATCACACTTGATTAACTTTGCTCATGTTTCTGCATATTTGTCATCCCTATGCAATGTATTGATTCAAAGCAAATTATAATACAAAGATGCAGTTTTCAAGCTTGAGCATCTGTTTAATCTTAAAGTTACAAATCATGTTGGAAAAGTGAATAGATCTATGGTCAATCTATATCATCTGGTACTTTCAATGGCTTTCGGAGTTTAAAGTTATTTATTGCATCTAAGTGCCATGTTGATAGATAAATTGAAGTCGCCATATTGATACTTGTTGCTTAATATTTGCTGTTTGTCTCACAGATCCTTTAATGTTTAATTCTCATTTTTTTTATTTTATATTGATAAGCACATGTTATCTTACTAGTTGCGTTTTGAGAGTGTAGATGCAAATGCTATATTTTGCTTGCATTCATGTGGCATGTGGCTGCTGAACTTTGGGTTTGTCTTCGTGCAGCTGTGGGTCTTGTGGATACCCTTTAAACTTGACATCCTCTAAAAAAAACACATCTGGCATAGGATCTGAGTACCACAAATCCATCAAGGTGTTATGTCCTTCCTTTCTATAGATCTCAGTAGATTCACTCATGTGGATGAAGTAAATTTCTTCCCTGTCTCCTGGGGATGCCGCCGTTCAAAAACTAAGCTTCTTTGCCGGAAAATGTGGATTTTTTATTGGATATGGATATGTTGATTCACCTGCACTTTGTGGTTTCGACCCTGCTGGCACTTCTGCATCAGCCTCCCAGAAGTAGACAATAAAACTTGCTGCCCTGCAGCCTTCAGAATAAGAAAATTTCACCAACTCACATGGCTGAGAAAACTGAATTAGGATGTGAATCACATAGTTCAGTCTCAATGGGAGATCTAGCCGAGGATTGCCTACTTACCATATTCCAAAGGCTTGAGGCTTTTGCTGATCGCAATGCTTTTGGTTTGACCTGCCGCCGTTGGCTGCAGATACAAAATACAGCCCGCAGGTCATTAACTTTCCAACTGTCATACAATCCAGAAGTTTACCAACTGTATACCAGATATCTACCAAGGTTATTGGCTCGTTTTCCATCACTTAGCTCAGTCTCCCTAGCTGGGTGCACAGAGCTACCCGATTCTGCACTTACCCTGTTGCGGGATTCCGGGTCAACCCTTCGATCTTTATCCCTTTATTGTTGCTCCGGCATCACTGATAATGGTCTGTCTCTGGTTTCTATGGGATGCCCACACTTACTATCCATCACTCTTTATCGCTGTAACATCACTGATGTGGGAATAGAATGTCTTGCCAAGTATTGCTCAGCCCTAGTAAATATGAACCTATCTTATTGCTTGCTTATTTCGGATCGTGGGATTGCTGCTCTTTCAAGAGACTGCCTGCACCTGCGCTTGCTGGTCATCTCATCCTGCAGGAGCATCACTGGCATTGGGTTTACGGGTTGTTCTCCAGCCTTGAAATATGTGGAAGCTGACTGTTGCATGCTTACAAAGGAAGGATTGCTGGGGGTTGTTAGTGGGGGTGGACTGGAGTACTTAAATGTTTCTGGTCTGAGGTGTTGGAGCAATGGTGATGGTTTGGATGGTATTGGCGCTGGATTTGCCACAAAGCTGCGGTTTCTCAATCTTCGGATGTGTCGATTCGTGGGTGATGAGTCAGTAGCAACCATAGCCAGGGGATGCCCATTTCTTGAGGAGTGGAGTCTTGCTGTGTGTCACGAGGTCCGCTTTCCTGGTTGGTCTGCAGTTGGATCGAGCTGCAAAAATTTGAAGGTTTTACATGTGAACCGATGCAGAAATCTATGTGATGGTGGGTTGGAGGCTCTGCGAAATGGGTGTGAGGGACTTGAGATTTTGTACATCTACGGCTGCCATAAAGTCACCACCGCGGGACTGGAGGCATTCAAGCTCTTGAGGCATGGAGTGAAAGTGAAGAGGGAGGAATGCGTCTACATTGGACCATGTTTAGATAACCTGTTTGTGGAGTAATATTTAATGTCAGGAAGATGCTACGATCTTGCTGTTTTCATTCCATCAGGTTGACTCATGGAACTCACTGTCAATTTTCATGGTTGGAAGTGATGTGAACAAATTTTGCCAGCTAAAGACAGCCAGCCAACAAAATTCCAATTCCTTAGGATAAATGCCCTAGAAGGCCCTTAATTTTTCTTGCAATTAAAACCTCAGGGTCGTGTCAGCCTACAAACCTTGGAAGAGTTGTATATTTTTGTCTGAAGTTACATCATTGGAGTGGTGAAACCTGATAATTTTTTTGAGCACTTCTTGTGTTATTGCTTGGTTTTATCATTCTGAGAAAGACCGCTGGATCCTGACCATTTCCTCTATGGATCACCCTCCTTGCGCGGGTTTGGTGCGCTCAAGCTTGTTTATTTTTAAAATGGTTTGAAACAAAATTATAGGCTTGTTTAATGAATGAGCAGAGCTTGAACTAGGCAGGATCCGGTCATTAATGTTCATAGTAAATAAGTTTGATTATGTTTGTCTGCTTATTTATCTTTCATTTAAGCATTTACATGAAACGTAGAGATGAAAGGCATACACATTCGAACAAATGTAATAATAATAAAACTCATTTAATATTTGGAAAGTTCAAATTGAATTCGAAATTCAGCTACTTGCAAAATAAAATCCGACTCGTCAATAGTCAAGCAGTTAAGATCAAACTTAGATTAAAGTAGATTAGTAAACAGGCTAAGATTAAAGTAAAATGTAATCCAGATCAAGTCCTTTTTTTTGGTCGATATAAAGGACATCAATTCAACTCGTCTACAACCTGAATCTGATGATAAAAAAAAGGTAACGATTATTGTCAGTTATATACCATGTCAGGGCATTATAGCAAGTATTTCTCTCAACTGTTTGGATCAAACTTAAATTCACTGGATACCGAAGACACCGAAGACGACGTAGAAAAGTTACATTGAAGCTTAAGAAGGCTCCAAGATGTCACTGCGAGCTGCTCATATTTGACCATAGAAAAGTACCATTCTTATCAACCTTGTCAACGAAATACATATTTTACAGCGACATGTCGGTTAACTTAAGTTCACTTTCCATCACCGTCCTACTTCATATGAAGAAGTTAAAAGTTCTTCCCCTTTTAAGAGTGTGTGGAGAAACTTACAGTTAGAAGTTAGTTTTTGTTTCCCCTTTTAATATAAAAGATTTTGAGTGAAAATATTTACAACTAATTTTAAGTGGTTACGAGATTGGATCGACTGAGTCAACTTGTATATTGATAAGGCCGAGTCATTAGAAAATTTTGAATCGTTGAATTGCATCTAATTTGAGCCGAATCGTATGTGCTTGGGACCGATTGATGCTGACTCGTGTGATATGGTATGATGTTGTACGAATTGCGACGATCTTGACTCGAGCCTACTCAATGTGATGATGTGATTGTATCGTATTAGGTAGACTTTTTTCTAATTTGATAAATAGTTGGACTCTTTTCTTCAATTGGGAAATAATTGGACTTCTTTCTCCGATTTAATTAAGTAGTTTATACTTTTATGTTGATTAATAAGACAAATTTCCTCTAAATTTGACTTAAAATTGTTGTCATTAATAAGCCACTATAGTTAAAAGTTTTTTATGTCATAATTATTCATAAAAGTAAATAATTAAATTAAAACAAAAAATAAGCTTGAATCGACTTGATCTACGTGACTCATACAAGTCAGACACAGTTGAATCGGATCCACTCGTATCTAGCAGGACATGATCCGATTCGGAGCACTGAGTTGGCAAACGTCTCAACAATTTAAATCTTTCTGCAATTTAGGAAGTTCTAAATTAAAACTTTTGATCGGAAGTCAAAAATAACTAAAAGATTATATACATGACTTCCGATGCCTAATTTTCCTTTGTCAACATAATTAGGCAGACATCCCAAAATACTTCTAAGTAAAAGTTGCGCCGAACATGTCCTTAAATGTAACTTGACATGAGAGAAAGTATGAAGAGAATTCCCGATACCCAAACGCATCTCCAGGTGGAGATCAATGTCACCAAGTGGGATTCAGGAAAAACTCGATCTGAAGAAAAAATCTCAATACAGCAAAAAATCTGAAAACTTCGTGAAAACATCGTGAAAGATATATTAATTTTTCAATATATAAAATATAATTTTAAGATATAATATAATATCTGATGGACTAGAGGCAGCAACCCTCTAATGTATTATCTTTTGGATGTCTATTTTAGAACATTACTTGCTGGATGGCACGTGGACTTTAAGCTTCATTGCACCCCCTACAGAATAGTGCACCAACTGCATTCTGTCTGATCTCACAATCAGCTGGTAATTGCAGCTGCCCTGCCTCCTTTGTGCACAAAAATTACTCATTGGATCAAAGTTTGAACTCATCGAGAACTGAAGGCCAAGCTGAAAAAGGCTTTTTAGGCCGTGTTTGACATTCATTTCAACTATCTAAGTATTTTTGAGTTTCCGAGGGTCTAAACCCCTCATACTTTAAGAAGAGGATGTTAGATCTTAAAAGTCATTTATGTGATCTACTGACATCCAATCGAAAGTTCTATACTGAAGCTCCTTAAATTGGGACAGAGGAATTACCAGTGTGGCCATGCAAAAACAATCAGAACTGCTACTAAATTATTATATTAAATCTCAAAATGACTCTTTAACAGAGATTTCGCCAAACAAAACACCAGCATAACATCCATTCGCTTCGAAGTTGAACAAAAAACCAGAACAATGCTAGTGAAGAAAACAGAAAATGGGAGACTTCATTTCACCGGGAAGTGCGGGTTACATCTTCATCGGCACACCGCCCAACCAAAAATATGGAACTATCAACGCAGGACACAACAAATTTGGCATTTCATTCCGATCGTACTTACGGTATACCCAAAACACACTATCAGGGTCACTACGCTACTGGCCAAAAGCCTATGCATATACACGAGAAGTATGATATGTACAGGAGTAGATTATCTCAGCTGATATGATGGGAATTTCCACTGACCAAAGCATCAACCTTAGGGAAAGTTTGCAGTGAACACTCCGACAGATTTATCACCTCACCTGTAGGAGGCAGACACTGTTTGGATGAGAAGAAGGTGGCGATCCCCTTGGGCCGCCAGATTTTGTCTGCAGAAGGAGGTGATTCTGGAGATTATTAGGATGGAAAGCACAATGAGGGAAACACGCCATGAAAGGAGTGAATGAAAATGGAGAATAGTGCACATGCGTTAAGAATTCCTGAAATACCATTGTGTCATTAGGTTATACAATGAACTCTTAATTTTGGCCTGGATAGGAAAGGCAGGAAAGCTGTTGGATTGGTTATCAGAAATATAAAACAAGTCGCACACAAAAAAAGAGGATGAAGCGCATGGTACCTGGGGACACAGACATTCCAAGTTTATCCAGCACCTCTTTTTTAACCTGTGTGAAAACATACAAAGGCCAAGATGCTTGATTAGTTTAGGGTTCTTTGGAAAACAGCAGTGCAAAATAGAAATAAAGCAGCAAGATCACCTGCCACCGTTTATTGACAAACACGCATATCTCTCGAACTTTGTTTCTTAGTTGTGCCTTGGATACACTTGGAAATTTCTGGTGCAATGATTCTATCACCTTTGTCATCCCATTCGGATTGGACTGGATACAGCGCACCTGGTACACCCACATTACCAAGTAATAAATGGAGTTCAAGAACACAACAAATAGTTAAAATTACACCAATTTAAAAGATCAGGTTAGGTACTGAACAACCCAAAAACCAGATCAGTGTCAGAGTGCTCAGCTTTGATTTTCAGATTGTATCATTGTAGATTTACATCGTTTCAGGCAGCAAACTCATGCCTGAAATCTCAAAGGGGAGGAAATTACAGCAAAAAAATTCAGCCTAGATTTGATACCATCTTTTGGATTTTCTGGGTACCATTTACAGTTATCAACAATTATAGTTACAATGTCAAAGTGTAGGGACATGGCAGATTTCATAACAGTTTTTGGACTTTCAGTTTCCATTTACCGTTCTAATAAAAAGTCGTAATCAAACTGAGCACTAAAAAGTTCAAATGAAAGGCACATTTAACTACTTACGTATTCTAACAAATGTGGATCAGGTATGGTTGCAGCAGCAACAGGTGTGGTACTGTTCTTGTTCTGGGTACAGGATAAACTTGGATCTTCACCTGATTGGTTAGCAAGTGGTTCTTCTATAATGGGCCCACCGGGACAACCCACCATGCACGACATATGCAAACAGATGTTTTCAATCTTCGATGTTCCATAGAGATCTTTCGCCATCATTCTTTCAGACTTTTCATGCAGAAAATTTGTTACGATAAGCGGCTGGTTCTTTTGAAGAGCCTGTCGGGTGACGCTATCAAGGTACTTTTGTTGTCTAACTAACACAGAGTATTCCTCATTGTCAATCTCTGACATGCATCTGGGGGAGATTCTTGCCTCATCAGATGCGCAAGAAGTTCTCGTGCTATCAACTTGCACACCCTTAATGTGGAAGGAATATGGAGATTAGTGGAAGAAATATGGATATTATTTGATGTCGATCATATATCCATTTGAAAAATAAAAGCAATCAAGTAAGATTTTAAAGTTTCCTTTGTTTAAAGGGGGCAGACAAAACTAAGGACATGCCATGCGAAAAGAATATCAGTCATAAACCACAAGCTTTACATGCTAACAGTAAAACACTAAATGAAGTTGGAAACCATGAACTACTAGAAGTAAATGCATACTTTTGTTTCTTAACCATCTCAATACTTACAAGCTTCCCATACATCATGAACATTGTGCAACTGCATAAATTTGACATTTAACTTGCCATTGTCTATCAAAATGGGACAGGACAGAATTTATGACCAATCAATCTTTAGCAAATCCATCAAAGGCATCCATATAGTGGCATCATTTTCATCATCACTCTGTTCAACTTGTCACTGTCAAAAAATGAAAGAAGAAATAACATTTTCATAAGGGATATTTTTTATTTCCTTCTTAAGAATGTTTAATCAAGTTTTGATGGTATCCCTGCACTTTAATAAATTTAAGCTGTGCCAACAGAAACCCGGGTAAAATTCTTAAAGGGACAACCTTTGCCCACTTATGGCATATTGTCAAATAGGCCTCAGGATGAAAGATCATTTTATGATCATCAAGCATGTTCAATGATTTAATATGACTACCTTTGCTTCGTTGAATACAAAAGATGAGGCTTTATCACTATGGAACAGTTCTTAAAACGTCCAAGATGGATGCTTATAGCTGTTGGAGGTACAGCAGCATCATCCTTAAGTTTTCTACAACTCTTTTCAATGCATTTTCAACTGGATGCTTATACCATGCCCCTGGGGTTGCAACATTACATTAGGACTCAAAGACTAACATCCAAGGTTGCTAAGGCAATCTTTGCAGTTAAAGAAGCATATAATAGCTTCTTGCACACACACACACACACACACACAAAAAAAAGGTTTAAAGAACTTCTATATGCTAGCAATCCAGTAACCATGTGCTTCATCCTTTCACAGAAAACAAAACTACATCATGTTATAACAACAAACCAGATTGTGACAAAAGGACTAGCAACGAAGGAAACAAAATGCATGCGAAAAATATCCAGAACTCCAAGTCATTAAAGGACCATACATACAAAAATGGAATGCATGTGAAAAGCATTAGGCACGGTGCGACTGGTAAAGCACAAATTTTCTGTGACATTGGCATCAGTCATCTCCTCCTCCTCTATCCTATTCCATTCCATCACTCTTCCTCTATGTCCCTCTTATTCTTGGCCTTGGTCGAGATTTGTCTCAGGACCCTTGGCGAGATAGAGACTTTCGAGAGATCTCAGAGGAGATGGAAAACCATGGTGTCCAAAGAGGCAAATCAAATGTACATCGCAATCTTGGAACATGAGAACATGGTGTCAAAAAATGCATCCAATAAATGGAGGGGGGCAAAAAAAGAGTACTTCATCTTCTGAGAGATAGCCATCAGGTACAAAGAAACTATCTTCATTTTCATCCTCCAACATTTCTTCTTCATCATCTTTGTCACAATCTGAAAGGCTCTCACCAGGTTCCTCCTGCATATAAAGAATGTCAAGTACAGCAGCAATGTAAATTCGTGACAATTGCATAATTTCATTATTAAAATAAACAACAATATACCTCTTCCCATTCTTCGTCACTATCAAAATCGTAGTCCAAATCATTATCCTTAGCAAAAGGATGCCGTGGCCCAACTACAACACTAAAAGAAAGATAAACAAACCAATAGTTAATATACATTTCAAAATCACACATGCAAGTACAGCATGCATTAAAGCTGTTATCCATAAACTTAAAAACTTGCCTTTTCTTGGACCATGAACCATAATACGCAGGCCGGTAGCTCTTGTCAAACTGTAGTAACTTTGTAGCTCTTCGGGGCAACAGAATGCTGTTCTGAGCAATATAATCATTATTGTGGCATGACTGATAACATATCATATCTTCTGCAATCTCATCTGAGAACATACTGAATTCAGATTTATCACTTCCTTTCATGCCACTGCAAGTATTCCCTCTTTTTGGTGCTTTGATGGTTGTCAAAGTCTCAGGCTCACATGAAGATCCCTGTAACTTAAGTTCATTGATGACCTTAATCTTTGGTTTGCAGCGAATGCCCCAATGTTGAGACCTGTTTGAATTATGCATTTTGTGCCATGCAGCGATGTGGGACCTGAAGGTCATACAGACCAAATCATGAATAGAGGGCAGTGAGTGTTTCAAAGGGAATGAGATTGTCTGGACCAAATTGTCTGGACCTCCCTGTGCCCCTAGACACATCAAAAATACTTGTTCTGCCACATCATTTCAAAGGTAAATGATCCATTCACCCACCTTTTGATGTGTCTAGGGGTGCTGGGATGTCCAGATGATTCAGTCCAGATGATCTTGTTCCTTTCCAAGGAAACTGAAAAGAAGTTTTAGCACTAACTTCCAGAGATCCTCGGCATTCATGCTATCTTGCTGAGAGAGGGCCAAGTCCATCGACACAGTGGTTGACTCCATCATGCCAAAGTTCTTTCCAGAATAATCAGATATGGGGATGTGTTCTGACAGTCTATCAGCCTGCTTCTCTAGATTATTACTTTTCCTACTTTTGAGAAACCGTTCCATCAGTGAAGCTTGTTTCTGTATAGAAAGCCGCCTTTTTGCTTCAGCTTCCTCTTTCTCACATCGCCTTTCCTCTTTTTCAGCTTCAATCTGATGCCGCTTTAGTTCCCTTTCCTGTGAAAGTAAGTATAGCCTTTTGCATTATAACAATGGATCGATGTAAGATCTGTATGCAACAATTAACACTTTTAATGCACGCAGATGATCAACCCATGTTTAAACTGAAAAGCCTTACCTGGATACAAACAACAATTGCATGATAACATAAGGTATGATGCAGAGATGCCCGTCCTTTTCCAGTATGCGGCTATATGAAAGGGAGAAAATAAACATATAAATATAGCACACATCAACAGATTTGCACTTACACTTTGAGACTTTTCTTTCTGGAGTTCACGGCCATGTATGCTCATTTCCTTCTCAACATTCTTCTTATTCATCTCTATTTCCTTAAGCAATACCTCCTCTTTTGATTTACTTTCCATCTTAGCACTATCTCAAGGAGGAGGAAGAAATAATATTAAGTGAGGAACACGTATAACAGCATAAAGGGAAAAAAAGAGACAATAGAACAGTAAACAGGACGTGAATGCACATACATCTCGTCCTCACTCTTCTGCATCGACTTTTGAATCAACACACGAATTTCCTCCAGACTTGATGTTTTACTAAGCTTTTCTGATGCTTTCAGAAAATTGGCCTTGTAATTGGCTTGATTTTCTGGCGCAATTAAAATTGATAACATTTCTGCAATATGTTAAACAAAAATCGATTGTTATAGTAGAAAGTGCACCTTGCACATCTGAGTGCTTTCTTGGCCACACAATATAATGAAAAGGAGAAAAATAATTAATTATGAAACAAGAATATGTGGTTTAAAAATAACAAATAAAGACAATGTGCAAAAGGGGGAAGACATTTTTGGGAGAAAAAATTGATCCAGAAATGCATGCACTTTTGTTTCCAACTATTAAGCTAATAAAATAAGTTTCAAATAATTTGAAATGAATTTGACAAAGTCATAAGGGTGGAATCTCAAACACTGATCATTATGAATCCTCTATGTCAAAGAAAATATAGTAAGTTCACAGGTTTGGCATTTTTGGACAGTGAAACTCTTTAGTGTAGATATTAGAAATAATGGTCCTTTACTTTTCAGTTCATACAATCTTTCAATTTTTGGTATAAGCCGCTTCAATCTTCGTATTAATTTAAAACCCCCCACAATCTTTAACACTCATAAAAGACCCTCTAGTTAGCAATCATTAAAAAAAAGGAATATTTGGGGAATATTCCTTCCATTGGTATTCCCAATATATTTCTTCTTCTTTTTTTCTGATTTCTAAATGGAGGGATTTGTTATGAGGGTCAAAACATTGTGGGGGTTTTAAATTAATACGAAGATTATAGAGGCTTATACCAAATATTGAAAGATAGTAGGGACTAAAAGATAAGAAACCCTAAGGGAAGTGATATGTGCTCTTTTCTATATTCAGGCACAACACACCTACATCTATCTTGATGGTACTATGATTCTTTTCTTTTTTTAAAAAGAATTATGCATGTATCTATGCAGTGTCATCGAGAAAACAAGTGCCAAAAAAGGTACCCTAACTGATAGTTGTCAAGATGGGAAACAAAAGCGAGAAGCAAAGCATGAATTGAAAGTGAGAAATGCATTGTTTGGTGAAATTTTAAATCACAAACTAAGCCGAAAGAAGAAGCAATTGCAGGAAACAGGAAAATAAATTCAATATTTGTTAAGATGCAAACAAGTTTCGAGAAACATGAAAATACATACATGGGTATCTCACCAGAAAGAGCAGCACTCCTTTCACGCACTTTTTCCCGTCCTTTTCGTAGAGCCGTGGTGATCTTCCGTTTATTTTTTGGTAGTAACTTCAAGTCCCTTACCTGAGTAAATAAGAATGGTGTTTCAATCACGCAAAAAACAATTAATTATAGTGATAAACTCTTTATTGCTAAAGAAAAACAATGTTCCAATACACGAGCACCAAGAATAAATCTCACCAGAGCAAGAAAAAGAAACAAAGAAATCACCTCCCAACACCAAAGAGATGATTCGCCCTCGTCTTCAAAGAAATCCACATTTCCACTGTCCACGCCGTAGCTCAATCTGGAGCTGATGAAAGGCACTTCGCGTTGTACTAATGCCAAATCAACCGTTTCCTTCGCCTTCAACTTCTCATAAATCTCCTCTGTCAACCGGGAAAAGGGAAGATTGCACCCCTCCAGCAAGCACGCCATCACCGACTTCACAGAACTACATTTTTCGTCTTCCGACCCCAACTTCCACGCCAAAACCGCATTGAAATATTTGAACAACTCATCAAGCTCCTCACGGAACACGTTGATCAGATTTTCTTTCTCCTCTGGGCTAGCAATCATCTCAATCGACACTCTTCTCCGCTTCAAGGATCTCTTCAACAGCTTCTCATGTTCTTCCGGTTCTGTTTTACCCAATTGTTTCACTTCACGAGCCGAAGAGCTACACACGACAGCCATATCGCCATCAGTTTCGCGTCGGTTTGGATCTCCCACCTGAGGGGTTTCCACATCTTCGGAATCCGCCATCGAAGATCTGTGCAAGCCTTCAAATCCAAGCTACAGAAGCCTACAAAACGCCAATCTCGTCCCGCTCACAACAGAATTCGGAGATCCGAGCAGACGAAAACCTGAATTGGTCGCTTCCGATCCAAAAACAAGATGAAGAAAACAAGAACAGCAAGAAAACAGGCGACCGCACCTCCATGCGATCGGCGGAATAGGCCGGAAACACGAATGCAGCTCCAAGAACAGGAAAATGCGATCCAAGGAACGAAGAAGGGAGCAAAGAACGCTAGGGTTTCCCGGACCGCCGAGAGTTCCAAGGCAAGCACCTTCCAGCTCCCCCTCACTGGCCGTGGAAGCGGAAGAGGTGGCGGATTTCGAGAAGACCACCAAAATCCCAGAGCCGTTTGGCGCGAGGAATCCCATTTCTCCGGAATCTTCAGGACCGTCTGTCTCTTTCTCTCTCCTCCGTTAGTTAGTGCCGGGGTCGACCACGCGGGGAGGAGAAGGAACCTGACGGCGTTAACCAGCACGGGGACAGTCTGGGTCCATCGTACGGTGTGGATTCGGTGAGGAGGTGACGGTTCGTGACGGCCGTGTGATCTCCGTGAGATGCACGTCTCTTGCGTCTTTCGCGTGGAAGAAAAGACATATTTCCCGCCAAGTCGACGTCCCCTTCTACCGGCACGTCATGCACCCGATCGGTGGGAGAAGGACGTCCTTGAAACGGCTTTTTCTTTTATTTTTCGGCAAATTTGAAATGGCTTTTTCTCGTGCACACTTCTCAAACTATATATTTGTAGGAGTTTTTTCAAATAACTCTTTATAAGATTTTATCTTTATACATAACTCCCTGCATGATTCATATTTGTATATAACCCCTTAATTATAATAGTATTTACATATAACATCCTTACTATGTGAGTTTACTTTGAATTTTATATGAATTAAAATAGTATTTTTATACATAAAATATGTGAAACTAATTAAATGAAAATGCTAATAATATCCTAAATTATAATAAAAATATTGTACAAGAAAAAGCACATAACCATCTATCCATAAGCTTGTTGTATATATTTAATATCAAAAAAATTATTCTTACTTTTATGTAATAAAATTATTTTAACTCTGATAAAATTCAAGACAAACTACATAATTAAAAAGGCTATATAGTAAATACCATTATAGTTAATGGGGTTATATGTAAATATGAGTCATGAAGGGAGTTATGTACAAACATTAAATCTCATAAAAGTTTATTTGCAAAACCCCCAAATTTATATCTATACTCCTATGATCCTATAGCGGCAGCCTACTTGAAGATGTCGTAAACACCCTTGACATCTTCAAGTAAGCTGCCGCTGTAGACCTGGAATCTCAACAAAATGCCATGAACTCATGTTAAAATAATTCAAATATATATAAAAAAGGAAGTTTCTAGTGCAGGAGGTTTTCGCCACTTGTAGGGGTTCCAAGAAAAGAAGGTTGATGTACATAGTCTTATCCCTCCCGTAAAAAAGGTTGTTTCTTTAATTCAAGTTCTAGACCTCTAAGTCACAAATGAGATAACCTAATTATTGCTCTCAGGTCTACCTTTCATATTTTTGCATATGTATTCTTAAATTTATTAAGATTTTGTGTGTGCGCTGGTAATTTCACTAGAATTTACAAAATCTTTCTGACATTTTCTGTTGAAGTTTACCGCATTTTGACAACTTAGTATGATTGCTACCTTTCCAAAGATGTTAGGATTGTTTATAATAATATGTAAGAGTCAAGAGCATACGTACAAATATGATAGTTTACATAAATATATATAAAAAACCCACAAAAAATATTACTAGTACGTTCCATAAAAAATTAAGAAGGTGTTTGTATTCTCAAAAAAAATTCACAGAAAATATTTTTTTTTAAATTTTGCAAACACAGGTTAAAGTTGGTTAAAATAGTAATTTTCATGGCTTCAATATATTCTCTGTTTCCTCAGTGATTACTTCGCCACTCTCCATGAAAAAATATTTTTCATGATTTTATTTTTTATTTTTTATTTTTTTACTTTCTATTTAAATACCTAACTGATTATATAATTTCTAAAAATATAGTAAAAAAACAAATGCCCCCAAAATATAATTAATTAATTAGCAGCCATAGATGAGTTCATACATTAATTTTCCACAGTAACCGTATGAGTACTAGTGCAGTAGCCGTTAACTCGGCAGAGAGGTAAGCAACTGGTTTAGTGGCCTTCAAACGGGCTGGGGAGGTTCCTGCAGGGCGGCGGGCGGTAGGAGTGGAACGCCCGCCATGGGAAGGGCTTAAAGCGGCGGCGGAACTTATCGAAGTAGTCGCACTCTCCCAGTAACCGCAACACGCAGAAGACTGTGGTCGCTCGGCCGCGGGGGTGCCTCCCCAAGCAGGGGGCGGAGAGGCCGGTGTAGCAGCGCCCGAAGGGGCCGCGCACGACGGAGCGCCGCCACTTGCCGGGGTGCTTGCCCACGCCGGCCGGAGAGGAAGTGGGCGAACCCCTGGAAGGACTCCACGCTCGCGAAGCTGTTGCCGGGGTCCATGTGCACGTGAGGACGACCTCCATCCCCCGGTTGAGAACGCCGCCTGCCAACTCTAACAGGTGCTCCAGGTGGTGCGTAAGAGGCCTTAGAGCTCGTCGGCTATCTTTTTTTTCGCCGCCGCGCGGAAGGCGTATGCCATACAGGTGGCCCACGGCGGAATAATTGTGTAGACCGTGTTGCCGTTAATAATGGTATCGGCGGCAGGAGCGTTGCCTCCGCCACAGCCGCCGCGGCTGCCACCGCCTCTGTGTTGAGAGGCAGCTCCCACGCCGCCGCCACCAGCAGCAGCGCCGCCAGACCAATCTCCTCCTCCGGTCCATCCCCACCAGCTCCATGCTTGGTTAACCAACTGGGGGACGTACTAAGCGGTCTGGGTGGAGGCACGAAGGTGAAGTGAGCAGCCACGGCCACAATTTATGAGAGTAGATCCTCTCGGTACACGAGGGTCTAAGTATTTGTCAAATGTTAGGATCATAGGAAGGATTTTTGTGTAATTTCTAACTCTTTTTAGATTATCTGATCCAAACGTATACTAAGAAGATCACCTCTCATAATTTATAGACTCTAGTAGCTGACTCTTCAAGCCGCGTGTCGTGCACACCAAGGTGCGTGCAGGAGCACTGCGGTAGATAAATAATTTTTTTAATTTTTTTTTAGTAGATTTCGAGGTGCTCTATTCATATAATTTAAAAAAGTCTGAAAAATTAAAAATTAAATTCCATGAATAATATGCTTTGAGGTGTCCTAACCATTCGTACAATCTAGTTTTTAATTTTTAAAAAATTTTAGATCGTCCGATCAAACATTATACTATATAGACGACTAAGATATTTTGAAGCCTACCTAAAAAACCATTGAAAAAAATTATTCTTTCACTGCAATGCCTCCATTGCAGTTGGAGGAGTATTGTAACAAGTACTACTCACTATTGATATCTTATGAATTTTATAGATCAAATTTTTCAAAAAAAATAAATTTCTCTACATTATTTATACTTTACTTCTTTGTGAACCGATCTGCTCGTCACCATCGAAGCCGTTTAAGATATTGTATCGCTGGAGGCATTCTCTTCATTAATATATATATATATATATATATATCTTAATTCTATTAGATATTATTAAAATAGGAGATTAGAGAAGTTGTTTGAACCTTCAATGCAAAAGAATTCGACAAAGGAAATTCAAAAGCCATAGAAGCATTAATGTTACTTTAGCATTCCTTTAAGCTTTAAAATTTGTAAAGATTAATGGATGTTGGGAAGAAATCCTGTGCGACCTTGATTCTTGTAAGCCATGTGCATCCTTTAAAAGAGAAGAAAAAAGAAAAACAAATCAAACGTGAGGGGAAAATATACACTGTTTCAAGGTACCGACCACTTGCAGCCGATTAAATCAAAAGGCTTCTAATGTTTTCATTCTGCCATGGATGTCTAGAAATCGCATATTCTTCGACTAACACTTGCGGTCAGTGCAGTGGGTAAAATAATATTTTTTTTTTCAAAAGTGGGCCCTTAGGTGCTCATGCACGTCTTTACATGCTGCTCTCTAATAAGACGACCCAAAAAAAATTGAAAAATAAAAAACCTATTATTGAGCTTGACCTACTAAAGGCATTTTTTACTGTTCATTAAGACTTGATTTTTTTATTTTTTATTTTTTGACTTTTGGGTCATTCTATTAAAGAGCGGCATATACAAACATGTAGGACACCTTAGAGTCCACCTAAAAAATTCAAAAAAATAAAAAAATAACCCATTGCACTGACTTTCAGTGCAACACTAGGATCATTGTAACAAGTGTTACTCCTATAATATTAGGTGGGTTCTTTGAAGGGCCCATTAAAATTTTGACGTTATAGACCACTGATTTCTAATTTTGAATGAGTAGTACTTGCTGCAAATGCCCTTCCCTCCTTCCCCCCTCAATCGCAACCGAGGCATTGCAATGGGTAAAAGAAAAAAATTTGAATTTTGTCGACCCTAAGGTGCTCGACCCGGTTGTACAGTGCAATGTCCGATTGGGTCATCCAAGAAAATTCGAAAAATAAAAAATCGCCCCAATGAATAGTAAAAATGTCTTTAATGGACATAGCCTAATAACAATTTTTCAATTTTCAATTTTTTTCTTAAGTTGCCTGATCGGACATTGCACTGTACGGTCGAGTAAGGTATCTCGAGACCGACCTAAAAAATAATCAAAGAAAATTCTTTTATCCACTACAATGCCCCTCATTGCGATTGGGGACATTGCAGCATGCATTACTCCTTTTGAAAATAGCCCTTATTGTGATAAACGACTAGTTTTAACATGTTTCAAAGCTGTCAGCCTTGTCTCAGTCTTGGAAAGACATTTCTTTAGACTTTTTGGTAATATACCCCTAAAAACTTCTCAAACTATGCTTATGCTTATAAATATTGTATCTCTAATACCCCTAATTTCAGCAAAATATCGCTCAGGTGCTTAACCAATATACAATGCACTCTTAGTTTGAAGGCATTTCCAAAACTTAAACGATATAATATAAATTTTCATTTAAAGCAATTTAAAAATGAATTACTTCTAGCATGATTTTAAAGAGACGTATATCAAATGTCCATTTTCAATCTATGCATTGGTGCGCATAAGTAATACTTGTGGCAACAGTTGGCACTATAATACTCGACCATGCAGATTGAGAATCATCTAATCTTGAAGATTAGACAGCTCAAAAAAATATTTAAAAAATATTGAGCTTGGAAACCATCTGACCCTGAGCTTTATTAGACAGTTGTAAAAAAAATATCTAGTTCGACACGATCTAAGCCACCAGTGGTATTAATTAATTGCTTTTTAAAAGTGACTGGATTGGACCTAGGCATTTTCTGCCATAGGCCAAAGTTTTGCACCCATAATTAGGCCCAATTCCTTAGATATGGACCTATTGACACTCCTTAAGTTTGAGAGAAATACTCCCTGCACGACGCGCTGTGCAGTGTAGGATCGCCCGAGTGCGCCATCCTTTTTGTTTAATTTTTTTAACCATCTGATCGAAGATTGGACGATACAGATGCCGAGGTCTCCCTCAGCTCAGCAATTTTTTTAAAAAGAAAAATACTTGTGGCACCGCACGCTGCTGTCGCAGCGCCCGCGGTGCAGCAAGCATTTGTTTAATCTGAAATCATGTGCTACACATGACCCTATCAGTTCTATGTGAAGATTTGATACTGAAAAATATGAAGATTCAGAGAAAATGGTCATCAATAATGCGTACTTACCGAAGTAGTTTATACAAATGACAAAATATAGTCCCAAAAAATAGACGTATCAATGAACAAAATTGGCCCAAAAGCCTAATAGGCCAAATTTAGCTTAAAAACCTGGCTATAGTGGCTTCTTGGACAAGGTCTTTTCCAATTGAGTTGCCTTAGTTCAGTCTTAATGACGAGAAGAGAAAGTTCCTCACACCAATTTCGGGCTCAGGTGACCGACCTTAACTCCTGGAAGAAAGAAAATTAACCCGAAAAAGAAAACATGCACAAGTTGGGTCGATCTTAAAAAGTCCAATTTACACACGTTTCATATAGTGTTTAGTAACGTATACCACTGTCATAAGCTTAAAACTCGACCCGACCTGGCATTAACCTGAAAGATTCAATGTATATAGGACATTTATATATTGTATAAAATATTTTTAAAAATCTCCAGTTCAGGGTTGAGTTTTTTTTTTTTTTCTTTTTTGAACCCAACTCGACCCACAAGGAGCCAGACGCAACCCAATCCGATTTTCAAGTTAATCGGATTGCTCAGGTCGACTCATCCAAAGTTGTGACCCTGGATTTCTTAGTTTCTAAAAAACAAAATAAACTTATAGTACCAAGAGGATTTGCAAAGAAAACTCTGCGCGGCCTACGCACAGCACATCTCCTTGATCATTAAGCAGGATTCTCACATTCATCTAGACAAATCATCCAAAAGTTGGCTCGGGCAACCTTTTATTGCCACCTGCAAATTTACACTGTAACTATGTACAATTTTAATAAAGGGCTGCAGCCTCCTCTTCTTCACAGGCCCTCCCAGCTTCTTTTTATTCAGAGAACATCAGAACAGAACGACAAAAAGATGAACACCATGAGAGAAGCCTTCAAAGAGGATGTTAGAGCATTATAGAAGGCCATCCCAAATTTCACTCTACCTACCTATGGAACGATCATGACTCCATTGCTAAGCAATTGCTACTGGCAGAACTGCCAATGGAACAAGGCAGATCACGAACAAGAACTCTTAAACTACGAGAACTCGAGCACTCTAAAATCTCGACAGACTCCTGCAGGTCATCATCGCTCGCCAATATCACCCATTCTTCCTCGTCATCCATGTATTTTAGTTGGAAGGTACCAGTTGCTAATTTGAACCTCCTACCAATTTCCTCCAACAACTGAAGACAGCCCACGGATGGTAAGAACTTGAACCTCACAGTATCTTCTCTGTATGTAGCTTTTATGGTGATAGCTGCGCCAAGATCTGTTGCCTGCTCGGCTTTCGAGCATTTCTTGAATGTCTGTGAGCTAGATTCACTGCCATTAGAGGAGTCTGTCATGCCAGAAGAGCTGACTTGGTTATGTTCTGCCATTCTTTCCTCGATGCATCTTCCTTTATCCACTTCATCTGCAGCTGCCAAGGAGCTTGAGCTCTTTGATGTCATGTGGCAGTCAATGCTCTCTGTATAAGAGCCGACCTTGCAAGAAGCCCATTTTTTAGGAACTTCTTTGTGCAAGTCCAACTCTGTTAGACCTTTAAGAGTGCTATGCTGCAATGAAACACCATCTAAAGAAGCAAATTTTGACTCACCACTGCAATCAACTGGATAAACATGAGCTTTACTTGCTGCAAAATCACTGTTTCCATGCAGTTCAATTTTTCCTAAGTTCTCTGTTTGGTGTTTGTGCACTATGCCCTCATCTGCTTCCCGCTTGGTGGGTAACTGGTAACTTTCGACAGGATTAACAGAAGACACTTGTGTCACATCATGGCTTGTTGACTCTATAGTCCTCACTGCCTGTTTCTCTGAAGAGGTGACTGCCGCAACAAAACTTCCTGTCACTGGGTCATACTTCAATGATCCTTCAACTCCTTGTACAGAATCAATGACAGTTTGGATCTTCTTAAGTGAGCGATTGACCTTATTTATCTTGCGAGATGGCCATCTTGAAATACCATGCTGTCTGCAAATCCTCTTCAAAGTGGTTGGACAAACTGCCAGCATTAAATGCTTTAGTGTGAGTAATGACTGGAAAAGGTATGTACTTTCCCCAATTCACTACTGAATTTGTATGTCAACTTTCTTTCACCAGCCAGATATCATAATTCAAGTAAATGCAAGCCTCAGGAGAGGAAGGAAGCTAGTAGAAAATTAGGATAATTGACGTAAGTTGAAGTTTAACCAGAATAAGTAGTTAAAGAAAAGATTACCTCCAATGCTCCTTGCAGCATCCTTGAGACTGCCAGAGAAGTATTGCTGAAGAGTGCTCAAGCTAATATTCTTTTCAGCTGTGCTACGCTTCTTCTCAAGATGTGCCCTTGGACCAGCCATCATCTAGGAAATGAGGAAGCATTAGAACAAATAGAATTGACATTTGCCTGGATCAGCAACTATACACAACCAATCCAAATCAATGACACCCATGGAATAATCTTTCCAATTAGTATGAATACTTCCACATGAACTGATGTCTGAGGAATCAATGAGAGCAACACCAACATTTGAGATCACTGGTTTTCTCTTGACTAAGACATACATCATTGAACCAATAAATGACCAACTTTTAGACATCAAAACTAAAGAACGATGGATAGTTTACAGATAAAATCTGCTAGACATCTTTCAGAGCTCATTCAGAAGAATGTCTACCAGACCCTTACGGTTGCCAAAGAAAAGGCCATCAGGAGGCAAAGTCAAATCATATAGCAAAAGCTAAAAAAGCAATAGGAGTGTTAAAATAATCATTCAAGAAATTAACCATGAAAAGATCAGTCTTGTCAATCTATATATTAATGATAAATAACGCTAAAGAATCCCAACTGCCCTATAAATCTCTATCATGTATTCACATCATGTGTTTACACAATTCGCAGAAGATTTTTTTGTTTGTTTGTTTTGATGTGTGATACAGGTATCTGAGATGATGAAAATTTTGATCATTTGATGTGTCTTGTGAGGGTTCCCTTCAGCAGCCAGATTCCAGCGGTTCCTTCACTGCACCATTTCCTTTCCTTTGCCTTTTCTGCCACAATCCAAAAGTAACATGAAAAGGGGAAGGGAGAACAAGAGGACGGTGGGTTGCAGAAAACTGAGGATGGGCAGCCTTGCACTGCTTCAGTGAAGGAGGGATTCAGGCTTCACAACCATGGGCTGTGCCTGATGTGTATGTAGAAGCCGAAAGGAGCACTGAGCAGGGTTGCGCATGATATTTCCATCTAAGCAACCTGATTAGGGCTGCATATCTATTATTTATAGAATCAACAAACTAAATAATATCTGATGTCACTGAAACAACACAATAAACTAAAACCACAATAAACATTAAATGAATCTCATGCCAAAACATAAAAGGAATTGACGGCCCCATTGCATTTCTATAAATAAAGTAATAAAATGGAATTGCTGCAAATCTAAGCTCCATGAGATCATAGTAGGCTGCTTGACACCTTCAATCCCCACACACCTTCTGATCAGCATCTTGATTCCCATCACTGCCACACAATTAACAGAATCAATTTGTGACCAGCTAGATCCAGATCCCAAAGTATTTGAAGGTAATAACCGGTCTATCAACCTATTGAAAACATCCACATGTCGCCCAAGAACCTGCCTTACGTACACTTGTCAAGATGCACGGAACTGATAAATACCATGTCGGCAATGAAAAGTCTAGTCGAAGATGCTCCAAAAAACTTTCATGGCATAGAAGAATCTAAATACATCAGAAAATATATACTAACAGAAACTAAGATCTGAAATAGTATAATAAAAAGTGAACAAGTTTGATACACGATCCTAGGGTCCACCGTTCTCTGATCATATTCCAACAGTCCTAGCTCCACTGAAAGTTCTAATTTCCATAGATCTTCCCTAGTCACTCAGACCCATGTGTCCCAGGGTCTTTCTCTCTTTTTTTACTCCTTGCATGTAAGCTTGTCCAAACCTCTTCAAAGATTTGTCTCCAATTTTGCCATTCATATATGCAACCAGGACCCTTTCTAACACTTCCATCTGTAATTTCATCCTTCTCCATTAAGGCTTATTGGCATCCAATGTATCTCTAAAGAAGTTAAATGAAACAAAAATGCTATTAATCCAGACATTAATCCCTAACCAGTTCCAACCAAAAGGGGGAAAGAATAGAAGAAAGAATGAACTACACAGCTCGCACAGCTACTTTTCGGCTCATCACCAGCCTAGACTATCTGACATAATGCGACCATAAAGCAATTCAAATGATAAAATCCACTGCTGCCCTCCTCTTAAACTTTAGTACCACAACCAGTGTAATCAGTAAGACTTGAGCCCTTAACTAACTGCAAGCAGCGAGACACACTTTGTGCAATCATGGGATAGGCAGCAATCCATAAATAACAACATAATAACAAGTAAAGAATCAAGAGTCCATACCATAACTATTTTTGATACCTTAAAAATAGGAATTTTGCTATGTTTCACCTAGCCTTCTGAAAAGTAATCAAGTTTCATGTGTCATCCTGATGTTTCAGTGCCTAACACCATCAATATGACCATTATCAAGTATCAACATACACCACCGACTTCAATTCACCAGCAAAGTTTATAACCTGAGGATACAATGATTGCCATGCCCACA
Organism: Zantedeschia hybrid cultivar; assembly: GCA_030544215.1. Classification (NCBI taxonomy): domain Eukaryota; kingdom Viridiplantae; phylum Streptophyta; class Magnoliopsida; order Alismatales; family Araceae; genus Zantedeschia; species Zantedeschia hybrid cultivar. Next base: position 45,005,395 of record JARZZO010000013.1, on the reverse strand, counting down.
GCCCAGGGACATATAAAAGGACTGTTCATAGTATATTGACATTCTCTATGATAGTTTTCAACTTGGAGTACACAACCACATAATTCTGAAAAAATAAAGGGCATTTAAGAAAAAAATGTGGCATAAAATTGAAGTTTTCCAAATGTTGAACATAAAAAAAACATATAGAATAGATGCTGCTCTCTTTAAAGGCCTTTCACATGCTGCACTTCTGAAATAAAACTAACATCTAAATTGTAGAATCCACAGTGCCTCTGTTTGGCCTTGAGGAAACTTTAATCTTTTTGAGGGAGAATATTTTCCTAGTCTTTCTTGAGTGCTGATTTTTCTCAAGGAATATTTTTCTAGAGCAGGTTGGTTATCCAATCACGATGAGCCTTTGTGAAGATCTGTGACCACAATGAAATGATTCCTTCTCAATAAACTTGCTTGCTGATTCAGCACATTCACATTAGGCTAAATTTGTGAATTGGTTATATTGAATAAGCAAAAACCTATCACCAATTCCATTTCTTCCTATTGCACTATCTATGGCTGGAATCTTCATAATACATCCATCAAGACAATCTTGTGATAGAGGCTAATCAAGGCTATTGTTTTGCAGGTGCCCTAAAGCTTGTAAACTAGCACAGGTACATGCATGAATGCGCACACAAAATATGGACAGAATATGTGGGCCTAAGAAATCCATATGACATTTTTTTTTTTGAACGTGGATGGTACAAATCCATATGACATATTCTATTACACTGGCCAGTCCTATGGTTGAGTTCGTCCTCATTTTTCCATGATTCTTGTTGTGTCATTTCGATTTTGGAAGTAGCATACTAAGAATGTGTTCAAAGAAACAGCGGTAGATTGTTCTCGGTATCGTCTTAAAAAATAGAGAAAGTTGAAGATCTGAAGGATCTGTTCTCTACAATCTCGTGGAGTGTTTTTGTTTCTATTCACCTCTTTTTGTTCTACATCCTTTCATTATATGAACAGACACAACCCATTTATACCATCCGCATAAAGATGTCAATTCTAAAAGTAGACAACCATCCACATAGTAGTGTATACACGAGTATGTCTATGTGTGCATGGAAAGCAGTCCAGAAACTCATCTCCAGAATGATTTGACATTACAATTGGAATCAAAGGTTTAGAATGTCATGCAGCAACTGACAAAGAAAAGCAAACATAAAGCTAAGCAAACACCTGCTCATGATGGACACCTTCTCTTTCACTGCATTCATTGTCTTCTTTTTGTACTTTCATCCTCTCAGATAAGCTTGATAGATGACTTGGCTTTATGGGTTGATAATGTTGTCTGCCCATATCTGTTGCAGGATAACTGGACCATCCCCCCTGAAAATCTATACTATTGACACGGTTTGCAATTATTTCCGATTCAGAAACAGTCCTCAAACTCTTACAAATTCTTTGCATGGTACTTGAAAGATTATCTAACAAGAGTTGTTGTTCGCTGCTTCCCTTGCAATTGACTGGAAGCAAGAATTCCAGTATGTAATCAGCAATCCCAGTGTAAGTGCTCCTCAGTCGGATAGCAACAGCAGCTTGTAACCCAAACTTGCGTGCATGATGCACAAGTGGATATTCATGAATACCGTACTCTTTTATATCTGCAGAGAAAAAGGGATAACTTGATTCAAGCGCTTTCCCTGCAATCCCCTGCCCCTTCTTGAGGTGATGTTCAGCGCATGCATGCATAAAGCCACGCATATGTGTGTCATTCACATAGCAAGCTGAATCTTGAATATGTAGCATACTTCTTTCATGTAACTCTGAGCTACCTCTCCCAACATTCTCTCTAATATGCCCACTTCTGTTTCCAACATCACAACAGCATGGGATCCAAGTAAGAGCCAATGGTAACATATGTGCATGACAAACTGCTCTAAGAACATCCACTATCTCTGAATATGCAGCGCTCTGATTTTTTGTAATATTCTGCAGATGAAGTGGTACACCACAACAAGTTAAAACACCATGAACATATCAAGCATTATTTCCATATCAAGGAATCTAAAATAAAGTATAACATTAAAAGTACCTGATGATGCTCATGCACTTTAGTGGTACTTAAATTCACTGCCTGAAACAGGAGGGAAAGAAAGCATTAATTCACTGCCTGAAACAGAAGGGAAAGAACGCATTAATTACAGTCAAATTTCAACCAAAAGCAGACCTTATCCTGGGTTTTGCCCTATGATTACTTAAAAAAACACGTAGTTGCATGTATTCCAATATGAAAACATAATCATGTCCCTAATAATGCATAAAAAATCGTTAGCTATCAGCTGAAATATTAATTTTAGCAGTTCTTTCTATCCCCATGTGAAGAAGCCACATATATTTTTTTAAGCACAAAGATCAAGAAACAAGATGCATCATGCATCTCATTTTTTCATGGAAGGGATATAGTAGATACTCAAGGTTGGAAACCAAACTAGCCGAAAGAAAATCAATTAAAATAACTTTAAAATAATTAAACAAATACCACAAGAGTGATAACTCAGCTAATTGGCAAAACTATGCCCGAAACAGGCTAAGTCCCACTGTGGCATGATTAAAGTTGGGCTGAGCAGGAGCTTTTCACCTACATAGAGCAAAAATGACTTGCAAAGGAAAAGTTCATTTTTCCTTCCCTTAGGCAGTTCTGGGTGGTGATTTGCGAGACATCCAAAAATTTCTAATCTCAATTTTACAGAGATTATAGTAAAAAAATAAATACTGATGAGAATATATTCACAATAGAGCAATGTCATGTCAGTGGATATTACTGTGTGGTAGTGAACAATATAGCCTGTGTAAGCAATAACCTGAAGTGCATCGCAAACAATTTCCATCTCTGGATCAAAATTTGGTTTCTCCTTCCTTGTGACAAGTTCAAGCACTGCACAGCACGACTGGTCACTGGTATCAAAAATTGGCAGAGCGAGAGATCCACGAATTTCATGGACACATGCATGATTCCTCCGCAAGTACTCATTCTTGCTGTAATAACTCACATTCGATGTCCACTCTGGCATTCTTGAGATAAACACACGCCCAGGAAGTCCAGGAAAAGAACCTTGCCCCTCGATGGCAGAGAAGGTAAATGTCCTTGAAATTTCGCGGTACCCAGAAAGAATCTGATCCAGCAGATAAGGTTGGTCTGCAGTACTCAATACATACTCATCTTTCTGTTTGACAGGCATCCAAACCTGTGCAAGTATCCCCCCACCAGCAGAATCCTTCAACAAAGACAGCGCTTTGAGCATCCTATCAGCAAGCGAAAGAGTGCCACCCAAGGATCTGGGAACAACAGCCATCCCAACATCTGAGGAATTACAAAACGTGCAAGAATCACTAGTTTTATCCATTCCCGAGTCATCCATGTCAGACGAATTCGATGAGAACCCAAACTGCGTAAGTGTCCTCTCAGGTCCTGATTTATCTCTGCAAGTGGAGTGAACAGCAGCAGTATTGCTTAGGCCGTCTGGGGCTTGCACACTTGACTGCAAAAAAGAAGACCAACTTCCCGGAGATGGTTGAGCAGCCACAGAACCCGGGGAGAAAATTTGGTCCGAATTCGAGGAGTTGCATAGCTCAATATAGCTATCAAAATTCAACAGATCCGAGAAGCTGAAGGGATCTTCCGAAATCGGACTTCCGGCCCCTACACCCAAGGATGAGAAATCATCCATATCGAGCCACCAACTTTTTCCTCCCTCAATAACTTTCAAGCAATTTGCAGCAAGAAACAGCAGACTCCTATACAGCAAGATGAAAAAAAAACAATTTAAGTCCAAAAACTGTAAAACCCTATCATAATTCCCAGTGGCTACGACTCTCCATTCCCTGGACTTACCAAAACGATAACATATGGTTTTTCCCACTCTACACAACCCAACTCCATGCCCAAAAACCTAACCCCTGTTGCTAACCTTCTCAACAAAGAGTCCCCTCAGGATTAGTTCTCCAATGGAAATCCTAACAAAAAACCCACCTCTTTTCTGAATCCAGCGCATCATCCTTCAGCTGAATCCATACGATCTCAGAAGAGGGTCAAAGCCCCCACCCTCGCGCGATTCCACATCGGCGCCGCCTTTGAGCTCAGAGATCACCACTCCTACCCGATCTCAGAACAGGAACAGAGCTCCCAACCTCGCGCGATTCCACATCGGTGAGGCCCTCCAGCTCAGAAATCAGTACTACTACTCATCTCAGAACAGGACCAGAACTCCCACCCTCGCGCGATTCCACATCGTCGCCGCCCGCCCTTCACCTCAAAATCCCTACTCCCACGATCTCGGAACAGGACCAGAGCCCCCAACCTCGCGCGATTCCACGTCGCCGCCGCCCCGTACAGCTCAAGGGCGTGCGAGAATCCGAAGATACCGACCCCAACCCCGCAAACCAATCCAGACCCACGAACGGAAACCCTAGCAAGATCCGACCTTCTAAATCGTTCGTTCCTCCAGAAGCAAAACCGAGGGGATTCCGATCGAGGCGCACCGCTCTTCCCAGACCGAACAGATCACGGGGATCGGACAGCTCCAGAACTTACCGCGTTCCGAGCCCTAGAATCCTGCGGCGCCTACAGGAATCTGGCGGTGGTAGGTGGAACAGATGGGGAGCGGATTCGTAGGTGGGAAGAAGAATAAATTGAACCAGAGCACAGCGGAGAAGAGCGGCCAGAAATCGCCGTCTTTTTCTGGTGATTTTTGGATGTAATAATTTATTTTATTTGCTTGTTCTCCGGGTCTCGAGGCGTAAAGAAGAAAAAAAGGCTTTTAAATAAGGAGAGAGAGAGAGAGAGAGAGAGAGAGAGAGAGAGAGAGAGGAAAATTAGGTGCTTGGGAAGCGGCAAAGAAAGGGAAATGGCTTACTTCTGATCGCAAGTGGACCGGAATTGGCGGCTGGTAAGGCAATTGCCCTTGGTGAAATCATAAATTGCACCTGTGCCACTGTCCTATTTAAGAAAAAAAATGACGGCGCCACAATCCACCACATCAGTCCACAGCGTGCCATGATGGTGTAGCGTGTTCGCGCATAGACCGTTCGATCAGCAGATTAGATAATACATGTGAAATTCTACCCTGTTGTGTCTTGGTGGAGAATGCAGCGACTACATGTTGTTGAATCGTATTGATTTGATAAGGAATTTTTATTTTTAGTTATAAACTTTTGATATTATAAAATAATTTTTTTAATTAAACTATTTTCTCAAAAATCCTTGTCATCTTTAAATATTTGCAAAAATATTTTTATAATTAACAGACATGTAAAATAAAAAAATACGAAAATTATTCTATCCGCTCAGCCGCTCAACTAGTCACTGCTACTATTTCAGATGACTTGCTCTGCGATAGTTTTACAGTGGCCGCTATCCCACTACCCAGATGGCTATTACAAAGTTGTAAATATTCTATCACATATTCTTTATTTCAATAGTCATAGAGGCATTTTATAAATATTTTAAAAAATTGTGAGAGTTTTTAGAAAATAGTTTAATGAAAATTTATAATATTAGAAATTTAAAGATTAAAAGATAAAAATCGCATCTAAGAATATCACGTCACATCACCGCAAAGAAAGTGCAACAAGTATTTTGAGAGCTATGTAATCATTGGATCATGCCCCTAACATCCAGTCACATCCTCTTTCTGTCGGGTACAAAATAGAGCGGATAGTGCTGGACCATGAAGAAAAGGATAACACCACTTGATGTTTTACGTAAAACACTATTGACATGACATTGCAGATATTGTATGAATATTTATGTGTTATATTTTTTAATTATATATATTGAACTAAAATAAAGAAATTAGACGTTTAATATATGCAGTGGCCATGACATCGAATTCTGCTATCAAAATTTTAAGTGGAATTGGCATTCACAATGCCGATTTTTATTTAGAACATGATAAATAATGGAATTTTTGTAATCTACTCTTAAAATACACCGTATTGATATCTATAGTCTCAACTTCCGCATATTACTTTTAATACTCCTGAAATCTCATAAAGAACGTAGTTATTATGTCTTCCATCAAAATAATGTGTAACTCTAATTGAATATGCCAAAAAGATTTCGGCATCATTTGGTTCGTAAATCTTGATAGAATCAATGGTACATATGTAAAATTCTAGTGAATATACATATATATATATATATATAATATTAGTAAATTTTAAAATATGTATGTAAAATCTTTAAGTTTAATTTTAACGACATTTTGACGGAAAGATATAACTACAATATTTCTGAGATTTCAGGGGTATCAAAAATAATATATGAGAGTTAGGAGTATAGATGTAAATACGATGTATTTCAAGAATATATATACAAAATCCCATAAATAATTGGTGACATTTTTTCCCCTCAAAGATCCATAACTTAAGGGGTAAATTGTCACGTAAACCCAGCTTGACGCAGATTTTCATATTACGCATTCTAGAACGCTTTAATCAATAAAATACAATTATATTTCAACCCATGTAACACTACAAGCATATATGCTCACGATTTGCGCAATTTCCACTTCTCAAATTGATAACGTGCATAAAAGTACACTTCTAATCGTACCGGCATGTGAAAGAAGTTTGAATTTGGAAGCACGGGGCAGTAGGTTTTTTTAATTTAAAAAAGAATTTTTTTTTTAATTTTTCTTGGGTTGGCCTCAATCCCTCCTACATCGTTGTACAATTCGATCTCGTCGATTTTTCATCTTTTTTAAGTCATTTGATCTGAGCTTGGACGGTAGTGTCTTTTACTATTCATTTGGAGTTGAGTTTCTAATTCTTTACTTTTTTTAGTCTCCCGATTCTAAATCAGAGTATATAATCATGTAGGGCACAGTAGAATTGACTAAAAAAAGAATTAAAAATCTTTTTTTTTTGTAAATTGAAAATACCGTGCGGTTCACCGTCATTATATCATTATATTCACTGCAAATTGTAGAAAATGACAAATATCTTCCTGTTCCCCATTCATATCGTCATACGAAGTCAGCTGAGCTGGTTTTGGTTATTTAAAGCTTAAATATGCACTCTTTTTCATGCAAAAGCACTGGTTTCGAGTCTGACGAATGGAATATATGGGACATCACCTTGGCCGACATGAAAAGATGCGTGTGGACCTCTCCTAGAATCTTTGAGCAGTCTCGTTATCGGGGGACAGTTGCGTATGGTCAAAATGTATGGACTAGGTTGTAAAGGGTACATCAAATTATTTTTTGATGTTTTAAGTAAAATAAAATAAAATTTCTCTTTTTTATACATGTGTTTTGAGTTTTTATTTTTTATTAGAAATTCGAAGCGAAAGCAAAAATGTTTATTTTATTTTATTTTTTTGAATGTGGCCCAATGGTCAGGTACAATTCGGAATATGAGATTTTCTTCCAGAATTGGAGATAATTCTGATCAGGTCGATGGGTCCGCTTAATTAGGCGACAATTCCAAGTCCGTCTAATTTCTGTGGAAGGTAATCCCACAGACCAGGAGATAAAGATCTCAACAGCACCAAGGCTGCATGACTGAAGAGTTTTTAGGCTCCAACCAGGTTCGAACCTGAGACCTCCCTTTTGAAAGGGAGATGGTGAACCAACTGCCCTAGGCAGCTAGTCCAAAAAAAAAAAAAAGTTTATTTATGCATATGTCTTTTGATGTGTATTTTGATGATGTATTCCTATAATGTTTATATGATAAATGCCAAATATAGGTGACTTGGGTACCAATAGTTTGGATGGATAAAAGATGACACTTCTATAAACATAGTTAGGATCTTCTTTCTTGCTATCATAGCTCAATATGTACATCACATGCATCGGTGTAATGGACATTGTACACAGTATTAATAAAACATTCTCCATGCATCAAATAAGACAAGCAGAAACATGCACAGAGATGGATCACAGCGAGAGCATACTTTGACGGCGACGTTCGTGGACGGATGACGACGGTTCCGAGAAGACGAGGAAAACCACGAGACGGGCTTCTTCCTAAGTTCTATGCTGCAAATCACAGGCCTATGGTGATGGCTTCTTTGGAGAGCAACTAAAGGAGAGAGAAGGAATCCTTGAAAAAGATTTAGAGAGAGAGAAAGGGTTGCCAAAAGTTCATCTCCCGTACTCCCACTCCTCTTATTTATATATGGTCATCCAGATACTGCCATGTCCTCAAGGAAGGAACAGTTAGAGAGGAGAGTGAAGTGGGTGCAATTTTGGGAACCACATTACACATGTTCTCAAGTACATGATCATCCAGATACTGCCCACTATTCTCACTCTCATGTCCCCACTCCTAAGCCCCACGTGGGCATAGCATGGCAACTTCCATGCGCAACTGTTAACACATACTATATGATGGATGATGGATGGCAACATATGTTACATGTAACTTGCACTGGACTTCACAGTGTATATAATTTGTGAGGTCAAAAACTCGTGGTGCAGTGGTAGTCGGACATGACATCTCTGTTCCTGTTCAAGAGCATGTGGATTCGATCCCTAGCGAGATCACTACAGAATAATCGCGCCATGCCTAGAAGTCTTGCCTCCTTACATCATATTTGTACGAGCTTTATCCTCTTCCACTCCGTTCGGTAGGAATTCTCACGTCCTAAGCGGTTTCATATCCTGATCACTCGGTCAGGAACTTATGTGCCCAGATCACTAGGTCACTCATGAAAAAAATGACATGTAACTTGTGAGTTTGAATTTGAAAATAGATCTTAAAGAAAAACATGCATTTTTATTTTTGCTCTCGCTTTTGATATTCTATATATAGAACAAAAGAGGGAACACCTATGTTCGTGTTGCCTTCAACCTATTTATGGTCCTAACTTAAACTAGGTCAAGCTTAGAGTGTGAACACACTTGCCGATGAGAGGGAGAGAGAGAGAAGCTAGCCTTGGGAGAGATGGATTGCCACTTAAAAGAGAATACATGTAGAACAATATATCGATTCAGGTGTCAGCTATTCTTATTTTTTTTTAATACGGGTGTGAGATATCTAACCTTTTTCCTTCAATTCAATAGGAGACTCCGAGTAGAAATAGTTCAGTTGTTATTTTGAACTTTAATAAAATATTTTACCTTCCAAAAATTTCAATTGTCATATGATACTTTGATATTTTTAATCATATAAAACTTTTTACATATATGCTTATAAGCTATGATATTTGTACGCATACTCTTGACCTTGATGTATTGTTACAAACAATCTCGACATCCTCAGGAAGGTTACGGTTGTACCTTCCTAGTCAAATGATATTTTATTATTTATGATCTGATAAGAAATTTTTTACATATGTTCTTGTAAACTATCACATTTGTCCCAACTCGCACATATCGTTACGAACATTCCGACATCTTTAAAAGGATTACAATTATACCGTCCTGGTTACGTAGAAAGATTCACGTATTCTTGTACATTTGCCCCTAACATCTATTAGAGTTAACAACATTTTGACTGAAAAAGTAAAACTGCAGTCTTTTTGAAGATGTAACAGGATATTAATAACAATATAGCAAGTCAGAAGTGTACACACAAACATTAAACTTATAAAAAACGAGTTATTAGTTGCACCGCAAAGTTAAATATTTTTCTTGGTCGACTTTAAACTGTCTATCTACAATCGAACAATGAAAAAGATTGAAAAAATAAAAAATCAAGTTATAATGAATACTAAAAGAATATTCCAATGGGTTGAATCCAATAATAATTTTTAAGTTTTTAGATTTTTCAGATCATAGATAGGTCTGTATCAATATGTGAGACATGTTAGGCCGACCTTCACCATATGATGCTGCAAGTAAAACTCGGACACATAATTTCATGATTTCTCAATATGTCTACTTGATAGATTGTGAAATGGGGATAAGTTAATCATCAAACAGTGTCCTTTAGATTGTGAAATGGATATGTGCGTCTACGTTATCCTATTCTGTTTAGACACATGAAATCAAGTCGTACATATATTGTACACATCATTTTAAAAATAAATGATTCATATATTTTCATACAGTTTGATTTCTTATATTTAAGAACGTTGGACGATCCAAACGCACACCAAATCTCCAACAAGTGGGCGGCGCATAGGTCGTTGTCCCCAACGGTACACGGCGATCCCAATCCCACGGTGCTGACGTCTTCCTCCCGTCCTCCTCGCCAATGGGAGTTCTGGAAGGGGGAAAAAATGTGAGGGCACTCCTGTAGTTTATAGGGAGTTTCTGTCCAAATGTTGTACACATGAAGAGACGTGTGTGGAGGACTTGCAAGGACGTCGTCCGTGACGTCGGTTGGCCCACGGATCTGAATCTCGGGCTGCGAGATTCTAGATTCCGGCCTTCATATCCTATGAGAGAGAGAGAGTTTGTGGATTGACTCTAATTTAACTTGCTTTGATCCCTAAAATTTTATTTTAAGAACACTCACCTGAGGTTTAGATAATTTTTTATTAAAAATTAAAATAAAAAAGTATATTATAAAGATAAATTAATAGAAGGAGAATATAATGCGTCCAGGATGACTTAGATGTGCTTCACTTCAAAATCTTTTATCCTGATATCAAAAAAGATAAAATCACCAAAAAATTTAAAATATTTAAATATCCGCTCCAAATTATTTTCCACCTCTTGAGATTTAACTTTCGTTGTTGAATTGAAAAACTTAACTGTGGCCATCTAAACAAATGAAAACTGAGGGATAAGATCAACCCTGCGGACTAATATGACAATTTTTTATTTTTTAATTATTTTTTAAACATTTTTCGATGTTGAGTTTTGGTACGTATCCAATTAGACCGAGGCATACGCACAAAGATATGTGTGCGTATGCTTTATATTTTTATTTATATACAATAATCTAAGATAAGAAATTAGATATTTAATACCTAGACACAAAATCTAGCCATGACAACAAATTCTGCTTTCAAATTTTTAAGTGGAATTGGCATGCATGATGTTGATTTATATTTAGCACATGGAAAAAATTGGCAGCATTTTTCCCCATTTTTTCCACTTAAAAATCAACATGTTAATTATCATATTACTTAAGTGAAATGGCTTCCATTGTTGAAATGCAAAAAGGAGAGATGTGTGTTGCCAGTAATTTTAGTAAAAAGTTAATAAATAGACTTTTGACAACCATTTAAGTGGTGTCAACCTTCAATTGCCCACCACATCATACTTTTTTTATAAACATATACATATATAGACATGTTATCTAAGAGGTACTGTAAATCTTAATCTGTTATTAATATCACACTTGAACTACTTGTAAGGTAGAGGAGTTGAATTAAATATACTTCATTTTAATCAATTTCTTCAATTCCCTTATAGAGTAACCCGCTTAAAGAGATAGCTTGGACATAAGCCCACTTAGAGCATCGATCTCTTTCTTTTCCTTTAGAAATATTTTTTAATGTAATTCAGGTTGGTGATAAAAAAAATAATTCCATTCTAGAATGTTTTAGAAAATAGAAATACATTTATATTTCAACACATGTAACACTACAAACATATATTCTCGGCATATGCACACAATTTTTCCTTCTCAAATCCATAACATGCATAGAAGCAAACTTTTATCACATTGGCATGAGAAAGAGCATACCCCTATAAATTATCATATTTGTGTCCAATATATTGTTATCAATATCCTTGGCATCTTTAGAAAGGTTGTAGTTATATCCCTCTCATTAAAATGCGGTGAACCCTAATGGAGTATGCTAAAATAGTTTAGATATATTTTTTATACTCTTAAATTCATCATAATTTTGTACACATACTTCTGATTTTACTAGAATTCACTGAGTCCCTTTTTGCATATTTGGTTAAAGTTTATAGTATTTTGACAAAATGACGTAATTACAACTTTTTTAAAGATGTTAAAGATATTTACAATAATACGTGAGAGTCAGAAGTATACATACAACTACAACAATTTACAGGAGTATATATATAAAAAAAAGGGCCCAACATTTTATATGTGAATTGATGAGAAACCACAATGTGGATCATTTACCAAGTATATTAAAGTTGAAAGTATTATCAAACACTGTATCTTATGACTCATAGAAATGCCATATTTGACAACGTTATGTATGGTACCTTTATTATATGGCCCTTTTGTCATTAAATTAGAAGATATAAATAGCATCCTTGTCTGATTTTATATAATTTTATTCTCCATAAATTGTGAAAAGGACAATATCTTCCTGTTCCCCATTCGTAATTACACGAAGTCATCTCAGCGGGTTTTGGTTATTTAAAGCGAAATATGCAGTCTTTTCTGTGCTTTTGCCGTCCGAGTCTGACCAATGGAGTCTACGGGACTTCAGCTTGGCCAAATCAAAAAGATTCCTGTGAAGTGTGAACTTCTGCAAGAATCTTTTAAACGAGTCACATTGTCAGCAAAGGAGACAATCTTCCCCTCTACTTCGGGGGGCTCTGTAGGGAAACATCCACAGAATGTTTGGACTAAACTGTGAATGTAGGGGGTGAAAATGAGCTGAGTCAGTTTTTTTTCAGTTTTGGCTCAGTTAATATTAATCGAGTTTGAGTTCAAGTTAAATGTTTATGATGATTGTTAAAGTTTAACTCATTTAGATATGGAAAATAATATACTGACGTTATTTCTTAACGTAAGTTTTGACACAATCTAGGTGGCACACACATATTGGAAAGTGCAACTTTCAAAGGTGTGAGACCCTTATATTTCCCTTCAATATATGTGTGCCATATATCCTGTGTCAAAAGTTGTATTAGGAAATGATATTACTATACTGTTTTTCTTTTTATTAAACGAGTTTGAGCCGAGTATAGAATAGTTCATAGATCCAATTACGAGTTTGATAGTTTTAGTCCAAAATTTCTTAAATTTAACTTTATGTGAGTCAGGCCACACCATGGTGAATAGCAAGTTGTCTGAACGCCAAGTTAATTGACAAAAAACTTTATGAGATATCAAATATCTTATTAAATAACTTTATTCGTAAATAGAATAATTACATTAATAGTTAAAAGAGGTCTTAATGAATACTTAAACGACCTCTTAATAAGTATTCGAACGAGTCCTTTACAAGTATTTAAACGAGCTCATTCATGAATTTAATCGAGTCGAGCTTGCCTATATTCAAGCTTGGTTGGTTTAATGAACTAAACTCAAATTTTTAATTAAACTTGTTTTTATTTAGCTTAATAAATGAGCTAAGTTGAGCAGTCTTACAAGTTGTTCATTGAGCTTTGGTTCATTTACAGTGCTATGTGAATGATACACCAACTTTATTTTCGATGTTTTAAGAATATATGTAAAAATGTAAAAATAAAATAAAATTTTCTCTTTTTAATACACAAGTATTTTGAGTTGTATTTTTTTTTTATAATAGATTCGAAGTGAAAGCAAAAACGCTTTATGCATCTGTCTTTGATTTGTATAGGCGACTCGGCTACAATACTTTGAACGGATAAAAGATGACACTTTATATAACCGGAGTTAGGATCTTCTTTTTTGCTATCTTAGCTTGATATGTACATCACAAGCATCAGCGGAAGGCACATCGCAACACTGTACGATGGATGATGGAATGCAATGGATGTTGTACGCAACTTGCAATGCACATCACATCAGTGAGTGACGGATCTAACATTAATTCGGTGGGATTTTGCATTGAACTTTGCCAAATTTATTGACCTAGTCCAATTAATATAATTCGGAATCCTATTGATTCAATCTAGAACCCCACTGACCAACTTCATGACTCCATATAATTTAGTCCAAGATCTCACTAACCTAGTCGTACTTATGACTTAATGCTCGAATGACTCCACTGGAAAAAAAATTTGTGTCTGCCATTGCATCACATCGTATACAACTTGTTAAGTGCCGAAACAGACATCAATACTTTTGTTTTCATTTTTATTTCTACTTTCAAATAAAAATTAGATGCATAAAAAAGAACATGTATTGCTATTTCTGCTTTTTTTTTTGACGTTCTGAAACAAAAGAGGAAACATCTATCTTCATTTTTGTCTTGGACACATTCATGGTCCTAATTCAACACTTTTTAGAGAGAGAGGGAGTACTTATGGGAAAGAATATCAGTTCAGGTGTCAGCTATGTTGTCATTCATCAATATTTTCTACTTGACATAAGATAGTTGAAATGAAGAAGATTTTTTAATATGGGTGTGAGATATCCAACCCTTTTCTTTAATACAATAAGAGATTTGAATAGAAATAGTTTAGTTGTTATTTTGAACTTTAGTAAAACATTTCAATTGTCATATGATATTGTAATATTTATGATCATGTAAGGAATTCTTTTACATATATCCTTGTAAACTATCATGTTGATATGTACACCCTTCATCCTGCTGTATTGTTATAAATACTCCCGACGTCCTTAGTAAGGCTATATAGTTATACCCTTCTGTTCAAATGATATTTTAAGGAAGGTTTTACGTACATTCTTATAAGTTATCATATTTGTCTTGCTTCACACATACATATTATGAATACGCCTGATATCTTTCTAAAGGTTACGGCTATACCCTTCTAGTTAAAATAAGGTCAACTCTAACATAATATGTCAAAAGGAGTCAAATATTTTTACATATACACCTTGACTTCTATTAGAATTAACATTATTTGTGACTGGAAGAATGTACCCCCAATCTTTAGGAAGATGTTGTGGGTATATTTACAACAATACGTGAGAGTTAGAAGTACGTACACAGACATGATAGCTTATAAAAATACACATACACAGATCTCATAATTTGTCATAGTATCTAGTTATTAGATTGTGAAATGAGGACAAAATGTTTATCCCTTGTAATCTACCCCTGCAATCTACCGTATTTGCACTTGTACTCCTAACTCCCATATATTATAAAAATATATATATATATCCTTGTAAACTCCACAATCGGTGCATCCATGCCCCTGCCGTTAATCGTTAAAGTGTAGGTGTGTGTGTGTGAGAGAGAGAGAGAGAGGAACCAGAGCAATGGGGTCACCTCCTCCCTCTCGCATCTTCCTCTCCGCCTCACCCCCTCCTCCTCCGATTTGGGTAGCCATGCCCCTCCTCTCTCTTTGCCGGTGACGTTCTATGGCATCCATGTTGGTGACTACCTAGAGGTGCCGTTGCGGTCTCCTGGCTCTACCCCCTCATCTTGCTCTACTGGGACGGTGGCCGATGCCGGATCGCGGGCTGCCCCAATGGGTGTTGCGACTGTGCGGGTGCTCCACCCGCAGCCCTCCATATGCTACTCCTAGTGTGGATCCTCCTAGGGAGCACCGCCTACGTGTTGTGGCTGTCAAACCCAAAGGTGAGACCGGAGTCTAGACAAGCTGAAGCTGAGGTCGATAAAGGTGTCGCTGAAGTCGATAAAGGTGTTGTCGAAGCACGAGGGAATGCTGGTGGCGATAGACATGAGGGTGATGGTGAGGAATCGGACGGTGTTCGCATTGAACTACGACAATGTGACGGCGGTGATCGAATACAGAGGGAGATCTCTGGGTACGACAGTGGCGTTGGGGGGGACGGTGGAGGCGCGAGGGGAGTCGTACGCAGCAGCAAAGCTGAGGCTAGATGGAATCTGGGTACTGGAGGATGCGCTATTCTATAGAGGACCTGCTTAAAGGGAACATTCCCTTCGACACCGTCACGCACCTTGACGGCGACCTCAACTTCCTCTCCTTCTAGCTGCCCATCTAAATACGTACATAATTCTACTCCTCGGCACCGCTTTCTCTATAGATTTAGGAAAAGAATTAGTGTCTTTTGGGAATGAGAGAAGGGATTGTTAGGAGCAGCGGGGGTTCACCGGAGATAATGGTGGTAGTGGCTGGGGTTTGTCAGAGGGGTTTGCGAAGGAGGGTTCGGAGAAGGTGGCAAAGATGGCAAGCAATGGCGCCAATGAGAGGATCCACTGCTATTTCTGTTTTGTCCACCACACCAGTGCTGCCATCCTTCCCTGGCCCTTCGTCGACTATTCCACCTCTCTGGGGGCCTCTGTCCCTGTCATCCGCATATTCTGCGAATATGTATTAGAAGTTAACGGTTCTGTAATGGCTTCAATGACTATAGAGTTTACATGGATATTTTTTACAATATATAGAAGTTAGGGGTGTAGGTGCAAACTTACGGTAGATTACCAAAATATTTATCCAACAGTGTCCTTTAGATATGGACTCTTCTGTATGATTCACCGTAATAATGGAGGGACACACCCCTTCCCAGATTGGGTCACCAAAATCTATCTCCAACAAATTGGCGGCAGATGGGACGCTGTCCGCGTCGGCCGGGTCAATTTCACAGGGATCTCACTCACACCATGCTGACGTCTGCTCCGATATATCCCGCCAATGGGAGTTCTGGAAGGGGACGAATCCGAGGTCACTCCTGTAGTTTATGGGAGTCTCGGGCCGAAGTTTTGCGCAACTTTTCAGAGACGTGTATGGAGGAGTTGAGGGCACATCGTCCCATGACGTCATCGGAGCCCAGGGATCTGAATTAAGGGTTGTTCGGTATGGAGGTAAAATATCAATTCTGAAATTTCCCAATTTTAAAATCAGGGAGGGTAAATTTTTTATTTTAAAAGCACTCAGTTTTAAAATCTGTGATTTTGAGTTTAGATAATTCTTGACTAAAAATTGAAATCAATTAAGAAGTATATATAAAAGTAAGTATGTTATATAAATATGAAGTAATAAATAAAAATTAAGTACATTACCATAAACATTTCCAGAAAAAAAGTCTTGCAAAGAGAGACACCTTTATCGTGATGAGGACCAGAAAGTGAAAGGAATCTATAGAGTAGTACTTAGCTGCAACACCTGCATTGCAGCAGCCATTCGACGTGTTATGATCAGACCGCTGCCACAACAAGTAAATTTTTTTTAAAAAAAAAAAATTCAAAATGGAGGGGACTACCCTAAGGGGATGACTTGTGCTATCTGTTTTTTGGCTTGACCATGGGAATTGAACGACAGTGTTGAAAGCATTCAAATTCACATCATATTGCAATGCCCAGAAATTACAGCAGGTATTTCTTCTTCTGTCTTTTCGTTTCCCTCGACAACAGCAACATGTTGCACAACACAAAAAAGAGTTTTACTTGTTGCACTGTGCACAAAGCAACATCAAATTACATCAATGCGCAATTGGTTTTTTTTATTTTTTATTGTTTACTGTTTGATCAAAGATCAAATGGTACCGATACTAAGTTGAGATAATTTCTCAACTTAATAATTTTATTTTAAAAAAAAAAATCACTGCCGCCTGACACCGAAGGTGGCCCGCTGGTGCAGTAAGTATTACTCCACAAAAAATTATCATCCTAGAGCAGCAATGCCTGTTATGTAGAGATCGGACTAGATGGAAACCTGATTTTGTGACCAAGATAGATTAATATTAGACCGTGACCCATCAGTACAGTAAATATTACTTCACAAAAAATTATCATCTTAGAGCAGCAATGTCTGTTCTGTAGAGATCGGACTAGATGGAAATCTGATATGGTGACCAAGATAGATTAATATTTTGATCATCAAAATTTTTGTTAGATGAAGTTAATGAAAACTTTTATTATAAGTGAAAGTCAGTAAGGTACACGAAAAGAAATGGTCTTGTTAGCACAAGCAATGTAAGAAAATTTTCAAGATTAATGAGAGTCTTATCATGACCAAAATGGTGCCCAAAATTCTCACCGAAGACATACCACACAAAATGGAATGCGGCACTTTTAAGCATAAAAATCTTGAAAGCTACCACCTTCGCTGTTGAAGACGTGTGATACATTCGATCATAGCTGTTGAATTTTATACATTAAAGAACCCGCATATGACCTGATTAATAGCAACGTAGTCCAAACGGTTTCATTAATTCTTAATTAACTATTACAATAACACTCGACCCACTAAAATACTCTCTAACAAAAGACTAGGGTTCAACTATAGAAATCAATAGGGGCAAGATGCATGATGTTTAGGAGGGTTTCTAGCTTGTAGTCCACTTGGCTTTGAGGCGCAATGCCAGAAATTGTAATTTTAACTGACCTAAAACTAACACACTCTCCAATCCCTCTCCCACTACCCAGCTTTCATGTAACTTGGGAGCTTTAATTTGATCCTTTGGGCCGGAGCCAAAAAAGTGAGAATAGGCACATTGTGAGCCCCAACATATGATCACGACAATCCAAAAATGCTTCTGATCAAAAGGGTGTGGCAAACATACCCTTGATAACCAGCAACAACTATCAACTGCTCAAAACTTCAGAAGAATTTATAAACG
Source organism: Zantedeschia hybrid cultivar (assembly GCA_030544215.1). NCBI lineage: Eukaryota > Viridiplantae > Streptophyta > Magnoliopsida > Alismatales > Araceae > Zantedeschia > Zantedeschia hybrid cultivar. The sequence goes on along the minus strand of JARZZO010000013.1, from coordinate 44,987,104 downwards.
TGTATCAGAAGCACATTTGAACTTCTGTAAAACTCAACCTAAGATTCTGAAGAGAAGGAATCGGAATTTTGAAGCCATTTATGTGATTCTCGACTTCCAAATTGGAATTTTGAAGTCATTATGTGATTCTCGATTTCTAATTTAAAGCTGCAGAAATTTGGAACTCCTCAAACGTGCAAAACAAAAATGAGGCAACCTAAAATAAAGTGGCAGCTGTACTGCCGTGCCCTTGGGGCATTGTAGCCAGGGTTCGCCAACTTGAAAAGCCGGCCTGATACGGATCTCCGATGATCTGGTACGAGTCGGTCCAAATCGAACCTACTCAGACAAATTCAGCGAGTCACATGGAAAAGATTTTTTTTTATTTTTTTCTTAGATTCGAATAGATTTTCAACAAAAAAATTGTTTCATGAAAAAATAACATTTTAAAATCAATCTCAAACTGTAATTTTTTTAAGGTATGTAATCTCATAACAATTAACTAACACTAATATACTTTTTTACATTTTTTTCTAAATTCTCATTCATTTTCAAATTTCAAAAAAATAATTCAAATCAACTCTAAATCTCTCTAGATTCATGAAAATTTTTGTTCCAAATCTTTCTATATAATCTCATAGCAATTAACATTTTATTTTATTTTTTAAAAATTTTACATTAGACAGGGACGATTCGGCCCATATATGGGTTAAGTTTGTCATGATATGGTACAAATCATCTGAATAGGGGCAATAAGATACGTATGGCAAACCATGACTGCAGCTAATATTTCTCCCAAAAGAAAAATACCGGAGCAGGACAAGGCCTGGCCCAGACACAGCTGAAGAAGACCGCGAGTTGAAGGCCGAACAGCCAAGGAGCACAGCTGCATTCTTAGAAACCTACCCATTCCACCAGGGATCGAACCTTGGTTACTCCCTCCCCACCCATGTCGGGTGCCTTGGTATACAACTGAACCAGGCACAAGTGACTATAAAAGGCGCTGAAGACAGATCAAAAGAACTAGATTCATCTGACATGAAGGTACTAAGTAGAACTCGATTATAACAAAGGACGTCCACAGTCAAAATAGAATATAGAATGAAACTCCATATATTCCTTGAAAACTAACATTACAAGCACAAAAACCATAAATAGTCTACTGGGATGATGAACGACAAAAGTGGGGACCGAATTCTCTTAATGATGTTTGCTTGTTAGCCGCAATATAAGCTCCATCATCAAATTTCTTGAACAATCAAACCTGCAAAAAAAAAAAGCAGCATCAGCTAAGCTCTCCACTGCAAATACAGTGTTTAAAAGGTACCACGGTAACAATAGAACCCTCAATAGAGTATATTTGGAAAGATAATAAATAGCACAAGCAGCAAGCAGTACTTATTCCTCACCACAACCCACCCAATTTATAAGATCCAATGTATCTTCGTTAAGACTGTGCTCTCCATTCCTACATGACAACAATCATTTATTCCTCAAAACCTGTAGCTGTAACTAATAAATGGCTTGATGATTATTTAAACAGCAACAGCCTGCAGAAACTTGTTGATCATCTGAAACAGCTGCCCTGTGTACCCATCTTTTTAATCCCATGAATATTCTATCTGGATCGGTTCTTCCATTAGGGCTGTGTTTGGTGCTTCTAACTCGAAGCTCTTATAAGCATCTACGGCTTTCGGCCTAATCATTCCAAGGAAGGATACTAGCCTTTTGAAGCCATATTTTTTGTTGGTTTTTGGCCTGCAACCAAAAGGTTATAGATTGGAGCTTCCTGGATGGGAGTTAAAAAGTAAAAACAAAGTTGTTAAAGAAAGTTGAGGTTGTGTAGCTACCTAACATTAGTTATAACCACCCTCACTGAACCTTTTACATGTGAAAGCCGAAAAGTCAAAGCTAAAAGTGGATTCCGACTAAATGTTTTGTCAAACATGCCCTAAAGCTCAATTCCATGCATTTCAACGAGTACCAATCTCTCCCCTAAGCCTGAACTGGTTACCTTGCTGAGACCTAACATAAGGAAGGACACTAGGCTTCGGAAGCCATTTATATATAAAAAATTGTTGGTTTTGGGAATGTAACCAAAAGTTCTAAATTGGAGCTTCATATACGAGGATAAAAACATGGAATGCAGAATCGGCCGATCCCGATCCGGATAGGCCGATTCGGATTGGGATCGGCAAGTCCCGATCCAACTAGAATCAACCGATCCAAGCCAATTCTAGCCAATTTCAGCCAATTCCGACCGATCCGATCCCGATTCGGATCAGGATCGGTGGGTACCGATCCGGCCTCCCGATCCGTGCCAGAATTCCATGGATAAAAAAGGGTTAGGAAAGTTAGGCTTGTGTATCTACCTAAAATCTCTTGCTCAACATTTAATGTGTACATTAGAAGTTAAAAGAGGATTCCAACTAAAAGCTTTGTCAAACATGCCCTAAAGCTTAGTTCCATGCACCTCCATGAGTACCATCTTCCTCCTATGCCTAAACTTGGTACCCAGCTCAGACCTAACATAAGGATAATGATCCAGAATGTCCACATGGTAATGGTGTGTTACTCCAGGATATCACTGACACAGTGCATTACCATCTCAGTTACTGGAAGCAGTCGTAACAACTGTTACAGCTGTAATTAACTCATCAAATCAGTTCTCCCAAACTGGATAATTCAAACTCTCCAAGTATTCCCAGTACAAAAGACTATCCATAATATTATGTCAAATATCAACAAACTTTCAAGTGATCAAGGACTTAAAAAATCCTAATTCTCACAGTCAGTTAAGCAACCCACACTGTGAAAACTATTACCCTGAAATAAAGGAACAACATGAATTGGGAACAAAATATACCTGGAGGAAGAGACTGCTTCAACTTGTCAGCCTTCTCCGAGTCAAACACGCAGAGCGTGTACAGGTACTTGGAGCATCGGACCTTGAACTTGACAACATCCTTGCTCCTCTTGATCTTCACAGATCGCGCATCTTTCCTCCTCGCGGTGAGAAGGAAATCCTTGATTTCGTGTATCTGCTTCGGCTGCATCAACCAAATACAAGAACAGATAATACAGGTGAACAACCAGCAGAAAATAATAGCAATACATCAAACATTCCACCACCATTCATGAAGTTGGCGCGATTCAACATTACTAGCGGCAAGCAGATTGGATTACAGATGAGCTCAGATTATGTTGCGATCATGTCTGAGAATAATCGCCACCCATTTTGAGAGAACATATGAGTGCGAGATCCCAAGGGTTTTCCAAGGATTAAACGCAAATAGGTAGACCAAGCTCCGCGAGATCCTTTAGAATCTAACAAACAAATTCAGACGCACACCCCAGATTCCAGAAACCTCAGAACGAACCTATCCCCATTCCAGAGGGCAGAATCTTCTCAAATCTCCAACAAACAGAAACAAAATACGATTTTGATTACGTTTACGTGGAAAAAGAGGTAATCCATTGCGTTTGGTGAGAAAACCGTGAAGAATGGGAACAAATGTTCAAATCAGCGCAACAACCACGGCTCATTGCAAGATCAAACATTGACGCATAGAAAGAAGCGAATCTATCGGTAGGAGAAAGCAATATTGAGGAAACAAAAATAAAGATCGAACCGAAGAATAGCGTGGGAAGAAGAGGAGCGTACCATCTTGCTCGGAGGATGCGCGACAGGTCCTGGAAACCCTAGCTCTCGGCTGAAGCAGACCTTATATAGTTCGTGAGAAAGGTGGTGGTGGCCCTAAAAATTTCTCCTGGCTAAATTACAAAAGAACCCTTGTACGAGCCGGTGCGGGTCTTTGGAGTTGGGACCCGGTTCGAGACGAATCCGTGCCAAGAAAAGCCCAGCCCAGGGCCGATTGCAGGAGTTAATAGGCCGCACGACACCCGACCCGATTAATAATATCTTAGATGACTAAAATATCTATAAAAATCGTACAATAGAGAAAAATATTTATAATCCTTGTAAGCCCACATTTTTTGTTTGATCTAAGCACGCCCAAGAAGTCTACTTCACCTCCTTGATTTCATTTAAAAGAAGACCGGCAATGAGGATGTCGATTTTATTTTTTAGTATAACTTTTTTGGGTAATCAGGTGAAATAAGTTAATGTTAAATTTTTAACAAAAAAATATTTGCATAACCAACTAACATAAGTTAATGTTTAAAATATTATCTTAATTGAAAGTTTTAAAAAAGAAATTATGCAACATCTAATAGACTAACACCACGCAGGAACAACAAATGTATGGACCATAGATATCATATTCTATATCTAACTTAGGGATGCAAAGCATCTGCAACAACCTGCCATTTATGGGGACAACCAGAGGTTCTAGATTTCATTCACCTTGATCATATGGTGGCTTCCACAGAGCAAATCTCAACATCGAATGACCAGGGCAGCTGGAATTATGTACGATTCGGTTTGATTCGATCTCAAGGAAATTTTTCTTAAAGCTAACCAAACCAAGTATGCACAAGAAACCGAACCAAACCTAACTAGAAGAATACAATTCGACTTTTGGCTTAAACGAAAGTTACAGTATAATACTTATATACAAATCTGAATACTAAAAAAAAGATTGTTTCGATATTTGTGGCTATTGTGTTTATGTTAATCTAGCTCCTTATTCTCCTCGATCAAGCATATATACACTGGCTTTATATTATGCATGATTAGCATCTACGGATAGTTATTTTCTTATAGACATAATTAAACTTATGATAATAATTAAATGCCATTTCTATAAATCAGCCAACAAATGAGGTCCATGCATATGAGGTGGATGGAGAACGAACCAAGGATTGCCTGCGTGGTCCGTATCTAGTGAAAGCCCATAATTCCTCATTTATGTTAGAGAGATGGAAGACTCATTTATGGACATATTTTGCAGGTCATTTTCGACAGCTTATGATTTTTTTTTTTTTTTTTATTGCATGGAAAAGAGAACAAACTGAAAATTAAATATGTCCGGATTGGCAGTTCAGCTTCTATTATCTCTTAAAAAACCCCTTTACTCCAGTGGCGGAGAAATGGTGATCTAGTTGGAAGGTCTGGACTTGACCAGCCTATAAGTTGCAATATTAGAAAGATGAGCAGAAAACTTTGGCCAACTAGACTCAAGATGATTAAAACAACTTGTTGCAAGTCAAACACATTTGTGGCGCTTAGGGATGTAAATTGGGTGGGGTGGGCTGGGTTATGTTGATAATTTAGATTTAACTCAAATTCAAAATAGTGCAGTCTAATTTTAGCCCAGCTCAAATTTAACTCCAATTCAGTCCCAATTCAATAGAGAGTGAGCTGGGTTGGGCTGTCCCTATTTACAAATGCTTTGTTAGAAGTGTTTTACTTTATATGAATTATTGTAAAAGCCAATAGATTAAATTGGGTCCGCCTATTTTTAGTTCAACCTAGTCCAGATTTAACTAACATCAATCAAAATTTAACTCAAGCCAATTTATATAACTTAGATCAATACAATTTCTTTTAATATAAAATAGATTAGACTGATCCGTCCGATTGACACTCCTAGTGGCACTGTGTAGTTAACTTCTGAGGCCACTGTTTAAGAATCTCCAACATTCTGATATTTTTGCCTAGCTACAAGTTGTCAATGTCCAGGCCCACGTAGGTATCAATTAACGGGGGTAGAAGCCAAGTTGAAGAGGGATTCTCCAACACTCACATTTGAACAAGGAGATGGCACATGGCCCGGTTGCATGGTTAGTACTTAGTACCAGGTTATCACACGAGAAGTACCAAATGGAATTTATCGAACCAGTGCTGGTGGTGAGGGAATGGCCTCGCCAGTCCACTTGTGACATGCCCATCCAACCAAGAAAGATAACAAAAGATCAGGGGCGGATCCAATTTAACTCTTTTCAGGGGGGGGACCAAAAGAATGGACTTAATCCTTGGACTGAAGCCCGAGTTACCACTCTTTTTAAAACTCTTGTGATTGAATCCCAAGTTATAAATCTACGCGGTTATGCCTTACACCTTCTCTGTTCTCACCTCTCTGATAAAAAAGAGCGTGGTTTCGGTCAGTGTAAGATAAAAAATACTCCCTTTTAGAGTTCACATCACTCGAAATACTCCCTCTTTCCCAGCTCCTAAACTGCTCAATTTAGGGGGGCAAGGGTAGCGGAGTGATAACTCGTCGGTTGGTAGCCATTCTAATAGCTCGTAAGTTCGATTCTTGTTATCTCCGATGGTGTGAATTGGTAAGCCGTGCCCACCCCCTGCACGATAGCTTCCTTGGAGTTTAGTGGACAACCAAATTTCCCTCGACATCAGAAGAAAAAAAAAAAAAAGATTAGTTCATTTCTTCTCTTGTGCATGTGAGGTGTTAAATAATGAAAATGTAATTTCCTTCGTTTATTAATATGGATGTATTATGTACAAAACTACTCCCCTTTAAAAACTCTAAACATCTACACCTTGACCACCCCTTGTATTATGAATTTATGAAGGACGGCCAAAATCCCTGTACATAATGTTTGTAGAGGCCCCAATCAGAGGAACATATCCCTTAGCCAGCCTGTTTAGAAAGAAAAAAGGGGGACCCTTAACTCTATCACTACCCCACCGGGGCAATCATCTCCCTAGCAAGCAAGACTCGTTACTACGGAGAAAAAGAATTAATATGTTAAGGTCATGCCAACTAGGCTCAACCATCTTGTGCAACTTTTATAAGAGATTGGGATGCAGTTTTAATAAGAATTTGGTGGTGTCATTGCTTCCAATGGTGCTCTTGCCAATCCCAATTAGACTATGTGGGACCATGAATGCCTAGTTGGCACCATTGCCTACTATGGAGCTTGCAGATCCCTGGACCAACCCACTTATTTGTCTTGAGTTAATAATTGTGATGACACTAGCTAGTCAAAATTAACCTGAGGCTAACAGAAGCATGACTGGTGAAGGTAAGCTCAAAATTATCATGTTTATGTTATTCTAACTCCTAGTTGCTTTATGCTCCAACTTAGGTAAGTTAATAGTGGTTTTGGATTGATACTTAACGAAATCAAACATAAGTTTATAGAGATATATAATTGAAAGATATGTTAAATTCTTTATTAGCGTGTTCACTATTCGGTTCAACCTGTAAAATAGAACTGAACAGGTCAGCTCATTTTGGTGTTTGGTTCCATTTAAAAAAAAAATAGTATAGAACTTTATATAAAAATTCAAAGTTTAGACATATGGATTTAATTTTTGAGATGCTAATGATTTTTATCATTTTAGTAGTTTCTTTAGTTTACAAGAGGTGTATAATGAATAATTTTATTTTAATAGATTTTTTATATTTATGATTTAAGTTCAAATTGAAGATAAACTAACTAATATTCTCAGTTGCAATAAAGGTTCATATGTTATTGACTCATTAAAAACTAAAACCAAGGTACAAAGTGAGTCAAATCAAAACATCCGAATTGGTTTGAATAAATTTGAATTCAATTTGGTCCCGTTTCAATTAGAATTTGATTTCATTTGGTTTCATTAAAATTCTCACAGAACAACACCAAACCGACAAAACCAAACCATAATGAATCCTACTGTCCATGGTTGCTTAAAGTGTGTTAACTAAGTTGCTTATGTTTGATGTCCTTGCAGCCATTTAAGAAAAAGAGTAATACTAGCTGCAATATCCCTCCTCCCCCCCATCCCCCTTTTGCTGCAATGGGGGGCACGGGGTGTCATTGCAGCAAGTATTTATTTTTTATTTTTTTGAAATTATTTTTAGGTGAGATCTGACGTGTCCTATCCGTTCGTACAACTTGATTTCTGATCAGATGGTCAAAAAAATCTGAAAAATAATTTTGATCATCTGATCAGAGATCGGGCTGTACAAAAATATAGGGCATGTCGGGTCCAACCTAAAAGAATTTTAATTTTGTTAACTTGCTGCAACGCTCCCCATTACAGCATAAGGGCATTGAAGCAATTGTATTACTCTAACAAAAAACTTCTGACAATATAAACACCCTTTACACAGAACAGCCCATAAAGTGAGGTCCATCCATGTGAGAGGGGTGGCCCTCGTGGCCCGCACCCCCCATGGCTCAAGCCCCATTAGTGAATGGCACCATTACTTCCCAGTCTAATGCACCTAACCCTATAGGGTGATGGGGAGATGGAAGGTGCTCTCATTTATGGTCGCATTTTGCAGGTCATTTTCAAGAGCCATGTTTTATCACGAAACACCCTCAAATGATACTTTTTCATTCATTACTTTCTGTCCACATAGAAAAGGAGAATTAATAGAGAATTAAATATGTTTGGATTGCAAATCCAGCTTGAGAATTAATTTGCACCCTCTCAAGGACCCAGATTGCGCATTAAGATCTCATAGTTACTTCAACAGTTTTGTCTTAAGTAGAGATGACACAAGAGATAGAGAGAGAAGAGAAAGAAAGAGAGAACCTAGTTATAAGATGAGATCACAAGCCTATGCAAAATGTGCCTCCTAAACCTAGCTCTATAGAGTGGGATGTGCATGAAGTTATCCAACACACTACAGCCACCCACATTCAACACCCATGAAAAAAGAGAAGAGATCCTCTCAGTACACGTTTGGATGGGAATTCAGCAATACTGAGAGTGGGGTAGACCCAGGTATTTACCAAATTTTAAGAGCACATGGAAGATTTTTTTGCAATATATGTTTAACCACCTTCCCCTCTCAATACTGTTGGACTCCAATGCAAATGTGTACTGAGAGGATCCGTGCTGCACATCCAGGATTTTAAAAAACTAATCATAAGGCCAAACCCATTTGAGGCACTTTTTAGATGCTCACAAGAAGAGGTGTCCAAACCCATTTGTAGAACAAACAGCAGAGGGAATGGGGCCCCCAACTTTGGTCCATAACTAGCTTCCACGCATGTAATTTAATAAGCATACTTCCGTTGTACAGTAACTATCCCCAAAACTCCTCTCTTCACAGGTACTCTGCCCACAGGGTGTCAGAGTTCAGCAGCCCCACATATCAAATGAAACAGCAAGTAGAGCCGAACTAGTAGAAGACTTCCACTGGCGGGTAGGATATGGAAACGAAAATCGAAACAACTGTTTCTATTTTTCGATTTTAATAATTTATCAAAAATATCGGAATCTTAAATATCGAAAAATATATTTTCCGTTTCTAATTTATTTTCGATTCCGATATCGGAATAATATATTATTTTTGATAATTATACAAAATTATTAATTTCTCAATTAATTTATTTAAAATTTATTAGGATCCTCCCTTCTTACAAAAGTCCCGTTAGACTAAAAATAATCTAAAGGTTAATATTTATTATTAATAATAAACTTAATAATAATCAAAATTAAAAATAAAAAAACGGATAAGAAAACAAGTGTTTTCGTTTCCAATTTTGATAACTTAGTAAAAATATCCGTTTCCAATTCCGATAATTGTTGGACGGATACTATTTATTGAAAACAAATATTTTTCTGGTAGTGGGTCAAAAAATCTAATAATCAGATTTCGTCGACAACCCTAACTTCCACATACATTCACGTGAACAATTTATTAGATTTCGTCGACAACCCTAACTTCCACATACATTCACGTGAACAATGCACATATATATAGAATTGGATCACCTGAACCAACTGCCTTGGTTTACCATTTGCCTCCCAATTGAGAGGTTTTAGGTCCGATCCTAGTTAGAATCTAATATGTAGATGCCTAAGTAGATGCCACCTTTAAAACTACTGAAAAACTAGTAATTTTCCTTTTTTTTGTTTTTTCTAGTTTAACTATAGATTTCTTTGGGTCCACCGCACGCACGTGTGTGACGTTCACACATTTATGACTATAGAAAACTTTATGTTTCTCTTGCATTGGGATGATCTGTAATAACAAGTAAGAACATACATAGGAAAAAAAACTAAAAGAACGGCGTACTTGCGTACAATATATACTGTGAGATATGAGCCACTTCACAGAAGAAAGGGTTGCGGAGGCCTAGCAAGCCACGAACAAAAACGTTACACCAATGCCATCCTGCCCCCACGTGCACACCCAACACTGTGACAGTATTCATCTGAGGAGTTGATCCGAGCTCAGTTACCATTTACCAGCTGAGTAGTTCGCGGCCTTCAGTTAAAGGAGGAGCAGGACCGCCGGATCTCGCCCTGGGAGCCGGTGAGGACGCCGACGGTGCCCATCTTGACGATGGAGGCGGCGAAGTCGGACTCGAAGGAGGGGCCGCCGGGGCCCTGGAGGTAGGAGTCGATGATGGCGCGGGCGGAGGGGTTGGCGTACAGGGCGGCGTCGGAGGAGAGGACGGCGAAGCCGGCGCGGATGTTGGAGAGGATCCGGCTGTCGAAGGTGCGCTCGCTGCCGGCGTCGAGGGCGAGGCGCACGTTGACGTCGCCGTTGTGGGGGCAGACGGACTGGAGCTCCGGGAGGAACTGGGGGTTGATGGCGGGGTCGGCGCCCCCGCTGCCTCCGAAGTTGTAGAGGCGGTCGCCCATGAAGAAGCATGCGGCCGTCCCGATGGTGTGCGCAGCTGCGAAGAGAAGTTTACGTGTTGGTCTTTCCAGAGAAAGCGGGACAGGTGTACGCGCGTATATACCTCAGAGAGAGAGAGAGAGAGGACTAGGTGGAAGGAGACAGAGAGCAGGAGGGGCAGAGAGAGAGAGAGGGGCAGAAAGCAGGAGAGAGAGAGAGGACTAGAGAGGACACAGAGCAGGAGAGACAGAGAGAGAGGGACATAAAGAGAGAGAGACTAGATAGAAGGGGACAGAGAGCAGAAGAAAGAGAGAGAGAGAGGGACAGGAGAGAGAGAGAGAGAGAAAGAAACCGTTGAGGAGCACCAGGTCCTTCTCGGAGAGGCCCTTCGCCGCAAACTTGGATTTGAGGACCTCAACCGAGTCCTTCAGGTCGGGCATGTTGTTGGCATCGGAGATGCTAGACACCAACCCATCTCTCCTCCCGGTCGGCACTTGGTAGCTCGGCCCATTGCTCTTCTCAGATGCATTGCCAAAACATAGGATTTTTACCACAAAGCAAACAAAAAACCAACCTGAGAATTTCGACCGAAACCGAAGATTTTCATATATATTTGGATACATAGATATTGCAATCTCCAAGGATTAGATAGTACTAGTACCAAGGCAACGGAGTCCCGGGCGGCGAGGGCAACAATGTCGGCGCAGGAGACCACCCCGGGGCAATCGGCCTCCAGCTGCGCCTTGGCCTGGTCGATCACGTCGAAGCCGCGCAGCCCCTGGTGGCCGAACGCCTTGTTCTCCTGCTGCCCGTCCCCCCGGTTGATTAGTATCGACCCATCGCAGCCCTGCCACGGCACATGCAAACTTCACACATGCACGCTATATTTATCTAGCTAGCTCGGCATGCGTTGTGGGGAAAGAAGAGAGGAGTCGGCGCCAGGAGGACCTGAACAATGCAGTCGTGGAAGTGTAGCCGGAGCAGGGCGGCGGCGGCGGTGGGGTCGGCGGCCACGGCCTGCCTCACGGAGGAGCTGACGGTGGCCTCGGCGTTGGGGCATGTGTTGGCGTAGAAGCCCACCTGCAGCTGCCCCCGCGAGCTGCCCGGCAAGGCCGACAGGAGGAGGAAGCCCAGGAGCAGAGCACTGGAACAAGGCATGGCTTAGCTTCTTCCTAGGACCTGATCCAAGAAGTGGGGGATTATGGCACAGAGAGAGAGAGAGAGAGAGAGAGAGAGAGGAGGGTGAGGGAGAGAGGAGAGAGCCGTAGGAATTTATATTGGCCCCTGTGGGGGAGGAGACTGGTGGGGTTGTGGACGAGGGGGAGCTCGGGGAAATGTCGCATGGGAGGCCATTTGGTGTTTCTAAGGGTAACGCACACTGCACAATTCATCTGCTTGCAGTTAATGGTTTGTGGTCAACCAGTCGAGCGGATGTGGCATACATGTCTGGCCTTCTTCTGGCCGCTGCATGAGGTTTGTCATCTTTTCTTTCTTCCTTCCTTCCCCACTCTCCATTCACTCTCCATTTCTCTAGCTCCTCGTGTGTAGATTCTAAAAGAGATTGTTCCTCCCATATGTGGATGCATGGTATAGTATAACACATCGGACTAGAGGAATTGAGGAGAGGATGCAAAGGATGACAGAACCGGTATCGTTATTAATATCGGAGAGTATTGATACCGATATATACTGATGTTCATATCAATAGTATCGACCAGTATCGATCGATACATTTTGACCCAATATTGAACCAATATCAGCTGGTACTGATCCATTCAGTATGGTACCGATGTCTACTGATACTGATACATATCGATCGATACATATCAGTATCAATCGATATTGCCAACCATGAGAGGATGCCAAATGAAACCTACTATGTAGACTTGTAACTACCATAATCAGAAGGCATTATTTCCTAACTAAAGGGTTTAACACCTGCCGGTAGAGTATGTACTTTGGGATGTTCTTTTCTCTAGATCTCTTACGATTGTTGTGCATATACATTAGCCTAAAGGAAAGCGGCCGGGGCTTAGAGATTTTAAAAGGTAGAAGTCACATCTAGAGAGACATTTTCTTCGTTAATCTAATTAATTAAGGAGGTTCAAAATCCAAAAGAAACTCGTACTCAATTATAAGAAACGTTTTCACTTAAATAGCAACAAATCAGAGGGGGAAAAGAACTCAAGGAATCCCCTGATATGATGTTAGTTACACATTGACCTTTTTAAGAAGAATTCAAAAATAGAGTACTTGCATTTTCAGGAGCAAATTAAAGTATCCTTTCACAGATGAATTAAGCTACTGATCTTAGACTCTTGAGGAATTAATTAATTAAGGATATGTTATTGAGGTACGTAGAGAGGTAGGGAGAAACATCTGATCCCTTTTTTGTGATAATTAATCCTATGGTTCCTTAAGTATCAATTGAATGCTTATTCCAAGTCATTAATTGATCTTAATTACCGCAGAAAACAAAGAAAAGAGAGACCTTAATTTCCTCTTTTTAAAAGTTAGGGACCAGGAGATCCGAATCCAAGAGATAGAGGTAAAAGTATATATATCAGGGACATGTAAGCAAATATAATTATTTGAACTTTACAGGCAAAAAGGGAAAAAATCATGTAAGTAGCAACTCTTGGGCTTGTTAAGGGTGAAACCGTGAAGTAGTGTGTCATCAAGAACAACCACAAACCCTCCAATCAAAGTAGTTTGATCAAGAAAGGTAGGAACACTTTGCCCCTCACCCCATGTTTGATGCGGATGGGCGCTGCTGGAACAGCCCTGTACTTGTTCTCCCTCATGAGCTGGGGTCGACTAGCCAGTTGACACAATTTATTGCTGTAAGCCCACAGCAAGAAACCCGTTTCCTTATATATATGTCCACATCGCAATCACAAGAAAGTCCTTGGGATTAAGTAATTCTTCCTTTTCCTCACTAAGAACAGGCTTCCATCAATGCCATTGTCATCCAGCTAATACCAGAAGTTTGCTCCTTGCCCACGTTTCTGCCAATTGGTGCAATTGGAGATTAAGATGAAGAGAATTAAGAGGTTCACGTTTCTGCCTTTACATGCAACAGTAGCATCTAAGATAGCTTTAGGAAATACCTAGAGATTATGGGTTATACCCATAATTTGATTATGCAAGAGATTTTGAGAACACCACAACTTTTAGTAGTAAACATTGTTTAAAATAGTGCTCATGTGTGTTCAAGGGATTTTGGTAGGATGCCTAGCTACAAATTGTTTTTTTCTACAAAAAGGATAACGTAGCTTTAATCATCATTTTTATCTTTTTGTGTTCTTAGTGTCCCATTCTCTCTCTCTCTCTTTTTTTTTTTTGAAATTTCACTTTTTTTTTTCTTGCGCCTATCTCTCTACACTCTTTTATAAAAATAGGCAAGTAAGCTAAACCCCGACCCTTTATGGGCATGTTTGGCAAAACTTCTACTTGAAAAGTTATTTTTGACTTCTATTTTTCACATACAATAAGTTGAGATAAAGATATTATAATTAATTTTAGTTTGTTACAAAAGTCAACTATCTCGTAACAACCTCACTTTTTCACCAATCTTGGAAGCTCCTTAGCTTTTGGTTGAAAGTCAAAATACAAGGAAAATACCACATCAATGTCTTCTAAGATCTAATGGCTTCCATAAAAAATAACTAAAAAAAATACAAAAATACTTCCAAATCGAAACTGCGCCAAACATGACTATATTTGCTCACACCTCTCACTTGCATCTTAAAAAGATTATGACATATTAGAGATTCGAATCATCAGAACCTCCCTTCTAATTCCTTCCCAATGCTAGCTACTTGAAGAATATTATTAGAGCACAATGGCCAGAGTACTGCACAGCTCATCAATTCCGATTTTGTTAGTCAGATGGTTCAATCATATTTTTAAAAGCATAAAGCAAGAATGTGAGAGAATTAATTGTCAATATTCAAGTACTCAAACTGTCATTCTATGGTTTGTCGGTCCTAGTGTGTTTGAATATATAGGTAGTACGTCGTTGCCACTTGCTTGTCACCATAAGGAATTTGTTGACAAAGATATATATAATTTCCAAGAAATAGTATACAAATTATCAGATATGAAGTCATGGGCAAGCAATACAATGTTGTGACTAGGGATGTAAACGGGGGGGGGGGGGGGGGGGGGGGGGGGGGGTTTCTAGGTTGAATTATGTGATAATTTGGGTCTAACTCAAATTTGCCCAAATTCAGTTCCAATTCAATAGTAAGTTGGTCGGGTTGGATGGACTAGTCTTGTTTATAAATAGTTTGTTCGGAGTATTTTACTTTTTGTATGAATTATTTAATAGATTAAATTGGGCCAGTCCGTTTTCAGTCCAACCTAGTCTAAATTTAACTAATGTCAACCCAAATTTAACTCAACCCAATTTAAATAATTTGAATCAACTCAATTTCTTTTAATATGAACTGAGTTGAGTTGACTTATAGACTGACCGGTGCTATTGACACCCTTAGTTGTGACAGCTCAAATTAGAGGTTCTGAAAATGACGAGCACTTGCCATGCTGTGGATATGGGAATTAATCGCCATTTGATACTTCTACACTCTGTGATGGGGTTTGTGTGGTTTATGAATTAGATATGGCGGGCAGTATAAGTTAGAAAGGGACATTATATCATAAATTTTTAAGGCTTTTATGTCTGATTTGCGATTTCTTTTCTGATTTTTTCTTTTTTATTGCTAGAACTCCTATAGAACAAGGGTATTCAAGAATTGGGAAGTTCATCAATAATAGGATTTTTTCCAAGGAAAATACATAGATTACCTTCTCACTTAGATTCAGTACAGCACTGTTGTCTTCATCTAGTTTAACTTTTTTCTTCACAGTGGAACTTAGTAATATGCACTGGGACTCACCCCTTAAGAGGACTTGGTAATTCTAAAATTTTCGCTTCTTGTTCTTCAATATCCTTAACCAATTGTCACCAAACTGTACAAATGCAGACAGGTCGTATGACTCTTTGAATTACTAACAACTTTGCAATTAATGTCAAGGAGTTAAACCTGTAAGTAAAAATTTTATTGCTCATGAAGGTAATAAATTAATTATATCACATTCTACAGTTCAATCTAAATAATTTTCCATCCATTGAGAGAACTCTTTTACTCGGATGTAGGGCTCTAAGCGCACATAAATCTCACTCCAACCTATAAATTCATGTGGCTAAAATCTTTTATTTTCTTGTAGTGGAAGAACACATCCAAGAACATACAATAGATGGTGCGCGCGCACACACACGCACGCACGCACGCACGCACGCACGCACGCGCGCACACACACACCCAAAGAGAGAGAGAGAGAGAGAGTGAGTCAGTCACGTGGTTCAATAGTCCACATCTATAGGCACAGAGGATGAGATCAGATTCCCATGGTCAAGCCAAAATGGGAGTGAGATAATTAGTAAAATGAGAAATATCAATTTCTAGGTTTTTCATTGAAATAGAAGACTTTTTGCAGATAAGTTGATGAGATTTCATATTTGAAATTATTGCATTATTACGTCATTATTAATGTTATCATATATATCTTTCTCAATTGTGTCACCAAATTGTCATTCATCTATTAAACTCGCATCTTGTTGCACAATCATTTTTTTATGGGATAAACTTTCTTGGTGCATGGGTTCCCTCGCACGGTATGGTCTCTCTCTGGCAAACCTTGCCGGTGCCTTTAAGAAGGATGATCCCATTCCGAGTAAGATCTATTCCCTTTTAGATCTTTGGCAATCGTCCAAGCAACTATAGGTTACCTGTTTGGAGATCTTTACCCTATGTGTAATAGTTGTTTTCCTATATTTTGGAGGCTCTGTCGGCACCACACGTAGTTTCATCATGCCGCGGTGTTATGTTCCTGATCTGGTTCAAATATTTGGACTTATTTCGAATTCAAGTTACGTAACTACGGAACCAAATAGTACACAAATCTGAAATGAAAGATGAGAGACAAAAAATCAACCAATAAACATGTCACTACTATCAAATAAATCTAAATATTCAATTATATTGTCATAACCAAAATTCTCAAATTACATCAAATATGCAGCGAAAATAAAATCTCTTAACTCACTAAAAAAATATAAAAGTACATATCCTCTTTTAAATCCCTACTACATCATATCTAAGAAAATAGTAAACTAATCCTAGATAACGTCTAGAAGAATCTGATTCAAATTCCTTAAGCAAAGTCTTCCTCCACGGCTAATTCTTCCTCTTCAGTCTCTAAAAATATTAGTAAGATTTATGAATACAACCACTAAGTAGACAAATCAAACTCACTAAATGTTAATGATATAATAATTAAAAGGTGATGATATCAAATATACATATGATTCACAGTTCTACATATAGTTCAAATAAGATTATGATATAAAATATTGTCAAATACAAGTTTATTCAATCAAATGTATTTTCTAATAACATAAACAGATCGACTAACATATAACATATAAGGCATGATTAGATTCTTATCTAACTGAATAAGTTAACTAGTCATGATCAAAACGTATCATATATCGAACTGAACATATAGCAAATTATCATAATATAGTAGCTTATCAAATCAGTGTTCATATTATCAGAATAGTTAATCAAAATGAACATAGATTCGTAATCAAATAAGCTGAGAATAAAATAACTGAGCGTAGATGACAAAGGCACAAACTGAGTAGATTATAAGTTGAATTAAATTGATCTAAATAACAAATTATCTTTCATAGTTATGTGTCAAACGAATCACAATTTAATACATTAAATAGACATGCATCCAACCACTATATAAATAGTAGAACAAACAAATAATAGTACATATAGGCAACTATATTAAGTTCATAGTATATGTATAGCAGGGGCTTCATGAACCGTTCAAATAACTGATCACAAATTCACAATTACCAGAATTTTTTCGTTGCCTATGGACAGAACTCATCTATAGACGCTTATAGAACGAACCTCAATCTCCTTAAGATGGTAACATCCAAACATATATCAAAATAATATAGTATAAACATATTTTCACAAATTCAAACTTATCATGTATCTGAAAATTTAATATAAAAAATTATATATATGTATATGAGACAAAATATACTTCTTTTACATACAAAATAGTCATTTAAGAGACAAATAGGTCATGTATGCATAAAATCAGAGTATAGTTGATCTAAATAGGTTGTTAGACAAAATAATACGCTACTGAAATTTTCTTATATTTTTTGGACAAATAATTATAATTTTCAGCCAATAAAACTTATTTTTATAGTTGAAAAATCAACAATTAAGGTTAAAAAAATAACAAACAGATTTATAAAATTATCAAATTTAGTAAACATGTCAAATATATCAAATAAAATATGTGGACAAAGTTTCAAGTAAATTGAACATCACTTGAATGATTTAGAATATTGAGTTGCATATGAAGATTTTGAATGCATTGTGGCCAATGGAATAAATCGCAGAATAATCAAAAATAAATTTTTAAAAAGTATGAATTTTACAAACACTTAGAATTCATTAAAACAAAGTTTAGTCAAAATTTTAAGTTATTTGACTAAGAGACGAAGGAATTATGGCCAAAATATGTTAGATTAGAATCTCGAACTAACAGTAAATTAAGTAGTTTAAATCGCGTCAATGAAGGTCGACGTCTTTTAAATCGTGTCCTCTATGACCGACATCTTTTAGACTGAAAATTGAGTTCGAAGAAGATTCGAATCATTAGAGTTGAAAGATGTCTAGTCGAGTCGACGTCCTTTGAAAGGTGTCCACAGAGATAGACATCTTTTAGATAGAAATTCTAAAGCTTTAATATTTCAAAGAATTCACATAGAATTGAGGGATCAAAATGAAAACTAAGATTATAGACTTATAGATTAAGGTTCCAAGAATTATATAAGAGTATAGACTTATAAATTAAGGTTCTATGAATCATATTTTATCACTTTTAAAAATCAAAACAATATTTTTATATTAATACAAAGTAAACAGTTAATGAGTTATGATTACCTATCTCCTGAAGGAAGAACAAACTAACCTTCTCCAATTAAGTTCTTAAGCTTTAGTCAGTTCTAGCCACGAATTCCTCTTGTTCTAGAATCTTTCTCACGTCCTTTAATCACCTAAAAATATAATTCATCTATTAAAATTAATTCATAAAAGATTAAACCAAGGATTCTTCTAGTTTTCAATAAAAAATACTATGTTACTTATCCTAGAACTACAGATGCTTGTAAGAGAGCTTATGCACGACCTCAAGTCCTTATTTATAAATCTTCTCATTCCTAACGCTATCTAAATCAAGCCCTTTTCGTTGCAGAGTTGGCCTCTAACAGATGGAGTCATAATCAACAAGTAAAGTGAATTCGTTTGCAACTAAAAATCCAAATTTTTGCATGCAGTAAATTTTTTTAATTAAAATCTCTCAAATTCGACCCATCTAACGGCTGAATTAGATAAAAAGTCTTTTAGACAAAGTATAGTCTTTGTATCATCTTTCCAACCGTACCCATTATACAAGTTTTAAAATTTTGTGTGTGAAATTGTCACATCTTCAATATGATGTTGTTACACAATTTTCAGAGTCTGAAATTTGACCTAAGTGTTGAAAATCAATTTTTTATAATTCTGTTTGTCAAAAATGCTCTTTCAATAGTAAAATATCATTGTTTTTTTAACTAAATCAGCACCTTTGCGGGCCTCCATTGAACATCTCTAAGACTGCACAACCCTTGGTGCGAACTGGATACCTTTTCTCACTTTATCGAAAGTAGCTTCAAGTAACATCTTACAAACCTAACACGCTTGTGGAAAATCTATGCAGATCAGCAGATTTATCTATCCACATACTTTGAGGCCTATCTGTCCCTTTAAAGGCATTGTGAGACAAAACTATATCTTCATGCATACAACAAATATGGGGTTAGATGTTAATGTCACAGGTGATAGTATGAAGTTGCTTTGTTAGATAAGCCTAAAATATGGTGTTTGAGGTCACCATGCCTTGATGGTGGTTAACCTCCACAGTCCATATGTTGTGCCTGGTGTATTTGCATTCTAGCTTTAGTTATGGATGGAGCTTGCCTCTTTTGACCATAGATTCTTTTTGTCTTTGAACCAATGACCAAAGAAATTAAATACTGTAACCATTCGTGAGACCCAATGGCTGCTAGCTAGTGCTTTGTAGCTTATCACGCTATCAGCCCAAAACCAGCTCATTTGGTTCACAATTGGAAACTTCCTTGCCTGGGCCTGGCCCATGGGCGTAAAAGGTGTAACTCCCATGTTTGTTTCCTGCTAAGTGGGGTTACCAACTAGGCCCACAAAGTAACCTGACTCTGTGACTCATGAACATTATTTGTGAGAAATGCTTGCCGCAAAGTTCTTAACATTGCAGCTGTTTGTTATACAGTGATCGTGCGCCATTCGATCTGTCGATCGGATGAATATTACAACTACGCATTAGTGCAGCAAGTATTTCTCATTATTTACTACTTTGGATGTGGACACTCCTCCCCTTCCCCTGTGAAAAGAGTGTAGAAGTCTTTCTGACATTTCTCATCCTAGAGCAGTCATGTAGATATCTATTTCCATAATTTTATATGCACCCGACAACAATGCATGATTAAAGCTTTATTTTATAAGTTCTCACGTTAAGATATTGATGGTTGTAAAATGAAATAAAATATTTTTTTTCGTGTTTTGTTCACGTCTCTTATGCTATGAATATCATCAGTTTTATAACACAGTCAACTGAAATGATACTCATTTTTCTAAAATTTCAGTGCAAGATCACCATAAACTAAATTAAAAAAAATCTGAAATTGGAAGATCATGGCATTTTATAGCGCAGCAAGCAGCACCTAATTGGAAAATACAAGGAAATAGAACTGAAGGGCACTCTTCCTTGACCCAAGCGGGAATGCACGTGACCTGGTCCAAGGTCTACGAAGGCATTTTCTAAAGATTAATACATAATTTTTTTTATTTTTTATTAATAATCGAATTCATCATGTCCAACATGTTTGTATAATTCGATCGGATCTCCGATCGAACGATTTATAGAAATCTAAAAGATTAAAAACCAACCTCCTTTTATTGAGCTCTTACCATGAAAAATGTTGTTTCACTGTTCACTGGGACTTTATTTTTTTATTTTTGAGATTTTTTTTCATTTATAAATTGTACGAATATCTAGGACATGATAGACCTGATCTTAATTTTTAAAAAATAAATAAAATAAATAAAAAATTGGAGTTGCACTCCATATGATACAGCAAGCTACAATGTTCAGCACAAAATAATCATATACGATCTCACTTAAATAACATTTTATATCTACTATTTTATCCACTAACCAATTGTAAACCGATCGGGTTATCGGTTGCCATGTGCGTCCCTACCTCCGCCTCCGGAGTGCTTTTTTCCCGCCAACGCCCGAAAGAGTAGACGATCTCAATCCCAGTTCCTGGCGGTGTCTTCCCGCGAACAGCAGCAGGAAACGCGCCGCCACGTGAGCCCCCACCCCCAACCCCGCCACCCCAACCTTTTCAAATAAAACCCACGGGAAGCTTACCTTTACAATTTATACCCCTCTCCTTCCTCCACTTATATTCTCCCTCCTCTGCTCCACTTCCTCCTCCTCCTCTTCTTCTTCTACTGCACCCACCGCCAGCAGTGCGATTCCTGCCGCCTGGATCCTGCAGGGGCAGCGAAGCAGAGGCGGCGTCTCCGGCAGCATTCCACCGAAGGGACGAGGCCGATCGAGAAGAGATCGAGCTCAACAGGTACGCTGCCAACTATCTCCATTTCTCCGTTTTCTTCACTTAATTTGCCCAGCCGTCAGGCCCGTCACCAAGAATTGATCCAGAAACCCTACCAATCTTACTCGCTGGCTTGCCGCGTCCCCGGTCCCCCCCCCCCTCCCTCCTCCGATCGTTCAAAGTGATTCCCACGGAAACGGGTTGAGATCTCAACCCCGGGATCGGATCTCACACCAACCAACGCCGGGTCGGATGGGCCTCGCCGTGGACAGCGGCGGACCTGATCATGGCTCCGGGCGGAGGTGATTAAAGGCACGCTTACTTTCCCATTTGTTTATGTGAGTTTTCGTAGGTCGAAGCATGCGTTCTTTGTCATTAGGGTTAATTAATGGTGATTAATTAGTGGAGTACGCGTAATGGGGAGCGCGCCTTGCTGCTTGCGACGGTGGAGCAACCCATGTTGGTTTGTCCCATCCATGGTCTCGTACTGAAACCCTTTTTAAACGAGTGCTGCAGCACACCACATGTACTTGAATCCGGTTCCTCTTAATATGCGTTCGGACTAAATTCGGTCGGTCAGTGCAAACTGCAAAGGAGGTGGTGGAGTCCACTGAGTAGTTTGGTTAGGCGGGAATAGAATTTTCTAAAATCCCATCCTTCTTCTCCTCTCTGATCAAACTTAGTCTGATCGTGTACTAAGAGGAACCGGATTCCATGTATTAGATTGTGGGAGAATGAACTTGGATGGGTGGGCAATGCGATGATTTCACATGGTTCACGGATGCAGCATATATTTAATGGGGTCATGTGACCCCGTTGAATTATTTATTAGAGTGATTGGTTATTGATCCTGGCCTATTAAAATGACTCTAGTGATCTATTAATTTTAACTCAATGGAGTGATCCCCACTGACTCAGTGTTCAAATGATATTATTAAACAAAATATCTGCATCTGTTACTAGGGTGCACCTGCCAATAGAAGGTGGGAGCTAGAAAAATCTCATAAATGTTGACAAAAAGAAGCTCTCACAATTTTTCTGATATTTTCATGGATGCAAAGTTTTTGAACCATTGATCGAAGCTGATTTGATGCATAACGATTTTTAAAAATGAGATTCTTTAAATTTCATTCTTTCGATTAAAATATGATAATATCCTTCTACTTTCGTAAAGTAGAGATGAATAAGTCATTTTATCTGTATCCTCGGCCTCATCATGTTTCATGCCTTGGTGCGGTAGAAACTGTCCCCCTTCCCCCCGCACCCTCCCCCCCCCCCCCCCCCCCCAAGCGAAGAGGTCATAGCTTCATGTGTTACCTGCGGCGTATAGTCGGTGCTCCTGCTGTATGAAGCGAGGGGCCAACTTATCCAATTCTTAACCACTCTGACAAAAAGAAGAGTTTTTGGCCTCTTGACTTACTTCGAAAAATTGTAGTTAATTAGATATAATTAAAAATAAATGCTTATAAATCTAATAATTTATAAATAAGTCTATATAATTTAAGTATTTTTGAATAAACTGTCACAATCTTTATGAATTAGTACAAGACCCCTTAGTGTTACAAAAAAAAAACATAAGAATGGTTTCAAAAAAGTGCTCGGAACATTTGTAAATAATGAGATTGATAAGAATTATTTGTAATATCAAAAGTTTTGAAGAAATATATAACCATTGTAGCAAAATTGTAAGTCACAAGATCCACCGAATTTAGTATCCTATTGGTGTTCAGATTGTGGTCAACATAGATGATTGTTTTATTAATTACATAAGTTTACGACAGGAAAGTCGTAAATCAAAATTACTTTGGTGCATCTGCACTCTTACGCATATATAAAATGTAGTCTATAGATTTTTTTTCTTTGACAATATATTTAATCTGAAATAAACATATGTAGCTCTATAATTTTATAATATTTCAGGTCAAATCAAATAATGGGTAAAGAGTGATTCCAAGATTCCCGAGGGCAACTGTAAAATGAGATAATTATGATGTCCGATTGGACGGCGTTAGATCAAAGTCACTTGCACGTCCCATACCCACGCACTTTTGTTGCCAACTTCTTACAGCGGGGCCGTGGTGTTCAGGTGATTTGTGCACTTTATTAATTCCTGTGATCATGTCAAATAATGGAGGTCAAATAACTTACACAGGATTAATATCACTGAGATTAACATGCATAGAGACTAAATGATATTTTAGCTAATGATTGCATATTTAGTCAGTTGCAAGAAGGGGAAGGGACATTATTGGCATTTTAAAGATTGTGTTTATTTTAAGTATCACAAAATGGAGACCTATAAACATCCATAGAAATTGTCCACTGCTTTGTTCCTTAATTAAGCCGTCATCAAGAATTAACTTAGGAACCCTATTACTCCCAGCTCTTTGGGACCTCCCTTCCCCCATCTTTCAAAAAATTGTCTACGAAGTTGTGCAACTTCGTTTTCATATAACAGTAGAATTTTGTGGATCTTATTCTTGATGGATTTTTCAATAGCTTCTTACATAAAAATATGCTTATTAATTTAAGATAAAATAATAATAATAATAATAAATATATTCACATCAGGATTAAAAATCCTAGCATAAACAAAATCCAAAAGTTCCTTTTTTTTTTTTGGGTCGAAAAACCCAAAAGTTCTTGGCCCCCCAAACTGAATCTTCCATGATTAATGCCACCTCGTGGGATGGGCCCCTAAGATGCAAATGGGTTCGGTGCATATTTATGACCGTATCCGTAAACTATTAATTTAAAAATATTATCCGTTAATAATCTTATAAATTAATAATAAGTTGAATAATCGAATTTTAGTGTATCATATTATATATATATATATATACCTTATTCATTATACATATCAGTTTAAGAAAAACTATCTATTAACTGAGCTATAAATTAATGAACGGTCATATAATCTGGTCATCGGTTACAATTTGCATCCCTAGGGCCCACCATGGATGGCCGGAGGTTTGATCGTCCTCTCTAATACTGCAATCTAGATAAGTCTTAAGTGGATAAAAATTCAATGATATATATATATAAGATTGAGTCATTCTACCTAATTCTAAGAGGTTGTTTGTTTTAACATAAAATAATATGATTTGAAATAATTATTTCATTTTATGGTGCTTTTTCCCTAGGGCCCATGGATGCCCGGAGGCTTGATCGTCCTCTCTAATACTGCAATCTAGATAAGTCTTAAGTGGGTAAAAATTCAGTGATATATATATATATAAAAGATTGAGTCACGATTCTACCTAATTCTAAGAGGTTGTTTGTTTTAACTTAAAATAATATGATTTGAAATAATTATTTCATTTTATGGTGTTTTTTCCCTAGGGCCCACCATGGATGTCCGGAGGTTTGATCGTCCTCTCTAATTCTGCAATCTAGATAAGTCTTAAGTGGATAAAAATTCAGTGATATATATATATATATATATAAAGATTGAGTCACGATTCGACCTAATTCTAAGAGGTTGTTTGTTTTAACGTAAAATAATATGATTTGAAATAATTATTTCATTTTATGGTGTTTTTTATTTTTTTAGAATGATATAAAATTGTGTCTAGGCCT
This sequence comes from Zantedeschia hybrid cultivar, assembly GCA_030544215.1. Lineage (NCBI taxonomy): Eukaryota > Viridiplantae > Streptophyta > Magnoliopsida > Alismatales > Araceae > Zantedeschia > Zantedeschia hybrid cultivar. The sequence goes on along the minus strand of JARZZO010000013.1, from coordinate 44,962,258 downwards.
TGTATGCCCGGTTGACAGTACAATTCACTTATTTTGGTTTTGCAGCAAAGTCTCACTGTAGCTAGAAGATTGAAGTATCCTTCTTATTTTATTTTCCAAATAATCAAACAAATGTTTCCTGATTTTAAAACCGATGATTTTGAAACCGGTGATGTAAAAAGTTTTACATTAAGAGGTTATTTGTTTTGATGTAAAATAGTGTAATTTAAAATAATTGTTTCATTTTACGGTGTTCTTAGTTATTTAGAATGATGTAAAATAATATAAAGTAAAATCTTGTATGGGTCTTCGTTGCCCACTTGACGGCTACATTCTCTTGTTTTGGTTTACAACAAAGATTCATTGAAAACAAAAACAAAAACAAAAAGATTGAAACATTCTTTTTGTTTTGTTTTACAAATAATCAAACTAATATTTTGTAATTTTAAAATAAAAAAAATATTTTAAAATTGATGATTTTAAAATCGATGATTTACAAAATTTTACATTAAAACAAAGAACCCGTTGATGCCTTATTTCGACACCGACGGCTTAACGGTTTAGTCATTTGTTTACAAGTTCGGAGACATGCCCTTTCTTCTGGCTGTGAGTTAATCCTATAAATTTTTGATATTCTTCTAAATTTAATTATTTATAAATAAGTTTCTACAATCATAATTTCCAAAAGACTAATTTGTAAAAATTTTAGGAGCTTATTTGTAATATTTAGGGATCTTTCACCAATTCTTTTAACTTGTGAGGATTTATTTGTAAAAAGTTGAATTATAAAGACTTAATACACTGTATTTTTAAAGGTTAAAACGTAGAAAAATCTTGATAAACCGATCACGTTCGTCTGTCTAATCCGGGGGTCTTCTACCGAGACCACTTTTTGATAAGAAAACGAGCATGGCAGTGACGGCATATGTATTAGAAGGGAAGAAAGAGGCTTGTGCAGGCGGAATATTTTTAGACATATTTTTAACACTTCTAAAGTCTAATTTTATCATTCTCTACTTAGTTCAATTTTATCACTTTTATAATCTAATTTGTCACGTCTTAGGTAGTTTACTTCCAACGTAAATTTATCACTCCCAAGTATATTTTTATCTCTTCTTACGTAAAATTATCACTTTCAATTATTTTATCACTTCTTATGTAAATGAAGTGATAAAATATTTGAAAGTAATAATTTTCACTTGGAAGTAATAGGTTTGTATAGGAAACAATAAAATTGTATTACAATGTGATAAAATTAATAGAGTGATAAAATTGAAACAATAAGGAATTGATACAATTAGACTTTGGAACAAGGTTCATTGACTTGAAGAGTTGGACTGACTCGAATCTCTCATAATCCGGTACGAGTCGGATCGACTCGTGCCGATTTGGCCAAGTCACATAGAAAAGTTCTTCCAAATCGCACAGGCTCGGTCGAATCACACAAACTCAAGTTCATCTTGATACGGTATGAGTTGTCTGAGTCGGCACAAGTTGATCCGATATGGCAAACCATACTTTGGAAGTGATAAGTTTACTTAGGAAATGATAAAAGTGCATTACGAAATGATAAAATTGAATAGTAAATGATAAAACTGAAATAACTAAAAAGTGATAAAAATGTACTTTAAAAATAATAAAAATATATTTGAAAGTGATAATTTCAAGTTTATAAGTGATAAATTTATGCTGGAAGTGATTAACTGAGATGCGGCCAGACTGAAACAGGAAAGAATCGATTTATCTTTTTTTAAATGACGAGAATGAATCGATTATCTCTTTTAAATAAAAATAAGTAAAAAATAATATTAAAAAAAATTGTCAGACGGCTCCATCTTTTCTCTCTCCATCCAGAATAATAATAAAAGTAAAAAAATGAGTGAGACAGGTGACAAGAAAAAGTAAAGTGTGACAATTCACTTAAGCCTCTCTGCATCACATCACATACGGTGCGGTAAGTATTACAAAAAGAATATATTTTAGATTCATCCAAACTCGAGATCGAATGAGATACCGAAAGAATTTGTCCTCAAGTATAGATAAAGTCTTAACCTCCACAGCCGCACGATTGATTAGTCTTTTTTAAAAAGAGATCTTGGTTTGAATTTTACTAAATTGATCCTACGTGTTTAAGTTTCCTAACTTCTCTCCACTCAAAACGGTGATCTAATAGTTAATCGATGGGTTTGTTAACTGGCTTTATAATCTAATAAACGATTGAATAATTAACTAGAGCTTTTGTAAATTGCCATGAGTTCGAAAAAAGCAATCTTCATCCTTATTCCTTCTTAACTGAACTCTTTAACTATGATATTTATTTTGAATTTCACCTAAATTAAAATGTGGTTACTCTACATAAAATATGTAAAAACTATTACATAAAAGTACTTATAATATTTTTAATTAAAATACAAATATCTCAAAAGAAAAATCGTAAAGACATCTACATGTAGACCTGTTACAATTCAATTCTAAAGTATATTTAGCATCAAAAGAATATTTTTATTTACAAATACATGTTCAAAATAGAAATAATTTTTTTAGTGCTAAATATATACAAGAAGTTTACCGTTAGATGTTTATGTGATTTTTTCTGTGATGTGTTCATATTGTAATTGACTATTATTAGTGTTTTCATTTACTATCTTTCACGTATTCTAAAGTAGACATTTTAATTCAAGTGAAATTAAAATAAACATCACAGTTGAGGTTATACACAAATACAACCATAGTTAAGAGATTATACATAAATACCATCATAGTTAAGGAGGTTATTAGTATGTATCATACAGCGGATGTCCGAACCTTTTAAGGAATTATTTGTAAAAATTCCTAATTAAATAAAATTATCGCATTTGTTCACCTTAAAAATAATTTATATATTTTATCCACCAACCGGTTATAACCAACGGGGTTATCGGTTGCCATGTCACATGTGCGTCCCCACCGGCGTACTTGTTCTTGCCAACGTCGAGTGAACAAAAGATAGAAAAGAGTCCCTCAAATTCCTGGCGGCGTTTCTTTCCCACGAATAACAGCAGGAAAGGCGCCCCCCCGTGAGTCCCCACCACCCCAACTTTCTACAAATAAAACCCGCGGAAAGCTTAACTTTATATTGGGTTTTTTTTGCATATATACTCCTAAAAAATATCATACTTGTATCTTTATCTTTGTCATTATTTTTAGAATTTTAACAATATTATAGTTATATCCTTATGTCAAAATACTGTAAATTCTAACCAAATATGTCAAATAGCATTAAGGGTGCATGTGCAAAATTCTTGTGAATTAGAAAGTATATATGCAAAATATAATAACATTAAGGGTGAATATGCAAAATTTTAATAAATTTAGGAAAGATATATGTAAAATATTAATAAATTTATGGATATATATGTAAAAATTTTAAGTTTAATTTAACAGTCTTCCGGTGGAGAGATGTAATTTTAATATTTATGAGATTTTAAGAATAATGATAATAATATGTGAGAGTTAGGAATGCAGATGCAAATACGATATTTTTCAGAAGTATAGATACAAAAGTCCCTGCTTTATGCCCCTCCCCTCCCTCCGGTTCTTCTTCCTCCTCTGCTCCACTCCTCCTCCTCTTCTTCTACTACTACTACCACCACCGGTCCACCACCACTGCGATCCCCAGCGCCTGGATCCTCCACGGTATAGAGCCGGAGGCGGCGTCTCCGGCAGCACTCCACCGAAGGAACGAGGCCGATTGAGAGAGGAGATCGAACTCAACAGGTACGCCCAGCTATCTCTATTAATTTCTCCCTTCTCTTCGCTTCGCCGAGTGGTCACCAAGAATTGATCCGAAAACCTAGCATTCTTAGTTGCTGGCTGGCCGCATCCTGCTCCCCTGACCATTCAAAATGACTCCCGCGGAGTTGGATCGCAGCCCCGGGATTGGATCTCACACCCATCGCCACCGGGTCGGGATGGACGGCGGCGGACCTAATCATGGCGCCGGGGCGGGGGTGATTAAAGGCTTAACCGCTTACTTTTCCATTCCTTTACGTGGGGTTTTCGTGGATCCAAGTCTGCGCTTCCTTGTCATTAGGGCTTAATTAATGGTGATTAACCAGTGGAGCACCGGTAATGTGGCGTGTCTTGCAGTTTGCGACAGTGGACCAACCCACGTTGGTTTGTCCAATCCTTGGTCTCATACTGAAACCCTTTTTTAGCAGCACACCACGTGTATTGGAATGGGGGAGAAAGAACTTGGGCAATGCGATGATTTCACCTAGTTCACATTGGAGTGCGCATTCGGTCAGTGTAGGATTGGATGGAAGTCAGTCGGTGGAGAGAGGGGAGTGGTGGGTCCGGCGTATATTTTTATACATTACACGTAAGAGATTGTTCGCCCCTTTCTGCATTGTTGGAGTCTAAACTTATACCTAGAAGATCTCTTTTCTTCATATTGATGTACCTGAAATGGAGGACAGGGCCAGAAAATTCTTATAAGTTTTGACAAAATGAAGCTCTCACAATTTTTTTTGACATTTTCTTTGATACTAAGTTCTTGAATCATTCGACCAGAAAATTTATTTGATGTACAGAATTTTCAAAGAGATAAGATCTTTTGAACTTCATTATTCTGATTAGAATGTGACAGTGTGTTTCTACTTATCTGGAATAGAGATGAATAAGTCATTTTATCTGTGTCCTTGGCCTCATCATGTCTCATGCTTGCGGCATGGTAGACACCGGCCTCCTTTCAGTGGCTGACTTAGAAATTTTGTTCGTGAGATCACTTGGACATTAAGGTGATAAGTATGATTAGATCAGTAAGGTCTTTGACTAAGTCATATGGGATCTTAAATTGAGCTAGTGGAGTCCTGAACTAGATCAGTAAAATTTCAGACTAGATTACTTTAGATTGGGTTAATGAGTTTAGCAAAATTCAGTGGGTCACAAAATTCCACTAGATGAATGTTGAATCTGCCACTTCCCCTTTCCCCCACAAGCAAAGAGGTCATAGCTTCATATCCTGCCTGCAGTTCACAGCCGGTGCTCTTCCATGGATTTTCTCGCCTTTTTCGGAGGCTTCATTGCATGCATGCATTCTCTTCAAAATATAAAGTCCCACTCTCAAATAATTTTCATCTCCTACTCTCCGGAGGCCAACCTATCCGATTCCTAGCTACTCTGACAACAAGAAGATTTTTTGGCCTTGTTGACTTAATCGTGAAAAATTTTAAAAGTCACAAAGACTCGCAACTTGCATCTTTTTGGTGATCAAATTAAGTAGTTAACTTAAATGAATTGTTTTATTAAGTTTACGACAGGAAAGTCATAGATCAAAATTTCATTGGTGCATCACTCTTACACATATATAAAGTGTAGTGTATGGAATTTCTTTTTCGACAGTAGATTTAATATGAAATAATCATATGTTGATCAAATAATAGATAAAAGCGACTCCATCATTTCCTAGGGCAACTTTAAAAATGAGATAATTATGTGTTCAAGTATTGCTGTCGATTGGTACGGACCCAAAACAAGTCACTATGCAGTCTGCAGGTCTCAAAGTTTTAAACCCGTGCACCTTTAGCTGTCAAAGCTCACTTTGTTTGTGGAATAGGACCGGAATAACCAGTGTAAAGGCCTTATTCTGATTTGATTGAGGGTATGCCTAATTCCTCTAATTCCCTCAACTTTCCAAACTCTACTTAGAATATCTAATCTCCTAATTCTCTCAATTTTACCTTTTATTTCACTCATTATTCCACTTATTCCTACCAAATCCCTTGAAATAACGCAGTGTAATTCTCGTTATTCTAAATGAAATACCAATAATTTATCAAATCAAAATACATCTTATTCTGGTTTAAGAAATCTCCATAATCTTATTCTGATTTAAGTTATTATGCAAACAAAGTCACACATAGCACGACCGATTCAGGTGATTCGGGCGGTTAGAAAAGCGTGCACTTTATTAATTCCTGTGACCATGTCAAATAGTGGAGGTCAAATAAGTTACACTTAAGATTAATGTAACTAGATTAATATGCCTAGAGAGCAAATGATATTTTGGTTAATGATTGAATGTTGGTCTGTTGCAAGAAGGGTAAAGGACATTATTGGCATTTTAAAGATTGTGTTTATTTTAAGTATCACAAAACGGAGACCTATAAACATCCATAGAAACCGTCCACTCCTTTGTTCCTTAATTAAGCCGTCACCAAGAATTAACATAGGAACTAGGGCTGTAAATGGATCTGGATATTATCCGGATCCACTCCAGATTCGTATCTGAATCAATGGATATTTATCTGTAATTGATATCCGGCAACGAAGCGGTTATGAAAATCCCGTATCCGTTTCATCGGATATTTGCTCTGCGTAGAGAGTAAATCACAGCTGTTAGATTTAAGATTTAATGGTATATATATACTTCATATAATATGTTTGAGTGGATGAAACTCTAAGCCCTCAAGTCCCAATTATTAATGACTACTTAAAATATTATTTTTTATTAAATAGTTAGTAAGTTTTATAAATTTTTTTATAATTTTATGAATTTTTAAATAAATATTATATTATATAAAAATTTTATTTAAATATCTAAAAATTATCTATATCTACTTCGAATTTGAAAAATATCCACCTAAGGGTATCCGTTCTGTATCTAATTCATAAACAGAGTAAATACACGGATTATCCATTTATTGCAAACAGTCGTATACGAAAACGGTGTATCAACTTCGTCGCTTACTCCCAACTCCTGAGGTCCTCCCTTCCCCCATCTTGAAAGAAAGTTGTATGCGAAGTTGTGCGACTTCGTTTTCATATAAGGATTTATTTAGATCTTATTCTTGATAGATTTTTCAATATCTCATTACATAAGAATATGTTTATTTATTTCAAATGAAATAAAAATGTAATAATCATAAAAAATATATTCACATCAATATTAAAAAGTCTATCAAAAATAAAATCCAAAAGTTCTTGTTCCCCAAAACTGAATCTTCCATGATCAATGCCACCTCATGGGATGGGGCCCACTGGGGATGCAAACTGATTAAATCAGGTGCCAATCTAAGGTTGACACATGGCTGTATCCGTTAAACTATTAGTTTAAAAATGCTATTCGTTAACTGTTCTATAAACTAATAATCGCTTGAATAATTGGATTATGGTGTATCATATATGTTCGGTCAGAATATATATAACCTTATCTATTATACATGTCGATTTAAAAAAAATATCCATTTCACAATTTGCATCCCTAGGGCCCACCATGGATGGCCCGAGACTTGACCGTCCTCTCTAATACTGCAATCTAGATAAGTCTTAGGTGGATAAAAATTCCATGAATATACATAAGATTGAGTCACAATTCCACCTAATTCTAAGTGGATGCCTTATTTCGACACCGAAGACTTAACGGTTTAGTCATTTGTTTACGAGTCCGGAGACATGTCCTTCCTTTTCCCTGTGACTTATTTCATAAACTTTTGATATTATAATAAGTTATTTTAATTCAATTATTTATAAATAAGTCTTTATAATCACAATTTTCTTACAAATAAGTTTTTTAAGGGTTTCTTTGTAAAATTTTGAGGGCCGATTTGTAATATTAAGAGTCTTTCACCAATTCTTCTAAATTGTAAGGACTTGTTTCTAAAAGGTTGGATCAGGAGGACTTACTTGTAAATACACTACATTTTCAGGGGACGTTTGTGTTCTTAATATTTCTAAAAAAAATAAAGAATCGCAAAAAATATTGTTCGGAAAGTAAAAAAATACGAGAAATATATTTCTGTAAAATAAAAATACGCATTTGCAAATCTTAGAAAGAGATTGGAGTTCCCATGCAGTGAGAGGAAGATATAGAGAGAGTGCAAGTGAGAATCTAACATGGAGAAAGGGAGTGATAAATATTTTTCGCAAAAATATTTTCCCATGAAAAGGGGTGAAGAAATAGATTCCGAAGAAAAGAGAATATTTTGAGAATATAAAAAACTTCTCTTCAACTAATTTTACTCATATTTATAAAATATGTAAAAGTTATTTGAAAAAATAGTCTTCGAAGATATTTTAGTCAACCCAAACACCCCTTAAAGGTTAAACATCTTGATAAACTGATTATTGCAGCCCACGTTCGTCTGTCTAATCCGGGGTCTTCTATCGGGAACACTTTTTGATAAGAAAACTAGCATGGCAGTGATGGCACATGCATTGGAAGGGAAGAAAGAGGCTCGTGCAGACGGATCATCCGTTGGGGGTATGCTGGCATGTAGGGACCGGAAAACCTGCATAATTTTGCTTCTGAGCAAAAGGGTTCGAGACCATCCGTGGATCTAGAGTGTCTGATTGATGAGTTCTTCACGGAACATTTATTTATAGAGGAGGATTTTCTTTATCACATTTATCTAGAACTATTTGATATTTATAGAGGAAGATTTTTTTTATCACATTTATCTAGAATTATTTGATCTCCTAATCAGATGGTTCTTGTTGGAATTATTTTTATTAAATAATCAAATGATTCTCAATCAGTATCACTGAGAGAACAGTAAAATATATGATATATGTAAGAGGAGACACACAGTGATCTAAAATCTAGATACTGTATTTTTTTATAAAATCTTATCATCGTGTTTGGTGAGGAATTCTAAAATGTCATCGGTTGTTTAGTCAACGTCGTCCTTTTTATTGACAAAGGATTCCGTAATACAAAGCTCCAAGCCACTACCTATTCCTCTTATGTTTTCATATGTTTATTTAATTCACAATTTTGGACTAATTTGTCAAATATTTCTTATAAAAAAAAACATGATGTTTCATTGTTTAATTAGACTCACCGAATAGAACATCCCATCGGGACAAGTAACACACTATACAAGTCACAATACTATGCCCAACCCTGTGATTGTGATTGACGTCTGAGACTTCTAGTGTTAAATTCCTCAAGCAGTATGTATATCAAGTCTCAATATTTTAGTTGATGCAAAAGAAAAAAAGACAAGGATAATTGCATCTCTTGTAAAGAGTAGTTGACTGTACAATAAAATTTTACACGTGTGGATGTGACTTGGGACCTATCTCAACTCATCCTTTATTTTCTTGGGGTCAAATTAAATTACAATTTATCTTTTTTTTTTTCACTTTGGTAGTTGAAATTTATCTCGTTTTTTGAGAAGCCAAATTTAGTTTTATTATCTTAATCTTAATTTTCAAAATCTTAATTTTTAAATCACATAAAAATATATGACCCGTCAAGTCCTAAAACATTACTCTTTTTTTTATATGTAAGTGTCTTCTAAGAATATTTATGTATGAACGCCCTTATTTTGGGTGCCAAACACCATTTCCTTACCGGGTCCGCGACCAAATAGACCCCACCACAGAAAAGGCCAGCTCGACCAAGTGATGGCACCCTCCATGTTCCTTAGATCCATGTTGATCGAGCTCACAGCTCGCAGGCTATGGCTTCCGGCGGGGCCACCCACCGCCGCGGCCGCCTCCGCCTTAATCTGGGTTCTGGGACGCCCCCAAGGTTGCCGACACCCCCACCTCCCCCTCCACATGGTCGGAACCCCCCCAGAGAAAATGATTCTTCAATACTATTTCTCCCCCCACCTCACCTCCAACAGCCCCCACTAAACTCCACTGTACCCCCACCCATGCTGAGGTCCTCTTCCCGTAGAACAGTTCCACGGAAAGCGACGTAATCCACCCTGCCCCGTCTCCCAGTCCATTAAAGTTGTTGTCTTTCTCATCTCTTCTGTGTCCGGGTGCCGTTTCTGCATCCGGGCATTTATGGGCATGGAGGGAGCCGCACCCACGAAGCCCAGATGAGGAAATCATTGAACTGAGCTGGGACAGGTGGAGAGAGTGGGAGAGGGCAGGAGCAGGGAGAAAGGTGGCGTCTTGGGGCGTATGTGGGCGGCAGTAAACGTCTTCTTGCGCCAAGTGTTCGATTGCTGCTGTTGTTGTTTCGTCATAGTTGGACAAAGAAGCCGGCTTTGCCTCGCTGCTGTTGTTGCTGCTGCCGCTGGAGCTGAACTGGTATGGCTTAAAGTGGTTCTCTGGATGGTGGGTTCTGCTGCTTCTTACTGGGTCAGATCGTGGGAAAAGGACGCACCTTTCCTTGTAGCTTTCTTCTACGCCTCCTTGTTGGTGACGTTCTGATTTGGTTCTTCTTCGGAGGGTTGATGCCAGAAAAGATTGTTGGGGTTTCTATCTGGGTTTTGCTTGGGCGGGGCGTTCTTCTTGGATCACCAGGTTACTTTTGTTCTGTTCTTCCTAACTATTCATCTTGCCTTCTCATCCATTTGTTGCTTGTTTAGCTCTTTTTCGCTTTCTATTTTATCTACTCACCCATTTGGTGTTCTTTGACTTCTCCTACCTCCTCCCTTTCCCACTTATTACTATCGCATACGAATCTGGAGTAACGTGGTGGTTGGGGGCTGTATCAGGTCCAACTTCTCCAGCTTCTTGAGAAGATGGAGTTCTTCTAAATCATTAGTACTCCACATGATATTTTATTGTCACTTCATTAGCCATCAGTTTTCTGGTTAGGGACATGGTTTTGATCAGCGGCAAGAGGGAAGTCCGCCTTCCTTCCCTTTGTCACCCTTCTAGATTTGGAATCATTTGGAGGTTTTATTTTAATATGCTATCAGTAGAGTAGGCCTGAGACTTCTGGTTATGTTAATTCCCATACCACATGGGTACTACACAAAAGTTTCTTCTTGAGCTGCTCTAGGTCAATATTTTCAGGTCAAGTCTACCCAGGTTTTGCCTGTTGGAATTTTTTAAAGTACTTCGTTGCTACAGTCGACTGTCTAACTTTTGACTATGCACTTATGGAAACGTGATTACTGAACTGGCCACATGCAGTAGAACTAAAATATGCACTGATGATGCTATGGTACGGAAGTCTAATCTAATGACATAATTAGTAGTGATGGATGGCCCTAATCTGCTTGGAGGACGAGTTAGCAGAATGCTGGAGAATCCTGCATACTAGGTAATCTCAACACACTTGTTATTAAGATAGCCAATCACACCGTTTGGTCAACTTTTGTGCATGTTAATATGTTACGCTGACCATCACTGGGATTTACCACCATCATATGTTTCAGGTTCCAACTAAGCAACCAGCTGACCTGTTATTGTAAAAGAAATTCTATGTACATTATAATATAAATGAAAATCTATTTATATTATAGTTAGGCATAGAATAATTTTTTAAATGAAGCTGCATAAATTTTCTTAGTGAGGGAATCTGACCCTCACCCACATGACATGATCCATGAGTTGGAGCTTTTCAACCTTGCTCAAAGTCAATCCTATTTTTGGTCCCTCTTTTGCTTTTCTCCCTAATCATAGTATTTGTGATTCCTACGCAATCTATGTTTCTGCCTTTTCCATTTACTGTTTTCTGTTGTACCCAAGGTGGTTTATTTCATCTTCCAACCTTTAGCGTGCTGATTAGTCCAAGTCAGTGTGTATGTCTACTGTAATATATATCCACAGTTTTTAATTTAACCAATAAATCTATCATCTCTGAGCTTCTCTTTTCATTTCTCATGCAGGTTTTGTAGGAAGCCACCTTTCTTCTGCATTGCCTAGTTTCTGAAGACCTTACATAGATTTTTCACATCTACAAGCAATCTATTTCTTCCTCTGAAAATGAGTTATGGCATATGGCACGTAACTCCACCATTAGTCTTAACTAAAAGGCTTGAAGCCTGGATCTCTTTATCTGTGTTCTGATCCAATTAACCACTATGCTTTGTGGTTGTTGGAGTCAGATGATACAGTGTTGTTATTTTGTGGAATATACATCAATCATATTGTAATATAACTTGGATTCCAAAACAAATGGCTGCATTGGTTCCTGGTGTCCTCCTCAAGCTTCTCCAGCACATGAACACTGATGTGAAGGTGGCTGGTGAGCACCGTTCATCACTACTCCAGGTCATCAGCATTGTCCCTGCCTTGGCTGGAAGTGATCTCTTCCCTAAGCAGGGCTTCTACCTCAAGGTCTCTGACTCCTCACATGCCACCTATGTGTCTCTACCTGATGAGCACGATGATCTTATATTGAGTGACAAGATCCAACTGGGCCAGTTCATTTATGTTGAGCGCCTTGATGCTGCATCTCCAGTTCCCATTCTTCGAGGTGTCAGGCCAATCCCTGGGCGGCATCCATGTGTTGGGAGTCCTGAGGATCTTGTAGCCACTCGATCACTTGGTTTCCTCAATCAAGGGAAGCTGCCTGCTAACACCTACAAGGTCAGCAATGCCAACCTGCTTTCTGAGAAAGATAAGAGCAAATTGGGGAGACTGAATGACACCATCAAAATCGAGGATTTAGCAAAGAAAAGGGTGCCTCTTAGTAGATCAAGTTCTTCGTTATCCAAGCAGGCGGTGACTGCAGCTATGGACAAGAAGGATGTTGTTAGCGTGAAGTCCAAATCAATGAACTCAAGGTCCATTCCTTCATCTCCTACAAGTGTTTATTCACTGCCTGCATCGTTTGAGAAATTTTCTGCTGAAGTAAAGCAACAAGTAAAGATTAAAGGATCTGAAAAGCCTGCTGCTTCTAAGATGAGTTTGTTGGAGAAAGCTGCTTCTGTTTTTAAGCCGAGTTCTGCTTCAAAGAAGCCTCCACCTCCTTATGGAAGTCTGATGGGGAATCTGGCCAATAGTTTTGATTTGGGCCCTAAGGCTTTGCGGAAAAGCTGGGAAGGCAATATAGAGATTAAGGGTAGGGAGAACTTAAACTCGAGGGCTTCCAAAATTGAGAAGAAATCCGAGACTCGAAGCAGTTCAGTGAGTCTTTTTCTTTCTATTACCCACCTTATATCTTACTCTGTCCTGCATAAAAATGGCCTTTTTCGTTTAGATCCTGTGAATCAGCATGCTTTTGGCTCACGTCTTGACTTGTCATGATAGCAACAAAAGAGGAAATTGGTGAAGATTGTAACTTTAAAATTTAAGATAGAGCTAGTTATTCATATAAAGTCCAAGATTTTGCTTTTCCCTTTTCATTTTATTTTTAAACTCATAACTTCTTTAATTTCAGTCATAAAATTAATAATTTGCACTATTTGTCATTTCAAAACGAAATTAATAATTTTCACAATCTTCCTGTGAGTTACACTAGAAATGTCATGATTTTTTTAAATTTCCACGTTCCTTGTCTGTCTCCTATCTGATTTGACACCAGATTTAGGGCCACCGTTCATATGAACTTGTTGGACCCTGCTTGTTGCTTTTTCCTCTACATTTTCACATATCAGAGATCTCTTCCATCCAGAAACATGCTTATAAAAACAATGCTTAATGCCTTATTCAGCTGGAATATTAGCTTTGATAGAGTATTTGTTTGGATACTAATATTCTTTGGGTCTACAATGTCAATATTGAAATCGATATTGGAGGAAGGGTTACTGAATGGGAAAGAGAGAGTTAGGAGTGGGGAAGGGAGAGGAGAGAGAGTCTCGAGACTCTCAAAAACCTAAACTCTGACATTTTCAGTACAGGTTTATACATGTATCAAGTTTGCTATAATAGTGCAGTTTACTAATGTATGAATATCAAAACTGATAGATCATAATCAAACATTTACTGTTACTGTTAGTATCCAAATTGATACTGACAGAGCTATCCAATATACCAACCAAACACCTGATAAGATACTGAACCCTGAAGTCAAGTCTGGAGAGAAATATCAAATATGACATTTTAATATGCAACTAATCAAAAAGGATTTTAGGTACCACATTATTGGGTAAATAGTGCTTGCTCTTGTAGATGTTTTTGTGACCATTTTATTGCTTTGAAATTTTGCTAGCTTGTTTATCCTTGCTTTGGGCTCTTTTGAATTCCATATGCAAGTCTTTAAAAAAGGGTCCCCTTATTGCATTTTATTCAATATGTGGATGCCTACGTGTCATCAGCTTTTTTAAATCAACAAAGAACCCATACTTGGCTGCAAACAGCATTTCTCTCACCCAGATTTTTCATGCATAGTTATCTATATTTATTATTTCTTCTTGAAAGGTGCATTTTATTCAATTTATATTTTTATTCCAACCATATCATATTTGGTTTACATAAACAGGTTCCGCGAGGGAAACCAATTACTGAAAAGTTGTCCCTGAAAGAGGACAGCAAGATTCATACACCACAGAAAAAGGAGAATGCAAGTGGACCTTCGGAAGAGTCCAGTAAGCCTGTTAAACAATATTCACCTCTTCGAAAGAAGATGTTAGAGGTTGCTAGTAATGGAATTCCTGGCAACTTAGTCAAGGTCAACTACAGCAGAAGATTGGCAGATGGCAGTCTTTCATGGGGTTCACTTCCACCATCTGTATCAAAACTTGGAAAGGTATATTTAATTGGATTTTTTAGTTTTTGGTCCCTCTAATCTAGTTAATTTAGGGAACACTCCCTATGACCTCTTTATGTTTGTAAAAACTTCCTATAAGCTCACTTTTATTTAGAAATCTCCCTGAACATTCCCTGTTGATGCCCTGGGCTTGGAAGAATATAGTTTGTGTTCATCTTTGATCTCCTTTGTGAATATTTTGATGTTGTCTTCTCTGAGGCTTCTTTTCTAGTGTGCTGAAAACATCCCCCCTGATGCATTATTTCTGTGATTCAGGAGGTTTTCAAGCATAGGGATGCAGCACAGCTGGCTGCTATCGAGGCTATGCAAGAAGCTTCAGCTGCGGAGGGCTTGATCCGGTGCTTGAGGTAAATATTTGCCAACTCAATTTTCAGTAAAGATTTCCTAGGCATAACATAAAAACAAGCTGATGGGAAAAAAATGTGATGGATAAAATTCCCTACATCCATATGTGCAGTCAGTGCATTAGTTTGGTTCTGAATGTAGAGGTGACCTTTCATCTTGGTTGCCTTTAAAATCTGGATCTTAAATCTCCATTTCCTTGGGACTGTGATTTTTTTTTTTGGACTTTTTTTTTTGGGATTTTTGCGTTTATCCCCTGAAAAACACCATATTTGCATGTATACCCCCAACTCCCATATATTGTTATCAATACCCCTGAAAATTTCAGAAAGGTTGCAGTTATATCCCTCCATCAAAATAATGTAAACTCCAACTGAAGATGCCAAAAAGATTGCGCAAATCCTGATAGCATCAGGGTACATATGCAAAATTCTAGTGAATCTAGGGTATCTATGCAAAAAATTAGTCAATTGTAGGGGTATCTATGCAGATCTTTAGGTTTGATTTAACGGCATTTTGACGGAGGGGTATAACTGTAATCTTTCTAAAATTTTCAAGGGTATTGATAACAATATGGGGGGTTGAGGGTATTGATGCAAATATGCTGTTTTTCAGGGGTAAATATGCAAAAATCCCTTATCTTGATGGTGCTTTTTGGATAATGTATGCTGTTTTTCTCAGATTGCAAAATGACTTGATCAGTGAAAATCAAGCTACTGGTTAGACAAACGGACAACTGACCAATAATTAGAGATGCTCTAAGACATATTCCGGGCTTGTGTAACACTTGTTTTCATCATTCTTCACATGACGAAACTTTAGTGGTCACTTACTGAGAGCAAAAACACTATGCACAGAGAAATAAAACAAATTTAGGGATGTTATTTGTGCTTCTATACTCCTTTGAACCTTAAAGAGTGTGGATAAACCATGGATATGGAACCATCTGCAACTGTTATGATTTAGTTAATCTCATAATTTGGGATTGCTTGAATAGCTGTCTTACAAATATGATTGGGGCAGTTTAGTCCCAGAGTAGGTATTCTAGTGGGAGTCCTGATCACTGGAAACATAAACAACATGGTCAGTAATGTGTACCAGCTCCAAAGATAGAATGTTTGACCGTGATGTATGGTTACCTTTTTTCAATAAAATAAAGGATGGTGCTATTCCTGTTCAGCTGTTGCATGCAGTTAAAAGTTTCCTCAGTATTCCATGTTGAAAATTAGCTTTCTTGTTCATTTAGGGAAATATTTGCACTAGGCGGAAGAATCTCAAGTGAGAGAGTTGATTTGTCACTTAACTGGGGATTGGAGTTTTTTTTTTCCTTTTAATTCACTGTACTTTGGCAATGTGTTGCATGGTGCTTCATTGTGGGCCTCGGTAAAATGCCAGGTGCTTTCTTTGCCCTTTCCAGATAAACTAGTTTTAAGTGTACGCTCCACGTATGTTATTCTTTAGAATTAAGGGTAACTCGTAAGCTCATATACATACGTACATTAAAATTAAATATTCAACTTTACTATTATATGTTGTATAATGATCTTATATAAATAATTTACTTTTGTACTTAGGTGGCACACTTATAATTATAAAGAGCATGTACATCCTTCATGTATAAATGTTTTTTATAATGATCTTTTTAAGTATAAATAATTTATATGTTTATAATACAAACTGGTACCATCCACATTCCAAAAAAAGTATAAATATATCTTTTTTTAACTCTCCATTATAAAAAACATGTGTTGCCCTTTGTATTCAAATAATTTAAGATTTTTCACTTTGTTTAGATTCCATTCTTCAAGTTCAAGGATCTCATCTTTATTTTTTAGATGTTTAAATCAAAATTTAGCTAGTTTGTGCACACTTAGAAATTCAAATAATTTAAGGTTTCTACACTTAGAAATTTAACTCTCGATGAGTCAACAACATATTTGGATATGTATTGGTTGTACGTGCATGGCATAAAGGTTTAAATCATGTTTAGAAAATATAGTTCATTTTTCTTCAATATACCTGGTAAAAATACAGACAAAAATATTTAATTATTTTGTATCAACAGAAAAATAGAAGGTACTTAATACAAGATAGATGTTTTGTTTGTTTATACCCTTTTTTATTAGAAATGTTCAATTTTTTTTGGCTTTGTGCAAAGATAGAATTGCATATTTAAATTAAAAATTAAACCAAATAAGATAAGTAAAAAATACATTAACTAATTTATTTTCACGCAACGAAAAAGTGTTTATATGCTAATCTATTTTCTATAATGATAAGCTAGTAAGTATTAATTTTGTATGCAATGCAAAAAGAGTTATATGAAGATATTTCTTTTAGTAGTAGATATACTGATTTTTTGTTTGTACTTAATTTCTTAAAAAGTAAAAAGACACCTTTGAAACTATTTGAGATTATCTTAAATTATTACCATATTTAATATGAATAATATACAATTTAAGGATTTTTTAATGTCCCTATAAACTATCATATTTGTAAATATACTCTTAACTTCCATATATTATTAATAATATCTATGGTATATTTAGGAAGGTTACGAGTATATTATTTTATCAAAATATCGTGAAAAACAATTAAATCCATATATATATATATATGAGAGAGAGAGAGAGAGAGAGAGAGAAATGCTAGAATGTGAACTACTACCCCGCATGCACTGTTTTGAGCCTCATCCCATATTAAAAAATAAAATAAAAAAAATTCATAAATTTTTAAATATTCAATAACCCCCCTTAGGGTTGTTTCCATCTCCTGAGGCCTTATTTTGATCGTACGATCATGGTTTGATCTTGAAACTCGATCTTAGCCGTCCATCGAGCACATGTAAATCTTGATTTTCAAAAATTATGAAAACATAGTCAAAAATAGAAATTAGCCCTTAGGGTTTGTTCCCATCTCTTAGGGTTTTAGTATTCATCACAAGTTTACGAATTTAAAATCGGACGGTTTAGGTTGAAAGCTTCACGATCCAACAGTGAAACTTAAGCCAAAAGAGATGAAATTTATTTTGAGGGGAGAGTTGAATCTTTAGAAATTTAGCATGATTTTATTTTTTTAAAACATGGGGAAGGGGTCGAAACAGTGTGTGCGGTTTATATACACACACGTATACACAAAAATATCTAAAATCTTTTTAGCATATTCGGTCAAAGTTTATGGCATTCTGATGGGAAGGGTACAATCACAACCTTTCCCAAAATGCTAGGGGTATTTATAACGATATTTGGGAGTCAGGGATTGTTTATACATAAGTCCCCATGTATAAACATATGCAACTATGTTTTCATGTGATAGTAAATACAGCTTCAAAAAAAATATTAAATTTGTTGTGATGAAAAAATATTGGAAAATATATTTCTTGTCATAATAGAGATGTTCTTAAAATACATTAGGTTTTGTTTAATGTTTTTTTGTATATATACTCCTGTAAAGTATTGTATTTGTATGTTTACCCCTGACTCCTACATATTGTTATTAATACCCTTGAAATCTTTAGAAAGATTAATGTTATCCCCCTTCGTCAAAATATAGAAAACTTCAACAGAAAGATTCCATAAATTCTTATAAAGTCAAGGGTATATGTGTAAAATTCTAATGAAATTAGAAATATATATGTAATATTATAGTGAATTTAGGGGTATATATGTAAAATATTTCTACTTTATTCAGTTAGAGTTTGCAGCATTTTGACGGAGGGGTATAACTGCAACCTTTTGAAGATTTCAAAACTCGGACCAACAAAACTTGGAAGGAAAACCAAACGGGCTTAAAACTCAGATCAAAAACTTGAAGAAAAACTAAACAGAATATTTCAAAGTCCAAAACCGACCATGGAAAAATCAAACTGGCTGGCTGGCCAGGGCATGCCAAATCGGAGAATCAGAGCAGAACAGGTGAGAAAAATCTGGTAATTGCCTCTTATATATGTTATAGATTTTGCCTTTGTAGGCATGACCCATGGGATCGCTTTATTGGCAATGAAGTCTCTACTGTAGGCCTGCTAACACTGTTTCTATAAGTTGCTTTTAGGATAGCGATGACCATCTAAGGTAACTGGAGGAACCGAGCTTGCCTTCTGTCTGTGTCAATTTGAAAGTAATAACTGACCCATGATGGGCAGGCACATGGTGGATAGTGTCGACTGAAAGGTGGGCTGAGTACATAATTTAATTTGGTTAGCTTGGCTGTAATTTTGGAGTACTGAAGACCAGAAAACGAGAAAAAAAAATATGAGCGAGTCTTGCAAGCTATCTTCGCTATCTTGCTGTCTTGCCTGAATAATCTACTGTTTAGCACAACATCCAAAGGGCTACAAAAAACCACATAATTTTAGTTTGTTTAACTTGAGTGTAGTCCTGGAGAACAATTGATGGCCAGGTCGGGAATTCAAAAATTCCGAATGAGTCTAGGCTCTCCAGCAAACTGTCTCATCTGAACAAGGTTGTGTTACTTGTAGGACTCAGGTTTAGGAAAAACCAAACTTCAAAGATTTGTTTTGGTTGAAACATGGTTTCATATTATGATTTGCACGTGGATAGATTGTTCACACAAAAGCTGAAACTTTTCAAATGCCTTCCATGTATATAATTGACTAGCAAGAATCTGGCACCTTCGCAGTGAAATAGATATTTTTTTTGTCACTTTGAACTCGCACTAGTCTCTCACTTGATTAAGACTTTTGCACAGGTAAAAGGAGTACTCTTATGTTCCTCATCACTTGAGGATATGTTTTCCTGTCATATTGTGGCAGAAGTTATTTACTTTTAGGTTAAGAAGGTGAGTCAATCCAGCACATATAGTGTTTCATATAAACAGAGAAGCAAATGTTAGAACATAGATTACATGCCTATTTGGACGTGGTCCATGCTCATGCAACCAATGATGCAGAGCAATAGCTGGCCATGTTGTTCACAAGCAGATCTGGGGGAAAAGGGGGCTGTTTTGTTGACCCTTCATCTTGAAAGTGCATCCTTGTTTTCGCTACATGGGAAGATAGATTTGGTGGTTGGATATCAGAAAGAACAAGAGGCCCGAATATAGCACCTTTGATGATTGTGAGAAGAATTTAGTTTGCCAACTAATCTGTAAACAAGAGATGCCATCTTATCTGTAAACAAGAGATGAATGATGTGAGGCTGATGTGTAGTGGTATAATATAAATGTCCAAAAAATATCCATTTACTAGATTTAGAATTCAATGATGGTTTCATGAGTTCAAAATTCCATCTATGAACAAATCTTTTATGATGTGCAAAAACTGGTTCAATAGATATTTAATCATCAACATTATTTAATCATCAACATTATTTTTTTATGACGGGGTTGAATATAGTTTGTTAAAATGATGATAATATTCCCATGTCTATTTACTGTATCCCTTTTATAATATATCCAGAATAGAGAATTTTGAATGAACTCTCTATGGTTGATTACCAGCTATTAATTAATTTCTTTCAATGTGTTTGGTTCAGCATGTATGCAGAGCTCGTCTCCTCTGCCAAGGAGGATAACCCTCTGTCCACAGTAGAGCAGTTTCTCGCCTTTCATGCAAGATTAAACCGTGCAGGCCTTGTTGCTGATTCCCTGCTGAAAAACCTTCCATCAGTCGCATCACCGGATAACTCTGGCGAAGAACCCACCCTCCCACCCTCCGAAGAAATGCTGAAGGTCTCCTCTGACGAGCGCAAGCATGCCACCTCATGGGTTCAAGCTGCCCTAGGCACTGACCTGTCACCATTTACCATGCATCGCAGACCAGCAACCACTGCTGCCTTGTCAATTCCATCACCCCCAATGGTGGTCCTTGAGAGCCCAATGAAAAGTGCGACCTCGAACGCTCAGGCTAAACCCCGACTATCAGTCAGCAGTGCCCCCAGGTCATCTACTTCTTCTGCACCCACCACCCCACGAGCAAAGCCAAGAGCCATCTTACAACCTCCACCACCAGAATGGATTCGGGGAGGGGCCCTTGAGGAGGCTGCCGACTTGGCAAAGAGTCTGAAGGAATTGTCGAAGGATTGGTTTTTGGGATTTGTTGATAGGTTCTTGGATGGTGATGTGGACACTGCTGGGCTGTATGACAAGGGGCAGGTGGTGAATATGTTGTCACAGCTCAAAAAGGTAAACGATTGGTTGGATGAGGTAGGCAGACAGAAGGGGGAGGAGGATGAAGAGAGCAGTGTTGAAGGTTGTGGTGTCCCATTAGAGACAATCCAACGGCTTAGGAAAAAGATATATGAGTATATCCTTGCACATGTGGAATCTGCTGCTGTCGCACTGGGAGGGAGTGGCAGCAGTAGTGTGACCATTCCTTCATCTGCCAGTGAACGGCAGAGTCGGAAAAGGTGAGCTACAAAACATACCAGTGTTTTGGGGAAATCCAATCAGACTGAGACCGTGTTTGGCACAGCTTTCATTTGGAAGCACTTTTGCATTTCCATTTAGTTATTTTTTGTAGAAGCCATTGGATCTTGGTAAGTCATTTATGTGATATTTTCCTTGTGTTTTGGCTTCTAACCAAAAGCTACAAGGGGGGAGCTTCTAAGATTGGAGAAAAAGTGAGGTTGTTATGAGCGAGTTGACTTTTGTAACAAACCAAAATTAGTTATAACCTCTCTCTCTCAACTCATTCTATATAAGAAGTGGAAGCCAAAAGTAACTTTCAAGTAGAAGTTTTGCCAAACACATCCTGAACATTCTTGCAGTATGCTTCTTTCTTTGAAACCTGTCGTCGAATGCATTCATTTCGGCAAGGTGGATGCAAGCCATGTTTGCCTGTGCACGCTGAGTTGAAGCGTGCAAGGGAGACTTTGGCAGTCAAAGTTAGAATGGGGTGGTTTTTTAGGTTTTGACTCTATTCCATCAGCTGGGTCAGGTCATCGGGTGTACATAAGATTATTGACAATATTGAGGATTGGACTTTGATGTGCATAAACAAGAGGAAGCTGGCTTCTTTTTCTTTGTCTTTATTATCTTCGTCTGCATTCTGGAAATGAAATTGTAATATTTATTTGAAATTACATGTACATTTGATTTGGGATGAATCAATAATTGAAATTGGAAGTTCACTCAATTGAGGAACAATCTTTCTGCTTGCTCTTTTGTTGGTTTCACTGTGAAACATAGAAGCAGCTTTTAATTTCATGTTCTTGTCGATTTCATGTCAACATGATCTGAAGCGACAGTGTTTTCAGATGCTATATGCTATCCAGAATTGATGTTAGAGCATGTAGAACTGGTTTTGTGCATTTAGCATGTAGATCTAATTTTACAGTTCTTTTTTACCTAAGGGCTAGAACCTATTATGTTAAGGATGGATATTGCCTTCTTCACGAATTTTTTCACAAGTTAACATAATCATACTTCTCATAGATTATCTTGTGAAATAAATGATCAGCTTTCATATTCTGATGCTATGTGAAATTAACTTGAAATTATGCAGCTTATGCTAAACAAGCAATCTGGCTTCAAACTGGGTCTTAGGATTTAAAGATATAACCTATAGGCTCAAATTTGGACGGGATCTTTTAGGTATTACACCTCACAATTTATTGTATTTAGGGATTAGTCTTCCTAATCCTGATTTATTTGATAAGCTCTTTTATAACTATGTTTTTCCAAGATCTTGAAGTGTCTTCCTTTTTTTCCAGGGATCACTGACTAACCTAAGGTCATGAGGGGTTATGAGTCAATATCAGGATTGATGGACTTAATTCCAAAGTATGGTAGATAGCTTGTAAAAACCTCTTTAAACTATTCCTTCATAGGATAGATGCCACGATAAACGAAGTAGGGAAAGTGAGATAAGAGTGGGTGACAAAGAAGTCACGACTTCCATGCATTAGTCTAATAATTCAATTTGATTTCGTCATTTGATATTAATTACAGTTTGTAGTTCAAATTAGGTAATCCAGATAAATGTCCACTTTGGTCATTTAGTATTTTAACATACTTAAGTGAAAAAAAAAAGATTTTACTAACGTCAAATGCTCGCTTAAGATAACATAGAAGTATAATTAATATCAAGTGACGAAAAGCCTGGTCATTTAGTTTGGCGATGTATTATCCCAGATGTATACTGCAAGAGAGAGTCCACCGACATCACATCATTGTCAGTACGATTCCTAGATGCAGTTTTTTTTTATCATTAAAATATGCTGCCATTTCATTCATCTCTCAAAAAAGGTACAAAGCTCAACACAGGGAAAACACAGGAAAATGGGAAAAGGGCAAACAACACACGGAGGATGAGTACAAAGCCATGTGGGTATGGGATGGCTGACAGTGTCACAATAGAGCACCCACCTAGGAGGGAGACAACAGAGCACACATGAAAATGTCTGCCTTTGAAGCGACCAACGGGTGCTAGATGACTAACACCAAAGGGTTTGCTTAGGGAAGAAGAAACTCTTCGACGTAGATGCCGGCGAAGTGTATGCCGGAAAAGCTACAACATCGAAGCAGCGAAAAGTGAGCGGACTCAGAGACCCATGTCGCCGAAGACATACGGAATAATCGCAGAACAGCAAGCACCGCCATCCATGTCCAGGATCTTAGATCGGGATTTGCACTGAGCCAAAGAAATCTCCACACAAGGATCACCGATGAAGCCACATAACCCAGTGGTGAACAAAAGTGGCGATCTTGAAGGGAGAACAAACATAAACATAGGTAGCTATAAGAGGAAGAAATACTACTCTGAATAACCGAGATCGGCTAATCCTAGAACCACTAGGCAAAAGGATCCCCAGAGGAGGCAAAAGTTAACCCAAGAATGGGACGGGATAGGGCCGGAAGAGAGAGGAAAAGAGGAAGACCGTGGAGGTAGAAGGAGGGACAAGTTGCGGAGTCGAAGGGGAAGGGGGATAGGCAGATGCGGGGGAGAAGGGGGACAGGAAAGTGGACAGCGGAGGGATGCGGCAAGGCGAACAAACATAGAGGGGAAAGAAAGAGGGAGAGAGGGGGGAGAAGGAAAAGAACATATCGACAGGGGGAGGGAGTCGCCAAGGGAGCCTCCTCCTACGTGGAGGTGTCATCGCTAAAAGGCGACATGGCCGTCGATGAACGGTGAAGGACCTATCGGGATTCCTAACGACGTTTCCGCAGGGCAGGGCATCCTGTTCGCCAAGCTTCCCCATAGACCTAATATGTCACTATGCCTAGGCGCAGTTGATGCTGGGGTAGCTTCCTCTTGGGGGGGCACTATGGTACAACCATCATGTTTGATCAAGTTGATTGGATAGTACACAATATTTAAAGTATGTTGCATTGTATTTTGTGGAACAGTGCAATGATCATGCATTGTCCAAACATGTTGATCCGTCAACAACTATACTATAATACTTAAGAGGGCATTGCCTTAAGTATTTCTCCTGAACGCCCAAATAAAGTAATTTCATGCTTATAAATTTATGAATTGGATGGGCCTCATGGCCACACTTGGAGACAGTTTTGGAGTAATGTTATAGTGGAAATTTGATGATGCTATCTAATTTTGTCTTTTGATGTTTATAATAATGCATGTTTTGACAAAGAAAATTCAAGTTTTTGATGTTAGGGAAATTGAGATCTTGACACTAGGAAATAATGTATCTTGTCCAAGATAGATTTCTAAGTATGGGGTTGTTTATTGTGTTGTGAAGTAGTATAAATTATCATGAAATGTTATTTTGTAATATTATTCGATATTTATAATGTTGTAAATTGTTGTATAATATAATTTTATAATATAACGTTATTCTAATACGGCTCTCAGGTGCTGACTTAACGTATGCCACATTCATAGTTATAAACAAAGAACATAACTTTAGGGTTTTGATAGCACTTGTCAAGGTGGACTTTGTCAGGGGTTAGGTGAAAGCAATGACTAGGCTCCCCTCTCTACCTAAGCCTCTGGAAATGTCATCCTTCTCCGAGAGAAGGTGGATTTGCTCAACGTCCGGCAACTAGGTTTCTTCGCTGTCAGTACCTCTTGGGAAGGGGGAGGCCTAGTCGGATCTCCCCTCTCCCCCCCCCCCCCTCCTATGTGGTCTTTTCTCTTTATCTTCCTCTTCCTCCTCCTCCCTCTACCATCTCTCCTTCCATTTGAAGTTGTAGTGCTTCTCTTCCGCATCTCCCTCCTCTCAAGTTTCATCCTCCTCACCTTTGTGCTTCTGTGTGCTAACCGTCGTCCGCCTTCCTCCACCAGGCACCGCCTTCTTTTTTCCCATCCTTTCTTTCATCTTCCCCACACTCTTTGCCTGATGGTTCTGGTCTAAACCTTTTCCCTTCCAAGCTTCCCCCTTCTCTACTTCGGTCTCCCTTTTCTCCTTTACTTGTTTTGTTTCTATGCCCTTCTAGTGGGTTTTTGTGTGGGGATCTGTGGTTCGACCTCTTCGGCCATTGGCTCAGTATCGGTCTTCTTCTCGTGAGTATCCATTGTCATGTTCGGTCGAGTGTTTCTAGACAACTATGGTCCCCCTGGTAAGGCTTCATTGATCTTTGCGGATTTGAGAGATGGATGTTGATGCTCGAGTCCTTATGCGTATCCTGTGCATCCTCGTAGGTGCACATCTCCGAGCTCTCATAATTTCAACTACGAAGATAGATGTAGTTCTAACGACCTAATCAACTAACTGGCCCAACAGCTATGCTAGTTGGTAGACTTTCTAAGAAGGTCACTCATCTTAAGACTTTCCCAACTGAGCACTCTTAACTTCGAAGTTATTTCCAACTTGAGCTCCGAAAGATGGCTAGTCGGTATTGTTGGTATTCTACTGATCTAATCTATTTAACATATTCTTATATGGGATGTTACAACCTACCCCCTTAAAAGTTTAACGTCCTCGTCAGGACCATATTACACTTAGTCCAGAATCTAGTCACCTCCAAGTGATGTGAGTTTCTGGAGGTTATTAAGCCTAACACTGCCACCGTCTACAAGATTACACTTCTTTATTAGATTAAGGGTAACTAGGTCTTGAGATGCACAGTAAGTCCTAGTGTGACCCTCACACTACGAGAAGAATTGCTCAGATACTATTTTTAACGACTCAATCAGCTAACTGACTCAATAACTCAGTTAGTTGGTAGACTTTCCATGAAGGTCATCTATCATGGGACTTCTCCCAACTGAATACGCTTAACTTCAAAGTTCTTTCCAACTTGAACTCCGAAAAATTGCTAGACAATGTTGTTGATAGTCTACTGATTTCGTCTATTTAACATATTCTTATGTGGGGTGTTATACAGTGTTTCTTGCATACCCCCGCCTACATCTCCGAGGAGATCTTCCTCCTTTTTTTTAGAGTGTTGCCTTGATGACAACCTGGCTGTAGGCGCTCAGATCGTCGTCCCCCCTACTTTCCTCCTTCTCTTTTTTTCATGGGAGCTTTAGAGGCTTACTGGACTACAACACGGTGATAAAAAAGAATTAATTGTGATCGCCAGGAGTATTACCTTAGGACCCGTACTTCGCAGGATGAGATGATCGCGTTAGAAATGAGTGGGAGGTGTCGATTCTTCTCTCCTCCACCTCCAACCGGTCAAAGTGACTGGCTCCGAATTTCAATCTTCAGGTGGTGACTGCAAGAGAAAACACAAACATGAACCCGATTAGCTCCGAGAAGTGTAGCTTCTATTCATGTGATGTGCTAAGGTTGAAAGCAAATGGAGGGGAACGCATATGTTGGGTAGTTGGGAGGGAAAGTAACCAAGTGTTATGGCCACTTACCTCCCATTTTTTGGGTGAAAACTTCTTGTAAATTGGGTGCTAAGAAAGTTTATGTGCATGTGCATGAAGATCAAAGTTTGAACTTTAGAAATAAATTGAACTAAGCTAACTCATGAATATGTTTTGGAAATGTAAATAAACAAAAATGAAGGAGTTGGAAAGCAAGCTCGGCTCCTCTTTGGCGGCTAAGGACACTCTTAAGTAGTGCTCCTTGATACTCCGTACGTCCTCAAGTCCTCCAAGTGAACTCTGTTAGTTTAGGTGGCCTACAAGCCAATCTAACAATGTAAATCTCGTTCATTATTAATAAAATGGCATAATATTCATTATGTGTAAATCGTGTTAATTATCGTTTCATAATGAAGTCCGTGAATATGTGTTATGGTGATCAGATTATGATGAGATCATACTAATGAGACTGATCACTTAAACATACATATTCTTAATCGTTCATAGTCGGAGGATATCCGAGAAGGACATCGTGTAAGGACTGAGGCTTTCGGATCCGGTTTTCGGGGTCGGACCCTGTAGTTCAGGCTCCAGTGGGGCAGAGACTCTGTGATGTTTCGCGTCGAGCCCGCGAGACGCGGTTTAAACAGCGTCTAGCAATGCAGACGCGTTTTAGCCTGTGCCACGTGGGTGCTACGTGGGCTGGCTCTGGGCCGCGAGAGTACGGCCCTGACTTGCCGTCTGAACGGCGTCCGTGAGGCACGACGCCTTTCAGACTGCGACTCTGGGTTGTCAGAGTATGGCGCCAGTCTTGTCGACTGAACGGCGTCTTACATGGAAGACGCGTTTCAGACCTCTGACAGAGCGTTGCAGAGTGTTGTCAGAGCAGCCGTCACATCAACTGATAGGCGTCCGTACATCTCGACGCTTTTTAGCCAGTCTCTGGTTAACCCCGCGAGCCCTCCTTCTTTCCCTCATTTCTCTTCCTTCTCTCTTTCTCTCCTTCCTTCCGGCGACTCCGGCGACGACCCTTCCTCCTCCCTCTTTTCCTCCCACCACTTCGTCCTTCCCTCCACTCCAACACCTCCCTACCTCTCACCTCTACCACCACCACTTCCTTCGCGGCGTTCCATTCTCCGGACGGCGGCCGACGTCCCGGCGGAGTGGCGGCGTCCTCGAGGGTACCGGCGGCGGTCTGCGGTGAGGCGGGTCGGCGGCACGGAGCTTGGAGGAGTCAAGAACCGGTAGGGTGACGGTTCCCCCAGTGTTGTGTTTTAGACCATGTTTTTCTCCGTTTAAAACATGTTATGGATCTGTGGTTTGGGGTAGAATGAGCATGTTAGGGGCTTTTCCTTGATGGTATTTACGGTGCTTTTGGTTTGCCCTCTTTCTCCTCTGTTTTTGGGGGGTTGGAAAGGGAGCCTTCGGGCAGGAGACAGAGCCTGGTTTCTGTCGCTAAAAAACGTCGTGCATGGACGACGCCTTTCAGAAGGGCGTCGGGCCATCATGACGCCTTTTAGACATAAATCGTCCCACTGAGGCTCTATCGGTTCAGGGATTCTGGCACTGAAAGACGTCATAGGTGGGCGACGCGATTTGGAATAGCGTCGAGCCACCATGACGCCTTTTAAAGCAGAAATCCCTCGATTAAAGTTTTCTGGTAATTCCGGATTTCTGTGCTAAACGGCGTCTGATGATGTTGACGCCTTTTAAAAAGGCAACCGCTGGTGTCGACGCCTTTTAGGCCAGATTCTGAGGACAGTATTTCATGAACCAGTTTAGGGTGCTTGAATGGCGTCGGCCTTGGACGACGCGATTCAAGACAGAACCACACTAATCCATGCCAGTAAAATGTGTTTACACTGCTAGATAGTTGGATGCATGCTTTAGTAGACCCGATAATGATGAACTCTTCGTGACCGGATGGCACTGCGTTGTATGTCGTGCGACCGTGGACTTCTTCCGTGACCGGATCGCACCGTGCCGTATTTCATGTTTCGGTGGACTTAGAGTGACAGTTGTAGCGTTCTACACCCTGTGTCGGTGCGGAGGGACACAGCGTTGACGGGAGCAGTGGCGGGGTGACGCCTAGTGGAGAGGGTCACCTGGTGAACCCCGGGGTTAGCTAGCTTGTACCGGTGTCGGAGAGGTACCTTTGGAGTGTCACTTGTGCTGAGGGAAGGAGTAACCACCTGAGCCAGTTGGGCCGGAGTAGCCAGCGTGCTATCCGAGGGGTTACTGTTTGGTCTCAGCGGGTCGGTGTTTGCTGAGGGAAGGAGTGACCGCCAAGGTGGCCAGCGTGCTATCCAAGGGGTCACTGTTTGGTCTCAGCGGGTCGATGCCTTTCCCACTTTCGTTGTGTAGTTGACGTGTTTTAAGGATACGCCGAATTACGGGTTCCTTGATAAAATGGAATTATGCATGATAGTTATACTTTGAATGCATGTGATTCGTATTGAGATGTAGGCATGGCAATCACTGTCTTTCATGATTATTTTATCTCTGCTGTGCTTTTCACTTGTGGGTGTGTGTGTGGGCAGTGGGGATCGAAGGATCCCTACTGAGTCTTTTCGTTGAGACTCACCCCTGCGGCTTTCAGGTGAGGACTCCAGGCAGACCTAGCGAGGGTTGTGCAGCTGTGTGCTGAGCGTCGTCGACTGTTGTTCCGGGGTATGCCCCGACGTAGTTGTTATCTTTATTTTTGGCCTGTATGTATAACAATTTCTTTTCTGTTGGAGTATGTAATTATTTGATGTTTCGAGTCGCATTGTAATAACTTTTAATTTCTGTATTTTCCCTTCAATTCAATGCGATGTGAATGTTTAGCTTAGTTGATTATTTATTTCCCAGACTTATTCGGATCCTGGTTTGGTTCCAAGTTAATGATTCGGTACCCATTTAGTAATCGGATCCCCAATTATAGGGTGGCGGGTCGTTACACATCGGATATCCGGTTAGACTAGTACAGATTACTCATGCTCATATGATGAGGGTGACTGATCTCATAAGTCACTTGTGTAGAGACACTAAGGCGAATCTGTAGGTGCTCATTGGAGAATGAGTTCACTGAACTGATCCGACTGAATCGCTGGATGGTATTGTACCTCACTGTCAACCAGCTTGATTCTATTGTCGCAGTTGCGTGGATGGTCCTCGGACTTGAGACACCAAGGACACCTTGGCGGTGGACTTATGTGCTTTGACCTTGGTTTACGAATCTCTAGCCACGGGATTCTAATACGCCAAGGATTGGGTGCAGCGGAATACCGTCGAAGGGAATTGTGTGTCAATAAGGAATCATTCGCTCTTGGTACTTAGAGAGAGAATGCTCTAGGAAGGATGCGCAAAAGTCCCTGGCCAGGGCGGACGATAATATCGGAAAAGGAGTTTTCCGATATTCATCAGCGGCATCCAATCTAAGTGAGTAGATCGGTTAGGGTTTGACAGCTCGCCATACCCTGAGTTGACTCGAGAGCATTGTACGAATGAAGGATTATATCCACGCGGTAACTGTCGGCGGAAAGGTTCCAAGAGTGGGTTACTTAACCCCAAATACCTTCCGGGTTCACGCGGTGTTGCTTGGCACCCAACGTGATCGGAGGCCCGGTCGAATTCGATGTGCGACATCAATTCGATTGATTAATTGATTAATAAAGGGTTATTAATTAATTAATAAAGCCAGTGAGGAGTCACTGGGCTTATTGGGCCATTAACTGGACTGGTACTTGGGCCTAGAGGGTCACACGCAAATGATTCTCAAGGTGATGGATAAATAAGTGGGTTTTATACAAACCGGGGGTTTTTGTGAAAAACCGCGCGGTTAGTATAAAACATAGCGAACGGGCTGAGCAGGCCAAGTTGCTGCTAACCCTAGCCGCCCCTCCTCAGTTTCTGTCTTCCTCTGGCGTCCAGGCAGATCCAGATCTACTCCGCCGCTTCTCCGAATCCCGTTCGACGGGAAATCGTCCGCGCACTGCGGCGATCGTTGCGGCGACCGGCGGAGGCTTCGTGGGCTGCGAAGAACGAGGAACTCGAGGATATCCGTCGCGGGGAGGATCGCGTGGACTTCGCTAGAGGCCGGGCGCTTGCGCGGCCTGCGGTGTCGCACCGACGGAACCGAACGGCTGCGGATTCGAATCCGCACACGGTGAGAAAAGATAATCCGATTATCTTGTTTTTAGATTTCGAAACGAGAACGGATCGCTGTAAATAATTTTGTTTTCCGCTGCGTGAGCGATCCGGAGAAACCGAGAAAACCCAACAAACTCCAGCTCTTTCACGTCCAACCTTTGTCTATGGTGCCACCCATGTGAATTTTTTAGTGGAAGGAAAAAATAAAAAAATTTGAAGGTTTAAATCCTTGTTTTTGGGTTTCGATCAATGGGAGAAGGTCAATGTGTAGTGTTAGTGGTCAGACTGACCACATGGAGTGAGGGATTGTCGGATTTGTGGAGAGTAGTGGACGGAGATCATAGGTGTTGTGACTTGATTGGGTCTGATTTAGTAGACGACAGCCTCTACTGCCATATGCTATTGCAGACGGCAGCTAAGTATGCCGTTTAGAAATTGGAGCGGCAGTCAAGTCTATCGTCTCGAGTACTAGACAACAAGTGAATCTGCCATCCAGAAACTAAGGGCGGCAGAGTAGGCTGTTGTCCAGGGATCAGAGGCGGCAATGAAAGTTGTCGTCCAGAAGGAGCTTAATTCCAAATAGTATTTTTGATTATGTATGAGTTGAACATGATTTTAAAGAGGACAACTTGTGAGTTTGAAGTATGAATCATAGGAAGATATTTGTACGATGCCACAGGAGTGTCTAAAATTAGATGTCTACATTGGCATTCAGTTTTGTCCGACAATCGATGCTATTTGTCTGTGGTTTCTCTCTACCCGTGTATTGTGGTGTTTATCCTCGTAGAAGATCTGTTATGTTTAAGCACCATTCTAATGCTTCCTGCTCTGGCGATGTATGGTACGTATGCATATTTTGTTCCCCCCTTTCGTTGTACCTGTTTAGTAGCACTTGTGATTCCCATGTCCTCCTATGTAATCTTTTATGTTGTTTAAATGAAAGACAGCCTTGTTATTGACAAAAAATAAAAAAGAGATAGCCCAATGACTCAACCTTGCAGAAGCATGAAAAACTATCCTATACTAACTACATAACTGCACACACAAGAAGACAAGAAATATTCAATATAAGTCAATCAAATTTTGGCCTACACGTATAGCGTCAAATGAAGGAATCAGATTCCTATGATAGAAAACTCTTATGATTCGCATTTGGGGACATTTTTTCCCCACATATTTTCTCATCCAACTCTCTTCTCTTCATTGTGTTTTGGCTTACCTGGGTGAGAGAGACTATTTATAAAGAAAATATCAAGTACCACTTTCAAGTACAAGAATCTGAGTCCACTGCAATCCAAACAACTACACCCAATAGTATGTGTTTATATGATAAGAGTAAAACTTGCTGCACGGGTAACTTATCATGGAATGAGATTGTCTGGATCTGTGTCTGGACCGCCTAACGAACAGAGACACATGAGATCGAGCTGTGCGAGGGTATATGAGTCATTTATCTTTAAAAATGACGTGCACAATGCACGTATGGCTTGATACATGTATCTAGGGGGCGTTGGACGGTCTAGACACATAGGTCCAGACGATCTCGTATCATGCAGGCTGCTAGGGTTTTTAATAAAAAAAAAAAAATTATTTTTTTTTAGAAACCCTTATTATGCCATATATGTCCGTACAATCTGATCTTTGAATGATCTATTGTTTTATTGTTCGTCGGGGTTCGATTTTTAAGTTTTCATCTTTTTTGAAATTGTCTGATCAAGAATTAAATTGTACGAGCATGTAGAGAGATTGAGGCTATCCAAAAAAAAATTAAAAATACTTTTAATTAAAAACACCCACAGCTGGTGCAAGACTGGGTGCTGGTACAACAAATTTTACTCATATAATAAATATGCACGGACACGTGCCTATGTACTATACTAAGATATAATAAATGAACAACTTGTAAATTTTTGAAAGAGATTGTCCAACATCTAATCGTAAGGAATAAATGAGATAAGAGAAAGGTCACAACCCTAGCACGTTTCCCTCATTTTACCTTCATCCCTCATTTATCAAAGATAATGGAAATAAAAATCTAAAAATAAACAAACATGAGTAATACTTGTTGCAATGCTCTTGCATTGTAATCCACGGAGATTGCAATGTAGGAGGCAGCAGCCATTTGATCTAGGACGTCGATTTTTTATTTATTTTATTTTTTTGATCGATTTTTTTAATTTTTTTGAAATATCTGATAAAAAATTAGATGGAATAGTTGAGTTGCTTGGGTCGGCCCTAACTTGATTGTATAATTTTTTTGAAAAAAAAAAAGTAGAGACCTCAATTTACATATAAAAATTAAAATTAAAATAAACTATACAGTCAAATCGACCCGACTGTACCGTTCAATTTTTTATCGGATGCTCTACAATGGAGGGCATTGCAACAAGTATTACTCAACAAAGATAATGGATACAAAATCCAAGATAACCATTAATGCTAAAATGACAAAAAAGTGAAAACTTTCATTTACGTTTTCATCTATTCCAGAGCAGAAACGGAAAAACCACTTTTCTATTTTCATTTTCATTTATGTTGAATCTTATAAAAAGTGGAAGTAATGACCATCTTTTATTTTTGTATTCAGCTCATTTACAGCTCATTATGGGCTCATATGGCATCTTTTTATCTATTCAATTTTTAGTCCGAAACTACTAAAGATCAAAGTCCAAAGATTTTCTTAGGTAATCATTTTATAT
This sequence comes from Zantedeschia hybrid cultivar, assembly GCA_030544215.1. Lineage (NCBI taxonomy): Eukaryota > Viridiplantae > Streptophyta > Magnoliopsida > Alismatales > Araceae > Zantedeschia > Zantedeschia hybrid cultivar. Next base: position 44,929,041 of record JARZZO010000013.1, on the reverse strand, counting down.
TGTAGTTATCCAAATAAAGCCTCAAATAATAAATTTAAAATAAAAAATTTATAACATTCTTTTACAGCAAAACAGATAACTCCTAAAAGGCCTAATATTCAAGACATTTTTTCCTCTTTCCCCTGTCCTCGTCATCCCCATTTGACTTTGCATTCTTCATTCGATAGTCGGTGTTATCTATTAGTATATGATGTAATTCTTAACCCACCATTGTTTTAATTACTGTAGAAGGACTGAATTATAAACTTAGTCCCAATGCCCTGCTGCCATTTCCTATGTTTGACCTACACTTTTTTCATCATGAGGCATGTAATAAGCAAGATTAGAAGAAAGGGAGATTATGATAATTATATATGAAATGATGTGGTGCTACACAATTTACACATTTTTTTCACGCCTTTTCATATTGAGAAATACTTGCCACATGCCTCATGAATATTGTACTAAGTTCCTCTGATCAATAATTGGATGACGTGCACCATTCAAATCATTTTAACAAAAAGATAAGAAAATCCGATTACACTACAACCGCCCTGTCGCCCTGAGCTAGTATTTCTCTTTCATATTTGAATATATTCTTCGGTCCAGGAGTTTTGAATTACATGGAACTTAATTTTTCTTCAATTCTTATTTCTTACACTTTTGACAAAGTTGCTAACCCCAAAAATTAGTATTTTTAATAATTAAATCATTATAATAAATGATTCGTTAATCAAAATAGAAGAATATCTCAATCACTTATGTTATTTATTAATCTTAATTTAATGACGCTTACTGGAAATGATGTCGCCCTCAAATATCCTCTTTTCAGCTGGGAGCCAATGAATTGACCTAACCAGATTACCTAAACCTGCTCAGATAAATATTAACTTCCTCAAGTGAAATGACCAATTTGCACGTGAGAGAGAGGACTTTGCAACTAAGGATGAAAACGGAAAAAGATAATTCAAAATATCCATCTTTTTATGTAGCTTAGGACACATGAGGATAAGAATTTAAAGATAAAGAACTTGTTATTTAAGACAAGAAAAAGGCAACAATTATTTTGTAATCTGGTTATGGTTCTTTTATATTTTATATTAAAATATTATGATATAACATGTTTATGAAAAGACATTTTATATTTCACACTATAATATTACAATATAACATATTTATGAGAATATAAAATTTTTAAAAAAAATTTATCAAATGTGGAATTTAAGGTAGACACTTTAGTATATACTCATGTATGGCATAGTAATTACCTTTTAGATTTTCTTTTTTATTTAATTAGTAAATTTGTTAATTTACTTTCTTCATAGATTTAATTTCATTATATTATATGTTTATTGGCACGATAAATTTGAAGTTAGAAATAATCGTATCTATGCTTATTTATGATAATCACGTTTATATGTCCGTTTTAGTTAACTTTTAAGAATAAGGATAAAGATGTAAATATATAAAGATAAGAATAAAATTAAAAATATATTTTTACTTTTTGAATAAAAATATAACTATTATCCTCACCGGTAACTTTTTTTCATCCCGACCTGCAAAGGCTGCAACATAAAAAAGTGCCTTCTCTTAGCAACAGAACCTGTTGTAACCTGTTGTGTTCTGCTCGCTTCCGCGCCAAAACGCCCGCTCCCTGCCGGCCATATAAATACCCCGCCGGCTCTCCCTCCCTCATCTCTCTCTCTCTCTCTCTTCGCGCCGGCCATGGCGGCCAAGGAGGTCGCTGGCGGGGGGAGCGCCAGCGTGTGCACGGTCCTCGGCGGGCAGAGCAGCTTCGTGGGGACGTCGCTGGTGCGGATGCTGCTGAGATCGCCGGCGGGGTGGACCGTCCGGATCGGCGACTCGCACCCTACTCTCCATCTTGCCGCGGAGGAGGAGCAGAAGGACTCGATCCTCGCCGATTCGATCCAGTCCGGCCGGGTCTCCTACTTCCAGGTCGATGTCAGAGACCGATCTCAGATCTCCAGCGGTAATGCGGCCCCGTCTCTCCTACGATTCCCTTCTCTTTAGCAATTGTTTCTTCCGGGATTGGAGATTTGGAGATCATTTGGAGGAGATCTTTTGATCCTGTTCGGGGAATTGGATTGTCGGCTGTGATCGGTAAACTAATTTGTATGGAATTTATGGCTGAGTTCGTCGTGTGACAGTGACGTGTCGAGGTACGGTTTAGATGACCCCAGATAGCTTGTCTCGCTTATTGACGAGGGATTTGGCCCGGGGGGGGGGGGAGTGGGGGGTTGTTGACGTCAGCTTCAGGATCCTGCCAATGAGAGGATGGGGTTATTATTAGGGTCATTTAGAAATTAGAATGGTGGCCAAAATGATATCCCTGATGTGTCACGTTCCTTGGGTGATGGCCCTGATGGGTGTAATCCTGTGATGAATTTGCAAACTGGGCAGATGCGGAGTCAGCAAATAATGATCAGTCCATAAACCGCTCTTGGTTCATGGGGACAGGTTTTCTGTGACGAGATTAGCTGCCTTATTTTCGGGATGGAAAGTTGCGGTGGCATCTTGGGTTGGGGATGGCAGGTGAGTATAAGCACAAAATTATAGCATCTGTTTCAGAGAAAGATGCAGTGGTGTTTGGTTTGTGTATCAGGGTTGTGAGTTCTGTTCATGGATTAACGTGCTTATATGTAGTTACAATCCCTCTCCTGTTAGACAAAAACAAAACAAAACAAATGATCATTGTTGATGATTTAAGCTGATCCAATATGCCTGTTTGTTTGACTTTGACTATTCCATGATGGATGTGAAGTAAGGTTGGCATTCTAAGCTGTTGATCATCATCAATACAATGATTTTATGCGACCAGAAGTTGAGAATGACAAGAATTTCATGCAGCATATTCTATTTGCATACAGAATAATGTTCAGTTCTACAATAAAGTGAGCTTCCCGCTCGCTTGCCAAGTAGTCATGGAGATGTCTTCACATAACAGAGGGGTGGTTGCCATTAGGTTCTCAGCTGACCAGGAATCATTTTGTTAAAACCCTCGAAATGTGGTCATCTATGTCCTAAGTGGGCCACAGGTTGATGGGGGCAGGACTATGTGATGGTGATAGTGCATAATGTTATTAATTTGCATGTCATGCCTGCTTTGGCAGCACACAACAATACATTGAGGTTCTGTTTGTTCACTTTTCTCTTCACTGGCATTTTTTGTCCATGACATGCACCCATGTTTGCATAGCCACATTGGCAGATTTTCTTTGGCTGAAAAAAATCAGGTGCCTTTTGTTGATGTTAAAATCTACACTAGTCTTTTTATTTAAGGTAAAGGTACTAGCCATCATTTTACAAATATTCTCCTTTTCATGCTTTATTCTTAGTTATTTATTCGCTAGCATATTTTTTATGGTTAATGATTGTGCCAAGGTAATTCATACATTCTTATGTTTGGAATGCTTTTTTTTCTTCCGCTTGTTATCATGGTCCTCATATTATCTATATTACTTGGACTCACCTGTAAATTACTTGGAATGAAAATGTTAACTCTACACATGAACTTAATGCATGATACCTGTCATATGCAGCAATAACAGGCTCATCTGTTGTCTTCTACATGGGTGCATTGGATTCACCCTCCCAGTGTTTCTACGACCAGTATATGTTCATCGTTCAAGGTAAATAATATTTTTTTATGGATATATATAAAGTGTTTTCTGGGACAAGCTATATACCATTGAAGATGATGTGTTCAGGTGCAAAAAATGTCATAAATGCTTGTCGAGACTGCAAAGTTGAGAGGCTTATATACAATAGTTCTGCGGATGTGGTCTTTGATGGTGTGCATGACATATGCTGTGGCAATGAATCTTTGCCATATCCTTCGAAAGTATGTGTCTTCCTTGTGTTTTTTTTTAAAATTCTTCAAATAGCACATGTCAATTTGTTTAAACCTTCTTTTCAAATGGTAAAAAGAGAAGTTGTTATTCTTTTGACATGTGACTATGATACAGTTTGGAGACATGTTAAATGAGTTAAAAGCTCAAGCAGAAGCATTGGTGTTGTCTGCTAATGCTGCTGATGGCCTATCAACCTGTGCCCTGCGACCCAGCAACCCCTTTGGCCCCGGAGATTCACATTTTGTGCCATTTCTTGTGAATGAAGCTAAATGTCATTGGAGTCAGGTTTGGAAACCACAGTACATGACCTCAGATAGTAATATTCTTACTAGTTTTTGCATCAACCCAACCTAGGTTGTATTCATTGGAAGTAACAGCTATCAGTGATAAACATGTGTATAATTTAAAATTTAGTTTATGTGTTGTCATCTTTTAGTTTGTAAATGTAGAACATATGCGCCATTTGAAAGATAAATGAATCTTGGAGATCAAAGAAGCTTTGCCATGGATGCTGAATCTGCTGGTTAATGACATCAGAAATAGCTTCAGAAGCTCATATTCTGGACTGAAGTTAAATCAGCCGAAGAGGAGAATCAAAAGTTAGGGAAAAGATATTTCGATCATGTTTGAGAAAGAATGTCTATCAATAGTGGGGCTTAATAAACGACCAAAAAAAGTTACAGGGCTTAAGAAGCTGGGCCACGTGAGGTGTGGTATTTATATCTCAGTCGCAGCTAGTGTTCCATGTTTTCTTGTTTTAAGCTATGGATAAATCATTGAAATAATAAATCTATTGATTTCTTTTGAGAATTGCAACATGTTGGGAATCACATTCTTCAAAAAATACTAGTAAAACACTGCCTATTCCCAGGAATTTCAATTATCACTAACTGACAATGTCATTTACCTCTGATGAAAGACAATATTCATCTGAGATCATCTTGTGACTTAATTGCTGATTGTCTTCTGTAGCCTACCAAATGAAAGCATTAAGATCCACATTTTACACAGCACGATGCTAATTTACGGGATTAGCTTCCAGTCACTGTCCACAGAAATGTGGTAACCATTGTATAATCATTCACAAAACATTGTACTGTATGACCTCCAAATTGAATTGGTTGCTACCTGGGCTTAGCTTTGTAATGATAAGCCATAAGTTTTGCTCTCAAGTCTAGTCATACATTATTGCGATATGTGTAGTACACTGCCACCGACTCGAACAATTTATTTTCTCAGCTTTCCCACATGTGACATTTCTTGAATTGCCCACTATGATATTGACTTGTGAGTTTATTCTAGTGTTTCCAGTGTTGCATTATCGATGATATGTGTCTGAATAAACAAGATCTTTTTTTTTTTTTTTAGTTCATCATAGGAAGTGAGAAAAATATGTGCGACTATACCTATGTGGAGAACATAGCTCATGCCCATATTTGTGCAGAGAATGCTTTACGTTCTGGGATAGCTCCGGTTGCTGGAGAGGTATCATAGTGTTTTGGTATTCCCTTAAAACAACTACCATTTCATTTAGTTGATTGGCACATCCTTAATGATTACTGCCACTTAAATGTCAATCTTTTCAGCCTTTTTTCATCACAAACCTTGGACCAGTGAAGACTGGAGAGTTTGCATCAGTTATACTTGGTGGTTTGGGATACCAAAGGTGTGTCTCTTCTGTCCTTTGATTGTACTACTTCTGGTTTATTTTTTTAAAATCGGGGATATAATCCATAATTTCTTTCAAATAAAAACAAAGGTATGTCTCAATGGAACATGCCTGTTCAAGTTGTTATGCTGGGCATGCATTCCAGCTGTGATGTAGAACATAAGCATTGACATTTTGACATTACTCATGGTTTTCTCATTGGAGATTCCCACATTCAGTGTGTAATGGCCCAATTTAAGTTCTCCTTTCTATGTAAATGCCAAAGCATTGTGTGGCTTTACTTGATACTACAAAATTTTTGGGGTCCTTCCTCAAGAATAAAACTTGTCTTTGTATAAGGGCTTCTTTTGAGAGCTGAATTGTACATTTGCACACCTTTTGCTCTTTAATACATATTTGTGGCACCGTCCACTTCAAAAAAAAGAAAGAAAGAATAAAACTCATCTTGGATCTTCTATTTCTAGAATATGTTCACCATTTGCATCCATGATTATAGTCTTCCCTACACTGCCTAGGAACTTTTACATCCTCATGTTTTGTTTCTCTAATTCAATGAGAGAACTTATGACCTCCATATTGTTGAATTCAGGTTGATTGTGTTGCAAAATGCATAGAGCCAGCTACCTTTGAGAAAAGTTTTCAGAATGTATGTGGTCCATAGCAGTTCATCACCCCATTTGCACTTTGCATAAAGACTTTTTCAGAATATTATTTTAACTGAATAATAAATATTGCTAAATACTAATTTCCGAACAAGGTTAACAGGTATCATTCTTGACTATAATCATGCTTTATCCCTAAAAGGGTGCGATTGAGACCTTGGAGGAGTACAGACCTATTGGCCATTAAGATGATTGAAACAAAGGTGGAAAGGTGATTGACAGGGTAGTCAGCTAGAATCAAAGCCCATTCACTACAGGAAAATAGGTTCAGGAGAGCTTCCTTGTGGTTCATGAATGCATTCGGGCTAAGAAATGCTGGCATAAAAGTGGATATGTAATTAAGTTGGACTTTGGGATGGCATATGATTGCATCAAAAGGGAGTGCCTTTTTCACTACTACTAAATTGTGGGTTTTAAGGATAGATGGGTGGATGGATAAGGGTGTGCAGCACCTCAGCTGGATTTTCTTGTTAATGGGCGCCCTACATTGTGCATTTCTTTGCAGCAGGGTGTGTGTGTGTGGGGGGGGGAATCTTATGTCACCTTTATTGTTTGTCTTCTTGTCCAAGTCACTCATGAGTAGGATGCCATATAGAGTAGGAGAGTCAGCTGGAATCAAAGCACATTCACTATAGGAAAATAGATTCAAGAGAACTTCCTAATGGCTCATGAATGCATTTAGGTTATGGAATGCTGGCATGACAGTGGATATGTAAGTAAGTTGGACTTTGAGAAGGCATATGATTTTTTTTTTTTTGGGGGAGACGGGATGGTACTTGCAGGAAACCCTGGCAGGGGCTGGGGGCAGCTCCCAAGAAGGCATATAATTTAGTCAAAAGGGAGTGCCTTTTCAGTACTACAAAATTGTAGATTTTAAGGACAGATGGGTAGGATGGATAAGCGTGTGCAGCTCCTCAGCTGGATTTTCTTTTCTTATTAACAGGCGCCCTACACCGTATGTTACTTTGGGCGGGGGGGGGGGTTGATTTTATGTCACCTATGTTGTTTGTCTTCTTGTCCAAGTCACTCATGCGTAGGATGTCCACTTCAAAAGCATAAAAGCATTCTTGACTTAGGGCCCATTTGTTAATAATATTGGGAGCAGATTGTGGGGGTAATCTTGGGATAGTCATTGGGAAAATCGGAATAAAAGATGTTTTAACAAATGAGATTTTGTTGTAATTATTGCAACTTTTGAGAGTTTTAATGTGCCTCAGCTAATTCGCCGCTCAGGTGGCACATGCTCCTTCCTTCTTGGGTTGTCGTTCAGATTGTGGAAGAATCTGTTGGGTCGGTCTCAAAAATCTGGGGACAATATTGTTAACAAACGCGCCCTTAGATAGCCTGTAGCTGTAACAGGCTTAACCTTTGCCAAAGTACGTAAAGACAAGAAGGAATAGGTTTAAAATTTCCAAAAATCTTCATAATTACCTCCTGTTACATGACAATGAAATTTCCAGTCTTCCACAACAAGCATAGGACTTGGGAATGGATGGTCTCCTTCATATGTGATCGGGTCAGGGCGTGGGCCTAGGCTTTGGGGGAAATAGGATGCTTTCTTTCTCCTCTTTTGGATTCTCTATGTATATAAGCAGACCACGCCAACTTGGTGTGGATGTTTCTTCCTTTTTATACATGGTGCGCCATCTTTTAGGGAGAGATTAATGTGATGGGTGGTGGATGTTGTGCAGATTCTTTTGGGATACTCTTTCCTTCTTTGTTCATATACTTCTCTCTTTTATTTAATGAATACATGGTATCATCCACTTTCAGGAAAATAATAATAATGAAGGTTCTACTCCAATGATTGCTTTCAGTTATCATAGATTTTTCTTTATCTTCTTTTTCATGAAATTTGTTGCAAAAGGGCAGTCTAGCTGTGTGCCACGAGGCTTCCGCCATTGCCTGATCTGGGGAGGTCAATTGTATGCAGCCTTGCCTCTGCTTTTCTCAAGGAGCCTATTTCCAAATTTGAACCTATGACCTCCACATCACGATGGGGCAAACCTTACAACCTAGGCTCCCCCTCATGAAATGTGTTGGAAGAGGGGTCGCAGATAGATGATAAATCTTCTACTGTTACAATCTCTTTCAGAGAGTGCTGAGTATTGAGGACAGCATTGAGAATAGAAGTTGCAAGTATTCATGAACTCTAAAATCTAATATGCTCTTATGAGAGTAAAACCAGATTGCGGCTAATTTTGTGACCCGATACATGGCTCAAAAGGATATATTTTGCAGGTCACTCTACAAAACACTACCGCTAGTGGCTTATGTGGCTGTACTATATCTGCTTTACTCAAGGAGCCATGTTCCTTCCTTTTACATCGACTTTAATGTTTATACTACAGATAATAACAACCCTTCCTAGTGATGACTTACTTTGTAAATTTGGAGACTCTATAGAGCTAAAATTTGGACCTAAATTGTTTCCCCGTCTTCATGTGGTTTCATGCAGATGATGAAGGCATCACACACAATTGAATTTTCATTGTTTAATTGTACATCATAGACTTTCTGAGGCTTGGCTTTTTCCCTGAGAAAATGCTCTGTGTTTAATTCCAGGCTCAGCTTTCACCTCCCCCACAGGCTGCTCATTGTCATTCTAATCCTTGTCCGATGGGTATACAAGAAGTTTGGTTTACATAGCAGTTCCCATTCACATTTAAGAATAGCTTTCCTCCAGTCACTCTTATGCACAAGGACTTTTGATTGTTCGAAAGCTGAAAAAATTATTGGTTACTCGCCAGTGGTTTCTTTGGAGGTCAGTTTACCTGTCGACTTCAGTACTTGGTATTTCTTATCCTTGCATTTAGCTTTATGGTGTTCTGTTAGCCTAAATCTTCTTATATCAAGATCATTTATGTTTTCATTATACCATACATACACATGCACAATTCAAATTCTGTTTCTAATCTTTGTAACTTTCATGAAGACCTTCATCCAATATATTACTGTTGCTTAATCTGCTTCGAAATCATACTTCTATGACACTGGATGGTTAGAAGCCATTATCTTAGATTTAATGGCAACATTTTTATGTCATTAACTGTTAATGAATGTATTGAAGCTCCCAAGGTTCTATGTTCTCATTGCAACTGCGGAATTTGCAGGATGGCATTACGTTGACTATTGATTCATTTTCTCATTTAGCAAAAAGTTCTCCTTATTTGAGAGAACTTGATCTTTCCAAATCTTCAAATGTGGAGAAACTGTTAGGTTGTGGAAAAGGTGCGCGGACTTTTCATCACCCCCCCCTATTCCTTTTTCTATTTGGTTCTACAGTGCAATATTTGTAAAAGTTGTGAGATAATTTATTTCATGCTTCTGTATTGTGTATTCTTGTCTGCTTGTTCTTATGTGAAAAGAGACTGTTGGCAACTGCTAAGGAAGGGAGCATAAGTACCACTTTTCCCTGTGGGGGGTGAAAGCACTATGTTTTTTAATCTTAATGATTCATTGTGCAGCTGTGCCTTAATAAACCTTTTTGTCCTTTTCAAATTCTATTGCATGCAAATAGCCATACCCTAGCTTTGCAAATGTAATTGCAATTAGCATTCATTTGTTTTAATCCATTTCACAATCATTGAATTTAATCATAAGTCATCTTATTGCAGTTGCAGACATATTATTATGGCGGGATGAAAAGAAGACATTTGCTTGTGCGCTTGTGCTGTTCCTTTTATTTCACTGGTTTCTTCTTTCTGGAAGAACTTTCCTCACATCCATGGCCAAGCTTCTGTTGCTGTTTTCATTGATTCTTTTTGCCCATGTCCGTCTGCCTTCCACAATGTATGTAGCATCTTAGCACTTCATTTCATTTGATTATTGAGAAATAGCATCTATCTGTGCCTTTATATGTAAAATGATGTAAATTTGTTTTTGTATATTCTTGGAGCAGTGTTGAGTGCATGAGATTGTATATTCTTGGAGCAGTGTTGAATGCATGAGATTGTATAGTCTTAGAGCAGTGTTGAATGCATGAGAACACCAAAATAATGTCTTGCTATGTGATTCAACATTATTCTGAGAAATTCTAACTTACTTGTATCTAGGTTTTGGAACATGTGCTAGTTGGCTCTGCTGCTAGGTGCAGAATACAGATAGACATTTTGTGGAACTGTGGATGCTTGGGCCATAGATCTCTGAATTATTCAAATGATAGATGGAAAATGGAAATAAAATTGTCTGCTACTCTTTTAGAAAGCGTCAACTTTAGCCATGCTTGCTCTTAAAGTTGGCAAAGATAGACTTGTCATATGTTTTTGTACAAACAGCACTCTGGTCTGCTCCTCTTAGCAGAAGCTCAGCTATTGGTCACATGAGGGGACTATTGATAATATTTTGAGGCCAAACATGGGTTGTGGGTGTTTCTTTCTATATAATGTACATGTCTGTTCACATTTGTCCATAACCATTCCTTGTTCCTATCCAGTGCACGAGCATGCTAAACAACTCTCTTCCACAGGTTTGGTTTCACAATTGGGAAGGCATCTCCATCCTGTTTTGAAGTCTCAGAGACAACCATGAGGAGTGTACTGATATGCTTATCATCGATGTGGAATAGAGGTGTTTACATGCTGAACTTGTTAGCCCGAGGAGAAGATGGGAACACTTTTCTTAGGGTGAGAGATATTTAGCTGATTTTTTAATCATAAGCATTTTTTATTCATGTGGTAGAGAGAATTTTCTATTTTTAAATAACAAGAAAATTATGTTTTAGTGCTGAGTGTTGTATCTAATATGGAAATGACCTTCTATTTACAGTTTTTTAGTAATACTGTTTATCTTTTGAGACACACATATAACTATTTCTTCTTCAATAATATATTGACACAGGCTGCCGCCACCTTATATTTCTTCAAGTTGTTGTTGAGATTTTCCCCAGCATTATTGATTGGTATAGGTGAGTGCAAATTTTATCAATTTTACTTGGAGTTCCATCAATGCACCGAATGTTTAGAATAATTAAAGAAACAAATAAATGCAGGTTTCGTAAGCTTGTTCACTTTCTTCATCATATATGAGCAGTACGAAGATGACATCAACAGATCAATACAAAGAGGTGCTGTTGGTGTTAATAAGACCAGGGAAATACTCTTGGCAAGATTACCAAACTTCTTAGCTGAGTACTTTTAGAAATTAAATGATGGCTACGGATGAAAGCTCCTGGACTTCAATGAAGCAGCTGCAATGAGCTATGGGCAATAGAATAAGTTTTTCATCAGTTAACCGGTGAATGTTAGTAGCTAGAAGCAGCCCCTTCCATGTATCCATCTTCAAGATTCAGTAAGTATTCGGCTTCCAATTTGTTGCTGCTTGTAATCATCTTGGAGTTTATTCTTGAATTTGAGTGGTAATTAAACTGGTGTATTCTCTTTGATGTTTGCACCATATCATTAGAGAGGGATGAGGGTGGGAGGGAGAGAGGAGGGGGATGGAAGGAGGGAGAATTTTGCATTGCCCCATGAGTTTCAGTTAAGTTTACATGTAATCTGACAATGCACTTTACAAGAAAAATAAAAAATGTTTGAATCAAATATAAACTCCTGTGTATGTCTTTACTCTGGTATAGTCGCCATCTAGAACATTACAGCCTTATAAGGTGTGAATTAGACTTTTACTACCGCACTTAACGAAACTGGAAAGGAAAGTCCGATTGCATGTGGAAACTGATGTATGTTTAAATTATTAGGTCTAAGACCATACATGATCATATAATAGGTTTATTCAGGGTGAGATATACTGATGAGTGGTGGTGAATCTGGAAACATAGAGCGAGAAGTCATAGAAGGAATCCTAGTTAAGAACCAGAATAAGATATAGTTGTGGAAGAAAAAATGATTTGCATGGAGAAATACTACCTCTACAATCTTTAACACTGCACGAAGATCCCACGCTTCAATGTCACATGCTAGATGGAATGGAAATGGGAGGAGTTTGACACAATGGTGTGTGTAATTGTCACATACTGCCATGCAAAGTTTCCCTACCCTGTGGATGGGGAATCTCAAATGCAATGTCCAGGCTTACAAAGGATGAATATTATAACCTTTTTTATTTAGAGAAGGCCTGATCGAGTATCAAGAGAGCTAATTTGGTGGACTTTAGAGGAAGGAGGGAGTATATCAGGGGATGACACTAAGCCCTTGTCTCTTTACTTTAGTTATAACTTATAAATGGGGAAATGAAACATTTAAATGATTTCGCTTGGTGTATGTTATTTGCAAATGAAACTGTGTTAATTGATCAGAATACGGGGGGTTTAAATGATAAGTAGAATGATGGAGGGAGGCATTGGAATTTGAGTTTTAAAGTTAATCGAACAAAGTCAGGATATATTAAATGTAGTTTCAGTGATATGTGGGTAAAGCAAAAAGGTTTGGTGGTCTTCAGCAGTCAAATTATTCCTAAAAATTGTAGCTTTCAATATTTAGGCTTTATTACTCAAGAGAATGGTGTGATCTAAGATTGTCAAGTCCCCATGAAGTTCGAAGGAAGTTTTATACAATAGCTGTAAGTCCCACTATGTTGTATGGGCCAAGTGCTAGCTAGGCTGTAAGGAAAGAACATGTACAAAAACTGTGTAGAAAACATAGGAACCTTGAGATGGATGTGTGGAAGGATAGGAAGGATAAGGTTTGGAATGAATATGTGGAGACTTTGGTGTAGCTCCTATTAACATGAAGCTTGAGGAAAAGAGGCTCAGATTGTTTATTCATGCGCATCGGCAGCCAAGTTCAGCACTAGTTAGAAGGCCTGACCAAATCCGACTGATGAAAAGTAAGAGAACTTGGAAAAGGCCTACAATGAGACGGTCGGACGAAAGGACTTGACTTTCCTATGGTTAACTACAGTCTACAAATATGTCATTGGACATGGAGCAGGATTCATGTTGCCGACCCCAGATAACAGATAAGGCTTTGGTGATGATGAAATGGCCTAGAATTGGGCAGATTCTCAGACATTAGCAGAACAAATAGACATGCCCATGTTACTAGTGCAGAGACACTGAAGTAACTTTTGTTCTTGCATATATCCTCTTCAGTCCAGTGCCATGAGGCCCCTGCCAATGTGGAGTCCAGGGTGGGTAAGATGTTCACATTGATGTATTAAAGACTGGACTGTGGAACCAGATCAGCCCTGGCCAGGTCTGATTCTGATTCCAAGGCTGGTTTTGTCCGCCTTAACCATTTTCTCCCTCTTGGAACTGGAGTGGCTTGAGCTAGCATGGCATATTGGTGGCATGGGGTTAGAAACCAGCCAGCTCGGACTGGAACCAGTGAGTACCAATCTGGTTTGTGGTTGAAACGACCAATTCCATATTAAAATATTAAAAAAATGCTAATTTGAAGGCTGGCCTGAACTGACCTGAACCTATTTCAGAAGTATGAATCGCCCTGAAACCAGCCCCACGCAAGTTTTTTTTTTTCATTGTTTTCTGTATAATCTCAACATTTTAAAGTATCTATTAATATTTTTATTAAATTTTATATACGTGTGGAACTGGGCAGAACTGGACTAAACTGGCCAGCTCTATTCCCAAACCTGAACCGTAATAGGAACCAGCGTTTGCCCATCCAGCTCCGAAAATGGTTTCTAAACCACGGTTGACAGCCCTACCTTCTCAGGTTGGTATACATCATGCATCAGAGGCCAACATGGTTACTGATAAATAATCACACGTTCCGTGGTAGTTCTGAGAGATGTGTGTTTCTTGAGCAATTTTGGAGTTTAATGACAGATAACAGAAATTGCATGATTCCTGATGAATGACGAATGATACGACTTACAAGGAGTGATATGGCAGTCTATTCAATGATACTAATGTAATGAGATTCGTCACTTGCATGGAAAAAATGAACTTTTAATGTCAGATTTCTTTTGGCTTTAAATGATTTGTTGAAATGACTTTGCTCACCGTGGGTTCAAATATTTGACCTAGCCTGGCCCCCAGACTGAGTGCTTCCCATAGTTACAGTGAGCTTTTTTCTCTTGTTAAACTAAAAACTAATGCTTTTTTGAAGACAAGATCTATGGAATCTTATTTTTTCCCTTTCCCTTCACCTTGCTTCAGTGGTTGCAGGTTGCAGCATCATCTTGGGCACTGTTTCCTCGAAAGTTCCCCTCGACACCATGTACATACATATGAGCAAGTTTTTCTATTCTGTTCTACTTGGTGGTTCACCATCCCTCCTTTTTTTTTTTCTTTCTTTCTTATCTTGGAAGCTTGCGCATGTTGTACTTCGATGGTTTGGATGCTTGGAACCTGTTTTCCCTGCTGAGTAGCAGCGACTATACTCATAATCTGCTGGCTTCATACATCTTGACATAAGGAGATCTAAAGCAGGCGTTGAATTTTAAGTTCTTATATGTTGCTGTTCAAAGCTGGCTTCTAGCAACTGAGACTATGGGGAAGGTATTGCTGCTGGAAGACAGAAAGGGCATGTGGGGGGAACATGCTGGAATAGAGTATGTTAGAGTGTGAAATATCCCAGTGACTTGCACGGAGCCATTTGATCATCTGATCAGACAGGTTCTTATTATAGATAATCTTCGACACCTTTTCTGTGACTATCTATTTATTAGGGGTAGTCTGATCAGATAATTGAATCACGACCCATTTAGATGTTGGTGTATTATAAAATATGGAAGTCTTTTGGCTTTAAATCTGTTGATTTTAAAACACCTAGGTTTCAGTTAACATTATCATTGGACTGAAACTAGAACCGTTAGAAACTGAGTGTCACAGTGGATAACAGGATTTTAAGACCCAAGTGAGTACAGCACGCTGAACGTCAATTAAATACCCCAAAAAAAATATTTTACATTGTTTTAAATCCTTTTAAATATAGTTTTTTAAAAAAACCTTGAAAATATGGTGTACTTACCAAAAACTCTCTGTAATACAACTATTTATGAATAAGTCTTCACGAGATCTGGTGAGTTTTGTATGAGGCCTCAAAGTGTCACAAAAATTGTTGTTAAAGGGAGTGGAAATCTGTTACAAAAGGTGGTTAGAGGGGTTTTTTTGTAAGAAAGTTAAGATTGTGAGGATTTTTTGGTAATGGTCAGATTAGAGGGAGTTATCTATAACATCAAAAATTTTGAGGGGTTGATAATCAAAATCATTTTATTGCGTATCAATTAATACCTTCGGTGGTAAAAGGGTAATAAAGAAAAATAGTACCGTGACATATTTACATGTACTATCCCACTTAGCCTGTTTGGTGTAACTTTTAATAGAAAGTATTTGTGAGCTTCCTCAAGTTTTAGCTGAACTATCTTGAGAGGATTTTAGGTTTTGAAAGTTATTTATATAATTTTTTTACTCTCTTACTGAATCTACAAAACAGAGCTCCTGGATCGAGGTAGAGATGAGACAATTGAAGAAGGTTGGACTTATGTATTATTTAAAATTAATTAAAATCATTGTTCAAAGTTATAAATAAAAGGTGACTTCTACCTAAAAGTTTCGCCGATTACATCCTTGATATGCAAATTCATAGCTCGTTTCACAAGAGTTTTTGGCTGAGGGACTGTTTGGTTTGGCGGAAAACATCATAACATATCGTAAAAACATGACATTTTGTGAAAGATAATGTACGGCATTTTATGGCATTTTATGACGAACCAGATGCCCTCATAATTTAGTCTTTTGTTATCTCATTTTGTAGTTTTAAGGGTAAAAATAATAACGAGGGTGCATAGAGATAAGGACAAAGACAAGGATTTCTTCCTTAAAACATGAGGATAAAACTAGCACTTCTTTCTGATCCGATACATATTTTTGGACATTCCGAGTAATGCTAGTATTTTTGTATCTATGTCCTTGATTTTCATATATTGTTTATAAATACCTTTGACATATTAAAAAATATTATGATTATACTTTCTGGACAGAATGCCTTGATCTCAAACAGAATATGTCAGAAATATTTTGGTATTTTCATATATTGACCTATATGTACCCCTGATTTTATGTGTTGATGGAATCTTTCTAGTATATTTGCGTAGAGTCATAATATTTTGATAAAAGAATATAACCTCAATCATTCCGAAGATATAGGAGTATTTATAACAATATGTAGGAGTTAGAGTATATATGCAAATATAATGATTTATATACAAGAGAGTATTAGAAGATCTACGAGAGATTCAAAAGATCTCCTTCTCTTATTATGTATGTACATAAGAGTTTAAGAGTATATAGGTAAAAATATCAAAACTTTTTTGACATATTCGATTGGAGTTCACAACATCTTTCTAAAGATGTCAAAAGTCTTTACAATAATTCGTGGAAGTCAAAGATGTATATGCCGGTGGATTTTTAAGGATGTATATACATAATTTTTTATTTTTTTCTACCTTATATTAGATGGATAATGAAAATGTCCTTAGGTCATATGAGAAGGCAACGAGAGGTCATCCAAAACTAAAATCTATAAAATCTCATTCATATACTATATAATATGAATATTTTGCTGTTGTTACACCCACCAACTACAAATACACTTGGGAGCCAAGGGCCCTTGCTTGGTCCGCCCTGATTGGATATGACCACTAATAGAGGTGACCAACAATAGCTAGTTGCTTTGATTACAATTTGTCAAATATTTATAGTCTTTTCCGCGAACAGGATTCAAATTTGAACAATGTTAACAATTTGCTCCAAATTGAACAGGCTTGTTGGCGATGAGTTCTAGTTCTTTGGTTTGAGATAAGAGATGGTAAAATATTATACAATGTTATATTTTATAAATATATGTATATATATATATATATACAATGTATATATCTCTGGCTCTTAACGTATTGTTATAAATGCCCAACGTCTTTTATAAATATTACAGTTATATCCTTCTTGTCAAAGTGCCATGAACTCCAACCCAATATGTCAAAAACATTTAGGTATTTTATATGTATACTCTTAATTTAACAAAATTTTATATATGTACCCTTAGCTTCATTAAAATTGACCAAATCTTCCTCACGTACAGTTAGAAGTCGCGATACTTCGATGAATCTAGGAAATACACTACATGCCCAGAATGTTCCTAGCATATTTATATGGGTTTCTTGTATATATCCTTACAAATTATTGTATGTACGTATATAACTCTGCCTCCCAAAGATTGTTATAAATATCTTTGATATCTTTAAAAAAGTTACAATTACACTCTTATACAAAATGTTGTGCACTTTAGTCAAATATGTCAGAAAGATTCTATAAATTATAATATTTTTTTTAAGGATATATATACAAAAATATTTGAACCTTAGCATTTTTATGGGTGAGGTATAACTGCAATCTTTTTGTAGCTGTCAAGAGTATTCGTAACAGTAAGTGGGATTATACATACAGAGATAATACTTTCTAGAGCTGATATACAAGAATTCTATTCAAAATGTCAAGAGTACACAAACAATATGTGAGACTTAGGAATATACATACAAATACACAATTATGAAAGTACCTATGTAAAAAATCTTATCCTTTGTCCTCCCTAAACAGTGCAATATTCCATAGTATTTTACAGTATCTTATGTCAAAATCCACAGCACCTCACCTCCTCCAAACCCTCGCCGTCCGGGGTGGAATGCACTATACAGTTGCAGCATTTGCCCTGAGCCCCAGAGTGGAATTCGTCATAGAATTGGTGTCGTGGCACTCTTTCATTGGCTGGGCGCATTGCACCTTGGCATAGGGGAAAATTTCCAGACACCCCAAACACCAACGATGTATAAAAGCTAATAGTGTCCCCTTTTTTCCCTGTTTGCCTCTTCCAACGCTTAAAAAAAAAATCCCTCTTTTTATCTTCTTCTTCGTCTTCTCGTCGCCACTCGCCAGATCCTCGCAGAAGCCTCCTCTCCGAAGAACACCCTCCCCAGATTCCCTAGGGTTTGCTCGATCCCCTTGCGATGCCGCCGCCGGGCGACCCCCGCCACCACCACCGCCCCCCGGGGAGGGACTTCGACGACGACGGCGACGAGCCCTCGAGCAACCTCTGGGTGGGCAACCTCCCACCCGACACCGCCGAGGCGGAGCTGACGGCGCTCTTCTCCAAGCACGGCCCGCTGGACAGCGTCACCACCTACGCCACCAGGAACTACGCCTTCGTCCACTTCAAGCGCCCCGGCGACGCCGCGGCGGCCAAGGCCGCGCTCCAGGGCGCCCCCGTCCGCGGCCACCATATAAAGATCGAGTTCGCTCGACCGGTTTGTCCTCCCCTCGCGCGTTGTTGTTTGATCGGGGTTTCGTTTCGTGACATGATCTGTGTACAAGGGCGGGACTTGGCTTGGCATCGGAAAGAAGGAGAACAATGCCTTTTTTTTTATCTTAGTTTTGCAAATGCCTTATTTGATCTTAGTTCTTCTCGTGTGACGAATATGGTGATCTTTGCTTTTGTTTTCCCTCTGCTACAGTATGGCGATCGCAAACTTAGAAAATAGGAGCAAGCCATCTAGGCGATCGATCGAATGCGAGATTCCTATAAGCGTGATCTCTTTTTTTTTCTTTCTTTTTTTCCCGTCGATTGTATTTGCATTAATCGAATATAATTGCGTGGCGTCATCACTTGGGTGTCGCATATAATTTTAATTGAGAAAGAAGGTGCACCCTCTATTAACAGTTGGTGTCAATTTTTTTGCCTGTTGATTATGGGTTATCAGAATGGTAACTGATTTAGAAGGGTTTGGGGCAAATGGTTTGTGTTTAGGGCAGAATAGTGGACATCCTTGATCAAACGTACTCATGCTTCGCTTATTTTTTGCATGTCTTGATCATAACTTTCACTGGTTGGGACATAGTTTCCCAAGGAGAAAGCCGAGTTAGTTCTCCCTGGAGTGCCTCCGTTGCGCCAATTTTTTTTTTTTTTTTATGCATTTAATGCCAACTGCGAAGGATGACAAGTATACAACATTAGGAACACATAAGGGAAAGCAACTGCACGTGTGATGAACGATTTAACTTTCGAATATGTCTCAAAAGTGTTTGTCTGTTCTTGGATCTAATTAACTGTAGTTTCCATTAGGGCATATATAATGGCAGATGAATTTATTGTCTGGATGACTCTACTATCCATGGTTTAATCAATGATGTTAGGGTATTGTCAGATTCTAATAAATTCAAATGGTCGATTGGATTGAATATGTATGCATTGTAGATTGTATAAGATCCCTTTGAAGTAAATGATCTAAGTATCTAGTAGGCTTAATCCACTGAAAGATTTCTTAACATCTGGTAATTTTCTTTCAGTTGGAAGATTTCTACCTTGTCAACTAATAGTGGGGGTGCAAAAAGCACTTCTTTACCATGCCAAGAAAATTTATAAGGTCACAAAGAGACTGAGAAACAACTTCCAATTTCAATTCTGTCTCATTTAAAGCCTGTTGCTATGGTTGCCACAATCAAACTATAATCCATCAATCGAATGTGTATAACGTTATAAAGAAATCCAAATCAATTCAAGTGGAATTCGGTAAAGAACCCACATTTTTATTTGTATTTCGCAGGCCATTTAATCCAGGCACTATCTGTGCCATTTGTATTCTGATTGGATGAGGAAAATGATATGATCTAAAGCAGTGATTTAAATCGCTGATTCATCTTTGTTTGAAGAATTGTATAACTGAGATCCTGGATGATGAAGCCCTTGTGTCTCATGATCATGTCCCATATAGTGTACCAGGTGTCACTGATGATCCTGGGTTCGGTTCCAGTACACAGAACAAAAACAGTGCAAAATTTGAAACAGGCAGTGATTTAGATTCTTGATGGCAGCAAGCCTGCTGCAACTTATGAGCAGGCACAAATGTGATAAAATTCTCTTTCACTTAGAAATGCTAGCAGTTCATAATGCAGTTGTGTTTAGTAAACCTTGGCACTTGACAAATACTTTCTTAATAATAGATAGCGTCAACCAATCAAGCAAATCTGAATGGGTGGGATAAGTTTTTACGTAGTGTAATAATGCAGTAAGGATAGCACACAATATAGTTTTTATACATAGCAAATGACTTCTTTTCTGCAGTTTTGTGTTTTAATAATCACAAGTTGGATCAAAGTTAAATGTATTGAATGATGATGAGAATCTCAGTAGAGGTTGAATGGGTGGCTGCCATATGCTTGAAGATATATGATTCTTACAGAACCAAATGAAATTTGACCTATTAATTATTATTGGACATTGTTCAACTCTAGAGGTAGGTCTCCCATTCTGTTCTCTGAGAATCACAACTGTCTCATGAATGTTATAGTGAAAAAGGTAATATCTTCTAGGCATGATGCTTTAGTTTTAGTCAATCAAAAGGAACCCTATGATAAGATTGAGACGCAACGAAGGTCCACTGGATACGTTAAATTACAGTTGGTTTAGTTCATTATCTGTATAAACTGTGGGAGAATGTCTGTTTTAATCAGATTCTAAAACTTTGTAGGTAAGTTTGGATTTTAGGAGCATAATTTTGTTATATTAAGCACAGAAATTTTTTGGGATAAGTATGAACTCTAGGAGCATAAATTGTCAAATCAATCTAAGTAAATTTCTGCCATATGATACAAATTTGCATTGTTAGCTTCTGCTCAAAGCGTCTAAATGTAGTGGTTGGGAATGATTCAGGAAACTGTCATATGCTTCAGTGATGGTTACATAGTACTCATAAAAGTAGAAAACCTTTATAAGGTTAATGTTTTATGGTTAACATAACAATGCCATTGAATGACACATCAAATTTCAGAGAGAACTCTTCCTTTTTAGCTGGGTGAAACAATTGGAAGTTTGCATTGGCCCCACAAAACATTTGCTAATCCTTTTAAGCCTACAATTTTGTCTCAATTATGCATCTCATAATAATTTTCCGAGACTACACTGCAATCACTTTATTAGTTTCTTTTGTGGTTACAAGGACCACTTGAGTTACGGAAAACAATGCTAAGTTGCCAGTCATCATGCCAGATCTAGAAACTGATCCTGTACGGACAGGATGAGCCTTTATGGTTATGTGTTCTGGACAGATGGAAAGGTCTAGTAGGAAAGTTGTTTTCTTAAGATCAGAGGTTTAGGAAAATAGACAGTTACGGAAACCTTTTTATTCCTTGGATCAGAAAATACCTAAATTTTTTTCCTTCCTCTAGATCTTTTTTTTTTCTTTCTTTCTAGGAAAAAAAACAAGCTTCAATCTTACTCTCTCTCTCTCTCTCTCTCAGAGCGATGGTTGTGATTTAACTCACAAAAGATTGAACTTTTCTAGCAAAACTTTACCTTTTCCCAGAATGTTTTTAGTCTAGGAAGAGAAAATTTTCCTTTCCCAAAGAATAAAAAGTTTTAATAAACCCCTAACATACCCTATCATGATAGTGAAAGTAGCATTTAATTTGTTTAGTGAATTTTGAGTTTCGTGCAACCTTTTTTATCGACTTGGCATACTCTAATTATTTCTATGATATGAGAACCTCCCTGATAGGAGAACAAATCAGTTTATTGTTAATTTTAACCCTGCCCCCTATGTGTGGCAATGAGCCGAGCCGAGCTTTGACTCGCTCAAGCTCGGCTCGATTGAAATTACTCGAGCTCGAGCCGGAGTCCTTGCCGAGCTTGTTTTGTGAGCTCGAACTCGGCTCAAGAGCGAGTCCACTCAGCTCAATCTCGGCTCGTTAAATCGGTTTAGCTCAGCACGAGAACTAAGCCAATACTGATTCAAACGGCTTGACCTGAAAAGGTGAGGGGGTGGCCTTTTAAAGAGAAGCGGGAGACTGCGTTTTGAATGTCTCTGATCTAGGACTGAATAGACTGTCTGGGACATCCGTGCACATGGGAGAAACGGGGCTGGAGATGGGCAGACAGGATTCTTTAATCCTACATTGGGTGATTTAAATTTCCTCTTTCCCTCATAATAGCCAACGGTCACAAGCACTTCAACCTGTTGGTTTGGGCCTAGGCCGGGGGACATTGATATGGTCTTGTCTTTGTTGGACCGAACTTATATGTGATTTTTTTAGTCTTAAGAAGAAGATGAAACATATTTACTTCAAATAAATGTTTCATTTCAAGCCAGCTTGCGAGCCGTTCGAGGTAAGCTGGGTTGAGCTTGGGCTCGGTTCGTTTGACTAAATGAGCTTTGATTGGAGCTCAGGCTCG
Organism: Zantedeschia hybrid cultivar; assembly: GCA_030544215.1. Classification (NCBI taxonomy): domain Eukaryota; kingdom Viridiplantae; phylum Streptophyta; class Magnoliopsida; order Alismatales; family Araceae; genus Zantedeschia; species Zantedeschia hybrid cultivar. The sequence goes on along the minus strand of JARZZO010000013.1, from coordinate 44,906,720 downwards.
GCTCTTTGAATGAATCAAGCCGAGCTCAAGTAGCTTACGAGTGGGTCGGCTAATTGCCAGCCCTACCACCCCTTCCCCCCCCTCCCCCCCCAAAAAAAAAGAGAGAGAGAGAGAGAGAGAAAAAGAAGAAGAACAAGAAAAGAAAAAGGGAGAAAAACTATGCTTTTTATGGAGCCCTGTTCTGATTGTTGGTACTTCAGCTTATGGAATTCAATGTAAATTTTTTTCTTTATGACTTCCGTTCCATAGAGTAGGTGCGTTCAAATGTCAACCATTCTAATGCTGCACATTCTACAGTGATCTTATCTCAAGGGCTAATAGAAAGCTGTTTGCACTGACTGCATTTGCATGCAACATAAGCTAGCGCACGATCAGCGTGACTGGATCCTATGTAGTCAAAGGTGAGAGGCAAGCGAGGTGACTAGGGGTTCACCTTGGCCTCAAATGCCTAGGTGATTGTATAGGTGTTTGAGATGACGTCTTGTCTCCTATAAATCACCATAAAGGAAGAAAATGGCCATAAGAGAAAAATAAAGAAAACATTCAAGATAATGATGTGTAAAACTTTGAGAAACACTTATCATGTCCAATAGGTACATACCAATTCGTACAAATCACTCAAAATACACGCACACAAAAATCACTCAGATAAGTAGCATATGGTCTTAGGAATCATCAAAAATAAGAAAAATGCAACAACATATAAGAGATAAAGGGCATTGGACGTTGTTAAAAAGGGCATTAGCTACTTTGAAATAATCAAGAACAAGAGAAACTAGTACAAAACCAGTGCCATATAATTATAAAAAATACAAGTATTTGGCATAGACAACATAGCTGAGTGCCTAGATGCATAAGGCAAGCAAGAGGCAAGGCATCATTGGCTCGCCTCGCCCTACTTTATCGCCTAAGCAAGTGAGACGATTGCCTTTGATAAAATACTGGTTCTAAAGCGTAACCAAATACATGGATGACACGTGATGCTTCATTTGAACTAAATATCTCACCCATATAGCACCCAAACTAGTTGCAATTTTGGATTTATCATTATGTGATTTTGAGTAGGTTTCTGAAATTCCTTGCAATTCTTGAAGTTGACACTGGCCATGGAATTGCAATTATAAGGATCCCAACGTACTCCTGTGTTTGGTGTCTTGTTATAGGTAATTCACTTGCGAGAAAATCTTGTTATAGATAATTGAGAGGGTCTGGTATGGATTAATGGCCTAATTCTTAAATCCAAATGGTTGATCTGTACTGGAATTGTGTGGTCATTGAAGACTTCCATTTCCACTTGATGCAAAGATGTATAAATTGACCAATTTTGGAATGATAATAGTTACTTTGGTGATTGTCGAGGCATTTACTATATCAGATTATTCCATAACATTGTAAAGTCGTATCTCTGAAGGAATAAATTTGTAATTTGACTAATATAATCATTTAAGAAAATGATTAATAAGATGTGTTCTGGGGAAAAGTGCTGCAACTGGATTGAATCTTTTTCCAGTGGTCAATCCAGTTTGCCTCTCTGTCTAGAAAGACCTGTTTCAAGAGCAACTTTCTCTCCTGTCCTTTTCTGTAATCTATGGGCTAGTTAATAAGATCTCTCAACTTTGTATATCTCTTTCTAATAATCCCTGAAGGGATAATAGAGCAATTCCATTCATGGGGTGGCTTTCCGTTCTTCAGAATGAAATATTTTAGTTGAACTTTGTACACCATGAAGGAAGAGTTTGTTCCTGGGGGTTGTTTTTTCTGGATGCTGCTATACAGCTATGTCAAGGTCTACAATCTCCTTCTGAAAAAGAATGGTTATATATTGTAGCTCTAAGTGCGATCCTTCATCACTTGATTGTACTACCTGTATTTGCTTGAATAGAAAGATGTGGTACATGCCATAATTCTTCCCCCCCCCCCCGCAAAAAAAAAAAAAAAAAAACTCCTCCTGGGATGTATGATAACACTGACCGGCGGTAGTTGAATCCGGGGGAGGCCGGGCACCCAAGCCTCTCGCCATTTCAGAATTCAGCCATGGCCATTTGCTCTAGTTTAAACACACGGGCTCCACTTTTTGAGATGAGCACTGTGGCCAACTGAGTCACTTGGTGTGGGCTTGTTGCAGTTATTTCCAATCACTTAATTTTGTTTGTTGTTTGCTTGTTAGTTGTCAGCTTTTTAGCCCTGTTTATTGAGAAATCTTTCAGCCGTTGATCTGATGCTTAAATCTCAGTGGTTTCATTCCAGATGTCAACCAGCAATCTGCAATTGACCATCTGACTGTTGTTTGTTGAGTTTACACACATAATTTTAGGGAGCTCATTATGTTTACGTGAAGGATGTGTTTACCTTATGTAAAGTGGAGGAAAATTCATTATTCCTGAGGTTGGGTTTATTTCACCGTTTTGTTAAAAACTTGGTATAGTTATATGCCACAAGGACCGAAAGTTCTGTATGGTTGCTTTTCTCCCGTTGACCTAGAATATCAAAACTAGTCTTCTTCCACTGCAAAAGGATGAGAAGATTAGATAAAAAGAGTGTATATTAGCCTTGTTGATGTTGAGGAGATCATGGTTTGCCGTATCGTACCGGATTGGGCCGACTCGTACTAGTCGACTCGTATCTGGACAGACCCGATCCTCTGATACGCACCGAGTCGGACCGGATCGTGTCAACTGATACATGCTTAATGAAATGTTTTAAGTTGAGTTTCTCCTATTTGATAAGTAGAATTATATTTTTATATCAATTAATAGGATAGATTTCTCTAAAATGTAACTTAAACTCATTAATTTTACAAACAACTCATTGATTTTAGCAAACTCATTAGTTGGACTCGTGCGAGTCGGACCGAGTCGGATCGGTATCGTACCGTATCTAGGAAGATACAATCCAATACGGATCAGCGATACGGCAAACCTTGGAGGAGATACAGTTCTTATCCTGAGGACAATGGCATCTGACTGATTTTTTTTAGAGGGAATCCTTATCTGTAACAAGTTGCAAAACCTTTATTAAAGTAATAATTTAAGTTTCAAATTAATTTGAGCACATACTGAATTCCTTTGCTTAGCCGTACAGTATGATTCCCTGAATAATTCATGGGGAATGTTGTTATAATTATAGTTCAGTTGATAGTGCCCACTTTCGTCCATTTGATCAGATTCTTGTCATCTTCAATAGGGCTGTTGACACTGAATGGTAAGTTCTGAGCTTCAGAAGTCATATGGCATGATGATTTGATTGCAAATCTGGCTAGGGTGTGTGGTTATAGATTGACACAAGCTGCGTGAAAAGTTCACTGGCAAAAAGGAAAAATAAGCTCATAGTAGGATGGTCTTAACCAAGAGAAACATGTAGAGTGAGGGAGAGTCTGCAATGAAATTATGAAAAAGCAAGACAAAAAAGGTTTGGCAAACTCATGAAAGCAATGAAAGGAATATCATTAAATATGCATGCTACTTAAAAGAATCAAGAACATTATCCCACTTATAAGAACTAGGAGTTTCCTCTCTTCCACAATGTGTTGCAAGGAATTATTTGTTACCTTACAGTGAAAAGAGTAATGCTTGGTGTACCGTTGCCGGTGCAAATGAGGTGACATGGATTGAGCCTCCCAATGTACTTCCTCCACTTGGAGAGCCCACATGGGGGCTGTCCTCCCCATTGAATACCCGCCGATGTCATCCGCACGTCAGCGCACATAGGGGTGTCAGATTCCAAAAAAAAAAAAAAAAGCATGTCAAACTTTTTGTTGGAGCGCATGGATTCTGCTCTCGAGAGCATCCTGAGCCTCTCGAGAGCATGATGCTCCGGAATGCTTTCCAGAGCATCATGATCTCGAGAGCATGAGGATGCTCTCCCGAGTAAAATTTTTCTTTTTTTAAAAAAATCTAACACCCCCATGTGCGTGACACACGGATGACATTGACGGGTATTTAAATTTTTTTTTTGGGGGGGGGGGGGGGGGGAGGGGAGGGGAGGAGGGACAACCCCCATGCGGGCTCTCCAGGTGGCGGAAGGACATAGGGGGGCTTAATCCACATCACCCCATTAGCACTGGCAGCGGTGCAGCAAGCATTACTTATAGTGAAAAACTGGTCAATTATCTTTCTGGCATGCTAGACTCAAGTCGCTACCAACACTCCTAAGTCCAAACCATACCATAAAAGGATCTAACATCATCTATATATATATATATATATATATATATATATATATATATATATATATATAGAACAATGTGAGCTGATAGGAAGGCAATGTAGACTACACTTGATCACTGTCATCCTGTCAGGTTTTCATGCACATTTCCCTCACCAATGATATGGTATACCATGCATCATGTGGCGTATAATAGTATGTCAATAATCTTTTAAGGGTATTTGTGACAGTTGAAAATAGACATTGTTTAGTATTAAAAATGGGCCTCTGTGATGTTAGAGTGCTGGTGTCATGGAGATATTTATCTTGGGCAGAAGCTTTACGTTAATTGGCAGTGGTCAGTTCCATTCTTTTACTAGGAGTTTTAGGTTGCCAACTGCAGTCAGTTCCATTCATGTGATTCTATCAGTCTTCAGTCATGAGACCTTCAAACATGATCAGGTGCCGACAATGTTGTGTTTTTTACTCTCATATCTTGATCTCCTGTGTTTGTTCTCAAGTATGAAAGATGGCTTCCCAAATGTGTGGATATGTATTATGTGGTCCTCCTCTCAATTTTAAGTGATGGGAGTACATCAATATCTGCGTCACCCATTATTTCTTGAGCCCAAACAGTTGATCTATATTATTCAGCAAGTTTTGCATAGAAAAGGCAGTTTGATCTGCCTGCGAATATATGCGGAGTTTCTGAGTTTTGCATTCAAGCCCACCATGAATATTCTAGGTTTGGTTGAATTAGTCAGATTGATAGGTTGCCAGTATTATTACTTGATAGTGCCCCCTGTCTATTATATAATGTCGAAGTGTGCACTGCAATAGTATAATACGTCTTATATTAGGATGACTAATATTCTCCAACACCAGTTCAGCCTACATGTTTTTTTTTTGTTTTTTAGTGCAGGAGAAAACCTACTCCTAAACCCTGCCTGTGTAGCGAACAACTTATGTCCTAGACCTGGGACTGTACTTGACCTCGGGACCTGCTGGCTGCTACAGGTGCAGGCTTAGTAAAATCTCCCCTGGTAGTGCTGCCTAGCCTGGGGAACGACAAACAAATACAGCCTACAATTCATTGCCAACATGCAGAACCATTGACTAAAAGATTTCTTTTATATTTGAATCTTTGGCAAAAAAATCTTGTATTAAAGCATAGAGCTATTGGGTGCTGTGTAATAGGTGTGAAAACTAAGTTTTGTTAGCTTGGAGTAAACATGTGTTCAGAAGCACTTTTTGTTTTCTAACATTAAGTGCCTCTTGTCATTACCACAGAGAGGAGCCTGGAAGGGGATCTGAACCCACCTCCCCATAATTTATTCTCTTTGATTGCATATACCTTTCAGATCCTGTACTTTCACCATTAACCTATAGTTACATGCCAAAGTCATGGCATGAATGAGAAAGTGAAAAATTGAACTTTTTCCGACTTCAAGTCTCTCTTTCCCAAGAAAAATTGAACCTTTTCCGTCTCGTCAATTTCAGCAGACTAGAACATGTACAAAAGAGGAAGATACAGAGACAAAAAACTTCCTATGCAGAGACACCAAACTGGTGAAACACTCCATTAACTCTCTCCAAGAAGACAAAAGGAGCAGGAGTTAGTATGATCCGCATTACAAACAATTCTCGCCCACTCCTTGACTTTTATGGCAACAAAAAAGAATACATGCTCTGGTGTGTTGGCCTCCATCCAAAGGGCCCAAAAGGTTCCATGAAGGATCAGCCACCAGACAATGCAGTCTCCTTTCTTGGGCCAATGAGTAGCCCAAGAAAGGAGGAGGTTGTCCACGGAGCCTTACGGGTTGGAGCCTGTCTGGAGCCTCCGACTCAACGGGTGCCACACCTGCTCGGCAAAGGAGCAGGTCATGAACAAGTGATCCCTGGACTCCTTATCCAAGCCACAGAAAACACAAAGAGAAGGCATATCCGGTACAAAGCGAGCCAGTCTATCACAAGCTGGTAGTATGTCGATAGAAGCCGTCCATAACAGAGTTTGCACCTTAAGTGGGCTCTTGACTTTCTAGACCGCCGAGAAGTAGGGGTATACCCCCATCCACCGCCATGGATTATGCACACCTAATTGAGAAAGACCCCTTGGCATCCCATCTTCCGGACCAACTATCTTAGGAAAGTGAATCCGGCTGGCAAGAGTGCAACAAATTGAACAACTGCCTTGTTCTAAACGATGGTGGTTGTAGGGTTTGGTGGAAGGATCTAGTTTGGTCCAACTACCTGCCTAATAAAATTAAGGTTTTTCTTTGGAAGATTGCTTGGTCTAGACTTCTTACAGGCAGGAGGGCCAAATTACTTCATATCCCAGGGAAATATTCATGTGTCTTCTGTGCCTTGTTTGAAGAAGATCAGGAACATCTATTTTTGGGCTGTGGAGTTATTATTATTCTTTGGAAGATCTTGTGCAAATTATTTGGAATTGAGTGGGTGGATCCTTCCTCTGTTCTGGATCTTTTAAACTGGTGGTCCAGAGTCTGTCTTTTTCCAGACCAGAAATCTCTGTGGTTCATCATCTGTCCAGCCTTGTTGTGGACTATTTGGTGTGAGAGAAATAAGAGAAAATTCAATGATCAGTTCAGCAATGTTACTGAGTTATTGAAGAAGACTTTTAAATGGGTGAAAGAGTGGGGATATGCTGCAGTAATCCTGAAAGATGGGGATCCTGTTATTCTGCAGAAGGCTGAGTTATGGAGGGGTCACTTCATCTAATGCTTCTCTCTTTGTATTCTGTTTTATTATCTTGATAAAACATGTTTTCTTGTAATTTCTGTTCTGTTTAGAGTTCGACTTGGTTGGGGGTATGTACCGCCAAGCTCATTGGGTGTTTTGGGGTCTCCCTTGTATCTCACATTCTCTTTATCAATAGAATTGTGACTTTCAGTCACCTTCTAAAAAAAAAAAAAAAAAAAAAATTGAACAACTGCACCAGGTCATTCAGCTTCTCCTCTCTCAGATTCCTTCTAAAAGGTCTCCAGCAAGGGTGAGGCACATTGAGATCCAGAAGCAGACTCTTCTTGGATTAAGTTTGAATAAACTTGAGTAAGCGTTTTATTTTGGATTCATTAGAAGCTTTGAGCCAGCTTCCTCATAGACAACGTGTGAGGAGATTTAAGAACAATAATCTATGGTTTGTATCCACTTTTGTCCTTTCCTTTTGTCTGCAATTATAAAGTTTGTGTTTCCTGTTCCAATGGACTCCCTAAACAGCAAGCATTTAAATAGGCTTTGTCTCAGAGGCCTTTCTTTTAACACTATAGGCAATGCATCTTTTCCCTATTTATTTATAAGATTCATTCATGCCAGATCCCATTCTGGGTAGTTAATAGTTTTACACTTTAAGGATGCTATGTTTTTTTTAAAAACTCTGACCTAATGGAGTAAAATGATCACCTGAACCTTGCATTAATACACAATTTTTTTTTTTTTTAATCTGCAGGCTAAACCGGGTAAGAATCTATGGATTGGTGGGATCAGTTCTTCAGTTACAAAGGAACAACTTGAGGATGAATTTTCAAAATTTGGAAAAATTGAAGACTATAAGTTCCATCGAGACAGAAATTCTGCTGTGATCAATTATTATAAGATAGATGATGCAATTGCTGCTTTGAAGAGCATGAATGGAAAGCGCTTAGGTGGTGAACAAATACGAGTAGATTACCTACGGTCCCAATTTTCAAGAAGGGTGTGTGCAATTCCTTTGTGTTACCTTAGAGGTTCACTGAATTGTTTAGTATAATCCTGCACATAATTACTTGATGTCTTCCCCATTTTATAATTTGATGTATATCTGTTTCCTCTGTTATTAGGATTGGTCAGATCATTACGATGCAAGGGATGGGCACCTTAGCAATATAAGGGGCATGGAACCACCGGAACAATTATGGTTGCCACCTGATTCAGTGCGAAATTTTCCCGATGGTTTTCACCATGGGCATAAAAGATTGCCGGTACATATCTGATCCAAATGTTTTGGCACCAATGCTCTATATTTTCAGTTCCTTGTCTGAATACGTTGTTTGTTACCTAGTATGAAGGCAGATTTCATCCTTGCAGGCTTTCCTGATCAGTTGCTTTCTCATTGCCATGTTTGTCAATTTTCACTATTTCAGCCACCAGGTGTGCGAAGAGATGGACCACCAAACAACATTTTGTGGATAGGATACCCTCCATCTATTCACATTGATGAGCAGATGCTTCATAATGCTATGATTCTTTTTGGTGAGATTGAACAGATTAAGAGTTTTCCCACAAGGAACTTTTCACTTGTAGAATTTAGAAGCATTGATGAAGCTCGACGTGCTAAAGAGGGTTTACAGGGTCGTCTTTTCAATGACCCTAGGATACAGATATTATTCTCTGGCGGTGAATTTGCACCTGCTATGGATAATGTGCCATTTATTCCTGGACCTAGAGGTCCTAGGCCAGATATGTTCTTGAGTGAACATCCACTTGGACACATGGAATATTTTGGTCCTGGACGTCCAATGGCTCCAAGCAATTTCCCTGGGCCATTACCACCTGGATCAAACGTGTTAGGGAGGCCTTTTGCACCACAAGGATTTGATCCTCTTTATGGGGGCTCAGAGTTCTTCAATGATGCGGCTGGCCCAGTTCATAATTTTTCTGACGGTAATGTTAGCAATCCTATGGCGCCAAACTTTAGAAGGTTATCTCCTCCTGTACCTGGTATACTCTCTCCTGGACCTGGCATGCGGCCACACATGAGACCCTTACCACCCATGTGGGATGCACTTGATGCAAGGAACCCAAAGAGGTCAAGGATTGAGGGTCCTCCAATCGATGATTCATCTTTGCATATGAGGAGAATGGGTAGTCAAGGTATTGGAGATCCATATGCATTGCACCAGTCAGATAGAGGTGCTGCAGGTCCAGGACATCACAGTCCGATTGGTGCAAAAAGGCCAGCTGCTGGCTTCCCTGGTCATGAAGAACAATACGCTGGTCCTAGCAGAGATCACTGTTGGCGTGGCATTATTGCTAAAGGCGGAACACCTGTTTGTCATGCTCGATGTGTACCTTTAGGAAAGGGTATTGAATCGCCATTGTAAGCTTTCTAAGAACTATATGATTTCTTTAACGTTATTTTTTTTAACCTAAACAATATTAGTTCTGATTGAAATTCATTCACAGTCCTGAAGTCATCAATTGCTCAGCCAAAACAGGCTTGGATACGCTTACAAAACACTACACAGAAGCCGTCGGTTTTGATATTGCTTTTTTCCTACCAGACAGTGAAGATGACTTTGCTTCTTACACAGAGTTTCTACGGTACTTGGGGCTAAATAGCCGAGCGGGGGTTGCCAAACTTAATGATGGAACTACGTTATTTTTGGTTCCGCCTTCAGATTTTTTAACCAAGGTTTTGAATGTGCCTGGTCCAGAACGTCTTTATGGTGTTGTTCTCAAAATGCCACAGCAACCAATGGGTGCAGCTCTGCAACAACCACAACCACAACCACACCAAACAGTTCTTCCCCCAGCTTCTCAGTACACAGATGGGCGACAGCCACATTCTCAGGGTGGATATGGTTTACCTCTGCAGTATGAGGAAACATTTCAGATGGAGTATAATAGGGTGTTGCCTGAGGAATCACCATCTCTTACTGCAGTCGGTAGACCATTACCAGGAGGTGATGAATCACAGTCAACGCCATCAGTTCCCCTGGACCATGTAAGCAAACCTGTTGCTGCACCACCAGTTGAAGTTTCCCTGACGCCTGATCTTATTGCTACTTTAGCTTCTTTGATGCCTAACAGTGCTACCAATGCACAGACATCTACTTCTGGTCCCACTCAGTTACCCCTGGGTTCTTCTAGAGGGCCATCTTCTGTTCCCATCCCTGTGGTCCCTGATAATGGATTGCCACCGCAAATGTGGGGCCAAGAAGCTCAAGCTTCGGCTGCTGGGGGCCTTCCTCAGGAACAGACAAATCATTCCTCTTTTGTGCTAGGGAATCAATTTGGAAACCAGACAGCACATTTGTCACAGCTTCCTTCATATACAAATATTGCAAATATGGTTAATCCCTCTCGACATGTCCATGGTAGCACACAGCTTCAAGATAATGCTCCAGGCATCCAGCAGCCTTCTATTGCTAGTGGCCAATTTGATAGCTATGCAATCGCATCTCAAACTGCACAGTTTTCTGCCTCCCAGGCAAATCAACAAAATCAGCTCAATGCTGCCTTTACTCCTAATATGCTTCATGGCATGTCACAAGGAACCGAGGTGTCTGGAACCCTTTGTGCAACAGGACTTCAACAAACCAAGTCTACTACATCTTCTCAGGTTCAGAATGTTAATGTGCTCCAACATCAGACAGTTTCTCCTTTGGCAACTGATAAAACAAATACAAACTTCCCTACTCAGTTGCAACTACTACAGAATGCACTATCAGGCTCTGCCCAAGGCTCATCAGAGAGTGAGGCTGATAGAAATCAGCGCTATCAATCTACCTTACAGTTTGCTGCTAACCTACTTTTACAAATACAGCAGCAACAGCAGCAGGCAAGTGCTCAGGCTATGCAAGGATCCGGTAATCAACAATGAGTAAGCTCACTTGACATGTAAGCATTCATATACTAAGTCTGGTTTCAGTCTCTGAGGACTTGCTGCATTTTGTATTTTATCTTATCTTTTACTTGCTTAGAGTAGCACAACTATTGATGTGCTCCATAACTTAAGAAACCAAACTGCAGGAAGCGATTATTGTCTACCTTTTAGACCTATAAGCTTATGCATTCCTTTTGCAAATTGCAATTTGGTTCTCTAATGATAAAGTGCCAACTGTTAAAACTCCTATATTATGCTTGAGGAAATAAGTTAAGCACATCCTATTAAACTTCTACATTATGGTTGAGGAAATAAGTTATCCTGTAGGTTTATTCAAATTTGCTAAACACATCAAAAGACCTGTCATCGATTCATAACTGTAGTTTAAGGCAGTGCAAGTGGTGTTCAAACATATGGCTTTGAAAGCACTTTCAAAAGAACACAGTTGTGTAATGAGTAGCAGCTCCTAGGTTTCTTATCTTTCGAAATATGCCAACTCCTTGGGCGAGCCTTAGATATGTGGTAAATAACAGAAATGAAACAGAAAGCATGGTTTTAAACTACAAAGTCGCAGAAGCATGGTTGTCAAGGCGACCATAGCAAGTAATGCAGTGACCTGCCACCTTATTGCTTAGGCATGGAGCGGAAGCCTAGTTTAAGACAGTGTCCTACTGCCATATGCTTGTGCACCTAGGGGAAACCTAGTTTAGTATTATACTGTTTTTTTTTCTAAGAAAGGGTGGATTGTACAACAAATTTTATTAAGAATAAAGAGAGAGTTTAATATTATATTGTTGTATATAGTGTGTAAGTTATTCGGCATGTTGTTCCACTGGTCAAGTGGTTATTGTTTACTGTCTGTATGGTTTGATATTTTATTGGAGAGTAGAAAAGTCTACTAGCTGGACTGAGATGTCTATTTTGGAGCAGTTTTTAAAAGGGGTTATTATTAATTCCTCCCCTCCAATCTACTATGATGTTAGCATATGGGGCTTACATAAAACACACATCTGAGGCTTACATATTTAAACTTTAAATTAATATGCTATCTAAGAAGAAAGAAGAAAAAAATTAATGAAAGATTGCTTCGTCCAAAAATGGAAGAATCAAAGTGGCAACAATAGAAGAATAGAGTGGAGGATATACTTTCTTTCCTCTTCCTTCCCTTCCTCTTCCATGCAGAAACAAACTAGCAAACCTTAGTACTATAAGGTCTGACTAGGCAAGAGGATGCATTGGCCTTGGATTTACTGCACTAGCACTTAACATCACAGCATTATCTCTGAAATACCCTCATCTAATTAAAGAATCAGAAGATTTTTTTTTTTTAAAAGCTGCTCACTTTTAATTAGAAAGAAAGCATTAAAAAACTCTTTTTTTTTTCGTGAAGAGAGTGGATTGTACCACTAGTTTTAATAACAATAAATAGAGGAAGTAAATCTTAAGGATAGGAGAGATTCCCATCCAAGAAAGAAGGAAAACACAACTAAGAAATATTCAGCTATTTAAACACCTTTGCCCAAGCATCAGCAGGAATACCTAAAATGTAATGACACCAATTATGTAGAGAAGACAATGCTTGAAGGGAAATATTTTCCATATAGATTCTACTTCCCTGAAAACGATGTCGTTTTGCTCTCTCCAAATGCTCCAGCATACAGTGTGTGGGAGGATCCGAGGACTTCCTTTATAGCAGACTGAGGCACGCCTTCATGAAACCCCTTGAAGAATGTCCACATATGTTGAACAGATGTGAAATTGCCCTGAAAATGAAACAGAATTCCAACGCTTCTCCATGCCGCTTGACTCACTGAGCACAACCACAAGATGATCCACATCCTCACTGTCAACGCCACAAAGAGGACATAGAATATCATTATCATTACACTATTTCCTCCTGTAGACTTTAGTAGTAATCTTTTTTTCAAATGTTAGCCACATGAAGCCTTCACTTTGATGGGAGATTTAATCCTCCACATACCATCTGACGCGGGACGACTACCGAAATGAGTCCGAACTACTGTCACGATCCGAAATCAGCAATAATAGCATACGAGGACATCAGATAATCGCAGAATATCCCATGTTCCATGAGTGTAACTACGTAACTCAAGCGCTCAACTCGGGGAATCGTCCGCTCAATATGAATAAAATAGATCAGATCGACGGTAGTGGGAACTACCACAAAGCTAGGGCCGCAACAACACGAACAATAGACTCAAAATAGGGCCTCGAAACGAACCACTCGAACTCGCTATCCGGCAGTGTGAATATCAAATAGCTAGGATCCTACTCACATACACGGGAGTATTCATGATCATATAATAAACGACTAGTTGCACCGGAAGAGGTTCAATCTGCACTTACCGACCCACTGTCGAGTGGGGTTATACACTGTGAAGGGAAATCCGCGAACCGCCCGATTGGTCCTTGTCGACCTCAGCTCATCCACGGGGAGTCACCTGGTTCGCGCAGGCGACGAGGGTGAGACCAGCGAACAGCGCAAAGATGCCGCGTGGCGAGGGGGTGGCAGCGACGGGCGGGAGTACCGCGGGGTTCGTCCTGGCGCGTGAAGCGGGGGGGTGGCTGGAATGCACCTGCAGGGTGGACACCGCGGGAAGGCCGTTCGGGCCTGGGTGCTGCGGAACAGAAGCGCTCACGGGATGGGCTCGACCAGAACCGGCGTGTGGCCGGAAGGGGGCTCGCAGGGTGGGTTCCTCCGGAGCCGGCGTGCGGCGGGAAGGGAGGCCGCGAGGAGGCCGGTCGGGGCCAACTGCGGCGGGGCTGAGGTGCTCGCGGGAGTCCGCTCTGGGCGGGGTTGCCGCGGACCTGATCGGTTGGAGCTGTTGCAGGCGGGGAGGTCCCGCCAGGCCTGCGCGGCGGCGGAGAGGAACTCGCGGAGGTAGCTTGTCCGGGGCCTGCGTACGACGGGGAGGGTTTGCCAGGGCTGCGGGAGTGGCCCGCTCAGATTGGCGGGAGCTCCTTCAGGGCCGCGTGGAGCGGAGTGGCGGGGAGGCTCCGGGCCGGTCGCGTCGGAGTCGCGGGGAGTGGGGGTGACCGGCGGGAAGGGAACTCGCGGGGAGGAGCTGACGGTGGCCCGACCTGACAGCGCGGAAGGAGTACGTGGCCGGCGGTTCCTTGCAGTGAGAAACGAACGCAGTGCAGGGAGGGAGAGTGGAAGAAGGAGAGGAAGAAGAAGACGAAGAAGACAAGGAGCACGAGGCTTCACGCCGCGTACGTATGCTCGTTGGCGGCTGCAAAGCTCTGTTATTTTTCTATCCCATGATCATTACCTCAAAACGAGGTTTACAAGGACTATAAATAGAAAACATTAACCCTAATGAAGCCCTAATAACATCAATGACTAAACTGACCCTCCCACTACAAGATATTCAAAATTCGAATAAAAAATGCAGAATAAATAAAAAGAAAGATAACTGGGCCTCATAATGGGCCGTACAACAGTGCCAAATCTTTCATAACCACATAAAACACATCAATCTTCAGAGGCATCATCATCGAGCCACAACGAGGCTGGAAACGCTGCGGACGTCCTCATCCGTCTGTAGACACGGGTCGGGTCGAACCGGGTCCGAGCGCAAGTGTCCTCACCACCATCATACTTGAAGTAATTAGGAAGGTCACCTTTCAGCAAAGAGAGACTTTAGAGAAAAATGTCCTGTAAGATGAAATTAGTGAGCCATAAGATGTAATGAATGTCTGAGAGCCTGAGGCCAATGAGATGTATGAAGAAAATAAACAAATGGATATGAAAATAACTGTCTTTATCCTTATCGTTTAAAATTCAGATACAGACTATCCTATCCTAAAAATCTATAAAACGTGTGTCCTTAGTTCCTGCGAGTCCTAGATACGGGTATATATTCAGGTATCCTTTGACATTCCTAACAGGGTTCATGGATCCTCAACAGATACTAAGTTCATCTAACTTAAGTCCATCAAGCATCTACATCCTTGATCAGCCTCTTCCAACTTAAGGATGTGGAGGGGAGAGAGATTTTGATACTAATCCCCCTTTGGTTGGATATCAATTTTGATAGTAATATTTTAGAAGCCTACAACATTAATGTTAAAATTCATCCTAAAAGGATGCAGAGGATGGCAACCAATGGGAAAGGAGAGTTAAGGGTGGGAAGGTGTGAGGGGAGAGAGGGTCTAGAGGCTCTTAAAGACTGAATTGCAAGATTTTTATTATAGGTTTAGAACCATATTAAATTTTTATGGCAATAAATTTTTGCTAATGTATGAATATTAAAATTGATAGAATATTACTGACTTCTGAGTAGCAATATATTAAAAAAAAACAGATGTGCTTCTGCAGCAATTTTTGCTCTATATAGTCGATGTAGTCTAATTCCGATCTATACTGTCACCTACTGTAAGCAATGTTTATGATGCAAAGTTGTAAGCTAGTGGGAATGAGGAATGCTACTGATATACAGATATGACATTAATAAGGACCGCAGTGGTGGATGTAGCCTGCTCGTTTGGAGCTACTCTTGAAATTTCTTAGTTGATGTAACAAGTTTAAAGTGCTCTAGGATTCTGAAGAAACCAATTGAAGACAATAACTTTCAACATTGGGCCAAAGGCATGGATGTGGTGTTAAGACTAATGTTCATCGAAAATTGGTTTGATTAGCATTACATGTTTAACAACTCGTCAACGTGTGTCTCTTCCACAAAGTATCGAACTTCAATATTAGAAGTCTGAAGGTACCACAATAGTATTAAGGTATCTAGATCACCACTTCAGGTTGTGGGGGTTAATATTTTTAACATGGGGACATTCAGAGAGTCTGATCCATAGTCTATCACTATCTATACTGCTGGACGCAGATTTTTATCATCTTCTTGTGCGGTTCATGCTAATTCCCTGTTCTTCTCAACTGTCTATGCGCCTCTTATCTATTCTTCTGTTTGGGCAGGCTCGCCGATGATCGAAGGATTCCGTAGGTGAAGTTTTATTGTCTGGGGAAACTCATACTTGGGTCATTTGTCGGATGGGTCACCGACTACGGCAGTATGGAGGACAGCTTCACTGAGTAATACTTGCTGCTATGTCCCAAAACATTGCAGTTGCAACCGGATGGCAGTTGCAATTGTAATGTCCCCATGGCATTGCAACAAGTATTACTTTTCATGGGATTAAGATGGTCTGCCTGTTGATGGGCAGAGAACGATGGCTCCGTCAATAATCTTGTGTCTGTGCCTTGTTGTGTCTTTATATTCTTTCTATAATAAACTTGAGTGTGTGATCCAACTATGTTAGTGCTTACCAAGTTGCTTTTATCTATAGTTTGTATCATCTTTTTGTTTTAAACATATTGCTGTCTATGTGCCCATGCTTATGATTTGGAGTGCTTGGGCCTAATCTAGTTGAGCTTCATTCTGATGGGAAGAAGGCCTGATGATGATGATGATGATGACATTATTTATATAGGTCAAGCTCTATGACATTTGTTCTATTTCGTTCTTGCTCGTTGAAGGGGAGAAAGGGACAAGAAGGGATTTTGTACATGACTTCCTTAAGTTCATGTATTCGCATGAAGACTCTGGAATATGTATGTGCAGGCGACACCTTACAGTTTAGCAGGATCATAGAAAACAGAAAATTCGTTAGATTAGTCTTTAGAGTTGATCCGTCTCCTAGAATTTTAATTTTGATCTCCAAATGACATGTTTGATTGGACAGCTATTGTTAAGTATTTTGATCCAGTGGTGAAGATTGAATCCAAGGGGTAGGAAACAACTTAAACGAGGGTATTTGAATGTTTTAAAATTATTTTGGTGATTTTTTATTTTTTTAAAATCGGAGGGGTGTTTTCAGCTCGGGTGCATCTAAGTTGTGTGTGAAAATATTCAAAGTATTGAAGCATCCTAATGCTTCTCTGCTTATGTTAAAAAAAATAAAAAAAATCATAAAATTTTAAATATTCAAATACCTCCATAGGGTTGATCTCTTCCTTTTGTTTCAATTTTTACTCTCTAATTTTGAAAATCAATCTTAATCGTCTGATCGTATACATATTAAAAATTGTCAAAAATAAAAAAATTGTCAAATAAACCTTTAGCGTTGATCACCTCTTTTGAGGTCTAGTTTTGATTTTCAAAGAGTCTATGTAATTCTTGTATTTACGAATAAGCTCTTATAATCTTTTATGAATTGGTTTAAGATTTTTAAATGTTATTAAAAAACCCCAACAGTGACTCTAGAAAGGTGCTTAGAAGGTTTTTTTTTTTTTTTAAAGGAAATTGAGATTGTAGGAGTATTTGTAAAAAGTGGGATCGAGAGACTTATTTGTAATATCAAAAGTTTTTGAGAGTTTATAAATAAAAATAATTATTATTTGGACATTGAAGTGTGGGGAGGGGGCATCTAAGTTAGATGCACCCCAAAACGCGTTACAGTCGGCGCCTATGGATAGATAGAAGGATAGATAGATAGACAAGTGGTACAATGTGACAGGGGCAATTGGGTTATCCCATCACACCACTATTAGATTATACTCCAACATACACAAAAAAAAATAAAAAGAAAAGGAAAAAAAACCTCCCACTCGTGCCAATTCCACTTTTTGCAGAATTGCTCTCACATGGAGTGGAAGTTAGGCACATGGCTCCATGCGGGACCAGTTCTCACGCGGCATTCATTCAGCTTTCACTATGTGCAGAGCAGAATTGAGTCATTCAATTAATACTATCGGATGGCTATCTTTTCTTTAAAAAAAAATTATCTCTTTTTATGAAATATGGGCACTGAAGGCGCTGTAACAATTATATATATATATATATATATATATTGAAAATATTTGACATTGTCAGATTAAGATTTTTGTGACGAAGTTGCATCAATTTCCTCCGTCATAATGTAGATCTAAAATTATATATATGCATTTTACTACAGTATATATAATTAAACTGCACACAATTTCACCCAATCCGTGTGCTAAAAAAATCATAACATTTTCAATATTCAATTACCCATCACAGAGAAAATTTTAATATTCAATTATCCATCATAGGGTTGTTTCTATCTTTTGGAGTTTAATTTTAACCGTCCGATCATGTCCAATCCTGAAACTCAATCGTAGTCATCCAACGGCCATATAATTTTTTAAAAGAAATTAAAAAAAATAAAAATGTAAATTCATCAAATTACATTTAGGGTTGTTCTCATTATTTGGGATTTTAATATTCATCATCAATTTGACGCCTACAATTAAGTTAGATACGATCGCACGTGAAAATAAAACCACAAAGATTGGAAACAATCTCAAGGGGATAATCAAATATTTAAAACTTTATGGAGATTTTTATGTTTTTTAATACAAAGATGGGTCGAAACATAGTGTGCGATTAAACTGCACGCATGTAAGAAATGCACTATAGCACTTATATATATAAAGAGAGAGGCAGAGGAATTCTGTTGTGTGACCAAGGTCTTTTGGGCAGCAATACGTTTCAACCCTAACCCCCATGTTGAAAAAAATAAAAATCATAGTAAAATTTTAAATATTCAATTAGCCTCTCAAAGTAATTTTCATCCTTTGCAGCTTAATTTTTATTGTCGAATCATATCCGAATTGATTGTAACCATCTAATCGGATGCAATATAATAAAATCTTAGGAGATGAGAACAACCTTAAACTTAATTTTTTAATTTTTATTATTGTTATATTTTGCACAAAATCAAATTTCTAAGTACCTGTATTGGACATTGTCAAACGGTCAAAATAAAGTTAGAAAGGATGGCACCCCAAAACCCCCCATTCACTAAATTTCGGAAGATGAGATCAACCTTACGGGGTAAGCTGACGAATTATCTATTTTTTTTTTCAGTATTTTTATATGTTAATTTTTTATACGTGTCCGATCGGATGGCTCTAATTGATCGTCAAGATTAGACAATGAAAATTAACACCATGGGAATGGAATTGGACACACTATTTGCTACAGTGCATGAGTTTAACCACACATTGTTTCGACCTCTTCTCTATGTTCGAAAAAATAAAAAATATTATATATTTTTAAATATTTAATTATCTCTCAAAATAAATTTCATCTCTTTTAACTTAAATTTCACCGTTGGATCGTGAAGCTTTCAACCTAAGCCATCTGATTTTAAATTTGTAAATTGATGATGAATATTAAAACCCCGAGAGATCGGAACGACCCTAAGGACTAATTTGACAAATTTCTTTTTTTTATTATTTTTATAATTTTAAAAAATTAAAATTTACATGTGTCTGATGGATGGATAAGATCGAATTTCAAGATCGAGCCATGATCGAACAATCAAAATAAAGCTCTAGAGGGATGGAAACAACCCTAAGGGGCTTATTGAATAATTAAAATTTTATAAAAATATTTATTTTTTTAATATCGAGATGGGGTTCAAAATAGTGTGTGAAATTAAACTATATGCACTTTAGAGAACCACAATCTAGCATATATATATATATATATAAAGGAGTGTTTTGGCGTACTTTGCTAATGGTGCAATCTAATTGCCCGATCTTAATCTACCCTATGCTTTTAAAAAATAAAAAATATCATAAATTTTTAGATATTCAATTATTTCCTTTAGGATTGTTTCCATCACGAGGGACTTAAGTCTCACCGTTATCCGACTCGATTGTGGACGTTTAATCAGGTGCGTACAAATTGATGATGGATACTTAAATCTCAAAAAATAAAAATAACCCTAAGACTTAAATTTGTTATTTTTGATTATTTTTATTACTGTTAAAAATAGAATTTATATGCACCTGATCAACGACTGCGATTGGATTTCACGATCGGAAGATAAAAATTAAGCCTCAAGAGATGAAAACAACTTTAAGAAGGATAATTGAATATTTAAAACTTTATTCTGATTTTTATTTTTTTTAAATGTGGATGAAGTTGAAACAGTACATGCGGTCACTGTAAGCATTCTATCATTGTAGGGAAAAAAGAAGGCTTATAAGTCTTTGTTGATCAGTCTAATTGTTAGCCGTTAGAATTCGGTAGTTATTTAGAAGTCTACATGCAATTGTCTAAATATGGGACCATGAAAACCCCCATTTTATGCCTCAACAATATTAGTCACATTTATATGCAATAGCATTTAGGACAAAAATATAGGGATGATGCTTTCGATGCAAGTGATGCCAATGCAATGGAAAGAGCAGAACCTAAAAGTTGTGATTTTCTAAAGACTGAAGAGGAACCTTGTTAATAGGGAGCATCCATAATGTGATGAATACACGAGCTTGGAAAAGCTAAGGGTGAGCTGCAAAATTTAGAATCCATCATAGTCCGTATGTGCACATCAATGGATGAGTATCTAAACCGTATGTTGCAAACTGAAGTGCTGTACCAAGGTTTTTTCACCTGAGCTCATGGATGATTGTATTGCAAATCAGAGGAAGATCCAAATGTTATAAGGTATGTACAAATTAGAAGTTTGGGAAAATTACTTGGAGCTTGCTAGCATAGTTGCCTCCTCATTCCCTTCTCCTCTCAGAAAAGTTTGTATTTACAGCTCCCTATTTTATGAGGAAACTTATTTTCTCCTCTATGTCATTAATGCTTTCACAATACCACGTTTACCATCTTTGTCCTATTTGTCCCACCATAATAAAAATTACAGTTTTTTTGAAGAAATTATACTTTTATCACTCTAAGTCTCCACCTTCTATCTTGAGAGTACAACTATAATACTTAAAAAGGGTTTTACAAATAACCTCCTAAAGAATGTCATATTTGTAGATAATCCTCTATATGATTCGTATTTGCATATAACTCCATTAAATATGATATTATTTGCATATAACTCCCTCAACTGTGTAGACTTACTTTGAATTTCACTTAAACTAAAATGTTGTTACCTATATAAAATATGTGAAAGTTATTAAATAAAATATTGATAATATCTTCAATTAAAATACATACATTTCACGAGAAAAATCACATAAACATCTATTCATAAGCTTGTTGTATATAATTAACATCAAAAAAAAATATTTTCATATTTATATGAAGTAAAAAATATTTCAAATCATGTAAAATTTAAAACAAATCACATAGTTAAGAAGGCTATATACAAATACTCCCAAAATTTAGAAAGTTACATACAAATATGAATCATACAAAGAGTTATCTACAAATATCACATCTTTTAGGAGGTTATTTGCAAAAATCCCTAATATTTAAAAAGTTAAAACCTTTAAGATTAACCTTACTTTGACGCATAAAGTATTCGATATTTTATTATTTTAATAACTTTAAATACAACTATAATACTTTAAAACTTAAATTATTTAAGTTTTTAGAACTTAAATCATTTATCCCACTTGAACACATAAAGAATTTAACATAACACCATAATTTTTAATTCTTCCAAGTCTTTTACATTTTAACTCATTAATACCGTAAAGCCTCTTGATGCCTTAATGTCTTAACACCCTAAGATTTTAATGTATTAAGATCTTAACACCTTAGCAATTTAATATTTAACACCTTAATACATTAGCACCTTAATTCCTTAAAATATGATATATCTTTAACACACGTGAACATCTAAACAACATAGCACATTTTTAAGGTAAACACATTTAAGACTTGAAGAGTTAAAAACTTGAATATTAAGGACTTGCCACTTTTAGTCCGAAACATCTAAGCAAGATAACAGTCGAATAACACTTTCTATTTAATTCTTTAAGATGGCCTTTAGATGCCTCAATACCCTAACGCTGATTTTAACGCGTTAAAATCTTCACACCTTAACATCTTTACACCTTTAACGTCTTAATACTTACATCTTAACATCATGCACTGGGTACGGCCTTTATCTTAACACCTTAATATCTTAATGACTTAATGCCTGAACATGACATATCCATAACACGCATGAAGACTTGTAACACGCAAGAATACTTAAACAATATAACACACTATAACACCTTAAGTCTTTGATGTTTAAGCTTAATGATGTTAAGGACTTTAAAAAAATAAAGATTCAAGTATTAAGGACTAAAATCTTAAACACCTAAACAACATAATACCCGTATAGCACTTTAGCTCTTTAATTCCAAATCTTTTACACTTTCAATTCTTAATACTTTTTAATGTTGAAGTAATAAGGTCTTTAACCTTAAAATTATTATAATTTTACTCACAAGACAGGAGTTGGAGTGACAAAACTGTAATTTCTTTTAAAAAAACTGTTAGCTTTTATTGTGAGAGAGAATGAGTAAACTTGATATTATGAAAACTTTGATAACATGGAGGAGAGAAAAATAAGTTTGCCCATAAAGTAAGAAGCTGCAGGTATGAACTTTTCTGACACAGTAAATAAGGGGGAAGGGCTGCTAAGGAGTTCCAATTAATTTTCCCTAGTAATTTTCGTCAAAGGACACCACAATATGCTAGTATACTTCAAGTCTAAATATTACATTTCCTATGACACGCTTCTTTTGTTCGCAAAATGAAACTTGGCAACAAAAGAATATTGCTATTAACATATACAAATTTTAATAACTCTTTTTCCTCCACCAAACAAATCATCACCATTTTCTAGGATTGAGGGAATTAAATCTCCTCTCACATCTTGTCAAGGAATCCAGTTTGCATCTTCCCAAGGTAGCCAAGCCAACAGGCTTGACCATGCAAGTCCCTATTATCCCGTACAATCACTTTAATAGATGCAATTACTTTAAGAGATGAACTCTTCTAAGAATCACATAAAAGGACGTCCTCTTAACAAACAATCATATGACTTATATGTGGTGCCCATTTTATCTTTGTCAGGCAACATAAACAACTGCATTTTCTTGGTGGGATGTTCCTCTGACAGCTGGCGTCCAATCAACTCCAAACTGAAATATGATTGTTAGAATGCAATCACCAAGTTCTTTTCACAAATACTATAAAATAGAACCCTAGTCATCTTTATATTTTTAGTGGAGTTACAACCACATTCTTTGTACATATTAAGATTGATGCATACAGATAATAACCGCAATGAAATCTAACGCAGCCTCCTTAACTCTTTCACCCTTCCTACATCACCGTAGCAAAAAGTGGCCCTCAAGTTTTTGTCAAGTCAGTTGCTCAAATAAAAATGGAGACAAGAATGCCATCAGCACAAGGGCATTTGAAACAAGCGGTGACCGCTAACCATCTTTGAGAAGAATATGATACCTACTTGGAAACGATGGCAATGTCTCTCCAATTACTTGCAGAATAGCAGACTCCAAACTTCCTGATAGAACATCAGCTTTCCCAGGATCTGCCCAAGATAAAAGGTTTATCTACTTGGTCACAGCATTATTTTGCCAGGAATTAAAACAATCAATCTAATTAGAAAAAACTTGAGTGAAGAAAAAGCTTTAACTTTCCAAAACCAAACACAACCTTGACAATTGGGTCTAGCTGATGAACCACCTCCAAGACATAACTCTGTTGCTTTATCTGCTCTCTTGCCTTCATTTTGCACAAGCTCCTCTAGTAAATGACCAATAAGTTTATAGGCAACCAAACTCGTTTCATCACAGATATTTTTAACTGCAAGGTACCGATTTGTCATATTTGTGTTCAGCGGAGCAGAACTATCGTTGGAATTAGAACTCAGACGGGAGACAACTGGCATAGAGTCCCCAGTGCCCTCTACTTCATCATCTGACACACAAATTTGCAAGTAATCAGAATAACCAAAGGTAGAGCAATCCTCATTCTCGTCGATTATGATGTCACAGTTATTTTCACTAG
This sequence comes from Zantedeschia hybrid cultivar, assembly GCA_030544215.1. Classification (NCBI taxonomy): domain Eukaryota; kingdom Viridiplantae; phylum Streptophyta; class Magnoliopsida; order Alismatales; family Araceae; genus Zantedeschia; species Zantedeschia hybrid cultivar. The sequence goes on along the minus strand of JARZZO010000013.1, from coordinate 44,883,197 downwards.
CTCCCAAACCATCAGCATATGCATTTGCAAATTCTTGATCCATGCTTTCATCAGGAAACGAATCCCATACCACTTGTCTAAGCTGGCTGCTAACATTGAGTATGGCATCCACCTCGTCAGTTAATTCTTCACCAAGCAGTTGGGATCCAGATCTTTTGTTGATAACTTTAAGAGCCACTAAAAATGGTTTAGGCACATGAACTTCATCACATTGAAAGAGATATTCCATCAAATAATTATGAAAAGCTCTACGAAGAGACTTCGATGGAAGATTAGCATTTGGAGCAATCACATGTTGCAAGTGCCTTAATTCACCACGCTTAACATTGGGGAGTGACCAAATGGCTTTTAAGATCTCATTCTGCAAGTTTTCTATCTCAGGGGTAAAAGGGAAAATTTTTGTTGTCATACTGTCAGCTTGCCTTGTTATTTGCTTGACAGATAAAAAGATGACTGACAAAGCTTTAGCTATTGGCTTTGGCAATTTTCCCCCATTCTGAAGTGTCGAAAGAATTTTGTGACATTTCTTTCTCAGTCGGACAATTAGAACATTTCTTTTGCAGGAAAAAACAACAGGAAATTGTGGTGGAACTGCCACATCCTTGAGCTTTCTGTTCATGGCGATTAGAGCCAGAGAGGGTAAAACATCAAGTCCCTCAAGTATCCTGCTGATAGATGAAACCATAGACGAAGAAATGGGGGTAGTCAAACTTGTAAGGTTGCTGAGAATTTGTGACAGCATACTCGCTTTCTCAAAGTGATCCCCAGACTGTGATTGTGCAAGTGACTCTGGGGAACTTTCCTCAATAACTTCCCCCATCTCAGAACGAGTTCTGTTGAGCCATTCATTTTCTGAAATGATATCAGTTATGAAAAGACCATTCGGTGAACGAGACTGCCCATGCTATCCATATCAAATATTTAAGGGAGCTGTAAACCACACATGGGTTAGTTACTTACCCGCAGACGAACTGAAGCCTCTCTGCACCAACATCCTTATATCCTGAAGGTCTGCCTGAATAAAAGGAAAAACTACACATGTCAAGGTGAAGGGACAGAGGGTCAAACATGATAGTTGTCTATTTATGATTTAAAAAAAATCATTGAGGACCTAAAATGTGGCATCTAACAATCAATCAAATTTGCAACTCATTTTAAAAAAAATCATTGAGGACCTAAAATGTGGCATCTAACAATCAATCAAATTTGCAACTCATACTTGTCTCTCAATCTCCAACAAAACACATAAAACAAGCATCATTTTTCAATCGTAGCATGGTTACTGAAGCGAAACTACTCACATCATCATTCCTCACAAATGATTCTGACAAGTACCTGCATTGAGGAAAAGTGTGAGCTAACAAGCAATAAAGCCAAAAACAAACTGATAAAAAATGCTAGAAATTGTTAATCAAGCTTAATGATGAAGGAATGATAATGTTAAACAAAATGATAAAAAAACTGGAATTGTAATATTGCCCACCAACAAGCACACTATACTGAGAATGCCATAGTCAGAGGCATTCTGCTCATTTCATAAAAAAACAAAGAAATCATGTGAAATGAGCTTGTAATCATGCCATTCCAAAATGCCTTGATTCAACTTGCAGTGATGGATGTTTGCTCCTTCAGGGATGGGAAATTTGGTCATTCCCACAGGGACAATGATGATGGATGTTCAAGGTTCTTCAATCATGTGATTGGGAGCCAAATGCCATGATAAACAATTTAGAGACATCATTGTGTTTACTTGCATAAGGACGCAATATTCATCTTTAATGCATGAAAAATGTGTTTATGGATAATGCCATGGTTGTAAGCCCAAACCTTGCTGGTAGCCTTGTGCGGTTCACCTGGGTAATCATCCCAAAAAAGTTCTACCTAATATGAATTTCAAGAAATATCACACTTGATGATGTAGAAGAGTTTAGGCAACATATGCCAATACAAATACATACGCCTTTTTTTGGGAAAATACATATGAAATGTTGATTTTGCATTTACACACATATCCTCAAGTATGTGTTAATATTTGTGGTGGTTGTGATCCTCCATTAGGTGCCACTATAGCATCAAATTTCGACTATTGTTCCTTAATGTATGCATTTTATAGTTTGTTCATCATACAGGCAATATGAATAAGTGACATGTGTTGTGTTTACTTACAATGTACAAAAAATAATATTGCATGATATCAACAGTCATGACAAATGATGTAATTCACTATGCAATGAAAACGAGATGAAACAGAGGTTGGCACATAAAAAGAAGAAAAATGAATGTATACACCTATACGACCAATTTCCTGTCATCCATCCACTTCATATGGTCGCTACTGTTGCAACTCAAAGCAGGTTTTTCTGGCTTGGGTTGAGCCCTAACTCAGCCCATCTTGGATAGATGCTAACCAGAATCCAACTCTGCCAGCCAGATCATGAAGTTGTATGTTAAACTCTCAGCCTGACTTGGCCTGACGTGACCCGTGAACATGAGCTTTACACTAAAATACAACCAACATTAATCCCAAAGTTTTAATATATAACCTCCTAAACCTGATAAGGGCTTGGATAGAGAATACCCCCAACTTGAACCCAAGTCAACCCACTAGTAGCAACAACCCAGATGACCCAGTTTTTGGGTTGATCTGAATGGGGTTCAAGTTGAACCACCCAAACTTGTGGACCTAAAGACTGCTAAAAGAATAAAGAAAACCAAATTTTAGTTTATAACTAAGCTCAATTCAGCCATTTTTAATTCATTTATTTGTAGTGCTTGGTGTCTTCTATAGCATCCATGAACTTGCGCGTATAATACATGGGCAATATATCCTGTAACTAGATGTAGCAACTAGAACCCCCCACCCCCCTTCCTTCTTTCCATTACATGTCCCATGTTCATAGGAGCTATTGACAGTGTCACCATGAAAGGCCATGCCGTGAGCTTCCCTGTCATGTTGACAAGCATGCATCTGCTAGACAATAAAGGACTTTTAAACCCTTTTAAGTTGGAGCAGATTTTCCATTTGAAGAGCACTCAGCATGAGGTGAAATTTGTAAGAAATACACATACTTACATATTTCCAAAAAACCTAGAGGTTCTCAGCCTCTTATGGGTATCTGCACTTCTAATTTCCATTGGTGATGCCATCAGCCACCTGTTTTTTATTCCCAAAAATAATGATTTCCATCAGTGATGATACCTCAAGAAAATGATATTAGCCAAAAGTACACATTCCATCTTCACAAATAATGGGGAGGCATCAAAGAAAATGAGGAAACATAACTCAAAAATAGTCAGAATGGCATGATAATTTCACTTTAAAATAAAATAACATGGTACTGCCTTTGAAGCACAGATAGTTGTTAGAAAAATGCAAATTATTGCTCGTCTACAGATGAGATGAAGCTCATCTACCATGAAATCATTGAAGCAGTATCCTTGAATCAAAGGAATGTTGGAAATATGATACCCAAGTTACGAGACATCCCTAAATTGCATCTATGGGTTAAAAAAGGATTTTAGAAAAGCAAGTAGCCAAAAAAAATGTGGAGAGGAAAAGATGTGCTTGCCACAAATTATAGCTCTCCACTAAGAAAAAAGAATCAGCCATTTCATTATGTTTAGATAAGCCACCTCATATATATGTGGAGACCTGCATGTAGCTCCTATTGACATTAGGCTTAAAGAAACAAACTCGATGGTTCAGTCACGTGTACAATCGTCCAAGTACAGCACTTATTAGAAGGTGTGATCAAATATAAGTGGAGGAAGATAGGTGAAGTCGGGGAAGGCCTAAAATGAGATGGTTTGACATAGTAATAAATGATTTGACCTTCCTAGGTGGCATTGGATTGTTTAAAATGGTGGAACAGGACTCCTCTAGTCAACCCCCAAATAAATGGGATAAGCGGCTATGAAGATAATGATGATATGAAAAAGTCTAGGCAAGCCATTTTATCATGATAATAGTTGTTCATTTAGTCTTCCTTTTGTTATATCTTTTTGTGATGTGGCCAAAAAGACATCAGATTTGATAGCCTCTTATCCCATTTATTTGGGGGTTGATAGATGAGTCCTGTCCCACCATTGAAAATGATGAAGAAGCTAGACAACAAGACTGTATGAAACGGCAAAGGGGGAAAGCATCATCAATGATGAGAGTAAAAGTATGAACCATATAGGGGATTACCTACAAATATGATATCTTTTAGGAGATTATTTGCAAAAACCCCATAAATCTATCAACTAAGATTAGTAAACGAAAGGAAGAGATACTTCTTAAGAAAAATTCTTCACTTAAAGCAACCATGGGGGTGGAATAAGCATTCACTGTGAGTGCATTTGTTACAATGTAAGATCTATCGTATGCGCAGATTTTTTAAACATTAAGTTAATCACAAGCTGAATGCCAAAGTCCGAATCTGAATATAATGAGAAGGTGTCTTTTTTTATTCCCTGAAATGTTTAAATCAGTAAACGTTGGTCATGATCAACTTTTCTGAAACCTGTATATACTCAACAGACTCTACGTACAGTACTAGTGTACCTGGCAAAATACCCTTGATGGTGGAGTTATGGTGGAAAAAGATGAGTTCAAACCTACCTGATTTTGGCTTTCCCCATGGCGATGCTTAAGGAGCTTGGGAGGTTTGCAGTCTGAGTGGTTTCCGCTGTGAAATCGATGTTTCCAACTTCACCTTGGAGCACAAACTGTGGGAAGGCAAAGTCCTGATAAGTCTCCAGGGGGATGGATTGGGGATACAATCCTATAGATTGGAGGGATTACGTTGTTGCATAGCAAAGGAGATGAATGCCGGCGTTTGCAGAGGAGGGAGAGGGAGACGAGCTCGCCGCTGCGCGTGTAGTAGGTGCAAGCTATGGGAGATGCCTGCGAGAGGGAGATGATCTCGCTGCTGCGCCGAGGGAGCCGAGCTGGTTGCTGCCTGCGCGCAAGGGAGGGGAGAGCAGCTGCCACGCGGGAGGGAGACGAGCTGGTTGCTGGCGCGCGCAAGGGAGGGGAGAGCAGCCGCCGCGCGGGAGGGAGACGAGGTCGGGGCCGAGGGAGACGAGCTGGTTGCTAGCGCGCGTAAGAGAGGGAAGAGGAGCCGCCGCGCGGGAGGGAGACGAGGTCGGGGCCGAAGGAGACGAGCTGGTTGCTGGCGCGCGCAAGAGAGGGAAGAGCAGCCGCCGCGCGGGAGGGAGACGAGGTCGGGGCCGAGGGAGACGAGCTGCTTGCTGGGGCGCGCAAGGGAGGGGAGAGCAGCCGCCGCACGGGAGGGAGACGAGGTCGGGGAAAACCCTACTCGCAACGGGGAAGAGGTGCTGCGGGGAAAACGGCATCCGAGACGAGTCCGTGAATGCCAAAATCGGGAAAAGGAGTCACTCAACGACTTTGGTTTTCCTTTGACCGGAAAACTCCTGATTACCAAATAGACGTTTTTGAAAACCTTTTTAAGAAAAAAATTTCACGTGACTACTTTTATACGGATGACTCTTAGCGTCATTTTAATTGGAGAATAAGAAAAGAAAAAAGGCGAATAAGGAGAGAATAAGTTTAATTTTATTTTGACAAGCGGAATGACTTATACCGGTGCAGAATAGTTTTTTCGGGGAATAAAGAGAATAAGCCATCACACTCTAGACCCAAGAATTGTTTATTCTTCTTATTCTGCCGACGGGCCCTACGAAACTATTAAACCGAAACACTCTTTATTCTAGTATACGTTATTCCGTCAATAGGTCCCACGTAATAACTTATTCCCCAAACAAAGTGGGGTTTAACGTCACTTTGATAGGAGAATAGGAGAAGAATAAGGATGAATAAGGAGAAAATAAGTTTAATTTTACTTTGACAAACAGAATGACTTATACCGATGCAGAATAACGTATTCGGAGAATAAGTCATCTATCTTAGACTTAAGAATTACTTATTCTTCTTATTCCGTCAACGGATTCCATAAAACTATCGAATCGAAACATCTTTTATTCTAATATACGTTATTGCGTCAGTAGACCCCACTTAATAACTTATTCTGCAAATAAAGTGGGACCTAACGAGGACATCTACCTGTTGATCCTGGGTTGGCACATAGGTACCATCTAATTTCTTCTTTGCAACCTTATCACGAACAAAGTGGAAATCAATTTCCACGTGTTTAGTTCTTGCATGAAACACATGACTAGCAGTAAGATATGCAGCCCCAATATAGTCACACCGTAAGATGGGCTTATGAGCAACATGAAAGCCGAGTTCCTGCATAAGGGATTGTAGCCAAATGCAGTCCCATCAGTTAAGGCTTTACAATCGACTTCAGTATTAGAGTGTGCCATAGTGTGTTGCTTAAGGAGAATGAATGAGAGGTTACGTTTGCAAGTGACTCTTCTGTTAATATCAAAGGTGATGGAATATAACTAACCACCTGTTATTGACCATATTAGTATGACACTAAATTTAGTTAGGTATTTAACACAGCCAACAAACGCTTACATCTACTCTTTCTACTTCATTTGAAGAACATTAAACCAGTCATTGCCTTTGATGCTTCCCTGGATTTCACTTGCAGGCTGCAGGATTAGGGATGGATGGACTCTAGGGACCCTTTCACTTGGGAACGGGATGTTTCCATAGAAGGAAAGTTATATACGGGGCAGCTCCTGAACACAAAGCTGAGGATGATGGATCCAACGTTAAAGCACATGGTATTAGAGGATTACTTACATATAGTGATGATATTGTCCAGTACTTTCTCCCAAGGGCACTCATCTGTGTCCCTGTCAACGTCTGCAGGTAAATTCTGTTGGGTTTTTTGGGTTTCTCCAGATCGTTTACGCAGCGGAAAATAAAATATTAAAACAGCGATCCGTTTCCGTTTCGAAAAACAAAAACTCGATTATTGGATAATCGAGGTTCTCACCGTGTGCGGATTCGAATCCGCAACCGTTCGGTTCCGTCGGTGCGACGCCGCAAGCCGCGCAAGCATCCGGCCTCTAGCGAAGTCCACGCTATCCTCTTCGCGACGGATATCCTCACGTTCCTTGTTCTTCGCAGCCCACGAAACCTCCGCCGGTCGCCGCAATGATCGCCGCAACGCGCGGACGATTTTCCGTCGAACGGGATTCGGAGAAGCGGCGGAACATATCTGGATCTGTCTGGACGCCAGAGAGAGAGAGAAACAGAGAAGGGGCGGCTAGGGTTAGCAGCAGCTTGGCCTGCTCAGCTCGTTCGCTATGTTTTATACTAACCGCGCGGTTTTTCATAAAAATATCCGGTTTGTATAAAACACACTTATTTATCCATCGCCTTGAGAATCATTTGTTGTGACCCTCTAGGCCCAAGTACCAGTCCAGTTAATGGCCCAACAAACCTAGTGACTCCTCACTGGCTTTATTAATCAATTAATAACCCTTTATTAATTAATTAATCAATCGAATTGATGTCGCACATCGAATTCGATCGGGCTTCCGATCACGTTGGATGCCAAGCAACACCGCGTGAACCCGGAAGGTATTGGGGTTAAGTAACCCACTCTTAGAACCTTTCCGCCGACAGTTACCGCGTGGATATAATCCTTCATTCGTACAATGCTCTCGAGTCAACTTAGGGTATGGCGAGCTGTCAAACCCTAACCGGTCGACTCACTTGGATTGGATGCCACTGATGAATATTGGAAAACTCCTTTCCCGATATTATCGTCCGCCCTGGCCAGGGACTTCCGCGCATCCTTCCTAGAGCATTCTCTCTCTAAGTACCGAGAGCGAATGATTCCTTATTGACACATAATTTCCTTCGACGGTATTCCGCTATACCAAATCATTGGCGTATTAGAATCCCGTGGCTAGAGATTCGTAAACCAAGGTCAAAGTACAGAAGTCCACCGACAAGGTGTCCTTAGTGCCTCAGGTCCGAGGACCATCTACGCAACTGCGACAATAGAATCAAGCTGGTTGACAGTGAGGTACAATACCATCCAGCGATTCAGTCGGATCAGTACAGTGAACTCATTCTCCAATGAGCACCTACATATTCGCCTTAGTGTCTCAACACAAGTGACTTATGAGATCAGTCACCCTCATCATATGAATATGAGTAATCTGTGCTAGTCTAGATCCGATGTCCTTCTCGGATATCCTCCGACTATGAACGATTAAGAATATGTGTGTTTAAGTGATCAGTCTCATTAGTATGATCTCATCATAATCTGATCACTATAGCACATATTCACGGACTTCATTATGAAACGATAATTAATGCGATTTACACATAATGAATATTATGCCATTACATTAATAAATGAACGAGATTTACATAGTCAGATTGGTTTGTAGGCCACCTAAAACTAACAAACACTCCCCACAAGAGTTGGAGATGAAGTTTGGAAACTGCAGGGAATTGAAGCAATCGACTGCCGAGGTGCTCTCAAGTCTCAGGAGGATCAACGTCCATGCCACCTATTAATGATCTGTCTTCAAAGGTTTACGCAGCTCAACAAGTTGCGAGTGTAACTACGAGTTTATATGAATGATCTGTCTTCAAGGTTATGTTTGCAAGTTCTCCTTAAACCTCGAAGGGGGACTGCACCCTGAACTTCCCCTTTTCAGACTGTGGGGGATGGGCGTCAACCCCTGAACATGAAAGTGGACGTCAATCAGTAGGAAGAGAGAGAGAGAGAGAGAGCTAAGATACGCATCGGAAAAGACACTTACTTGGGACTAGCAAGCCACTCAGACCTGTCACCTGCAATCTCTCCTCTATGACCACATCGGCAATCTTTGAAGGCGGTCCCTGCTAGATAGTCGCGACCACCTGGGCCTCGTTCGGTGGCACCGGGACGCCCGACGGAGAAGTCGCGGAAGGTGACGGGGAACGTCCAGTGCTCCCCTTCTCGCTCCGTTACCCAAAATAAGCACTCCTTCCAGTGGACAACCTTGCTGAAGCCAGTCAAACGGAATATAGTCTTCTTGTAGGCCTCAAGTTGGACGAACCTGCAGTTGCCCACCTTCACGCCCCTCTTTGGCTGGAAGGCGAGGTGAAGCATTGTTGGCGAGGGCTCTGGGCAGCTGAGCTCCTTTGCTCGGATGAAGAAGCCAATGATCAGCCACCAAGAATTCGGCATTATCTGCCCTGGCGCTAGGTAGAAGTAGGGGTGGCAACGAGCCAAGCTGAGCCTGAGCCCAGGCATGCTCGAGCTTAACTCGGCAAAAAAATTTCAAGCTCGAGTCGAGCTCGAGCTTCAAATCGAGCCCAAAGTCCAGTTCGAGCTCGGGCTCGAGGGAAAAAGGCCCGATTCGAGCCGAGCCCGAGTCCAACTCGATCCACATGGCCACGTTTTGTTCGGTCCAAGGCCCATAGGCCCAAACCGATGAAGCAAGTAAGCTCACGGGGGTTGGTCTAAACTTATAGATGCTAGGAGTAGAGGGGAAAAATAAATATTCGATGTAGGACTAAAAAGTCCAAACCAAAGCCTCCAGCGTCGGCAAAAAGCAGCCAGCACGCAGTCTGACCAGCCACTTTAGTCCTGTACCGGTGGATTTAAGAGTTATCAAGTCCTCTTATAGACTTAGCTCCCCATTTATTTGTTCAAAAGTAATGGGGTGAGTTGGTGCCGTACAAGTTTGCTGGTATCCAACCTGTAGGTGAACTCAACAAATAAATTAATTATTTTGGTGCAAGTTGGCTCGCGAGCTATCGAGCCAAGTGGCACCGAGTTCGAACTTGGCTCGTTTAGTGGGTTGAGCCATGTGTTAGGCTCAAGCTCGACTCATTGACTCATTCGAGTCAAACCGAGTCAGAGCTTGAATCGAGCCGATCCTGAGTCACTCGCGAGCGGCTCGACTCATTGCCAGCCCTAGGTAGAAGTAGTTCAGAAGTTGTTCCACACAGGATGTTAGCGGTAGCCGGAAGCCCGCCTTGAACATGGCCTCACAAGCCATGAACGAGCAGCTCCTCTTGTCATATATCTGCTCGTCGCCACGAGAAACACTGAGCATGTATTTATGTGGGATGTTAAATCTTGATTGAATATCCGCCAGGCACCTTTCCGAACAAACCGGGAGGCTACATCGCCTCGCGATCGGCTTCGACCCCTCTAGCATATTGCATGTCCCTAGTCACTTACCCTGCGCGGCGAGCCATTGGGATCTAGGAAACAAAGAAGCAGACGGGCTCGGAAGGCTCGAAGAAGGAAATCTTAAGCAGAGGAATTAGATAGAGGGCTCGAGCAGAGATGGGTTTTTGTTCTTGCCTTGAGGGGTTTATATCTCCTTCTGCATACTGCGTGAAACACATGTTCGGCAGCAACATTCTGCCTCCATTGACAGATGAAAAGATGCCCCGCCTCGAGAAAGGGTGACCCTCCGAACTGGTGCCCTCATTCGGGCGCAACACATGTACCTTTCGAATCATGACCTCCCGCCCTAAGGCAAAAGCACGGGCGTTTCTCGCCGACATTAATACTCCAGCCCACTCATAGTTCGATTGCTCCGAAAGTTGCGCCCCTGCCATTTGGAGCAAGAGGGCTAGTGAGAGGGCCCAGTTTCGTTGGCCCGTTTGCTAGGGGGTATGGCCTACTAAGGAATGTCCTTGCTTGTTGCCCAAGTCTTATGGGCCTTTCAACTGGTAGGCCCATGAACCCAGGCTCCAACAGGGAGCGCCGCAGTTTGAAACAGATCCCGACGTCCAGTAGGCACGGGTAGACTTCCTACCGAAAGAATTTTCCTCCGGATTAACTCTAGAATAGATAAGGGAAGCCAGAGTCCCGTCCCGCCTGAGGATTGGACCTAACTTCTCACAACACTCTCCCTGATCGAACTAGGTTACTGCCTCAGATATGCCCCTATAAAGAGACCCCTTGGTACCCTCAAAAAGGTACATTCTAGACCAGATTCTCTACTTTCTCCTTGTCCATACATATTCTAACTTAGGCATCGGAGGGGGTTCCCCCGAATCGCAACAGTAGGTCTCCTCTGACCTGGTGTCTGTTTTGTAGAAGTACGATGAGTCTTCTATGATAAAAAGACCCATGACCGTCTGATCTGGAGCGGATGAATCTCCGACCCAACATCTGACATAAAAAGGGATACCGAATTTGAATCACGACAAACACTGCCTAAAGGAACACAATATGGATGGAATACCCCCGTCAACATGTAATGTCGCATCTAGGCCTCCTCGCATGAAGGCAAAGAGAGTGTGACCTTTAAGTTATTAGGTACGGCACGGCTATAACAATCGTAAAAGACTTAAAATCATCCTACCATCAATCTCTACGTTAAAAGTTTTTTTCGTAACTTTTAAAAATGTTATTGTTTGATCAAGCTCAACTTACTCATGATTAGACAAAATCTACGTCCCACAAGATATATAACAAAAAACTTGAACTAGATAAACCACACGACTTGCTGCTAGCCTCCCTTCCCCCATATGTCATCGGTGGATGCCCCAGGGTTCAGCCATTCCCGAGGGGCACTTTGTGTAACACGTCAACTGCATACCTTTTCTCTCCCCCACCCCTCCACTTCTATACTATCTATATTATATATATAAAATAGAGTTCTATGGTGCTACGAGTCAACACCGAATTCTCTGTTTCCCTCCTAAATTTTCTCTCTCTCTCCCTTCCCTATTAATGTTCACGTTTCCTATTAATTCTCTCTCTCTCTCCTCCTCTTTCTTATTAATTTCCTCTCTTACCATCTCTCTCCCCCTCTCTCTCATTAATTATTTGTCTCTCCCTTCTCTGTCTCATTAATTCTCTCCCTCTCTCCACTCTATGCCTAAGTATTACTATTAATTATTATTATTATTATCATCATCATCATCCTCTTTCATATTTTTCTCTCCCCCTATTAATATTTCTCTCATATTTTTTTGTCCTCTATTATTATTTATTGTTGTTGCAATCTCTTGAAATAATAATACCTAATTTTGATATTATTATTATTAAAAAAGTAATATCAAAATGATGTCTCATAGGATAATGATAACTCCTTTTGATATCATTATTATTATTATCTCTCTTTCTCCTCTTTCACAATTTTCTCTCTCCTTATTAATATTTTTATCTCCAAATTTTCTATCCCCTATTATTATTATTGTTGTTGTTGTTGTTGTTGTTGTTATTGTTGTTGCAATCTCTTGAGATAATAATAATTAATTTTGACATCATCATTATTATTATTAGGGTAATCTCATGAGATAATAATAATAAATTTGGATATTATTATTATTATTATTAAAATTATTATTATTACTATTATTATTATTATTATTAATGCGACCGGCCTCTCTCTCACTTTTCTCATTCATATTTTTATTATTGTTGTTGTTGTTGTTGTTGTTGTTGTTATTGTTGTTATTATTATTAATATTGGGACAATTTTTTGAGATAATAATAATAGATTTTGATATTTACTATCATTATTGGGATAGTCTCATAGGATAATAATAACTAATCTCGTTATTAACGAGACCAATCTCTTTCTCATTTTTCTCCCAATCTATATTTCAACACAACTATTGGGATAATCTCATGCGATAATAATAATAATTTTCATTTCACTTCTTAGTTTTCTCTATCAATCCATATTTCAATCAAATACAAAGGTTCTGAACTTTTAATATTACCAAGCAACTAATCTAGTATTCATAGAAAAAAAATGTTAAAATTTTTGAATATATATTCTTATATAATTATTTTATTCATTCTTTTAAAAAATGTAAAAGATTAACTTCACTTATATTAATTATAATTTTTTTATTCAAATATGTTAACTGGCCCTGCATCGCACGGGATTGCAACTAGTTCATTTTTAAAAGCATAGTTGAGAGGGGAAAACATCCCCTATGCCGTGGCACATTGCGCCCACCTGGGTGTTCTTTTCCTACACCTGACCATGCACATTAATCATATTTTTTTGGTACTTATACTCTCCGATTTCTATAATCTTTGAATATTTTTTATAAGTCTCTATAATTTTTATATTTTCTTAAAAACTCTAGAATCTTTGAATCATCCATGAAAAGTCCTTTGATTTTTTTTTGAGGAAGATTGAGGGACCTTTTAGGAATGATTTAAATAATTGTAGGGAGTAATATTAAGACATAAAAAATTCTAAGAACTTATAAAGAATATTGAATGATTGTAAATACTGAAAAGTAAAAAACTTATTATTTTTTTTACACATTTGGTTCAAGAGCTAAGTATTTACTGCATGAGCAAGAGAGATTTGAATCTCTCAGGTCTTCTATTAGGTATAATTTTGAAATGAACATGAATTTTCTGTCTAATTAAGCGTTAATTCAGGCCAACTCCACCACCACAAAAGGAAGTAATTTCTTGGTCCAAATGAAGAGATCTACCCCCATGAAGTACCGACTAAACTAAGGCCACTTGGTTAAAAAATCACATTTGTTCATGCCCACAGCGCACAACTTCACATGTAAGAGAACTATAAAAAGGGTAATCGCTAGCTAGAAACGGTGGATTATGGGTAACAAATGGTGAGTGGCATATACGTGAGAATACATAACCCTGTCAACAAGAACAGGAGCAAGCTCAGTACTTGTTCCTCCTCATGCACATCCGGATCTCTAATAGTAGGCAGACGAGGAACCAGACGCCGAGGAAGACCCCAAAGCCGATGCTCCAGGAGCTGTCCTCGCCGGCCAGGGACAGCCCGTAGAAGATGTTGGCGATGGCCAGGGCTATGGCGCCCCTGCCCACGTAGTAGTGGTACCAGTTCCAGTACTTCCTCACCTTCGACGACTTGTCCGGGCGAGCCAACAACGCCATCACCTGCAACACAGATATTGATCACCTCTCATGCATGTCAGAGAATCTTAGTTTATGGTGTTCCCATCCTGTCAACAGCTAGATGCGGAGCCAACAAGTCCTATGTCAACTGTGACTGTTACTATCAGATTCAGAAGTGGATGGTCTGAATTAGTAAGAAATTATCAACTCAGTCGATCGACATCAATATATAGTATCGTAGATGATCCGCTTTCTATTACTATCTAGAAGCACAAAACATGAAGCACGACAGGAAAGGAAATTGAAGAGAATTTGACAGTGAAATCTGTGAGAACACTCTCCGGTATGTGGGAGCCCAAAGTATATATTATCTGCTTTGATTTATGGGTTTCACAATTTTATCATTTTTTTTAAAAGGAAAGACACCTTGTTAAGGAAGAAAGATGGATCTCATCTTGTAAATTAACATGTTACACCTCTATTGGCAACTCGTACGACACTAAGGTTTTTAAAAAGTTGATTATAATATGGATGCCCAAATTTAGATCTGAAGATAATCGGTAATATATTATTGGTTATTTGTAAATTTTAAATCACCAAATATTCATCGTGATCTAATTTTAATATATTAAATATTAATACTAACACACCCTAATTATGAAGGTCTCCGACTACAACAGGATCCATGACAACATGAGCAAATCCAGTTTCTGGGATCCATACCTGGAGGGAGCCCAGGATCAGGATGACGATACCAATGGCCTTGTGGGTGTCGACGTCGCCGCGCTCCTTGTCCTCCAGGGTGAACCCGGTGATGACCGCGGCGACGCCGAGGCCGAAGCCGAGGCCCTGCACGGCGATGTGGGTGTAGAACCAGAGGGGAACCCAGTGCTTGCAGTAGCGCGCCACCAGCACCCCGATGGGTATCAACACCCCCCACCCCGCCAGTGCCACCGCCCCGTGCGTCTCCTTCAGCGACGACGACCCCCCGTCCAACGAGCTCAGCCCTGCAGCGGCCCAAAACGCAAACCACATCAGTCCAGTCCCCACTGAACACCTGATCAGAAAGGTGTATTAGGTGTTGGGGAGGAAAGTGCTCACCGGTGGCGTAGTCGACGGAGGTGGACACCATGTCCTGGTGCGCCGCCAGGAGGTAGTCGGAGCCCGGGAGGCGGCCCTGCGGCCCCAGCGCATAGATGAGCCGCGTCTGCGGCTGCGAGGTGTTGAGCTGGAAGGCGAGGTAGAGCCGGGACGACTGCGACAGGATGAGGGGGCTCCCCACCAGCTGCAGGCTCCCCTGGTCGGGTGGGCACTGCCCGGAGCTCTCCCCCCCGAGGTAGTACCGTTTCACCACCCCCGGCCCGCCGTTCCCGCCGATCCACCCGGCCACCGCGCTGGAGCCTACCATCTTCCCGTTGCTGGAAAACCCCACCGAGATGTAGGCCTTGTTGTCCGGCGCCGACAGGACGAAGCTCCACAGGCTCGGCCCCTCCTGCTTGTACTGCACAGATCACACACCAGAGAACTCTCAGGCACCACATCAAGCAAAACCTATGAGGATGGAGAGAGGAAGAGATCCGAGAGAGGGGTTGGCGAGCTAGCTACCATGAGGATGAAGTCGCGGGAGCTCCACGCGGTGTAGCAGCTGAGGGAGGACGTGTCGAAGGGGATGAGGTGGGCGTTGACGCTGAGCTTGGCGGAGCAAGATGCCGAAGGGGTGGAGCTCGCCGGGGACGTGGAGGAGCCCCCATCTCCGTCTCCGTCGCCGTCCTTGTCTGCGGCGGCCAAGCCCGAAAGGAGAAGAGAGAACAAGAGGACGGCGACGACAGGGGCCTTCATCTCCATCTCTTCTCCTCCTGATACCTCTCTGAGGGCTTGGGGTGGTGGGGAATGGCGCTGGGGTGGGCTTAAAAAGGGTTGCAGGGGGGGGCGTGTGGAGGCGGGGAGGTGGGAAGCGAGGAAGGAACGCAGCGGGCCGCAGCTTAGAAGCAAACGGTTCTGTTGTGGGCTCGTGGTGGTCTCTAAATAACGGTTTGTCGGAGGGAGGAGCCGTGACATGAGCAGGTAGAGTGGACCCTCAAGAGTTTTCGTAATATTCTTCGTTGTTATCTATAATACTATATGTAAAATAGAATTTTCTTAATAACTTGTTAACACCATAAAATTTTATTTCTCGTCTAAATTCTCTTTCCTTTTTTCTCCATTTCCTATTAATATATCGTACTTCCTATTAATTCTCTCTTTCTCCATTCTCCCTCTCATTTATTATCTCTATCTTCTCTCTCCCTCTCATTAATTCTCTCTTTCTCTCCTCTCTCACTCTTATTAATTCTTTTCTCTCTCTCTTGACCCTCTCTTTGTAACAAAAATTACTTACATATAATAATACTAATAAGTACTTACACTATATATATAATCAACATCTCATTTATATTACTATTATTATATTATCATCTCTATTTTCCTCTTTTAACATTTTCTTTCTCCCTATTAATATTTATATCTCCTATTTTTTATGTTCCTATTATTATTACTGTTGTTGTTGTTATTGTAGTTTCCTAGGATGATAATAACTAATTTTGATATTATTATTATTAAAAATTAATATTAAAATAGTGGTCTCATGAGATAATAATGACTAATTTTGATATTATTATTTTTAAAATTTTATTAATTAATTAATTATTATTATTATTATCCTCTTTCACATTTTTCTCTCTCCCTATTAGTATTTCTATCTCTTATTTTTTATGTCTCCTATTATTATTATTGTTGTTGTTGTTGCAATCTCTTGGGATAAAAATAACTAATTTTAACATTATGATCATGATTATTATTATTATTATTATTATTATTAGATAATCTCATAGGATAATAATAACTAATTTTGATATTAATGATAATAATAATAAAATCAATATCAAAGTAATAGTCTCATCAGACAATAATAACTAATTTTGATACTATTATTATTATTTATTTTTCTCCTCTTTCACATTTTTCTCTCTCCCTATTAAAATTTCTATCTTCTATTTTTCTGTTCTCTATTATGATTAATTTTTTTGTTATTGTTACTGTGCAATCTCTTAGTAATAACTAATTTTGACATTATTATTATTATTAAGGTAGTCTTATGAGATAATAATAATTAAATTTGATATTATTATTATTGTTTAAAATATTATTATTACTATTATCATCATCTAAGATAGTGAAAAGTATTATTATATTATTTTTTTGAATATATTATTATTTTCTTCTTCTTATTATTATTATTAGGGTAGTGTCGTGGGATAAGAATAACTATTTATTATTATTATTATTATTAAAGTAGTCTCATGGGATAATAATAATTAATTTTGATATTCTTTAAAATAATAATAATATTATTATTACTATTATTTTAATCTAAGATGGTAGAAAGTATTAATTATTATTATTATTGAAAGTCTTATTATGTTGTTATTCATATTCGGGTAGCCTTATGGGATAATAATACTAATTTTAATATTATTATTATTCTTATTAAAATTAATATCGAAATAATAGTTTCATGTAATAATAATAACTAATTTTGATATTATTATTATTATTAATTCTCTTTCTCTTCTTTGACATTTTTCTCTCTCCTAATTAATATTTCTATCTCCTATTTTATTATTATTATCATTATTATTGTTCTTGTTGTTCTTGCTGCTGCTGCAATCTCTTGGTATAGTAATAACTAATGTTGATATTGTTATTACTATTATTATTGGGATTATCTCATAGGATAATAATAATTTATTTTGACATTATTATTATTTTTTTAAAATACTTTATTTTTATTATTATCTCTCTTTTTCCTCTTTCATATTTTTTCTCTCTATTGATATTTTTATCTCCTATTTTTTCTCTTATTTTTTTTTATTATTATATTATTATTATTATTAATATTATTATTATTTTTGTTGTTGTTGTTGTTGTTGTAATTGATCTTTTGGGATAATAATAATTAATTATGATATTACATTATTATTAGTATGATTATTATTATTGAGATGCTGTCATGAAATAATAATAATTAATTTTGATATTATTATTATTTTTAAAAATATTACTAATTTATTGTTATTATTATTATTATTAACGAGATCTCGTCTTTGTCTCACTTTTCTTACTCATACTATTATTATTATTATTATTATTGTTGTTGTTGTTAACTCACTTTTCTCACTCATATTATTATTATTGTTGTTGTTGTTAATATTGAGATAGTCTATTGAAATAATAATAATAAATTTTAATATTTATTATCGTTATTGAAATAGCCCCATAGAATAATAATAGCTAATTTTGTTATTAACGAGACCAATATCTCTCTCATTTTTCTCTCAATCCATGTTTCAACACAACATTTATTAAGATAATCTCATGGGATAATAATAATAACCTCCAATACACTTTTTAGTTTTCTCTCTCAATCCATATTTCTATTAGATACAATGGTTCTAAACTTTTAATATTTATCAAACAACTAACCTAATATTCATAGAAAAAAATGTTAGTATTTTTTAACATATATTATTCTGTAATTATTTTATTCATTCCTTAACAAAAGAGTAAAAAAATAACTTTACCTATATTAGTTATAATTATTTTATTCAAATCTATTAATTCGCCGTTCGGCGCACGGCATTGCAGCTAGTTTTATGTAAAAGAAGGGTTGAGGCCCGTGAGTAGTTGACCACCAAATCACAAGCTCTTGCTCTCGAACCCTACACGTCTTTTTGGTTAGTGCCTCACCAGTGTGTCATATGGTGAGATCTTATAATTATTTGTTTTGTCCTTGGGTCTTGTTTTTGTGTAGATTAACTTGCATTTCTAACCAAAATACCACTTGGACTACTTCCTTAATTAGGGTACACCTTTTAAAGTCTCAACCAAAAGTTTATGTGAAACACACTTGATGGGACATTTTCAGAATGTTAACAAAATGAGAAAAATTGGAATCTCTTCAGAACACGATCGGACCGAGTCCGATCAGTGCAAAGGAGGAGGCAATACTTTGAAAGTTTTTATTCCCACTGTATTCGGTTTGGTCGTGCTCTGAAGAGATCCTAATTCTAATGAGAAAGACTTGTTGCACCGCTGTTTTTTAAAATAAAATTTATTTTTTAATTTTTATGTGGTCACACCACTTACATGATGGTATAATCTGATTTTAAATCAGATAATTTTAAAAAATCGAAAACTAACTTCAAATGAATGGTGAAAATCGGAAACCATAATGTAGGACATCATAGGGTCCTTCTAAAAACATTTTAATATATATATATATATATATATATTAAAAAAAAAACATTAGCTACGGTTATAACACCGCCCGTCAGCGTAACACTGACTGCCCATACAGCAAGTCTTTCTCTAACATAGTCGTTGTTCGATTGATAGATCAGACGATGCGATCAGTGTACCATTTCACAAGAGATGCAGTGAGTATTAATTATTAAAAGTCGTGTTGTCTGTGATCTAATGCTTATACGCAACACTCAGGAGAATGTTGCAATAAGTAACTTTTAAACTTTTATATTTATTATAGTGTACTCTGTCTTGAGATAGTTTTTCGATACAAGAATCTAGATATTAGTAAGGGAATAGAAATAGTATTACTCTTTGTATGATCTTGAGTTACTTCGTCTAAATGTGTACGTAATCGTGCTCGATCGTCTATATGCCATGTACCTATGTAGGGAAGTTACAGTTTATTATGAAAAAGAGTGTGGATGCATGAAGAACAGTCGACTCCAATTAATAAATTAAATTATGATCATGTGCCTCGATTAATGTGTGATCATATGCCGAGACTTACTCTTTACACATTCATGTTAACGTTGGGTCTTGTGTACGTTTACTTGTACTCACGGAGATGTTATAACTTGAGAATAATTTGCTGCATATGCTGTTTGGTGGTGCAGTCAAGTATTTTTTTTTTTTTTTTTGAAACCTCTTATTGATTTGATCTGATTGTACAATTTGATCTTAGATTGGACGAGCTAAAAAAATATGAAAATAAAAAATCAACCTCAAATTAATAGTAAAAAAGTTTTTTATTGTTCATTTAGAGTCGATTTTCGATTTTTACTTTTTTTTTAATTCATTCGATCCAAGATCAAATTGTACGGTCAGAACGAGCACCATAAAAGTTTTTTTAAAAAAATATTATTTTTCTTTAACTTGGCTGCACTGCCAGGCGGTGTCATAGCCCCTGACGGTGCACCAAGTTATTCCCTATAACTTATACCCCTTCCTTAATTAGGATAGTCAGATCACAACTAATAATCGATATTGATGAGACTTAAACTGTACTCTATCTTGGGGATGTTTAGAATAGCAGACATCCTAAGGGAGTGAAAATAGCATTACTTTACGTGTAGATCACAGGAGCTAACACTTAAGTCTAGCTATCATCCTAAGGGAGTGAAAATAGCATTACTTTACGTTTAGATCACAGGAGCTAACACTTAAGCCTATGTATTTTTTCCTTAAGTAATACTTACCGCTATCCGATATGCGGTTGCTGCATCATCTTACAAGAGGTGTAATCAATTAATAGAACTTAAAGTTTGTGCCTCATCTGATCTCTGCAATCAAACAACAGTTACAATTGCAATCACCTTAGAAGATTGCAGCTAGTATTACTCTATTTCATTTGTAAAAATTTTATTTAATTTTGTCTTTAGACGTCTTTGACTAGTCTTATATATATATATATATATATATATATATATATATCGACCTTCTTCATCCAAGTTAATACTTTCTCTTGCCTGTATATATGCCATCTAGAAGAAGCGTGGATGAACAACCAGGTCAAGGACTGTGTTTAGGTTCTCACAAGTGTGGACACTAAACATATAGAGTATATATAATTTAATTAACACGGATTCATGGCTGAGACTTCGGCTAATTACATGGCATTTTTGGACTTAGTACATAGCATGGAGACCGATCTATTGTCTAAGGCCTTGGACTCCGGGGGATGCATTGCTTGTGACGATGGAGACTTGCCAGTGGCGGTGGTGGAGGTGAATACAGTGGGTGGCCAAACCATGTGCTCACAACCATCACTCATAAAAATAACCTGTAAGGTCTTAATGGAGTGGAAAACCCTACTCTGAAGCCAGAATATTATATGGCAGAGACAGCCAGGAGGAAGAGAGCTATAATATGTACACACATAACATATTAAAAAGGATGTGGTGGTGATCAGCTGCTAGCTGCAGCTAGCTCTTGCAGCCGTGTGAATTGGAGTACTATTAATTAGGGACTGGTGGCGGATGTAAAAATTTTGTTCATTGGAATCACTCGAACATTAAGTTATAAGTATAGTTCAGTCAATGGGGTCTTGGATTAAGTCGTATAGGATCTTGGGTTGGATTAGTGAGATTTTGGACTGAATCAGTGGAATCTCAGACCATACTACTTTGAATTGGTCTAATAAATTTATCAAAATCCAATGAAATCTTAAAACCCCACTAGATGAATGTTTGATCCGCCATTGGGTCCAGCAAGAGGAGGGAGGACACTCTGCCCCTAGCGTAGTGCTCCCATCCAAGAGAGAACTCCGTTCTTATGAAGATAAGTGGTAACCATTAAAACCTGATTATTAACATTTCAATTAATTACATGTCCTCGGTAAAGTTTAACAACTGGTATATCTGAACGAATAACTGTTTTGAATAAGATAGCAGATTGATATCGACAAATAGGACTATGAAAACGAGCCTATGATCCAAACCTGACTTGTTAGATCACCTTGAATTTTGGAGTCTGGATGTATTCATTTACTTGATATCTGGAACATTAATATATCTCTCATTTAAGGTAAAAATTTGATGAATTTTTTGTAAAATTGGATCTAAAACTAGTCCATTTGTTAACATGCAGTGTGCTAATTTTAGAGGAAGAATTTATTTTCTTGCCCATTTCAATTAAACTCACGGGATACCCAAATTTGACCTATTTACTTGTTTACCCAGGAGACTTAAGGAGTTTGATTTGGATCCGAATACAATGACGCTGGGTCCAAAGCTACCTAGACCTGCTCCACTTATGTCCAGGTGGATGGTGTATCGTCTATGTCGATAAAACACATCTCCATGCATCAAATAAGACATTCGGAAGAATGTACGGAGATGGATCATGACGGAAACATACTTTAACGGCGACGTTCGTGGATAGACGGCGACCACTCCGTAAGGATGAGGAGAAGAACCACGTGACGGACTTCTTCTTAAAATTCACGCTGCAAATCCTAAACTCTTGGTGATAGTCTCTTGGAGAACAACACTCAGAGAGAGAAGGAATGTAGAGAGAAAGGAGGCTATCCTTCAAGAACTTGTTCTTCCCGTTTTTCACACTTCCCCTATTTATCTCTTACCCTTAAGCCTTTCAAACAAGGGAGGGAACAGTTGAAAGAGATAACTAAGAGTGGAAAGTGGGCTGCGGTTGTAAACCAAATACCAAGTGTACCCCACTTTCCCACTATTATGTCCCACGTGGACAATGCATGGCAACTTCCATACTTTAGTTAACAGTCTAAGATGTGATATAAATAAATTAATATAGGATTAAACATAAACATGATATTTAAATGTTATTTTTTATGTAAATCAAACATTAAACTAAAATCTTATAGCAGATCCTATCACTAGTATTAAGGATTCGTCAAATTATTCAATAAAAAGATCACGTGATACAAGAAAAACATCATGCAATACAGATACTAATTAACATATTATACGTATATCTTTGATTCTTATATATTGTTATCAATATTCTTGACACCCTCAGAAAAGTTACGATTATACCTTTCTCGTCAAAATGACGTGAGTCCTAGGAGGGTATGTCTAAAAGGTTAGGATATTTTTACGTATCTACTTATAAATTCATCGTAATGTTGCATACATACTCTTGATTTTACCAAAATTTACGAAGTCTTTTTAGTATATTCCATGGACAGGACCTATATATTCTACGTCCACATCCGGGCCACTCCTCACTGTTGCTCGTCCCTCATCGATCATCAAGCTATTATTAAAACCTTTTATAAGGATGCAAGGAGCATTAATATTAATGGATAATGTTATAGCCATATATTTTGTAGACATCAAACTATGAGGAGGTTTTTGAATTGGGACTGGGCACACTGTGCCATGGTGCATGGGATTTCCGAGGAAGAGGGGGCCGCACGGCCCGCACCTCCCCAACTGCCGAAAGCATCGAAGAGAAGCCACGCGGGGGTGACGAGGCCGGCGCCGGAAAGGCGTCCTTCTCACTTCTTTTGTGGTGGTGATCGTTTGGACTTTAGAAGCCGCGTGGAGGGCACGCTCCGGTGGGACCGGGCGGCACGTGACGCGATTCGGCGCCCTCCTCGTGCTACGTGGACAACTCCGTGAGTAGTAAGGCTTGTTGTAGGCGTGTGGGGCCCGTATGGGCGCGTGGAATACACGGTCCTGGGATTATTTTAGGCCCAGGAGGCGTCATGTACAAGGGAGGTGCACAATCTAGAAGAATTTGGATAGAAGTATACCTGCTGCACTGCCAGTGAAGCCAGAAAAAAAAATGAACTTTTTTATCATCGTCCCCACATGCCTTAGGGCCTGTTTGATAACCCTTAATATATGTCTAAATTCTGAAGCGGTCATATACTTTAGTTTTTAGACTGTTTGGTTAAATATCTAATTAAACATCTGATTCACCATTTTATATCTTAAACTCCTCTTAATTTTTAAGTTAGGAGCATTCTACTTCTTTATTTTCAGACGCGAAATCCCCTACCCTATTCGCCCCCTTTCTCTCCACATTCGTCTCTCCCCCACAATGCCGCTCCCTCTGCAACTCCACCAAGTATGCTCCAAAGATGGTCGTCTACGCTGCGTTCGGGAGCTCCACCACCTTGAACCGGCGGCAATTCCTGGAGTTGGCGTTGGGGTTGGAGCTGCGCAGGCGGCCATTTCTGTAGGTGGCACGGCCCGACCTTGCCAGCAGAGAGGGCTCCACCTTCCCAGAGGGCTTCGAGGACCGTGTGGGGCGGCGGGGGAAGGTGGTGGGGTGGGCGCCGCAGCATGAGGTGCTGGTGCACCCCGCGGTGGGTTGCTTCGTCAGCCATTCTGGGTGGAACTCGACCATCGAAGGGGTGGCCAGCGGAGTGCCCTTTCTCTGTTGGCCCTATTGCGGGCACTAGTTCTCGTACTGGGACTATATCTGTGGTGCTTGGAAGACCGGCCTCAGTGTTGCACCGGACGGGGACGGCGTCGTTACCGCAAAAGAGATCAGAGGGAAGTTGGAGGCATTGTTGGGGGACAAAGGGATGGGGGAGAGGGCCTTCTTGAAATTGTTGGCATTTAGATCTGATTATAGAAAGTTTATCAAACATAAAATGGCCAAAAATCTTAATGAGTTTTAGTATTTTTTTTTATAACAAGATAAGAAGTTAGATGTGAAAAAAAGAAGTTAGACAATAGATTTAAGTATTATCAAACACCTCTTTAGTGCGTCTTTACATATATGATATGATCAAATAATTCAAAAAAATTTTAAACATAAAAACTTCTATTAGACTTAGCCTATTAAGGATATTTTTTTATTATTGATTGAGACTTACATTTTGATTTTTTAGGATGTTTTGGTTCTTTCGATCTTATATCGACATGTGAGGCTGTGTAAAAAAATTATTTTTTTAATTTTATTGTATTACCGGGTCCTGCAACATGCCTAACCAATGCAACAAGTATCACTCTTTATAGAGATGTCTGGACCCTAAAGACCTCATAGTACCCCATTTACAAAGATCCGGATCAATCTGATATTTCAAGATATGAAATCAGGTGGACTACTTTATATGAGGGTAAATAAGTTGTTTGACATAAAAAGATGAGTAAATATCAAATCGATCTCATTAATTCTTGTGTAAATGGAAACATATAATAGTTCATAGAAAGAACCAAAGAGAGAGGTATCATCTCATATTTCACTTATTTTTCTAGTTAAATGACTTATTCACTATTGACTTTAGTGAGTGAGAGCTTCTTGGCAATATGTGATAGAATTCCTCCTTTGTTAGAATTTTCTAAACATTCAACTCGTCAATTGTTTGCCCATTTGGACATCAAGAGGTAATTTGATGTATCGTGAAATATTGTCAAATTATGTAAAATGATGTTTTTCTTATGTTTGCATCAGTGTAAATTATTTCACTTTTTTCTTTTGCATGGAGTGTGAATTATTTCACAATGCTTTTCATACGTCCGGAGTATTATAAATCGCTGTACTTTAGACTCAGTTGTTAGCTGATATCAAAATTTAGTGTAAAAATACTAAAAATTAAAATTGAAGGGTTTTAAATAAGAACTATTTTCATTAGTTTTAAAATGGGTGATTATAAAATTGATATTTTGAGATGCTTTACGTCAAACCAAATGATACAAAGTTGATTGGCTCATACTCGGCATTTCATATATTCCTGACATCCACCTGTTATTACAAATACTCCCGGACGCCCTTATGAATTGCGGTCAGCTCCCACGGAATGACAGAAAAATTCGAGTATTTTTGCTTAAATACCCCTAACTTTTGCATATATACCTGAAAAATTCGAGTATTTTTGCTTAAATACCCCTAACTTTTGCATATATACCTCGAACTTCGGTTGGAGGGTATTTTGACTAGAAAGATTTAACCACAACCTATTTAAAGAAATCAGAAATATTATAATATTTACATATTTAAAATTTTTAAAAATCAATAAAAACCAAGAAGTTGCTTCAATTAATTTCTAGAATTGTTCCCATCTTTAGGATTTTCAAGAAGTTTGACCTTAATGCACCGCCACGGTACGCGGCAGCGCGTACGCATTTGGGAGACGTAGGTTTCGTGTCACTCGCCACCGCTGGGTCACCAGTTCCGAACGGCGCGCAGCGTCGCTGGCGCGCGCTTTAAAAGCCCGTACGGGGACGACGCCACGACCGCTTTCCTCTCTCGGGCTTCCCTTCAAAGCAGGCATGGCGGTGGTGCTGAAGTCCCCCTCTCCCATGGCGGCGCTGCTGCCTTCTTCCTCCCCGCGCCCACCGCTGGGTCCGGCGGTGGTGAGCATGAACAGGTCCCTCGGGTCAGCTTTTCTCCACGGTGGAGGTAATGGCGTTGCCTTCATCATCACCACCATGATCATCTTAGTACCATCATCTACTTAGGTTTTGGTCGCGCTCGGCAACGTTAAACCTAGTGCGTTAGGGCGATGGAGTACTTGCTGGGGTGGGGGTAGTGTTCTTTGCGCGTCTCTGGTGTCGATTCCTGGCGCCGCGCGGGTGGGGGTGTGGTTCATGGCGTGTAGTGTGATAGAAAAGTTAATGGAAGAGTGTTGAAACACTTTAAAATAATGTTTCTATTGCATTTTGTCTGAGAACTATGAGGAATATGGTTTGGAGGATTTGACGGGCGGAGACGTGTGGTAGCTCTTTATGGAATTCTTTT
This sequence comes from Zantedeschia hybrid cultivar, assembly GCA_030544215.1. Lineage (NCBI taxonomy): Eukaryota > Viridiplantae > Streptophyta > Magnoliopsida > Alismatales > Araceae > Zantedeschia > Zantedeschia hybrid cultivar. Next base: position 44,856,933 of record JARZZO010000013.1, on the reverse strand, counting down.
ATTTTTCTATTTGTAGTCCTTGAGAATTTATGATTTTGAGGTGCATGTCTCCTTTTCAATGATAGTGTGGATGTGCACTTTCGAGCTAACATCATGGGAAATTCCCCTACATAGTTTTTTTTTTCCTGTGTTCGCATTTTTGTTGAGGCGATGCAAATTCTGTGAGGTATTCTCTGCTTTGGGCGCAACCTGCGTGGTATTGGATTATTCAGTCCATTCTTGTCTTGATTCCCAGTCACAGTAATAGCTTCACACCATGGCATGATGCCAACCCATGTGTAGTCTTTTGCTTTTGTCTGGCTCATGCCACCATGTCAATGCGTAAACGACTGTTACCACCATGAATTGTCATGTGGATGTCCAACATGGAAGCCTATTAGGACATACCTTTTGTTCGATGTAACAAGAACTCCATACTACCAAGATCCTCACCATGGGTTGCTTTACATCAACATGCCTTTGAGAACCAAACACTCCATATGCCAACACATGTGTAGTCTTTTTCTACTGCCTGGTTCATGCCACCATATTCATGCGTACATGACTGTTACTACCATGAGTTGTCATGTAGATGTCCAGCATGGAAGCCTATTGGAACATACCTTTTGCTCCATGTAACAAGATCTCCATGCTATCAAGATCCTCACCATGGGTTGCTTCCATCAACATGCATTTGAGAACCAAACACTCCAAGTGACAAATTCGGGAGCTGACACCATTGTTTCAAAAGGCAGCGCCTCAAGGTACTGAGGCATACACCTTGAGGCAAGGCTCTGGGAAAACGCCTTGAGGCATACTCCTCAGGTTGTTTACTTGAGGCTTACACCTTTTGTTAATTGAGGCATACGCCTCATGCCATTTACTTGAGGCTTACACCTCAAGGCAGTAAGGCAATGGGATGCTTTAAGGTAGACCTAATGCTTATTCCGCCTTTATTGTCCTTAAAATATAATTTAATGATGACAATTCTATTAAACAAACAAAATAAAAGGATTAAAACTAAACCCAACTCTTCTACTTCCAACGCCAAAAGAGAGGACCGTAACTATGGCAGTTCATGCTTTAATGTAAAACCAATAGACTATGGCTTTTGCCATATAGTTCATTTGTATGGGCCCTATTATTAAGTAGAGATAATATTATCAATGCCAAATCAACATAATTTAATTTATTTGATAGTTTGTACATCACTTCCCTAAAATAGTGAGGTTTACGCCTCATGATGCCTCAAGGCTTATGCCTCCTAAGGCTCTTGAAAAGCTCCTTACAACTGCCTCAAGACCTTTTAAACTATGGCTGACACTATAATGTCCACCCTTTGTTTCTTGTGATGTTTCAGTAATGTTGGAAGATCGGAGCGATCATAAGAGAGGGGGGAAGCGATGCTCTTTTATCAATCACTCCCTCCATTCCCCTTGTTATTTATACAAAAGAGGATATGCTCCTTTGACCTATCGAAAGAGAGCTAGGGCTGCTTGCTTAGGTGATGGTTGGGGTGTGCAACTCTTGGCAACTCTTGGTGCCTACTTAGCAATCTTGGTCCACCAAAGTCATAAACCAATGAAGCATCCACGAGGATGCCAATATCTACCAAAGCCTCTACATACACTATATTTCTTGTTTTAGGAATAACAATAGTCTCAAGTGACTTCCCCATGAGACCAGCCAACACATACTAGGCCACATGTGCACATGCACAAGCACACTGATGCCTATTTTGACACATCACTTCTTTGCTCAGTTTCATGGAGTATAAGATAAAATTGCTTGTGAACTCTAGCATGACAAATCCAATTTGTTTCACATTGGTTTTAGAACCACTTACTTTGGTCAAAAGTCCTCACAAGAAGTTACAAGAAATAAAAATGAGTTTAAACTTTAGAATGAAAATAATGAATAGAGAAAGCAAATTGCTTTACCTATTCCTTATTAACTAACTATTTTTATGCTTTTTGCGGGGAGGGAGGGAGGAAGGGAGAGTTTAAAAGTACAAAATAGGAATGAGAGTGCCAATGCCAGTGAGATAGAAGAGCGGAGTGAGGAATATTTTCTAATTTTTAATTCAACAGAGTGAGGAATATCTTCTAATTTTAATTCACTTTTGTTTTGGAGCAAAGTTGGACTGGAGAGTAGGAGTTGGCTTCGGGATCAAGAATGACATCACAATGAGAGGATCTTGTTGTGTGTGTTTGTGTGTTAGATAGATAGATAGGTATGCAACTACTGTAAGTCATTTTTTGATTGTTTGACTTGTTTGATTTACTTCTTTGTTTGTGGGAATTTATGATTTCCCGCCATTTTTTGGATGATGTATTTGATTTGGATAATGGACAATTGTGCCCTGAAATTTTATTTGGGAGTCTCGACTTAGTGTTGCCACCATGACCACACAGAAGCGTTTAGCATTGTTTGCATTGACTCATCCAATAAATAAGGTTATTGGGTTCTTTTGAATTTAGACTCTTTTCACCTGTTGCAAATCGACGTTAATTACATCTTGTTGTGACAAGAAAACCCTTCGATCTCTTTAAATCATGTTCCACACCCACGTGCTGCTATGCAACGCAATTTTCTTGCTTATGCTCACTTATCTCACGCACATCACATTTGTATCAAGATTTTTGGCCTTTGCTCTTTTGAACATATCAAATTGATGTTAAATTGACATCGCAGCACAAGGATAAATTATATTGGAAGGCACAATGCAGCACACTTCATCGGCCCCATTAGTCCCCTACATTATATGAGGGTACTGTGCATAGCACTATTCACAAGTACTGTTCACCAACACTATTCATGTGCACTATTCGTCAACCACTATTCATGTATACTATTCATTGGACATATTTATGCGCCGCACATGGGCCCTAGCCCTGGTCGGGTCTATCTTTGAGAGTTCAATCGTACATGATTTGATTTGTTTATTTGGAGAAATGAGTGCGGCATGGTTATCGAAGTGCACTATTCATGTACCTGTCGCACTTATCAAGCTCCGATTAGGGGTCATGCCTTGTTAGTACACATCATTTGTTCATCTGAATGAGATTGCATATGGTGCGCATATCGAGATACTATTCACATATGTGGCACACAATTCGAGGCACTGTTTGGGGGGTGTTGCTGTTGGCTGGGAATTGATCCTAGATGTCATATGACATTGTCACATTTGAAATATAAGTAGATTTACTTTGATTAATGTAAGCATGCATGACACACTGATCAAAGTACTATTCATTCTCTTGGGAATGATTGTCCAGCATCAGATGTGGACATGCAACAGCACAAAGTGGCACTTTATCATTCATCCACCTCACTCAAAATGCTCAAATTTAACGGTGCATGTGAGCACATGGCATGATATGATTGAATTTGCCTTTTGGGGTGCATAGGTGGTTGGCATGTTTTACGAGGTCCCATTAGGTGTGTTTGCTAGGGATGATATCATAGGTTTGGCATGCCATTGCCATATGGGGGAGTGGGCCCAATGTTTGCAAAATGGGCATGTCACCTTATTGACTTTTAATGATTTTCTGAAATTTGTTCACATTGCATTGAAGTGTGTATGTGCGTGGCATGGATTCCTAGGCATGATTTGTGGCTTGCCACTGTTGATGACAGGCCGGCATCGGCCCATCTATCTCCCTGGCACGGAAAGAGTATACGATCTTGTGGCATGCCGTCATTGTCAAAGGCGCGTGAGCTATTATGAGATTGCACCCGTGGCTGACTGCCGTGGTTTGCAGAACTGGGACCGGAACCAGAACCAATCAGGGCCGGTTCTGGTTCAAACAAGGGTGGAACCGGCCGGCGTCCGAATAGGGACAGAACTGGCCAAAACACCAGCAGGTTCAAACCGAAATCGGGAACTGTCAGTTCTATTCCGGTTCTACCAGTTCCAGTTACCATGCTCACCACTTATCGCGAATGCAGGATTTTGGGCCAAAGGCCCTTGCTCCACAGATCGCCACCCCTGTGGGATGGCCCCATGTGGCTATGCTTACATGGCAATTTTGCATTGGTTTGGATATCCATGCTTCTTGATTGGTCCACATGGTGATGATGAGGCATAACATGGCAATGAAGAGGATCCACATGTCGTAATCTTATTAGACCAATTATGCAAGTGGGCCCTATCTCCCTCCAATTTTCATCTCCTTTTTGTGGACTTTTTGCAGGAAAATTGGCTGAGACGGCGAAGTGGTGTCACGGGGAGGAGGTGATGCAGAAAAGTGGCAGCAGCCCCATTTTGGGTCTACTGGGACGGCCACCCACTATGAGTGGCAGACCCACTTCTTGGGGGTCTTTCACCCATAGTGGGCAGCAGCCCCCTTGGGGGTGCTCATCCCTTCAAAGGGTTGTGCCCTTGGGCTGCGAAGGGGGGCCCATAGGGCTTATTTTTTAATTTTTTTTTTGGGCTTTAAGCCTTAGTTTTTTTTTGTTGTTTTTCATTTTCTGAAATCTTGCCTGTATTTTCTCATAATGTGGGGTAAAAAGACCCCTTAGGCCCTTCTCTTTCTTAATAAGCTGAAGGGTATTTTGCCCCTTCTAATCTTCTGAGAAAAAAATTTCCCCATCAGTAACTGAAAAGAAAAAGATAGGTGGATATGGGTTGTAGGTGGGCGGGATGGTAGGTAGGTTGATAGGGGTAAATCATAAATAACCAAAAGGCAACAAATACTTGACATGTAGAGAGGTGGGTAATCTTTGCTGGTGGGCTTCTCTGGAAATGATTCTTTTCTAAATGAAGCAGGTCTCGACTCCTTGATACCACATAATATAGAATCCATTTTCATAGCAAGTGTGTGATGGTAATTTAGGAAGAAGAAAAGGACTTCCCATAATTTTCTTATAGTTTTGAAAAGGTATGCTTTACGGTGCCTAGGAATATAATATAATTTGTCTTAAGGGAGAAAATGGCAAAAGTCATCAAACCATAAACAAAATTGTGCATACACACTAGAATGGGAACCAAAACACTTCTGTTGTACCCGAGTAAGGTCCCCATGGTGCCTTAACAGTAGTCTCACCCAGGGGAAAAATACAACTTCTATATGATTTATATAACTTCTAATAATATTATAATAATGATCCAAAACCATCATTTTAATATGACTCCACATATGATTGATCTTCTATACAACCTAAAATTTCTCAATTCTGTCCTAGGACTGCAGAGGGTACTTTAGTGTGGCGTAAAGCATTGGATTTCATTATTGGAGAGTGTTCTTTCATTGAAGATGTGATCCATCACTAAATGGTCACATGATTACCTGGTTTACAAGATCTTATGAAAACTTCATTAAATAACGTAACTTTGTCCTATTAATTTTCTCAAATCTCTTCTATACCAAGATTTTTGATCTGGAGTACATCTTTATTCTTGTCTAAATCTATGTATCTAAAGAACCAATCCTTTCTATTTTCCTTGAATTAGCTAGGTCTATTTATAAGGCTGTGAGCACTATGGTACTAGATATACCTATTTTCTTTCTAGATAGGGCCTGTTGAGTGGAAGAGGAACCTCTCCTCTTCCTGCTTTGGTCGTACTGCCTCTATCATTAAAATAAAATTGGTGGTAAAAACCGTGCCTCCCTTTCTAGAAAAGAAAAGATGGTTCGTGGTCAGTCTCCTTCTTGTCTTTATGTAGTTCTAAATCTTCCAACTTGCAGTGTTTAATTGAATTGTTTATCTTCTCCACGGTGAATGGTTTTTGATAGCGAGGAAACCTAGCTGTACTATTGAACCACAGGGTGCTTACTGCTCAGAGCTGCCGGCACGTCATTGAGCTCTTCGTGCTCCAAGGGTGGTTGAGTCAGTGACCTCTGGAGCAAACCCAAGTTGTTTGCCATGTGCCCCACTGGAGATGAGGCTCACATGATGAATGTTGAAATGGTATCTCTTTACACCACTGATAGTCGCCCAATGACTTATTGACTCTTGATTCTCACCTTCACTCTTGCTCTTGCCCTCACTCATCTCATTTCTAATATGTTAGCATCTATTTTTTGTTGATAGATCCATAATTCTTTTATCAATGAAGAAATAACAGTGGTCTTGGATTTGTCTTCTCCACCTACCAAAAGAGAAATGACAGTGCAAATCATGTCTTTCTGTGCAAGTTTCTATATTGAGTGCGATACTAGTGATCAATCTACTTAGTTTGTTAAGCTAATGTACCTACAAAGGGGGAAAACTCTAATCAATGACTCCATATCTGTTCGTATAAGTAGCTACAGTGCCCCGACTCTTCAGGAATAACAGTAAGATTAGCCTATTAAGGTACTTATTTGTTTCTCAAATGGAGGATGAGTAATCATAGTCTATCAACATATTGATCTTGGGCTTTATTTGATTGTTATTTTTTCCATCTTTTTTTGTTAATCTCTATGTTTGTCCTTTATAAAGCAATATCCGTGTGTAGACCAGTTATTTGGTTATGTCCACCTCTTTATTTCTTGCTTTCATTACTACCTTGGTAAACTACCTAGTTGTTTGATCATTGTGTTGCTGAACAGCACATACTCTTATGTCTATACTTACTCGTATGCAGTTCTTCTTTTCTTGCTTTTGCTATGATCCTGATTGCCTACACAATGATTGTGATTTATTTTCATACTTTTTCATGCAGACATTTCTTTTAAATCGAGGTGAATGGTCTTTTTCTGCCTTTCGATACTATGTGTTATAATTTATCTAAATTTTGTTGTTTTATTCTGTTTCAAGTGCAAGCTCTTAAAGTCAAAGGTATACAAACAGCCTACTCTAGAAGACAGATATGTAAAGCACACGGTGGAGGTGCACTGGGAGCAGAGATGAACGTTTTCCATAGATTCTTTAGAATAATAAGGGTGTGTTCATGAAAGATATGTAGTAGAAAAATATTGCATTTTTGCTTGTAGTCCATGGCATTATCTCTTCTATTTAATGAATTGTTTTTGCATGTAGGCATATGTGAATTCAATCTTAAGTTATTTTGAGGACCCAGAAAGGATGTTGGATCAAATAATCTTTGAAATGTGTGATGACTTGATTAAAATGCGTCAGGCAACAGCAGAGGTACTTTTATCTATGTTTTATAGCATGTTTTTCGTGCAAGTTGGCCAGTCCTTGTATTATTGTTTTTATTACATTTAAATTTTGCTCATATTTCTATATATTTTCAACCAACTAAGTAGTTACAATAATTTTTGTCTAGAATAGTTATGGGTGATCACTTTCTTCTTTTTCTTTTCTCTGTACTTTCATTTAATGAAGCACTGTGCTATCCTCGTCTTGCTGGAATTTTAGTTATGCAACTCTGAACTTAGACTTATTGATCCATATGTGAATTTAAAATGCCATATTTGGTCTTTACCTGTACTTTACACTGTAATAACGAATTAAAAATTTGTGCCAACGACAAAGTGAAATTTAGTCCTTTAGGAAATGGGATGTACTAGCGTTGACCCTTTCTAAAGACATTGTCGTATTGCTAGTGAGTCAATTGCAAGGGGCTTATCATCCAACTCTACTGGCTAAGGTATAAGTGACCCACCCAAGTGGCCATGATGCATGATTTGATGTGAATCCCATGCGATGGCCTAGTTGGCTAGTTAGTCTGAGTTAATTAATCACTTTGAATTTTGAGCGCTGATTGGCCAGAAGAAACTATAAGAAGTTGTGGATTGGTATCTAATTCCAAATTATTGAATCCGGAATATTTAGCTTGTCCATGGTTGATTAGCTGATGTGTTTGCAACTTTATTAATACATTTTCTTTGATCTTCTTAAGCCCATGTACAAAACTGCTTAACATCCCTTTCTTTTGAAGGTTCTGGCATCACAAAAGAGACTGGAAGAGAAGTGTAAAGCAGCAGAACAGGCTTCTGCTGAGTGGTGAGTTTTTGTCCATTGAAGACCACAATTTGAGTGTTATTTTAATTATACTTTGACCTGGATGTGTTGATCTTGCAATAGGTATTCTAGAGCACAAACAGCTCTTGCCAAAGGAACTGAGAGTCTTGCTCGTGAAGCCCTCCTAAGGCAGAAATCTTATGCTGTAAGCACTAGTATTTGCAACTTATTTACTTCTACATACTTATAACATGCAGGAATTTGGTTTCTTTCCTGTACAAGGGATATGCCTTGCCATCTAGGTTTCTATAAAAGCACATCCTTCATTCCTTGTTACTGTCTTTCATTGACAAACTGTTCATGCAAACAACAAAGGGATTCCCCAGTCCTACATCTTATGAATTTCCTTGGAGCATTTCTCTGACTACATACTACAGATATGTCTTCATTTACCGATTATTTTTTCTTGTTTTAAAGATATAAGTTGGAAATTGAATCTGCTGAGATGCTATACATTTAGTTATCTATCTACCTGATAAATCGTTCTTTGTACGATTTTCTGATACTTGCTGATGCCATAGATGCATTTTCCTGCAAACCTGCAATATGCTTTATCCGGTTTCAAGATCTGAGAATGGGTTTCTTTATTTATCTTCTTTCCATTCCCAAATTGGATGCAAATATGATATCATGCCTTTTCATTGCCAAGTCCTGGATCTATGGCTTAATTCAAGACTGGTTTCTGGTAGGGAAACCTACGCATTAACTTGAGAACGTATGAATAGAAGGAGAAGCTTTGTATGTTGGAATGAAACTAATTTCTAGACGATCGCAAAGGTATTGACCAAAGAGTGCTTTTGAAACCTTGTTTGGGATGATTTGAATAGCATACATTGTGAGGCTTTGTTGAAACTTTTTTTTAAAAGAAGAGGAATAATATACAAAAAGTAATAATGATATCTTCCATTTGAAAATTGTAATTGTAGTTTTGCTCAAAGAAAGTGACAAACTGGTTTTTGAAAGTTGGAGTGTTGGACCAACTCTGCCAATCTTGGTCGGTGCTAATTACACCATTCTAGTGAATGATATTGATGCTCTAAATGAAATCAACTGCCAAATTATGTAGGTCTGTTGTTGAAAAGACAATTACATTGGGATCAAAGGCTTTACCATATTCTAGGAGGGATTCTTGTGGGTTTGGGGTTATCTTAAGATGTTTTGGGTTTATTTTAAGTGTTTCAAAGCATATTTTGATCATTTTATATGGTTTGTGTGTCTGGGGTTATTTTTGGTTATTTAGGGGTTTGAATGTGCTTTAATGGATTAGGGAAGTTTTGAAACCTTGGTATGTGCTTTGTAGGCTACTTTCTATCTTCTTAGGTTTGAGGGGATTTTAGCCACCTGGAGAAAACTTAGGGATCTAAAGATAACTTAATGTGTTTTTAAATGATTTTAGATTCTTAAGGATATTTTTATGATTTTATATTTTTCACTTTCAGAAAATGAAACAATTTTTAACTTTTAGGGGCATTCAGTGATTTTGACCATCTTTTAGGGTTTGGAGGGTATATTTTTTTTTATTCTCTATAATTATGTAATTTTTAAAGTTTGAGGGGGTACTTTAGTCATTTTAAGCATCTTTAAGGTTCTTAAGTATTTGGGGTGTTTCTTCTAAGTCATGGGTGTTGGGTCTTTAATTAGGTTGTTAAAGTCGTGCGTGTTAGATGCTTGAACTTTGATTAAGTTGCTCAGGTCATGGACATCTTGAATAATTAACTGAGTTGTTTGAGTGGAGAACATTTTAGGCATTTGGCTAGGTTGTAAGGCTAGGGATGGTCTAGGCATTGGGCTGAGTGTTTTAAGGTTATGTGTTACATGGTCCATTGTATCGGTTTAGGGGCATTGCTCCGGTTCAACAAAGTCCCAAACTTCCAAACACATTCATTCAACATCTTGGACATAGCTGGTTGTTCGGACCTAACCTAGATCTCTCCTATCGGATTTTTTTTATTATTAAATCCTATCATTTTGCCTTTTTGTTTTATTTGGAGAAATATAGGTCGGTTTTATTTATTTTATTTCTTGGACTATGAGAGCTTGGGATTATCCCTCAGGGAGTCCGAGACTTCGGATCAGGCGAAGATCCGAGTATATGACCTCTCTCCACTGACCTTGGTCAGTATTAATTACATCGAGCAACCGCTCGACAACCCTTGATTAACTGTCCGTATGATGCCCCTTTAAACCATCTATACTACCACACAACGTGCACGCAAGTGAAAGATAGCTTTTAAATCTTTGGCCTCACCTAAGTCTTTTTAGGGTATTTGGATTTGTTCCAATGTCTTGGAGTATTTGGATTTATACCAAGGCTTTTTAAGTGTTTAAGATTCATTTTTAAAGGGTTTTGGGATTGATTCCCGATTGTTTAGGATTAATTCCAAGTATTTAAGGCCCCTAAGGGTATTTTTGTAATTAGACTCTTTTTAGGTTTTTAACACCTTATTGAAGGTTTGAAAACCCCTTAGAATATATTTTTAGAATGATTTTTGATATACTTATGTTACAAGGGTATTTCAGTAATTTTACCTCAAGTTGGGTTTATTAGACTTAGTGTATTTTTATATATTTTTTTAGAGTTTATATATTTTTATCATACTGGGGGTATTTTAATAATTTTATCCATCTTATTAGGTTTTAGAGGGGCATTTTAAATATAGGAAGCATTTTGATATTTTTTGAGATTTTTCTGTAATTTTTACAGATTTTTATCACGGGGGTGGGTATTTTCGTAATTTGATTAAGTTCTGGGGCATTTTGGGTATTTCGGAAGTTTTACATTTCAGATTTAATTCTTTTTTTTTTTTACTTTTTTTTTTTTTACTGAATGTTGATCAATTTTTATGTTTATCTTTGATATTTTATTAATTTCTTAAGTGGGTAAAGGTTATTTTATGGTATTTATGTATTTGAGCATTTTCAAATGTTTTAGTATTCTGATATTGATTAATTTTACTGTGTTTTCTGATTTTATTTACTGATTTTTATTAATTACTGCAGATTTTAGTAATTAATTATGGTTTAAATTATTTTTGACTTAATTAATTTGTCTTAAGTATTAGGTTTCATATTCAAGATTTTATTCTATGTTTGGGGATGAGACCAAAATTAATTAAGTAAGTGTTTGCAGATTTTAATCAGATTTTAAGATAATTAAGAAATTAATTATGTATATTATAAAAATAATACATGATATTATTTAATTATTTCAAATTTGATGGCATACATATGCACACAATTTGCACAAAGAAGCTCTTTCATTATTTCGGTAGAGTTTCGCCTTATAAAGAAGGCATTTACAACAATAATTCGGCAGGGCTTCTTCTTAGGAAAAAACCTTAGGAAGAGAGTCTCCCGGGACGAAGAACTCCTCAAAACGTAGCAAACTCGGGCAAGAGCACTGGATTTGGTCTTTAGAGCAGCAAAGCTTCCCCTTTTGAACAAGGTGGGCTTGAATGCCTTTTACCTTGTGTGTGTTGCAAGTGGGGAAAATGGGTCCTATTTATAGGTCCAAATTCAGGCCCAGTGGGGGGAGCCACCGGTTTGGCCCATCGTAGGGGGTACCCACCGGTTTCCCCATCTCTCCCTTTTTTCCTTTCTTTTTTGAGAGTAGAGAGGGAGAGAGGAGAGAGAATGAGTGAGGGAGGGGATCCGGTGGCCACGCCCACCGGTTCCAACCGGTGGGGGGAGCCACCGGTTTGACCCCCCCGGTTGAGAACCGGTAGGGGGGGGGGGTGCTCCCCTCCTCCTTCCTCCTTTTTTAATTGGGTTCTTAATGGGGCTTAGCCCATTAATTATCCCCCCTTTTGGCCAAGTGTGAATGGGGGGGTGGATTTCTTTTAGTGGAGGGTTAATAGAGACTCCACTAACTAGGGGAGTTTAAGAAACATTAAATGGCCTTGTCCCCTAATTAATCTCCCCCTCTCCCTGTTTATTATTATTATTATTATATATATATATATATATTTTTTTTTTTTTTGAAATTTGAAAGAGAAGAGAGAGGGAGGGAGGAACCCCCCCACCGGTTTCTCCTTGGGGGAACCGGTGGGGGTCCACCAACTGGTGGGGACCCCCCCCCATCCCATCGGTTTCTCCTCTCTCTCTCCCCGCCCTCCTTTTTATTTAAACAAAGGGAGAGAGAGAGAGGGGACCACTTGGCCATTTCACGTTCTTTCCTTTTTTAGACTTGGGAAAATTTTCTCTTTGGGTTTTGGAGAATTTCCCTCTTTGGGCTGCAGATTTTTTAGCCATGCGGGACTAGTTTTTAGGCCTATTTGGACCCGATATTGGGCCCCTATTGGAATTCTTATTGGGCCATTGCGGGCCTAATATTGGGCCTTCTTTGAAGGAGTTTTGGGCCCATTTATTGAAGACTTTTGGGCTTTTTTAGGTCCCCCATTTTGCTGCTGTTTTAGACAGTTTGCTGCAGCATTTTCGGACTTCTTCTTGGGCCCATTTGGTGGAGCTTATCGGCCCATTTGTGAGGACTACTCACCACAGATTTCGGGGCTGTTTTGGGCAGCCTCCAAGGGTTTTATTGGGGCTGTTTTGGACTTCTTGTCGAAGCCCTTTCAGGGCGCTCTCGCCTAAGTATATTTTCCACCCCATTGCATTCCTAATGCATGCATATATGACTATGTATCTGCATACATGTAGGAAGGATCTATATTAACATGAACCTTCATATCATAGGTGCATATTCAATTTTTTTCTTTTTTTTAACATAACATAGGCTCATATGAATGTGAACATATGCCATGCATCTTTTCCATGACATAAACCCACATGAATGCAAGTATATGCCATGTGTGTATATTTTATTGCACAATCATGTGCATATGCATGCTTGAATAATATCATTGCGCATGAAATTTTTTCGGGTCAACACTGGTCCGCTAAAGGATATAGTCCCGACAGATATTAGTTAAGGATATGAGAAGGCCATGGACCTACGATGAGTCCGTTAGCATCAGATCCATTGGAAAACTTAGATAACTTTGTTCAAACCCACTGAAGGGTACAACCTTAGTGGTTATTTGTGAAGGATGCAAGATGACAAGGACCATAAGGGGCTAGTAAAGATCCATAAGACCATATCATTTAGTGGCTTCGAATAGGATCTGGCCAAGTCCTACACTAGGTACAATATGCATGGTGGATGTAGAAGAATGTGCCTATGTCCACTGAAGGGTTCCAGTTTAAGGGATAAATGTTAAGGATAAAGGATCATGGATTGATGGGAGTCTACTAAGAATACATTAGATTTACATCCTTAACTTAGATGAGACCTGCCCATTACCCACTAAAGGTCCACTAGAGATCCATTTTAGGATCCAAAACCTTAATGGGTTTGGTAGGTCCAGGTAAGATCCGTTAAGGGTCCAAAAGAAGTAATGGGTTTGAATGGACCGTTCAAATCTGCTTTGGATGTGCAAACATCAAACTATAGAATAGTGTAGAGCACATGGATCAAGAGGGAGATTTGTACAAAATCTTTCCATGATTGATTGATTGAGAGAGAGAGAGAGAGAGAGAGAGAGAGGTGAGACTCCATGATGAAAAAGATGCACAAGCTAATCACTTCATAATGACACACTGTGATGCTCCTCAAGATCATCATAATGATAGACTGGGGTTTAAGTTGTTTGCTCTTATGGGAAAGAAAGGGAAGGAACTGTGAATGAGAATGCTTTTTTTTTTTTTTTCCGACTTTTGTTTAGAGCAAGGTTGAAATAATGTGCTTGCTACATTATTCTACATTGAATGACAGACCTGGATGCTCCTCAAGATCACTATACTGACAGAGAATGATTTTGGTTATTTGTAAGAAAGGGAAGGAAATGTGAATGATATTGCTTCTTTAGTTTTCCCTGACCTTTGTATAGAGCAAGGTTGAAATTGTGTGCTTTCTACGTTATTCTACGTTAACTGACAGACCAGGGTGCTCATGAAGATCACCATAATGACAGACTGGGATTTAGATGATTTGCTTTTATGGGTAAGAAGGGGAAGGAAATGTGAATGAGATTGGGCTTTTTTTTTTCCTGACCTTTGTTTAGAGCAAGGTTGAAATTGTATGCTTTCTACATTTTTCTACATTGAGGGCTTTCAGTATGATGTGTAAAGTTGGTTTTGCATTGCCTTTTTTTTTTCTTTTCTCTTTCCACTATGCCGGCTGCTCTTCTTTATTCTCTTTCCTAGTGCTCACTGGAGATTATATATCTTGAGCTCCTCTCCATTTATTTGTTGGCTTCTATTTATTTCAGGAGACTGCAAGTTCTTTAAAGAATCAGTTCGATCAGCAAAAGATGGTAGTTGATAGTCTTCTGGAGAAAACAAAGGTTAGGATTATTTTCCTTTCCTTTTTTTTCAAGCATGATCTTGAACACCTTACAGAATCCAGTTAATGATCTGCACATTGCTTTGATATTATCATAGCTGACTATTTCCTGCAGTGTTTAGCATGTTAATGAATCTTCATGTTTTCTGCTGCTTTAGTGAATTATGAAGTACAAATAGGCAGACTTTATTTATCACTGTTTTTTATGATCAACCACTTTTTTAGTCAGCTCAGACATGTTACTGAGCGTTTGGATGGATGCATATGGCGCACCTCCTTTAGTCGGTCTAGACATGTTACTAGTGGAATTTACTTGCATGCATTAGGCCGGTTGGACAGCATTTAAGTATAGGAGCCATATTATGCCTTGCGAGTGCATGATATTTAATTACACATCCAAAGAAAGTTGGAAAACCCAGCCACTTATGATGCACATGCAGAATGTTTTTTGAGTTGGTTGTGACGCAAAAGTTTGACAAAAATTGAAGTATTGTTGAGCACGACACTATCATGCCAGAAAGTGGGGGGTCATGAGTTGCACCCTTGCTTCATGGGCAAACAGTCCATACAGGCGTGCCCATGCCGCATGCCATGCAGCAAATGGGCCTAAAGAGGATAGGTCTGCCACCACTGCATAGGCGAGTGGATCAGCTAACTCTTGGGCAAACCATTGCCATACATAGTGCAGCTAAAGAGTCTAGGTAGTAAGGCATGCCACTGCCCTGTAGGCGAGTGGGCCAAAAGTGAGGGTCATGCTAGGTGACTGTGCCAGTGGTGGCCCCTTCTTGAGACTATGTTAAACAAGGAGAACTTACGCAAGAAAATGGGATTTTCTTGTAAATTTTACATTGTCCTAGCAGAGTTTTGCTTAGGGAGCAGAATCCTTCATTCAAGTCTTTTACAAATGAAGGTCTAAGGTCCTATTTATAGACCCTTGGCTTTGTTTTTCGGGTCAATATGATTGCACCGAATACCACACTCATATTTGTTTGAACATGCCATTTAGCTGATGTGGTGCTCCACAACTGGTCCATCTTCTTGAGCCATATGATTGGTTCACCTTGCGGTGACATGGCATTGACATGCTGCTTGCATGGTGCTTGTATGGCACCCTCCAATTGGTCCCTCATTTAAGCCATAGGATTGGTGCTGATGCCTATGTAGGGAAGCCCAATTCGGCCAAACTGTATGCATGTGGGGCCAACATCATTGCCACCTTGCACAAAGGGTGGTCCCTCGAGGGGTCACTGTTTGAGGGCCACCATCATCACGGCCCCCAAGTGGCACTGTCAGCAGCAGATGCTGGCCACTAGGGGGCCACCAATCGCTGCTAAGGACGGCTCCCCTGGGGCCATGGTCTGCTGCAAAGGCAGCGTCTCAAGAGTCTTTGCAACGTTTTTAGAAAAATCTGCCTTTCTCTTAATGACCATCCTTTTATGTTTTTTTTTTGTCAGTTTCTGGAGAATTCTGCCATATTTCTAGAAATTTTTTTAATCTTCCCTATATTTCCTAAGATTTTTGCATCTTGTCCCCTACATATTCAAGGATTTTTCATGATATTCCCATCTTTTTGAATTTTCTTTTGTAACCCTGCCCTTTGGTTTTAGTGTCACTAGTAACTCATGTTGTTTAAGGGATAATGATGGAAATAAGAGTGGGAGGGGGGTTTGGGGTGGGGGAGCTGTGACTCCCCCTTCCGAGAATGTCATCTCAAACTAAATCATTGTGATCTGAAAAACTCTGCAAGGCAAGAATGCCAAACCATCCACAAATCCAAAAGCATAACCATATCAAATCTATTGACCAAACCACAAATAATTTACATCATTACAACTGTACAATTCTATCTCAAAAGTTACATAACATATTGAAATTAATAAGAACTGGCCATATTTTCTGCACAACAAAAAATACAAAATCTGCCCGAGTCTAACTCCACCCTTCACCACCTCCTCGGGTCAAGGTTCACTAAAGTCTCCTGAAAAGGTTAATAGTTAGGTGTGTGAGTCCTAAAACTCAGCAGACATCAAAATCAAAAGCATGCTTAAAATTATAATACATTGACAATTCCACGATATATTTGAACATAATTTCTCTCACCCATTTTACACGTATAATATAAGCCAAGGAATGCTACTAATAGACAAAACTAACACATTTCTCAAATTATAATGACAACTAATTTTCAAATGATTTAAACTTACCAAAGGCCTACTTTGTATAGGCAAATCATCTTCAAATTATTCCAACAAATCAGATCATATCTAAAGGAATTAAATCTTATTCAAAGGACATATTCATATCATAAGCAGATTTTAATTTCATGTTCCAGACAGGCACCCAAACTACAAGAGGCCATAATATATGATACCTAGATGAATGGTGTCTTAGTTTGATACAACCACGTGAGATCAAAGGTCTTTACCCCACAATCGACCGAATCGAAGTTCAGTTTTGGAATTTTACGTCTGTTGCCCTTGGACATCATAATGACTGCCCGCATCGGACATTTATTGTTGGGTCGCCTACATCCTCTCAAGATGGCACTGTCCATGCATATTTATGCAGTTTAAAGTTCAAAATAGGTGGATGATTACCAAATTTTCAGATTTAACAAAAGGCTATGCATAGTGCAAAACTAATTCTCATAACAGATTTTTATCTAAACAATTTAAAACTGATAAAGAAATACTGAATAGCAAACTAATTTTAAGTAAAATCTTAGGCATGATTGTTCAGTGTTAAACATAGCTAAACTATACTCTAAACAGTTAGTTATCATACATCTGCCTTTTTATGAAGAATCCCAGCAAACTCCACACATTTCTGATTTTTCTGGAATAATTTCTGCACCATATGCACCCTTCTTCTTCTTCTTCTTCTATTCCTCTTATCTCTCTCTTTCCCTCACTTTCTAAAGTTTTTGTGGAAATAAAAATGAGCTATTGCCCACTCAAACCCAATTTAGACCCACTATAGAACAGAGCTATCTAGGCCCTTTTTACCACCTCAGATCACCTACCACCAGTCCAGGTGTCTCCTCACGTGTTATTCAGGCAGTGGTACCCATATATCAATTAATTGGCTTGGCTATCAATTACTGAATGGACTATTTGATAACTTAAGTGACTTCAATTAGTTGAATCGATTATTTGACAACTTAAGTTCATCTATGACTTTAATTATTTGAATTGATTGTATGACAACTTAACTTCAGCTATGACTTCTATTATTTGAATCTATCATTTGACTTCGATTAATTAATATATTAGGTATCTGACTTCAACTAAGTGACTTATGTCAACTGATTGAGCCTTCTTCAACCTATTTAATCAATTGTTTGGTACTTAGCTATTTTTCTAAGTTTCTTCTCCTGGGACCTGCTACATTCTAATTGACAGAACTGCACTCTATCTAACTGTAAAACATATTAACTTAGTTACTAGAGCTTAAGGGAGCTTTGTAAGATCTAGGGTGTTACTGGGGCATCTTCGATTTGTCGGTGAGGGTCACAATGAGGAGATCCTGCTCATCAGCAGCTGCTTTGCTTCATCTCGACCGCAACTGGGAGAGGAGTGTCCTAGAGGGAACCATTGCAAAGGTGGTGGCACCTATTGACGATGGCAATGAAGGACGGAATGCAAAATCTTCTTTCAAGATTGCTTATAAGGCAAAGGTTTTATGGCTTTGAGCCTCTAGCTGTCCTTTGAACCTGTAGTACATATATAATATATCATCCCCCACCAATATCATACATGCATAAGTCCTGAACAACCTAGCCTGATGAAAAATAGAATTAACAAGTTATTGGCCAACCAAACATTATTGAAGAACCAAATTAATTTAATTGGTTGATTAACAAGTTATTCGCCAACCAAACATTATGGAAGAACCAAATTAATTTAATCTTGGTTAATTAACAAATTAATGGCCAACCAAACATTCTGGAAGAACCAAATTAATTTAATTGGTTGATTAACAAGTTATTGGCCAACCAAACATTATGGAAGAACCAAATTAATTTAACCTTGAATAATTAACAAATTAATGGCCAACCAAACATTATGGAAGAACCAAATTAAATTAATTGGTTGATTAACAAGCTATTGGCCAACCAAACATTATGGAAGAACCAAATTAATTTGGTTCTTCCATAATGTTTGGTTGGCCAATAAATTTAATCTTGATTAATTAACAAATTAATGGCCAACCAAACATTATGGAAGAACCAAATTAATTTAATCTTGGTTAATTATGTAAGTCACATAAATAACATAAAAAAAAATTTATTCTAAAATTCTTCCCCAAAAATAAAAAAATTACAATACAAGCCTTGAAGGAAATAAGCCCTTCTTCTTCCTTCCCTTTTTTTTTAGCCTTGAGAACTGGGCTTTTCTGGGGTCTTTTCCTTCGAGGCTTGGGCCTCCTTTTATAGGCATTTAAAGAGGGCGCCGGTAGCACCCCCCACCGGTGCCACCTAGGTGCCAGTGGGGGGGGGGGTGCGTGCGGGTGAGAGAGAGATAAGGAAAGAGAGAGAGAGGGAGGTGGGGCCGGTTACTGTAGTGCGGTACTGTAGCTACAGTAACGCGCTACAGTAAGCTTTCCATCTTTATCCCCCTTTCTTTCTTTTTTTAATTTTTATCCCTTCCCTCCTTGATCTCTATCCCCCTTTTCTCTCTCCTTTATTTACAAGAATTAGGGCCGGCTGGCCCTCCCTGGCCTTCTGTGCGTGCGGCTGCTGCTTCTGGCTGCCTCCATTGTTGCTGCTGGTGGTGCTTCTCCCTTGCTGCAGATTTGTCCTGCTGGAGGCTGAGGTTGGTCCTTTCTTCTTGCTGATTTGATGGAGTTTCCATTCTCTTCACATGTTCTTGCATGCATCTCAAAGAAAATCTGCATGTATCTTTTCTTTTTCATGCATGCATGTAGGTTTCTTTCAAACCCTTAGCCTAAAATTTTTTTAGTTCAACAGCTGGCTACATTTTTAGACACAAGAAGGAACAACTTATCTTCATTGATAAGGTCTGGCCAGCAGATGATTACCTTGTCTCAGGTGGATGTGTATATCTCATGGTTATCCATGTACAGGCCGGTTATATGAGATTATTTTGGTTTTCATTCACATTTAGGAATCAAGAATGGCAATATGGAGCACACTATCTTCCAGTGTTTTGTTTGATAGCAAATGTGTCTTTGTGGCGGTCGGTACTGCTGGATTTCTGAGGTTGAGTATTCGGGTAAATGCCTAACTTGAGCGAGACAAACTTTGGCTGCATTGAATTTGAAAATAACAATATATGATGAAATATTCTAATAGTTTAAGAAACAAATATAACATTTAACATTAATAGATTTTGCTTCTTGGGACTGTTCTCCAAGTGCAACATGCCTAATTCAGGTAAAAGAGTTGCTCTCTAATGTTTTGCCGATCAATAAAAAATAAACAACTGCCAAATCTTGTTAATATGTGAATAGTTTGTTTATGTGGACAGAAACCTAACTTATGCAGAAATTATGGTTGACTCTGAAGGTAGAATTTCAGGACTTTATCCCACCCAGAGTAAGCTGTTCATCTTTAGTCATTTTCCTCACACATCTATCTATCTTTCCTTTTAGAAATCCACACTTTACGAGTAAAGATACTCCTGAAATGCCCTGAACCAGACCAGAAACCTCTCTTGCTGTGATTTTATTCTTTTTTTTTAAAAAAAATCTTTGTGCTAAAATCATAACATATACATTGCAAAAAATAACTTCTGATAAAGACATTCTGGAGATATAGGGAATGACATTTTTCTTTTTTTCTTTTTACTTTAGTGCTGCAAAGTGCTTTTTCTGCCAGAAACCTTTTTGGTGTAGTTCTACTTTTTGTTTTTGTATTTAAATCACAGTATATCCTTGTAAACTTCTTTCATAGCGAATGGTATTTAAATCACAGCATTTGAAGCATAATTGTGCATCTTACTGGCGAATGGTAATAAACTCATGGACTGTTTGCTGTATTCTCTTGTAGCTTTTGGAGAATAAAATCCATGAGGCCAAATCAAAGAAAGAAACTCTCGAATTGCGTGCACAAACAGCAAAGTATTACTTATCATTTATTTGTTTATTATATTTACTTCATTTCCTTTAAGTGAGTTAGTAATTTCTCATTCTATTGTTTGCTTTAGGACTGCAAATAAAGTAAATGAAATTTTGGGAAATGTTAATACAAGCAGTGCTCTTTCAGCCTTTGAGAGAATGGAGGAAAAGGGTAAAATTTGTTTTGTCTAAACTCTAGGTTCTTCCACCTTGAAGGCAGTGATGCCAAGTTGAATGTTTATCTTTGCTGGAAAGTTATTATTTGTATTTTTGGTATTTCACCTTTTGAAACCCAGTGAAGCCGCTGACAGCCAATGATGCGGTATTTCTTGATTTTTCTTTTTGTTCCTCGTCTTATGATATATTATGAGGATATGAGTGCTATAGCTCTTACCTAATTCATATGAAGTTATTGAGCAATTTTCCTTGTGTATTGAGCAAATCTGCATTTTGTATTTGGCTAATTCTATTATTCTAGCCTCTCAGACACTATTTTTTATTTGTTTAAATTCTGGATATAATGTTAATTTTCTATTTGTATATGGCTAGGTTCTATCAATGCATAAGGGTTTTTTAGTTTTCTTTCATTTGTTTACTTCATAAAGTGATACTGGAATTGCAGCCAAAGGGTTTTTGGCATGTATGGTAATTTCTTGTTGAGAAGTCTGTTTTCTTTTGAAGTATTAAATTAATAAGTATTAATTTATTTTAGAAAGTAAATAATGATTTTATTTGAGATAATTGGATCCATGCTTGTGTTTTCATTGTCCACGGGGTTTTTTTAACTAGCGAGTCATGGCAAAAGAGTAAACCCTGGTTTCTAGGTAAATGAATGATGAATCAACATCCTTGGCTTTGCATTCAATATCTAAGTCAACTAAATTCTGCCTTTGTCATTTAAGTGGATTTACTTTCATACACTTTGAAAAAGGGCTGAGGGTGGTACCATCAGCCACCCTAAATCCTTCTTTTTATCAATGATATTGTGGTACCTTCCACTTTGAAAAAGGGTCAAGTGTGCGGAGTGGGGAAGTGGTCATTGAGGCGAAGAGGGTGGAAGAAGAAAGGAGAACTGGTGGTGGTGTGTTTGGGATGGGGGACACAAATCACAATCACTAACCTTTGCTGCCAAATGCTACCGAAGCTGCTGTGAACATTGCCAAAGGTGCAGTTGAGCACTGCTTTCCTTCTTCCACTGTTCCTCCTCTTCTTCTTTCCCTTGCTAAATATAGGGCTTAAGGAATGAGTGTGTGGGAATTGTGTGAGAAGGGTTTGAGTCTTTAAAAACACATATAAAACATATTTATATATTTATTATTTTACCTAAATTCTTTTATCTTGTATATATACCTTTTATCTACATAAATATATGTTTATTAGAAAATACTTTTATAACATATTATCCCCAGCTTGGATCACTTACATTGCCTAAAAATAAAATGGTTAAGCATAGGAAGAAAGGTCATAGCTTTTATGGATTTAACAACAAACATGGCACTTGATGGAATAAAATGCCAAGATAGGATTCATGCAAGTGCCCCAAATAAGTGCACAAGAATTTGCTGCTGCTTCTGGTGACTGCTTATCCTTGTATCTTGTTTTTAAAGATTTTTTTCATGCATGGTATATCTCCATATTGGTGTTTTAAATGTATGCCAAAGTGAGCAGAATCTTAGGTTCCATTTTTTTCCATTTCTTTGACATTTTTATGACATGACTTATCTATTTCCTTACTGACAGTTATTGCTATGGAATACCAAGTGGAGTCTATCAATCACTTAACGACTGATGATCTTGAAAGAAAGGTAATTATCATGTCATTTCTATTGATAAATGTTATCAGAAGTTAGAGGTGCTAAAAATGTAGGGTAGGGCATGATGGAAAAGGATGATATGTGGGAAACTGTTCGAAATCATCCTTGTCTAAGGATTTGATCTTGACAAACAATGATGGTAATGAATCATGAAAAGTCTAACCTGGAGGCTTCTTGTTTTCTGCAGTTTGTAAAGCTTGAGAGGACTTCAGTCAATGATGATTTTATAAAACTGGAAAGTGAGATTACAGAGAGATCAAGCAGATCATTGGTAAGTTTTCTTAACTAAGTTTATCAAATGTAATTTATTATTTATGTTTCAGTGTAAGGAATTTGTTTTTTCTTTCTTGGTTATGTCGAAAAACTCTTTGATTCCCTCTTTGCAAATTCTTAGACTTGGGCTGCCACAAGTTTTTTTTCCTTCCTTAACTAGTACTGATCCTCATTCTCACCATGTTGTTCAAGGTAGCGTGAAGAAACTAGCACTAGTTTTGATTTATGGTTTTTGTATTGGTATTTAACTAGGGGTTGGGATGTTTCCAACCTAGTTGTGTTTCTGAAGGTTCAGGATATTGGCTATAAGCACGCTCTCAAGTGACAGTTTGTTATCAAGGGAAATTGTGTATAAAATGGTAGGAGAAAATTATTTATGCTCCCATCACCTACATATCTGGACACTGGGTTGAGAGCTTTATAAAATTATGACCAACAAAACTTAGAATCAGGGCAAATAAGAGAAAAATTCACTTCCCACTTCCCAGTTTTGCTTCACAATCTCACCACTTATTAAGGGCTCACATTTATTGGCATCAAAAGAGTCAAACTCTGTCCTAATAGTTTGTCATTCAACTTGACTATTTGAAAGTTTGATCTATTACTCCAATAAGATAGATTTTAGCTATTATTTCACTAACTTCACATTCTATTAGTTCTTGAAGCTCTCCCCTTAGCTTTTATTGAAACATAATGTCCCTTGCTCCTTGCTTTGAATTGACCACTTAACCTACTTTTGATATGATATGACTGCTGATTATGCTTCCAGTGAGATGCCATTAATCCATAAACATCGCATGATTAGCAAGATTCCATTTGTGTGGTGTACCTACAACTGTGTAAGTATACTAACATGCTGGTCTATGTGCAGGATTGTTTGTCCAATGTTTGTTGATCCCAAAATGTCTATTTTATTCCTGACAATGCTCCCTTTATTCTGAGAAGATGTCCAATGTTAATATACTTTCTTGCTTTGTAATTGTGGTGTCCTTGGTAAGTTTCAGTTGGTTCTGCATGAAAATGCTCCCAAATGTGCCAATTGCATCCAATGAAATTAGAGAATTAGACCAATTGCATTCAAGGAATTAGAGAATTAGGATGTAGCAGGAACTTTGAATAGTGGTGGCAAAGCAACTGCCTTCCACCCTTTCCCTGCTCATCTTTCATTCTCACGTTACTTCTTCCTCTTCCCCTCCATGTGTTCTACATCCAATAGGGCATATCTGGGACAATCATTGCTACCATCATAGCTGTGTAATCATTGGTGGTATACCAGTTATATCTCCATTATGTTGGAAATACTCCACAACTTTACACCTTGTTTCTTGTTTTTATCTGATCCCAAAATGCCTCATATGCTAGTATAGCATTCATATACATCATTGGATGCTTAATTGAAACAATAACTGTAATAAGTGATTTGATTGACCATGGTCATTGTCATAAGACACATTGTTGCATGACTGACCACATTCAATGTCAAGCGAATTCCCAGGGTCTATAAATTTTTCTTTCTCATTGTCATTTCCTCACCAGTTGATTGAACTGTGATGGTTTTAAAAGGCAGTCCACCTAGGTGCCTCAGGCAGGTCAGTTGTCTCAAAGGTTATCACCTCAGCTTCTTCTCAATGGTTTGGCCTAATAATCAGTGACTTTCATCATGTAATTAACTTGGCAATACATGATTTCGTTGGCCTATATTTCTAGATGTTGGGTAGGACTGATAACAAGAAAGATTCCTCAATAAATATCAAACTCACTCCACTAGTTTCATGTTTACTGTTGGTTAGGATCACGATAAAGGAAAAGATGCTGCTCTAACTGTGTCAATAAACTGAAGAAAAAAAAGAGGAATGTAATGATCTAACATCCAGTACTATATTCAGACACCTCACCACCACAACTATAGTTGCACCTTTTCTGTTAATTCTATGATCACCTTTTTTCATTTTTTCTATATACATATTGGCTCAAACTACACATCTTTAATATACGATGATTATAACTCTTAAGGCTATGTTTTATCTTAAGGTCTATTACACTTTATTGGAAAAGTGTAAACAGGTCTAATTGTTCTTGATTTGTGGTGAATGTATAGCTGGATCATATATAAGGAGCGCTATCTTGGATTTTGATGCCACCTTGGTGGGTCGAAGAGAAGTGATCCCAGAGAGATCTTGAAGAGAATTTGGAGGGATCCAATGATATAATCTCCTTTTTTTTCCCCTCTCTTCCCCACCCTGATGTTGCTTCTTTTGAGAATAGATCCCTTCCTCTTCTCGATCTCAGTAGGTACTTCCTCGTACCTTGGGGGGAGAGAGATCTTTAGACATGGCAAACCATGATCATATGTAACGACCCGCCACCCTATAATCGGGGATCCGATTACTAAATGGGTACCGAATCATTAAAATTTGGAGTCAAACCAGGATCTCGATAAGTCTGAGAAATAAATGATAAACTAAACTAAACATCCACATCACATCGAATTGTAAAGGAAGTGTAGGAATTAAAAATTATTACAATTCAACTTGACTCAGCAAATGATTACATATTCCAACTGAAAAGAAGTAATTAAGCGTACAGACCTAAAAGGAAAATGACAACTACATCAGAGCATACTCTGGAACGATGGTTGCTGACGCACAACCCGAGACAAAACCCTCTACGCTACGCTTGCCTGGAATCCTCACTTGAAAATCGCAGGGGTGAGTCTCATCGAAATGGACTCAGTAGGAATCATTCGATCCCCACCACCCACTCACGCACCTACAAGTGCAACAATACAAATATAGGCAATTTAAATAAATAAAGCAGTAAACACAACTCCCAAAGATTCCCAAATTTCGATATAAAACGCATGCAGTCATAAATGTAACATGCACAACTCTGAAACCACTCCACCACGGAGTCCACAACCAGCGTCTCGGCTAAACACACAAACCACGCGGCCGAACGCAAAAAACACCGACCCGTTGGGACCAAACAGCAACCCTTCAGATAGCACGCTGGCTACTCCGGCCTGTCTAGCTCTAAGTGGTTCTGCTTCCCCCAGCACGAGTGACACTCTGAATGTACCACTCACACACCGGTACTAGCTATTCCCCAAGATATACCAGGTGACCCTCTCTCTGGGCGTCACCCCACCACTCTCATACCGGCGCTGTGTCACTCCCACATCGACACAGGATGCCTAAGCGCTAACAACTGTCACTCTAAGTTCACGATCGCACAAAACACGTCACAGTGCGATCCGATTACGTAGAAATCCTCGACTCGAAGTATGGTTTCAAGCATGTATTTTAACCAAACTATCTAACAATGTAAACACGTGTTAATTACATGGATTAATGAAGTTCTGTCTTGAATTGCGTCGTCCGTGGCCGACGTCATTCAAGACTCTTAAACTGGTTCACGAAAAACCTGGTCTCAGAAGATGGCCTAAATCGCGTCGTGCAAGGTAGTCACTTTTAAAAGGCGTCGTTGTCTCTAGTCGCCATTCACGACAGAAACAGAATTAGGGCTCGGGATGAACTGGGCTAAATCGCGTCTTGGGAGGCAGCCGTCGTTTAGAATGGCGTCGCTGTCGCAAGACGCCATTTAGCGTTCGCAAACAGATTTCCCCCAGCCTTCCCCAATATTAAAAGTGGAATTTCTTCTCCTAAATCGCATAAAAACGTATCAAAATAGGGAAGGAGGAGGAGAATCCAAATACCCGTTAAAACCTACCATTCCCCAATTTATAAAATGATCATTTTCACCCCGAAAATCCCCTAAACATGCTCCAAAGCAGGAAAAACATGGTTTTAATCAAAACACAACGGAGATCGTCACCCTACCAATTACTTGAACTCCTCCTATCTCTTAGCCGCCGAACTGTCACGCCACGAGTCGTCACCGGTACTGCCGTAGACGTCGTTACTCCACCGGGACGTCGGTCGTCGTTCGGAGAGAAATGCGCTGCGGAGGAGATGGTGGTAGTAGTGGTGGAAGTTAGGGGAGGTCAATGGAGTGGAGGGAGAGGAGAAATGGGGAGAGGAAAGGAAGGAGAAGGGTGAAGGGGATGAGAATGGGTCGGAAAGAGAAGAAGATGAGAGAAATGAGAGAAAGAAAGAAGGGTTCGCGGGGTCAAATCGAAACTAGCTAAAATACGTCTCCTAAGACTGACGCCATTCAAACGACAAGACCGGGGCCGTACTCTCGCGGCCCGAAACCGACCCACGTGGCGCCCACGTGGCATATTCTAAAATGCGTCCCCATAACCGGATGTCGTTTGAACCGCGTCGAGTAAGCTCGACGCGATAACGAACCCATGCTCTAGTCCCACAAAGGCCCAAACCAAGGGGTCCGACATCGAAATTGACCCGACAACTGGATCCGAAACCTCAATCCTTACATCATATAATACATAATGTGTACAAATATTAAAGAATTGACAAAATATAGCTGTCCCATTTGTGAGGCACCAGTGTCGCACCTTAGCCTGTCCACCTAGGCATTTTCAAGATGTCGGTTCTGATTTTCATGTCACTAGACACAATTGTCTTTTTTCCTGGATGAAGTAAATAAGAGTGTTCGAGTGTTAGGATTCATAAAAAGCATGTTGATTTTCATTTAACAGAATCTTTTTGTAAATAGTTCTCATTTTCCACAAGCTTTACAGGGTGAATATCTCTTTCATGTTTGCACTTTCGAGTTCATTAGTGTACGTGGATTTTTTGGGGGGGAGGATCTATAGTAATTTGACATGCTATAGTTGAGGTTATTACTTAAGCGTGGACTACTGTTCAATTGAACTTAAAACTTCCAAAATTTGAAAAAAATAATGGTCAAGCCAACCCAAAAGAACACATTATCTATTATTCTGGTGCTATGGTTGATCTCTCTTCAGATGAATCATGTATGCTCAAGTACTTCAGCTGTTTAATAGAATTGGTATCCTTGGAACAACTATTGAACCAGTTGGGTATCGTTCAGTAAATCAGTGTTTATAAATAACTAAACCTTTCTCCAGAAGTTTGATTCCCAAGCTTTCTAAAAAATTGTGTTTTTACAATAAGGAATTAAAATCAGCTTCTTGTTTTTTTTTTTTTTAATATTGTAGAATCTTGTGCTTCAGGGGCATAATTAGCTAGATTGGCTTAAGACCGAAATAAGCATATGTGGAGCATATGTTGACTTGTGCGAGTGCTCATGTGCATGTGTGCTTCTATTGATGTTATGCTCATGAATACATGAAATGCATTCATGTAACTACCGCATGTTTTGCATGCACACTCCTACATGCTGCCGTCTTTAAAATCACATGATGATGGTTTTCTCCTAAAGTGACTCCAAAAGTAGTCTGTTTGTCTTATGAGTGCATTCATGATCAAAGGAGTAGGAACTAAGAATGTGTTGTATACAAGATTGATTTCAAAAAGGCCTATGATAGAATAAATTGGGAATGCTTGTTTAGGGTAATGCAGCTGATGGATTTTAAAAATAAATAAATAGACCGGATTGCAAGTTATATTGGGACAACAAAGTTCTCCACTTTAATTAATGGAGCTCCATATGGTTATTTTGATAGCTCGCGTTGACTGCGGCAAGGTGATCCTTTATCACTACTTCTGTTTATTATGGTGGGCTAAGTCATGAGTTCCATATGGAATAGAGCAAAGGAATGTCATATTATTGAGGGTATCATGATTAGAAGGATGGAAGAAGAGATTTCTCACCTACAATATGTAGACGATACTATTCTATTTTCATCCACGATGATAGAAAAGATTGTCAATTTGAAGATTTTGCTGAAATCCTTGAAGCTGTAACTAGACTCAAAATAAACTTCTCAAAGAGTGAAATGGTGGGAGTTAATGTTTTAGAGGAGAAAAAGGTAGAGATTTCATATTTGATTAATGTTCAGTCTGTTTCCTTCCCTATTACATATCTCGGACTCCCTCTTTCTGACAGGAAGCTTAAATGTTCAGATTGGTATCTTTTGGTCAAGATGTTTGAATTAAAGCTTCAGGGATGGAAAGGATCCCTTCTTTCAATAAGGGGGAGATGAATTTTATCCAAATTTGTGCTATCTACCTTAGCTAATTAATTTTTATCAATCTTTGTTATTCTTAAAATAGTTTGCAAGAAATTAGAGGCAATTAGAGTATCTTTTTTTTGGAAAGGTAAAAATCCGGAAGTGAAGGGAGGTCATCATATTAGATGGAAAGTTGTTTGCAGAAATACTGAGGAAGGGGGAGCAGGTTTAGTATCAATTCAGGATATCAATCAAGCTTTTTTGATAAAGTGGATGTGGAGGGTAGATAGAGATGATCATTCCATTTAGGCAAGAATCATCCGAAGCAAATATTTATACACAATGAAGGATCGATTGATAGTTTTCAGATTAGAGGTTCAGTATCAAATGTGTGGAAGAATATTCTATAGAATTTAAATCTTTATAATTGCTCAACTTCTATTGTTGTGGGCAATGGTCAAAGTGTAAAATTCTGAGAAGATGTTTGGAAGGATGGAAGAGCTTTCAAAGATAGATTTCCTAATCTATACAACATTTCAACTAATAAAAGTGCACATATCAGTGACTTGCAGATTTCTTCATCTCAAAGTAGGTTTTGAGATTTTAGATTCTCTAGAAATTTTCTTATAGAAGAAGAGAGGGTATTCTTTCAGGTTAATCAGTTATTTCATGGTTTTCATGGACTAAATGAGAGGAAAGACATCAAGTGTTAGAGATGGGACTCAAAAGGCACATTTTCGGTCAGTTCTGCAGTGAAGATTTTAACCTCAAGAGGAGTCAAGGTCAGTTGAGCTTCTCAAGTTTGGAATAAATTCCTTCCAATCAAGATCAGAATGTTTATGCGGAAAGTGGCTTGGGGCAGATTACCTACGGGAGATAAACTTAGGTTCTTAACCCCAGACAAAAGATTATGTTCATTCTGTGAAATATTTATAAAGACAATGGATCATCTTTTCATTAATTGTGGCATTGTGGATGTTATTTAGAAGGCCTTCTTCAAAATTATAGGCAAGAATCAAGGTTGTTTTGATTCGGTTGGCACTCTGCTCTCTAACTGGAATCAGCTGTGCCTATATCAGCAGGAACAAAAATTGTGGGAACCTTTGTTACCAGCTATGATGTGGGCCATCTGGAGGGAGAGAAATTCCAGGATTTTCAACAACCAATTTTCGTGTCCAGCATGGATTATTGGGAATTGTATCTTCTATTTTCAAGAATGAAATTTCAAAAGACATGGAGATAAAATTTCAGACTATGTAATTATTTCCAGAATTGTACAATGGAAATCTGTTTTTACCTGAGGGGTGGTGTGTGAAGATAGAGTCTATTCTTTTGGGGGGTTTCTTGTGCTGAGAGGGCCATGTGTTTTCTGTAATGTCTACTATCTTAGTGGACATATATTGAGTTTTTATTTTCTGTCTATGTAATTTTTTACTATCAATGAATGAAAGTGGCCTTTGCTGTCTTTAAAAAAAAAAAAAAGGTAGTCTGTTTGAACACAAAATTCCCCTAAGCAGTAGAACTCGACACCCGTTGAAGTTGTATGTGCTTTACCTCTCTGCATCACATCAGTTTAGTCTTGCTATGCTGTCAGATTTCATAAGATAATATGGACACAAATTCTGTTCATGCTTTCCACCTAAGAGAAGCATCTCATGTATTGAGAGCTTATCCAGTTTACATCTCCCTCCCTCATAAATTGGCATGACATTGGACAACCTATTTTGTCATTATCTCTATAGATCACTGTGCATGACAGAATTAGAACCGCACCACCATCCGTTTGCTTGGCCTTCAAAATACTCATTGATCACATGATATTTATTTCCTTAACTCATATGAGGCACGAGTTGCTGCAGATCCTTGCAACTCGACATTGGAAAAATGGTCTGCTAACTCAAATACTAACCCCCCCCCCCCCTTTTTTTTTAATGACAGAAGAAGCTCATGTCTGACAGCCGCTACTTGGAGCTTGAGAGCGAGCTTGTGGAGTCATAAAAGGAAGACATGGACCCTTGCTTCATTTTAACTTCTCCATTTACAGTAAAGTCTCATTCCTTTCCAGTAAAGTCTCATTCCTTTCTGTCCGGATCTTCTGTGAACTTTCCTTTGTGCCATTTCTGTAGATGTGCTCTAGTGGACTCCCGTAGGCATATGCGAAGTGCACAAGTGAAGATGGATAGGAACGACTAATTGCACTTCAAAGGAACTGCGGAGGGTTATTTATACATACAGGGACTGCCTTGTATGGTCCACCCTTCGCTGATCTGACATTGTTCTGTTATATGAATTTCTTCGTACATATGTGGTGGCATTCTGTGCATAGTTATGGTCGGAGTCCTACTCACGGTGACCTAGTCGAATTGGAGAAGCTGTAGCTATTATTGCGGGAATCAAAGACTCAACTAACAGTAAGAATTTTACCGCCGAACATGTACGAGCTCCTTTTAATGAAAAAATAAAATTCAATGAGAATTTAGTACGTACCCGTCATAGACATCCTGCTTTTCTATGTTCTATAGATCTATCCATTTTTAAGTATATATTTTTTTGTCTATTTTCTTGATTCAGCGTGTATCAGATTTGTCCGTGGTTTATCACAAAGGACCAAACTGGACCCAACTCCCATGGCCTATATAATATGATGGCGAGTTAATGTTACACATTATTAATAATTAGTTTTCAATAAAAAAAAAAAAAAAAAGCTCTATTGCAAATTGGTCTGACTTGCTTTACGAGTCGGCTTGACTCAGCTCGATGTGAATTAGTTTCTTAAAGTTTCAATATGGTACCCTATACCACATATCTTGGTCTTATCCAAGGGGTCCCAAATAATATACTTGATTAGCTAGGACTAGAATGTCTGCAGAACAAAAGGCTCCTTGTTCCTCGTGTCATATCAATGGTTCCCATGTCCGTCGGCTTCGCATCTCCCTTATCTGACAAGTGTTGGATTATTTTGTCTTTGGTGGGCAGGCGGTGTTCATATTATTTCCTGGAATATTGGGTTCTGTCTGGACCGACCGGACCAGCATATGGCTTGGCTATGGTTTCTGTTGCTTCGTTGGGCAGCCAAATGGGGTCCTCCACCCAAGAATCTTGAACCCCCTTTGTATGCTGTTGTTTCCAAGGCGTTGCAATAATAGCGATTAGAGAGACAAGCGTGGTTTGAGTTAATAGCTAATGATTTCGTAGGAACTACATATACGGATGCTTGGATAATGAACTTATCAATCCCTGACTAATATTGTCGTGATAGGTTGTATTTAAAAATGTAATTCTTAAAAAAAAATTACATTAGAGATTTTTGTATATATATTCCTATAAATTATCGTATTTATATGTCTATTCTTGATCCCATGTATTATTACAAATATCTCCAACATCTTCAGGAAGATTGTAGTTATATCTTTCTAGTCAAAATGCCATCAACTTCATTAGAATATGTTAGGAAGATTCGACCGAAAACGTGAAGTGAATAATATATATGCAGAAAGTAATACTAATCCTTCTAGCATATTCGGTTGGACTTGACGGTATTTGACTTGAAAGAGTTAACTACAATCTTTTGGAAGATGTTGGGGATATTTATAATAATGTAAGAGTTGGAGTATACATACAAATTTGAAGGCTTGTAGGGATATATATGCAAAGATTCCTTTATGAAATGATCGCAAAATAGAGTGTGGACAAGAATCTTAAAATTTATATACTATTTTCATATTTAAAAGATTCTTTAATTCTAGTAATTATATTTTAGATTTTTTGTATGTGTACCCTCACAGACTTCTATATTTGTCTATATTTGTACGTATACTATTAACTCCCATATATTGTTATATATGACCTTGAAATCTTCAAAAGGTTGCATCCCTCTTAAAAATACTGTGTACTTCAACCAAATATGCCAAAAAGATTATGTAAATCTTGATAAAATTAGGAGTACATATGAAAAGTTTTACTAAATGTATGGGTATAAATGTAATATATTAGTAAATTTAGGAGTATACATGTAAAATCTTTCGATTTGATTTCACAGCATTTTGATGGAGGCATGTAACTATAACTTTTCTAAAGATGTTAACAATATTTATAATAATATGCTGGAGTTAAGAGTATATATATATAAATATGATAATTTGTAAGAGTATATATAAAAAATTCCTTAAAACTTTTCAACTTTTCACAGCATCCAAACCTCTCACACACAATATGGCGAGAATAACTTGCTGCACGGCTAGGCGGTGCAGCCAAGGTCCCATGGTATCCTATCCGACCGTACAATCCGATCTTGGATCGCCTTATTCAGATTGTTTTTTATTTATTTATTTGGAGTTGATTTTTTATTTTCCATCTTTTTTCGGGTCGTCCAATTATGGAACTAGATAGCTAAATTGCTCCTCTAGCTCAGTCACCAATTTTGCTTCTCTCAAATTGATAAGACACGATTTATAATAATTTTGAGTGTAT
Source organism: Zantedeschia hybrid cultivar (assembly GCA_030544215.1). NCBI lineage: Eukaryota > Viridiplantae > Streptophyta > Magnoliopsida > Alismatales > Araceae > Zantedeschia > Zantedeschia hybrid cultivar. The sequence continues at coordinate 44,824,046 of JARZZO010000013.1, read as the reverse complement.
CTTTATATGTCCTTGGTTTACAAGATATCTCATTCTTTAGACTAAAATGTATCCATATTTTACATGGGATTGAAGTGAATCAGTTATCTTTTACTCGAAAAATCAGATGTGAGACTTATATCAGACTTACATGCATCTATCTATTGTTACAGATGAGTGAACACAAGTTTTAAAGAATAAAATCTAAAGGATCTCGCCTCTTAATTTACCTTGTCACCGTAAAATAACATTTCTACTGGCCACCTACGGTCAGACTAGTGATTCTCGGGGCGCTGAATGCATTGGCCGATAAAAGTGTCATAATTTTTTAGAAAACGATTTCGTAACTCGTGTATTTGACTCCACATTTGACACTACACATATGGCACAAGTGAGAGTCACAAATTTTACCCATGCATTTGCGATTCATTCACCTTGAAATTTGTGTTATGTGTTTGATGTCAAATGTGGAGTCAAATACACGAGTTACAAAACTGTTTTCCTAATTTTTTTAGTTGACAAGGCGCCACATAAGCTATGAAGACTCTGGCATCTTTTAGTTGACTGAATTCAACAACTTGCCAACTGAGAGTCGTTTCTTTTAAGAGAGGCAGCTGGTATTATGTCCAGTTGCCGGTGCTTTTAAATTTTTTAGAAATATTTTTAAAGTAGGTCTCAAGCCAATCTATATGATTGTACAATATGATATCTGATCAGACAAAAAAAAAAAAAAATCAAAAGTCGGCTCCAAATGAATAATGTTCATTTTCTTAAGTCGTCTGATTAGAGAAGGGATGTGCGGTCACGTGTAAGACATAATAGGATCCACTTAAAAAGAAATTTTAAAAAATATTTTTAAAATTAAAAATACCGACAATTGATGTAACACCGACTGCAGATGCAACAAGTTATTCTCTTCGTTTTAAAAGACCCAATTAATTAGCACACATTTAATTAGACAATTCAAGGAGCTGCATTGGACTCTAACAAGAGACTTGTACCAAGTTTCCTCGTTGGAAACTTAAATGACATGAGGTTAGTAGTTGTGGGAGATAAACTACTTAATTTTTTGGTCTTTGAAATCCCCCGTGGGCCGTGGCAGTGTTATCTCTGAACTCTTCAGTTTCTCATGTTGACATTATTACTGAATTATTCTTTCTCTTGTTAGTTGAAGATGATGTATTTTTACAAATGCACCCTTGGCCTTACCAAGGATTGCATATCGGCATTATAAGAAGTATATTAGGATATGCAGCTTTCTCGCATGAGAAAGCCTCCCCTGTGACCGCTGCACGTGCTTTAACTTATCACGGACATCTTAACCCGGCATCTTTTAAACGATCAGAATGCACATCTCTTGAACATTTTCTCTTAATTAAAGATAGTTTAGTTCGAGGCAAAATTTGATTAATGTCCTTGGGATCTTAAAGAAATTTTAATTCGAGCAAAAGTTGGATTAATGTCGTTGGGACCCACTATGTTGGAGAGCATTATCCCGAAAGAGTGAGACTTGATGCTAACGTGTGAGTTTTTTTTTTTTTTTTTTTCAGTAGTAGTTGTGCAATTCCTAATCTAGTGAGGGGTTTTAGAACTAAAGTGCAAACCTGGGACGCGTAGGATCGTTTTGATCAGGTCATGTGGCCGGATCTCTAGCGGTCAATTCAAACTTCAACAACCTGGAATTCGCAATTATTACTCTTTCTACCCACTTCACGTGACGTGTCCACCTTCTTTGGCTCGGCACTGACCGCCGCCCTTCAACCGCACGTTCACGGTAAAATATGAATGCATGGAAGGGTAAAACCGTACTTTTCCTTCTTGTAAAAATTGCATCCCTTTCCTGGCATGTTTTCCTTCTCTGACTCCGAATTTTAACTCAGGTTCTCATTGGCAGTAATTTTATATATATATATATATATATATATATATATATATATTATCTTAGGTACAGAAAGTTTTGGGTTTAGAGAATGGACCTGAGAGATTTTAAGACCTGATGCACATGTGCGTGAAATGATACAGCGACTGCCCGTCAAATTAGACTTGATATATAGTAGTTGGACTAATACTAGCTGCACCGCAGCGGGGTGCAGTCCGCATTGTACGTGAGCAGCCGTCTGATCTATTAGGTCGGACAATAGTAGCAACATTATTTTATTTTTAAGTATTTTTTAAGATTGATTTTATCATGTTCTATATATCCGTACAATATGATGGGACATCGCAGGATTGACCTAAAAAGTTTAAAATAATTTTTTTTTTATTTTTTGTATCACACTTCATTTACTGCACTACATACTGTACAACAAATATTACTCATAATAATTATATTGCAATATCTCAAAGATATTGTCGCAAGTATTTCTCTATTAGCTAATGTGAAAGGAACGTGTCCTTTCTCACAAACACAAAACTACTTTCAATAACAACCACATTATTCGAACCCCATTTGGTTCTGCTTTGATAGGCAAAAGGGTGGCTTTGTGCTTGTGGTGCAACATACATTTTTGGCGGGGAAATTTGGATTCGAATTCTGCGAGAGTACTTCTCGTGGGTGACTTTTTCCTTCTCTATACTTAATTCGACGGAATGTCGAATTTCAAATCCGAGACCTTAATTAAGAATTCTCCTTCCCGTTACCACTAGTCTACTCGTTTAAAAAATAGACAGGCAAAAGTTATTCACCGAATTCGGTTGATTGAGGTTTGACAATACGGATATCTTATTTCTTCTTTGAATGTGTTATCCTGTGAATAAATTAAACATCAAGGCCATTCCTCCTTGCCTTCCACCGTAAATTGCCGTATTTTATGTTGTGTGTCACATTGTCAGATCAAAACAGCTCTTATCAAAGCAGCACTTATTGTCGGCTCTTCTAGCCAAAACACCTCTTAATTAATCTAAAAGGGCATTCACAGGGCATCTTAAAAATCGAATCCCACCCCTGCGTCGCCTTCCCCCCTCGAATTCCGCCTTCATACGCATGTTCCCTGACCTTTTCAGAGCCCTGGTCAGCACGGAACCCTAAAACCCTCCTCTCCAGTCCATGAAACCTCCTTTTTTTTCAGATGCTGCACGTCATGATCTCTCTCTCTCTCTCTCTCTCTCTGTCTCTCTCTCTCTCTCTCTCTCATGCACAGTCACAGACACAACCTGGCTCCTATAAATGCCCATCCCCCACTGCCACCTCCCCACCAAACCCAACCAAACCAAACAACCACCACAGCCAGGTGATCAGCTCTCGCCGGCCAAGCTCGCATAGCCTGCAATGGCCTCCAGGTGGGTGTTGGCCTGCTTAGTGGCCTTCGTCGTGGCAGCAGCCGTGTTGGGCGGCGAGGGAGGGGTACGGGCGGCGAGGGACGCGCCTGGGTGCTTCGACGGGGAGAGCTACCTGGTTTACCCGTCGGTGTACGAGAAGGCCAGGTCGGCCATGGCGGGCCTGCTAGAGAAGCTGCCCTCGGGACCTAGCCCCAGGGGCCCCGGCCATTAGGGGTGGTCGCCGTGGTGGCTCTTCTCCGTGTGTGCATCTCCTAGGTAATTTTTAGCCGAGCTAGCTGGTTACTGGTTACATATGTATACATCCCCATAGAGAGGGAGGGAGGAACTGTACAGGTAGCAAAGAATATACTCTAGAGCATAAGATGTACTATTGGATTGTTAAGCTTAACCGTAGCTAAAGTTCCTTGGCATCAAAAATTTGTTTCCTTTTTTTTTTTTCCAATACAGTATGTTCTTCTTTTGAAATATGGCATAGTGGTATGAAATTATTTAATTAGGGATAAGTTTCCATCTGGGAGTGGATCGAAATAGGGCATGATAACCCGAAATGGAAGATTTGTTTTCTCTCAAATGAAGGGTTCCACTCTAAAGGATGAGGATAAAAAATGACGCTCATGCGTGCGTACATATATATATATATATATATATATATATCCTTTCGCATATGTCAGCAAATTCTTGACTTTTATCCTTTGCATCCGTCCTCAATTCACATGAGAATCTATTTGGCTCAGTGGATCATATTGCTTCCATTTTTTCAAAAAGATAAAACTCGATTTAAATTTCAAGTAAGATTTTATTTGATAAAACAAATGGAGAGATACAACTTGGAGTAACTACGTATAAATTAGAGATGGAAAATTCAACATAGTCGATCAGCTGATCATGACGACGAACCTAACAATATGGAAAAGATGAATTAGGCTTGATTAAAAATGATTTCGGGCCATAAATAGCTCTCCCTACTTAACTTGGTCAAATAAATAACTTGGGTTAGTGTTTTCTCGGTACATATCGTATAACATCCTTGCAACATGTCACTACGATTTACCTCCAAAATTCACTTATTTTGTGGAGTTAATACTATAAGTATCATTGAAAAAATAGTTGATTAGATTAAGCTTTATATGTCAAGTCAGATGACATAAATATAATTAAAAAATAGTCAGTTAGACTGAGTTGTCATGTCAAATATTTTTCTGTCACAGTTGACATCATGAGAGTTAAAAAAAGCATATCAAATAAGTCAATTCATTTTTAAATGAGATTAGATATTTGACCCGAATTTAGATTTGAATTAAATCCAAATAGATTGAGTCAAAAGTGAGTCCAACATGAACATGGTCTAATGACACGGATGACCACCTCAAATATGTGTGATGCTCCCTAAGAGGATACCTTAGATAAAGACTAACCTATCAAAAGGAACTTTTAAAATAAATGAATTCAAGGAAAAGCCTTTATTCTGGATATCTCCTAGATATATTGAACAGTACGTGACGTAAGGACACTTCGAAGATAAATTAAAATGCATCGTAATGATGCATTATTAATGAAGACTTGTAATAAGTAACCTTTTGAAAATTGGGTTGGCATTCAAATTAGAGGGAAAGCAGTACAGTAACACTCATTTACAAATTCTATAGGGAAACAGTAAAAGATAGAAACATCGTATAAATTTTTCACCTCCAAAGTCATGGCCTCCTATGATAAGAACATCGTATAAATTATGTCTCTCTGTCCAATGGGAGATCATATGTAAGAGACTATAGTTCCAACCCGATCATTATCCTAACTAGGAAAGTAAGTAGATGCTTATGATACTATCATTAGTAGGATTAGCACATTCCCTATCCTTGGATGCAAATCTAATTAGAGGAGATTTATACTGCGCGAGCCACTTCTCTCAACATTTTAAGTCAATTCTAGAATTCTTTCACATTTTAAGAAAAAAACAATTGGTAACACTTAGTGGCTTCTGTGCCTCTCTCTCTTTCTAAGGCCGTGTTTGGTGCAACTTCTATTTGAAAGTATTTTTGTATTTTCATTTAATTATTTTTTGAAAGTTATTAGATCTTAGAAGTCATTTACGTGGTATTCTACTTGTGTTTTGATTTCCAACCAAAAGTTATCAGGAGGGAGCTTCCAAGATTAGAAAAAAAGTGAAGTTGTTATGAAAGAGTTAGCTTTTGTAACAAATCAAAATTAGTTATAATTTCTCTCCCTCAACTCATTCTACGTAAGAAGTGGAAGCCAAAAGTAACTTTCAAGTAGAAGTTTTGTCAAACACGTTCTAAAATCGTTTGATCCTCTTAAACCATTAATTAGGTGCTCAGAGAAGATTTGGCGTAGAAAAAAGTCCAACTCTGGAACAAATAGGTGCTTGGCGTAGGCAAAAATAAAACCTAGAAGATCTCATCACTCGTCTCTGACGTACTCCAACTCCAACTCTGGATGGTGATAGATGAAAATTATTGTAAGTTTGTATATTAGTAACCAAAGTAGATGCACAATGATCTATCCCAAAATTACAAGGCAATATTATGAAGACAGGGCTGTTAAACAACCATACAAGTTAAAAAATGGAGAGGGGACATGATGTTTTTATAGTAATTATGTGTCCAATGTCATGCAGTGTTTACTACTCTAAACACACCACATTTCAAATTCTTTTATTCTACTATCCCCTTCTTATTAGACTAGCAAGTGGGCTCAATGCACCGGACCGATAGAGACCTCGGGCCGTGGCACTTTTATTAGTCGGGCACACTGCACCACAGCGCAAAGGACCTCATCACCTAGCAAGTGAGGTTGTCTCCGGGTTGCACCCCCAACTGGGCACAGTAGTCCCTATAGTACCGGACCCGGGCGTTAACGGTGTTCGGGTTCCGGCCATCGCACTCCAGCGCGCCGTTGATGGCCCGAATCGTCGGCCCAAAACCCTGCCCGGAGGTGATGATTGAGTGGACATTGTTCATCCAGAACCAGAAAGCCGTCCTGAAGGAGATCACCGGGTTCTGGGCCACCGTCTCGGGCGACCCGAGCCCGTCGAACCCAATGCTCTGCCCCGCGGGCCCATAGTTGAAGTTCCAGGATAGTTGGATCGGGCCTCGCCCGAAGTAGGCCTTCCCGGATTGGCATGGGTACTGGGTGTTGTTCTCATCGCAGTAGTCCCCGCTTGCGCCGTTGATCTCCTCTATGTAGCAGAAATCTGCACATCAAAATTTAGTTTTCGGTTTGTCAGGTAGAATAATAGCTATGCTGCATCCAAAGCTAGCTTTTGAGAAAGTTCTTGTATATGCTTACCCTTGAAGACACCAAAAAATTGAAACATGCATAGGGCATGCATATGCCATGCATGTGGGAGCTTAGGCTTCTTTTTATGAAATTAAAAATTATACTTCCAAGACTCACGAATGTATAAATGCTATCCTGTTTCAGCACTTCTCTGCTGATGTTTATATAATTTCTACTTCTGAAGTAAGTTTGTATGCATAGAAGTGAAGTTTAATTACAACGTTTCATTACAAGTCCTAGGTTTGAAGGTTAAGAGCATTATTCTCGCAATTTAATTTTGTACAAAACATGTCAAAACAATACCTATTAAAATTTTTTTAAAAAAAGAAAAGAAATCCTAGTATCTAATGTACACTTATGTAGGATGGATCTAAGCTCCCTAACTGCTAGACTGAAAAGGACAGTTAATTAAGTAATCATATTAAAAAATAGTTTCACCCAAGTTTTATCTTTAACAAAGAGGATATGACTATCCTCCAACATCTCTACTTGAGAAGTGGGAGCAAGAAAGGAATTAAGAGAAGAGGAGGTGACGCCGTGAACTCACGTCCAGTCTCGTGGGTGACGTGCGCAAAGAAGGCGGCGATCTCCCTCCGGGAGGCGTCGGCGGTGCCCACCCGGCCGAAGCGCGGGTACGACCCCAGCGCCTCCAGGAACGCCGCCCGGCTGTAGAACCCCCTCCCGGCGCACCCCGCGTCGGACTGCCCGATGATGCCGTCGAAGAACGCCTGCGTCACCACGTCCGCCACGTTCACGTCGTTGGTGGGCGGCGGCGTCTCGCACGGCCCCTGCTGGCACCCCGTGCCGCAGTAGTCCGACCCCGTGCCGCAGAACCCCCACCGGCTGCAGCACAGGTCGGGCGTGCACCCGCAGTTCTGAGCCTGACCGAGCCCGGCGAGTGCCGCCGCCGCCAGGAGGAGGGCGAGGAGGGTGCTCCCCCTGCAAAGGCGCGAGCTTGGGAACTCCATGTGGGGGGCAACTGGTGGTAGGAAGGACAGAACTTGGGCTTGTGTGATGAGCTTGGAGGTAGCAGTGCAGGGTGTGGGGGTTTATATAGATGGAGGAGGAGGGTGTTTTGGGAAGCTATGGATCAGAAGAACAGGTGGAGAGGAAGAAGAAGAAGTCGTCCGGGTTGACTCGTGGTCGTCGTGGGGATAATGAGGAAGTCGCATCCAACGCCGGAGTGCCTCTTCTCAGTGTTTGGAGGGTAGCCGTTGCTTTCAAATTTAATTTGCTTGGGTGGAGGAAAAAAAAGATCTGAACTTTTGTGGAGAAGGTTTGACAAAGGCTGATAGGCCGTCGGCTGGACTTGGTCAGAGTTTCGAAAAAAGAGTGAGTTTTGGTCAGAGGTTTGGAAAAAGAAAATGTCAGATTTGAGTTTAGATCAGTTTGGTTTGAAGTTCTTGTCGAGTGGGGAAATTTGTAAGAAGCTTACATTTTTTTTGAATTTATGAGAAAATGGAGAATCATGAAAAAAAATCTCTTTTTTGAAGAAGTGAAAACTGTTGAAAAATAGTGCATCATAGAGGAAAAAGACATGTTTGCAAATTAATCTTCAACTAAATTCTCCTTTTTTTATGTGGTCGGCTGGAGAAGAGTAAAGATCTGAAGTTGTGTGTTAAGATTTGACAACACTTAGAAGGCCCCGGCAGGACTTGGTCAAAGCTTACAAAAGAAGATGACTTTTTTTAAGTTTTGGGAAAAAAATATTATAGGTTGTTTGGATATATTTGTATATTTTATTTCAAATTTAAAACTTGGGATAAAATGTAGAAACAAAATTAAAAAGCAACCTAATAGGGTGTTTGGATATGCTTTTTTACCTCTTTTTTCTTACAAATTTAAAATTAAAAATAAAATGAGGAAGGAAACTTATTTGGCAAGATCTTTCCAATTTTTAAGGAAAGCATCTCACTCTTTGTAAATCTCTCCCAAAAATAAAACAACACAAGAGATGTTTTTATTTTGAAAAAATCTCTCTTTCTCAATGTAACATAAATATGTTTTTATTTTGAAAAAATCTCTCTTTCTCAATGTAACATAAATATGTGATTTTTTGAAAAAATCATGATTTAATCATATTTTTCATTTTAATCATATTTTTGAAAAATCATGATTTAATCATATTTTTCATTTTAACATTTTTTTTGTGAACAACTTCCAATTTATTGAAAGAGTTTTTAAAATCTTCATAAATTCAAAAAGTAGCGATTTCATCACAATTTAATCACATATTCTTTAGGAAAAATATATACCTTTCTAAAAGAAACTCACACATTTTTATAATATATATTCTTAAAATTTTTATTATATCTTCAAATATATTTTGTATACTAAAAAGCAAATGTATCTTTCATGATTCTTTACAGAGTTTTTGAGATTTTTTCCTCATATCGATTTTTCCAACTTGGTGACATTGCTCTTTCTCCACATCTCTCTCCACGTTCCTCTCTCTCTTTCCACATTTCTCTCTCCCGCCTCTCTCGTTACCCCATCTCCACATTTTTCTCTCTCTTTCCCTCCTTTTCTTCCTTCCAAACTCTCTTAAAAGTAACAATAAATTTATCAAATTGAAAAAAATAAAGTATAGTATTTTAAAAATCAAAGTAAATTTTTTAATAAAATAAATTTAAAGTACAAAATAACTTCAAAAGAATAAAATACACTCCCAAAAATGTTATAAGACTTATTTTAATTATTTTGAGAAATTTTTCTTTCTCTCTCTCCCGTGTTTGGAAACTTTTTTGAAGTACTTCACATTGAAATGACTTCAAGTAGAAGTGATTTCAAATAGAAGTACTTCTTATGATAGAAGTGAAAAGAATTTGGAAACACAAAATAAACTTAATCGTTGGAAGGATTTATTAATAATTTTTTATTAAAATATGATCATCTTAAATATTTAAATGTGCCTAAAAAAATTCAAATATTATAAATATATTTTAAATTAAATCATAAAATAAAATATAATGATATATTTTTACACAAATAAAAATATTTTAATAAACAATGTGATATATTAACATAACTATCAAACTAATAATTAATACAATTTATACCTAATAATATATGACAATATTATATAAATAAATATTTATAATCATACCACATGAACAAGATAAAAAAGGAGCAATGAAACATTCTAGTTCATCGTGCCATAATAGAGAAAATTTGTTGGGGAGAGAGAGAGTGAGAGAGAGAGAGAGAGAGAGGGAGAATAATTATCTCTTTCTTATTTTTTTCCTTCCCTCACAGAAGAAGAAATCACCCCGCATAGAAGTAGAATTTTTTTACTTATCCAATTGTTTCTTTCTTCCCACTAGGAGAACACTCTAATCATCATTTTTCTAAACTCTGTTAAAAACAATACATTTACCAAACAATGAAGGAATCAAAGTGAAGTAGGTAAAATTTTTAATGACAAAAAAGACAAAATAGTCTCAAAAGAAAAAGTACTCCCAAAACACCTTATTTGATTTTCATTTAAATCATTTTAATCCAAGTTTTTCTTCAATTTGGAACATATATGGGAGGTTTATAATGTTTGAATTTATGAGAAAATAGAGAACCATGACAAAGATTTTTCCAAAAATAAAAAAATCTTAAAAGATAGTATACCAAAGAAAGAAAGAAAAAAAGAAGTAAAAAACACATGTTTGTAAACTTTTGTAAGAATACAGCTAAGAAATGGAAGTATCTGCGTACATACGGGGAGGGAGAGAGAGAGAGAGAGAGTTTTGACGTGAAAAATACTAGAGAGAGAGAGAGAGAGAAAGAGAGAGAGAGAGTTTTGACGTGAAAAATACCAGAGAGAGAGAGAGAGAGAGAGAGAGAGAGAGTTTTGACGTGAAAAATACCAGAGAGAGAGAGAGAGAGAGAGAGAGAGAGAGAGAGAGAGAGAGAGAGAGAGAGAGAGAGAGAGAGAGAGAGAGAGAGAGAGAGAGAGAGAGAGAGAGAGAGAGAGAGAGAGAGTGAGTTTTGACGTGAAAAATACCTTCAGGCCAAATCAGAACCAGTTCTTTATACCTTCGGGCCAAATCAGAACCAGTTCTTTAGGAAAGGACAATAAAATCACCAGTGACCAAGTCTGAGTCGTACGTGGGAAAAATCTTCTGACATTTCTTCATCTAGAACGGTGGGACTTTTGAATGGAGACTGGGGTTAGCAATTCGGGAATCCCTTACTTGATGAACACCACCACTCTTCTATTTCATGCACGGAAGAGCTGATCTGAAATGTTGGAACAAGTGAGGTGTTTTGAAAATGGATTTTTTACATATATATTCCTAAAAAATATTGCATTTGCATCTATATTTCTAGCTCTCACATATTATCATCAATACTCTTAAAATCTTCAAAAAGGTTGCCCAGATACTCCTCCGTCTAAAGATTTTACATGCATATTTTTAAATTCAGTAACATTTTACGTATATACTCCTCAATTCACTAAGATTTTGTAAATGTACCCCCAACACTCCTGATGTTATCATCATTTATGAAATCATTTTTTACATTTTTTGTTGAAATTCACGTTAGTTTGATAGAGGAGTATAAATGCAACATTTTCAAAATTTCACGGTGTTTTTCAGGAATATATATGTAAAAAGCCCTTTGAAAATTGAACCAATCATAGAATTAAGAGAGGTCTTTCATCTAGTCTGTTTTGGATCGACCACTTAAATCGGTCTTATGACCAGGTCATTTTATTTAACTAACATATTAAATATGTGCACTTAGTTCTCTATCACAAAATTCCCTGCATCATAATGGTATGCCCATTTCATATTTCAATAGTAGTCTTAAATTCAAGTTTTGAGTAGTTTTAAAGGATTTCTTCTAAGAAAAGATATAACGTTGGAATTTAAATGGGCTGATTTTTATTGCCGATTTTTTATTGGTTCTCAAGACCTTCTCAAGGACGGTGGTTTCCTGGCCGGCCGGTCCATTCCAGCGTTTAGAAGCCTGGTCAATTCACCGTAGTCTCATAGTATAGGAAGTAGAAACCACACGTTAGCAGCCTAATGCGACGTTGCCAACCCCATCCATCTACTGTACGTACGTAGGTCTGTTCAAAACCATCAATAAACTAGGAAGGGAGTTTTTTTAAAAAAATCTCATTGAAATGGAAAAAGCTTCATTTGAAGTTGGAGTTTTTTGAGAAACCTCTCTCTTACTACTGACTGAGTCCGGTTCAAACGTGTACCCGACAATCTCAAATCATAAACCTGTGAACCCATGGAAATTTGGACTTGAGCCAATTGAGTCACATTGATCAGCACCCGCAAAGAGAGTTGTATCAGGGAGTTCGTCATAAGAACAAAGCCCCAGTTTTGGAAAGAATTAGGGGAAGGGTTCGGATTTTCCAGGTTTTCCTGAGCTGATAGATAAATTGGCTCAGGGAGTTAGGGATTAGGAGCAGGAATTGGATTTGATTTTTGGCCTAGCTATGTAGGTAAGTGTTTCCGACTCGTTGAGGATAGGTTTTTTTAGCGATAAGGTCAGAGGATTAACTTAATCATTCAGTGGGTGGCCATTCATTTAGTGGTGATTAAGTGGTGGGTTTTTAATTTTATTAAATTGTCTTTATTAATTGAAGCCCTTCTTATGGTTAAAGATTATCTAATAACCTCATTAAGAGTTATCAAGTACTCCCTTACATTGTAGGTACTAGGTACCAAAGACTAGAATAGGAAACACTTAAGCATCCCCGAAAGCAAGGATAGATCTTCCCTCTATTATCGACAGACGAAAACTTGGATTCCTTAATTCTCAATTGAACAAAAGAGAGTCCAGGGCAAGTAGTGGAACGGACACCTTCTCTCCTCACGAGGAGGAGGTCGCGGATTCGGCTCATCCAGATTGTTTGGATGTGTGGGCTTTATCCTGTAAAATTCTTTCCCGTTGGCGGAATACTTGCCCCTTGGCAAAATATGTGCCAAAAATCTCTGTTAATCAAATGATTCGAACCTAAATCTTTGAACTAGAACTCTCTTGACTGTGACTACTGTGCCACCGTCACCAAAAAAAAAAATGAACAAAAGCGAAATATGTATTTTACGGCCTGCTACGACCATGCAATGCATCTATGTAAAGTTATTGTCCAATCTACAGACATCTGCCGGCGACATGTATACCATCTGATCCACCAATCGAATGATACGTGCATTGCATGATTTGCAAAAGTGATATAACAAGTAGTTTATTAAAAAAAAAAAAATCAAGTATTGTGGGACCACATGCCTTTGGCTCATCTGAGTTTTCTCATTCCTCCAAAATATAGACAAATAAATTGAGACAATGACTTTTTGACATCTTCATATGAAAATTTGCTATTTCTATGAAGCATTCTGTATGGCAAGAGATGGAAGTCCATTTGACTGGCAAGGTGCGTCCACATGCACACATCATAGGCATGCACTAAGGAATCCGGATCCACCAATGGCTGCAGTACCTTGCTTACACAGTTAATTACACTTATCCTACATGGCTATATCGCTGTCTGAAAGGGAAAAAAGATCGTCTATAATCTCGAGTAGACTCTCTCGTTCCCCTACACTCCAAACTTGACCTGAATGATTTATTTATTTATTTTCAAAGAAAAATCATACGGACTTCTCCCTATGTGAATGAAGGTCTTGACTCAGTCGTGATTAGAATCTCTCGACAGAAAATTATTCTTGTCCCTTTGTGCTTACATCACCATAATCTTTGCTTATTATGCATGATAGAGTCTTGTGTCCTATGTTTTAAAAGACATCCCATGTTAAAAGATGCATCTAATTATCTGAACAATTCATAAGATGCTCATGACTCGCAGCTAATTTGATACACCTCGCTTCTCTTTACATCAGCATGCATGGCCCTTCTAACCGAGAGAGTTTATGCATCATCATGAAGGGGGTTCTTACCAGGCACTGATCTACTGTGGTTGAGACTTGGTGTTTGTGGCTCACATGAAGTATTATTCGTTTCAGCTCTACAACTTTACAGCTGTGTGCTGTAAGGGATGGTAGATAGAGGCCCTCATTAAGAGAGTTAGTCTTCCTTATAACCAGAGGCTCAACTCATAACCAATGTGAAACTATAACCTTCGTACGTACCCTTGCACCACCTTAATGATAACCGGATCCTCCAAATTAAGATACATAAAAAGACCAGTAATCTCATTCGCGAGCTCGGAATCAAAAATCATACGGACTTCTCTCTATGTGAATGAAGGTCTTGACTCGGTCGTGATTAGAATCTCTCGACGGAAAATTGATGTGAGATTGTTGTCCCTTTGTGCTTACGTACATCACCATAATCTTTGCTTATTGTGTATGATAGTCTTGTGTCCTATGTTTTAAAAGACATCCCATGTTAAAAGATCTATCTTATCTGAATAAACATAAGATCATCTTGACTTGCAGCTAATTTGATATACTACACTTCGCTTCTCTTTACATCACCCTGGCCCTTCTAACCGAGAGAGTTTATGCATGATCACGAAGGGGGCTCTTACCAGGCACTGATCTACCGTGGTTGAGACTTGGTGTTTGTGGCCCGAGAAGAGATCACTTCAGTACATCGGTGGACATGACTCTAGTAGTACAGACTGGGGGAGGGCCCAGGTATTTGAAAAACTTTTAGATCATGTGAGGGATTTTGTTGTAATATGTGCCCTCTTCTCCCAGTCTAATCTGTACTGCTGGAGTCCTATCCACGGGTGTACTGAGGAGATCTCTTCTCTTGTGGCTCACATGAAATATTGTTCGTTTCAGCTCTACAACTTTACCGCTGTGTGATGTAAAAGATGGTTGATAGAGGCCATCATATAAGAGAGTTAGTCTTCCTTATAACCAGAGGCTCTCAACTCATAACCCATGTGAAAATATAACCTTCGTACGTAACCCTTGCACCACCTTAATGATAAGGATGCTTTGTTACGGTATGGAGGTCATATATAGATTTGAAACCAAAATAATATTATTGTTGCAACAGGATCGGTTGGTCGCGCCAACGTGAACTAGCTTCTTTACTTGGCATAGTAAGGCTAGACTTGAATTCGTCTGACGCCTTATACTGTGAGGCATTTATGGTTCTGCCAGATAGATGTGGGTTTCCTAAAGGAAGTTCAGAATGCTATAGCGCTTCAACTTAATGATCATAAAAGTAGTGGCAGACTCATAAATTTTATTCAGACAGTGAATTAATGAGATCACTCTATTGAGTCGAAATTAGTGGATCAATAAAATCATGTAATAGATCAGTAGAGTCATTCTAATGGGTTCATCTAATGGACAGGAGTAGCTCATTTGAATCGTTACCCTGCCACTATCATCGCTTTTGCTTTGTGAGCTTTCCATTCCCAGCTCTCTTCCTTTACTCTCTTTGCTATGTCAGGTAGTATGTATTTTGAATGAATGTCCGCAGAGGATCGGCTTGTGACCAGGTGCTACATTCCCAAAAGATTTGATTTTTTTTTTAAAGTCGGCTCCATTCCGACCTACACATTCATATAGTCCGGTTTCTAATTGAATGATCTAAACAATTTCAAAAAATCAGAAACTAAACCCCAATGAACAGTAAAAAACCTCCCTTGATGAATCAAGCCCAATCTTGGATTTTAGTTTTTTAGAGTTATCGGTCATTGGATTTGAGACCGAGTTATACAAACACATGGGGCAAATTTGGGACGACTTAGACATTTTTAAGAAAAATAAATAAAAATGGCTGCACCGCCAGGCCGCAGCAAGTCTTACTCGTTAACGTTTGTTAAATAACATAGGAAAACTAGTCATCCTATAGTTATTTTAGCTTCATCTTTCATAATTTGATGCTCTTATCCTCCATATATGGGTGAAATATTTAATGAAGAAACAAAAATATGTAGTTAGAAAAGCATATAATCACTTGGAAAGGATATGTATTGCTTTTCATACATATGAAAAGTTATTAAGAAATTTTAAATATGACTACTTATAATCTTTAGTATTTCAAGATTTGTTCGCAACTCCTCACAATCTCACAGTATTTGGTGAATCAAAAATGTTCGGAACAACCCTTTCAAGTTTTTGAAAAAAAAAAAACTCCTGAAAAGAAAAAGTGTCAAATAAATATGCATTTGTAGGAGGTTAAAGATAAATATATGACTTTAGATAATTTGTAAATGAAATAGACTGTAGGGGAAAATATCTAAATAGCCTAAATCATTACTACAGGAACAGTCCCCTCCTCTTGAAAGCTCTAATGATTCATCATATAAATCTGAAGTGGGCTTAGCATTCTAAAATCTCCAGAGGCAAACCTTTGGATTACTGCTACTAATTTGATGTCAGCACATCATTAGTTCATCATAAATACGTTAAGTCTCAGGTAATAGATAATATAGATTACATCGTTAACTAAGATGACAACATGGAATCAAACATGAGAATATATAGAAAACGGGGACAACACTGATCTCCACACTATTATTACTTGAATCTTCCATTTTTTTTTGGTTGGTTGCTAATCTGATGTCAACCCTTCGTGGGTTTAGTTAAGAATCTGAGATATCTTATTGGTGGATACAATCATGCATACAAAGAGATTGCATTATTGTGATATCAACATGGAATCAAACTTGAAAAATATATAATGGGAACACTGTTGATGTCTACACTATTATAATTTGGATCACTCCATGTTTATTCCTGCTGCTTGCCAAAACAGACGACAAGAAATTAAATAATATAGAGAACCACTCATGCACCTTGAGTATATATACCGTACACGATGGATAACCCTTCACCAGGCCATGCGAAATTAAGAGCCGTGGACTAGTTGCACAAGCCCTAAATGACTACTCATGGTAGAACAAGTGACCTAAAACTGGTAATAATCTGTTAAGGAGTGTCTGATTCGGTGGTTTTTGGACTTCTTAATTACCTTTTCAAAAGAAAGTTGCGAATTTAAAGATCTTTGAGTACAATATATGTTTTCTTACAAATTACATTCCTAAGGAAAAGTCCTAAATATATAAATGTCGGCCTTAGTCCTTATTCAGTGTGAAAGGATTACTAAAACAATATTTTAAAATAGATTTTGACACATATAATAGGATGTGCCAAATATAGCATGCATGCCCAATAAGGTATATATATACTTAATATGAGTGGTTTAATTTGAGGTGTTAAATACTATCAAATATGTAAGTGCCAAATATAACATCCATGCCGATCATTTTGTTTGTCCAATGACTCCACACTAGATTACATATATTAAAACATCAAATATTTAAGTATACAATAAATATATAATGTTTAATATACACATATTTTATGAGTAAAATGTATGTACAAATGGATCTTCTAGACCACACGGTTTGAACAGCTTGCCTCATGCATGCCTTGCGACTAGATTGCAAAGGATCATGGTCTCTCATCTCATATTTGGCCAGATATGATAATCTTGCCCAATGGCTATGAAGTCTCTTATATGTGACAAGTTGAAGTCTCATTTAAGCTGACACCAGTGCAGCCCTAATAAGGGTGTCAGGTAGAAGCTTTGCCATCTCAAAAGCAGGGATGGGTTTAAGCAAACCTTGAGCCATCACAGAGTTGATTTCTACAGTTCTAAAGGACCTTAAAAAGATACTTTTAGTAGTGATGTCAACTCGAATTGTACTACAACCAGCTCAACTATAATTAAAACAATTAATCTGTTTAGTTTGTATGGCAAGAAATGAGGATACACGATTAGCCCACTAACTCAAATTGAACTATGAACAAAACTGAATCAAAATATTTTAATTTGCTTTACTCTGGTTTAGAATTGTCAATCCATTTATTTGTTTTATCATATAACCAAGTCTAAAGGGTAGTTTGGTGTATTGCAAAATCTTGATTTTAGAATCACCGATTTTAAAATTAGTAAAAATAAAATTCTTGATCTTAAAAACATTAGTTTTAAAATTTCCAGTTTTGGTTTACGGTATTTTTGAACTGAAGATCAAAATCATATAAATTTTAAGGGTCATCCGGATTTGAAAGCCCAATTTACAACACCCCAAAATGTATTAAGAAAGATAACATAAAATAATTTACAGCATCTAAAATATAAGAAAAACATCATTTTACGAGTATTTACGATATTTTAAGATACTACATTAATAAATTTTCCCTAAAACTAAGACGAAACAGTCCTTAGTGATGCATACATATGTCAGGATCTCTCAGTAGTCACTTCATCCGATCCCTCCCTCAAAAGGGTGCATCATTTCTCCATAGAAAGCAACCACTACAACCACAGGGAGGCAAAGCAAAGCAACATATTGGACACCCCTTGGCATGGGAAAGCAAAGCATGCATGTGGAAAAGGCGTCCACTCCTGAGCCATTTGCCCCCCAGACAACACAACTCACAACCTGCAGGACCAGTGGCGCATTGTGCCTAACCAGCAAGAAGATAGTTCACAATTTTCAATAGAGGTGGCAATGAGTCGAGCTGGTTAAGGAAGGATTAAGACACTACTGAGAGTTGACAAAAGAACAACCTTAACTCGGTCTGATTAGATTTATATTAATTATATACGATGTTTAAATCAGGTCACAATGAATCAAAAAGGATTGAGATGAATTAGGAGTTAAAGATTGAGCAAGTCAGATCGAGTTGAGACAAGTTTAAATCGAATTTCTTAATCTTAATGCAACCTGGCACGAAATTTGGACAAAAATATATGATATGACTCAATATATAATTCGACCATCAAAATTTTTGACTCATATCTTCTCTTTGGATCACATGAGAGTGTATGGGTTTAACTTAAATATTAGGCACACTGCACCATGGTGCAGAGGATCTCATTTTGGAACCCACAAGGACATGGAGTTTCTTCCACGCCATCATTAACATTGCAGACCATCTGCCCTTGGCCACGTAGAACCACGTTGGGTTTATCTGAAATGTGAGGATCTCCTGGCAGATGTTGAGGAAGGTGCTGATTTGAAGGAAAAATAATATAAAATTTAGAGAATCTTGTACCTCTCCATCTCGAGATCAAGGTAAGGATTAAGGGTTGACGCACACGTAAAATGAAGTGTATACAAAATGTGAGGAGACATGAAAGAGACCAAGAGTGGAAAGAAAAATAGATAGGGCTTCTCTCAAATGACCTCTTTGCATATTTGTATAAAAAAACTATACAATGAAAAACCATAAGTTCCTATCAATTCACCAAGTTATGATTTTATATGTGTATCTTGTAGATGTAAAAGGAGCTTTTATATACGAGTAATAATACTTCTTATGAACGCCTTAGGTTCACTTTATTTGTAGAATATCTTAAATCAGAATAAAGTTTTGGGGATTTCTTAAATCAAAATAAGAGGTATTTTGATTTGGTAAGTTGTTGATATTCCACTCTCAAAATAAGGAGAATTACATTAGTTATTCTAAGTGATTTGGTAGGAAAAGTGGAATAAGGAGTGAAATAAAAGTAAAATTGAAGAAATTAAGGGAATTAAGTATTCTAAGTAGAGTTTGGAGAATTAGAAGAATTAGGCATTCCCAAAATCAAATCAGAATAGGACATTTATACCGGTTATTCTGACCCTATTCCGTAAACAAAATGAACATTAAGATATTGCAGTTGGAACCACCATCCAATCGTGTGATTGAGCGACATGTGATCGCTACGTCATCCTGTGGAGGATTGTAAGACAACGGAGCAAAACTTAAAAATCATGTGTCATTCAATCTCGCAATTAATCTTTATATATACTCACTGTATAAACTGCTTTTCGCAAATATGTATTGATCCTTTAGATTGTTATATACAAAACTCCCAACTATATTAAACCTCCCCAACACTTCACAGCTATGTACACAAATTCATTAAACGGGTGAAATCATTTGTTTGTTTACTTCTAACAAATTAAGGGTACATAGGATTGGTACCATGAATCTTAAATACTTGTTAGGACCTTTTCTTTCTTGGAAGGTGAAAATGCTTGGTAGGACATAGCTTTACTAACTTCTTCGTTAGTACCATGAATCTTAAATACTTGTTAGGACAGCTATTATACGAACCAAGACAACACTTATATGATCCTTTGTATGAACCATTAGAAAGACATTTTTAATGTTGTGGCACCCCCAAATGGCTTCAAAGGCTCCGCATTTTATCCAATCTCACAACTTTTATTCTTTCCACCGTATAGGCCACGGCAAATGGGAAGAAGCTGCAAAGTCCTCACAAATTGCACGTGGAGTGTCGAAAAAATAGAGTCCCTACGCCCGCTAGTACAACCATCCCTATCCTTTCCAACTGGGCCCACTACATTATTGGGCCAGCCTCTGGCTATATTTATTTATAATGATTCACTTGCCCACTTCCTCCCAATTTTCTCTCCTTGTTTCCACTTCTTTTTCCCTTCTTTTCCGACATTTCTTCTGTTCCAAACACACCAACCACCACTTCCCTCAATAGAGGAGAGAGAACAGGGGAGATGGGGGTCATCTGGGCTTTTATCCTCTCCCCTTCCCTCATTTCTATACGTTGCTTCTGTATGGACGTTGACATGAACTTAAACAAAAGAGAGAGAGAGAGAGGAACATTAAAGAACTTGCTGTTTTGCCTCTCCTAACCATCCAAAACCTTGACCTTCGCCATCTCTTTATCCTTGTTCATAGTCTGGATTTGGTGCGTGGAGATTGCCATGGTTAGGGTGCTTAGATTACAAGGGGATGTGCCATGATTGTAGGGTTTTCTATACAATATTTTTAAAAGGGGGTGCTATTTTGGCTGTTGTTTGGTACACTGTAAAATGTGATTTTTTTTGTTATAAAATGGTCGGTTTAAATTTTTTAATTCAATTTACAAAAGTTTTGAGCTGAAAATTGAAACATGAGAATATGACCATCACTTGAATTCATCATATTCTAGAATTTGAGTATTTTTGGGATAACAAACATCAAAAGAAGAAACGTTGAAAAAAAATGATATTTTACAGTATTTTACATTATTTCACAATAGCTAGCCACCCCATTCAAAACTTAAATCAGGTTCAGCAGTCTTACTAGAACAAGACCAAAAGTTGCCACTTCTCCAATTTAAATTCTTCGTACAATTCATTTGAATGTTTTTTTAGTATTTCATTTTGATTGTATTCACAATCTCAAACAAAAGGAATATAGGAATATTTACTTTTCAGTCTCTATAATATTTGAATATTATTTATAAGCTCTTATAAATTTTATATTCTTTATTAGTCTCTATAATTATTTAAAACGTCTTCAAAAGAGGCCCCTCAACTCTCTCTAAGAAATCCCTCAGAAGAGACTTTTTACGGATGACTTAAAGATCGTAGGAAACATCAAGATTGTAAGAATTTATAAAGAATATTAAAAGATTATAAATATTAAAAAGTAAAAATCCCCCCAAAAAGTGTTTAACATGAATGTTAAGAGTACGGACAATCGCAAATTGACATGGCATACTACGGCTTTGACACGTCTTGCAACGCACCCTGGCCGTGCCCATCTATATGCATCTGACCTAGGTCTTTCTTTATCGGACCCACCAAAGTTGCGGTGGCGCGAACCGACCGCTAATAACCCTATCCACCACTGCATTATCCTCTATCCGCCCTCTTATTCCTTCATTAATAAGCACTTGTTGGCCCATAAACAAAAGCCCCGCAACTTTCACAAGTTTACCAAAATGCCCCTCCCTTCCTTTCCACGTTTGACCGCATTGCCTTGTTTTTTTCCAAATTGGACGCCCACGAGACGACTTTGCCCTCGTTTCCCGGTCGTAAAAGGCGGTCCTTGCAACGTTGCGTTGGGCCACGATGATTAATATTATTAATCTAGTGGGGACCAGATTAATTTTGCGTATTAGTTCGGGGTTTTGTTAACCATGACCACGCTACGTCTGAAAACCCAAAGTGCAACATTTTTTTAATCACAAAGGGGGTGCAAGGTCCAACATGCCCCCACCTTCTCTTCCTGACCTCGTGCTCAAATGGGGTAGTTGCGGATTAGTTGGAGGGTAAGGGTAAAATGGTCATTGCGACAAATGGGTGGGTTTGTACAAACGGATTGGTGGGAGGCATAGGGTGTTCTTTATTAAACTTAGCTAATCTGCCTTGGTTTCGTAGCGAATAACTTGCTGCACAAGCAGCTGGTATTACGTATTTTTAATTTTAAAAAATAAAGTTCTTTTTATTGGTTCAACCTTTGTTATATAGTCGTACAATTTGATTTTTAATCAGACGATCAAAAAAAAGATGAAAATTTGAAAATCGACCGAGATCAAATTGTACGGCCATATAAGGCACTATGAAATCGACTAAAAATTTTAAAAAAATAATTAAAAACACCGACAGCCGATGTAATACCAGCTACCGGAGCAGAAACTTGTTCTGGGTTTAGTAATAGGCTCCTCTCTCTATATGACCTATCTCTCTTTCCCTCTCTCTCTCTAACCCATCTCTCTCTCTATACTTCTCTGTCTCTCTCTCAATCATGGGGAATCCCCACGCTTCCAAGCTGCCTCCCAAGCCCGGTCCTCATATCCCGTGAAGACAGGAGTTTATATTAATACCATTTCTAATCCTCTTCAAATTTCAAAATCCAAGTAGAGATTTCAGAATGATTTACGTTGACACATGAACACTGATTTAGGGATATTAAAATAGATAGCGAATTTAATACAGGCATAAATGGACAAAAGGATTCTGCGTCTAACCCAATTATATATAATAGAGTTACTTCTTCTGTCATTTTAAATCATACTTCCAGACACAATCACATTAAAAGTGTCATTGTGGACGGTGATATGAAGGCCCATCAAAGTCCAACCACCCAGCTACGGCCTCCTCCCCACAAAGGAAAGCTTATATCCTCTCATTTTTAGATATTTTTGGGGAAGCAGACGACGTGCACTTGGATGGGCACGGGACAGCTGCGTTCAAACGAAATTGAGCAATACATACGGTGATATCTAATACTTCGGGAACATTTTGACTGCAATCTTGTCTGAGCCTGGGATCAGATGACGTATGAATTTTAAATTTTATTGTATCTCTAAAGAGCGATACAATGATCACGTACCATCCGATCTTACAATCAAATAGCAATGTAATTACAATGACTCAAGACATTACATAATTATAACAATTGCTATGAGGAGACCTCATGTCTCGGTAAAAGTTGGTTCCTTCCAAAAGAGACCATTGGTTAGGATAATTGGACTAATAGTGGAGAATAATGGGATATTTCAATCTATTCGATTCAGAGTTAGTGGTCTATAATTGAGCTTAGATCAAGACAGACTAAAGCGAGAGAATGTTTAAAAAGTATACATGGGACTGATTTAAGATAGGTTCGAGTCAAATTGTTTTTATCTCAAATGTTTAGAGAAGAATTTAAAATCAAAATAATCTCACTGAGATCTAACAAAAATAACCCCTGTAGGAATTTAATGAGTTTTTTCAAGACCTTTGGAACTATTTTTTTGGGTCCTCTTTGACGTCGGAATAATTTTTGCGAGAATAAGCTTAAGTTATTTCCATAGTTTATTTTTAATCTGATCTTGTTTGGTAATGAGATATTTCAAGAGGACATACAATGCCTATGAGCACAGCTATAATTTATTATATATATTAGGTGAAATGATTTACCTCTAATCTTATTTTAATTAATATTTATAATAATACTAAATAAATTATTATCTCTAAATTTAATTTTGAAATAAGAGAATTTTAAAGTAGATTAATGTCAGCTTTTTTGAGCATACAAAGTAGATGCTAAGGAGATAGCTTAGAGTTATTACTTTTTATTTTGATACCAAACATTAGTTTAAGTTGAATTAAGTGAGATTAAATATTTACGCACATACTTCCCTACCTTAACCCCTCCCCCCACCCAACTTTTTTTTTTTTTTTTGAGCGCTACTCAGTTTTTCACAAATGTATATGTTTTTACACCATCCTTCTGATTCCCCTACGCATTTGCCTGGTGCGCACCGACGCGTACACCCTTTAGTCTGTTGTGGGGCCCATCCGAACCCCCACAGGCCGTTTCCCCACCTTCCCTTCGTTAACACAGATAGGATCGGGCGCTCGCCACGTCAACCGTGACGCTGTCCTTAATCATCGGCTCCCTTTGGCGGCCACGTACCCATGGGCCCCATTGGCCTGGCCACTGCTCACGTCCATGGGCAAAAGCGTCACAGAGCACAAAACACGGGGGCATTTTCGTACTTTCTCATCCCCACCGCAACAGTTCTTCCTGTTCCGCTTCCCTTGTCGTCTTTAAAAAAAAAGCCCTCTCCTTTTCTGTTCGTCTCCTTCCGCTTTCCGTTCCTCTGTTGCAGAAGACAGAGAAACTAGAGAGAGAGAGAGAGAGGGAGATGGTGGACGATTTCATGGTGTGCGTGGACAGGGTGATAGCGACGGCGTGCTTCGAGGCCGGCAATGGGGCCGTGGTGGGCGGCGGCGGGGGGTACGAGGGGCGGAGGGGGGCGGGGGGAGGTGGGTACGCGGCGCCGGCGGCGGGGAGGGAGGGGGGAGGGGGCGAGGACGGGTGTTCGGACAAGTTCGAGGGGTATATGAAGAAGAAGAGCAAGAAGGGGGAGAAGGGGGGAGGGGGGGAGATGATCGAGTGCAGGATATGCCAGGAGGAAGGGGAGGAGGGCGACATGGAAGCTCCCTGCGCTTGCAGTGGCACCCTCAAGGTCTCTCTCTCCCTCTCTCTCTCTCTCTCTCTCTCTCTCTCTCTCTCCCTCTCTTCCTCTCTCTCTCTCTCCCTCTCTCCCTCTCTCTCTCTCCCTCTCTCTCTCTCTCTCTCTCTCTCTCCCTCTCTCTCTCTCTCTCTGGGTTTCTGCTGCTTACTCTCTCTCTCTAGCTCCTTAACGTCCCCTTTCATGGGTATTTCGTGCTTTAAAATTGTCTACTTTTTTGGAGAAAAAAAATTGTGCTAGTTTTCGCCTTCTTCTGCAACGCATAATTTGGGGATTTTTCTCTTTTTTTGTTCTTGATTGTGTGGTTTAAGTATGTGGCTTTTAACAAGACTCAATTTTGGCTCGTTTTCATCTCGGTGTTCGTTGTTGCTGCACCTTTTGTTTGTTTTGATTCGATATGCATGTGCAAATTTCCATTGTTTTTGTTCTGCTAATGTTGTTGTTTCATGTAGACCCCTTCAAGGTCTTGTCTTTAACTTCCTTATCGTCTTCCCGTGGTTTTGTGTTCTTGCAGTCTATGTAGCGGAGGGTCTTTGCTTTGTTCATCTGATCACCTTGTTGTTGCTACTGTTTTGCTTGGTCTGGGCTCTTTGCTGTTTACATGTTTTCTGCCAGAACCTGGTCTGAGACTTGAAAGTTGGAACTGCTCGCTGGCATTTGTTTCTTGTCTCTTAGTGTTATATTTGTCATTTAACAGTTTCTGTACTTGAATGCCAAGGTTTAGTGCTCTCTTTTAACTTTTGATCCACCGGTCTAAAATTTTTGTTTGATACATATGTGAGTAGGAGTTCATTCTCGTTCCTTTTTTTGTTTTGGCAGCAATAGGTTCTTTGTTTGGTCTGAATGCTGTGTTTTCGACTTGTGATTATTAAAGCGAGTTTTAGGTCCTGAACATTATATATCTCTTGTTGCTTCACATTGTACTGCTGCAGATTAATTTGGTTCATGCTGTAGCTGATTGTTAGAACCATAACTGATGGTTGCCGTTGTCTGGGTATGATTATGGCTTAGCAAGTTAAATCATATTCTTCTTGGTGTTTGTTTTTTTGTCAAAATGTTGCATTCTTACTGCATTCCCCACGCAGGGTGTAGGACTATTATTCTGGTTATGTTTTCCCTGTAAATTATGTTCCGACCTTGGTTGGGCTACCCTGGAAATGTGGTGCATGCCTTTCATTTTGACCCTTCAATCTATAAATTGTTTCAATTTTATGTTCTCTCATGGATTGATATTTTAAATTATTCTGTCAAGATATATGTGCCTTGAATTTTTATGTATTCTTCTCTTTTCAGTGGTCTTGGTGAATGTTCCTTTTAGTGATCAGGCTTTCCTTTTCATTTGCATTTTCCATTGTATTTGGGAAGTTCGCATTCGATTTACAAGGTTTATGTCTGTCAATTTAACCTCCCCTGACCCTCCGAAACACACACTCTCACTCACTTACTCTACGTGTCCCCTTTTCTCTCATGAATATGTAGGCTTAACTGTGAAGCTCTCACTGTTTTATGTAGTTTTGGTCATGTGTCTTGGTTTATTGTGCCTAATCATCGTCATATGCGTGGGTGTTGACTTGATGGTATATTGTTATGCCTGATTATAGTCATTGTTCTCTTGTAAGTGTTGCCTTCATCTATCTTTCCAACATTGTTTTGTAGGTTCTAGATTGAACCGGTGTCGCTGGGCCAGTCCATTGTTTTTGTCTGTAGATAGTCTCTCATAATGGCTGATTGACTGTTACATGGGTTTTGTGGCTGCAAGACATATTCCTTTCTTGTTTTTGATCTGAGTCTCTATAATTTTTACTTGTCTTTTTATGATCTAGCAATTATTAAGATTGACATAAGGTAATTTACTGACTTCCTTTCCCCACTCTTTTCTGTGGTGTAGTTTGCCCATAGGAAGTGCATTCAGAGATGGTGCAATAAGAAAGGGGATATCACCTGTGAAATTTGCAATCAGGTTAGAGAATATTCTGTTAAATTCTTTAAACTAGGCTCTGTTTCTTTTTTTTTCATTGAGCAAAATAGTTATCTAGATTTCAATGCTTCTATCTAAGCATGTTTGACTTTCATATTTGAAGATACGTGTACTACATGGCATTCTCTCTCTCTCCATGACATATCTATCTACCTATCTACAATGCTCACCTTTCTTTTCTTTTTTTCCTTATGTCTAGACCTATTCTCCAAATTATTCCATCCCCCCAAAAAGAGCAATTCAAGATTGTCTGGCCATTGACATCAGGTATAGTTCTGAATATTCCTTTTTCATTTTTTTTTTCTTTATGTCTTTTTGTCCATACATTAGGTAATACCGGCTAGAATTCCTTCCTATATCAATCTTGTTTTGGCTGATTATTTTAAGTGGAAGTGTGGGATCTAAGAGAGCAAGTCTATGTTTTCCATTATCCTTGCATTAAATCCATGGGGAAGCTTGTGAAAGATCAACTGTTATTGTGCCTCTGATTCATTTGTTGTTAATGCCTTATGGTGATCTCCTTTGCTTACCCTCATATGTTTTGTTTCTTTTGCTTTTTTACTGGAAGCCTCAAAAGAATGATGCTAAACAATTGCCAGATTTGTTGATTTTCTAGTTTGTAGTTGAATGAATACTTTTTTCTTTGGAGCAAAGAACACCTTCTTTTACCAATATCCCCTGAAATTTTGATTCCATTTTTCTGCAGTGGAACCAGACTCTGCTGCCTGTTCAAATAAAGCATATTAGGATCAATTATGGAATGGACATAGGTTTTTTTTTTCCCCTGAAAACATGTCTTCTCTAATTTGGATTGGATATTTTTTGGTCATTTTTCTCCCCTCTCACTGTTCTCTTCTTTCTTTTCATTTCCTTCTTCTTGGACTTCGGGGGTTTCTCTTCTTCTTCTTTTTTTCTTTTTTTTTTTTTTGGGGGGGGGGGGTGACAATTTCTTCTGTCTTGAACATTTAGATGAAAGAGTTCTGTCGGAGGTTTTTTGCCCTTGAATAATTTTGACTTTTTTCCTTGGGCAAGGAACTGTGCCTATATACCCCGCTGTTGCCATGCTAGTGAGTGTTTGCTATACATATCTCATCTGGTATTAAATCTGCAAGGACTGTTTATGACTTTCTTTATGGTACACAAATGTGCTAAGAGGCATTGTCAAAGGGCATTAGTTAATGTTCTAAATGTTGGCTGATGAGAATGAGTAGTGTTTTTCAATTTTGTTGGTCCATCTGTTGACTCCAGTATTAACTGCATTCTGTCTCTTCCATCAGACAGGGTTGGGGCTCCCAGATTGAGCTAGATGATCCCCATTTTCTGGCAATTGCTGCTGCACAGCAACAGTTTCTGCATGCTGAATATGAAGATTTTTCTGCAGCAAACAGTAGTGGAATCTTGTGTTGCCGTTCTGTGGCTCTTATGGTATGTTGCAACTCCATCTTTTTCTTCAATTTCTGCCTTCAAGGTTACCGTTGTTAGAGGAATGAAAGAATATAAACTTTTGCAGCTTATGTTGCTGTTGCTTGTTCGTCACGCCCTCCTGATCACGGGGCAATCAGGGATGCTACAGGATGCATCAGCTTTCTTTAATGTGAGTCTTATTTACCTAATTTTGATTTTTGATGAAGTGCACATGAATACATTAACTAAAATATGTCTAGAGTCACTACTTAGAAATTAGAATTTAGTTCATTTAGATGGAGTTGTACTCGGGATTGTACAGATTCGCCACTGTTCAGAACTCTTCAATTTGAAGAATGTAACAGGCCGGTATTTGTCTTTCCATCTGATACTTATATTTCATCACAAGGTGGAGGTCATCTTTCCTATAACATAGAAAATTGGAGTTGTTTTCTTAAAGGAGATAGGCTAAGATCTCTTTGTGTATCCCAAGATTGTTCTTTTTTCTCTTCTTCATTTTAAAATGCATTCCCAAAGTGAGTAATTTCAGCTTCTTGTGGGTTTAGTTTGGACAGGAAGGTTACAGTTACAGAACTGACTATTGAAACTTTGATGGCCACACCATAAATTAATTCCAAGATTATCAGCCTTAGTTGTAAGCTTGTAGCAATGAGTATATTTTCTGTGGATAATGAAAAGTTTTTGAAATTAAGATCAAACTTTCTTCTTTGCATAGTAGTATATGTTGAACAGAATGCAATTGGGATATGCTCTTTGCAGGATGTCATTTTTAAAGGAAAGTCTATTATGCATTGTCAAATGTGTTGCTAATGGAAATGCATCTGCATTATATATTCTGCACCCGGAAAATGAAAGAGCAATGCATTTTGGTTTTCAGGTTTCTCTTCTTCAGTTAGCTGGCTTTGTTTTACCATGCTACGTAATCGCACGCTCATGCTACATCTTTCTGTGTAGACGAAGGCGGCAGGTACTTCCTTAAACAGTTGAATGCAAACTGCTTATTTTTGTCATTGAATTAAGAGTTTGAATTATTTGACATCTACACCTTATTGGCGTCCTTTTGTATAGGAGGATTTTCTTTTGTTTCTCCTTACTTTATACTCGTACTACTCCCTTTCATTTAATGAGATTGTGGTACCATCCACTTTAAAAAAAAAAAAAAAAAAGAGTTTGAATTATTTTATCAGAGCTCCAAGCGTCAGTACTAACAGTTATCCATATAAATTTTAGAAAGAAAAAAAAATTCTCATATCCCGAATGCAACACATTATACATAGTTTTCTCTTGCCGATAGTGAATCAAATGTGATACATTATACTATAGTTTTCCCGTCAGTTGGAGGGAAAATGTGCTAGTGCACATGTAGATTTTAAAAAGAAAAACATGATTTTACATGAGATAAATGGACGCCTCCACCTTCATGTGCTGGCTTTTCATAGAAAATCTGCATACTTGTCTTCCGTGGTGACCTCGAGTATTCTTCTGCTGCCTGAATTTTTGACCTTAACAGCTAGCAAGTATGAATTCTCCATGCCGACAATGTTGTCTATATGTTGATCAACCTTTGTTTTTTCCTTTTGCAGCATTGAAGATAGGAATGGGGATCTCTAGATTCAACCCTACACTGGATCAGGGTTCAACTTGGTTGTTGTGAGAGAAGAGCAAGGTCTTCCACTGCATTTGCTGTTTCAATTGGATGCCCTGGGGCATGATAACCAATTAGCTACATGCAAAGGCTCTTGGGAAAACAAGGAAAACCCTCCAAGGAGAAAGAAAATGTAAATGTGAAAACTGAAGCCAGGCAGATTGTCCATCCCATCTTTCTTTTATGGAAAGCCAACTTCTGTGGCATCAAAGATAGGCTCCTTTTCTAGTGTAGTGTTTACAAATGTGCCAACTTCTATCTCCCTTTTACATGTTTATCAACTTTTCCTCTTCTTCCATTCAAACTGGTGATAACATACTGGCCCTGTTTGGATGCAACTTAAGGAAAAGGGGATGAGGTCATTATAAACGTATATATCGTAATTCTGTTTTCTGCAAACTCGTGTTTAGTTGTTTTGCGTACACATAAGTGAGTTTATCACGAGTCTTAAGAGAGACTAAGGGGCCGTTTGATAAAGCTTAAATGATCTCTTGATCTGAAGCGGTCAGATATCTGAAAATTTAGATAAGGTTTTATCCCTTAAGTCTGAATTTTTAAGTAATGGGAAAGCCACTTTTTTATTTTCAGAGGTACAAGTCCTATCCTTTCCCCCTTCCCGGTAAGGTTGCCGACGCCGCGGACGACGAGGATGATGACGAAGCCGCATCACTGTAAATTATCATTCCCTGTTGATGTAAACTCTAATAAAATAGCAAGTCCAGCCCGCCACTCCCACTCTCACCTTTGCCACCTCCCCTTCCTAGTTAAGGACATGACTGTAAAGTTATCATTCTTAACTCTAATAAAATACAAAGAATAAAATTATGAGTTCTTTCAATTGTTTAATAGTATTTTTATAAAGTAATATGTTAATTTAAATGTCAATTAAATTAGTTATCAAACAAGTTCTCTTGCACCTCCTATTCTTTTTAAGTGTTTTTTTAGTTACAGATTTAGACAATAGATGGAGAATTAGACTTTAGATGTTTAAAATAAATTTTATCAAACACCACCTAACTCTTGCGTAAATCGTCTCTTAGTAGGTTTATAGAAAGATGTAATATATTAATCCTAGAGAATATAGTGTATTTACATAAAAGCCCTTCTAATCTAATTATTTATTTATAAGTTCTCACAATCCTTTATGAATTAGTACAAGGCTCCAAAATGTTACCAAAAAGCTCTTGAGAGTGGTGCAAAAAAGTCTTTCAAAAGGATTTTCTTGTACGAAAGTTGGAATGGTGGGGGTCTATTTTTGAATAGTTGGATTAGGAGGAATTATTTGTAACGTTAAAAGTTTTCGAAAGTTGAAGATCCAAAAAACACGTTTATGAGAAAGTTTTACATTTATAGTAAACTCAAGGGAGTGCATGATATTTTTTTTTTTTTATCATCTAAATTAAGATTATGGTGAAAAATGCATTTACCACAAATATATAATCCCAGTTAGGATACGTTAGCGGAGTCACCTGGCTTTTAATTAGTGTGGAAGTCGAGAAAGAGAGGGCCGTATGGTGTCGGTCCTGTCGGACGAGTCTAGTCCCAGGCTCGGTTCAGATCCAATAAATTTGAGGGGTAAATGGGTCGTGTCTTGGGCCTAAATAGGTTTAATGGAAATTTTATTTATCTTAAAGAGAAACACTCGCTGCACTGCACGCAGCGCAGCGCACCACGCGTCATGCGCCGCTTGTGGTGCAGCATCGAGCGAGTGTTCAGATCGTACGAGTGTGCCATCCTTTTTTTATTATTTTTTTAACTGCTCGATCTCTGATCAGATGGTACGGATGCCGAATTTGGGTCTCCCCCAGTTTGGCAAATTAAAAAAAAGGAAAAGAAAAATACTTGTTGCACACTCACTGCCGTCCGATCTAAGAGATCGGGCAGCAGCATGGCCACCAGTAGTGCAGCAAGTATTTCTCTATCTTAAATTATAATGTATCTGATAAATAGATTTGATTTCAAACGCAGTTTTGTAAACGGTTATTTTTAGACCTAGAGTTAAGGGTCTACTTGAGTCTGTTAATGGGTCTGGATCCATTTTGGAAGCCCTAACTCTGATGTAGGGAAATTGATACAGATATTGTAGCTTTTCATATGTGCTGAAGTTAACAAAGACATGGCCATACGGTATCGGGTGTCTTGTAATGGATGTGGAAGTTGAGGACATGGTCTCTTACTACTAGTGTGATGAGTAATGCTTGCTACACTGCACCCTAAAGTGCAGGAAACGTATCTTGCACTGCAGGGTACAGAGTCGTCGACGGTCATATAGTGCCGTTTTATTTTTATTTTTTAAAATGTTCAAAATTTTTATTTTTTTGAGATGTTCGATCAAGAAATCTGATGGTACATCCAAAAAGTTTGGATAGGCCATGACCCAATTTTTTTTTTTTTAAAATATTTGTACAAAAATTGGGTGGAAGCTGATCCGAACTTTTCGGATGTAGGGTCGGATTATTGATTGGACGTCTTAAAAAATAAAAAAATCAAACAAAAAAAAACTAAAGAAATAAAAAGCATTGCTCCAGCCGAGTGGGAAGCAGTGCGGCAGATTGAATGGCTCTAAGACGCCCTGCAGTCTGCAGGGCACATAGCAACAAACATTACTTTAGTGTGGCAAAAGCTGGCTCGCATATGTATATTTAAAAAAAAAACAGATTGTTAAGATAATTTGACTTATAATAATATTAAATTAGTTATAATTATTTTCATATATTATTTTTTATATTATAAAAGGAAGTCAAAAGTGACTTCCAACTAAAAGTTACGCCCGAACACACTTTAAGTTGTCTTTCTAACTTTTAATGAAAGATACAAGTTACAACTTCTTAGATTGAAGTAACAATGATTATATAAGGAACATTTGACTTTTGTAATTGCTCAAAATTAATTATAAAAAAACTTTACTCAATACTTCTTATATCGAAAGTGGAAGACAGAAGTCAAGTTACAAGTTTAGTCAAAAACATGTTCTTAATGTAAGATGCGGAAGACAATCCAAATTCTATGTTTTTACTTTCATACTGTGATGAGGCAGAATCCGATTCGGCCCATTAAAACAGGCCCAACGCTATGGTCAGCCCAACAACAGCAGTAAAAGGCCCCCTGGGAACCTTCGGCCCGTTAGCGCCCCGGCGGCCCTCGGCCCAGTAAGCAGTCCAGTGTTCTTCGGCCCGACAGCGGCCCAATAGCCTTCGGCCCATTAGCGGCTCAGTAGCCCTCGGCCCAGTAGGCTTCGGCCCATCAGCAGTCCAACCCCCTTCGGCCCAATAGCCGTATCCGGCCCACTCCGGTGGGAGGACTAGGCACTATGGCAGTTTACCAATAAACCCGGAACATAGTCCTATATCGGCTACCACCGTTAAGCATCCTCTATCATCAGCTATAAATACTCCGCTATTTATTGCCAAAGGTATGTCTTCGTGACCCTTAAGGACTACAGTCCGAAAAGCATTAAAGTTGCTTCTTCCACCTTTTTGACTTCTGAATCGAATCATCTTCAGAAGCTAACTTAACCGTCGGAGGGGGTTCCTAAGGGCCGAAGCCCGAGACTACTACAGACCGGTTTCTTTTTCTTTCCCTCCCGCAGGGGCTCGGTTTGAATCTTCGCCGACCACTCCGAGTCGGTCTCGGCCGCCGACCTCGGGCTTCTTCCTCCGGTCTCGACGCCATTCGCCGGCTGGTCCTCTTCAGCCGAAGGCACCTCGGCTCCGCATCCGCTGTCCTTCGACCGGAGGGAATTCGGCCACGCCTTCCATAGGCTAGTCCACATCCGACCGGATAACCCTCGGCTTCGGATCTTCGACCGCGTCTCCGACTCCATCGCCTTCCGGATCGCCGTCGGGCCTCTTCTCCGATCCGACCCAGCTCCAGATCCCAACTTCGGATTCCAGCCTCGAAATCCGATCGTGATAACTTCGGCTACATCACATACCATGAAATATGACCGGATCCGGTTTCCACTGGAACGGAAAATAAGGGTTGAATCTGCATAGAGTAATCTTTGTAATATTTTTCCTTTAGAATAACTAATGAAACAAAAGTCCAAATGTACTTTTACAAGAAAAGATGTAATTATAGAGTGTTTAGTTAAAAATGAAATAACCGCATAAATGATCTCCAAGATCTAATATCCTCTGTTTAAAATAATTTACAAAAACTTAAAAATACTACTAATTAAATATTATAATTTTTTGCATATATACCCCTCAAATATATCTTATTTGCATGTATACCCCCAATTCTCACATAGTATCATCAATACTCCTAAAATCTTCAAAATGTTACATTTATATCCCTCCCGTCAAACTTAGGTGAATTTCACCAAAATATGTCAAAAATATTGTATAAATCATGATATCATTGGAGGTGTAAGGGGAACATAATACAAGATTTTAGTGAATTGAAGGTTATAGATGTAAAATATTAGTGAATTTAAGAGTATTTATGCAAAATTATTCGATGGAGGGGGTATAAATGCATCTTTTTAAAGATTTTAGCAATACTGATGGTAATACGTGAGAGTTCAGGGTATACATTTTGAGAGATATATATACAAAAAATCCTAAAAATTATGACACGTACACCATGTATATATAGGTTTGGACCAGTCCCTTGTTCCTTTCCAAGTCTACATTGATACACCTAATCTGATGTCATCCAAACATCACCAGACTTATCCACAAGTCCATCACTCTTGGGTTTTCTGTCTGCATGAGCCCAAGGCCCCAAGCAACTGCAATGTCATTAATGAGGCCCTTGGTCCGCAACTAAGTACTTCTACTAACTACCCACATTTAGTTACTTAATTAGTGTGTTATGTACTACTCTCAAACTCTAGTAGCTTAAATTAATGATTAAATAGTGAGGAGGGTAAAAGGAGATGAACAAGAACAGACACTCTGCACCTATATATAATCCTGTTTTTTATTCGAATGCTTGGTCTAGAACCCTCGGGTCATCTCTAGCTAGTTCCATCATGCCCAGACAAAATGTGGATAAGCCAGGGCAAGCAAATGGTATCCCAATGGAGTCATCGGAATAACATCTAATCATGGAGGCATTTGATTAAGCTGGATTAAGAAAACAGTGTCAAAATATGCCACTAAGCAAGTAAATACATGTTAAATATCGGCTGCAATTAAACCTGATGCCTGAGAAAGAATGGAGCTGAAATTTTTTAATGCAGGGGGTAAAAAATAAGAAAAGAAGTTGATTCCTTTCTTCAGTGGTGCATATAAGAGGAAGAGCATGAGTTGGAATAATCAAATACCTACGCCTAGTTAGATCTACTTTGGCTTCCTGTGGAATGCCGTAATCACGATTTTGAAATCATTGGTTTTAAAATTAGTAAATTTCGTGGACTTTGAACAAAGAGTGTTTTTATAGAGATTGATGTAGCCGAAGCTATCACGACCGGATTCCGAAGCTGGAATCCGAAGTTATGGATCCGGAGCTGGGTCGAATCGGTGCAAGAGGCCCGACGGAGATCCGGAAGGCGATGGAGGCAGAGGCGAAGCCGAAGGTCCAAGGCCGAAAGTGGCTCGGTCGGAGGCTGGCTTGTCTTCGGGAAGTGGGGCCGAGGCTCCTTTCCCACAGACGAATGGGCGGTGCGAAACCGAGTCTCCTTCGGTTGCGGGGCAGCCGGCGCACGGCGTCGAGACCGGTGGGAGAAGTCCGAGGTCGGCGGCCGAGACCGACTCGGGAAGGTCGGCGATGATTCGAACCGAGCCCCTGCATGAGGGAAATAAGAAGAAACCGGTCAGCAGGAGTCCCGGGCTTCGGCCCTAAAGAACCCCCTCCGACGGTCAAGTTAGCTTCTGAAGAAGAGTTGATTCAGAAGGCAAAGAGTAGCTTTAATGCTATTTGGACTATAGTCCTTGAGGGTCTCGGAGACCTCTCTTTGGCAATAAATAGCGGTGTATTTATAGCAGAGGATAGATGATGGTTAACGGTGACAACCGATATAGGACTATGTTCCGGGCTTACTGGTAAACCGCCATAGTACCTAATCCTCCACCGGAGTGGGCCGAATGCGGCTGTCGGGCCGAAGGGGGTTGGGCCGCTGATGGGTCGAAGCCTGCTGGGCCTAGGGCTACTGCGCTGCTCACGGGCCGTAGACTGGTGGGCCGCTGACGGGCTAAAGCCTGTTGGGCCGGGAGCAACGGTGCCGCTTACGGGCCGAGGGCTGTTGGGCCGCTGATGGGCCGAAGGCTTCCTGAAGGCCTTCCACTGCTGCTGCTGGGCTGAACTGGGTTTGGGCTTGTTTTAATGGGC
This sequence comes from Zantedeschia hybrid cultivar, assembly GCA_030544215.1. Classification (NCBI taxonomy): domain Eukaryota; kingdom Viridiplantae; phylum Streptophyta; class Magnoliopsida; order Alismatales; family Araceae; genus Zantedeschia; species Zantedeschia hybrid cultivar. The sequence continues at coordinate 44,788,461 of JARZZO010000013.1, read as the reverse complement.
CGAATCGGATTCCGCCTCATCACATAGCCCCCCACTCTTGTCTTCCTCAGTTCTGAGATGGCGAGAGTATAGCCCGAAGCTTGTTGAGAAATAGCGTAACAGGTGTTTTACCCGAAACTTTATGTTCTTTTTCTTGAGAAGAGGGTGCCCTCGGTCGGCCGAGGTTTAATTAGCCACTTCGTCTTCATTCGGGATGGCGACGAAGGCCTTTGCCTCTGAGGGCGAAGGGCCGAGCCTTCTGACTTGTGTCAGGTTTCATTAAATGGACGGGACGGACGTCGCTTTTCCCGTCAGAAAGGTCGCCTCGTGAAGAAGCACATGACACGCGTCGCGCATCCGACCGCCCCCTTGAAACACAAACAGATCCTGACCGCTTGCGGGTCGCGGGTCACCTCGGCTCTCTACCCGAGGTTCCGCTCGGATTGCCGCCTCTTCCTCCTCCGGCACGCGGATCGGGACACGTGGCGGGCATCCGAGTGATCAGCCGAAGGGTCGGAGCGCCTTCGGCCGTTGATCATTCTGCTCCAAGTCCCGGAGTCCGTCCGTCATCATTACCGAAGGATGGTACACGTGGCGGGCATCCGAGAGAAGCGGTGAGACGACGGGGAAGATCTCAGCCGTCGGCTTCGGCGGGAAGGGCTTCGAACGGAGCCTATAAATAGGAACCCCTCGCAGAGCACTGTTCTTCTTCTTGCTTCCGCGCCTGCGTTCCTCTGCGATCATCCGAGCTTTCCTTCCTCTCCGGCGAAAGGCTAGCCCTCTGAATGCGTCGTCCGAGCTCGCCGGCCATCGCAGGAAGATCTCCATCTCTCGGAGAGTTTGTTGGAGGAGCTTAGTGGCTTGAGAGGCTGCGCTTGATCCAGGAGAGATCCTTTCCCTTTTGAGGGTAAGCCTCGATCTCCTTTCTCCATCCTCGCGACCTTATGCCCCGCAGTCCTTCTTCGAGCGAGATTACCCCTTCAGACGAGGAGTATACTCCGTCTCATTCCCCCAAATCTTCTCTGTCATCCCCTCTTACTCTGGACTCCATCGCTTCTGCGATGTCCGGAGAGGCCGAGGCCTCCGGTGCCGAGGGGTCCGAGGAGGTTCATACCCCGGGCCAGGCTTCCACCTTGGGACGTCGTCGTCCCGAGACTGCTTCGGAAGCAGCTGCGCCCTTTCGGATGAAGGGGTTAGCTACCTTGCTTCTTACTATCAACTTCCTTCGTGGATGACCCCCTATCGGCCTGGCTCCAATACCAGGGCCAACACTCCTCGCCCGGGTACTTTATCTATCTATGAAGAAAGATTCCGGGCGGGCTTTCGTCTTCCTCTCCCCACCTTCGTCATCAACCTTCTTTGCTTCTACGGGCTTGCCCCGTCTCAATTTTTTCCCAATTCTTGGCGCACAGTCTACGCCTTCTTGGCTGTGTTTGCCCGTATGCAGACTGTTCCCTCGGTCAACATCTTCCGCTACCTTTTCAAAATCCAAAGGCAGGGGAGATCCGAGTGGTATAGCTTCGTCCCTCGTCTCGGCCAAGGCATTTTTTCTGGGAAGCCTTCGTCCATTCACGGTTGGAAGAGAAATTTTATCCTCGTTTCACTGCCGGAGAATGAGAGGAGCGTGTGGCCCTTTCCTACCGAGTGGGCACCGCTGGTCGCAGGCCTTTCCGATCCTCCTATCCTCAATTCCATCCAGAGCACCCTCGTGGGCCATATCCAGGCCGCGACTCCATATGACATTTTGGAGCTCTACAGAAAGTCGGAGCTGCTGGTGGGTGCCGGGGCATGGCCGGACCCGAGGTGTGATCCGGAGCGGGCTTTCCCTTACCTTCCTCCCGGGGAGACTTCACGGGACAGCGAAGGAAGCGCTGGAGCCGCTCCTCCGGCCGAAGCTCCTCCGGCCGCCGAGGTTACTGAAGCTTCGGCCGAGGGTAAGTCGGTCTTGAGTTGCAACTGTTGTGTTATTTGTTTCTAACACTTCTTCTCTTGTTCGCAGCGATGTCTGGGATACAGGGCCTCCTTAGCCGGATAGCCCAGCAGCGCGGCCAAGCCCAGCCATCACCCCCGCAGGCGGCAGGCGGGTCTGGACCAGGCGTAGTGGCCCCGAGGGCCCGAGCCGGGGTTACGATGACTGCGGCCTCCTCCGAGGGCCGTGCTGCCGCCGCCGCTCTCGAGAGGGAGCGAAAAAGCAAGTCGGCCGCCCGAAGGGGCGTTCGTTTGTCGAAGCGGCCCCGGGCGGAGGAGCCCGAAGAGGCCGAGCCCGCCCCCTTGGTCAGGAGATCCGCCGCGGCCCGAAGGGCCGCGAGGCCGGCGTATGCCGAAGCGCCGAAGGGCGACTCTCCTCCGGTCGCGATGGCGAGGGCGGAGCAGGAAGGCGCCGGGTCGCAGGCGCCTCGCGCGCAAGAGCGCGAGCTTTGGGTCCCCGAGCTGGGGATCTATAGAGACGAGATCATGGAGGACTCGCAAACGTGCCTCCGTCTGCTCCACGGCCTCACCCTTCCGTCGGCTCTGGAAGAGTTGAAGGACCACTCGGTCACCGACCTGGCGATGATCAGCGCCCGATTGGCGGTCCAGGTAAGTTGCTCCTTAGTGTGTTTCAATTGTAGCCTTTCTTTGGCTCACTTTAAATTTTGCTGACCTCTATCTGCCTTCGGTCCGCAGGCCGCGGTCACGGGTAGCGTCCTGATTCATCATCAAGAACTCCTCCGGGATCAACTCCTGGAGGCCGAGAGGGCGTCGGCCTCGGTGGGTTCAGGCGAGGGTCCTTCGGCGGGATGCAACCTTGAGTCCAGCGTCGACGGGCTCGTAGCCGCGATCGCCCGGACACGGGCTCAGCTGGAGGAGCAGGCAGCGGAGGCCCGAGCTTGTTCCGAGGCCAAGACGAAGGCCGAACGGGAGAAGGAGAAGGCCGAGCGGGAGCTTGCTGCGGCCCGGGCTGAGAATCGGGCCCTTAAGGCCCAGATCCTAGACAAGGACGCCCGGCGGGCTTCGGAAAACCGTCGCCATGCCGAGGAGCTGTCGGCCTTGAAGCAGGAGATGGAGGAGGCGGTCGATTCGGCAGTGGCCGACTACAAGGCTGGCCCGGACTACGCCGAGGAGATAATCCAGGCCTAGCTTCTGGCGGCCTCCTCGATCTTTTACATCGGGCTGGCTGCCGCCCAGAAGGCTTGTCCAACCGTGGACTTGACCGGGATTGCCCTGCCGACAGACGAGGAAGGCGAAGAGCTCCTGTCCTGGTGGAAGGGGCTTTCGGCCGAGAGGGCCCCGACTTCGGCGGAAGGCGACGAGGTCGTTCCGGTCGAGGAGGCCCCTGTCGAAGCCACCCCGCCTGAGGCCGTGCAGATAGTCGATTCTCCCTCCCCATCTCCTGGCCGAAACCCAGTTGATGTGGAGGAAGGGATAGCCGAGAACTAACGCGGGGGCCTGCCCCAGTTTTTATTTTTCTTCTTTCTCTTTCTTCCTTTTTTTTGTGTAAGCCTACGGCCAGGTGGATGGCCGGTTTTTGTACTTCCTTCATTTGTGAATACAGGAAGTGTTTTTTGGCTTTACCTTGATGCTGTGCATGATCGACCGAATCCATTTTTTTAGAAATCCGAGATCCTGTCGTTGTTTTTGCTGTAGCTCGCAAGGCCGAGACCTAATGTAGGTTCGGGTAGGAAGTTGATATGGCCGGGGCCTTCACTAACGTGATTTATGTGACCCGAGGGGATATCCTACCGCTCCCGACGCGGTTTGCGTGGCCGAAGCCACTCCCGGCTTGGCTTACGCGGATTTAGAGATATACCTTGCCGCTTCCCGATCCGGTATACGTGGCCGAAGCCACCCTCGGATCAGGGTACCTGCGGGCTTTAGAAAAACCATGCTGCTTCCCGATACGGTTTGCATGGCCGAAGCCACTCCCGGTTTCGGGTTATTTGCGGGCTTAGAAATATACCTTGCCGCTTCCCGATCCGGTATACGTGGCCGAAGCCACCCTCGGATCTGGGTACCTGCGGGCTTAGAAAAACCATGCCGCTTCCCGATACGGTTTGCATGGCCGAAGCCACTCCCGATTTTGGGTTATTTGCGGGCTTAGAAATATACCTTGCCGCTTCCCGATCCGGTATACGTGGCCGAAGCCACCCTCGGATCAGGGTACCTGCGGGCTTAGAAAAACCATGCCGCTTTCCGATACGGTTTGCATGGCCGAAGCCACTCCCGATTTCGGGTTATTTGCGGGCTTAAAAATATACCTTGCCTCTTCCCGATTCGGTATACGTGGCCGAAGCCACCCTCGGATCAGGGTACCTGCGGGCTTAGAAAAAACCATGCCGCTTCCCGATACGGTTTGCATGGCCGAAGCCACTCCCGGTTTCGGGTTATTTGCGGGCTTAGAAATATACCTTGCCGCTTCCCGATCCGGTATACGTGGCCGAAGCCACACTCAGATCAGGGTACCTGCGGGCTTAGAAAAACCATGCCGCTTCCCGATACGGTTTGCATGGCCGAAGCCACTCCCGGTTTCGGGTTATTTGCGAGCTTAGAAATATACCTTGCCGCTTCCCGATCCGGTATACGTGGCCGAAGCCACCCTCGGATCAGGGTACCTGCGGGCTTAGAAAAACCATGCCGCTTCTCGATACGGTTTGCATGGCCGAAGCCACTCCCGGTTTCGGGTTATTTGCGGGCTTAGAAATATACCTTGCCGCTTCCCGATCCGGTATACATGGCCGAAGCCACCCTCGGATCAGGGTACCTGCGGGCTTAGAAAAACCATGCCGCTTCCCGATACGGTTTGCATGGCCGAAGCCACTCCCGGTTTCAGATTATTTGCGGGCTTAGAAATATACCTTGCCGCTTCCCGATCCGGTATACGTGGCCGAAGCCACCCTCGGATCAGGGTACCTACGGGCTTAGAAAAACCATGCCGCTTCCCGATACGGTTTGCATGGCCGAAGCCACTCCCGGTTTTGGGTTATTTGCGGGCTTAGAAATATACCTTACCGCTTCCCGATCCGGTATACGTGGCCGAAGCCACCCTCGGATCAGGGTACCTGCGGGCTTAGAAAAACCATGCCGCTTCCCGATACGGTTTGCATGGCCGAAGCCACTCCCGGTTTCGGGTTATTTGCGGGCTTAGAAATATACCTTGCCGCTTCTCGATCCGGTATACGTGGCCGAAGCCACCCTCGGATCAGGGTACCTGCGGGCTTAGAAAAACCATGCCGCTTCCCGATACGGTTTGCATGGCCGAAGCCACTCCCGGTTTCGGGTTATTTGCGGGCTTAGAAATATACCTTGCCGCTTCCCGATCCGGTATACGTGGCCGAAGCCACCCTCGGATCAGGGTACCTGCGGGATTAGAAAAACCATGCCGCTTCCCGATACGGTTTGCATGGCCGAAGCCACTCCCGGTTGTAGGTGCTTAAAATGCTCGTGTGATTAATGTGAAAAACTATGTTGTTTAGTGTAAACTAACCTATTAAAAACAGCAACTAAAGTGCAGTGATCGCCAGAAACTTTTAACTAAAAAGTTTCAAAAGAAAGTTTGATCGCTTACCTGTTTGAACGCGGAAGATTGAGTCCTTGGTTCCCCTCCTTCAGCCGGCTGAAGAAAGAGAGCCCTTTCTTTGTTCTTTTTGTTCTTTCTGTTGAGGTTGAGGATCGTCCAGAAGTTCTCCTGGCTTTGTGCTTGATTTCCCCCTTTTGATCTCTTGTTGTTGTTGAGTGCAGCAGAGACAGAAGAAGAAAAACGAAATGAAGAAACAACGATGAGAATTTAAATGGAAGTAATATCAAAACTAATCATGATGTTAAACATGCTTAAACAGTAACTCACTTGTTTAAATGGCTTTGAAACCCCTTTAAATCAAATGGGTTTTGGAAAATTAATGTTGTGGTGTGTGTTGCATGAAGTGATTATGAGAATGAAAGATTGATGATGTAAAATAAAATTCAGAAATGAAACACTTATGCCCAATTGGAGCCTTGAAAGGATGAAGATCTTGAAGAGGGACGCCGTCTTCTGGAAATGGCAGCGCTCCGGCGTTCCGACGTGGTTGCTTCGATCTTCAAATCGCTATAACTCTATGGCTCAATTCAATTCTCTCTCTTCTTTTTTTTTAACTCTTTGAGATGCAAGGTATTTATAGGCATTTTCTGCGTTCGCGATTAACATAGAAAAATCTAGGATTTATCTACTTTAATCGACAGATAATTACTGATTAATTCATCTTTATCTGTAATTATCTAAAACGCGTCCACCATGGCTGACGCCTTTCAGATTAATTAAGATAAGGATAAATATCCGGGAAAACTTATCTTTATCTATATTAGCTAAAACGCGTCCACGTGTAGACGTCTTTTATACTAATTAAGATAAGGATAAACATCCGGAAGAGAAGTTAAAATAGCTTAGGAAACTTAAAACGCGTCGACCTTCACAGACGCCTTTTAGCTAATTAATCAATTGATTAAAATTCAAATTTAAACGTTAAAATATGAATAAACTCTAAATGGCGTCCACATGGGTCGCCGCCTTTTAGGATTCTTCATATTTTAACTAAAATTTGAGCTAAAATCAATCTGATTGATTAACTTAAAACATGTCTGTTCAACCCGACACTCAAAAATATCAATAAAAATTAATTAATGGTTAAACATCATACCATTCTGAGGCATTATTATATGATATGAAATTTACTCAAAATGACGTCAAAATTAGTGTGTCTACAGCTGCCTCACCTTGGCATCGTCTTTGCAAGGGAGTGAAATGAAATGGAATGTACTGAAAAGGTGATGCCAAGGTGTGATGAGACACGCTCTTAACATCACATGATTGAAATTTTTCTCAAAATCATCAATGAAGATAGCTCAAAGAGATCAATGGAATCAATCCTGTCTTGATGAAGTAGACAAGGAAATAAAATAAAGTCGATCAATCTCCTCGGAGTGGGAAGTACCCCAGGTCATAAACACTGTAGGTTTCATCATGGGGAGCGTTTGCCAGCCAATGTGGACGTGCTACAGCCATGATGGATCTTAAAAGAAAACAAGAAATATTGGATAAAGAATCCAATCAAGGATAGAATTCCAAGGATATATTCAAGCGAATCTTAAAGATAATCAAGATACTCAATTCAGAATGGAATATTTCATATCATGTTGAGATTATTTGATTAATGGTTTGAAACTTAATCAATAATTAATCCTTATCACAATGATTTCAAAGTCCTACATGATGCATGCTGGGCTAAAAGAAAAATATAAAGTCAAATAAAATATAAATTAATCAAGGATAATATTGTTAAATTGTCATTAATGAGTCAAGATACCAATTCTTGCAATCCAGTGCTAAGCCGAAGCTCGTTTATCCACGCACCGTTTCACAAAAGATGGAACCATCGTCCTCACTAATTAACAATCAAACGGCCTATCCGTGCGATTAAGAATCCTCTGGAATTATCACTGTTTTTGTTGTAGGGGAACTCAAATTCCAGTTTCATCAAAACCACAAAGTCCTTGATATAATCTAATAAATATTTAATATATAGTAATGCGAATGCAAAATAATTACATGAAATAATACAAGGGTAGAAATAACCGTCTTTTTAGCCACGGTCGAGACTTCTTGACTCCCACAGTGGGATCTTCTTGATATTTTCTCAGGTTTTCTTGAATTTTCTGCAATCAAAATTGTTAATAATTCCAAACAAATATTCAATTTAAACATCCAAAACATGGAATTTCGGGTAAATCATATAAAGACTGAAACGCGTCATGTCGGGCAGACGCCTTTTATTCACAGAAACAGGTTTCTGCTTGTTCTCTACTCGAATTCCAACTCTATCAATGCACATCCCTTTTCCAATCCGGAAAAGTCTTACTAGGATCGCAATGCTGTCTATATAAACACCCTTAGGTCGTTCCCAAGCAATCCCACTACAATCCAAAGATCAAAAGTTGAGTTTTCTTCAAGGTTTCTTCAAAGTTTCAAGGTTTCCAAGGTTTCCAAGCTTCAAGAAGGAGGAACTCCGAAAAACTTCAAGCAAGAAGATGAAGATGTCTTTGGAGCAGTTTTCTAATGTGGAGAATCATCTCAATGGAAGAAATCCCAATCTCCAAGTAAGTTCAATCAACTTCTTTTCCAATTCTCTTCATATTTTTCATCATGTTCTTCACGTTCCTCATCTTGTTCTTCGTCTTTTCTTTTGGTTTTCAGAACTATCCCATGTTTCCTGGCCCAAGGAAATTCACCTCCTTACCTTGGATCCGTAAACTTGCAAAAAGCATCAAGCTTTCCATGCAAGTATTCATATCCAAGTGGAATCTTCAAGGTCTTGTAGTACTTGCCAAGCATTACAAGAGCGCGAACGCAGATTGGGCGGCTATGGGTGCCTTGATCGAGTGGTGGCATCCCCAAACTCATACGTTCTTCTTTCAAGATTTCGAGTGCACGATCCTTTTAGAGGAGGCGGAGCTTCTTTTAGGTCTCCCAAAGACCAAAGAGAACAAAGAGAAGATAGCTTTGATGAAAGAGAGAATCACCGGTCAACAATTGTTGACATCTATTATGAAAGATCCTTCAGAAGCTAAAGGATGTCTTACTAAAAAGGGGATCAATCTCACCAAGCTAGCCGAGTGGACGCTGTATGAAATTGATGATCTAAGAGAGGATGAAGCGGAGGATGTAACAAAAGCTTTAGTTACATGCCTAGCCGGTGCCTTGTTCTTCTCTGCGCATGATAACATCTTAGAAGATGACCAAGTTAGTGCCATATGCGCAATCTTCGAAGGTAAATCCATTAGCACTGCACTCTTAGCATATCTTTATAGTGGGCTTTCTGCAGCGTCCGTGGGCCGTCCTCCTTATGGATGCATGCTACTCTTCGCCTTATGGGTTGAACTTCACTTCAAGTTTGAGCACAGCAAGAAAAGGCCTTTGAATCCATCTCAGATTTACTTGAATAGCTCAATTCATTGCATAGCTAATATTGTAAAGTTCAATGAGCATATGGTTAACAAGGTTCCAAAACTCAAGACCCGAGCCGATTGGAGAGAGTATTTAAAGCTCATGACGTCCGACATATTCGACTCGTCTCCACTTGCTCTGGTTGGAAAACCCGTGTGGGTGCGCCGTGCAGCAGGAGCAGACCTTAAGTTGATCGGAGCCACCGAATTCGTGATGTACAATCCACACCGATGCCTTACTCAACTTAGCTTGGGCCGTCGTGAATTCCCCGAGTTCTCTCCCACACTTCCGATCAAGAAGCGCGACTTGGAATCTGACGAAGACTATGAAGCCGTACAAATCATTACCACTCTATGGAATCTTAGCTTCAGTTACCGTGTAAAATCCTCTAAAGATAGAGATAAAGGATTGAAATTTCCCTACCTTAAAGGTCTTCATGAAATCCTTCCTTAAATGTCCTTTTTCTCTTTTTTCATGATGTAATAAAGAATTTTATTGAATAAAGAGTGATTTTCCACATCTTGTAATCTTTCCCCAACTTTCTGTGATGTGCACATGATTTTTCCTTTAGAGAAAACTTGATTTTTCCTGAAAATTCAACAGTTCGGGTTCTGTAAAAATGTAAAACGCGTCCAGTCCGAAAGACGCCTTTCAACCATAAATATTTTTCCCGAAATTAAATTTAATCCTCAAAAACCCGATTTAAAGCTTAAAAAGCGTCTGCATACCTTGACGCCTTTCAACCATAATTCTTTTCCTGAAATTAATTTTAATCCTCAAAAATCAGATTTAACCTTAAAACGCGTCTGTCGAATATGACGCTTTTCAACTCTCTCTCCTACTTTTCCCAGGATTCTGTCATTAATTCCATGATTAATTCTCTGAAACGCGTCTAGAAAAGACGACGCCTTTCATGATTTTCCTCTGTACGGCTCTGACGAAAATATTGAAACGCGTCAACCTATGTGGACGTCTTTCAATCAAATTCAAACATCTGTCTCTGCCGCCTCAACTTTTGTGCCCTAAAACGCGTCAGCCTGAGTCGACGCCTTTCACCCTTTCGTTAACAGACCCGGGAAGGCTCCCTTTCTTCCTCACTTTTCCAAAATTTCTCTCTTTCTCTCACCGCACCGGCGACGATCACCGGCGATCTCTCCCTCAAAAACCCCTCTTCTCAAGCCATGGAGCGCGGTGAAGGCTCAAAGAAGATGAAAATCATAGCTAAGAGGCGGCGAAGGCAAGAAGAAGAAGCTCCCGAGGAGATTCCGGCGTTATTAGCCGAGGCGGCGGCTCTCTTGGAGGAAGAGCTACCTCCACCGGCACCTATGGCGGTGGAAGAAGAAGAGGAGGGCGACCTCCACACGGTAAGCTTCCTGTGGGTGTGGTTGTGAAGAAAAGAGGAAGAACGGGGTTTTTTGAAGAACCTGAAATCTGGACTTGAAAGGCGTCCAGACCAGGTGACGCCATTCAAAGTGCGTCACCATGGGTCGACGTCTTTCAAAATAAATTCCGGATTTTTAAATAGGAATAAAAAGTTTGAATTGCGTCAATGCACTTTGACGTGTTTTAAAACACGTCTGTGTTGGCTGACGCCTTTCAAGACAGAACTGATTTTTCCTGTTTTATTAATTACTGACCCTTTATTTTTATGTTTTTATTTGCAGGGAGTGATGAGGGCTAGGATTAGTTGGGACCTTGTTATAGGTGCTTACAGAGGGCTCCCGGATTTCCAGAAGGCGCGCCTGCGTCAGATGGGATTCGGTGAAGTGCTGGACATTGAGCCATTCTGGCTTGACTTGGTTCTCTTGCAGGTTTTGAGCGAGAGATGGCATGCGGAAAGCCGTGCTTTTCTGATGCCGTGGGGGCATATGGTCCCCACCCTAGAGGATGTGGCCAGGATTACTGGCCTCATGGTAGATGGCCGACCTGTGAGCGGGGTGACTTACCCTAACTACCAGGGATTGGCAGAGGCATTGTTAGGGATAGAGGTATCCAGCATAGGTAGAGAGTCTAGGATGGTCCCCCGGGTAGAGGTAGAGGCTGCATTAGGATTAGATGAGCCCCGGCGTCGGTCTGACGAGACCCGGGAGGAGTTTAGGATTAGACTAGCCGAGTCGTCCTCCTCAGTCTACTGTAGCGATCCTGGTCAGGTAGAGGAGGCGGATAGACAGCTCAGGGTCTTCCTAGTTTTCTTTTTCGGTAGGTTGCTCTTCGGTACGAAAGGCGACCATATCCACTGTAGATTTTTCTATTTATTAGATGATTTAGCTAGCCTAGGAGAGTATGCCTGGGGTGCAGCCCTTCTGGCTCACCTCTTCGCCGACTTATCCGCGGTCACGCCAGACCGTGAGACTACCATCAGTGGCTTCTCGCCATTTCTTCAGGTATTAACTTGTTTAATTATTTGTTATATGCAGTGCAATATGATATGATGCTTTTTCTAACCTATATGTTTATGAATGCATGTGTGGAGCTACTACTACTTCCCGCTCGGCAGAGCGCGGATCGTGCGTCCGAATGCCGTCCCTTTTGCCTGCCGTTGGCAGCCGATCGTGGACACCGCTCCACAGCATCACCAGCTGACGGCCCTCCGTCGTCAGTTTCTGGATTATCTCGAGCTTCTGGTGAGTTTTTAACTTGTTCAATTTTATTAAATGCAATCTTTTTTTTGTTCATTAAATGCAAGTTATTTATGAATGCATCTAACCTATATGCAGGTGATCTGGCGCCCATACCTGGGCATGAATGAGGAGGGTCAGCCGTGGGTGACGGCTGGCAGGAGGAGGTTCGGGAGGCAGATGTGGGTACATTGCCTCAACGAGATCGAGCCCCTCCGCCTCCGACTAGTGATGAGGACACTGGGCCTCCACCAGGAGTGGATCGACGAGGAGGTCCCGGAGGGCATCGGAAGGAGCATGAGGGGGAAGCAAGCCCTCACCGATTGGCGTGCCAAGTTCCCGGAGCAGTACGAGGACTGGCACCGCCGCGGCATCAGAGTGGAGTCACAAGCGGAGAGTAGCGAGGCCTACCTCCAGCAGTACCGGGCCCACTATGCCGATCAGTTTCGGCTCCTCCGACCACTCGATATAAGTATGCATTCATGCGTCTTTAATTTTATTATTATCTTGATTTATATTTGTGAATGAATGTATGACATGTAGGACGCGCGTGATGCGGTCATCGTCGACCTCCGGGCCCGCCTACATGATGCGGAGGCCCAGCTAGAACAAGTCCAGAAGGAATTATATGACTTGGTATGTATGAATGAATATGAATGGGTGTTTTAATTAATTGTTTTGGCGATTAACCACTGATAGTTGTCTTTCGGTGCAGCGAGCCGTCTACACCCAGGCGGCTCCTCCTTCCCATGGAGCTTCGTCTTCATCCTCTGCTGCTCATGATGCTGCTCTGGCTAACCTCCAGAGTCAGCTCGCCTCTGCCATTCACCGGGCTTCTCTAGCGGAGGAGGATCGTGCTGCTCAGGTAAGCTCTTCAACTTTTGAATTCTGAAATTGATTACTCGATTATTTGATTGCTTTGAACTAACAATGACTTCCTTTCAGGTTGCTGAGCTTCAGGAAGCCCTTCAGAGGGATGAAGCGGAGATAGAGCATGCCCGTACTGCAGCGGCTCGTGCTGAGGCTGATGCAGAGCGGATCCGGGCTCTGGAGGAGCAGGTGGCCCAACTCTCGACAGGAGATCTTGCACGAGAGGTTGCACACCTCCAGTCTCGACTGGGGTTCATCAACGAAGAGCGAGAGCGCGAGCGCCTTCGACTGGAGGGTCTTCTGGGTCGGTTGTCAGTTGCAGAGCATGAGCGCAAAATGGTGGAGGAGAGGTACCAGCGAGCTCGACAGCGTGCCCATGAGCGTGGTTTGACCAGTGCTTTTACGGCCAGTGCTGCTGTGTCTTCCGGCCAGGCAGGGCCGAGCGCGATGGGACCACCTCCACCTCCTAGTCGAGGGCCAGCACCGGATGCACCTGACGAGGCCCAGAGCCAGTTGGACGAGGGCGGAGGGGAGAGTCAGCCTTGAGGGCTCATGTATCTTCTTTTTTTTTTTTTTTTTGTATCATGTACAAAACTCCTTTTGATGACATATATGAAACTTTTGGCTCCAATCTTGTGTTCTTGTGTTTATCTTGCATCCTGTACACACTTAACAAACAGGTTAAGTATCTATTTAGGCTTAGCCCCTTGCCTGACCAAATGAATGGTCAATCGATCTTTTCCTTCAATAAATAGTCAAGGGGCATAGCCTTTATTAACAAAGGTAATGAGAATAATCAAACTTAAGCAAAGTGCAACATACAAGCAGACAGATGCTCGCTGAAAATAAAAGGAATGAGACATACTAAATGCAACAAGCAGATGCTAACCGAAATATTTTTGTTGTTTTGAAATATTCATTTTTTTTTTGTTTGGGGTTTTGAAATATATGCCTTTTTTTTTGAATTTTGACATATGTATTTTTTTTTTAATTTTTGAAACATATGTATTTTTTTGGGTTTTTGACTTATGTATTTTTTTGATTTTTTTTACTTATGTATTTTTTCTTTGAATCTTTGACTTATGTATTTTTTTTTTGAATTTTTGACATATGTATTTTTTTTTATTTTTTTTTTGATGTATGTATTTTTTATTTATTTTGATATATGTATTTTTTTTGGATTTTTGACTATAAAGATCAGCATGGTACTTAGATCAAAAGATCATATTCATTTATTAACTTAATTTCCAAATCGTTCTTCAACAACTTAAGTTAAACCCATCTTGTTTGAACTTGTGTTTCCATTCGTGATCCCATTTGATGATTTGACATTTAGTCAATCTAAGTCATTCCTTAAGTTTGAAGTACATCTCTCTAGAAAGAAAAGATGAATAAGTTTAGAAAGCCCATGAGAAGGTTCTGGAGACTTAAAAAGATGTCCCTTTCCTACCCTAATATCCGTTGGGGTTCGGTCATTTCTTTCCGGAGTATTTATCGACCTTGCGTTCCCTTTTGTTTCATTTCATGGCCTTGATGTAACGTTTGTAATGTAATGGCCTTTTGATTTGACATTTGGCTTTTTGCCTTGCTTTTTCTTTTCTTTTCTTTTCTTTTTCGCTTTGGGACGGATCTCCCCCTTTTTTTTATGACGGCCTCCTACTAAGATGGCGGGTATTCTTGGTAGTCTATTCTAAGCCTCGTTCCGACATCATGGGTCGAATTTAAAACAGAATTTTTGCTTTAAAATGAATGATTTGTACTTTACACTTTAGGTCAAGCTTTCGATATTCTTTAGGACTTGTCATCTCTTGTTACTCACGAATCAAACGTGTCAGTGTGTGCAATAATGGGCTTAAAATTAAGTTATCCAGACTGATAAGGAAATTTGAGTTTATAAATTTTCTGATTCCATTGGTCTTTGTACCATACTGATCGACTCTTTAACTTAAAGGTAGTATTTCTTAAGATGTAAACCATTCCAGGGATGTTTTAGCTCTTTTCCTTCTGCATTAATAAGACGATAAGCATTACCAGGAAAAGCGTGCGATACAACATAAGGTCCTTCCCAGTTGGGTTGGAGCTTAGAACGCGGACCACCAGGTTTTACAAAAATTCTTTTGACGACCATTTCACCGACTTTGAACTTACGTTCAATGACTTTCTTTTGATAAAAACGTGCTAGTCTGTTTTGATAAACTTTTGCATGATTAGCAGCTGACCATCTTTTCTCGTCTAAAAGTTCCAATTGAGCAAGGAGTGCTGAACGATGTTCATCAATGGAAAATTCCTTGTTCAATTGTACTCTTAATGACGGTATGAGGATCTCATATGGAACTACCGCCTCCATTCCAAATGTTAAGGAATAAGGAGTTTGTCCAGTAGGTGTGCGGATTGAAGTTCGGTAGGCCCATACAGCCTCAACCAATTTTTCTGGCCAATCTATGAATTTATTAAATTTGCACGTCTTTTCGATGATTTTTATCAAAGTCTTATTTGTTGCCTCTGCTTGGCCATTGCCTTGCGGATAATAAGGAGATGAATGATGCAATGCAATTTTATACCTGTTACAGAGGTCCTTCAGTTCCTGTGACACAAACTGCGGTCCGTTGTCGGTGACGACGGTGCTTGGAATTCCAAATCGAGTGATGATGTTCTTCATGATGAACTTGCAGACGGTTGATGCTTTGATCTCCACGTACGCTTCAGCTTCTGCCCACTTGGTGAAGTATTCCGTTGCCGTGAGAATGAAAGATTTTTGCTTGATGCCGGAATCTGGGTTACCAAGAGGTCCAATAATGTCGAAAGCCCACATGGAGAAAGGCCATGGGGAAGAAACAGGATGGAGTGAAGATGCAGGAGAATGAATTTTATCGGCGTGAAGTTGACACTTAGCACACCTACGGACATATCCTACGCAGTCTTCTTCCATGGTTGGCCAATAAAATCCTTGTCTAAGGATCTTCTTTGCTAGCATCTGTCCATTGACATGACCACCACAAACTCCACTATGAGCTCCTTCCATAACCTTCCAAAGCTCATCTTCGTCTAGACATCTCAAAAGAACTCCATCAAAACCTCTCTTATACAATACTCCCCCAACTATGGTGTATCTTTGAGCAACTCTCCTGATAGCTCTCTTTTCTTCTGTTGTAGCTTCCTCAGGATACGATTGATCTTCACAATATTTTGCAATTTCATAATACCATGGCTTCTGTTCATCATCCATCTCTTCTAACAGCTCCATCAACA
The DNA here is from genome assembly GCA_030544215.1 of Zantedeschia hybrid cultivar. Classification (NCBI taxonomy): domain Eukaryota; kingdom Viridiplantae; phylum Streptophyta; class Magnoliopsida; order Alismatales; family Araceae; genus Zantedeschia; species Zantedeschia hybrid cultivar. Next base: position 44,772,792 of record JARZZO010000013.1, on the reverse strand, counting down.
TGATTTCTCTTTTCTCAATGATATCTCCGTCCCTGACTTTCTTCAGCAACTTCTCCTTAATTCTAAGGAATGAAGGGTCTTTTACGGCAGGTGAAAGACGCCTATGAACTATGATTGATTCGGATTGTTTGCTGATTGAAAAATCAAGAGAAGATGCCAGTGAAGCTAGAGCGTCAGCTAAGATGTTTTGATTCCTAGGGACATGGACAAAGATCAATTTCGTGAAAAGCTTTGAGTAAGCAGAAGTAAGCTCCTGATAAGGCTTGAGCTTAGGATCAAGAGTTCGATACTTGGTCAGCACTTGGCGAAGAATTAGTTGGCTATCACCTACAATCCTGAGTTTGGTAGCACCATGGAAATGAGCAGCCTCGAGGCCAGCAAGGAGTGCCTCGTATTCAGCTATATTGTTTGTGACTGGAAAATCAAGCTGAAAGGCTTGTGGAATGGTGATACCTTCAGGTGATAACAGAACGATACCAATCCCTTTTCCATGAGAATTCAGAGCTCCGTCAAAATGCAGAGTCCACATATCATCTCTGATTTGATTTACGGACATCAGTTCCTCATCCGGAAACTCTGATCGGACTGGATCAAATCGGGGAAGGGGATGATGAGCGAGATGTTCTGCTATGGCATAGCCCTTAATCGCTTTCTGCTGAATGTAAGTGATATCGAATTGAGATAGAAAGCTTTGCCATCGTGCTAACCTATCAGTAAGAACAGATTTCTCCAGAAGGAATTTGATCGGATTCATCCTAGTGATGAGATGGACTTCATGGGCCAGAAAATAATGCTTCAATTTCTGAACAACCCAGACCAATGCTACACATGTTTTCTCCATCGCCGTATATCTCTGTTCAGTGGGGTTGAGAAGTTTAGAGAGATAGTAGGCTGCCCTCTCTTTTCCTTCTTCATCTTCTTGTGCTAGGACAGCCCCCACTGCATCATCCAGGACTGAAATGTAAAGTATCAATGGTTTGCCTGGAGATGGTGGTCTCAAAACATGAGGACTTGCTAAATAGTCCTTTAATCCATCAAATGCCTCCTGACACTTATCGTCCCAATCGAATTTGACTCCCGGCTTGGTAAGCTCGTAAAACGGCTTACACCTTTGTGAGTGCTGGGAGACAAAACGGCGAATAAATTGTAACCTCCCGATTAATCCTCTTAACTCCTTCAAATTTTTAGGAGGTGGCATTTCTCTAATAGCCTTCGCCTTGTTAGGATCGATCTCAATTCCCCGTTTGCTGACGATAAATCCAAGCAGTTTTCCTGAAGATACCCCAAATACACATTTCTTGGGGTTCATTTTTAACTGATATTCTCTCGACCTCTCTAACACCCTTGCCAAAACTTTGGCGTGCTCAGCCTTTGTTTTAGATTTAACCAATAAGTCATCCACATACACTTCCAGATATATGTGCATCATGTCATGAAATATTGTCATCATGGCCCTTTGATAAGTGGCTCCAGCATTCTTCAATCGAAACGGCATGACAACATAGCAGTATGTTCCCCAAGGTGTAGTGAATGACGTTTTCTCTTGATCTTCTTCTGCCAGCTTAATCTGATTATATCCTGAAAATCCATCCATAAATGATAAAGTCTCATAGCCAGCAGTGTTATCGATGAGTACATCAATATGAGGCAATGGAAAATCATCTTTAGGACACGCCCGGTTCAGATCGCGGAAGTCAATGCAAATTCTGACCTTCCCGTCCTTCTTCATAACCGGGACTATATTGGCCACCCATTGTGGATAAAGGACAACTCTAATAAATTTGACTTTATGCAATTTGTCGACTTCTTCCTTCATCTTTAAAGCCATTTGTGGGTGGAATCGCCTTAATTTTTGTTTGACCGGGCTAGCTCCTTCCTTTAATGTCAATCTGTGTTCAACTAAAGATGAGTCTAACCCCGGCATATCTTCATAACTCCAGGCGAAAGTGTCCTTATAGTCCTTGAGAACTTGTACCATTGCTTTTTCATCCTCTGAAGAAAGACTTTTACTGACGAGGACAACCTTAGGTTCGTCTTCAGTCCCTAAATTAATTTCTTTGGTGGGCTCTTCTACGGCAGCTGAGGGTTCATCGAATCTCTTCACTCCACTGGCATATGCCTCAGCCGCGTCCTCGTCATCTTCCTCTTCAACAATGGGGTCCTTTTCATGTATTAATTCATATACCCCGTACCCATCATTGACTGACTCATCGTCCATGCAATCTTCTGGCATCTGAATTGGATTTTCTAAAAATTGAGGGATTAAAGAACAAGAATAGCACTTATCAGCTAAGTCCTGGAGGTATCTATCCGGAATTTGCCTACCCTTAGGCTTCCTAGACTTCCTAATTTGACTAACCTGACTAAAATTAGACTCCCTATCATAACCTAATGAAGACGAAGCAGGATGAAAATCCTGGGATACAAGTGGAAATACAAGAGAATCCTCCCGAGGGGAGGGACAGAGTATATCTAAGAGAGAAGCTTGACCGAAGGACCCGCGCGGCAGGGTGCAATCGGACAAGTAAGATGTTTCCTCGATGAGGATTTGGGAAGAATTTGTTGCCAAATTGGCGTTTTTTTTTGGACAATGAAAGAATTAAACATAAAGCAGGAATGAATACAAATGGGAGGAGAATTAGACGGAGGAAGTGGCACCAAGGCCAGAGGATTAGGGGGATCATATAGTAATATGTCCCAGATCAGATTATACAACCTCTCTAGATCGAGAGGAGGTTGTGGTATAATGTCCCGAGGAGACAGAGTAATCATGACGGGCGGAGCCCGTGGAATATCTTCAATTATGACCCGCGACCAAGTCGGGGTCAAGAGTAGTGTACGGAAAAGAGTATGGAGCGTGAAGACATGTGAAGGATATGTCCCCCTCCAGAGCAGATCTGTTGTGTAACCAGCTTCATAGGGGTCATCTGGCTCCCCTTCGTCGGTTTCTTCGGATAGCAGTATCCGCTTGTCAAATATGGCACCAGGGCTTTCAATCAGCTCATCAATCTGCGGCGGCCACTTAGGTTCTGCAGGATCCAGGAATAGTCTATTCAGTGCAATATACAGGTCCCTCAGATCAAACCATCTGTACCATTCACATTCAGGATCATGAAATTTCCTCCTTTTCATAGGCCGCAGAGCCTCCAAGGATTGGTACGTAAGCAGTTCAGAGCAATGTCTGGCCAAGTCCCTCCCATATATGTCATGGAAGTCAAAATAGGAAGTAATGACCACCGTATTGTCTTGGCTAAGTATGGGCCCTTTCACAAAATGCGTACACAGGGTCCATGTTAAGGGATCTCGGCCTTCTTTGGGTGGCGTAGACATTGCCTCCCAGATTTTCGGACCTTCTTGGATCTCTGCTTGCTGAACTGGATCTTGTTTCAGTTTTATTGGCCTATAGCCCAGACCACTTCCAGGTGCTGCTCGATGATTTCTGACAGGAGTGGTCCTGCCTTGCAACTGTGTGCCCAGACCTTTCCCAGGCTCATAGCCGTTCTTCATCATAATCCTCCATCCTGGGGTACTCATGCACTTCCCCCTTTTGATAGCATCTAATGGATATGGAGAAATAGTAGCGGCTTTCAGAGGATCAGCCACTGGACGGTAGACCTGTAATACCGACAGAAAAGGTTGTCGGCCAGGTAAGACAGCAGATTTGATGTTCAAGGTGTGAGCAGCAGCAAGGATCGGCATGCTCGTTACTTTAATTATTCGTCCTTTATAAGGAAATTTGAGGCATTGGTGATTCGTAGAGGGAATCGCCTCAAGAGTTTTGATATAAGGACGACCTAAAATGGCATTTATGGAAGGGTCGATTTCCAGGATGTGAAATTCGACCTCTGCATGACTTACAGGGCCCAGCTCCACCTTTAAATAAACCATTCCCAGAGGGGAACGGGTAGAATTATCATATGTTGTCACTGATATAGGGTTGGGCAGCCATTTCTCTTTGGGCACACCGCACAACTCCAGGGTCTTCGGAGGTAAAACATTGATAGAAGCCCCTGTGTCGACCAGGCATGCATCCACGGCCTTCTTACAGATGTTGACCGTGATACTCAGAGCCATGCTTCTGGCTGCTGGCGGTGCTAGTTCCGATGTATGAAATGTTATGGAGGGCTGATCCCCCTGAGGAACTAGTAGTGCTGCAATCTTCTCTACCGGCACGTCTTCATTGACCATCACCTTTTGTAGATATTCCATTAAAGCTTCTTGGTGACTCTTGGATCTTTTGATCAGTTCGAGTATAGTGATCCGTGCCGGTGTCCGATCCAGGTGTTTCAACATGTCGTATTGAGTGCCTGGTGCACTCTCTTCATTATGGGCTTCCTCAGTCGGCTGTGATGGGCCGTCTCTGACTGTGGACTGAGGGAAGACCTTGTTGAAAATCCTTCCACTCCGGAGCGCGTGTTCCTCAACCGTGGAGGATCTGGGTGACACCTTAAGTACCGCAGAGTTGGATGGTGCGGATGGCGTAGAGGGTTGGTAGGTAGGTGATGGCGTAGGGCTAGGTGGTGATGGCGCGGTGCGGATTAGAGGCCTAGATGGTTGGATGGTGGATGGGTAAGCGGTTGGTGAAGTGGGGAATGGTACGCGTAATAGCGGTCTAGATGGTAAAGGCATATCTGGGTAGGCGGTGGTGGTAGCGGGTGAAGTAGGAAATGGTATGCGTAATAGTGGCCTGGATGGTAGGAGGGGCGCGTTATTGGTTTGCGGGGGGTTATATGATGGAGGCGTAGTGGTGCGGGGTGTAATGGGTCTAAGGAAGGTGGGTAGTGGTAATGGGTTATTGGGTGCAGGTGAGTGATATGTAGGTGTGGGTATAGGGGTGATGGTAACGGGTTGTGGCCTTGGTATGTGGATGGTGCGGCGTGGTGGTCGCTATGCGGTACTGTGACCCGTTGAACAAAGAGAGGAAGAGTCCTCTACTCTCCACTGCTGCCCACGACCAGCCTCAGACTGGCTGTTCGTCAAAATGGGAGCAACCTGGTTCTGGTTCTGATGCTCCGGGAGTGGATTCTGCACTATGCCCATGTTGGGTGGTGCTACTGCTTGTGCCGGCGGTCTTGCTTGCTGCTGCTGCTGCTGCGGTCTCCTCGCCTTCAGGGCTGTTATGTACTTTTTCATCTCCTCCCAGTCTATGCCGCCCTGCTCATTGAGATCATGAATATAATCTCTGAACTGGAAGCAGGTGTCAATGGTATGCCCAGGTTGCCTGTGGAAGTAGCAATACCTAGACGTATCGGCATTTTGAGGCCAGACGGCCTTTTCCCTCGGCAAAACTAAGGCATTGGCTGCCATTAAAGCACTGAAGATATCCGCCAAGGATTCTGGGAGGGCCGGGTATTCTGCCCTCTTCGGGCCTGGAGGTCTCCTCTGCTGGTTGTAGTCACCAGGAGGAGGGACATTGTGGTACGCCGGCGGTGCACGCGGCTGGTACTGTGGCTGTTGCTGCAGATGATGTGGCTGCTGATACTGCTGTTGCCGTTGCGGCTGTTGTTGTAACTGTTGCTGGTTTTGATTCGGCTGCTGGGGCCGCTGGTACTGCTGTTGGTAATGGTGGTTCTGCTGTTGCCTGTACCCTTGTTGGTTCAGCTGTGGTGGCCTCTGATACTGTTGCTGGTTCCTCACAAACTGGGGCGAGTTATTGTTCATGGTACTGACTTGCTCGTGAGAGAGCGTGCCCTCAGTAGTCGGACCTGTGCTAGGAGAATTTGGCACTGCAGGCTTCCGAGGTGGAGGCCTGCTAGGTCTGTGAGGATCAAAGATGCTAGAGAACGTAGCGTCCTTGAAGGCATTCTGGCAGTACCGTGCTCTTTCATAGAGCTCTGCCATATTAGTCAAATTGTTCAAGGAGAGGACTAGCTTGAACTGGGGAGTGGCGTTAGAAATTAGCATCTTCACTTGTTCAGATTCGGACAAGTGATCCTTCACTTTTTCAGCCAGGCCCCGCCACCTGTCAGCAAAACTGACAAACTCCTCATCCGGTTTCATCTTTTCTGCAATGAGGTCCGTGATAGACAAGGAGGGTGCAACTCTGTCCTGGTATCGTTGGATAAATTTGCTTGAAACGACACCGTAATCCTCTACTTCGGAGGGTTCCAGAGAAAAGAACCACTCGAGGGCTGGTTCCTCTAGAGATCTCCTGAACAAGAAGGCCAACGACCTCTTATCATTCTGCCAGAACGAGGATTCGTACATGAACTCCTTCAGATGCGTGAAGGGGTTACCAGTACCGTTATACTTTCGATATACTGGCATTTCAGAGGGTGGCAGATGGAATACTGGCAGGCTCGGTAAACTGATTTCTGGCACAGCTTTAACCCCCATCATCTTCTGGAGGTTGTTGAACTGCTCATCTATGCGCTCCATCTTGGCCAGCAATGCTTGCGTGGTCAGATCTGCCTGGGGAGGAGGAGGAGGTGGAAGTACTTGATAGGCCTGCTGCCTAGAGTACGTGGGACATGGAGGATAATAAGGAGGAGGTCCGGCAGAGCTTCCGCCATGCCCGAGGGCATTTTGATAAATAGGCGTTTGCGGTCTTGCCGGTTGCCTCGATGACGAAAGTTGTGGCCCAGTTGGCCGAGAAGTAATGTGAAGGCCTTCCATGGCCTGATGGATATAAGGAGGAGGAGGAGGAGGTTGTTGGGTAACAACGGGGGGAACCACAGGGTTCGGCTCAGCAGGCTGCATGGGTGCCTTCCCCTTCAAAATAGACTGGATCGCCTCGAACTGCTGAGGGTCCAGTCGGGAGGCAAGAACTCCCAGGGCATTGACAAGATCCATAGGATCGGAGGATGAGGGATCATGCTGATTCATGTCCCCCTCTAGATCAGGATTTGGGATCGCATATTCATGTGGGGGAAGATCATGATATTGATCGTGTGGATGAAAGAGAGGAGTCCGGATATTCCCATCATGTCGATAAGGAATGGGGGCAGAATTGCGGGAGGCATCAGCATCTCTCCCGTTCTCATAGTTGAGGTCTGAATCGCGAGGGGCATTAGCATATCCCTCGTAGTTGATGATGGCGTCTTGGGCCATACTCAAGTCTCTGCATGATCGCAGCAACATGATATTAGATTCCCTTTTCAAAGATTTAATCAAACAAGTTGTACAGAGATTAATCAAACAAGTGGATGCTTAACGTGATTTCAGGGTTCCTTGTTGAGTTATTTGAATTGGATTAAACCACAATTTCGCTCAGGGAAGGATCCTAGTTTCAGTTCAGTTTCCACCGTTATTTTCTAGGATTCTCTCTCACAACGCTTTCGGAATCTAGCCGGGACTTCAATTGGTACAACCAGCCCGATGATCAAGGAGGAATACCTTGATTTTGGGGACTTATGGAGGTCTCAACGTCAACTTCTCTAGTCTGATCAAGGGACCAACCCAATCAGAGAGAGTTGCTGACGTCGAGAAATGTGTTCCTAAGAAGAGGAGGGTTTTCGCCTCAATACGTATGCCCTGCGACGTGGATGGCCTCTAATGCTTAATAAAATAATGGGTGTAGGTGCTGAAAATTTGCTCGTGTGATTAATGTGAAAAACTATGTTGTTTAAGGTAAATTAACCTATTAAAAAAAATGCAACTAAGGTGCTGTGATCGCCAGAAACTTTTAACTAAAAAGCTTCAAAAGAGTTTGATCGCCTACCTGTTTAAACGCGGAAGAATGAATCCTTGGTTCGCCTACCTGTTTAAACGCGGAAGAATGAATCCTTGGTTCCCCTCCTTCAGCCGGCTGAAGAAAGAGAGCCTCTTTATTCTTTTGTTCTTGCTATTGAATGTTGAGGATCGTCCAGAAGTTCTCCTGGCTTTGTGCTTGATTTCCCTCTTTTTGATTTCTTGTTGTTGTTGTTGAGTGCAGAGACAGAGAGACAAAAAAAAAAAGAAATAGTGATGAGAATCTAAATAGAAATAATATCAAAGTTAACCATGATTAGAAACATGCTTAAACAGCAACTCACTTGTTTTAAATGACTTTGAAACCCCTTTAGAACAGATGGTTTTGGAAAATTAATGATGTGGTGTGTATTGCATGCAGTGAATATGAGAGAATGAAACTAATGAATGAAGATGAAATTCAAATATGAAAAACTTATGCCCAGTCCAGTTGGTTGAAGCTTTGAAGAGATGAAGATCTTGAAGAAGGATGCCGACTTCTAGAAATGGCAGCGCTCCGGCGTTCCGACGTGGTTGCTTCGATCTTTAAATCGCTGAGGCTCAATAATTCTCTCTCTCTCTTTTTTTCTTTTTTTCCTTGATAGGCAAAGTATTTATAGGCATTTTCTGCGTTCGCGATTAACATAGAAAAATCTCGGATTTATCTATCTTAATCGACAGATAAACACTGATTAATTCATCTTTATCTGTAATTATCTAAAACGCGTCCACCTTGGATGACGCCTTTCAGATTAATTAAGATAAGGATAAATATCCGGGAAAACTTATCTTTATCTTTATTAGATAAAACGCGTCCATCTATGTAGACGTCTTTTACACTAATTAAGATAAGGATAAACATCCGGAAGAGAAGTTAAAACAGCCTAGGAAACCTAAAAAGCGTCTACCTTCACAGACGCCTTTTAGTTAATAAATCAATTAATTAAAATTCAAATTTTAAATGCTAAAATAGGAATAAACTCTAAATGGCGTCCATATTGGTCGACGTCTTTCAGAATTATTCATATTTCAACTGAAATTTGAGCTAAAATCAATTCAATTGATTAACTTAAACATGTCTGTTAAACCCGACACTCAAAAAGATTAATAAAAATTAATCAATGATTAAATATCAGACCATTCTGAGGCATTATTATATGATATGAAATTTACTCAAAATGAAGTCAAAATTAGCGTGTCTACAGCTGCCTCACCTTGGCATCGTCTTTGCAAGGGAGTGAAATAGAATGGAATGTACTGAAAAGGTGATGCCAAGGTGTGATGAGACACGCTCTTAACATCATATGATTGGAATTTTTCTCAAAATCATCAGTGAAGATAGCTCAAGGAAATCAATGGAATCAATCCTGTCTGGATGAGGTAGACAAGGAAATAAAATAAAGTGGATCAACCTCCTCGGAGTGGGAAGTACCCCAGGTCGTAGACACTGTAGGTTTCATCATGGGGAGCGTTTGCCAGCCAATGTGGACGTGCTGCAGCCATGATGGATCTTAAAAAGAAAACGAGAATATTGGATAAAGAATCCAATCAAGGATAGAATTTCAATGATATCTTCAAGCGAACCTCAAAGATAATCAAGATACTCAATTCAGAATGGAATATTTCATATCATGTTTTGAGTTATTTGATTAATGGTCTGAAACTTAATCAATAATTAATCCTTATCACAATGATCTCAAAGTCCTACATGATGCATGCTGGGCTAAAAGAAAAATATAAAGTCAAATAAAATAAAAATTAATCAAGGATAATATTGTCAAATTGCCATTAATGAGTCAAGACACCAATTCTCGTAATCCAGTGCTAAGTCGAAGCTCGTTTCTCCACGCACTGTTTCACAAAAGTGGAACTATCGTCCTCACTAATTAACAATCAAACGGCCTATCCGTGCGATTAAGAATTCTCTGAAATTATCACTGTTTTTGTTGTAGGGGAACTCAAATTCCAGTTTCATCAAAATTACAAGGTCCTTGATATGCTCTAATAAATATTTATCATATAGTAATGTGAATGCAAAATAATTACATGAAAGAATACAAGGGTAGAAATAACCGTCTTTTTAGCCACGGTCGAGGCTTATTGACTCCCACAGTGGGATCTTCTTGATATTTCTAGCTTTACTCAGTTTTTTTTTTTGAATTTTCTGCAATCAAAATTGTTAATAATTCCAAACAAATATTCAATTTAAACATTAAAACACACAGAATTTCGGGTAAATAACAGAAAGGCTGAAACGCGTCGTGTCCAGCAGACGCCATTTAACGTTGAAACGCGTCAGTGCTTCTCGACGCCTTTCACTCACAGAAACATGTTTCTGCTTGTTCTTTATTCGGATTCTAACTCTATCAATGCCTTGCGTCCTGTATATGACTTGAACAAACAGGTTAAGTATCTGTTTAGGCTTAGCCCCTTGCCTGGTTAAGTAACCGACTACTTGATCCTATCCTTGATAGAAGGGTCAAGGGGCATAATAGCCTTTATTAACAAAGGTAATGAGAATAATCAAACTTAAGCAAAATGCAACATACAAGCAGACAGATGCTCGCTGAAAATAAAAAGAGATGAAACATGCTAAATGCAACAATCAGATTGAAATCGAAATATTTTTGTTGTTTTTTTTTTTTTTTTTTTGAAATATTCATTTTTGTTTGGGGTTTTGAAATATATACTTTTTTTGACTTTTGGCATATGCATTTTTTTTGAATTTTGATATATGTATTTTTGTTGGGTTTTGATATATGTATTTTTTTTTAATTTTGATATATGTATTTTTGTTGGGTTTTGATATATGTATTATTTTTTTTGAATTTTGGCATATGTATTTTTTTTGAATTTTGATATATGTATTTTTTTGGATTTTTGACATATGTATTTTTTTTGGATTTTTGACATATGTATTTTTTTGGAGTTTTGACTAAAAGATCAGCATGGTACTTGGATCAAAAGATCATATTCATTTATTAACTTCATTTCCGAATTATCCTTTAACAACTTAACTTAAACCCATCGTGTTTGAATTTGTGTTTCCATTCGTGATCCCATTTGATGATTTGACCCTTAGTCGATCTAAGCCATTCCTTAAGTTTGAGCTACATCTCTTTAGAAAGAAAAGATGAATAAGTTTAGAAAGCCCATGAGAAGGTTCTGGAGACTTAAAAAGATGTCCCTTTCCTACCCTAATATCCGTTGGGGTTCGGTCATTTTCTTTCCGGGGTATTTATCGACCTTGCGTTCCCTTTTATTTCATTTCATGGCCTTGATGTAACGTTTGTAATGTAATGGCCTTTTGATTTGACATTTGGCATTTTGCCTTGCTTTTTCTTTTCGCTATTCTTTTTTCTTTTCTTTCACTTTGGGACGGATCTCCCCCTTTTTTTTATGACGGCCTCCTACTAAGATGGCGGGTATTCTTGGTAGTCTATTCTAAGCCTCGTTCCGACATCATGGGTCGAATTTAAAACAGAATTTTTGCTTTAAAATGAATGATTTGTACTTTACACTTTCGGTCAAGCTTTCGATATTCTTTAGGACTTGTCATCTCTTGTTACTCACGAATCAAACGTGTCAGTGTGTGCAATAATGGGCTTAAAATTAAGTTATCCAGACTGATAAGGAAATTTGAGTTTATAAATTTTCTGATTCCATTAGTCTTTGTACCATACTGATCGACTCTTTAACTTAAAGGTAGTATTTCTTAAGATGTAAACCATTCCAGGGATGTTTTAGCTCTTCTCCTTCTGCATTAATAAGACGATAAGCATTACCAGGAAAAGCGTGCGATACAACATAAGGTCCTTCCCAGTTGGGTTGGAGCTTAGAACGCGGACCACCAGGTTTTACAAAAATTCTTTTGACGACCATTTCACCGACTTTGAACTTACGTTCAATGACTTTCTTTTGATAAAAACGTGCTAGTCTGTTTTGATAAACTTTTGCATGATTAGCAGCTGACCATCTTTTCTCGTCTAAAAGTTCCAATTGAGCAAGGAGTGCTGAACGATGTTCATCAATGGAAAATTCCTTGTTTAATTGTACTCTTAATGACGGTATGAGGATCTCATATGGAACTACCGCCTCCATTCCAAATGTTAAGGAATAAGGAGTTTGTCCAGTAGGTGTGCGGATTGAAGTTCGGTAGGCCCATACAGCCTCAACCAATTTTTCTGGCCAATCTATGAATTTATTAAATTTGCACGTCTTTTCGATGATTTTTATCAAAGTCTTATTTGTTGCCTCTGCTTGGCCATTGCCTTGCGGATAATAAGGAGATGAATGATGCAATGCAATTTTATACCTGTTACAGAGGTCCTTCAGTTCCTGTGACACAAACTGCGGTCCGTTGTCGGTGACGACGGTGCTTGGAATTCCAAATCGAGTGATGATGTTCTTCATGATGAACTTGCAGACGGTTGATGCTTTGATCTCCACGTACGCTTCAGCTTCTGCCCACTTGGTGAAGTATTCCGTTGCCGTGAGAATGAAAGATTTTTGCTTGATGCCGGAATCTGGGTTACCAAGAGGTCCAATGATGTCGAAAGCCCACATGGAGAAAGGCCATGGGGAAGAAACAGGATGGAGTGAAGATGCAGGAGAATGAATTTTGTCGGCGTGAAGTTGACACTTAGCACACCTACGAACATATCCTACACAGTCTTCTTCCATGGTTGGCCAATAAAATCCTTGTCTAAGGATCTTCTTTGCTAGCATCTGTCCGTTGACATGGCCACCACAAACTTCACTATGAGCTCCTTCCATAACCTTCCAAAGCTCATCTTCGTCTAGACATCTCAGAAGAACTCCATCAAAACCTCTCTTATACAGTGCTCCCCCAACTAGGGTGTATCTTTGAGCGATTCTCCTGATAGCTCTCTTCTCCTCAGTTGTAGCTTCCTCAGGATACGATTGATCTTCACAATATTTGGCAATTTCATAATACCATGGCTTCTGTTCATCATGCATCTCTTCTAACAGCTCCATCAGCATGATTTCTCTCTTTTCAATGATATCTCCGTCTCTGACTTTCTTCAGCAACTTCTCCTTAGTTCTAAGGAATGAAGGATCTTTCATGGCGGGTAAAAGACGCCTATGAACTATGATTGATTCGGATTGTTTGCTGATTGGAAAATCGAGAGAAGATGCAAGTGAAGCTAGAGCGTCAGCTAAGATGTTTTGATTCCTAGGGATATGGACAAAGATCAATTTCGTGAAAAGCTTTGGGTAAGCAGAAGTCAATTCTTGGTAAGGCTTGAGCTTAGGATCGAGAGTTCGATACTTGGTCAGCACTTGGCGAAGAATCAGTTGGCTATCACCCACAATCCTGAGTTTGGTAGCACCATGGAAATGAGCAGCCTCGAGACCAGCAAGAAGTGCCTCGTATTCAGCTATATTGTTTGTAACTGGAAAGTCAAGCTGAAAGGCTTGTGGAATGGTGATACCTTCGGGTGATAACAAAACGATACCAATCCCTTTTCCATGAGAATTCAGAGCTCCGTCAAAATGCAGAGTCCACATATCATCTCTGATTTGATTTACGGACATCAGTTCCTCATCCGGAAACTCTGATCGTGCTGGATCAAATCGAGGAAGGGGATGATGAGCTAGATGTTCTGCTATGGCATAGCCCTTGATCGCTTTCTGCTGAATATAAATGATATCGAATTGAGATAGAAAGCTTTGCCATCGTGCTAACCTATCAGTAAGAACATATTTCTCCAGAAGGAATTTGATCGGATTCATCCTAGCGATGAGATGGACTTCATGGGCCAGAAAATAATGCTTCAGTTTCTGAACAACCCAGACCAATGCTGCACATGTCTTCTCCATCGCCGTATATCTCTGTTCAGCGGGGTTGAGAAGTTTAGAGAGATAGTAGGCTGCCCTCTATTTTCCTTCTTCATCTTCTTGTGCTAAGACAGCCCCCACTGCATCATCCAGGACTGAAATATAAAGTATCAATGGTTTTCCTGGAGATGGTGGTCTCAAAACAGGAGGACTTGCTAAGTAATTCTTCAATCCATCGAATGCCTCCTGACACTTATCGTCCCAATCAAATTTGACTCACGGCTTGGTAAGCTCGTAAAACGGCTTACACCTTTGTGAGTGCTGGGAGACAAAGCGGCGAACAAATTGCAACCTTCCGATTAATCCTCTCAACTCTTTCAAGTTTTTAGGAGGTGGCATTTCTCTAATAGCCTTCGCCTTATTAGGATCAATCTCAATTCCCCATTTACTGACAATGAATCCAAGTAATTTTCCTGAAGATACCCCGAATACACATTTCTTGGGGTTCATCTTTAACTGATATTCTCTCGATCTTTCTAACACTCTTGCCAAAACTTTGGCGTGCTCAGCCTTTGTTTTAGATTTAACCAATAAATCATCCACATACACTTCCAGATCTATGTGCATCATGTCATGAAATATTGCCATCATGGCCCTCTGATAGGTGGCTCCAGCATTCTTTAATCCAAATGGCATGACAACATAACAGTATGTTCCCCAAGGTGTAGTGAACGACGTTTTTTCTTGATCCTCTTCTGCCAGCTTAATCTGATTGTATCCTGAAAATCCATCCATAAATGATAATGTCTCATAGCCAGCAGTATTATCGATGAGTACATCAATATGAGGCAATGGAAAATCATCTTTAGGACACGCCCGGTTCAAATCGCGGAAGTCAATGCAAATTCTGACCTTCCCGTCCTTTTTCATAACCGGGACTATATTAGCCACCCATTGTGGATAAAGGACAACTCTAATAAATTTGGCTTTATGCAATTTATCGACCTCTTCCTTCATCTTTAAAGCCATTTGTGGGTGGAATCGCCTTAATTTCTGCTTGACAGGGCTAGCTCCTTCCTTTAATGTCAATCTATGTTCAACTAAAGACGAGTCTAACCCCGGCATATCTTCATAACTCCAGGCGAAAGTGTCCTTATAGTCCTTGAGTACTTGAACCATCGCTTTTTCATCCTCTGTAGAAAGACTTTTACTGATGAGGACAACCTTAGGTTCGTCTTCAGTCCCTAAATTAATTTCTTTGGTGGGCTCTTCTACGGCAGCTGAGGGTTCATCGAATCTCTTCACTCCACTAGCATATGCCTCAGCCGCGTCCTCGTCATCTTCTTCAATGGGGTCCTTTTCATGTACTAATTCATATACCCCGTACCCATCATTGACTGACTCATCGTCCATACAATCTTCTGGCATCTGAATTGGATTTTCTAAAAGCTGAGGGATCAAAGAGCAAGAAAAGCACTTATCAGCTAAGTCATGGAGGTATCTATCTGGAATTTGCCTACCCTTAGGCTTCCTAGACTTCCTAACCTGACTAGACTGCCTAACTTCACTAAACTTACTATCATAACCTAACGAAGATGAAGCAGGATGAAAATCCTGGGATACAAGTGGAAATACAAGAGAATCCTCCCGAGGGGAGGGACAGAGTAAATCTAAGAGAGAATCTTGACCGAAGGACCCACGCGGCGGGGTGCAATCGGACAAGTAAGATGTTTCCTCAATGAGGATTTGGGAAGAATTTGTTGCCAAATTGGCATTTTTTTTTGGAAAATGAAAGAATTAAACATAAAGCAAGAATGAATAAAAATGGGAGGAGAATCAGACGGAAGAAGTGGCACTAAGGCCAGAGGATTAGGGGGATCATATAGTAATATGTCCCAGATCATATTATACAACCTCTCTAGATCGAGAGGAGGTTGTGGTATAATGTCCCGAGGGGACAGAGTAATCATGACGGGCGGAGCCCGTGGAATATCTTCAGTTATGACCCGCGACCAAGTCGGGGTCAAAAGCAATGTGCGAAAAAGAGTATGGAGCATGAAGACATGTGAAGGATATGTCCCCCTCCAGAGCAGATCTGTTGTGTAACCAGCTTCATAGGGGTCATCTGGCTCCCCTTCGTCAGTTTCTTCGGACAGCAGTATCCGCTTGTCAAATATGGCACCAGGGCTTTCAATCAGTTCATCAATCTGCGGCGGCCACTTAGGTTCTGTAGGATCCAGAAACAGTCTGTTCAGTGCAATATACAGGTCTCTGAGGTCGAACCATCTGTACCATTCACGTTCAGGATCATCAAATTTCCTCCTTTTCATAGGCCGCAGAGCCTCCAAGGATTGGTACGTAAGTAGTTCAGAACAATGTCTGGCCAAGTCCCTCCCATATATATCGTGGAAGTCAAAACAAGAGGTAATGACTACCGTATTGTCTTGGCTAAGTATGGGCCCTTTCACAAAATGCGTACACAGGGTCCATGTTAGGGGTTCTCGGCCTTCTTTAGGTGGTGTAGACATTGCCTCCCAAATCTTCGGACCTTCTTTGATCTCTGCTTTCTGAACCAGGTCTTGTTTCAGTTTTATTGGCCTATAGCCCAGACCACTTCCAGGTGCTGCTCGATGATTTCTGACAGGAGTGATCCTGCCTTGCAATTGTGTGCCCAGACCTTTCCCAGACTTGTAGCCGCTCTTCATCATAATCCTCCATCCTGGGGTACTCATGCACTTCCCCCTTTTGATAGCATCTAATGGATATGGAGAAATAGTAGCGGCTTTCAGAGGATCAGCCACTGGACGGTAGACCTGTAATACCGACAGAAAAGGTTGTCGGCCAGGTAAGACAGCAGATTTAAGGTTCAAGGAATGAGCAGCAGCAAGGATCGGCATGCTCGTTACTTTAATTATTCGTCCTTTGTAAGGAAATTTGAGGCATTGATGATTCGTAGAAGGAATCGCCTCGAGAGTTTTAATATAAGGACGACCTAAAATGGCGTTTATGGAAGGGTCGATTTCCAAGATGTGAAATTCGACCTCTGCATGACTTACAGGGCCCAGCTCCACCTTTAAATAAACCATTCCCAGAGGGGAACGGGTAGAATTGTCATATGCTGTCACTGATATGGGGCTGGGCAGCCATTTTTCTTTGGGCACACCGCACAGCTCCAGGGTCTTCGGAGGTAAAACATTGATCGAAGCCCCTGTGTCGACCAGGCATGCATCCACGGCCTTCTTACAGATGTTGACCGTGATGCTCAGAGCCATGCTTCTGGCTGCTGGCGGTGCTAGTTCCGATGTATGGAATGTTATAGAGGGCTGATCCCCCTGAGGAACTAGTAGTGCTGCAATCTTCTCTACCGGCACGTCTTCATTGACCATCACCTTCTGCAGATATTCCATTAAAGCTTCTTGGTGACTCTTAGATCTTTTGATCAGTTCGAGTATAGTGATCCGTGCCGGTATCCGATCCAGATGTTTCAACAGGTCGTATTGAGTGCCTGTTGCACTCTCTTCATTATGGGCTTCCTCAGTCGGCTGTGATGGGCCGTCTCTGACTGTGGACTGAGGAAAGACCTTGTTGAAAATCCTGCCACTCCGGAGCGCATGTTCCTCAACCGTGGAGGATCCGGGTGACACCTTAAGTACCGCAGAGTTGGATGGTGCGGATGGCGTAGAGGGTTGGTATGTAGGTGATGGCGTAGGGCTAGGTGGTGATGGCGCGGTGCGGATTAAAGGCCTAGAGGGTTGGATAGTGGATGGGTAAGCGGTTGGCGAAGTGGGGAATGGTACGCGTAATAGCGGTCTAGATGGTAAGGGCATATCTGGATAGGCGGTGGTGGTAGTGGGTGAAGTAGGAAATGGTATGCGTAATAGAGGCCTAGATGGTAGGAGGGGTGCGTTATTGGTTTGCGGGGGGTTATATGATGGAGGTGTAGTGGTGCGGGGTGTAATGGGTCTAAGGAAGGCGGGTAGTGGTAATGGGTTATTGGGTGTGGGCGAGTGATATGTAGGTGTGGGTATGGGGGTAATGGTAACGGGTTGTGGCCTTGGTATGTGGATGGTGCGGCGTGGTGGTCGCTTTGCGGTACTTTGAGTGTGACCCGTTGAACAAAGAGAGGAAGAGTCCTCTACTCTCCACTGCTGCCCACGACCAGCCTCAGACTGGCTGTTCGTCAAGATGGGAGCAACTTGGTTTTGGTTCTGGTGCTCCGGGAGTGGATTCTGCACTATACCCATGTTGGGTGGTGCTACTGCCTGTGCCGGTGGTCTTGCTTGCTGCTGTTGCTGCTGCGGTCTCCTCGCCTTCAGGGCTGTTATGTATTTCTTCATTTCCTCCCAGTCTATGCCGCCCTGCTCATTGAGATCATGGATATAATCTCTGAATTGGAAGCAGGTATCAATGGTATGCCCAGGTTGCCTATGAAAGTAGCAATACCTAGACGTATCGGCATTTTGAGGCCAGACGGCCTTCTCCCTTGGCAAAACTAAGGCATTGGCTGCCATTAAAGCGCTGAAAATATCTGCCAAGGATTCTGGGAGGGCCGGATACTCTGCCCTTTTCGGGCCTGGAGGTCTCCTTTGCTGGTTGTAGTCACCAGGAGGAGGGACATTGTGGTACGCCGGCGGTGCCCGCGGCTGGTACTGTGGCTGTTGCTGTTGCTGCTGATGTGGCTGCTGATACTGCTGTTGCCGTTGCGGCTGTTGCTGTTGCTGGTTATGATTCGGCTGCTGGGGCCGCTGGTACTGCTGTTGGTAATGGGGGTTCTGCTGTTGCCTGTACCCCTGTTGGCTCGGCTGTGGCGGCCTCTGGTACTGTTGATTCCTCACAAACTGGGGCGAGTTATTGTTCATGGTACTGACCTGCTCGTGAGAGAGCGTGCCCTCAGTAGTTGGACCTGTGCTAAGAGAATTTGGCACTGCAGGCTTCCGAGGTGGAGGCCTACTAGGTCTATGAGGATCAAAGACGCTAGAGAACGTAGCGTCCTTGAAAGCATTCTGGCAGTACCGTGCCCTTTCATAGAGCTCTGCCATATTAGTCAAGTTGTTCAAGGAGAGGACTAGCTTGAACTGGGGCGTGGCGTTGGAAATCAACATTTTCACTTGTTCGGATTCGGACAAGTGATCTTTCACTTTTTCAGCCAGGCCCCGCCACCTGTCAGCAAAACTGACAAACTCCTCGTCTGGTTTCATCTTTTCTGCAATAAGATCCGTGATAGACAAGGAGGGTGCAACTCTGTCCTGGTATCGTTGGATAAATTTACGTGAAACGATACCGTAATCCTCTACTTCTGAGGGTTCCAGAGAAAAGAACCACTCGAAGGCTGGTCCCTCTAGAGATCTCCTGAACAAGAAAGTCAGCGACCTCTTATCATTCTGCCAGAAAGAGGATTCGTACATGAACTCCTTCAGGTGCGTGAAGGGGTTACCAGTACCGTTATACTTTCGATATACTGGCATTTCAGAAGGTGGCAGGTGGAATACTGGCAGGCTCGGTAAGTTAATTTCTGGCACAGCTTTAACCCCCATCATCTTCTGGAGATTGTTAAACTGCTCGTCCATGCGCTCCATCTTGGCCAGCAACGTCTGCGTGGTCAGATCTGCCTGGGGAGGAGGAGGAGGTGGAAGTACTTGATAGGCCTGCTGCCTAGAGTACGTCGGACAAGGAGGATAATAAGGGTGAGGTCCGGCAGAGCTTCCGCCATGCCCGAGGGCATTTTGATAAATGGGCATCTGCGGTCTAGCTAGTTGCCTGGATGACGAAAGTTGTGGCCCAGTTGGCCGGGAAGTAAGATGAAGGCCTTCCATGGCCTGATGGATATAAGGAGGAGGAGGAGGAGGTTGTTGAGGAACAACGGGGGGAGCCACAGGGTTCGGCTCAGCAGGCTGCATGGGTGCCTTCCCCTTCAAAATGGACTGGATCGCCTCGAACTGCTGAGGGTCCAGTCGGGAGGCAAGAACTCCCAGAGCATTGACAAGATCCATAGCATCGGAGGATGAGGGATCATGATGATTCATGTCCCCCTCAAGATCGGGATTAGGAATCGCATATTCATGCGGAGGAAGATCAGGATATCGATCCTGTGGATGAAAGAGAGGGGTCCGGACATTCCCATCTTGTCGATGTGGAATGGGGACGGAATTATGGGAGGCATCAGCATCTCTCCCGTTCTCGTAGTTGAAATCTGAATTGCGAGGGGCATTAGCATCTCCCTCGTAGTTGATAATGGCGTCTTGGGCCATACTCAAATCTCTGCCTGATCGCAGCAACATGATATTAGATTCCTTTTCAAAGATTTAATCAAACAAGTTGTGCAGAGATTAACCAAACAAGTGGATGCTTAACATGATTTTAGGATTCCTTGTTGAATTATTTGAATTGGATTAAACCACAATTTTGCTCAGGGAAGGATCCTAGTTTCAGTTCAGTTTCCACCGTTATTCTCTAGGGTTCTCTTTCACAACGCTTTCGGAATCTAGCCGGGACTTCAATTGGTACAACCAGCCCGATGATCAAGGAGGAATACCTTGATTTTGGGGACTTATGGAGGTCTCAACGTCAACTTCTCTAGTCTGATCAAGGGACCAACCCAATCAGAGAGAGTTGCTAACGTCGAGTAATGTGTTCCTAAGAAAAGGAGGGTTTTAGCCTCAATGCGTATGCCCTGCGACCTGGATGGCCTCTAATGCATAATAGAGTAATGTGTAGCTAGCACTCAACACAGAAATCTGGAAACCGAAAAATAATTAAGAAACTGTCTGAATCGCGTCGATGATAGTCGACGCTATTCAGAACAGAACTTAATTCTTTCGCAGGGAACAGATGCAAACAGCAGAGAAAACCTGGAAAATAACTAAAAACTGTCTGAATAGCGTCGATGATGGTTGACGCTATTCAACACAGAAGTTAATTATTTCACAGAAACAGATGTAAACGACAGAGATAATCTGGAGGCTAAAAGGCGTCCAGGTGTCCTGACGCGGTTTTGAAATGCGTCGCTGTTCCTGGACGCTTTTCAGTTCGCAGAAACAGATTTCCAGAAGGATTTTCTGGGTCGAATCCTCCTTAAACAGGGAAAAATGCAGTAAACAATCGACTCATGCAAAGATTTTTAGTTTCAGATTTTAAACAGGATGATTTACTATCTAAACAACTAAGAAATCACGCAATCACACAGCATTTTATCACCAAAAACAGTTTTTTAAACTAATCAAGGGGAGGCAAGATCTTGCCACTGGGGTGTGCACGTGGTGCACGAGGGAAATTACTTAAACTAAACACTCACCAATCGGTGAGGACGTGTCGAAAGACACAAGTGGTGCACCGTGGGTGCCCGGTATGATAATAGCAAGAACAAAATAAATTAAAAGACGGCGAGACCAAGTCCCATCGTGATCGCCAAAAGAGCTGTAGGTGCTGAAAATTTGCTCGTGTGATTAATGTGAAAAACTATGTTGTTTAAGGTAAATTAACTTATTAAAAAAAATGCAACTAAGGTGCTGTGATCGCCAGAAACTTTTAACTAAAAAGCTTCAAAAGAGTTTGATCGCCTACCTGTTTAAACGCGGAAGAATGAATCCTTGGTTCCCCTCCTTCAGCCGGCTGAAGAAAGAGAGCCTCTTTATTCTTTTGTTCTTGCTATTGAATGTTGAGGATCGTCCAGAAGTTCTCCTGGCTTTGTGCTTGATTTCCCTCTTTTTGATTTCTTGTTGTTGTTGTTGAGTGCAGAGACAGAGAGACAAAAAAAAAAAGAAATAGTGATGAGAATCTAAATAGAAATAATATCAAAGTTAACCATGATTAGAAACATGCTTAAACAGCAACTCACTTGTTTTAAATGACTTTGAAACCCCTTTAGAACAGATGGTTTTGGAAAATTAATGATGTGGTGTGTGTTGCATGCAGTGAATATGAGAGAATGAAACTAATGAATGAAGATGAAATTCAAATATGAAAAACTTATGCCCAGTCCAGTTGGTTGAAGCTTTGAAGAGATGAAGATCTTGAAGAAGGATGCCGACTTCTAGAAATGGCAGCGCTCCGGCGTTCCGACGTGGTTGCTTCGATCTTCAAATCGCTGAGGCTCAATAATTCTCTCTCTCTCTTTTTTTCTTTTTTTCCTTGATAGGCAAAGTATTTATAGGCATTTTCTGCGTTCGCGATTAACATAGAAAAATCTCGGATTTATCTATCTTAATCGACAGATAAACACTGATTAATTCATCTTTATCTGTAATTATCTAAAACGCGTCCACCTTGGATGACGCCTTTCAGATTAATTAAGATAAGGATAAATATCTGGGAAAACTTATCTTTATCTTTATTAGATAAAACGCGTCCATCTATGTAGACGTCTTTTACACTAATTAAGATAAGGATAAACATCCGGAAGAGAAGTTAAAACAGCCTAGGAAACCTAAAAAGCGTCTACCTTCACAGACGCCTTTTAGTTAATAAATCAATTAATTAAAATTCAAATTTTAAATGCTAAAATAAGAATAAACTCTAAATGGCATCCATATTGGTCGACGTCTTTCAAAATTATTCATATTTCAACTGAAATTTGAGCTAAAATCAATTCAATTGATTAACTTAAACATGTCTGTTAAACCCGACACTCAAAAAGATTAATAAAAATTAATCAATGATTAAATATCAGACCATTCTGAGGCATTATTATATGATATGAAATTTACTCAAAATGACGTCAAAATTAGCGTGTCTACAATGGGTAGCTAGCACTCAATCACAGAAATCTGGAAACTGAGAAATAATTAAGAAACTGTCTGAATCGCGTCGAGTATGGTCGACGCTATTCAAAACAGAACTTAATTTTTTCGCAAAAACAACTCTGAAAAATAACTAAAAACTGTCTGAATCGCGTCGATTAGGGTCGACGCTATTCAACACAGAACTTAATTATTTCGCAGAAACATATGCAAACAGCAGAGAAAGTCTGGAGACTAAAAGACGTCTGGGTGTGCGGACGCGGTTTTGAAACGCGTCGTTGTTCCTGGACGCGTTTTAGTTCGCAGAAACAGATTTCCAGGAGGATTTTCTGAGTTGAATCCTCCTCAGACAGGATAAAAAGCAGTAAACAATCGACTCATGCAAAGATTTTTAGTTTCAGATTTTAAACAGGATGATTTACTAACTAAACAACTAGGAAATCACTCAATCACACATCATTTTTATCACAAAAACAGCTTTTTCTGAACTAATCAAGGGGAGGGAAAGATCTTGCCACTGGGGTGTGCACGTGGTGCACGAGGGAAATTAATTAAACTAAATACTCACCAATTGGTGAGGACGTGTCGAGAGACACAAATGGTGCACCGTGGGTGCCCGATATGATGACAGCAAGAACAAAAAAGCAACTAAAAGATGGCGAGACCAAGTCCCACAGTGATCGCTAAAAAGAGCTGTAGGTGCTGAAAATGCTCGTGTGATTAATGTGAAAAACTATGTTGTTTAGTGTAAACTAACCTATTAAAAACAGCAACTAAAGTGCAGTGATCGCCAGAAACTTTTAACTAAAAAGTTTCAAAAGAAAGTTTGATCGCTTACCTGTTTGAACGCGGAAGATTGAGTCCTTGGTTCCCCTCCTTCAGCCGGCTGAAGAAAGAGAGCCCTTTCTTTGTTCTTTTTGTTCTTGCTGTTGAGGTTGAGGATCGTCCAGAAGTTCTCCTGGCTCTGTGCTTGATTTCCCCCTTTTGATCTCTTGTTGTTGTTGAGTGCAGCAGAGACAGAAGAAGAAAAACGAAATGAAGAAACAACGATGAGAATTTAAATGGAAGTAATATCAAAACTAATCATGATGTTAAACATGCTTAAACAGTAACTCACTTGTTTAAATGGCTTTGAAACCCCTTTAAATCAAATGGGTTTTGGAAAATTAATGTTGTGGTGTGTGTTGCATGAAGTGATTATGAGAATGAAAGATTGATGATGTAAAATAAAATTCAGAAATGAAACACTTATGCCCAGTTGGAGCCTTGAAAGGATGAAGATCTTGAAGAGGGACGCCGTCTTCTGGAAATGGCAGCGCTCCGGCGTTCCGACGTGGTTGCTTCGATCTTCAAATCGCTATAACGCTATGGCTCAATTCAATTCTCTCTTTTTTTTTTTTTTTAACTCTTTGAGATGCAAGGTATTTATAGGCATTTTCTGCGTTCGCGATTAACATAGAAAAATCTATGATTTATCTACTTTAATCGACAGATAATTACTGATTAATTCATCTTTATCTGTAATTATCTAAAACGCGTCCACCATGGCTGACGCCTTTCAGATTAATTAAGATAAGGATAAATATCCGGGAAAACTTATCTTTATCTTTATTAGCTAAAACGCGTCCACGTGTGTAGACGTCTTTTATACTAATTAAGATAAGGATAAACATCCGGAAGAGAAGTTAAAATAGCTTAGGAAACTTAAAACGCGTCGACCTTCACAGACGCCTTTTAGCTAATTAATCAATTGATTAAAATTCAAATTTAAACGTTAAAATATGAATAAACTCTAAATGGCGTCCACATGGGTCGCCGCCTTTTAGGATTCTTCATATTTTAACTAAAATTTGAGCTAAAATCAATCTGATTGATTAACTTAAAACATGTATGTTCAACCCGACACTCAAAAATATCAATAAAAATTAATTAATAGTTAAACATTAGACCATTCTGAGGCATTATTATATGATATGAAATTTACTCAAAATGACGTCAAAATTAGCGTGTCTACACCGGTTTCGGGTTATTTGCGGGCTTAGAAATATACCTTGCCGCTTCCCGATCCGGTATACGTGGCCGAAGCCACCCTCGGATCAGGGTACCTGCGGGCTTAGAAAAACAATGCCGCTTCCCGATACGGTTTGCATGGCCGAAGCCACTTCCGGTTTCGGGTTATTTGCGGGCTTAGAAATATACCTTGCCGCTTCCCGATCCGGTATACGTGGCCGAAGCTACCCTCGGATCAGGGTACCTGCGGGCCTAGAAAAACCATGCCGCTTCTCGATACGGTTTGCATGGCCGAAGCCACTCCCGGTTTCGGGTTATTTGCGGGCTTAGAAATATACCTTGCCGCTACCCGATCCGGTATACGTGGCCGAAGCCACCCTCGGATCAGGGTACCTGCGGGCTTAGAAAAACCATGCCGCTTCCCGATACGGTTTGCATGGCCGAAGCCACTCCCGGTTTCGGGTTATTTGCGGGCTTAGAAATATACCTTGCCGCTTCCCGATCCAGTATACGTAGCCGAAGCCACCCTCGGATCAGGGTACCTGCGGGCTTTGAAAAACCATGCCGAACATGATATTTTTTAACAGAGAAATTTTATTCATGTCTGTTGGCTAAACTTCGAGGGAAGTAATTTACAGGAAGTAGTGCCGAAGGCGCTCCATGTTCCAGGCATGATGGAGAGGTTGGCCTAAAAGGGGTTTCCGATTGATAGGCCCCTCGTTGGACTATTTCCCTTATCACCCCCTTGCTCATCTCAGAAGCATGACTTCGGCTGAGACGAGATTTCCTTGTCCGAGGGTAGACGTTGCCTTGCTGCTACAAGAGCTTCCGGTTACGCCTCTGTCGAGGCCGTTCTCACCGATATGGTGGCAGTCGGCCCTCTCTGATGAGGCGATCTATCTCCTCCCGAAGGTGTCGGCACTCGTCAGTCGTATGGCCGGTTTCCTGATGGTATTCACAATATCTGCTAGGGTCCCTTCGGCGAGGATCAGTTTTGAGGCGTTGTGGCCACCGGAGCATACGCTTCACCTCCGTAAGCATTTGGGAAGGGGGAGCAATTAGCGGTAGGTGTCGTGGCTGCGGACCCTGTCGCTTGCCTCGGTCCCGCTCCTTTCGATATCGCCTACGTGAAGGTTCTTGATTCGTAAGTTGAGGGCGAGCTGCCAGAGGGGCAGGCGGTGCCGAGGACTCGCTGTTCACCGTAGCGGCTTCGTCGGAAAAGACTTGCGGAGATGTCGGCCGAAATCCCTCGTTTTGAACAGGACAAAAGAGAGGAGGTGGCGCCTGGCGGGGGAGCTGGCTCAGTACCCCTATTTGCTGGACGATGGCAGATACCACATCTGGCAGGAGCGCCAGAGAAGTCACGGTGGCAGCCAGCGTCGCCATTTGCTGCTGGAGTTCCTCCATCCGGTTGTCTTCAATAGCGAGGGACTTTGGTGTGACAGGCAGAGCCGTACTTTGCGGGGCAGAAGGGGCGCCTTCGGAAGGCAGCATCTGTGCCGAGGCTTCCCGTGCCTCTGCTTCGCTCTGTCCGGATCGTCGGGTTACAGGTCGTTGAGACATGACTTGTTTGTTCTTTTCCCACAGACGGCGCCACGTGATGTAGCCGAAGCTATCATGACCGGATTCCGAAGCTGGAATCCGAAGTTATGGATCCGGAGCTGGGTCGAATCGGTGCAAGAGGCCCGACGGGGATCCGGAAGGCGACGGAGGCAGAGGCGAAGCCGAAGGTCCGAGGCCGAAAGTGGCTCGGTTGGAGGCTGGCTTGTCTTTGGGAAGTGGGGCCGAGGCTCCTTTCCCACAGACGAATGGGCGGTGCGAAACCGAGTCTCCTTCGGTTGCGGGGCAGCCGGCGTACGGCGTCGAGACCGGTGGGAGAAGTCCGAGGTCGGCGGCCGAGACCGACTCGGGAAGGTCGGCGATGATTCGAACCGAGCCCCTGCATGAGGGAAAGAAGAAGAAACCAGTCAGCAAGAGTCCCGGGCTTCGGCCCTAAAGAACCCCCTCCGACGGTCAAGTTAGCTTCTGAAGAAGAGTCAATTCAGAAGGCAAAGAATAGCTTTAATGCTATTTGGACTATAGTCCTTGAGGGTCTCGGAGACCTCTCTTTGGCAATAAATAGCGGTGTATTTATAGCAGAGGATAGAGGATGGTTAACGGTGACAGCCGATATAGGACTATGTTCCGGGCTTACTGGTAAACCGCCATAGTGCCTAATCCTCCACCGGAGTGGGCCGAATGCGGCTGTCGGGCCGAAGGGGGTTGGGCCGCTGATGGGCCGAAGCCTGCTGAGCCTAGGGCTACTGCGCTGCTCACGGGCCGTAGACTGGTGGGCCGCTGACGGGCTAAAGCTTGTTGGGCCGGGAGCAACGGTGCCGCTTACGGGCTGAGGGCTGTTGGGCCGCTGATGGGCCGAAGGCTTCCTGAAGGCCTTCCACTGCTGCTGCTGGGCTGAACTGGGTTTGGGCTTATTTTAATGGGCCGAAATCGGATTCCGCCTCATCAGGGATAGCCATAGAATGCCCACTCAAGAAACTGAAATTGTGGAATTTTAATTTTTGGGAAATTTTGAACTTAAAAGAAAAGATGGTAATATTTATTATGTATATCAAAAGAGATCACAGACAAAAATGTTGGTGGTGAGGATAAAACCCCTAAAAATGTGGGGCGGGGATGAGGAAGCTAAGAAACATGTGTAGAAAGATTGAGAACATAAGATAGAACATATATATTAAGATGTCAATGTAGCTCCAATTGATGTTAAAACTTAAGAACAATAGACCTAGATGATTTAAAAATGAAAGTTTCTCTCTGAACTTTTATTTGAAAACATTTTTAAATTTATTTAATATAAATATTGAATAAAATAATATAAATAATTAATTTCAAGTAGTCATGCTTGTCGATTCCTGTTTTATAACTCAATTTATTCTTCTAATCTAAAACATTATAATTTAGAGTCACACTGTCCTCTTCATTTTGAAACTATTTCTTTGTGACATTGGTCAATAATAAAATATTTTTTAGGAATTAGATAATATAACCTGTTTGATATCTTGTAATAAGTTTTTTAATGCAACATTCTAATTTTTATAAAAATATTATATTTAATTTTTTTAACAAAATGACATTTGGATTGGACATGCTAAGGGGTTGTTTGTTTTAATGTGAAATAGCATAATCTAAAAAACACACTGCATTTTAAAGTGTTTCCAGATGTTCAGTATGATGTAAATAATGTAAAATAAAAACCTGTCGAGACTTTGTCTGCCCACTTGATAGTCATTTTCTTATTTTATTTTTCCAAATGAAGAACATTAGAAACTAAAACCATATTGTTTTATTTTCACACATTTCACGAGCATCCAAACAGTTATTGTCTGATTTTGAGACTATAAAAGCTTATTAATTTTAAAATCAGTAGTTTTAAAACTAGAGAAATATTGAAACAAACAACTGAGAATATGATAAAATGCCTCAAATTAAGCAAAGCTAATATTATTCCACTTCCAAAGAAAATCAGACTGTGCATGTCCAATTTTCAAAGGAGTCGGATTGTACTAATCAAACTCCTTTACAAGTCAGATCACGTTATTTCAAATTTTTGAACAAAAAATGAAGCAGGATTCCCCAATTGCAAATTTTTTGAAGTAGGACATTCTTAGTCTAACTTCTCTTAGTCCACTTCCCTTTCAAATCGGTTTTTTCTATCCGATCACATGAAGTGGGGTTTCTGTGCTCTGACTTCACCTTTGACTATTAAAGTCGTGTGATTACACTAAAAAAAATCAGATTTTCCATGTGATCACATGAAGTGGGGTTTCTCTATTCTGACATCATCATTGACCACTAAAATTGTGTCTTTCACTAAAAAGCTTCTAAACACTTTAATTTTACAAAGAAATTAAACATGATAGTTAACAAAAAAAGTCCAAGTAAAAAATGGCGTCCATTCGAGATCACATATCTCAAACCAGGATTAGAGATGTCAATGGTGAGCAATAGCTTGATTGTAATATTTTATAAACCACAACATCTAGATACTGTCAGCTAATACTCTAAAGAATACTTCGATGTTTAGAGATATAATTTAGTTACATTTGAAATATGTTATGTTCTGTCCCTTTATATAGACGACGTCTATATCACTACATCGCTTAGTCCAACTTCAGTCTACCATATAGATAGGATTCTTTCAACTAGTATCGTAGCTCTGATATCATTTTATAGTGTCTTATACTCTACAACATCAAAGTTTTATCTGTTTTGACTCATGGATCTCTCCGTTTTATCTTTTTAAAGTAATAATTGACTCGAGAGCAAGGATTCTCAGTTAGACATTCATCTCGATATTATTCTCAACTAAGCATGATTAACCACAGAATTTTTGTAAAGAACTAAACCAATACTCGAAAAAACATTATGATATTTAGGGATACCACTTAATAATATTTCAGAAGTGCTACACCGATTATCTGACCGTTAATTTAATAAATGATTTTCATATTTTTGTCATTGATAGTTTAACGAATACAAATATAAATAAATCCAATTTCTTAATGAATTGGTCCCTTTCCCGTAAGCACCATCCGGCATTGATCCTTAAGATAAGTTATTTTCCATTAACGTAAGCCCTTGAATTTTAATCCAAGGGCTAACATCAAGCTAACATTTTTGGCAAAGTTGACTTAGTTTTGCGCCACGCTACAGAGTTTATTTTAGAGTGATTTAGATCAATTATTATTTTATTCTACATTTTAATGCTTTGAGATAAGTTAAATTTAAGGTTATTTTTGCCTCTCTTAAAAATAGTTTAATCTTAATTTAAATTTAATTTTTTACCTCTCTTAAAAAATGTTATGTTTTAATTTAAATTTGATTTTAAACATAAAATTTACAGGTTAATTTGTAATCCTTCATTTTTTCTGTTACAACTATCTTACCCTTGTGGTAACATTTTTTAGCCACTACTCAAGCTACGAAGGATCAAACCCTGGTAAGTTAATTTGTACTTCAATTTTAAGTTTCTTAAAGTCTCATTTTTGTCATTAACTATCCAATAACTTACGGATAATAACTTCTACGTGAATATTTCAAAATGCTTTGCAAATATGATATTCAACAGATATGGCAACGAATAATCTACTATTGACACCCGTATCTGACCCCTTGACATCCTTAAGTAAGACTGGTCCGAGGGACATGAGGGGCGCAAAAAAAAAGAAAAAAAGAGTTATACTTGCTGCAATAGCTCCCCAATCTAAATAGAGGTATTACAAGTTGCTAAAACAAAAAAAAAACAAAATTGAATTTTTTTCAAGTCGGCCCCGAGGTGTCCTGCCTGGCCATTACAGTGCAATGTCTGATCAGGCAACCCAAAAAAATCCAAAAAATCAAAAACCGACCCAATAGACAATGAAAAATACCCCTTAATGGGTCGAGCCCAATAAAAGTTTCCGATTTTCCATATCTGTTTAGGCCATCTGATCCGGCATTGTACTACTATACATATGGTTAGGGCATCCAGAGGCCGACCTAGAAAAAAAAATTAAAAGAAAAAATTTGTTCACCCACTGCAATGCCCCTGCGTGCAGCACACAGGGGCATGGAATAAAATTATTGTAACCTATGTTAATTTGAGACGAGGGAAAAGTTTATACGGAGATGAGGATAATATAAGTATAAAACAGGAGTTGGTGGAGGGTTGCAATCACATGAAGTCAGTCACCAAACTACGGCTGCCATGTTCTACGCCGTAATCGCAGGCATCTCATGCAAAGTATAATGGAACAGAACCTTCCCGATTGCCCTTTAGTCCAAGTGGTCCCTCTGTGTCTAATTTGTAATTGGATTTTACGTATAACAAGATTAATTTGAGATTTTTATGTATATATTATTCTTATAGTTCACTGTGTTCATATGTGTATACTCCTGACTCTCACGTATTACTATGGATATCCTCTCATCATCAGAAAGGCTGTGGTTATAACCTTTCATCAAAATGTCCGAATCTGTCATAAGGCTACCGTCAACTCTAATGAAGTTAGTATAAGACATACAAAAATATAGAAATCATTTCGGTGTATTCAGTTAGAGTTTTCACAACATTTTGATGGGAAAGATATAACCATAACTTTTCTAAGGACATGAAGGATATTTATCACAATCTATAAGAGTTTGGAATATATATACATACAAATATAGTAGTTTGTAGGAATATATATAAAAAAATCGTTAACTTTTTTTAATTGAAGATAAGAGGTGGATAGATCACTGTCAAAGGGAGAAGGTGATTGAGAGGGAGGTCCCTGTAATCGTGATATATACGTAACTCTACAGTGCTTATATTTTGTACGCATTTGTTCATTTTAGAACTATGACACGCTTATTCTTGAATCACTTGATAATAGGTGGATTTGGTGAGACCTGCAGGCGCTTGTAAGTGTTATAATGATCTCCATGCATGTTAGCATGGGAACAAATAATGGATTATGGATGGTTGAGAAATGAGAAGTGAAGAACATTTCAAAGTATATCAAAAGTAACATTACTCCAACAAGGAGCCACTAGTTTCTATGGGCGACCTTTCAGACATCACTAATAAGGGAGAAGAACTTGTATATACTCTTAAAATTATTCGCACACAATGCCACATCACTTGAGTCTGAAGTCATCATTTTCTTTCGTAACTCTTAAGTATTTGCAAACAAATTGTTATGTTCTTCCAACATAATTGCATCAAATTTAGGAAAGATATGCCTATCTCCAAGAAAAAAGCATAAGACTATCATTTTACGTTAACAACGGTAAAGAGCAATTTAAAACTGAATCAAGAACTACCTCACCAGTTGTGGGTGTTCACTATTTGGTTCAAATTTAAAAACTAAACCGAACTACTTATTCAATTTCGTTTGGTTCCGTCTGAAGTTTAAAAAAAATTGATTTGAATTCAAACCAAACCGAATAAGAAAAATTGATTTAATTTCTTTCATCATTATATCCTAAATCATTTATTATAAGTTAATTAGAATAATTAAATAGTATATTTATTCTTCATTTATTATATAAATTGTTAAATTGTTGAAGATTGGTTTGATTTCAAAAGTATTTGGTTTGATTTGTGATCTTGTTTGGTTTGGTTTGAATTTTCTAAAATTTCTTTAAAATCAAATCAAACCAAACCATGAACACCCCCATCACCGGTGGCTGAGTTAAAGAAACGGTCATTTTAGGAGTGTCAAGACCAAAAGGATAATAACATCAAAAACATGTTTAAGAACAAGGAGTAAGGTTACTAAATTTTGTTTGACATCTGGACAGGGGTGTAAATGTAACGCAGACTATATACCAAACAAATGTTCTGCATTTAGAGAACAGTATAAAAAAACTTTCGAAGATCGTCAGTATAAAAAGGGATAATTTGCATCTTAAATACTTTTTGACAATAAAAATTAACAAAGAAACTATCGCATACTCCTTAGTAATAAATCAAATAAGAAATACTCGAGGCATGTTTTTCGACTTTCACAGCTTTCGACCATTATTTTGAAGGAATAAGATTAAACCTTGGAAGCAATTTAAGTAATGTTTTGAACTTTTGCCTTCCCATGAAAAGTTTTAACTTAAGAATACCCTAGATGAGCGTATTGTTAGGGAAGATTTAACTACAATATAACTGTCTCAAATCAATTATAAATATTTTTTAAACATTATAACAAAATTGCTTTCAACTAAAAATTATGTCAAACATATTCTTAAATCTAAATACCTTCTTGGAGATCAAGCTTAAGCGTTATGAGAGTTCATGTGCTCAGATAGCTGATCGAGATAGATCATTAAGTCAATTGTCAAAGAGTAATACTTGCTGCAAAGACTCTACGTGTTACATACAAGGTTATTGCAGTGGGTAAATAAAAATTTTATTATTATTTTTGTTAGGTCTACTTTGAGGTGCCCTAACTATCCGTACAGTGCAATGTCCGATTGGACGATCCAAAAAAATCTGAAAAATAAAAAATCTAACATTGCACTTGTTAAGTCCACTGAGATGCCCTAACTATCCGTACAGTGCAATGTCCGATCGGACGACCTAAAAAAAATCTGAAAAATAAAAAATCGAACATCGATTTTTTATTTTTCAGATTTTTTTTAGGTCGTCCGATCATCGATTTTTTATTTTTCAGATTTTTTTTAGATCGTCCGATCGGACATTGCATAGGGCACCTCGGAGTAGACCGAAAAAATAAATAAAAAATTTATTTACCCACTGCAATGACCTTGCGTGCAGCACGTCATTGCAGCAAGTATTACTCATTGTCAAAAGATAACCTTTTAACTCAAAAGAGGGAAAATGGATTTATTAAAAGACGGTAACGTCAGCTCATTTTGGTCCATCTAATTAAGCCAATAGGAAGACTCATCTATTTGGCGTGAGGTAAAATGTTAAAACCTTCTGGTTTTAAAAAATGATCGATTTTGAAATCTAGGCTTTCGTTTTAAAAAATGCACCACCTGAGAAGATAGATCTGAAACTCGCTACTCCAAATAAAAAATATTGTAAACTTAATCTAAAAGAATTTAATACTCTAAAACATCAGGAAGATGCCAATTGCCAAACGAGCCCTAACATGGAAAAGGACGTGTCGAGGCTCCAGCAAGACGAGTACGTCACCATCGCCGTCTCGGGGACTCCCATCCAAACCACAGAAAGAAGGAAAAAGAAAAAAAAAAGAAAAAAAGAGATGGGAGACCGGGAGTTGAGACAGGTGAGCAAGTGACAAAAGCAACCGCGTGGGCCCACTGGGCCGGGGACGAGAATTTTACTTAAACAAACCTTCACGGTGCCACCCCACCAGCCCGTATGGACTTTTCTCGCACCGTGCCGCGAATGGAGGGGGTGTGATTTATGATGGGCCCACCGGACCCAAAACCGTGTAAGTAAATAACAGCAGAAGACGTGACCCGTGCAGGCCCACCCCCCCAGGACCATGGTTAGATAGCGAGACACGACGGCGTCACGCGCCGCCATCTGCCTGGTTGTGCGTGAGCTGTAGGGGGGGAAAGGGATGGTGTGGAGATGCTTCCCAGGGGCTTTCATGTCATTATCCACGCATATATCTTGTAACAGTTATATGAGTTTTTTCTCACCTACATTCTTATAATCACATTTGTACTTATACTCCTGATTTTACATATTGTCATAAGTACATCTAACATCTTTGAAAAAGTTATAATTATATCCTTATGTAAAAATACTACTATGAACTCCAACCGAATATGTTAGAAAGATTCCACCAACTCTCACAAAGTCAAGAATATACATCCAAAACTCTGGTGAATTAAAGAGTTTTGCACACATTTAAGAATTTGTCACGGCATTTTGACGGAAAAAGTATAATCAAAACTAAACTTCTCTGAGGATGTTGGGAGCATTTACAACAATATGTTAAGAGTTAGGAATATATATACTAATATGAAGTTTACAGGGATATACATATAAATCCCAAATACTGTTTATAAGAATATCTCGCAATCTACTTCATGCAGATATGTTTGTATATGTTATCAACACCGTCCGTTCAAAGATCGATCTCTCTCTCTCTCTCTAATATAAAGAGGCTGTTACAAGCTTGCCACCTGCTTGCGGCGTTCTTCCCTCCCGTCCCACTTCTACCAACTCTGTTCAACTCCGGCCTGCGCTAGAGCTCGCCAGAGGCCAACAGCGTCCTCCTCACGATCTGATCTCTTCAGGAGAGAGGGCTCGGCTTGGGCTATTACCAGACGTAAAAAAGGAGAGGTGGCAGGAAAAGGGAAGGGCGTGGGAGGGTGGTGTTCGCGATGATGACCATGATGGCAGACGTAGCGCAGCAGAAGCGGAGGGCCGAGGGGTTCACCAGCTGCGAAGGGGGGGCGGGCGTGCGCAGCGGCAGCTGTGGCGCGGCCAGTAGCAAGAGGGTTAAGATTGGGTGCGACGGGGGCGGTGGCTTCAGCTCCGTTAAGGTGTGCGCGGTTCCAGCCCCTCTTGTTTGTTCTCTTCCCTGTTTGTAAAATTATATAAGAACTGGATTGGGAAATGGGTAATACAATGCTGCACAAAGTTATAGATTTGTGGGGAATCTTGTCAAGGGTCTAAAGTTGGGGTGATGCTTGTTTAACTGGTGTAGGAGAAGGACAAGATTGGGGAGCGGGTGGCAGCGCTGCAGCAGTTGGTGTCTCCTTTCGGGAAGGTGAGAAGTTTTGGTAAAGAGATAGGATGTTTGGTACTAATCATACTTATCGCCTTTTAAATCTCATTGCTGTACTAGTTTTTCTATAAACCCTCTCTGTGGATAAAATTGTGCTGATGAATAATCCAGACTGTTTGATCGATATGCAGACGGACACAGCTTCCGTGCTTCAGGAAGCCACGGCATACATAAAATTTCTCCATGAACAACTACAGGTCCAACATACTTTCACACATCCACTTACAAGTTCAAATTTAGCTATTGGAAGTCCCATCGTTTTGATCCCTATGAATGATCAAATAAAGAAATTATTTCACTGCTTCATCCCCCCCCCCACCCCACCCCTCTCTCCCTTGCTCTCTCTCATATGGTGTGTTCATTTCTTACCCATTCTACAGGTCCTGAGCGCCCCATACATTCGGAGCACCCCACCAGGAGAACTGCAGGTAAGAAAGAATTTATTTCCGCTAAATCATTTCAGATGCATTTAACAGGAGATCTGGGTAAAACTTGCACTCATATACTAATAAAGGAGCTCTTCCTTTGGTTCTTATTGTTTCCTCTCTTGCTGCCCGCCCAGGGATCAGAGAACTACAGCCTTAGAAACCGTGGACTCTGCTTGGTGCCCGTGGGGTGCACCCTCGGAATCTCCCACAGCAACGGTGCTGATATCTGGGCTCCCGTCAATACCAAAAGGGCCTAAGCCAAAAGGACCCAAGTTTTCCATAAGATGAAGTCGCCTGCATCACAGATGCAGAGGGGGCTGGCAGGCAATTTCATCTTGTTTTCCATTCCTCTGCGACTCTCAGAAATCAAGTTCCGAATAATGGCAGCTGTTTATACCAAGATAACGCATCCTGACCGCTCAAATCACGGCATGTTGATTCGTGGTGCTACAGGGAAAGGCCATCAATTTTCATAGCCCAATGAGCTCAAGCTAGAGTTTAACCTATAGTTTTATTTCTCCTCCTGACCTAAGATTCACATTCTCACATACTCATATGGAGCTAATAGTTTCGATTTATGCATGTATTTTCCTTCTTCTTTTTCTTTTTTTTGTACGCTACTGATGCAATGGTATCTGCCGGGTTCGATTTCAACCGAACCAATAGCATGGCCAAAGAGCATGTTTCAAAAATGAATTTGCTTCTAGGTGTTGGTTTAACATACAGCACCATAAAACATTGTAAAACACTGCATTTCTTTGAGACATAAGCTGTGGTGTTCTACAGTACTCTACATCAAACTAAATGACCTCCCAGTTGTCCCGATGATGCAACTAACACAATGCTGGATAAGATGACAGCCGTTTTGCACAGATCACGTCCGCATCCCCCTACATAAACCTTGGAACATGATCCCAACCCTTAGAATCTTTTACATGATATAATTGTTTCCAAATAAAAAAAAATTAAGCACCTCAGTTTGCCTGCAGGGAGAAATCCAATGAGCAACAGAAAGTTAAGGACAAAAAGGGGCATTAAAAGTAATTCCTTTTACCAAAAAGTAAGAAAACTAGAGAAAATAATCCAACGAAAGATCAAGGGAACATTCAAAATAGATATAAACATGCATTTTCATCATTAAAGTTTGGCACTGTCTCAAAAGTTATGGGATAACCAGATGAAGTGAATAACCTATAATTTAATGATGTTTTTCAGATGGTATTTGTGGGGAAAATCTTTCGATTGCTCTGAAGACTGGCTCTTTTTTTTTTCCTTGGCTCCAAATATAATGATTCTAGATTCATGAAAGCCCCCACTTGGTTTTTAAATTGAGCTTAATTTACTCTTGCAAGACGTCCCATTGATAAGAAATTACATTAAAAAAAACAAATCATTTCTTTGTTGATCGATTAATCTCACTTCTGGATATCCTCACAGTGAGCATCTCTTTCCTTAAATTGCAAAATTTCCATGGACACATGAAGCACCACGCACAATTCTTTCTTTCTTTTTTCCTCCTGTCTGCCAGTAAGCCCGGAGGTTTATTTTCTATTAAAGGAGTATAAGTACCTTAGGCAACCAAGCAGTGCCACAGAACGGGAATTTTATTTGTGAATGACGTCATACGTTCTAAAGGATGACCTAGCTAAAGGGATGGTGGGCGCAGAATTGGATACCAGAAAGGTCGACATATCTGCTCTGAGTGCTCTTTACAATCTTCACAGAGAAAGTCTGCCGTAGCCAATAAATGCCAACGAAAAAGCATCTTGAAAAACCTTTGATATTTATGCACACCTCTTTAACAAAGCAAGATGCAATGGATAGCTTCTGGGACTTGCGTCACCAATCTAAAATATCCCACCGATCCCAATTCCCGAGAGCAGGAAGAAATTTTGAACTTTTGCCAATAGCATGAAATACCATAAATCCTACCCACATTTTCCTTTCGCATATGGGTTCTCTACTTGCATTGTTGAGACCATAGATCCGATAGTGCACGTGTTTTATTCGGGCATACAGGGATTTAATGAAATCTAGAGCATTTTAACTGAGAAAGTTTCCAACAGATCTGGCAAAAATTTCAGGTCCTTCTTTTCTTTGGGTTACATGTCGATGAGTAGATTGAGACCGATACAGAACCCAAGTCTGAACATCTAAGGGACTAGTGAACATGAAGCATGCACCTTAGTCTGCCAGCGAACTAGTCTTGACTTTTTCTTTGAGGAACTGCAGGATATGCTCCCTCTTCCAATTGTCAATTCTGGTATCAAGAAAAGAAACAACAGTTTCAATATGCATGCCAAAGCCTTGAATACATGAAAACCACAATGTCCACAACATCCTTAATTACAATATCTAATTGAAGGAAATACCAATATTGTGCAGGTATACTTGTATTTGACCAAGAAGGCACATGCAGATAATAAAATGTTCACAAAAGAATATTCTTTATGGAGCACAGTCGGTGAATTAACTTGTTTTCAATTGTCACCTTTGTAACATTTCTCTATTTACAGTGGAGATTGTCCATTAGTATGTTTAACTAGTTTCTTGCTTTTTCCAGACAGGTAACATAAAAATCTAACAGGAGAGAGAACTAAATCCAAAAGAACTTGCAACCACATTAAAACATAAATTTTCTTTTTTGAAATAATAAAGAAAACATATACAATTAGAAAACATCCATGAGTTCGAGCTTATGGAGACTGACCTTATGGTTTCTTTATGATGACCATCATCATCAAGCATTACAAGCTTTGGAGGTGAAGCATAAACATATTGGACTTTGACAGCAGGGAATTGGTCTTTCTCTTCCTCAATGAAAGCCACTACTTCAGGATAGAAAACAAGTTTCCTCATGCACACTTCCAAAATTGCACCCGCATAAACAACCTGCAGCCAATATTGCATTATTTTCCTAGCAAAACATTAATAGAAATGGGATATAATGTCAAGTCCTGTTGCAGGCAAACATCAATGGAAGGGTGAAGACTTCAAAGAAAGCCTCATTGAGAACTTGAGATAAAATACGCAAGCAAACCTCTTGTCAAGGATGGAAACTTACTAGCAATTCTATTTTTTACATGGGGAGCACTACCCCTCAAAGGAAGGGCATGTAGAACCAACATAAAAAGTTGTGCCCTTGCATTGCAGCTACATTTAAATTTTGCAATAGTCAGATTGGAACCAAAGGCAAATGCATGAAGAAGTATGTAATGTAGCATCGTGTCATAACATCATTGGCCTGAGTAGCCCAAGTCCCAATTGGCAATTGGGTACCTATAGAAGAATTCCAGATAAGGCAACCCGTGTTTTATATTTTTGTTCATTTTCCATGCTCTAGAATCAGAAAAGGAGGAATCAACAAGCAAGCACAAGGAAGGATGGGAAATATCAGACTTGCCAAAAAAGGAAAGCTGCAGATATAGGCCTATTTGCTGATCCTAATGACAGAAATGGCCTTTGATGGATACAAACTCCCACGAGCTAAGACCTTATTATGCAAAGAAAGGTCCCAAGGATCAGCCTCACAGGATTGGCCAGTCCTGGACCAACCCGAATCCGCCAATCCTAACCCAATCTAACCAAACATGAAATCTGACTCACAAATCTTAGCACAAATAACATGTTATTCACCACAAACAGTTCAACACCCAAAACATCTCAAGGTTGCTTCCAATGGCCTCATATTGAAAAAGCTTTTAACATATTTCATGCATTTAGATGTTCTCTAAGTCCATCTACTGCTGCAGAAAGGAAAAAAATTCAAAAGGTTTTTAACCTCGGTTTGTTACATCTAATTGCAGCATAGACCAGAAATCACAATCCCCAACCCAAATGGACTTGGATCAAATGGCATAAGCTGAATCAATTTGTTGACTTTTCAAGATCCTAATCCGCATAGACTTATGCGCCACTTGTTTTGGTTGTCTACAAGGGAAGGAGCCAGTTGACCGGCTCTGCTGCAGTTAGAACTTGAACTAAGCATGAGATTCAATTGTCTTAGCATGAGTCATTAAAAATTTAGTCCGGTCAAACTTGATTTCATAGGAATTAAAGTGGATGAGAAAGAAAATATTGATATAACTTTATTGGCATCATATGTAAACTTCATTATGATTCAATCAGTCACCAAAAGGTCCTGAAGTTGAAGTAGCCAAAGCATCACATCCTAAGTTGAATAGTAAGCAAGTTTTTACACATTAGATAAACATACCTTACTCATGGAATCATCAGAATCCTCTGTGCAGCATTTGCGACAATCTGATACCAGCTCTGCAAGT
Source organism: Zantedeschia hybrid cultivar (assembly GCA_030544215.1). Taxonomy (NCBI): domain Eukaryota; kingdom Viridiplantae; phylum Streptophyta; class Magnoliopsida; order Alismatales; family Araceae; genus Zantedeschia; species Zantedeschia hybrid cultivar. The sequence continues at coordinate 44,733,622 of JARZZO010000013.1, read as the reverse complement.
AATATAGGAGAACTCAGCATTTTCTGATTAGTAGAAAGCTTAATCTATTCAAGAAAATGATAATTACACACTTAAAATCTGGAGGATGGCTTTCCTAATTTCTGAATGTTTTAACAGGCTACAACAGGATTTTCTATGTTTTTTTTTCTAAAAGCATGTGTTATGATGATAATACACAGCAAAATCACAAGATCAATCCCACAACTTGCTCAAGTGTGGAAATCATGCACATGAAAATCCTTCTTCGTAAACAGTTTCCTAGTAAGGTTCCTTAATAAGCCATTTTTTAATAAGCAGCAACCACAACTGTAAAAGATGACTATGAACACAAATGTTCGATGCCAAATTGCAAAAAAGGTTCTTCATTTTCAGTTACTGCCAACCTCTTTTTAAATGCTATCCAGGCTAGAATTACCAATTGGTTGCAGCATCTTCCATGAAAAAATGAAGATGGTAATAATATAGTGCAAAGAGGTCCAACTCTAGTGTTCTTCTTGTTTCATGTAACTCTACCATGGGATTTGGGTGCCCATGGATACATTCTACCAAACATCTGACATGATTAATCACTGTGGGACAGACAGTCATAACTTAAATGGTTATAAAGTCAAAAATTCCTTATCTTGTGAACTCCAGCATTCTTGAGAGGCATATGTTCCAAACCTTGTTCCAAAATAGTGACCGATGGGTATAGTTTGTGTTTTGATATTCATCTTTACAGATCACGGCAACGTCAAGGAAGTTTAGCACATCTTGTAATTAAAGAAGTTTAGCACATCTTGTAATTAAGGAAATTGTAGGTATGCGGGGTGGTTTACTCCCAGAAAAGAAAAAACTAGACCTAGACGTCAGACTAGTGTCTAATTATTTGCTCATATAAATAATCGACTGTGACTTATTCAGTTATATATTTACAATATCTTATAGCAGCTAGATATACATGCACAACTTCTCTCGACTCACAAAAGAGTGAAATCTTTTTACATGCCCCCCTTTGACCAACTTTTCCTTTCTTTTCATTAATTGTGTTATCTTTTATATCAAGATGTCTTCCATAATAAGGAGCCTCTTGGTCATTCACATTTCGTAGCAATCATCCCTTTTTATCCAAGAAGCCCTCCCAAGAATGGTTACCAAAAAGGAAAAAACAGGCATTCTTCATCTTTATGAGAAGAATGAATTCTTCAAATGGTAAGAAACAGGACCCATATATAGGAAGTAGAAAGTATCACAATTCAAAACAAGAGGAAAAATGGTTGCAAATGCAAACACACATATGTCAGCCATTGCATGCTTTCACTATGGCACAGAGATAGGGTGATATGTTGGGAGAACAATTCCTCCATGTAGGCTAGGCTGCAATAAGGATTAGAAGCTGTCTTCATATACCCCAGTGATTCTGATGTTTGCAGCTAGGGACAGGGCAGGAATCCACTCACCTCTGACCTGTCCGAATGAGGGTTCTCTTCTGCATTTAAGAAAATAAAAATAAAGTACACTGCTAGACCCGAAAATTCCTTTGTACACAGGTTTCAGTCTTATTTATACAAAAAGTCCACCAAAAAGACAAAAAGTGCACATCTTTTGCAACTGCCTTTTCCACCAAATAAAAACAATAGTGGTTTGGGAGATAATTCCAAAATCATAGCCAAATAAATCATGAGAGCTGCAGTGCTCGTCACGAATTAATAGTGATCCATATAAAACCACCAAAGCACCCTAAAATATAAACAATAAGAGCTAGAATCCCGACTTCAGTAGCAGTGTCGAGACAGGGGTAGCCCACTCATGGGTGTCACTATGATGTCCAAGAGTTACAACATTAATAGCAACCTGTATGTAATCTGGTAACAGCTGTCTCCTTTATGCCTCTTCATCCAAAGTTCGGCTTGATTTCTCAGCCTATTCTTTCAGTTAATTATTTACCCTAGCTTCATTTAACTGTTTGATTCTTTCTTGTTTATGAATGCACAAAGACGACTCTCGTCATTCTCTCCTACCTTCCAAATCTCACCAAGCCTTAAGTCATTTGTCATTCATTTACATAGACTCATCAATTTGTCACCTCACCATGACTATTCCTTTCAAACTGTTGGTTATTTTTAGCTAACAAAATCCTTCTCTTTCAAACTGTTGGTTCTTTTTCTAAATTATGAAATTCTTCTTCTGTCATGAGAATACTGATTGAAACGGTCATTCTCCTACCATCCAAAGTTCAACAGAACTCAGTCACTTACACTCATCAATTAACCATTTTACCACAACTTTGCCTTCCAACATTGATTGCTTACTCTACATCCAGAATTGGGGTGAGAGTATTGTAACACATACAGAGGCACAACAAATCGCATACATGTCCGGTCATTTATGCACACGTGGTTAAGATATTCTAGATTAGCTATGTTCCATCGACTGGAAGGAGATTTCCTTAAAAATTAAAGAAAAAATAAAAGATATTCTGGATTAGCTATATTCCATCGAGGAAACCTATGTTCCATGAGATTCGAACTACATAATAAATCACCAAGAAGAGCACCAGAAACGAAAAATCTCCCGAAATACAGCACTATTAGGGTCTGAACGCGAAGAATCTATTCATCTGATCCATATCTCATTCAGAACCACGCCATCAGGATTTCCTCCAATTTTCAAAAACTGGTTCGATCTCTGGAATGTCGACAAGTTTACGCTGGGAAAAAAATCTGCAAATCCAAAGAAAATCTCCACGAAGAACACCAGAATCCTGGATCGACCATAAGAACCCAAATCCCCAGCCGACTACATGACATCAAACCAAGCACGGCCGAAGCCCCAAATCAAGCACCGGGGAGCAATCGGTTCGAGCAGAAATGGCGATGCGAGAAAGGGGATCGGCACCTTCGTTCTTGACGTAGTCGGCGAAGGTGTTGCAGTCGGAGCAGAGGGCGAGACCGGAGAAGCCCAGGTCCTCGCACTCCCTCGTGCTCAGCTGCTCTCCCGAGGCCGCGGGGAGGAGAACAACGGAGAAGAGGAGGAGGAGGAGCTCCACGGCGAAGGGGACGGGGGCCATCTCTCTCCCTCTCTTTCTCTCTCTATCCAGGCGCGGCTGTCGTTCCCCAATCGAACTGGAGACACCGCCCACCATTTTTGGCGAGTCCGAGTCCGAGTCCGAGTCCGAGTCCGCAAAACGGATCCGCATGGTGCAAGCTTCACAAGTCTTCGCTTCCCCTTTTCCTTTTTCCAGAGGAAAACGATGGTGCCGAATTACATTACGGTGTTTTTAATTAAAAAAATGTAATTTTTTTTGCATGAACCTCAACTCAGCCCACATGTTAGTCCAGTCTAATCTCTGACGAGTAAAAAATTTATTTTTTGAATTTATTTTTTTATTTTAATTTTTTTAATTCATCTTATCAAAAATCATATTACATAGACAATATAGAACCGTGTGGTTAGGGAAATGAATCTGTCTTAAGAGAGTAGAGATCTTCTAGATGCATCTACGCATCAAAATAGAAAGAGACTTATTTGCAAAAAAATCATTGACGTATAATCTTTTTTATTCCAAGTGAAATTTTGTTATCTAAATGTACATTTATTGACTTCAAGTACACTTACAAGAACTACACTTATCTTAAAATGTTGCCGCGTCGACCCTGTTTGGTTCTCCATTTTTTTTACGTAAAATTGAACGTAAAGTATGGTTATCGTGAACTTTAACCAAGGCCCTGTGTATAGATGTAAAGAAAATGAGTACGTAATACATGCTACCATGTCTAATTGTAATGTTAGTTGCAAACGCGCGTCATCTGATCACAAAATTAGATGGCACAAAATTGTTGCATTATATATCTTACAGCGGATGCAGTGAAACTTAAAATTTCTATGCCATTTGATCCTTGATCGAATAGTTGTTGTGACAGTATTGCAGACTTACAGTTAGACATCATAACAAGTATCACTCTAAGAAAATATAGACAAAGTATATTTTATTATTTATACTTGGTGGTTCTTTGTAAATGCAATAAACTCGACCCTCCATGACATAAACTAACTCCAAACGAATTTATGAAATCACGTTTATAATAAATTTATGAAAAACTTATTTGTAAACCATCCGAACTAAAAATATTACAGTAGAGAACAAGTTTATGGTTTATAGATTGCATCCGAATAAATCCAAAATGTGCACACTCAAAAAATACGAATGATGTCATCTGGATCAGAGCTTAAAATGCCATGCTCTTGAAACCACAGATACAATTTATCACAATGTAGACTCTCATATTTTTATATAAAATTAAACTATACTTCATCATGATCTCAAGATATATATATATAGGTGATTTCATCTGTCATTGGCACGTACATTAAGTCCAAATTTATTAAAGAGGTGCAAATTCACATAAGTAATTGGATGGTGTATTAACGAGAATACTAAAGATATAACATGATAACTTTTAACTTAAGAAATATGCTTCATATAAATCAAATATAAAATATAAATTTCTATTGCGGAACAAAGATCCGGCTGACCGAAATGAATATAACCTAAAATGAATCTTAGTTTGACACTTACCTAGGACCAAGGGATGGTGGAGTACTAGCTAGGATCCGACTTGGGTAGACTTGAACTAGGGCAAAATATTATAGCTAATTACAGTATGTAATGTTTCTATCTGAATAAACTCAGGCGTAGTTGTAACTATAGTTTGTGGGATATGGACGCAAATACCAAGCATTGATGTGGACATGTGTGTTAAATACAAAAAAAAACGAAATAGGAGACACAAAAACAATATATATTTATACATATATATAATAAGGTATTATTAATCAAATTTACTTAAAATATAAAAGAAAGAAGTAATATCAATTAAAATACTAAATGTTAGAATTTTAAATAAATTAAGATATTCAAATTAAACTTTTGATATATAGTGTCGGACATAGATGTTGAAGTGTTAGTGCTTAGGCATTTGATGTGACTCTCTAAGAAAAATAAAATGGTGTGCTAAAAAATTCTCATATTGTATAAAGATAACAAATAAATATATTTAAAATAATAATGTCCCCTCTATTCTCTATAGTAAAATTTTAAGTTAGATGATCTAATAACTTTAATATGATAACGTCATATTGGTACTCTCTTAGATAAAGCTTGATATTTATCTTTCTCACGGCCAGCACAAAATACATAGACTTTTTTGTGGCTCTCATGTGTCTCTCACAAAAACAGAAACAATGGTTGGGGAACATTAACTCCCATCAACGTAAAATTAATGATGCAAACCATGAACCAAACCGCCATGGATCTTATATTATACTCTTATGGCTATAACTTGTGCCATTCCACCAAAAAAAAAAAACATTGTCAACAAACGCTATGTTGTTGCTAGTTGGTATATACATGTTCATAAGCTGCCAGCAGAAGTAAAACCTACAATAACAACTATTAATTAGTAGCCCTTGATAAGATGAGACAATCAAAAACTCTACCCTTCTATCCCTTAGATAGATCGATAGAGAGGGAGGGCAAAGTTTTTTGTGTCCCTTCCAGTCGACAATCGTGATCTCATAATCACTAGTGAATATTGTGGTTAAGTTCTACTGCAGTGACAATACTGTAGGAGAGTGCAGAAAAATAACTTGCCAAAATGACAAAAAACTAGAGGCAATTCCCTATCAACTCCCTCTAATTAAGTTCCAACAACTTGGAGGACATAAAATAAGAGGAAGAAGACAGCCCAAGCAAGAGGAGTATGAGAAGCAACAGCTTCAAAACCTTAGCATAGCATCCAAGTCATCACTCTTGCTAGCTGCACCAAGTAAGCATCCCTCCTCTCCATCCTCCACTTCTCCACATATACCATCATCGAACAGAAGAAGTCGGTGGGTTTCACCGTCCCCTCTATGTATTGATCGGACTGAGAAGGAAGGCGGTGGGTTTCAATCGTACACTGAGAAGGATCCGACTCTAATGTCTTCCCATCAGCCTCAGTCGTCCTACGGTTTCCCCTACTTCTCTCCGCCGCCCCCCATACCCTTCTCACCCACCTCCCACCGTCATGCCACCGCCGCACTCCTCGCCATCCCCGCCGCGCCCGTGCCCCTCTCCACCCCCTCGTAAGCTCCCTCCACCATCGCCGCTGCAGACTCCTCGAACTGCGCCGCCGCCACCGGCACTGGCCCCTCCACCACCTCACGCCGAGCCACCACCACACGGTCATAGTGGTCGTGCTCGTGTCGCTCGAAGGCCGCGCTCTGCTGCCTCGCCAAGAAGAAGAAGAAGAAGATGATCGCTGAGACGGAAACCAACAGCGTGGACGAGCATGTCAGGGTCCACGAGACCGTCGTACCCGGCCGGCACGGCGAGCAGGTCTTCGTCGTCGTGTCCGTCGACGAGGATATCCGAGTCCAGGAAGAGGTCAAGAAGGCCGAGCTCGTCAGTGGGTCATCCTCGCATGCTCTGGTTGCTCCAGAGGCGGCTCACTCGGATGACGCCGCTGCACCCGCCGGCGAACCAGGCCTCCACTAGCACCTCCTGGGGTACAAGGGCTAGCTAGCTAGAAGTTGCCCGAGCTGGCAGAGGGTGGCCAGAGATCTACGTAAGAACCTGCATGCATGCAGTACTGGCGACGTTAAGTTGCTTCTAATTGGAGGAATAAAGGGCCATGAAACTTGGAGGACATTGGTCGTGTCATCTAGATAGTGGTTCTTTTGGAAAATAAAGATATTTCCCTGGGAAAATAAGTGTATATGGATCCACGGATGGTTTAACTTATGTTTCTGCTTAAAGGATAATTAAGAAAGAAGTGATGTTTGTATAGTGTAAATCTTATACGGCATCAATTTGGATCCTACACACTGTGAGGTATAGATGGCGTGAATAAGATATATGACAAGGTTCACTAGGATAGTTCTAAAAAAAGAGTATTACTTGCTGCACCATTATACTGGTTGCTGGTGTTTTTAATTAAAAAAACTTGATTTTTAATGAACCCCAATGTGACTTACATGGCCGTACAACCAGAGATCGGTTCTTGATTTTTCATTGGGGCTAGATTTTTATTTTTACTTAAAAAACTACTTTTTACTATTCATTGAGGCTTAATTTTTTATTTTTCATATTTTTTGGATGTCCAATAGAAAGTTGAATTGTATGGCCATATAGGATACCATGGGACCTACCAAAAAAATTAAATTAAAACAACAGAATAATACTCCTAAAAAATAATATATAGAATGTCAATTAGATGTGAGTCCCACTTAGCTTGAGTCATGAAAGAAAATGAAAACATTTGATGACTAAAATGATCATCCATTACGGTCATCTAAACTTAAAATTGTAAAGAATTTCTTAAGGAGTATGGTCACCCGATGTCCTTAACACCGGTAGTAACTAGTAACAAATAAGCTGGAGATATAGCATAGGATGAAGTTTCATACACGTAGTTTTTTGGTTAAGTAATTCAGTTGACCAAATAGTTTCTCCCTTACAATTCGGCAAATGTCAACAATTATCTTAAATAGAAAAAAAATGTACTTTATGTAAATATTAGCCTATACAGCAATTATGTTATGCAGAAAAATACTTGTTGCACTGATCTGTTGTGATGGCACAGTACACCAGTGCATGAGTGCCTGAAGCTAGCCCATAATGACCTCTGGACACATGCATCATGCATGGTGCAGGCAACTCTTTCAATTTCGTGAATAAGATATATTGTCAATGGAATGCACTAGGAAATTTTAAGTGCCAATCTACCAAGAAGGTGTAAGTTCAGTATCAGTTTTTGAATAAATGATTGGATGACTTTTAATAAAGTTATCAAAATGTACACAATATGTTTTATACAAACTGACATACTAAATATATATTGAAATTATGCAGTCCTTAGATACACTGGCCTAGCCTAATAAAAGGCTGAATTTGGCACGATTTGGAGCTATACTACGGGAATGTACCCGTAAGTTGGCTTCCACTTTGAATAAACTTCTAACGGGAGAAACACCTCAAATTAAATTGAAACAACATGGGTTTTTTATTTGAATAAATCCAACCTGATTCATATGAAGATACGGGCACGCGAAGTGGTGGTGGAAGGAGAAAACTTTTCTTGGGAGGGCCATTAGTAGAGAGACTCAATTGATATAAAAAGATTTATGTATGAAATGTTGTTTTTAGTTAGGGAAGGTTAAAATATGAATAATACCCTGGAGAATTTTTTGAGAATGTTCACATAGGAGTACATATTTTATTTTTATTTTTAGAAAGTTATCAAAAAGAAGTTGCCTATATATATGTATGAAATAGATTTTCAAAATTTTGGGAGGCCTAGTTCCCAGCTTTACCCCTTGGCTATGGGCACAAGTACATACTGGCAAACCAAGCGTCAAGAAGTGAAAAATGGGTCCGTGCATGCCACCATCGACTTCGTTCTCCTGAAGAAGGTACACGACTTTGCGAAAGCTTATGATCGTATATTTCTTAGGTGATGTTATTCTTATTTCCTATTTCGATAGTGGAATGGGTTACTATGGAATTAATTATTTTGAATTGTTTAATTTAAAATAAAGAATGTTTCACTTTGATATTGAGATAAAAAAATAAAATACAGCATTTTATGACGGAATACCATGTCCCGCCTATCAAACTAAAATAAAGGCTATCGACAGAATAAGTCACATATACTTATTTGGCTGTATTTTGCTATCAAAGTGTCAAGTAACATTACTCTACTTGCAAATAGTGAGATCCTTGGAATAAACATTACTTTCTATAATGACAGTCAAAATAGTTACTCAAAGAAGATGAAATGATCCTGACTGCCGGGAGAAATAGTGAGAACATATAGATATAAACTATCCAATTGGAGAAGATTTGTAAATACATAGCGAGTTGGGTCACTCTTTCAAAAAACAACTTAATAGTTGATTAATATAACAATTTAATAATGTGATAACATGCACACCTACAGTTATTCTATTAATCAGTCAAAGAATAATAAGACATGATCAGTAACACTAGTATACCACACTTTTTACCATCCCTCTTTGTCACCTTAATAGAACAAATGTCACATGGGACACTCTTAAGCTATTATTAGCCCCCAATGATGAGAACAACCCTTCGGGTGTCCATGTGCACTTGTCCTATTAATTTGGTAAAATGTACGGTATGTTTGCATTTCTTATAAGAAATAATGGTAGACCATCATTTTTCAATGACCCACAAATATCATTAAATCACTGCTATATTCATTTTTCCTACATTTAAGGGGAAGCAAATAACAGATAATTTGTGGCTTTCCCAATTTCTCTGTCTCCAAAATAGAAATATTGATGTTGGCAACCATTGACTCACCTAAAGCAAAACTATTCAAAAAATATGAATCAAACAACCATCACATGCTCTTGTTCTTCTGCCAATCCAAAAACAATACGATTGTGACAAATGCAATCTTCTTGCGACATATACGTGTTGATAAGCAGCGAGCAGGAGTTAATACTTCAATAAGTACTCCTCCAACAACCTAGCGGAGATAAAATAGAAAAAAGAAGACAACCCAAGCAAGAGGAACATGAGAAGCAATACAACCTTAGCATAGGAGCCAAGTCATTCATGCTAGCTGCACCAAGTTACATCTCTTACAAGAAGACCATCCTCTATGACCTCTACCACTCTATAAATACCATTCTTGCATCTTTCACCCTCACCCTCAGCCTCCTCTTCCCATTGCTCATCTTCTAACTCGATCCACCTTCCTATTCCACTCATTGGCCATAACCGTTGTTCCCATCATCACTATGTCTTCCCCCCAAGGTCAGTCCTATGGATTCCCATACTTCTCTCCACCACCCCGGCCAACCCCTTCTCACACACCTCCGACTCCATCTTCCCCACCGCCACCTCCAACCGCCAAGCCGCCACCGCCCTCCCCGCCGCGCCCGTCGCCCCCTCCACCCCCTCGTAAGCTCTCTCCACCTTCGCCGCCGCCGCCTCGGACTGCCCCACCGCCACCAGCACTGCCCCCGCCGCCTCCTCACGCCAGCCCCGTGCTCCCACCCCCATCCTACGTCCCCCCGCCACCGTCGCCGTCGGGCCACCATCACCACACGGTCGTAGTAGTCGTGTTCGTGTCGCTCGGCGGCCTCTTCTTCCTCGCCTTCCTCGCGGCCGCCCTCTGCTGCTTCGCCAAGAAGAAGAAGAAGAAGACGGTCGCGGAGACGGGAACCATCAGCGTCGACGAGCATATCAGGGTCCACGAGACCGTCGTGCCCGGCCCGCACGGCGAGCAGGTCGTCCTTGTCTCCGTCGACGAGGACATCCGAGTTCACGAAGAGATCAAGAAGGCCGAGCTCGACAGTGAGTCCTCCCACGCTCTGGTTGCTCCAGAGGCAGCTCGCTTGGATGGCGCCAATGCAGCCGCCGCCGAACCAGGCCGCCGCCGCCGCCACCACCTCCTGGGGCACAAGGGCTAGAAGAAGCCGAGCTAGCAGAGGGTAGCCAGAGCTCCACGTAGGAGCCTGCATGCATGCAGTGGCACTGTTGTTGTTTGTGCAGGTTGGCGAAATAAAGGATGCTAGCTTGATGTCTGCCATGAAAAAACTGTTATTGGTCGCGTCAGTTGTGATTCTTTCGGAAAAATAAGTAAAGATATTTGCCTCGGAAATTAAGTATATTTGGATCCACGGATGGTTTATTTTCCGCTTAAAGGATAAGGAACAAGTGCTGTGCTGTTTATACGTAAGTGTTGTTTGTTTTAGTGTAAAATTTTATAAATAACTGATTTCAAAATCATCAGCTTTAAAACAAGTGAAATTTTATTTTAAAATCAAGAATGTTTCTTTCAAAATAAGAGAGATGTTTCAATTCTCATGTTCTGATCTACAGTGAGTCTCTGTTGTAAATCAAAACAAATGAATTGACCTGTCAAGTAGACAAACAAGACTCAAACAAAATTTTTCTTTACATTGTTTTATATTATTTCAAACAACTGAAAATACTGTAAAATAAAATAATTATTTTAAATTACGTTATTTTATGCTAAAACAAACAATCTTATACGTCATCAATTTGGATCCTACGTACACGAGCTATTTTATATATATATATATATTGTAAAGTTTAGACTGCATCAATTTAGATCCTACACGATGTGAGGTTTAAATGGAGTGAATATACAAGAAATAGAGAAAATGAAAATGATCGTCTACCATAGTCACCCAACATAAATTTTTAAAGAATTGCTTACAATTAGGTAGGAGTATGGTCACCGGATGTCGTTTAATACCGGTGGTGAAAAATGACCTGGACTTAACTGATATATCATAGGATATGGTTTCGTACACGATTTTTTTTGGCTAAGTAAGTCAGTCGACCAAGCAGTGTCTCCCATCCAATTCGGTCAAAAGTTTTCTTAATTAGAACAAATTTTGTACTTACCATGAATACTCACCTGTATAGGCGGCTATTTCACATAGAAAAAGTACTTGTTGCGTTGCTTTGTTACGGTGGCACAGTACACTTGAGCCAGAGTTCCCGTCTTTTCATGTGTAATTAGAGCTATAGCTCATAATGACCTAAAGACACATGCATAATGAAGGTGCAAGCAAGTCTTTCATTTTTGTGAATAAGATAAGATTGTCAATGGAACGGACTAGGAAATTTTAAGTTCAAATCTATCCTTTGTTTTTTTTACCAACCAGTTCAAATCTATCAAGAAGCTGTTGGATGACTTGTAATGAATTCATCAAAATGTATACGTAGTATGATTTATATAAATTAACATACAAAATATGCGTTAATATTATGCAGCCCTTAGATGCACTTGCCTAACTAAGGTGCTGTTGGCAATACTATGAACTAAAAGTGATTCGGTGGATTCTACCGCACCATGCAGACGAATATCAGATCTAGATATTTTTCACTTACCTGTAAAAGAATGAAAGGAGTAAAGTGAAAAAAAATTCACTCATTATGGCGTCTAACCGCATGGTACGGTCAAATCTAACGAATCGAACTTTTTTATGGATTAGTGGAGAACAATTGGGAGAAAGAATGCATATTTTCTCTAACTCTAAGATAACTTTTAAGAATTTAAATCTAGAGATAGAAACAAAGAGAAAGATAAGAATATTTTGGAGAATTTTTTGAGAATTTTCACATAGGAGTAGGGGTCTCAATTGGGCGGGTCCAGACCAACTCAGCCCATGTTAAAAGAAACTAGGTGGGCCTAAGTTAGAGTGGATTAAATTTAGATTGGCATTAACTAAATCTAAACTGGGTTGGACTGAAAACGGATTGACCCAATTTAATTTATTGACCTTTACAATAATTCATACAAAAAGTAAAATACTTCTAACAAACCATTTATAAAAGGGTCAGTTCAACCCAATCCAACCCAACCCACTCACTATTGAATTAGGGTTGAATTTTGGTTAAATTTGGACTGAATTTAGACTGAGCTAAAATTGGGATACGACTATTTTGAATTTGGGTTAAATCCAAATTATCATATAACCAAGTCCATTCCGCCCAATTTACATCCCTACATAAGAGTACTTGTTTTATTTTATTTTTGAGAAAGTTAACGAAAAGAAGTTGCCTATATGTATAATATATATTTTCAAAATTATGGGAGGCCAAATTCCCAGCTTGCCCGTTGGCTCTGCCATTGCCCAATGGGCACAAGTCTAAACCAGCAAGCCAAGCGTCAAGAAGTGAACCCTGTCCTTAAAATGTAAAAATGTTGAGCAACTCAAACTTTAAAGGGTGGATACTAATTAAGGAGTTTAGCACAGCACCATTGACGTCCTTCTCTTGAAGGTCTTGAAATTAAATCTCACTTCTCGTAATGCGTAGAAGAAAAGATTTATGTACTTGTGAAAGCCTATGGCTATATACTTCTTGCAAATATTGAGGTCTTTGGAGAAAACATTACTTTCTAGTTTCTATAATGGCACTTTAGAGTCAAGAATAGCAACGCGAAGAAAATGAAATGGTCCTGACTATAGGGAGAAATAGAGAAAATATATAGATTCGAACAATCCCAATTAGAGAGGACTTGTAAATATGTAGCCAACTGAGTCACTCTTTCAGAAAAACTTAATAATTTATTAATTTAATATAATTTAATAATGTAGGACTATTGCACCCACAACTATCCTATTTATTAATCAAAGAAAAATAAGAAATAATAGTAGACCGTAAAAAATATCATTAAATCACTACTCACTTGCATAAAGATTGATATCCATTTTTCCTACATTTAACGGAAAGGCAAATAATAGATAATCTGTCGCTTTCCCATTTTGTCTCTCGCCAAAATAAAAATAATGTCGGCAACCATGCATTGTCCCAATCAAAGCAAGAGTACTCGAAGAAGTGTCAATCAAAACACCATTAGTTACATGCTCTTATTCTTCTGCCAATCCAAAAAATAATACTATCATTGTAACAAATGAAATCTTCTTGCTCTATATATACTTGTTAGACAGTGGTGGAAGTGAGGTCATTCGGATATTACATTATAAATATGGTTGGGTCAGTGAAGTCTTAGGCTAGATCATATGAGATTTTAAGTTAAGCCAGTAGAGTCATGGATTGGGTCAGTATGATCCTAGATTAGACTGTTTTAAATTAGACCAATGAGTTTGACAAAATCCAGTCGAATCCCGAACCCCACCGAATAAATGTTGGATTTGCCACTGCTCGTTGATAAGCTGCAAGTAAGCGTTAATACTTCAATAACAACTCAATAACTTAGGGGACAAAATAGAAGGAAGAAGACAACACAAGCAAGAGGAACATGAGAAGCAACACAACCTTAGCGAAGGAGCCACGTCATTCATGCTAGCTGCACCAAGTTACATCTCTTACAAGAAGGCCATCCTCTATGACCTCTACCACTCTACAAATACCATTCTTGCATCCTTCCCTCACCCTCAGCCTCCTCCCATTGCTCATCTTCTAACTCAATCCACCTTCCTACAACTGTTGTTCCCATCATCACTATGTCTTCCCCCCAAGGTCAGTCCTATGGATTCCCATACTTCTCTCCACCACCCATGCCAAGTTCTTCTCACACCCCTACGACTCCATCTTCCCCACCGCCACCTCCAACCGCCAAGCCGCCACCGCCCTCCCCGCCGCGCCCGTCGCCCCCTCCACCCCCTCGTAAGCTCTCTCCACCTTCGCCGCCGCCGCCTCGGACTGCCCCACCGCCACCAGCACTGCCCCCGCCGCCTCCTCACGCCAGCCCCGTGCTCCCACCCCCATCCTACATCCCCCCGCCACCGTCGCCGCCGGGCCACCACCACCACACGGTCGTAGTAGTCGTGTTCGTGTCGCTTGGCGGCCTCTTCTTCCTCGCCTTCCTCGCGGCCGCCCTCTGCTGCTTCGCCAAGAAGAAGAAGAAGAAGACGGTCGCGGAGACGGAAACCATCAGCGTCGACGAGCATATCAGGGTCCACGAGACCGTCGTGCCCGGCCCGCACGGCGAGCAGGTCGTCCTTGTCTCCGTCGACGAGGACATCCGAGTTCACGAAGAGATCAAGAAGGCCGAGCTCGACAGTGAGTCCTCCCACGCTCCGGTTGCTCCAGGGGCAGCTCGCTTGGATGGCGCCAATGCAGCCGCCGCCGAACCAGGCCGCCACCATCACCACCTGCTGGACCGCAGGGGCTAGCTAGAAGGACGTCCAAAGCTCTGCGCAAGAACCCGCATGCGGTACTACTGGCGCTGTTGTAGTTTCTGGCTGGAGAAATAAAGGGTGCTGTGGTATCTCTGCACTGGTCGTGTCATTTGTTGTGGTCTCTAAAAAAATAAATTTTACTGTAAAATAACATGAGTAAATATTTGCTGCTATGTCTCAGGAGGCATTAGACCTCCAACTGCAATTTTATCACCTAACAGGCGGTAGATGCTCAGACGACACTTGCAGCTGCATTATTTTGAAACATTATAATAAATAATATTCATATATCGAGATTATGTGAAATGAATTAAGGAATATTATTCAAATACCTCTGTTTGTACTTGAAGTGGAAGGAAAAATGAATGTAGTGGAGTGGAGTCAAGTGCAATGCAAACCTCCAATGGCCTACAACTTATATAAGTCTCCGTGTGTAGGGATTTAAATGGTGATCCATAACCTGATAACTACTCTAATTATTAATTTCCATGGATAGTCAAAAATGAAAATGTTAATGGATACGTACTACAAGAAAATAGAGAATTAGCGACGACCGAAAAGTCTCAAAACGTCAATATCCGTCCCAAAGCGTAATAATATCAAGTAACGAGGAACAATGGGTAGTACATCCACAATAAATAAGTTGATATGATATTAGATAGAAATATAACATACTACTAGACATTATATATTATACACAACTCAGTTTTTTTTGTCATGTATACACAACTCAGTTATTCAATCAAAGTTGGATGATGATATAGGGAATCAAATAACAAATTAAATGTTATTAAATTATTTGATATGTAATCCAATCTTATTAATACTATTATCAAATAAAGTTATGGTAACTAACGGTCTTGTTTCTTTTAGGTAAAAATAAATTCAGGTACCCGTCATATCATCAAGGCTATTATAGATATATTTAAATTTTAACCCCTGCAATTATGGTGTATTTACAGAAAAGGCCCCCTAATACAACTATTTATTTATTAGCCCTCACAAACTGCCGTAAATTGGCGCAAGGCCCCTGAATGTTACAAAAAAGTTGTTGAGAGTCTTTCAAAAATGCCCCTCTAAAGGACTTGCTTGTAAGAAAGTTGAGATTGTTGAGGTTTATTTGTAAATAGTCGGATTATGAAGTTTAATTTATAATATCAAAAGTTTTGGAAGGTTGAAAATGAAAATCCCACTATTGTATTATGCTTTCTACTGCATTCTTTGCCACGTTTATTGAATGTCATTCGCTTTTTTAAACTATTAAAAATTAGATATTTTCACTTTCAGCCCCTATTACTTTGATATTACAAATAAGCCATCCTAATCAAATTATTTACAAACAAGCCTCCACAATCTACCGGAAATTAGTGAAAGGCCCCTAAAACTTACGAATTATCCCCTAAGAACGTTATAAATAAGCCCGTAAAAGGACTGACTATCGTCAAGTAGTGAAAGGCCTCTAAAATTTACAAATAAGGTCCTAAAAACTTCTAAAGGGCTTATTTGTAATAAATTTATAATTGTGGGGGCTTATTTGCAAATAATTAGATTAGGAGAGCTTATATGATATTAAAAGTTTGTAGGACTAAAAAGTAAAAATCCCAAAAAGACTATTACTTGGATTTCTGAGACCGGGCTCAAGTTCAATAGTGAATCTGCAGCAATCTTTAAACTTCATCAAAAGTTGATTTGTTATGTTTAGTTTTAAACAAAAAATCCTCCTTAAATCACAATTTTTATAAAAGAAAAATTTCATGTAACAGGCAGACCTAGTATTAATTAACTTATACTAAGAGATTGTAATAGGAGATGGTGAACATAATGGTGCCCAAAGTGTCTTGAAATTTTGAACTTTGTGAGAAAATTTTTACATTTATAAGATCCTCTAGAAAGTATATACAAAGAGAACTCTTTCTGTTTAGAGACTATGACATTTTGAACTTTGAATTTATTTTCATATTATCCAACATTCTCTTACAAGATAACATATCTATCAGATATAACATTTTAAAAGTATATTTGAAGTATTATATACAAGTTAAATATGCCATCAAAGTGATAATTTTGAAATATTATGCATATTCAAATGACATGTAGGATAATATGTAAGTAGGCATATGTTATTTTTGAAATTTAACATACAAGGGTAGTTAAATTATAATATGTAATTTTAACCACTCTTGTACGTTAAATTTCAACTTATACATCATCCTACCTACTATTTTTATATGAGTACTGGTTGCCACACCACTTCCGGTCCAGGAGTTTGAACTGGAATGAGCTCTCATATCTTTTTTTGTCATCTGAAAAGTCCACATAGGTCATGTCCCCTCCTCCATCAGTAAATGCGTCCCGACATCATCCACGGGTCATCGCACATAGGAGACCATATTAAAAAAATAATAAAAATAGACTACTTTCAAGAACATCGTGAAGCTCTTGAGAGCATCCCAAAGCTCTCTAGGGTATCTTCACAAAAAGTAGTTTGGCGAGCTAATTTTTGTATTATTTTTTATTTTGGCCCTTCTCATATGCGCTAACGTGTGGATGAAGTTGACATACATTTAATAGGAGATAGCCCATGTGAACTTTATTTTATATTAAAATTATTTATTTTTAAAATTAAGTGAATAAGTAATCTCATCTTACATTCAAAAATTTGATATTATACCTTAGATTCCAGCTCACTATCAAAGTTAAGCACTTCTTATTCTAGAATAAGTAATTCAGAATAATTATTTTCATCGTAACTCAACTGTCAAAATAGTACTTAGTACTTGATAAATAATCTTATATCGAATAAGGCCATAAATATAAATTTCTTCCTACGAGAATCAGATTATCTAATCAGTTATTAACCTTTCCAAACGGATATTTTAACGGATACGGTCGGTCACGGATCTTTAGATCAGCACTGATTCCCCCACATCTCACCCAATACGCGCCCAATCCTTCCTCCCTTCACCCGAGCCTCCTCCACCTCTGTAGACTGTAGAGGGAGAAACCGAGAATTTTGGAGGGAGAGAGAGCGCAGTAGAGAGAGAGAGAGTGAGAGCTCCCCGGCAATGGGGGGTCCGAGCAGGGCCAGCCGGAGTATGCCGGCGCCCCACCACTGCGGGAGGCCGCAGCAGATCGGAGCGCTGGCGCTGGTGGCCGCCACCTTCTTCCTCACCAGGCTCATCGACCGCTCCTTCCCTCCTTCCTCCTCCTCTTCTCACCTCCTCTCTCCCCCGGAGACGCGGCATCTGGACCCCTTCGCCGGCAGCGGCCTGGCCTGGCCAGCCCGTGCCTACGGCACCGAGCTCTCCCTCAAGATCTACGTCTACGAGGAGGGCGAGATCGCCGGGCTGCGGGAGCTGATGCACGGGCGGGACGGCTCGATCTCCGCGGATTCGTGCGTCAAGGGGCAGTGGGGAACCCAGGTCGGGGGCTGCAGTGGTTATGATGCTTGGGCAATGTAATTGGTTTGGAGCTGATCGCTAAAGGTTTGTCTCTTTCTTCGTCTCTAGGTTAAAATCCATAGGTTGCTTCTGGAATCGAAGTTCCGCACTATGCAGAAGGAGGAGGCGGATCTTTTCTTCGTACCGACCTACGTCAAATGCGTCAGGATGAAGGGGGGTTTGAACGACAAGGAGATCAACCAGACATTTGTGAAGGTATTCTAGTGGAATGGACAGGAATCTGGTGTGTTTTGTGGGATCCGTCGGTATTGATGTGTTTGTTGAGATGGTGCTTGGCCAGTGGCAATCTTGAGATGGAGCATTTGCAATTATAATTTTGTCCAGAAGCACGTATTTGATAATTCCAATCACTAGTGTTATCGTGGGAGATTCGCTCATTCTCTGTATTTTTTTTTTCTTTTCAGGTTCTGGGTCAAATGCCATATTTTCGCTTATCAGGTGGTCGTGACCATATCTTTGTCTTTCCAAGGTGACATGTTTGATCTTCCCTGTTCTTCTTTTCTATGTGTGGCATTTGCTGAATGATCAACGTGATTGGTACTCCTTTCTGTTCTTTTTATGTGTGACATTTGCTGAATGATCAAGGTGATTGGTATATGGTGCTGTCTGTTTCCTATACAAGTCTCTTTCTGAAGTAGATAAGGGTTAAGCTAAGTTTCTAACATCAAGGAAGAGGTAAGGAATCAAGAAGTTGGGACAGCATGAGAGCAGGGAAGTTGGTTTAGACTGAGTTGAAGAAACTGTTTAGGAAGTCTTAAACTTGCATGACTAAGAGATGTAACTCAGGGATGGTGAAAGATATCTTCGAACTTACATGTATGTCTCCTGGATAGGAGGACTCTATGTTGAATGGGATTCCCTGAACTAGATATGCTTGTGCTTGAGATCTGGGAAGTGTTTGAGGGATTTGGGTGTGTTAGTGCAACAGAAGTTCATCATGGGTCAGCTGTGTAATGAACTTGGGCCAATGGGCATACCATCACTGGTCCTGATCAGCTACTGCCTTCATGCTCTTCCTAACATTCTACTGCCCTCATGCCCTTCCTAACATTCTACTGCCCTCATGCCCTTCCTAACATTTTCTTAGTTACATTTATCATAGGACCTTTTATTTTCTTTGCCACATTGCTCTTCTCTCTCTCTCTCTCTCTCTCTCTCTCTCTCTCTCTCTCTCTCTCTCTCTCTCTCTCATGTGTGTTTCATCAACCAGTTAAACAACACTTATAAACGACACAATAACTATTTTTCTGTCAATCTGTCATTACTTAACTATGTTTAATCTATGACTGAAACCATATGTGTTTGCCCCATTATGTCCAATAATGTTAATTCCTTGAGCATAATATGTTCCTAGAAGTGTGCATAGCAAATAAGCGAACCAGAAAAGATCTACCATTGGAGTGGGATTGTATGTGGATGGTATATATCACCACACAAGAAAAGACTACACCACCAAGCACCACCTGGCCAAAAGTATTTATGAGAAGGAATTCCATTTCTATTTTGAAGTTTTGTTTTTGGATCTCAAAAGTTCAACATAAACTAGACCACATAATAACTAGAAGACAAGGTTCGCTATATCGCTGATCTGTATCGGATCGTATCTTCCCATATACAGTGCAATAATGATCTGTATCGGTCCGACTTGGTCTGACTCGCACAAGTCGCACGAGTCAAGCTACTAAATTTGTTAAAAGTGATGAGTTTAAATCATATTTTAGAGAAATGTAACCTATTAATTGATATGAAAAGTGTAATTTTACTTATCAAATGGGAAATTTTTAATTTAAACAACACATTATACATGTATGAGTCGGCACAATCCAGTCCGACTCGGTGCGTGCCAGAGGATCGGACTCGCCTAGATACGAGTCGACTCGTACGAGTCGGCACGATCCAGTACGATACAACAAACCATGCTAGAAGATACTTGGCTTTAGACTTGGTATGTGCTTTGATATGTGGATGTTTGATCTTCAAATTGCCAAAGGTTTAAATACTTACGATTAAGATGAATCTTTGGTTCTCCATTAAGCATTTTTTGTTTGTTTGTTTGATATTAGAATGCCGACAATTGATCCAATTAAGGCAGGCTTCTTTGGGGAAGATATACAAATGGTTGGGCCTATGTGGCTATGCTGGCCAACCTGGTTTAGAAAAATATAGTGTTAGAATTTCTTTGTGAACAGCTAAAAGATGTTATGCATGTTGCTTTATTCCATCAATATTGAATGCTGAAATGGTTGCTTCTTTTTTATTTGACTGATAGTTAATTCATTAATGATCTTTCATGTTAACTTCTTGGAATTTTTACTGCATATGCAGTGGTGCTGGTGCTCACTTATTTCGTTCTTGGGCAGTTTTTCTGAACCGGTCCATCATTCTTACCCCAGAGGTATAAAATGCATTATCAATTGACGGGCCATAGATAGAACAATTTTATGATATTGCCTATGTTGAACTGTATGTCTTATAATTTGAATTACAGGTTTCTGCATTGTAAACAAGTGGGATAGAGGATGTTCCAAACTGAAATGAAAAAACTAATATGTTTCTTAGACAGAAATAGATTAGTTTTTAAATGGGATAAGGCTCTGTTGATGGTGATTTTAGTTTGAAATATCATTCTACTAAGTTGTGATATTTGTTTATAATGCATCAGATTTTTGAGTTCTTAAAAGTTGGTAGTTGCTTTGAAATCCAGGAGTAGTGCTCATCCTTATTTCTTACTAGTTCTTCTATAAAACTTGTCCCATTTTCTCATTGGATTTCATTAACCTTATGCAAAATTAAGTGGGGAACATCGGGTCCTCACTTTACCTTATCTGGTTCTATAATGTTCTGATATCAAGGAGCATTCATGATACAATCATGCTCAATTTCAGGTATTATGAATCAGTCAATTATCAATTAACCTTCTTTCCTCTTTTCAACAATTCTTTGTTTTGCACTATGTTGACTACTACATTTTCTGAATGAAACGAAATCACAACTTTCTCCATCATATATTATCATTGATATAAGAACGTTACACAATCAGAACATCTGTGATTTCTAGGGATGAAAAATCCAATAGGCTTGTTGTTGTGTACATTAATGAATGCTGGTTCTTTATTAGTGCAGGGGGATCGGACAGATAAACGAGACACAAGTGCCTTTAATACTTGGAAAGATATAATCATCCCTGGAAATGTTGATGATGAAATGACTACATTACATGGGTCCCCTGTAGTCCAACCAATCCCCTTATCAGAGAGGAAATACTTGGCTAACTTTTTGGGCCGTGCCCAGGGAAAAGTTGGGCGTCTTCAATTGGTGGACCTTGCGAAAAAATACCCTGATAAGGTTCTCCTTCTTGACTCTTATTGGGTTCATTGGATGCAAAACATATAGTATATTGTTATTGTATTCACGATCGTTGCCTAGAATAAAGCTAATTTTAGATGTGTTGTTGGATTAAAATTAGAGTGTGAAATTTTTGTTAACGATTTTCTCAACCAAGGCAAACACATAATGGAAACAAATTTGTTGTTTGCATGCACCTAGTAGAGTTTACATGATGTATGGAATCCCATTCTGCCAACTGTTCTGTTTTCCTGCCACTGTTCCAATTACTAATTAATGCTGGTGCATCAACTTCCTTCAATTTGAGACATGAATAAGCATCTTTGCCAAGAAATTGACTGAAAAATAGCCTTGGATGATTTTTTTTTAGAATTTTCTTTATAATTTTTTTTAAAGTTCCGCATATTTTTATTTAAAGTTCCGCATATTTTTAATGTGAAAGAATGTAAAGACAATAGCTTCCATAGCCAATACCAATGGCAGTAACATGACAAGCTGATCTTCTCTTGGATTTCTATTACTTCACTGTACCCTAATAGTCCTAAATGCCACAGTGACACTTCGTGATATATCTTTTTTCTTTTAAATATGATAAGATCGATTACTCTATGTCTCCAAACTACCACTGTGAAAGATTACACCATGCTTACTTCATATAAGAGCAGCTTAAGGTGGATGAGACAATTAAAGTGGGACTGTGGAAGTATTGCTTTCAAGGTCTTCTATATAAAACTGTAAGATGTAGGTCGCTGCAATAAGAGATAAAAGTGCAAATTGGATAATTATTGCGGTTCTGAAGACTGAAGTTGTAGATGGCTCGGCTCATATTGTTTCATAACAAAAGATATTTCTTCATTGGTAAATGGGCCCTCTTCAGATATAAAATGTTAACCAAAGTCGTCAAAGTGGTTCATGGAGTGCCCCTATCTAATATTTTAGCATGTACTTTATTCATGGATAGAACTTGTAAGCTGTAACATTTAGAGAAAACAAATCCTCTTATCTTATTTACATGAACTCACATAAAGCCAAGTTGAGGAATCATTTTGACATAACCTCCCCGTATGTTCATAATTTCCTAGCCCCTAGACTTACTGTTTAAATAATTAAACTACAAACTTAGTTATTAGAAGATGTTACCCAACCTGAAGAACCATCGAAACTCGTGCCCCTAGACAGCGGATCACTGCTGAGCCACCACCAAGCCCCTCCCCGTGCTCTGTTCTCCTCTTCCAACCTCTAAACCCCCCCCCCCCCCCCCCCCCCCCCCCCCCCCCCCCCGCGGGGAAAAAAAAAAAAAAAACAAACATAGGGGTGAGGCAATTATAGGAGTAAGGCAGTGAAAGAAGAGGCAGTGGAATGGGGATTGAAGTGGTGGAGCCACGATCATGATAGGCCTCTAGTTGGCCAAATAATGGGGCCTAGTAAGGCCTGACCTAATAGCATCACTTAATTTTCCCTTAGGGACGGGTCTATAAGAGAGTAGCTCCCATTTGAATTCAATAAAAATATCAAAAAAATCATATCTCTAGTCCATAAAAAATCAACTCTCCCTTTTAAGAAGAAAATTTACATTTTTTATGATTCCTTGAAAGCTTTCATGTTCAATTGACCCATAAAACGTCATTTTCTAGCTAATACAAAAAGTCTTATAAATCATGTTACTCATCTAGTATCACTCTGAAGTGTTCTACTTCCAACCTCCAAGTAATATGTAATCTTTATATGAAATTTAGAGGATGATTCATGCAGCCTGAAAATCTTTTAATTTATTGTTGAGTAATCTCATTTGGCATGTTTATCATACGTAATGCTGCTCAAATCTAATGATTGAATACTATTAAGCCATGGCATAAAATTTAGATAGTATTTGCCATTCTGTTAGCCTTTTATTTGTCCCCAAGTAATCCAAAGTGGTATATTTATCATTTAAAAAGCTCTTCAAACTTAATAGTTGTATATTATTAGTCTTTGGCACATAATTTAGACTTTATTTGTTGATTTAGTTGATATTCATCTTTGTACTTTTGGAATTTATTTCCTCTCCAGACATTATGCACATTGATTTCATGAACAGTTGGAATCTCCAGAGCTGAAGCTCACTGGCCCTGACAAATTGGGAAGAACTGAATATTTTCACCACTTGAGGAATGCAAAGTTCTGCTTGGCTCCACGTGGCGAGTCATCATGGACTCTTCGCTTTTATGAAGCTTATTTTGTGGTCTCTCTTCTTCCCTTCCCATCTATCTATACTTGTTTCTTTTGTTGGATACAAAACCAGGATAATAAATAGTGCCACCTTGTACTTCGTGTGACATTTAATGTTTCCATATTTACAAAACCATATAATCTTCATAATGTGAATAAACACAGGCATTTGGAAATATGTGAGTGGCATATCCTTAGATCATCAAAAGGATGCTTTTGCTTGTCTGAAGTCCATGAGGGTGAAAGTGTCTATTTAGTAGTTTCTATGAGTATCATCTCTGTATGTTTTCCATGTTGTAGTTTGACATGTAACAATAATTGTTGTTTATTGTCTTATAAAGATTTAAATTTTGGATAACCATTTCTTGCAAGTACTTTGACCTTGCAAATAGCCAATGAGCCCATGGCTTAGCGGCTTGAGCCTTTCCTCTCACGAGTGAGGCCTGGGGATCGAAACACCCCCCCCCCCCCCCTTCAGTGTGCCAGGGTCCAACAAGTTCATTAGAATCTTTACCCGATTGCTTCCCACAGATGGCAGGGCCCATAAGGAGATTATTACTCAGCAGTGACACTGCAGAACCTTGAATAATTGTCCAAAGAAGGTGGCAAATCATGGTGGTGCAAAAAAATTACCTCCTGAGGGGGGAAAGTCGGTGTTGATGTCCAGATTTGAACTCTTCCATTCAGGCGGCCTTGTAAATACTTGGCTAGTTTAGCCACCCTTTGAATATGAAGATTAACCTTGAACATAATGTTGACCATTACCCTTATGAGCTTATATCACAAGTTTTATTGTAGTGTGGAATGCCATTGAGGTTGTGCTTTTGGTAGCATATGCGACAACTATTTTCTCATGGTAGAAGATGAAACTGAACAGATATAAATTATGCTTTCCTGCATAATTATGTAAAAGTATATGCATATATTGCAAAAAAAAAGAAGGCAATATCTACAAGAGAACCAATCTACCTTGGTCCACATCTTTCATAATACTTTTCATGTTTGAGTGTCATGATTTTCCTTTGTTCGGGTCCAAATTATGCTAATGGCAGCAAAACGCACAAACTAGGGACCAAGTGAAACTTCCTGTTCAGAATGTTATTGACCACAGTAATATAAATTATTGCATCTTTCAGAATATTTTTCATCTTTGTGTATCATGAATTTGCTTGTTCCTGGTCCAAATTATGCTAATGCCAGCAGATTGTGCAAAGCAGGAATGTGTTCCAGTCATCCTATCAGATCAAGTGGAACTTCCTTTTCAGAATGTTATCGACTACAGTCGTATATCAATCAAGTGGCCATCAAGCCGAATCGGTGCTGAACTCCTGGAATATCTGCAATCCATACCAGGTGATTTGTTGCCCAGTTTTCCTCACAGCTCTTATTTGATTCAAGTGTTTTACCATTAAATGTATGGTTTTGAATTGTCTGATGGCAGATGAGGCGATAGAGCAAATGATAGCCCATGGAAGACAAGTACGGTGTCTCTGGGTTTATGCTCCAGAAACGGAGCGATGCTCTGCAACACTGGGCATCTTGTGGGAACTACAGAGGAAGGCTCGGCGGTTCCACCAATCTGCCGAGACATTTTGGCTACACAATGGTTCTATTGTAAATAGAGACTTGATTCTATTTCACAATTGGAGAACACCAGTCCCTTTGCCGTGAGAATATTCTTAGCTTTTGCCTTTGATTTTTCTCTTTGTTTTTGCCATGTCAGAAAAATATGTGCAGTTTTCATACCATGGTCCATCATATATCATGACCTTACAGCAGTTGGTAGCCAGTAGATCAGAGACTTTCCACAAATCCCTGGAAAAGGAACCTGCAAATTTTCACTTACAATTTTGTGGCTCTGTTCCACTTTGTTATTTTTCTGATAGATTCTATGCCACGATCTGTATCGTTTGGAGTAACTTTGAAATTTTTTATCAGCACGTTCACCTTGAGTACTTCTTCTGTATAGCCTGTTGGAACTAGGGATGTAAATTGGGCGGGTTGGACTAGGTTATGTGATAATTTGGGTCTAATTCAAATTCAAAATAGTCCAGTCTAATTTTAGCCCAGCTCAAATTCAGTCTAAATTTAACTCAAATTCAGTGTAAATTCCACCTTAATTTAATAGCGAGTGGGTTGGGTTGGGTTGGGTTGGGTTGGGTTGGTCTTGTTTATAAATAGTTTGTTAGAAATGTTTTACTTTTTGCATGAATTATTGTAAAAGTCAATAGATTAATCTGGGTCAACTCATTTTCGGTCCAATCTAGTTCAGATTTAATAATGACAACTTAAATTTACTCCAACTCAATTTATACAACTTGGACCGATCCAATTTCTTTTAATATAGATTCGGTTGAGTTGAGCCACGGGCTGACCCGTCCGACTGACACTCCTAGTTCAAAAAGGACCCCAAGATGGTAGGGGCCATAATAATTCAGGGGCTCCTCTTTTCTTGTGGTTCCTGATTGATGGTTTTAGGACTCGATCTTCTTTTCAGCGATTTGAAGTTATTCCTCGGGATGAAGAGATAAGGCCACAAGGCTTGATGGTGATGATGACCCAAAATTTCGGATGCTTCCTTTGACCACAAGCATCCTAAATTTACCCACTTGAGTACAGTATATATGTAGCTGTGTAGCTGTAGCTACCACTGAATACCATGTGGAAACAGGTTGAGGGAAGCCTTTCCATCATCTGAGTTGTTGTCCAACGTGGTTCTAATATTCCAAAGATGTCTACTTGTTCCTGTGCTGCAAGACTGTAGCAGATGACAGCACATGTCGGAGGACGCGGAACATGTCACGCCCAATCATATGAATTGATGCACCATTTTGTACTCCAGTCACCTTCGAAGTCTGGGCAGCATGATCCCTCCGCGTGAATCACGGCCGCTGCATAGCATATGGCA
Organism: Zantedeschia hybrid cultivar; assembly: GCA_030544215.1. Taxonomy (NCBI): domain Eukaryota; kingdom Viridiplantae; phylum Streptophyta; class Magnoliopsida; order Alismatales; family Araceae; genus Zantedeschia; species Zantedeschia hybrid cultivar. The sequence goes on along the minus strand of JARZZO010000013.1, from coordinate 44,707,024 downwards.
CCCAATCTACTGTGAGAAATGGCATGGGAGGGGCATCCCAAATCCAAGTGTAATGCATCCCCTGGCCGCTGTCCAACCACACGTTCATTGGACACCAGCTAGAGGAAGTGTAATTCTTTTGAGAATATTTTGCTGCACCGTCGGACGTTATTTCACCGCCCGATAGTGCAGACAAGGAAAAAGAATATTTAAAAAAAAAAAAAAATTTAGCCACTTTATCTGGGCGTACAAATCCGATTTTGGATTTTACGTTGCAGCAAGATATTCTTGCACCATAGGGCTTTTCAAAAAAAAAAAAAGAGAAAAAAGAATTCTTTGGCTGCACCGTTGGGCGGGGTAATAACACATGGTGGTACAGTAAGATATTTTCACCTTTTTTTTAAAATGACACTGAGGTCGAGGCTTACTTCTAGTCAGTGTTTGCATTGTCCAATCTTGGGTCGGACAGTCTAAAAACACAAAAAAAGATGGCTCCTGAGCAGGCTATACATGTTTGCAACTATTTATGCGGTCTGATCAAATGATTGGCAACGCTGGTTGAATGCAGCAGGTAAAACTCGTCTCCTGTTGGACCTCGGCCGCTGCCTACAACAATAATTTCAGTCCGCCAGAGGAGATAATAGGTTTTGCTTTTGTTTTGATTGTCCAATAGGTTTCACTCTGGTTTACTACAATATTGGTCGAGTAGATTAAGAGGAGGTTAAGGCGGAGATGGGATCTTGTGGACTTGTTTTTATAACAAACAACTTATTTACTCTTAGTTTTATACAAGTGATGATATATCAAGGTAGATGAAAACAGAAAATTGCATTCTGTCAGCATGGGGCAACAAATTCGAGTCAAAATAATGGTCTTGTCAAGCGTGACTTCTTCTCTTTTAGGCTCGGTTTGATTGCATGCTAAGGTAGAATCGGATTATTTATTTGTGTTATTTTTATTTATTCGTGTTATTTCTTTTTCATTCACTTTGATTGGGGAGAAAAAGTAATTCGAGAAAAAAATGGAATTGCTTACTCTAACTAAAATAAGCACTATTGACACTTTTTTGTTACATTTAAACTTTTGTTTATTAACTAATTTGATTTGACTTAATTATTTTTAATTAAAATAAAATTATCAAATGACTATAAGCTTTATTTTAATATAGATAATTTCAAATTATTAACACCGACCAAGCAACCTAACTATCATCCTAGACCTTAAAAACATCCCAACACTGAGGGCACAAACCATCATTGCGTAAGTCTGGATGGACAGGTTTATGATTGTGGACTGGAATCCTCCTCGAGGGGAGAAGGCGTTGGAGGCAGCTCACATGAGCTATGGGTATCACTATGTAGCTGCTCATTGATGATAACAAAATCATGATCCTCTCAATAACCAGGCAAATTGACCTCAATCAGTACAGATGCGGGAGTTTCGATCGACAGTAAGAGGAGGGATTTTTTTGTTAATTCTTCTCTCTACACTGATCGAATTTAGTCAGTCCGGTTACTGAGAGGATCTCGTTTCTTGATGAGATGGTGGAGGCCATCAGATAATGGCGCCAAGCTTCTGAGCTGTGGAGAGCGTCAGAGACTTTCTCAGAGTCTGTTTGGTTGTGCCAAATGTGATCATCTGGAACTGGAAAAAAGATTTGGACGAATAACTTTTATAGGAAGATATAAATCATGTCGGTTATTTTCTTTTGTTTCCTTCTGTATAACCATATTTAACTTCAAGCGTTAAGGATGTAGAAAAAAAATACAAAATAATATTAAAAGGATTATGTGTGTAATTAATTGTTGCTGAAAGAATATGTTTAAAGTAGTTCTTGATATTAAGGTTCCTAGCTAAACTTGGGCGGGAAGAATACATACATACATATATAATAAAAGCAATATATGTACAGGAGGTTTGCGTTGTCACTGGTATCAAATAAGAAGTTTTGATATTAAATTTTTAATAATAATAATAATATTAAAATTAATTATTATTATCTCATAAAATATAATAATAATAATTTAGAATTTAGTTATTATTATCTCAAGAGATTGCAACAACAACAACGTCAATAATAATAATCATAGGGGACAAAAAAATAGGAGATAGAAATATGAATAGGGAGTGAGAAAAATGTGAAAGAAGATAATAATAATAATAATTAGGCAAAGAGAGAGAGGGGAGAGAGAGAGAGAATTAATGAGAGAGAGATAATTAATGAAAGAGGGGGGGGGGAGACAGATGATGAGAGACCCCTATTCTGCTCTCATTCTCCTATCAAATCGGCGCAAAAAATAAGTAATTATGACCAATATAATTAGTTCCACGTATCAAAGTGGAATTAGTCTTATTCATAAAATAAGGAACCTTATTGCTATCACAGTGGAGAAGAATAAGATACAAAAAATCTGAATATTTGGCAACAACAAAATTTGTCATTCCATGCGTAACCTTGATGTATTTGCAAAGGTTCCACTAAGAAAGCTCGTGCCTACTTTGCCAAAAATAAATAATAATAATAAACTTTCCTGCCTTAATCAGGTGGACTATTGCAGTCTTTGCATAGCCTAAGGAAGAGCTGGTTATATGACAATGACAAGAGCATCTCTGCAAAAATCCTTACGAGAGAAGATTGAAGAGGGAAAAAGACAAAGACAACAAGGCAAATGACACACGTACCTTCCAAGCGAAGAATTTGCGTTCCTCACCTGGGACTAAGGAAGCTGCCCATTCTTGCAGCCTCCAAAGCAATACACCAAAACATATTGCTCGTACCAAGCCAGCTAGGGTGACAAATGGCCAGCTGTGGATCTAGAAATTTTGTTTAGCATGTCATTCCGAAAATAGCTTAATACGGTCACTCTATTGATTCAGAATTAATGGACCAGTAGGATCACTCTAATAAACCAGAATCACTGAACCAGCCATTCTTATATGTCTAAGTTAATGGATCATCTTAATTTTATAAAATCAAGTAGGGTCATCGGATCCCAATGAATACAAATTGGATCCGCTACTGCAAATGGCACTCACATGTTTGTTCATATGTTTGAAGGAAAGATAAGGAAAAACTTTTTTCTTATAGTTTTAAAAAGGATCCATATATTTGTCCATTTGAGAAGAGAAAGATTTTTTTTTTCCTATCAAGTAATTTAACTAGCTGAGGTTTTATGTTTTTTTTTGTATAAAAAAGAGTTGGTTATAGAGAGAGACGAGTATTCATGACCTCACTTTTTTCGACCCTTATATGTTCTACAAATATGGGACGGGAGTGAAATTGATACTGCAAGTACTTTCTTATAATCCAATGACTTATTTATTTTTGACTCTTGTAAATAAAAATATATAAAGATTCAGAGAACAAGGTCTAAAGAAATCTTATATTGATTTTGATTACTCTGAGTTATTTTTTTAAGATGATAATTTCTTTTGTGTTAAATTATATTTTTAAGGTGAGAACTTTTTTTTCACTATTGTAGGGAACTCTTTTCGTTAACGTAAGTATGTAAATTTTGTAGTAAAGGAAATATTCTCTCCACAAGTCCGCTGCTTATAAGCTGGTTGATCATAAACTCTTACCAACGTAAAATTTGATCTGAAAGTCTTTCTCCTAAGGAGGCCTTTGTACATAGGTTTAAGAATACTATTTGCCGCAAAATAATTCCAAATAAAGAAAAAAATATACATATTTATGAATATGATTACACGATTATTTGGTTGTTTTTTTTCCCACAACTTAATTGTTGTTCATATCTTATACATACTATCTTTGTCTCCTATTTCTAAATAAAATTTCAATGGTACACAACTTATTTATTGCATGTCGAGTTGTCCACATTTTAAGTCTAACTTCTTTTTTCTCATTTCCTTATTTATAGGACTTATCGTCATATTTGTCACATATTTGAAGAGTAAAAGTTGTGTAGACTAGCTATTTTGAACAAACTTATACATGATCATGTTTTGCCAAGGTGTTATGATAGGAATGCAAATGGTAACCGGTAACTCTCATTATTCAGTCAATTATTAACTTAGTAAGTTGATTAACAATTAATCTTTTAAAACCAATATGTATAATGAATAGGTAACTAGGGGAATGCATATGATACATTGAGAATCTGATTATTCAATTGATTATTAATTTATAAGTCAATTAGTAGATAGTCTTTTCAATCGATCACATAACGGATACAACAACGAACTCATCTTAGATCTGCAATGAATCTGACAATTTAAGTTTTACCTATTATTGATAATCTTTGATATAAAAGGAATTAAAAGTTAACGGACGAAGACACTGATACAACCTTCCTTTAAAGGACAACGATAAGGATAAGGCCACCATCCGACATATGATAGCATCCACATTCTTCGACCCCAACCATCTCCCGGAAGAAGCATCCGGCGGGCACAATCTGACGAACCACATCACCACTCTCTTCCACGTGGCATCATCCCCCCCGTCAATTCCTTTCCCTCGCTGGGTCGACCAGAGCAACCTGACGGCGCACTTTAGAATCTAATCCCCCCTCCCACTTGCAGCCGCGCAAAATAGCCCTCTCCCCTCCTTTTTTCAATTATTATTCCCTCACCTTCCTTTTTTTTTAATTTTGAAAATTTTATTATTATTCCACCTCCCACCCCTCGCCGACGACGACGACGATGGTGGAGGCTGGAGCCGAAGAACACGATTTCTTCTTGTTCTTGCCGTCCTCGGCGCGGAGGAGATCCCCGCTCCCGCGGGATCTATAGGGAAAGCAAGGAGTTCGATCGATCGGTCGGTCGATTCCTCCGCCTCCGGCTTCGCGCGAGGATTCGATCTCCCTCTCCGTGTAATCCTATCTCTTTGGACCTTCTATTTTTGCCAATTTTTGATCCGTTCCTCTCCTTGTAAGATTTGGTGCGTGGCGGGGCAAATCCTCTTGTTGCTTCGCGAATTGGGGTTTTTTGATGCTTGCGGGCTTGGTTGTGTCTTATAGTTCGAATTGCTGCTCGGAGGGTTCCAATTCGGTCGAGTTGTTGGATTCTAGGGTTTGCGTGTTGGTCGGGCTGGGGTTGGCGGGTTGGCCATGGTGCGGCTGCTGGGGTTGAGCCGCTTCGTGTCGGAGGAATCCCCGCGCGAGATCACCAAGGGCGGCGGCGGGGTCGAGCGGATCGCCGGCGTCGGGGAGGCCGGGTGGCTTGTCCGGTTCTTCGACTCGTCCTTCTTCTGCGAGTGGATAGCGGTGAGCTACCTCTACAAGCATGACCACCCCGGCGTGCGCGACTACCTCTGCAACCGCATGTACACGCTGCCGCTGGCGGGCGTGGAGAGCTACCTGTTCCAGATCTGCTACATGCTCGTGCACAAGCCCAGCCCATCCCTGGACAAGTTTGTTATCGACATGTGCTCCAAGTCCCTCCAGATCGCGCTCAAGGTGCACTGGTTCCTCATGGCCGAGCTGGAGGACACCGAGGACAACGAGGGCATCAGCCGGATCCAGGAGAAGTGCCAGATAGCGGCAACGTTGATGGCCGACTGGGCGCCGCTCTTCCACCCGCAGTCGGGGCCCCTCAGCACGCCCACGAGCCCCGGGGGCAGCAAAAGCCACCCGGTGCTGAATCGGTTGCTTTCGTCTAAGCAGAGGTTGCTGTCCCTGGCCTCTTCTCCTTCGTCTGGGAGCAGTCCATCACAGGAAGACACCAACAGCGGCAACAAAAGCAGTACTAGTAATGTTAATAACATGCCCGCCTCTCCTTCCGAGGACAACAAACTGCTTAAGAAGTTGATTCCGGGACCGAAGATGCGGGACGCACTCTTCTTCAGGAAGTCTATGGAAAAAGATGAAGAGGAGTCTGACAAAGATGGGTTCTTCCGTAGGCTTCTCAGGGATAGTAAAGATAAAGATGAGGATGATACAGATAAAGATGGGTTCTTTAAGAGACTTCTCAGGGACAGTAAGGATGAAGAGGAAGAGCTGAGCTCCAGCTCTGATGGGTTCTTCAAGAGATTGTTTCGTGACAAGGAGGAGAAGGCAGGGGAAGATGAGGAAAAGGAGGGGTTTTTTAAGAGACTTTTTAAGGACAAGCATGAGGAGAAGGCAGAGGAAGATGAAAAGGGGAGCACCAGTATTGATGAAGATGAGAACTCCGATTTTCTTTCTTTCCGTAGGCTGTTCCGTGTGCATCCTGAGGAGCCCAAGCCGGCACCTCTGAATGAGAATGGTGGTACTGCTGCTTCATTTGAGAGTAGTCCAGGAACAGAGAATTTCTTCCGGAGACTATTTCGCGATAGGGACAGGTCTGTCGAAGACTCGGAGCTGCTTGGTTCAAAGAAAAGCAGAGAGGTATCATTCCTTTTCTGTGTGTTGAATGATTCATGCACCTGCTTTGGTTCCGTAATCATATGTGCCTTCTTGACGGGTATATACATTTTGTATAAAGAGGAATATCCCTGTTCTTGATATTCCACTTGCAACGTAGAATGTAGGAAATCTATCTTCCATGAATTATCTTTTATGAGGTCCAACTAGTTAGAGAAAAAGCATTTCACATGGACTAAATATATTTGAGAACATTAATGGAAGACTTGTTAGATGAGGTGTTAGTTTCAAATATTCCAAAACAAAGAAGGAAGAAGGAAGTCTTTTTTTTGCAACATAGCAGCAGAAAAAAATGCTGTAAGGTAAATGAACATTTGTACTCTAGATAAATTTGTGTTCCCTGTAGAGATGCATGATAATATATTTTTCCTGCATTCCCGTAAACATGCTTCACAAAGTTGGCCTACCAAGATTAGATCTTCCTTGGTTCATCATATACTGGGCAAACCTCATCCTTCAAATAAAGGTTGGATTAATTTATGTTCTTAAACAGAAAATACTACCTCTCTTCACAAGAACTGTCTAACTAATCCAGGTTATGGTAGTCAAAGAGCACCCATGTTCCAAGTTAGTATATTTCAACCTCTGTGTGTGTGCACGCACGTGCCAGTTGTCTGGATTGCATGCGGCTGAATATTTTGTTTTTTAAATTTATGCCACTTCTCTTTTCATTGAACAAAAATTTCTTTTTAGAACTTGTTGTCAATCTCAAGTTACTGTGTCTTATCCTTTTTTAGATTAAATGGCTTAAATGCTGCTAATTGTTCTTGTTTCTTGTATATTTTAGCCTCCTGCTACTTTTGTCATTGTTGTTGTTGCCACTTATAACCTAATGCTGTTCATTCACTGGTGAGAAATCTTTTTAATTGGATTGGAAACGGAGACCTCTCCTGCTTGGAGTAACCTTCCTCGTTTGAGAAGGGCCCTGAGATTCATACGGAGCCCTTCCTTGGACATTCTTCATTAAGGATGTATGGAACCCTTGCTTGGACATTCTTTATTAAGGATGGCTTTGGAAAGGTGCAGAGATTCTTGTTGGCCAGCTATATCTTTATTTGATCTTTAAGTTCTCTCTTTTGCTTTCTTTCTTGTCTTCTTCATTTGAGAGTGAGACAAGTAAGTATCTCACTTCCCGAAACTTCTCTAGGAGCACCGCAGTCCAGGTTAGGTGGCAGATGTGGGAGATACATGAAGAAAAAGCTAGATTTCTTGTGTCTTGGGTTTTTTTGGTTCATCCAAAATGGGCACCATAACTTGGCATGTGTATGCCCCCTTGGTAACCTTGGCAACTATCCTAAAAGAGTGGTGACTTTTTTATACGGTTCTCCACATAGCAGGCATATCACAGAGCTCACCAACATGTATAGCAACAATTGTAACTTTATAATCTATCTTCCTAGGTTTCCGCATGAAACACCTGATTTTAGTACAACTTTTAACTTTTTCAAGTTGCTATCAAGGTCCAAACGTCAATTTCCATTCCGTCATTCATTGGGATCTCGTAGAATCAGCTTGTTTAGAATCTTAACTTTTGACAAATTTTCATTTCAACCAATGTTGTCAAGGTGGCCAAGACAACCAAGGCGGTAGCCTACCACCTTACTGCTTAGGTAACAAGGCTAGGTGCCTAGGCGAAGCCTAGTTTACATAACCTAGTACGTTTCAAGAGGATTGCTATGTATATTTTTTACCATATTAAATTCTATTTTATCCATATACAAGGGTAGCAAACTTGCAATGCCATTCAGAACATTCAGCATATTCCTATAATGTAGAAGGAAAATTATAATAAATGCAAATATTAGCAAATGAATAAGGAAAATGCCAATGAGAATTCGGGCGTACCTATCAATCTAGATGAAAGATATCAATCTAACTTGAAATTTACTAGTTAAACGATCATGACATGTAAACCAAGTATAAGATATATCCAAGTTTCTATTCTTTCTAATGACCATGAGAGAGAGGAAACTTGTTATGCGCTAGCAAAAGAATCCCACCAAAAGTGAGAACCAAGTGGGAAGCTTGATCACCATTTCCTTATTTTGACATAAAGAATGGAGAGGTTTATAGAAACACCCATCAACCTTTTTATAATAACTAAAACGAACCTAAAAGAAGGCAGGCCATTTCCAGAACAAGGCGGGTTGGGCGGGCATTAGGTAGGCTGGGCGCCCTTAGGCTGCCCAGGCAAGCGCCTTAATGGGCTGCTCGCCTAGGCGCCAGGTCGCCTTGGGCAACATGGAACGCCTTGTTGCCTAGGCGTCACCTAGGCGACACCTTGAAAACAATGATTTCAACAATCAAGCTCAAGTCCATGCAATGTTGGCAACATACTGCTTCATCACCTTGTTTAAATTTCCAGGTTTTACTGGGAAACGACCAATGACTTTACCTTCTGCTTCAGTTGTTTCCCATAGAATTAAGGCATCCTTATGTGAAGTCAACTCTCCTTGGTCTCGGACAAAACGTGTATCTACTTTTTGATAATTTCCTATGACATTTAATGTCCTCCTTCACATGTTTGGTAACCTTTAAGCCCTTCTTTGTAATTAACTTCTGGGTTTTTTTATGGTCATTTATAGGATTTATCTTTCGAGAGGCACTATTTGCAATACTTCACAAATATTTTTTTTGAAAGTGGATGGTACCACAGTAACTTCACAATATTAATTTTTGTTCCGGTGCAAACTTTTGTAGCAAATTACTACTTATATCTGTCTTTTTCACACTGAAAATAAAAGTGTATTCAATTTAACTTTTTTAAAATAGCAATTTTTTTTCCCCCGTTCTCATATCCTTGCCCATTCCTTATCGTAGCAATCTACTTCAACATCCTCAATTGTCAATTTTTACCCTTTCTGGTCATATTCCTGTAAAAGCTGTATTTTAAGATTCTCACCTAAGACCGACATCTCTACAGTGGGACATGCTTCAACTCATTTAATACTGTGAATTATTTACCTATTGACCTAGTGCCCAATATTTGTATGGCCTTCACCCAGTTAATCGCATGAATGTCACCCATTTCCTCCACTACCATCCCATGGTGAGTTAAGCACATAAATATTGCACATTTCCTCCACTACCATCCCATAGAGGTAAAAAGGCAAGAGATGAGAGAGGCGACCAAACTCTTGCCCCAACCTCATTTGCCTAAGCTAGCACATAGGTGTTTGAGATGATAAACCCCCATCCCCCCTCCATCCATAAGAGGAAACTTACACAAAATCCAAGAACGATGATGGATAATAATGTAAAAACCTTGAATTATGTTTTTTAAAAAGATCCGAGTACAATGATGCATATTTTTTAAAAACCATGGATTGCGTTTGTTAAAAAAAAGATCTAAGAACAGTGATGTATAATTTTGTGAAAACCTAGGATCGTGCTTAACACATGAAGATTAGTTTGTTAGTAGAGCCCTTATGGATGGAATCATGAATATCAAGAAAAAGTAGTAGCATGCAACTAAAAGAGGCATTGGCCTCCAAAGAATGAGCAGCAACAAGAAAAAGTGGTAGCATGTGTTGAACAATTTTTTTATGAAGAAGGAAAAAAAGAAGAAAAGGGGGGTATATAAATAAAAAAAAGAGAGAGAAGGAAGGGGGGATATAGAAAAAGAAAGAGAGAGGAGGGGAGGAGCCACCCGTGCACCCCCCCCCCCCCCCCCCCCCCCCACACACACACACACACACACACAAAACCTAGGGGGTGGCTGCTGCAGGGGGTCTAAGGAGAAGGTTTTGGGAAGACTTTGGATGATTTTATGAGAGCCTTTTTTAGAAGAAAAGAAGGAGAAAACATTCAAGCTCGGTCCGTGAACATATTCAAAACTCCGACACCATGCGTAGAAGATGAACACACATACTTTGTACAATAAAAAAAAAGAGAAGATAAATGATGGTCCATTCTTATTGCTAGAATGGCCATGAGTGTAATAAGATGGTGGTTCATTCCTATTGGCGGAATGGCTATTAAGTTTGTGGTTCACTCTTATTGGTAGAGTGACCAATAATCATTTTTAGTGGTTTATTTCTATTGGTAGAATGATCATAAAGTTTGTGGTTCACTCTTATTGATAGAGTGACCAAAATCATTTTAATGGTTCCTTCCTATTGGGAATGACCAAAATTCATGTAGTTCACTTTTAATTGGTAGAGTGACCAAATTTTTGATGGTTCATTCCTATTGGTGGAATGACCAAAATTCATGTGGTTCACCCTTAATTGGTAGGGTGGCCAAATCTTTAATGATTCATTCCTATTGGTGATGCAACTTGACATGTACACAAAGTGGACTTAAATAAAATTTTGCATGTGGTTGATGCATGTCCAATTTCATTTGTTTGATGTATGTTCAATTTCATTTGATAAGTAGTGGATGTGTTGACCAAGTTAAATATGTTTAACTTAAATAATCAAAATAAGTTGGTTTCGGTCCATTCATATTGGTTGAATAGCCGATAAAGTTATTGATCCTTTCATATTGGTTGGAGGACCATTACGTTTTAAAATGACATTCTTAGTTATGTGGTGGTCATTATAACCCATTAGCTAAGTCTTTTCCTTGCAAATTCCTAAAAATAGCAAAACGAGGGAGAAGATGCTACCCAAATCCATCTAATCTTAATGATTTCCTTAATAGTTTTTCAAAGATTTCTAAAAGGACACCTAAATGACACTAACAAATTCTTTAATATCCTCTAAGGGTTTTAATGAGGATCTTGCTGAAAAGCATATTCTCTTAACACCTTTTAGAGTTCATAGGCTCACACGTCTCCATGCAAGTCTAGAGTCTTCTAAGTATCTTTTATAGTATCCTTTAAGATGTCTAAAGGGATTCCAAGAAATGGACACCGAGCTTACAAATTCCATGCAAATGTCTAAAGCAAAACTTGTTTCCTTTATTGTGTGCAATGCAATGTCCAGCTTTCTTGCAATATCTTTCTCTTTCCATTTTTGCTTTTTTGTCATATATATTCTTCATCTTATATACTCATCATCCCGATCCCGCCGCTCCTACCAATGATAATAGAAGTTTAGAGTCGTGCATTTTATTTCAAGGGCATTAACGGACGATTAATCAAGGGTTGCCAATCGGTGATTGACGTAATTAACACTCATCGAGGTTAGTGGGAGAGATCAAATTCATGGATCCACTTGTCTGATCCAAAACCCTAGACTCCGTGAGGGCTAATCATAAGTTCTCAAAGTATACACTTAAAATAAAAAAAAAAGATTCTTTTAAAAATTAAAATGTTTTAAGTTCTTTTTAAAAGAAAAGAAGGATTTCAAAAAATCAAGTCTCATAGCATGTAACAGAAAAAAACTGTTGCATAAAATGCCGTTAAGAGAGTCATTAGCTGATGCCATACCATAACCAAGCAGCAGATAGGTTAATGTTTAAAAGTTGCCTCTTAGGAATCCTAATCATCTCAGGGAATTGTTTAGGCAAGATTTGGAAACCCTCGGATGAGTCTTAGGCCCAGTCAACAAGGCAAAAATAGGCATTCTAGGCAGATTGTAGATGTGTCTGCACAAGTGGATGCTTCTTGATGCATCAAACGTCCACTCATTTGGATGCCTACTGCCACTCTGTATGCTTTGGGTTGCAGCATGATTTTGAGCAATCAAATGGCTGAATAATAATCTGAAAGTTGGTAAAGGAGCTTTTGAATGATTCAAGAATGAGGTGAAGTTAAAGCCTCTAGAAACTGACCACTTATGTTCACTTTTTTCATAATTTTGGACTACCAACGGCAGAATCTAAAAAGTGTTTAAATAAAAATTGAAAAAAAGGATAACTTTTTAATAGATAAAAAATAAGGTTAGTTGAAGTTTTGCATAAAGATCTCTGGTTATTACAAGAGAATTGTGTAGTTGTCTTTTATAATCTTTAGGGTCATTGATAAGCTTAATAGATTCTTTTATGAAGTTAAAGGATACTGAGGTCCTTGGTGTTACAGTCCAAGCGATGCCTTGAAAACAGTGTTCATGCTTGATAATTTGTCAACAAAGGTGGTTTTGTGTGGCCCCTTGTGGAATGGGAGTATCAAAGGTGATTACTGTAGCGATCAGCTTAGTAGCAGCATCTATGCCGCTAGTTATCATCTTTGGGTATTGGTACTTAAACTTGTAAATTCAATTCCATCTTTCATACAGGAAACATCAATTTTCTTTGACACCTTTCAAGTCATGCTTCCCTAACCAAGAGGTCCAAGATGCATCTCATGTTATTTTGAAGATCCTTCTAGATCCGCTTGCAATATTTCAGTTGACATCCAAGGATAGTGTAACTATGTTCTTTATTTTTAACTATAGACAGTCTTATATTTTGGTGAATTGTTAATTTGGTTGTTTTATGCCCTTGCAGAAGTGCCCCGGTTCACCAAGGCAAAAAAATGATAAATCATATGCGAAGCCTCCGTTGCCTAATAATATGACTTCTCAAATTCGCAAAGGGACATATCATTCTTCATTAGAGTTTGTCCAATCATTGTGTGATACATCATACGGGTTGGTCGAAATATTTCCCATCGAGGACAGGAAAAGTGCTCTTCGTGAGGTTGCATATGCATCTTCTTGACTGATTTATTTACGCCTGGAATTAAGATTTCTATGTTGTATCTCTTTTCATTTATTCTGAAATCAGCTTTACCCGTCCTTGTGTTGTCAGTCACTTGTGGAGATCAATTCAACTCTTGCTGCTGCCCAAGACAGTGGAGGTATTATCTCTTGTGTTGGCTGGGAACTAATGATAATGTGGTTGTTGATCTCTTTTTCTAGGTCATTTTGTATGCTTTTGTTTATCTGTACTGCTAAGGAAGTTTTGTATTTTCTTTGGTTTATTTTATGAACAACTAGGTGTTTGCTTCCCAATGGGAAAGGGAATGTATCGAGTTGTTCATATTCCAGTAGATGAAGCTGTCCTTCTGAATTCTAGAGACAAGGCACCATTCCTGATATGTGTTGAGGTTTTGAAAGGTGAAACTCCAAGGTATTTCTGACATATCTAAGGGATTGAGCATCTGCTTGTATGGTTTGTCTTTGGTTCTTGTTGCTATGTTAAGTTTGAATTTATGCATTCTTTGGATTTCAAGATTCGCTCTCAGCAATTATTTGAAAGAAATGTTTGGATTGTTGTGGGATAATATTACCGAAGGAAAACATTTTAAGGATAATAAGTTTGTTGTACAATAACACAGTTGGCTGTTCACGACTGGGATTGGGAAAACTGGACCTGTATCTGGCACATCTTTTTTTTTTTGCCATATTTAGTATATAAGCATTCTTGGGAAAACTGGGCTAGAATCAATCCGGGCCTGCCTCTGAATTGTAAAGGAATACTATTTCACTTTGCTGTTGAGAGCATGGTGGTTGTCTTAAACAGAAGTTTGTCTACCATCCTATACTTGTTTTAGGCTTGGCTTTTGTATTCCTATTCTTCCAGCCCAGCCAATGATTGCAGAATTTGATAATAGAGTTCTTTGAAAGTAAGAACTGAGAAGCGGTGGCCTTATTAATCGTACTGCACTTTGACATTTTTTCCCCTTTTTTGGTTTCTTTTAGCCGTGCGAAGGAGACATCTGATGCACAGAAACTCTCAAGAGGAGGGATTCCTTTGGCAAATGGAGATGCACAATTACCAAAGCCTCCACCATGGGCCTACCCTCTGTCGAACCAATATGACATGCATCATCATGGGGCAGAAAAGATGTTGAGATCCACATCTGACGCTATCGACCAGGCCATGGCTCATTTATGGGAGGCTAAAGTCAAATTTGTTCATGTCAGTCTTTCTGTTGAGAAGAAATCAGCGGACAGCTTAAAGAGCAGTGAGAAACCTGCCTCAAGCCTTGAAATCCAAAGTGCTAATTTGCATTCCTCTTCTCTTTCTACGGAATTCTCTGCTTACAATTGGTTAAATGGATGGAATTCAGCTCAAATATTAAGGCCAAAGGTTAACCATGATTTGGAATGGGTGAGTGTCAGCTTGTCAGCAGTTCCAGGGGTCAACATGGAAGATGTAGATGATCAAGAACCACCGCGTCGGAAGGAACATCGCCGCGTTCCAAGCACAGTTGCCATAGAGGAAGTTAAGGTGGGCCTGTAAGTGGAAATATGCTCGTTTCAATTTTCTTGTTGAACCTGTGTGGTGGTTGCATTACCTATGCAGTTAATTTCCTCATACCACCCTCAAAAGATGCACCCCAGATTAATTTCCTCTTTTTTTGATGACCTCCATGACGAATTCAGAAGTTTTATCTTTTTATCTGACTATTGACTTGTTTGAATTTGAATATCTTAATTTCATATTATGCTGATCATTTAGATAACTGTTATCAATGCCAACATTTTGCTCATGGACCGGAACATAATTTGCTGCTCATGGCTGTTTACTTGATGATTTTCTGATGTCAAACAGTTCAGATTTGGATGCATTTGATTGTTTTCTTTTGGTTGATGTTTATTGACACCTAACTGTGGTCCGTAGCCCTGTTTCTCCTGTACTGGTGAACTGAGTCCATATCCCTTTATCTTAAACACAGTTCAGATTTGGATGCATTTGATTGTTTTCTTTTGGTTGATGTTTATTGACACCTAACTGTGATCCGTAGCCCTGTTTCTCCTGTACTGGTGAACTGGGTCCATATCCCTTTATCTTAAACACAGTGCAGCTTGTCTTTTTGGGTTTACTTTTAGTAGATACAATGTATCACAGTTAATCATTGTGCGTCTTAAAAAAATCCACTAATTGCTCTGATTTTGTTTATCTGGTGATGACTTTAGAGCATTTTGTTGATAGTTCTAGAATGTTTATAATAAATAATATGCAAGCTTGAAAGGACCTTCTCTTTCACTATTTTCATTCAAAATCTTGAGCTTGGTGTTGTTTTACAATTCAGTTTTGTGTAGCTGTTATGCTCATTTTTTTTTTTTGCATACTCATTTTCTTTTATTGGAGCCCAAAACTTTCTGAATTTTGGAGATGAATTCTCTGCAGGCTGCTGCAGCAAAAGGACAAGCACCTCCAGGACTACCTTTGAAGGGTGCTGGTCAAGACTCTTCAGATTCACAGCCGAAGGTAAATTCTTCTAAATAAGTTTGTACATTTGAGTGGAGAATGTTAAAAGAAGATTACAAAGGTATTTTTGATTGCTAACAGGTGGCTAATGGTAGAAGTCCCAAGGCAATGGATGCCTTAGCCGGTGAACTTTGGGAGGTTAAGAAAGAAAGGATAAGGAGATGTTCGACACATGGAAAATCACCTGGTTGGGACTTGCGCTCTGTAAGTAAATTTCTTCTTTAGGACTCCCTTTTCTTTAATGGGTAATCAAACATCAAGGAGGTATTGGATAATCTTTCTGTTATTTGACAATGAATTAAATTGTCTATCTGTTTGGAGGATGGTAGAAAGAATGTTTGGAAGGATTTCATTATCAGTGTATTCAAAGAGAAGTTTGATTTTCAAAGTCAAAGTTTCTGATGGCGTTTCTTTTTTGTATATGCTTTCTTTTAAGATCAACATGCATGAAAGTTCCTTTATTTTGGAGGTAGATTGTCATTGCCACTGCTGGTGCATGTAGGAAATTGAATGCTAGTGCCACAAACCTTACTCATTTGGTTGGTGACAAACTCTTGGTGCTTATCGACATAAGTACCCTCATCGCTTGACAATAATCATGTAAGATCAAGGTTGTTGATCGTGTTCAAATACCGAGCAGTCGAATACAAGAGTCCACAGTTATAAAAAATAGTGGCAAGGAGATATGGCAACAGCAACCTGTTATGGTTCATAGGATCAGAAAGCTGCAATAATTATGTTTGTTTCTTGTGCATCCCAACTAACCCGAAGAAAGAAAAGCAGGGGAGATGGACGAAAAGAAAAGGGGAAAAATTGGTTGGCAGTATCGGCCCTGCCTGGTACGGATACTGGGGGTATTGGTACTGGTCTTTATAGTTAAGGAATTTTTTTTAATATTTTTTATTGGCTGGTACCGGCTGATACGGCCGATACCGATACCGATACATACCGGTACCGATACCGGTACTGCCATCCTTGGGAAAAGAAGAAGGGTTAGAAAACAGGTTGAAACTAAGAACAAGGGTAAAGTGGATAGGGAGGGTGGGGGGAGAGGGAGAGAGAAAAGAAAGGTTAGTTCCTTGCTTTGGGATTGGCCTCCTCTCCATTTTCCTGGGTAGAAAAGAATCACTTGTTTCTGATTTTAAATCGGCAATGGATTCAGATATTTTAAAGTTTATAAAATGACTTTTTGATTTTCTTGGGCCTGTCAAAATTGGTTTGGCATGTGGGTTGGGGCAAAAGTGGTGAGCCGCCCCTTGGGACAGCCCTAGTGGCCACTGCCGAAGCCACCCACCAGTCTCCCTTATGAAAGATATGAGGAAATGGACCCCAAAATAGGGCCAGTCTCCTTCCTTCCTTTGATGGGTGGTGTGGGACTAAAGTCCCTTCCATTGAATGAAAGGGAAGCCGATCAGTATCATCTGATTGTGCCATGAGAGAGAGGCAGCCACTATTTAGGGAGCCGCCCCCAGCCTGCAGATCACTTCTTCAGTGAAACAAAAGAGGTTGCTGTTTGTTGTCGTCAGACTAACAAACAAGGACTGAATACAATAGTGACTGTGTGTGGGTGGGTTTGGGATGCTACCGTACGGCCAGGGCACTTGGTGCAGCCAGGCCGTACAGTCATCCATGCTGTACGGTCATCCTTCACTGTTGGATTAAATCAGATGGATGTATTTACAAAAAAAGGATGTTGCGGCCCCTTTGGCACCTGGCCTGGCAAGTTGGCACCTTCAACTCTTAGTCCAATATCGGGGTCCTAAAGAAACCCTCCACCAGGCTGAGGATTAAAATGTCCCTGGACTCTTACATGTGGCACTAACCAGTGCTGATCCCTATCGGGCATGCGGCCGTGGGCCTTGGCCCAAAGCCAAATGTGAAATAAAAACCTGTGGTTGAATTAAATTTTGTTAAATAATTCTGTTAGAATGATTTTATTTGGCTTCTTTAGTTTGAGATTTTGGGAAACGGAACCAAAGCATCTCTTTTTTTCATTTCTTGCACTGATCCTGATTCCGAATTGTCAGAATCATGGAAGGCAGGATCGGCACGGCCGATCCGATTAGATTTGAGCCATTCTGATCCGATCCTGAGCCCCAATCCACCGTTTTTGGTAGAGGATCGGCTGATTCTCGCTCGAATCGACCGGATTGGAAGGATTCATTCGACCCTGGATCAGCTGGACTTGGGCTAACCAAAGAAATAAAGAAGGAGAAGAAGAAGAAGACGCGGACGCTGATGCTGCTGCCTTGACAGTCAGCTTCTGCTGACGCTGTCGCCCCTAGAAGAAGAAGAGGAGGAAGATGACGTAGAAGAAGAAGAAGAGGAAGACGATGAAGACCCCACCGCTGCTGCCTCATCGTCGCCACCTCGTCGCCGTCGCTGCCGCCGCAGCGACGTTCTCCTCCTCCTCCCCTTCTTTCCTTTGCCGAACGCCACGGGATTAGGGTTGGGAACGGGTCGGGATCCTGGGCAGTATAAATGTTAGTAAATTTGCCAAAAAAAAACCCATAAAAACCTATCCATTGATATGTAAAGCATTAAAATCACGGACCAGCCCAGATTGCTGCGGATCTGGCCGGATCGGATTGTGATCAGCAATCCGGATCAGCCCAGGCCCGACCGATCCATGCCTGATCCACGATCCTGCCTTCCTTGGTCAGAATTGCACACCCCCACCCACCCAACCACAAAGAAAAGGGAAATATGGCTTGCACTGCCACTTTTATTGAATAAATAGTGGCAACAAAACAAAGGTGTGACGGGAGGGTCCTTCAAACCGTAAACACAGACTCATACTACAAGAAAGGAGATGTGCATTACATGTCTTTCAAGCACTCAGCTTCTCCACATGAACTTTAAGCAAAAATCTAGTGCAATTTTAAATAAAAGAAGAACTTGTAGCGTATTCTCAACATTATTTCGTTCCACTGAGAAATGATATTGTATGCTCTCTTCAGATACTTTATTAGACGGTGTGAGCCAGAAGTAGAAGGATCCAAGTTCTGGAAGTCTTTCTAATTCTATTCTTGAGGCCGTGACATAAGTCTACATCTCCTGTGTTGTTTTAAAGTCCGTTTGCATGTGGGCTAGAAGACCAAGTAACTTCCAAACTTCTTGACTGATGCTTCATGCAATCATGAGATGATCTACAACTGCATTGTCATGACCACTGAGTGCACAGAAGATATTACCATCTCTGCACCACTTTCTTATGAATCCTTTAGTGATGATTCTATTTATGATGTTATCCACATGAAGGTTTTGATGACTTTGAGCAGTAATTTGACCTTTCAAACTTCTTGAACTTCTAATAGACGTCTCCTTCACCCTCAGTCAACTTGTACAAGAATGTTTTTTTTTTTTTGAAGGTGACATTAAGTCACAATTTCATTGAAAAAAGGAGGGTTACAAAGAGAATGAATAGCCCAGGGGCCATCACCGCCAGGATCGGACAACCCCCGTCCTGGTCCCCATCTACAGCTGAAAGGATGAAAAATTTACAAGGATGTTTTATCAAGCAAATAAAACAAAGACACACTAAGAACAACCTATCAGGAGATCAATTCCTTCCATTTTCTGGCCTTGTAAAAAAAATCAGAACTCCCCTCCTTGAGGATACCAGCAGCCCTTCCCCATTCTTCCACCCATCTAAATGTACTCCTCAGCAGCTCATTTGTACTTCTGAAGTGGTCATTGAATTTCCTTCTATTTCTCTCACACCAGATGGCCCACAAAAGGGCCGGGCAGGTCAAGAACCACAATTGTTTAAGATCTTTATATGGACAATTAGTGCTCCACCAGTGTAGGAGATCCAACACAGAAGATTGCTCTACCCAATTGAGTCCGAATAATCTACAAATAATCTTCCACTGAATGATAATAATACCACAGCCACAGAATAAATGCTTTTGATCCTCCTCAAAAAGAG
This sequence comes from Zantedeschia hybrid cultivar, assembly GCA_030544215.1. NCBI lineage: Eukaryota > Viridiplantae > Streptophyta > Magnoliopsida > Alismatales > Araceae > Zantedeschia > Zantedeschia hybrid cultivar. The sequence goes on along the minus strand of JARZZO010000013.1, from coordinate 44,687,662 downwards.
CACAAAAAACACACGAGAAACTCCCAGAGATGTGTAGTTTCTTAGCCCTCCTTCCCGTAAGAATTCTGCACCAAGCAAGCTTCCACAGGAAAACCTTGATCTTATTTGGAAGATGGTTACTAAGAAATTACCATTGTCTCTGCTCCAGGAAGACTGCTGTCCTTCCCCCGTGCTTTAATACTAAAGTAAGTTAACAATTTCAACAAGTCAGCATAGGCTTCAACTTCATCGTCCTCAAGGGGTCTTCAAATTTGACTCCACTGAAAGGATTTGTACTTTTGTGGGTCAATCAGTTGGGGAATGGGCTAAGACCTTTTGTTCTGAGGATGTGAATTTGTTCATCCCTTTTGGTTCTTTTGGGGGATACTTGAGGACTGCACCACTTTGGCGCCTTTTGCATAGAGGGAATCTATGAGGGTTTTTGTCATTTACTCGTGTACATTTACCTCTTTTCAATTTATATATACCATGTGGTACCATCCACGTTTTAAACGGTATCTGCCAGTAACTGTCTGCCATCTATTGGAGGCTAGGACAAACTATTCTCCCCTATCTTAGAAGCAGGATTTAAACATCTTACCATCATTGCCACTCCGGAAAGCACTACCACACCCTCTTCCCACTCCCAGTGTGAAGGAAAAATTGGTAAACTAGAAGATCTCCTACTACCATTTTGTTCACATTACTGCTCCTATACCCGCTTAAAGCTTCTGGATCCCCTATCCATTTATCCTTTGAAAGTTAAAGTATTTGTAATCACTTTTCTTTGGACCTGAGTAACCGACTTCAAATTGCCTTTCCAAATGGGTGATATGACGGTGCAATTTTCTGCTTGGAAATTAAATGATGAGAGGATTTGTAAGGTTTAATCCTCAATGCCAAACCCAAAATCTCCAACTCCTCATGCTTAGGCTTGCAGACCATGTCACACTTTACCAAAGGAATGCAAGCAGAGGGAATGCTGGAGAAGAATTGAATTGAATAACACTGACCTACCTCCTACGGATAGATTCTTGGTATTCGATGTTACAAGTTTATTCTGCATTGAGAGAGGGGGCTCTCAATCCAAAATCCAGAGGGTTTTGAAATGCAAAGGAAGTCTCAAATACAAGATACAAAGTTTCTCAACTTTACACCCAAAAAACTGAATGCATTCAGTATTATTATTATTAATTTTTTTTTTGAAGTTTGCAATCCCTGCAAACAATCTTATGTTGTAGTGAGCCTGCTTATTCTTAGTATTAATTTATAACTCACTCAAGACCTTGAGTTATTTGATAAACACCCCAGAAAATTCGAAAAAAGCCCATGAGTATTTTGGAAAAAAACATTCTTCTCCACTGATTGATGATACCTTCCGTCAATATACCATCCACATACTGCAGAAATGAGTCATGTGACAGGCTGAAAGTGAGTTTTCATCCATTACCTGTCTGCGTCCATTTTTCTTCATTTAACGAATATGTGGTACTATCCACCTTTAAAAAAAAGAAAAAGAAAAAACTGTCCTCCACCATTCTACACATTCTGTTGAGCATATTTGCAATGTTAATTAATGAAAGAGAAGATGGGGTCAGTCAATCTACAAATGGGCGAGCACGATCCTTTCCTATCTTTAATCAGTCACAGGTGTTTCATTATTTAGGGGTTATGGGCTCTTTTGCCTTGTATGGGTACCCTCTTTTTATCTTCTTGATAAATCGAGGGTGTTGTTTCTCTCTTTAATCTTTGTGTGTGATGAGGGGGATGATGGTTTATCCCCTCATCCTCCTGTATACATAGTGTTATGATCTGTCCTTTTCTTCTCTATTGGAATGAAATGTGACTGACATCACCTTCCAAAAAAGAGAAGATGGGGGTCTCCCCGTTCTCCCTGTCTAAGACCCCTAGAACTAGAAAAGTAATCATGAATTCTGGTGTTTGTAATTACTGAGGATTTGAAGGTGCTCACACAATTTTTAATCATCTTTGTCCACTGTTAAACAAAGGAGTGATTTGCCACTATTCACCACAAACAATGCCAAACAAAATTCTGTCATAGGACTTATTGAAATCCAGTTTACATGCACAACCAGATTCATTTCCTTTCTTCATAGAGAACAATAGCTTATGTGCAAAACAGAAGACATCATTAGATCTCAATCACGGATTAAAGCTGATTGGTTTTTCTTCAAGTAATCTTCCAATAACTGTACCAAATCTGGAAGAAGGCACATTGGCTATGATTTTATGTGAACTGTTTTACAAACTTACGGGCCAATAACCACTCTGCTCAATAGCATCATCCTTCTTTGGAATAAGAACCAAAGGTCTAGTGGTGCACCCCACCATTCTTTTGAGGGGAAAAAAGTCTGATTTATTTGTTCACAACTCCTGCTTGAAATAAAGAATTCTTCAACCATCTTGCAAACTTCTGCTCAATCCCTGTTTGAAATAAAGAATGGTTAACCATTTTGCAAACTTATGCTTTCCCAATGTTCGAAAAATTTTGGTTGAAAAATTACTGAACTTCCAGCACTAGTCCCTCTTCATTCCCTAGCTTAAAAACATGCCTTTTACTTCATCCCCTTGAACTGTTTCTCAGAGTAAGGCTAACTCTGCTGGGTTTAATCTGATTCATTATCCTGCAAAGTGTCCACATAACAGGGAATGTTAGCCCATTCTCTCCATCTCAAACAAAAATAAATATGCTCTCAGATAAACCACTTTTTCTCGTTACAGACTTCTAAAATCATGGTAACATTATCATAATGTTTTGACACTAATGCTCTGGGATAGATTCCAGAGCACTTTGATGTCTGTAAATTGGTTTTCTTCAATCGTTTTACTCTTTTTTTTTAACTATTTTATGTACTTTAACAATACCTGATTCTCTTTTTTCCCCACTCCCCCTTGTTCTCTCTTCAGGTTATTGTGAAAAGTGGTGATGATTGCAGGCAAGAGCATCTGGCAGTGCAGCTTGTTTCCCATTTCTATGGTAAACATTCATTGTTTCTTTTTTTAATTCTCCTGTCAATGTTATTTCCCATTTTATACATATTTTTAAAAAATATTTATTCATGTTAATTGTTTCCTTTCAAAAATGTTATCTTTATGAGGGGAAGCCTTGGGGCAACAATAAGGTTGCTCTTTTGTGGCCTGGAGGTCATGAATTCAGAACCGGAAACAGTCTCTTTGCAAAAAGCAAGAGTTAGGCTGCACACAATTGAAACTCTGTTAGACATGTTTTTTTCTTTATATATATAAAGGGTCATCTAAATAAAAGAAGAAAGGAGGAGGAGAAAAGAAAATAAGGAGAAGAGAGAAAGAGGGTGAGGAGGGGAGCCACCGGTGGCTCCCCCCCACCGGTGGGAGTGCCCAGCGGTGGCACACCAGCCTCTCTCCCTCTCTCCCTCACATCTCTCTCTCCTCTCACCCTATATAAACCCCCTAGAGAGGGCTGCTGCAAGGATGTCGGAAGGAGAAGCTTTTGGAGAGGTCTTTTGGCAAAGTTCTTGGAGAACCAAAGAAGCCCCTTCATGCTGCCTAAACACGCTGCAGAACAACGCTTAGGATTCCACTATTTTGTTGTAATCTATCATTCCAAAAGATAAAAAATAAAATAAAGAAGATAACGGTTCATTCATATTGGTTGAATGACCGACTTTGTTTGAAGTGAATTTGGTCCATTCATATGGTTTGAATGGCCATGTTTTCTTAATAGTCTACCCATAAAGTTTGAGTGGGCCAATTTCCTTGGTCCATTCATATGGTTTGAATGGCCAAATCTTTGGTTCACTTGTATTGTTCGAGTGACCAAAATTGGTTTATTCACATCATATGAATAACCACAAGCTTTGTTTGAACATTGATTAAGTGAGCAGACCTTATGCTCGCTAATCAAATCATGCAATTGTATTCCTCTGACTCAATAAAATGTACCTTGTGGATTCGAATGTATGTTCATTTTCTTTCAAATGTTATCATGTCATCGGATAAAAAGATGCCTTAATGGTGAACGCCTTAAAGGATACTTAAAAGGTCTGAAATCACGTCTTTCAAAGAATTTTGTAAATTGCTCAAATATCCCTTAGGGCAATGTTAAAGGATTACAAAGATTAACCATTGACTATCCTCTAAGGATTTCAAATGAAGCATAAATGCATCGTGTGATATATGAACCTAAAAAAAGAATGAAATGATTGTGTTACATCGAGAAACGTAATTTGATGGATAAATTGTTTCACAAATGTCTTTTCGAAATTGAGCTTACTTCAACTTATTCAAAATTTGTGGTTTTCTTTCAAGGGCATTACTAGACGGTTAATCAAGGGTTGCCGGTTAATTTATCGGTATAATTAACACCGACTAAGGTCAGTGGGGAGAGGTCAAATTCACGGATCCATTCGCTTGGTCCAAATTTTAGACTCCCTGAGGACTAATCTCAAGTTCTTAAAGTCGTGACCAAAAGAAAAATCAAAAGAAAATATCCCCACACACTCCCTAGACCCTACAGTGATGGGAGCTTCATGGAATTGGGCTTCCCCCTTTTTTGTTCATATTTTTGTTCATGTCTTGTCAGATTCTCTTCTGTGTCGCATGACTGACAACTCCATTTGGGTGATAATCCCAGATATATTCCAGGAGGCTGGCCTGCCACTTTGGTTACGCCCATATGAAGTCTTGGTGACTTCTTCTTACACAGCTCTTATTGAAACAATTCCAGATACGGTATTGGCAGTACACTCCCACATCCTTAATGTGCTGTGTGTTAGAATGTTATGGGCAGCCTTGCCTTAGCAACTTTCTTTTGCAGGCTTCACTTCATTCTATCAAGAGCAGGTTCCCTAACATTACAAGCTTGCGTGAATTTTTCATAGCCAAGTATGGAGATAAAACTCAAAGTTTCAAGCTTGCACAGGTATATATAGATGACTGAATGGGATAATGATTCATCGGATGCTTGATCTTTATGTTTTCTATTTAAATTACTTATTCTAGTATTTCTCGATTTGTAATGAAAAATTATTTGTGCTTTAGCTTCTGCACCTCGTGACCAACTTTGATTTCTTTAGTCATTTCTGAATTTCACACTATGAATGATGATTCATTGGTGAAAATCTAATTTATGTTTCAGCATTGATATGGTGCCCCATCTTGGGTTGTATTATTTGTAATTATTTCAGTGTATTATGCAGCATAATGGTAAATCTTTGTAGTAGCTTTTGTTTGGATGCGATTTCCTTTCGATGACTATCATTTTAACTCAATTGGCCAGTAACTGTTTTTCGTGATGTCTTGGCATGGGTTATATCACAGGACCTCAGAGAGGGTTTTTGTTTTCATTTGTGAACATGTTTTGAAACTTTAGTTGGTAACAAGGGGCAGAATTCATCCTTGTACATCTTTTTTTCACTTTAATACAATTCGTTTCTGGGCTTACCCCCTACCTCTTAAGGGAGGTCGCATTATGTGGTGGCTCATCCTCCATGCCAGACTTTGGGCTATATGGACTGATAGGAACAACAGATACTTCAGAAGGAGGGCAGCTTCTCCTATTAGAGGTGGAGCCTTGGCATGATGTTAAGATTGCTCCACCATGACCTAGAGGCCACATGTTAAAAACTGGGGACAGCCTTTTTGCAAAAAGCCAGAGTAAGGCTGCATATAACTGGCCCTCCCTAGACTCTGCATTGGCAGGAGTTTTGTGGCATTGGCCTGATCCCCTTTTTGGGTTATCTTACTGGAGGCTTAGTAACTGACAATGTTGCTTTGTGGAATTCAGGTTTATATGATGTATGGATTAGTTCTCTCATGTCGGTCAGCATAAATCAACTTTTTCTTTTTTGGCAAATTTTATGGATGCATGTGGTACTGCCTATGCATATGTGCACGTGTTTTCATGCGAGCATGGAAGGTTTGCAAGCACTGTTTATTGATTATCAACTGTAGCGATTGTTGTCAATTATGTCTTCTATTTTATTTGCGTGAATTCAGCTTGTTGACTTGCTTTTCTCTGTAGATAAGTGTGTTCACGGTTTGTTTGTCAATTTAAAGTTATTTGCCTTTGTGGCAGAAGCAGTAGCTATTCGAGACACTAAATTGCATGGGTGGTCTAGGATGGCACCTCCGTATGTATTCTTCATCCTGGTTTAGAAAGGGGATGGTGTTTGAGTCTTGTGACAATGAAATTACTTTGGCATTTCTAATCACAGCAAGTTGACTGATTCGTTGCATAGGTTAAAGAGAAGGAATATTCTAGTGTGACATGAATCTAAAACACTCAGGTTGAATCTTTTTGTCTGTTTGCAGAGGAACTTTGTGGAAAGCATGGCGGGATATTCCATATTATGCTATCTTTTACAGGTGCAGTGTTGCCCTTTCTTGCTATTTGATCTTTCTTTAGTAGTTATCCACGTCTAGTGGTTTTTTTATTTGGTTGTGTCTGTGTCCATAGTCATGCAGTTGAGACATCTGTGGGGCTCTCCTCTCTGTCTCATGTCTATCCGCCAGTTGACGGAATTATATTTCTCAGGTTTGGGTGCTTTGAGCATTTCATATCGTTATACTTATAGGACTACTAAATAAGAAAGAGGAACCAATTCATTCAGCTTTTGTGCAGACATTTCTTGAAGATAATCGGAGAAGATATGTATTGATTTTTACCAGCTGTGGAATCAATGGCATGTTCGCTCTTATGACAATTGGTGTTATAATACTTTCTTTTGCCATAGCATGAACTTTCAAAGGGGGATATTCGGGATAATGATAAGGCAAAACACGTAGCTTTAAGAGCCTGGCCTTAACTTGTTTGTCTCCATCGTGAACAAGTAGCACTCTCAGACTTCATCCTTTGGTGATGTCAAAGCTTAATACTGGAGTCAGGCTATATTATTTTATGCCTTGGGAATGGTAGGAAGAATGTCTAGAAAATGTTTGGTAGGAATATGCCTTTAATCTGTCATTTTGCTATTTAGGTCTGTTAATCATGTTTAGGTATTGCAGTGGACAGACAGGTGTTGCAAATTTGTAGCCTGAAAAAAACCTGAACTGGGCCTGGACTTCACTTTGGACCCTATGCCTCTGCTTAGTCCATCTTTTAATTTGTTTTGTCGAGCATTTGGCCAGGTTCAGCCATTTTCTTACATATGTGTCTACTCTGTCCTTGGTCCTCCTGTTTTCCCTTTTGCTGAGTTTACAGCATGAAACACTCACTTTGGAATTAGTCTAGGTTCTGCCTGGCTCAGAAGTGTTCTGTGTGGGCCTTGCTGAAGTTGACTTAGCCTGATGTTGAGCCTTAGTGGTATAAAGCTGACTTAGCAAGAAAGATGTATATTACGGGAAAACTTGGACTTGTTTGATGCAGTGGATGTGGTTTTTAGACAACGATGTTGCCAATGGTCAACCTGTTGATTTCCACACATCTGGTATTGGATTGGTCCAGATGCTCATTAAGTTTTATAAGTGTACTCCTTCTATAGATAATTATTGTGCAAGAAGTTGTTAGATCTGAATTGCTATTATTTTCTCCTCTACGTGCATTTTCCTTGAACAGACCGATTCCATTTTCTTTTTCTTCCTCCTGAGTTTTAACTATAGATGCCTTTTCGATGATCGGCCAATCCAATTGGTCTATAGACCGGGCCGATCCGTGCCCGATCCCCCGACCCTTTCTTCCTTGGTAGCATGTGTATCTTGTTTCCTTGAGCATTCTCTCTCTTGTCACTGATGTTATGGTTGTTGTTCAGGTGAAGGATCGGCATAATGGAAATCTGCTGTTGGATGAAGAAGGACATATTATACATATTGATTTTGGTTTTATGCTGTCAAATTCTCCTGGAGGTGTAAATTTTGAGAGTGCGCCATTTAAATTGACTCGGGAACTTCTTGAAGTGAGGCAGCTTCTGCAGTATTTAATGCATTTCTTTAAACGTGGTGTCTATCAACGTGTTTGACAGCACCTACCCTCTGTTCATAGACTAAACTGTTAAAGTATCCTATGCCAGGTTATGGATTCTGATGCAGAAGGAAATCCAAGCGAGTTTTTTGACTATTTCAAGGTGCCGCATTTTGATCCTCTGTTTGTACACTGGGATTGTGGATAGCCATGACATCATTTCTTTTCCAAAATTTGGTTTTGATGACCTCAGGTGTTGTGCATACAAGGTTTTCTAACATGTCGAAAGCATGCAGAGCGTATCATACTTCTGGTGGAAATGCTCCAGGTAGCTTACTTCTTTCACAACTTGTGTTTTGTATGCATACATGTATAACATATTAGCTTTATAAAGGTCACTTAAGAAGGATGGTAGTGTGTAAGGCCCTTAGACCGGACAATATACCTATTGAAGTTTGGAAATGTGTTGGTAATGTAGGCATTAAGTGGCTGAGTAGAATTTTTTTTAATAAGAGTCTAAAGAGATAAGAATGACAGACAGTTGGAGGAAAAGTATTATGGCTCCTTTCTTCAAAAAGAAAGGGTATATTTAAAATTACAATAATTGTCACTGTGTTAGACTTACTAGCCACGTTATGAAATTTTAGGAGAGAGTAATAGAGTAAGTGTCTTAAGCTTTGTTACTAGTGCTTCTAAAACGGTCAGGATTCGTCCCTAGTAGATCTACTGCAAAACCTATTTTCTTATTGAAGTAGTCAATAGAGAAATATTGTGAGACGAGGAAAGATTTACATGTGATTTTTATTGACTAGAAAAGGCTATGACCGAGTGCAAGGAGAGCTAATTTGGTGGACTTTGATAATGAAGAAATCTCTAAAGGATATATCGATGTGGTTAAGGATATATACGAGGGGACTTTTACTAGTGTGACCACTATTACTGCATGAAATTCTGGATTGGGTCGGAGGGTCCGGATTGGACCCTGGCGATCCCGATCCGTTCCAGATTGGATCGGCCGGGATTGGCCAGGGATCGGTCAGCATCGGCCACAAAAAAGGGAAATGCCCAGGATCGGCCGATTCCGGCTAGTTCCTCCCCAGAAGTGGATCGTCTATGGCCGATCCAAATCCAAATCGACCCATCCGGATCGGGATTGGCCGATTTTGCATCCCATGACTATTACTGGATAAGCATCTAAGTTCTCTGTTACTATAGGATTACAACAAGGGGGAGCACTAGGTCATTACCTTTTTACTTTTGTTAAATATTAAAGATGAAGTGAGAAAACATTCACATGATGGTATTCCTTGGTGTACGCCATTTACGAACAATATTATTCTTTGAGACTTCTGACCACCTGTTCTGGAACTGTGGTATCATTTCTGCTGGTTGGAATACTATTTTCCTCTGTCTAGGACCTAGCATTGCTTAGCCTACTTCTCTCCATGACCTGATTTATACTTGGGAGGATCACCACAAAAGCATTAATGATAAACTCACCTGGATTATTATCTTGGGTGCTTGTGCTTGGGCCATATGGAAGGACCATAATTCAAGATGTTTTAAGCATGAGTTCTTCTCTCCTGTCAACATCATAGAGCACACTATCCATCTATGCAGCAATTGGAGACTATCCTACCACAGAAATCTTCCAGATGAGTCTTTTGTTTTGTCTTCTTTAAACGTCTGGAGATCTGTCATATTATAAGAGAGTTTCCTATTTTATATTTGGGGTTTCTTATACTTCCTGATCTCCTTAGCTAGCTGTGTTTTCTCTTTCTGGCTACTATCTTACCAGCCATTTTTGTACTTTATTTTCCTTTATTAATACAAGCTGTGGCCTTTGTCACCTTCCAAAAAAATATTATTTTTAGTTTGTGAGAAGGCTAAGAATTTAAATGATAGTTAAAATGGTGTAAGAAATCCGAGTGGATGTCACACAAGCTTAAGCCAGGTTGGTTGAAGTGGAGAACTTCATCTGGAGTCCTCAGTGATCAATAGGTCCCTTAAAGGTCAAAGGAAAATTCTAGAGAACTTCTGTAAGGCCTGCTATGTTATTAGATACTAAAGTAACAAGGTCTCTGCTTAGCCCCCAACACTTGGTCGGAATGTACATGAAAGTGTTCACCTTGGTGTAGCTCTTATTGACATTAAGCTTAGAAAAAATAGGCTCCGAGTACTTCGTTTATGTGCACTGTCATTCAAGTTCGCACAGTTAAAAAGTGTCATCAAATCTGAGTGGGGGAAGTAGAAGAGGTCGGGGAAGGCTTAAAATGAAGTGGTTAGATGTAATAAGAAAGGACTTGACCTTCCTAAGTTTAACTGCAAATATGGCATTGGATCATTTAAAATGGTGGGCCAGAATCTCTTGTTAAGTGGATACTTGTAATTCCTCCTTGTTTTGTCTCTTGGAGGAAAGTTGATTGAGGGCTTCACCACCTTGGTGTTTGTATAGGGAGAGATTTCTGTTGTTTTTTTCCCTCTTACTTGTAAATTTCATTTTCTTCCTTTTAATACAAGTGGTACTATTCACATTTAAAAAAAGGATTATGTAGCAGCCCTAAATAATTGGGATAAGACTCTGATGATGATGATATTAACTGCACGAATTTGTGAGATTGATTTTCTCCATTGTCATTTATGTTTGTTTCCTTGGTTTATATTTTTGAAACTGAAGTTACCTATTTCTTTCTTTCTTTGTTGGTGATATAGTTTGCTTCTTTTTTTCTGTAATGTTTGTGGTTAAATGTCCCTTTTGCTAATCATTTTGAATTGGCAGATATCTTGTGTTGTCTCACTAAAATAGTAAAGAGAAGTCAGAAGCATATATCACATGCTTCTGAAACAATTTTTCATCAGTCGTTCGCGGCATGCCCATGACTGAATCTTTCTTGGTCGTTGCTTACGGGAGTGGTTGGCAGATATCTTGTGTTGTCTCACTAAAATAGTAAAGAGAAGTCAGAAGCATATATCACATGCTTCTGAAACAATTTTTCATCAGTTGTTCGCTGCATGCCCATGACTGAATCTTTCTTGGTCGTTACTTACGGGAGTGGTTGATGTATTAATTAACACAGTGATCAGCAATAGCGGTCGGCTTGGATATGAATTTCAAAAGCTGACTGATTGCTAGGAATTCAGGAAGAGTGTTGATGACCTAAATGAGTTTTGTTTGGCATGCAGATATGATTTTGCTAATATCTGCTCCGATTCCATGCTATGTACTGTTTTATGAAGTTAAACTTCACGCTCTTAATTTATACCAGTTTCTGATGCTGTTATTTCTATTGTATATCAGGATTCTGGCTTTCCTTGCTTTAAAGGTGGGCCTCGGACAATTCAGAACTTGAGGAAACGATTTCATTTGAGCCTAACAGAAGAGGTTTGTCCTCAATTTTATTAACCTGGTCTTTTGTAGATTCTAACTCTGTTCTATTTTGACATCTATGCAAAAATCTAAGCACGATGCCTTGTGATTTCAAGCAGCAATGTGTGTCTTTGGTGCTCTCCTTAATCAGTAGCAGCTTAGATGCATGGCGTACTCGCCAGTATGATTATTATCAGCGGGTATTGAATGGAATATTGTGATCAAGTATTGTATGGGACTTAGTGACTGTCCTTGCACGTGCAATTTTGTCCACATAGCCTTCTCGTGGAAGCACGCCAAAACGTGAACCATGCTTCCCCAGGAAAAACCAATGCACCTCATTTTGGAGTATGCTTCAATTCGTTAGAGTGATGCATGAGTTCTGCTCGAGTTCCCTAAAGTTTCATGAGGGTTGGAACTGTTTTCACCTACAAGATTGGGGCATATGCCCTTGTGTGTACAGTAAAGGTTTAGCGGCATTGGATGCTGCTGACTGGAGGCTCACAAAGAGCAAGCTATTGTTGTTCCAAATTACTGTTCCAGCAGCTACATCTGACTGAATCTTCCCCGCTTGTGGATTCAAGATGTTCGATAGATTACATGGAAAACCGAAGATGAATCAAGTGCCAATTTGGGTGGTATTGACTGTACAGAAATCTTCATATGATAGCATGTGTGAAGATTAGATCATTATGGGGGATAAATACTTTGTTTTGGATAGGGCTTATCAGGCCATCAAAAGGTTGTCCTGCCCCCAGAAACTATGGTAGGGACTGGAGATTTGGGGGTATGTGATTTCTTTACACCATGCACATCTTTTCATTTTGATTGAATACTCTGTTGAGTACATCGGAGCACCCGGAGCGCCAGAAATAGGTACTAGATAGCAGCTCCTAGCCTGTGCTTAGCTCTTTTTGGTAGTTAACCTTTGTTAGAGTAAAGCTTTTGTCGCGTGGCATACTGGAGTTCCATTGTATTATAACCTCGGTTGTGAAAGGTTATTCATTCTTTCATTTCAAATGGTTTGTTTTTGGTCCAAGCCATTGCTGTGATGGGCTTCCTGTACTATTCTGATGAGTTCTTTGGGATACTCCTGGGTGCCGAGGCCTATTCCATAGCCACATTGATTGTGTATACCATGCATTGGAAATTATCTTCTCGCTTTTGCATAAAGGATCAGTACATGGAGTAAATTGAGTCTCGTTGTTTCCCCTTCCTGTTATGCTTCAACCTATCGTTGTTTAAATTAATTCTGGGAATCATGTTATTCTTGCAGTTTGTGTTTGGTAGTGCTGCCATCTGTGGTTCTTATTGGAGGAGAATCGTAATAGCATGTGATGCGTATATTGGGAAGGTGTTTTCAATTTCGGTCCTACAAATTAACTTGATCTACAAAAGTTTCCCATAATCTGTCTATTTAGCAAAAACTTTCTGTAGTTTCACTTTTATTGAAAACATCTTAGCAAATTTGAAAAAATTCATGAATATTTTAGAAAAACTCTTTGAAAAAGTGGGATTACAGAGTTTTTGCCAGAAAGTTTTCCAAATTAAGTAGATTAGAGGAACCAAAAATTGAAAAATTCATATTGGAAAGACAGGTACACCTGTGGGCGTCCTGATTTTTATGTCCAGATATCTCACCTCTTCATTACCGTTCACAGTTTTTAAGTGCGGGTGTTATCCAACAAAATAAACATATAGATATAATTTGACTTAGAATTTTAAATTAGGCGATCAAAAGTTCAGTCAAACAATCAAAAGATGATAAATAATATGGTGATTGTATACTTTTTGCTAACAAAATAGAAAAAAACCACTATATAATAATAGATAATTATCGAGTTATAAGGTTATTTTAATATGCATTAGTAAATTAAAAATAAATATTTTTATACATGAATAAAATAATGAGTCAAATAAGTATGTATTTCTTCTCATTTGTTAATTTAATGACATAAAATATATTATTCGAAGATTCATATACGCCCTGGGCCGCCATCGGACAATGTCTTTGGGGTTTTTGAATGGGTCAGACAATGTCACAGGCACTTATCACAAGGACAAGACATCATACTCGTGAAGTAATACTTGTTGTAATGTAGTCAGCGGTTGTAATGCCTTGTAAGAGATTGATTTTTTTGGGGTCAGGCTCAATGTGCCTCACCCCTCTGTATATAATTTGATATTCAGTGAAACAACTTAAAAAATTTCAAAAATAAAAAACAAGTCCCAGTAAACACTTAAAAACACTCCTAATGAGCTGAGCTCAATAATGGTTTTTGGTTGTTTATAATTTTTTGAGTTAGAGATCAGATTATATGGACAGATGAGACATGTGAGGTCTGATCTTTAAAAAATTCAATTTTATTTCTATTTGCTGCAATGCTCAGCACCACGAGCATTGTAACAAGTGTAACTCTTGGGGCATTGCCACAGGGCAACTGGAGGTACAGACCCCTATTCTAAGGGGGACACCCTACAAGTTAGATTGTTGATTTGATGTCTACGTGGTTATCAAGGAACTTAAAATAAAGAGCTAGCTGTCATATACCATCCATTCTTAGCAACTAATCTGTTGGGTTTTATATATATATAAACCCCTAATTATCGTATTTATGTATATTTCTTTGACTTTCACACGTTGTTATAAAATACTGCTAAAATCTTCAGCGAACTTGTAATTATACTCTATCAAAATGCTATGAACTCCAATTGATTAAATCAGAAAAGCTTTGTAGGTGAAGTCAGAGGTATATATGTAAAGGTACTTATACAAAATATCTAAATCTTTTTGACATACTCTATTATAGACTTCACGCATTTTGATAAGAGTGGTATAATTAAGGAGGTCAGCTATTTTTATAACAATATGCGGGAGTTAGGAATATAGATATAAATATACTAGTTTATAGGAGTATATATACATACTATTTTTCTTAGAGTTAAGGTTCACATTAACGATCCTTATACACATAATATTAAACATACCACTCTTAATTATACAATTTCATATATATATATATATATTATCTTTATTATTACTAAAATGTCACTAAGGTTAATGCTGTTTGCGAATTGCGAATCTCTAATAATATTCCTTATAACTATTAGAATGTAACAAGTGAATGGTGAAAGGAGAACATGACTAAAATGCCCCCTCCATGGGACACACATGCAATGAGAGAAAGGGGGTTGTGTTAGCCAAAGGGCATCGTAATTCCTGTGCAGTTCTGATTTAATCATGTCTGATATGATTAAAGGGACAGAAAGTAACGGTGATCACACATATGACTTTATATTGTTACGGCGATGGTATATGCGATATTAGTGTAACTAGGAGGGGTATATTTGATATTTAAACACATAGATGGCTAATATGTAATTAACCTTACTTTTTTTTTTTTATAGCGATGGTATATACGTGGATGAAATAACCTTTATTTCCAACTTCCCGGCGGTGACCGCTTGGACTCGTCTCGTTGCGAACGAAGCACAGAACAGGGGCGAGAAGGGGGAGAAGCGCAGGAGGGGGCGCAGAGAAGGTTAGGGATGGCGGCGATGGAGGTGGACACGAAACAGGCGGCGTCGGCGGCCGCGTCGGCGGAGAATGACCTGTGCTCGCCGGCGGTGAAGGTCCGGGGCGGCGGCGGGGAAGGGCTGCGGCAGTACTACCTGCAGCACATCCACGATCTGCAGCTGCAGGTCCGGCAGAAGACCCACAACCTCAACCGCCTCGAGGCCCAGCGCAACGATCTCAACTCCCGAGGTCAGTGTGCCCTCGAAACCCTAACCCTAGTCTCCCGCTTGCTAAGAGACGGGGGAAATTAGGGTTCCAGATTCGGGCGCCGTGATTAGATCCCGGATGAACACCTAAACGTCGTGGCACGTGTGTTTTTCTTCCCTTTTAGTTGCTCTCCGGTCGTTTATGGAAGGCGGATGTTAATCCGAAGGCGAATTCTGAGGCTTATTCTTTATGTAATTGTGGTTGTCATCATGGAGATCGTCTAGGGTTCTTTTCTGTCCATCCTTAATCTGGACACTGTTTGGTAGATTGGTCATCACCGCCTGGCAGCTCCGCACCACGCGGCTCTTTGTTTCTGCACCTTTGTGCGCTTACTTGTGAATTTGGGGGACTTTGGTTTAGTTGCGGTTGTTTCTACAAGAGGGAGGGCTGGGAGTTTTCTAGGTTACCATCCTGGGATCGGTTTGGCAATCTTTACTGAGATAGGTTTGTCTGTTTTTATGCAAAAAGAGAAATTGATGATATGGTCTGACGTTCACTCTTCTAGGGCGGTTTCTGAATTGGATTTGTAAGGTGGAAGTTTAGAAATTAGGATTTAAATCAAATTCTGCTGGCCAATAAGGTTATTCTGTAGTTATATAGTGCCGGTTGCTCTTTTGTTGGCTGCCATCTGTAAAACATGTGGGAAGTTTCGAAAACATGTTTCGTTTGAACATTAGCAAGCGATCCGGGAGAACCGGCGCAATTGCAGTCTGCAGTGGAATTCCCTTGTTGATGGACATGCAAAACTTTAGTCTTTGAAACCAGTCTTGTAGTCGAACCTGATATCTTGTATTAAAGATCCTTGCCTTCCAGGAATTAGTCTGACCTTGGAACGAGCTTATCTTCATTTAGTGAGTCACGTTCCAGGAGTTAGTCCTTCTTGACAGTAATAACACCTAGCACGAGTATGTAGCATGAGCACTTCTCTATCTCACGTTGGCAATCTCAACTAAACAGTTCTCTAGGGGAAACTTGTCTTCTCATTGTTATTAGGTTTATATTGCTCCAACTAATCTTTGCCTATGTATGTCAATATTTTATCACCAAGAATGAGTTACATGCAAGATGCAACCTTGTATAAAAATGTACCATCGGATATCAATTCATTATTTTGTCATGTTGTTTATAATTTTCTATAATATTTGGGGGGCGGGTGAGTAGTGTTGTGGATAGGCATAGGCCTGGGATTCCAACAGATCGTGGGTTTGATTCCATGTGTTTCTGAAGTAATTCTCCCAACATGTAATTTTCTTTCACGTGTTGGGACGGTTTATTCGGTATGATGTAGGTGTCTGTCCCAAGAGATGTTCTCGTCATAGCCAGTCTAACTGGTATGATGTAGGTGTCTTGCTTGGGAGTTGCCTCGCCCTAGCCGGGGTTTTCAGCCAGTACTATCTTAGTTTCCAAAAAAAAAAGAAAAGTAAATGGATAAAGGAAAAGATAAAAGGTTAACTGTAACAGTCCGCTTTCAGACCTCTATTAGATGCACGAGTGTAAAAGCAGTGTAATAAGAGACGATACTATAGGAGACTAGAAATCAGCTCATATCTATTATACCACATAAATAGTAAGAAAAATAACACATATATTCAAATCCCAAGAATTTAACTTGGCCATGCCTAATTCATTTTCTTTTTCATTGAATTGGATTAATCTTTCTTTGCTATTTTTTGAAAAATATGTTTTATAACTTTTGTGAAAAATCTAAAAATTAAGTTCTCAATAGAGATCATTTACATCCCTACTGAAATCTCACACACGTCGACCCATTCACTCTTCGTTAACTATGTATATTATGCAGTATGACTTGCATGCAATTCTCCATATTGCTAACCGTCACAAGTAATATACGGAAAGTGAACAACAAACATAACATGATTTTATATTTTAATTTCATGATTTAATCTAGACCAAATTACATGTTTTGTTTTTCTAATTTAACTTTTTAATTCGCCGTATAATTTGTTTATAGATGCATGTGATTTTTATGGAATAATACTTGAACTAGTATGAAATACATACATTGTAAGAACAATGTGAACTCAAAGTGGAAACATTCAACAGATGATAATAGTTACATATTTTCTTGCGTTCTTTCTTCTCAATGGTAATCTATATTCGCATAAAAAGTAAAAAGATATTTATCACAAGTTATTAGCATAGGGTCTCAAGATTGAGTTGTTCATTCATTAATCTTTCACCTGGTCGGTTGTTTTCTTATAATCATAATCCTATCAGTCGTAAGACATAATTTTTCAGAAGTCATAAGTTCGTAGGGCGTTTCATCCTTTTGACCAGAAGTGACAAGGGATAATCACTTACTAACGGTCGTAATGGTAAGCAGGTCTCAACAGACCTCTCACCTCCACTTATGTACCCAACAGATTTTCGGAGCCTTACTGGGTGAGACGGAAAACATAGGCTAAGCTGGGTCTACAGATTACTACTCACTCATATTGCAACGTCTATGCTCGAGTCTATGAGTGCACTCAAATAGGATCTCCGTCCCTGTCTGCCGAGGTCTCGAACTTGGGCTCTAGAACTGTGATAAAAAGAGGGGATGTTTTGTGCCTTGACGCCGCATATCGTTAAGGAGTTTTAACCCGGATGTTCCCTTGTCTCCGAGATAACATATTGTGTTGGGCCTTCCTGCTAGTAAATGATGTCACTTTCTTTCTTTATAAAAAGGTAAATCATCGTAGAATCATCGATCATTAATTCAATAAGAGTTTAATATTAATATAGAAAGCCTCCATGCCTCTATTTCGTATTCATCACTATAGAAGTTATGGAATTCTATAGTCTTTATTTTCCCTTAATACGGTCATTATAGCCATGAAGTCTATCTTGATCTATATAATAAGTAATACATACATACATGTGTATTTTATATCATAGAGTTTTAAATAATTTTCAAATCTCTTCTTAATAGCTCACAAGAACTTAGATGGATTTATCCATCGTTTTATTCATCATTTCCTTTAACAAAAAATTTCCACGTGATGTTTCATAAGTGCGTATACAAACATCCTTGTGATGAGGTACCTCTATCCTGGAGTCATCCCCTAATTAGGACCAATTAGGATTTGTTATACACCATATTTCGTAATTTAAATTTCAAACATGAATCGTCATAAAATCAGAAGTAAAATCATACATCCATCTTATCTAATGACATGCGTGAACATATTATTTCTATGCCTTATGAAATTAGTTACGATTGTCCTTTATTCTAGAATTTTCCGGATATAAATTTTCCTTATATTCATACAATTTTCTATTCGCTACAATTCCTAAAAATCCAATCTCTCTCTCCCCCTCACCCCCTGCTGGCTGTCCTTGGCTGGCCTCCCCCCTACCCCCCTTTTATAGAAGGTGGGAGGCTGTAGGGAAGATTCTAGGGAGAGGGGGAGTGAGGCGGTGGACGGGACAACATGGAATTCCGGGTCGGATCGGGTCCCCGAATAAGGACCCGGTGATCCCGATCCGACCCGGATCAAATCGGCTGAGTCAGCTGATCCAGATGAAGTCTGGCCGGTCCGACTCGGCCGGATTAAAAAAATAAAAAAAATCAGAAAAAATCAGGAAAAAAAATCAGAAAAAATTGTATACATATGATTTAATGAATGTATAATAAAAATGAATGCAATTCATGTGCATCTATAAAAATATATACATTAAAGACAACTAAAGGTCTGATGTCCAGAAGAGTGATGCTGTTTCCTCTGAAAAAGCAAGTGGACAAGTGTCCCAAGGGCCGAACAATTGGAATAAATCGAAGGGGTTTGACAGCGACTCTGCAAAAGCATGGAATTCCACATCTGTGTCAACCAAAGGAGCAATGTCTAATGAGGATCAAGTTTGGACTCCAAAGATTGATTCCGATCAAACTTGGACTCCAAAGACTGTCCCAAGGGCCGAACAATTGGAACAAATCGAAGGGGTTTGACAGTGATTATGCAAAAGCATGGAATTTCACATCTGTGTCAACCAAAGGAGCAATGTCTAATGAGGATCAAGCTTGGACTCCAAAGACTGATTCCGATAAAGCTGACGAGCCTGGTTGCTGGGGCAATCGCAGTGGTTCATTTCAGCAGAGAGATGTTTAGAGTCAAGAAAAGCCTCATGGTGGAGCACATAGTTCTGGCGAGGGAAGTGGCTGGGAGAGATCTAATGAGGGGAGTGCAGAGAACATCGGATGGTAGCCATTCATAGCATGGCAATGTACATCAACTTCTTGTTTATGCTTTGATGGTTCTGTATCTATTGTGGTTGCTGGTTATTCTCTTTTTGTCTTATATACTGATGATCATCTGTGTATATTTTTCTTCTAATGTTTGAAGCCAGTTGCAATCTTGTTTTTGGATGGAGCCTATTTTGGATCTTTCCAGATAAAAGGCAACAAAGTTTAATCACTTCGTTTGCCCCTAGCCTATTCTACTTGAGATCTTCCAAGCTGTAGCATGTTTTGGGGGTCAAGTTGCCGGCGGCGGCGAGTGGCGGTAGTGGTGGCCGGGGGGAGGGGGAGGGGCTGGGGGAAGGGGGGAACTGGCTGGATTGGCCTCCTTAAGGGGGGATCCGAATCACGCCCGGCCGGTCCGGTCTGATTTGGGGATAGGTCGCGGAGAGATAGGCGACATGTGGCTAGAGGGGGAGGAAGAGAAGGTGGTGTAAGGGGACAGGTGGAAGGGAGGGGAAGAAGGGCAGTGGAGTGAGGGCGGTGGTCCCTATTGGCCTATCTTTAGGCCCAATAACCAGGGCCTGTTTAGCCCTGTAAGCAGGCCTATTAGGGCCTTTAAATTAGGCCCATTAAGGCCTATATCTAAGTCCCATTAGATCCATTTAATGGGGGCCACTAACAGCCATTAACTAGTGGGCTTAGGCCCAACAACCCTTTTTAATTAGGCCCTATTACAATTTTACATTTATGCCTTCTTCTTTTATTATTTAATTAAATGCCCCTATTAATTTTTGTGGGGTCTGAAAAATTCTTGGAGGAATTTGAGTCCATATCAGTATATGTGCTTTGCTTTCCATTCGGCCTTTTTTGCATTGTGTCCTTTCTAGGTGCCTTGTTGTATTCCAAATCAGGGAGGCTCTGTATTATGGGGCCTGTTTTGATGAGTTCTTATTGACTTTGTCGATGATTTTGGAGAAGGGGAAATAAGGCTTTGGGTTTATGCCATTTGGAAGAGAAATAAGGCTTCGGGTTTATGCCATTTGGAAGAGAAATAAGGCTTCGGGTGTTCATCATGCTTAGATACTCTTTGCCTTGGGGTTTCCAGTATCTATATCTAAGGGCATAGGATGGTTAGATTAAAAGAGAGAAAAATCCTGAAAAATAGGCTATTAGTAATATTGTTTCCTTTTCTGCATTGCCAGACATGTAATTTCATCAACACCTTTCCTTTATAGTACAAATGAAATCTGGTAACATAGATGTTAATACATTTGACAGGTATTCCTTATGACTCACTAAAAAAAAACTTTGGGAAAGTTTCACACATGCAGACAGTGGCTTAATAAAAATTTCCATTTTGTTTCCGCATAGAGAGAGAGAAAAGGTGTTCGTGAGGTACTAATTTGACCATAATCAGTAAAAAAGAAAGAAGGGGGTGGGGGGTGGGGAGAGAGATGCTAGGATGCAGCCAGGAGCAATGGCAGAGGGAGAAAAATTTCCTTGCGGGGCCATTAAAAGGACCTAAAATACAATTATGAAGGATTTGGGAGGTACATATTGGCAATTCTGAAAACTTTAGTGGGTTTGGGGGGGGGGTTTGCACCCTAGCTCTGCCACTGGCCAGGACGTGTCTGATCAAGATTGGATGGTCCCCTCAACATTCACCCCCCCCCCCAAAAAAAAAAATAAAAAATAAAATAAATAAATAATAATAAAAAAAGAATCTGATCACGTGGTCTGCAATAAGTGTGTTTGCCTAGTCCACGCCAAGAGGGTGCTGCAGGGCCTGCCAGTATAACAGGTGGTGCAGCGTCTGCCAGCATTTGATGCTGGGCAGGCACTGGGTGATCACACCCACCCCCTGATGTCCCCCTTTTTCCCCTAAAACAGAGCTGTCTGAACTTGATCTGATGACTCCATGCTGTTGCAGCAGGCCACACTAAAGATCCTGGCTCCACAGTGCATGCACACAACCTATAAATCCAAAGGCTTCTCAGATTTTCGGTGCATGTAGTGGGCCAGGGAGTTTAGGTATTCAAGTTGAGGTGGGATTGCTGGTGGAGAAGTGTGATTAGATTTTCCTTCTCGTTGATCCTTATGATCATGGAATCTCATAGGGGAAAAAAGGCAAGAATGATTGAGACTAGGTGGGTGGCTTGGTTGAAATACGATGTGCACCTCAAGAGATGGGGCATTGAGTTCTATTCCACCCTTATTGGTTGGCTTGTTTGGACTGGAGGTTCACAGGCCAATGCACCTGGACCTCATTCTGGGTTTCTAGCCTAGTTAGACATGCCACCTGAGGTCCTGAGGGCCACCTCAACCACCCTCTCATAATCCTATGGTCTTTTCTGATAGAGTGAGGCCTTGTCACTTGGGTGGGGCCTTTTTTGGGTTTGTGTGGGGGGGAGGGGGGGTTAGGTGGTTCTACTTCTACCCTCGTACTCTCAAAAAAGGAATGATGGCTATTTATACTTTTTTTTAATATAAATTTTCATGCCATTGTGTAATTAGTTTTTGTGTCGAAAAATGCTCTTTTCATCTTGAATCTTTAAGATATGAAAATTTCTTGAAGAATTTGCAAGATGCTCCATGGTTATTCAATTAGGCATGAGAGAGAAGTGTAACGGTCCCACTTATGGACTTTCGGCAGGTGCCCATTTCTAAAATAAAATAATAAGAAGTATAAAAGTGCAAGAGGAACAATGATAACATGTCTATAATATAACAGAAGGGTGTTATAAATAAAACACATATCTTAAGAATTTAAATAAACTGGCCATACTTGATTTTTAAGCGCACATTGGCTTCATTCTTTGTCTCTTATTCCTAAAAAACGTCGTTTCATTTTTTATGAGAACTCGTTAATCGAGATCTCAGTAGGGATCATTTACATCCCCATTGTTATCTTGCACACATCACCCCATTCTCTCAATGTTTCTAAAATGCGTAGGCGGAACGAGTCGGCCAACCATGTTATTGCCTAGGTAGTGAGGCGGGTGCCTCAATTTTGAGCCAGCTATTTTTTCAGACTTTTTTTTGAAGTTTTTATATATACTCTATTAATTGATAATGCTATCAACTATAGACATCTCATATTTACTTATATAAGTATCATAAAATAATAAAATATCAAATTCAATTATAAAATCTAATTTACTGCAAGTTAGTAACTATCTTAAAGAATAATGTAGTATCGAACACAAAGCTACTATGCCATTATTTACACATGCGGGAATCATCTTTGAAGTCCCATGATTATTGTTGATTGCAGTTTTTATGGAGGAGAGAAGTCTCCATATAGCTGTAGTCCCTGCTAGTTGCTATAGTAGGACAAACAAAGAGTTGTAACCTTTCATGGTGTCCTTGTATGCTACATAAATGAGATGTATTTATACAAGGGACAATTTTGAAGGTCATGTTTGAGTTATTATAGTATCATACATGTCTTTCAACAAAAAGTGAAGATGTCCAACTAAAATATCATGAAAGAAGACGAGTCGGCTTTTGCCTAGGTGGGAATGGGGTGTGAACCGCCTAGGCGGATTGCCTAGTCGGCAAGACGGCCGACTTTTAAATCACTGATAACAATCATAACTTGATATCATAATCCAACATTGATCATATTTCATGCTTTTCTTTTCCTTTTTCTTTATCTCTTATTAGTGATAAACTATATTTTAATAGTAGCTTAATGAAAGTTTAAAATATAGAAATTACCTTTTACAAGCTATAATCCTCGTATTTCAGAAATGAGTCCTTTCTTTCTTTCTGGACTGGTCAATAACTCAGTCGGATTTTACACCAACAATGACTCATCTTTCAACCCGAAGTGATGGGAATAATCATTAACTAATAGCCGTAATGATGAGTAGGCTATCTCCTGATGCACCTACCACCCTACAACCTACCCAGCCCAGTAAGTCTCTGGAAATTTACCGGGGAGGCTGAGAATGGCTAAACTGGGTTTGCAGTTTACTCACTTACTCTTACTGCAACGTCCATATCTCAGCCTATGAGTATATTCAAGTAAGAACTCCGTCTTCTGCCCGTCGAGGTCTCGAACCTGGACTTGGAACCGTAACCAAAGAATGGATGTTCCATGCCTTGGCGCCACACATCATTAAGGAGCCTTTCATACATCCCCTTATCCCCAGGAGACGTGCCGTTGTCCCTCTAGCAATGATCTCACTATCTCTTCTTTACAAATCGTACATTTTATAAGAGTTCATCATCATTATAGAAGACTTCTATGTTTTAATCTTTCATCCTTTATAAGGAGTATGCCACCTAGTTCCACATTCTTTAAATCCTCTCCGTGGGATCATTATTGAAATAAGTTCTTCTTTCTTTTTCACAATATATCGTAGATGTATAATAATAGTACAGTTATAAGTAGCACGTGGGGTTTAAAGC
Source organism: Zantedeschia hybrid cultivar (assembly GCA_030544215.1). Taxonomy (NCBI): domain Eukaryota; kingdom Viridiplantae; phylum Streptophyta; class Magnoliopsida; order Alismatales; family Araceae; genus Zantedeschia; species Zantedeschia hybrid cultivar. The sequence goes on along the minus strand of JARZZO010000013.1, from coordinate 44,664,039 downwards.
TCCAATCCTCTATTCATTTGTGGCTCATACGAGCTTAAATGGACTCAATCCATCCTTCATATTCTTTTTCATAACAAAGACTTTTCACATATGTTTCATATTGAGGCATGCAAATCTGTTTTTTGTGATGGGGAGCCTCCACCTTAGAGCTGTCCCCATGACTAGGTTCATGTAGGTTTTATCATGGTCTCATGACTCTTATATTAACCAACAAACATGACATGCTTTCACTAGAAAAATAACGTGAAATCAGGAATAGAATAGTGCTGGAAACATGGGTTCATTTCATGCTATGACATGCTTAACAATTATCTTCATGCTTTACAAAGTCTCCCATGATTGCCCCTACCTTAGAAATAACCTGGACAAAACCTCCTCTTATAATCATGTATATTTCTATGTTTCGCAACCCCAGAAAACTCAAAATAAAAAAGGAACAATAGTAGCTGTATCACCCTACCTTTAGGAAGAAAGCCGTGTAGATAGATGTCTCCCTCATTCGTGCGTAGGAGGAGGTGCCGCTGCAGCCCAGGGATGATGGAAGTTCTCTGCTACAGTCCCTTTCTTTGCCTTGAGGCCTCCTTTCCTTGCAGCTTCCACAAGCCCTCATTTTTTTCTTATTATTCTTCTCACTCTAACCTCCATTTTCTCCTTCTTCCTCACCCTCAAAGTCTCACTCTATCTCACTGTTTTCATTCCTCTCTCACTGTCCAGCCCTCTTTCTCTCTCTAACCAGTCCTTTTTTCCTGTCTAACCAGCCCTCTCTCTAGCTTTCTCACAATCTCTCTTTATCTCTTTTTATTCTACTCCCTCTCCTCTTCACTTTCTTCTTCTACCTCACCATCAAATTCCCTCTCTATCTCACTCTTTTCCTCCTCCTCTCATAGTTTTATCTCTTTCTCTCTGTAACAGACTTCTCTCTCGCTTTAGCCTCCTTTCTCTCTCCCTCACAGTCTCTCTCTTTCTCTCCCCCTGCTCTCCCTCTCTCCCTGCCCCTCTCTCCCTCTCTATCTCTGGATAAGACCAGCCAACACCCACCACCCCTTCTTATATAGAAGGGGAGAGGAAGTAGGAAGCTTCTAGATGGGAAGAGGAGGTAGAGGAGCTGTGGCGGTTTAGGCTGTGGGCCTTCTAGAAGGTCCATTAACAAGGCCCAATATAGGTCTATTATGGCCCATTAAAAGCCCAACACAGCCTAATAAGGGCCTAGTGTTTTCATCCCAATTTTGGTCCAATAGTAGCCCAAAATTGTAGCCCATTAACAGTCTAAAATTTCTGCCCATTAAACTATGTGATTCTTGGCCTATTAGTAGCCCTATAAGAGCCCACTAAAAGCTCATTAAGAACCAATTAAACTCTAATATCTCAGGCCCAATTCAGTCCATTAACAGCCTATTAGATTGTAGATTAGGGCTCATCAAACTATCCATTAAAGCCCATCTAAAGGCCCATTAGAACCTATTAAAATTCTTAGTTTTTAAGTCCAATAAGAACCTATTAAATAACCCAGTAGCCTTGGGATGAATTTATATTTTAGACCATGATTTTCCTTCTAATTGCATACGAACCCCTATCTAATTTAGTAGGTTCTTACAAGAAGTATGTCAACTGTTTTCAGGATCATAAGACTTGTTTTTACTCCAATCCTGGTTCCGGTGATGTATCTCTCTCCTAGGCATGCTAAAATGGCCTAGTTTATATTTAGAATTTTTTCAAATCGGTTCGAGATTACTCATGGACTTCTTATGTTTGAATTGATCAGTTAGAATGTTACGTGAGGAGCTGCAGCTACTCCAAGAACCAGGATCATATGTTGGTGAGGTAGTGAAAGTGATGGGAAAATCAAAGGTCTTAGTTAAGGTAATCTTGGAGTTCAAATTTCGTTCTTTATTTCCCTAGTGCCTATAATATTTTTAGTCATGGTTATCATTTTATATGTCTCATTTTCAAAAGACATGAGCTTTCTTCTCTATTAGGCAAGTTACATTTTTTTTTCCCTTTCTTCCTGGGATCACTTTTCTTTTCTGAAATTAACTGTACAGTAACATAATTTTGTGTAACCCTTGGGATCCTTATGCACATTTTGACTGGGGAATAGAAAGGTCTGACTTGTGCACAAATATTGTATGTTATTCCAACTCAAACGGGAGATTAGTTTGTTAAATTCCAACCACAGTATACATGGGATATATATGTTTCTAATGACTAGTCTGTTAAATTCCAACTACAGTATACATGGGATATTTATGTTTTTAATGGCTACTCTGACTTGCTACAGGAAACAAGTTGGATGTTAGATACCCAGTTGGTAACAAATGAGAAGCAAACGAAGGAGAAAATATTGGCTGAATCTTAGAGGACCCAACCATTTTACCCCCAATGATGATCCATGCTTCAACTACTGGGTAGCTGCAATGGCCTCCCCTCCAACTTTGAATCCTAGAGGCCCCGGCATGGAGAAGACTGGAATGGGTGTGTGGACAGGAACTTGTGTCATCGGTAAAAGGTGCTGAATCATGGGTTTTTGTTGGGGGGTGGGGATAGGTGTTGTTGAGGTTTAGGGTTTAATGTTATCTGCTGGCTTCAATCCACCAGTTTTAGTAGCTTGCATAATTTAATTGGTTTTAACAGGTTGTTTAGATTATGAATTATGATTAGTTGAATAATTGTTGGATATCAGGTGGATGGCTTGGTCACAATGGAGCTAACCTGAAGCCATATGGACATGTATCAGATGTTGGCATTACAGGTCAATATGCCTGGACTTTGCCCTGGCCTGATTTGACATGCACCCAAGGGTTTTTCTGACCCGTCCCCTTGCAGAAACAGCCATGAAATCTAAAGTGGGCAGGAATTGCTGATGGGTTGCTAGATAAGGATGCGGGGTTGGGGGCTTTCTATCCTCCCTAAATAATTGTCGGAGGGTTATTGGAAATAGGATGTGTACAGATATTGTGATTCCAACTCTAAGAAATGTCAAGTTTCTAATAACAAATCATAAATGATTCTTTACATTGTCATTGCTTTAGTCGCTGGGATTGGTTATTAGATTTAGAGGGTTTTGTTTACCTCTGTTTCGACTATGTAGTATTGGTGAGGAAAACAAATACTATCAAGTAGTCATTAAGGAAATTAGCATATTACTTTTCTTTTAGTAAATACCTAACTTACTAGCCACACCTGGAAAACATAAATCTTTTTTCTTATTAGAAACAATCATCTTTTCATATACTATTATGGTATTATTCACAAATTTTTTTTTTGTGAGCTTTACAATCTATACGTGTATTTCCCTTTTCATTTAATACAATTATGATGGTATCCACTTTCAAAAGATTTTCATCTATTCATATAGAACTCCTACATACAATTCAGGGGTGGAAAGGTTCCCTTCTTTCTGCAGGGGGGAGATGGATTTTATCCAAAACAGTGCTCTCTACCTTGGCCAGTTATTTTCTATCTATCTTTGCTATCCCTAAAACTGTGTGCAAGAAGTTGGAGGCAATTAGAGCAGCTTTCTTTTGGAAAGGTAAGAAGCAAGAAGTGAAAGGAGGTCATCATATTAGATGGGATTTTGTTTGCAGGAACACTGAGGAAGGGGGAGCAGATTTAGTTTCAATCCGGTGTATTAATCAAGATTTTCTGATAAAATGGTTGTGGACAGTTGAGAGGGATGATCATTCCATTTGGGCAAAGCAAATATCTTTTACACAATGAAGGACGGATTAATGATTTTCAGATGAGAGGTTCAGTGTCAAATGTGTGGAAGCATATTATACATAATTTGGATTTCTACAATTGCTCCACTTCCATCGTTGTGGGTAATGGTCAAGCCATTAAATTTTGGGAACATGCTTGGAAGGAGGGGAGAGCTTTCAAGGATAGATTTCCAAATCTATACATTCTTGCAGCCAATAAAAGTGCACTTATCAGTGAGTTGCAGATCTCTTCATCTCAAGGGAAGTTCTGGGATTTTAGATTCTATAGAAATTTCCTTGTAGAAGAAGAAATGGAATTATTTCAGCTTAATCAGTTACTCCAAGGTTTTCTTAGATTAAATGAGAGGAAAGACATCAAGTGTTGGAGATGGGACTCAAAAGGATTATTTTTGGTCAGATCTGCAGTGAAGATTTTATCCTAAGGAGGAGTCAAGGTCAGTTGGGCTTCTCAAGTTTGGCATAAATCCCGCCCAATTAAGATCATAATTTTTTTGTGGAAATTGGCTTGTGGCAGACTACTTACGGGTGATAAACTTAGCTTCTTGACTCCAGATAAAAGACTCTGTTCATTCTGTGGAATTTTCGCTGAGACATTGGATCATTTATTCATTAACTGTGGCATTGTGGATGTTATCTGGAAGGCCTTTTTCAAAATTTTAGGCAGGAATCAAGGCTGCTTTAAGTTGGTTGGCACTTTGTTTTCTACCTGGAAACAGATTTGTCCAATTCAGCAGGAACATAAAGTGTGGGATTCTTTGCTACCTGCTATGTTGTGGGCCATATGGAGGGAGAGAAACTCTAGGATGTTTAACAGTCAACTTTCGTGTCTAGCAGGGATTATTGGGAACTGCATCTTCTATTTTCAAGAATGGAATTTTAGAAGACATGGAGTTAAAAACTCAGACTCTATAATTATTTCCAAATTTCTACGATGGAAATCTATCCTTACCTGATGGGGTGTTTGTGAAGACAGATTCTTCCTTTTGGGGTTTTATTGTGCTGAGAGGGTCCTGTGTTGCATGTTATGTCTACTATCTTAGTGGACATATATTGAGTTCTTTTTTCTTCTTTTCCTGTCTATGTAAACTTCTTTTACTATCAATGTATGAAAGCGGCATTTGCTGCCTTCAAAAAAAAAACTCCTACATACAATTGTACCCATCTAAATTTGTTACGAACATGATTCTTTTTGTAGGTCTTCATCAATTGGAAGCTTTAAATTTTTAACTGAGGATATGCGTAATAAGTCTTCTGCTTATGAGAATTCTTGAGGATTTGTTGCACTTAAGTTTAGTCATGTGGATCCCTCTCCAATAGTTTAAGAACTTTAGAGTTAAATTGGCAGATAGTGAAAGGTCTAAGGTGACCACTTAATCGTTCTAAACAATTCAAGTGATCGCCTAGGCAACATCAGGTGCAGCAAGGCGACTTCCATCACCTTGCCTCGCCTCACCTCATCATCTAGGCAGTCTCCTCACCCACATTGGATAACATAGTTGCAAGTTCCTCCAATTCATCTTTTCTATCCTTAACTTATTCTCATAGGAGTCTATGTTGATCATTTCTTGTAGTTGGATTCATTATCTCATGTCTTAATTGGCGTTTGTTTTCATAAGTTGTTACCTTTGTTTTTACTTGGTCTGTTGATATTTTCTGACGAAAATGAATTTAATCGTTACATCATCGAAACTAGTTCATTACGGCCATACTGACCTTGATAGTTCCTTTTTGTGTGGTTTGTTGGACATCAAACTGTGTATTTTACCACTTGCTATTTTGACATGGAATTTGTTGTTTTCTATTCTATTATATAGCATGCTTCATTGATTGAATGCCTGTGTGCGCGCGCGTGTGGGGTGTGCCTGTGCGCACACATTTCTTGCAAGCAAGAGCTCTCCTTTTTTGTTGAAGTTTTATTGCAAACAAGAAATTCCAACCCAATTCTAGTTTAACAAGCTGACATTCTTGTTTTTGCAGGTGCACCCTGAAGGAAAGTATGTTGTCGATATTGACAAGAGCATTGATATAACAAAGATAACACCATCAACCAGAGTGGCTCTTCGCAATGATAGCTATGTGCTTCACCTGATCTTGCCCAGCAAAGTTGACCCATTAGTCAATCTCATGAAAGTTGAGAAGGTTCCTGATTCCACTTACGACATGATTGGTGGTCTTGATCAGCAAATCAAAGAGATAAAAGAGGTCCATACTTAAAAAAATAATTTTGCCTGTTCAGAACTTAGATATCTGATGCATGTGTTGCTGCCAATCTGTGATTCCAGCTGTGTTTCTCTGGGTTATTGTTGAGATTAAGCTTTCAACAACAAAAGTTTGCTCAATACTTTCAGGTTATTGAGCTTCCAATCAAACATCCAGAGTTGTTTGAGAGTCTTGGTATTGCTCAACCTAAGGTACACTCTCAGTGCAGAATATCTTGTTTCTTTCTTCTGTGTTTCTTGAACAACTACACCATAAAACATATATTGTCAATAGTCAAAAGGTTTTTTGCTTTTTGGTTTTTGTTTCAGGGTGTCTTGCTTTATGGTCCACCTGGTACAGGGAAAACTCTATTGGCTCGGGCTGTAGCCCATCACACTGATTGTACCTTCATTCGAGTGTCTGGTTCTGAGTTGGTTCAGAAATACATTGGGGAAGGCTCTAGAATGGTTAGGGAACTTTTTGTCATGGCCAGGTACTTTTTGGTCCTGATTTCTGTGCTTTTATCTCTATAGTCATTTTCTTTTCCTCTTTTCTTCAGGTAGATTCCTTAAAGAAATCTTTTGGATATTGATAGATAATATATGGCTGGTTCTTTGAAGGATGTTGAATATCACATAAAGTTTCTTTACTCGTGAGGATAGCATTACCCATATACTTTAAACTAAATTGTGTTGATGAAGGCATTAAACTAAATTTCTTGTTGGTCCATCTAGTTGTCTTATGTACTACCTTAGGATCAGACATTGATGTAGATTCTATTACTAACTCTTTATATTTCAAATTCCATTTTCATGCTCCTTTTTCATTTTTATTATTTTCTTTTTTACAGGGAACATGCCCCATCAATTATTTTCATGGATGAGATTGACAGCATAGGATCTGCTAGAATGGAGTCAGGGACTGGCAATGGAGACAGTGAAGTGCAGCGTACTATGCTTGAACTTCTCAATCAACTCGATGGATTTGAAGCATCAAATAAGATCAAGGTATTTCTACAATTTTATTTATTTTTTACAGACTTGTTGGCAACTCCATATCTAACTCTGGTGTAACTTGCCACCCACTAATACCTAGCACTATTCTTCTTTTACAGGTTTTGATGGCTACTAACAGGATTGATATTCTGGATCAAGCCCTCCTCAGACCTGGTCGGATAGACAGAAAAATTGAGTTTCCTAATCCTAATGAAGAGGTAGTGCTTCATTTGCAGATATTGAGAATTAATGAATATATCTGGATCCTAATTTGTCCTTCATCGCACCCTGAGTGATTGCTCCCCCTTTTCTTACCCTGCTGATGTTGTCATGTTTATGACCTCATATGCATCTGCAATTATTTTCAGTCTCGCTTCGATATTCTAAAAATTCACTCGAGAAAGATGAATCTAATGCGGGGGATTGATTTGAAGAAAATTGCCGAGAAGATGAATGGTGCCTCAGGTGCCGAACTGAAGGTATTTTTCCTCCTTTCAACCATGGTTGAAAATTGGAGCTAATCTCTTTTTTTGTTATGCAGTCACCAAAAATTCAATCACTTTGCTTCGTTTCTTGACGTAATTTATTAACCATATTTCTGTAATATTCTCAGTTGTCTTGGCTCAAGTAAGGCAGTATGCTTCATTGTGCTTTATTTGAAATGCATATCATGCTCATTAGTCAAGAAATGAACGTGCCATGAGAATATTCCACAATCCTTATTTTCTTGGGAAGAAATCTTGAAGGTCCCTTCACTTTCAAGGAAACATATCTTGAAAGGCGCTCAGACAGTAATATTTTTCTTTACTATTGACCAGTAACTGATTTTGCCAAAAACCTTCGTACCGTGGACTGAAAACAGATAGAATACAAACGCTTGCTACGGTTATTTGAGCCAAATGCAACTTAAAGGAAAAATGCAACAGGATAGTTTGGCTGCAGAACAGTAGAACCAGTAGATCGAAAAGAAAAATTTGAACTTGCAGCTCAGGGAACATCATATAAGCGATTTTTGACCGAGTTATTTAGCCAGCTTAACCTGCAATGTCAAGTTATTTGTATCTTATCTGTAATCTAAAGACATGAAGAAAGTAAAAAAAAAAAAAATAGAGCGGATGGGAGAGAGCAGTGCGGAGGAAGAGGAAGAGATCAAGTGAGAACAAGTGGGGGGAAGGTGAACCATTGACGGAATGGTGGAGGAGAAAAAAAAGATGGGAGGTAAATATAGGAAGGAAGGGGCCTTCAGTTGGGAGAAAGGTCTATTTCTTTCTCTTTTGGGAGGGGACATGGGGGTGTGTGGCCAAGGACTGGTGGTTTGCAGGGTGTGTAAGCTCAAAGGCCACATCACAACTCACAAGGGAGTGCTTGGGGTTGCCATTCATCCGGGGGACCCTGATGTTGGAGGGGATGACAGAGCCTGATAGGGTCTATCCAGGAAAGGGGAAGGTTGTGCTCTTGCGTGCAGTGTTCGAGTTGCTGGATGGGGAAGTTTAGTGAGAGACGGCGGATGGAGAGTATGGCATATGTGATTATGCACTGGGGTGGAGACGGCGGATGGAGAGTATGGCGTATGTTCACTAAGCACTTCCTTTCCCTTTGCCCTGCTGGAGGGGTTGGAGAAGATGCCTTAAAGCAAGATCCATCCTGCTTGATGCTTCTTGGGCTTGTAGTGTAACCTTGAAGGTTGGTGGTTTGTCGGTTTTTTAATATATATATTTGGGGTGGGGGTGGTTTTATTCTGCAACTGTTGTGGGTGGAATTTGGGGGTCACATTGCACTGTGGCAGCCTAGCCTCATCGCCAGTCATGGTTGGTTGTTTTATTCCGCAACTGTTGTGGGTGCAATTTGGGGGTGCCATTGCACTTGTGTCGGCCTGGCCTCATCATCATTCATGGTTGGCAGTATTGGCTGATACTAGTACTTATTGGCCGATATGTACCCATATCGGCAAACAGGTCTAGGCACCCTATTTTTTTTTTTCAAAAAATAATAGTACCGGGCCAAAATCGCGTTCCATGTTGCCGAAGGTGACTTGGCACCTAGGCGAGCGCCCTAATGGGGTGCTCGCCTGGGCTGCCTTAGGGCATCCAGCCTACCTAATGCCCACGCAACCGGCTTTGTTCTGGAAATGGCCTGCCTTCTTTTAGGTCCATTTTAGTTATTATAAAAAGGTTGATGAGTATTTCTGTAAAAGTCTCTATTTTTTATGTCAAAATAAGGAAATGGTAATCAAACTTTCCACTCGGTTCTCACTTTCGGTGGGGTTCTTCTGCTAGCCCATAACAAGTTTCCTCTCTCTCTCTCTCATGGTCATTAGAAAGAACAGAAACTTGGATATATCTTATACTTTCTTTACATGTCATGATCATTTAACTAGTAAATTTCAGATTAAATTGATACCTTTCATCTTGATTGACAGGTACTCCCGAATTCTCATTGGCATTTTCCCTATTCATTTGCTAATATTTGCCATTTATTATAATTTTCCTTCTGCGTTATATGTATATACTAAATGTTGTGAATGGCATTGCTAGTTTCCTACCCTTGTATATAGATAAAAATAAAATTTAATACGGTAAAAAATGTAGATAATAGTCCTCTTGAAATGCACTAGGTTATGTAAACTAGGCTTCGCCTAGGCACCTTGCCTTGTCACCTAAGCAGTAAGGCGGTAGGCCACTGCCTTGGTCACCTTGGCCGCCTTGACAACATTGACGGTTGGTACTGATATCGGTACATATCAATTTCTGGCCTGCCCTATATGGGTCTGATACCAATACAGCCATCCATGTCGTCAATCTGGCAGACAAGGCAGACTGCATTGTTTAGAAGCATGAAAATAATGGCGACAGGATTCTTGAGGTCTCCAAGCAAGAGATCTCGTTGCCACAGTAAGGGTGTGCTTGTGGACCTCTTGGTGCCCTGTTAGTTAGGGGTACCAGTTCAAGGTTTGGGCAGTAGAGGTGCTTGGGAGGGAGAGGAAGGAGGTGAATGGGGACTAGAGTGCAGAAGGGAGCTGGTGCTGTGGTTGGTTATAGAACCTCGGATCCTGTGCATTTGGGTAGATGATGGGCATAGAGTTGTATTTATTTTGGAGGTTGTGATAATGGTTCAGTCAAAGAGATTGAGCTGGATCGTTGAGCATTGTATTCTTGCGAGTTAGAATTTGATTTTGTGTTCAAAGATCCTCTCATTCTTGGGCTCCAGCGGACCTGCTTGCTCACTGGTAGTTAATGGTTATAAATGGGTCAAGTTCGGGTCTCTAGACCAACTATGCAGAGATCCAGTCATGAGCCGGGTTGGAGAAAATGGCTACCCATAGGAAAGACTATCTGCAGAGTAAGTCAGAGTGGAGACACCACGGTGTGGAGCCACCATTGCATCTGGGGCCTGGGGCAGGGATGAATTGGATTAGTCCAGCATCGGAAAATAGAAAAACTTGTTGAACCATATATGGATTTAGATCCATAAGTTGTAAGCCGTCTTTTGGGGACAGAGCCGTGCGATCTTGGCCCAAAGTGGACAATCCCTCAGAAGGGTCAGATTGGGTCATTACAAAATGTATCAGAGCAGGCCCCATGCAGCAAGATGTCTGTTGGTTCGAGATGAACCATGAGGAAACTAGTGGGCTTTTAGTGACCGGGTCACAAGTCAGGCTGGAGGAAAGAGCTACATGTAGGAAAAGGCTACTTGTAGAGTAAGTCAAGCAAAGCTATCATAGCGTGGAATCGTGACTTCATTTGGGGGCTGGGGTATTGATGAACTGGATTTATCTAACATCGGAAAATGGAAAAAAGTTGTTGGGTCATATACGTGGGATTTGGATCCATAACTTGTGAGGTGTCTTTTGGAGACAAAACCGTGTTGGCTTGGTCAAAAGTGGAAAATATCTTCGTTAGAAAGTCGTGGAAGACCTCTTATTGGTCATTAGTACGGAGGTGGTCCAAATCATTCAAGGGATCCTTTCCCTTTGGGGAAGCTTGCTGATTTTGAGGCAAGGAGTGGACATCACGAGTCCAGAGGTAGCAGTGAATCCAGGGGATCAAGTGGCTCCAGCCACATTTTTGGTCTGTCAATGACCATTGAAGTCCATGAGCTGCAGAGGGGGGAGGGTGGAGGAAGCCACTTGTCGACACAAGGGAGGTGATGCTCTGCTTTGCTCTGAGAAGGGGTTGGTGTTCACCATCTTAATCCATGAGGAGGGTTGCTCGTCTTCCACAGAGGTCCCCTTGACTGTTCTGCTGCTGGGTTCCATTTACGGCTTTCTTGCAACGGGAGCAACTGTTCTGCTGGTTGTTGGGTCCTTGGGGTTGCCCTTGACTCCACACCTTGGGACCATGGAGGTGCCTTTGACTGCAGCTGTCAGAGAGCACATCTTCCATACTCAGGTGAAAGTCCACGAGTGGGAAGAACTCTGAGCCGTTCCTGTTTTCACATGATCTCTCCAAAGGCAATGTTGTTGGAGGTGTGCTTGTCCTCGGTGCGGCCTCTTTGGAGGGCTTGGCAGAGGAGAGGGGGGGGAGGAGTGGTCGATCAGCAATCATCATTAGACCTGCTCCCTGGGACATACAAAAGCGCTGAGGAGGGTTGGATGGTCAATGCTGGCTCACTTGCTTCTTCCCTGGGTGGCTTGAAGGCAACATGCGTTGTAACAGCTGATGAGGTAGCTGACGATCAGTGGTGTTCTCCATTTGTGTACACAGATCTGAGAGTATTTCAAGGTGAAGTGGCCTGCATTGAGGGTTAAATGCAGACAGAGCAAAGGGTTGCTATTCATCATTAGGAAGGCTGCCGTCGCAGAGTTCAAGGCATTGGCAGAATTGGTTGGAATCAGTGTAAGGGGATCTGAGGAAAGCTACCATAGGAGAGTTCAGGGCACAGGCAGAATTTGTTGGAATTTATATGATGGGATCTGATCTTGGTATCCAGAGGGTTGATCGAGTTGGTGATTGGTTGATAAGGCAGACTGGAAATCATTTTAGAGTATGACTCTAAGGTGTATGATGAAAGTATAAGTCTGGAACGTGGGGCTTTGATTGATTATTGAAGGGTGTGTAAATGGTCATTTTAAGAGGGCACAGCTGTTGGAAATGTAGCGTTTTGAGTGGGTTGGGGTCATAGATATTCATGTATCTTTTGGGCAGTTTATGGGGGTGGTTGCAGTTATTTGGGGTTTTTGATTGGAGCGGACAGATGTGAACACAACTGATGTATGTGCAAGGGCATTGGGAGTGAGGGCAAATTCTTGGCTTGTAGGACCTATGCTTTTTGTAGTTATCCCTTTTCAATTTTATAGAAAACTGGCACCATCCTCGTTCAGAGAGGAGGTGGGAACTGTATATGGGTACTCCCACTCCCCGAGGCCCCGATCCCACCCAGCCGTCATCGGTCTGGACCAAGATGTCCAAATGATCTGACACAAAAACATACATTCACTACTATTTCTGGCTGATTCCTTAGTTCTGGTTACTTTGGAAATGATTACTTCACTGGCAATCATTATACAGTTTCTTATTTCTTTGCCTTTGGGGATCGGCTTTCTTTGGTTTGTATCTTGTGATTGAACATTGCCAGGCAATGGTATGCTGGAGAATCAGGCATCCCATATTTCTTTCTTGTTGCTCAGAGTTCATTGTCTTAAATAAAGGTTTTTTACATATAAGCCTCTATAATCTTTTGATATTACAAATAAGTGTGCACAATCTACCGTGAATTAATGAAATCCCCGTAAAGCTTACAAATAAACTCCCGAGAGTATTACAAATAAGCCTTTAAAAGGGCTTATTTGTAAGAAAGTTGCGATTGTGGGGGCTTATTTGTAGTATCAAAAGATTATAGGGCTTATCTGTAAAAAACCCCTTAAATAATCAGAACAATGGAAACACTTCTACAATAATCTTGTGAATTTTAGACCGAAGTAGACTGGAAGTTGGTTGTTTCTGAAGTCCGACATGGTTGAAAACATCGGAGACATTCATGAGCAGTCAAATATGTAAACTATACCTTTGCCTGTTCATGATGCAGCAATAAATTTTTGCCAATATTATTTTGCAGGCGGTGTGCACAGAAGCTGGGATGTTTGCTCTCAGAGAGAGAAGGGTTCATGTAACACAGGAGGATTTTGAGATGGCAGTAGCAAAGGTCATGAAGAAAGACACAGAGAAGAACATGTCTCTGAGGAAGCTTTGGAAGTAGATAAACATTTCTCTCTATTTACTTTTCAGTAAAAAAAACTTTTGGAAAGACAAAATTCTTTTATAATGTTTTTTATTACGCTTTTACTCGACTACCACAGTAGCCAGAGTGTGTTGTATCGGAAAAATCTAAATGTTATAAGATGGCATGGATTTTTGTGTTCGGAATTGCTTTTAGTCATTATTTATCCTTGGTTTTCACAAGTCTAAAGATACGACAATTTTTTGAGATAGTTTTTTGAACCAACCCGCTAAAAGATTTCTCTTTATTTATTTTTAAAATTTTCAATCTTGGAAAAACAAGTTTTGTTTTTTGAAACAACCTGCTAAAAGATTTCTCATAATTATTTATTTTTAAGATTTCCAATCTTGTAAAAACAAGTTTTTTCAGTGAACCTTTTTTATCCTATTCTCAGGACTCCTAACCCACTAGGAGGTCTAATGGGTGTCATTCATCTTTCGTTAACTTTTCCTCGCTTGATGGCTGAGGCTTCTGGTTTCCTAACTAGGATTCACTTATGATATAGTGATTCTTATTCCATAAAGTTACATACTGGTAATTTCTTTTATTTTTACGGAATTATATGAACTTGCAGGAAAGAAACAGTGACAAGTATTATTAATGTACATATTCTTATTTATTTGGTAGGAGACTACGAATATCTCACGCAGTCGAGTCTAGCCGGCGCATGGATATGGTTGTTAAGGCCTTTCTTGGGTTACCCTCAGCATATTAAACTCATCGTATGCCGTATTGGATTGACTCGTGCCTATTCCGGTGACTCGTACTGTATTAAGATGAATCTGAGTTGGTGTGACTCAATTGAGTCTGTGCTATTTGAAAGAATTTTTTCATGCAACTTATCCGAGTAGGCACGAGTCGATCTGACTTGTATCAGATCATGAGAGATTCGAGTCGGTCAAACTGTTCGAGTTGGCAAACCTTGATTGACCTAATCTGATGCGAACATAATTTGAGCAAAATTGTCATGAACTGCACACAACAAAATTTGATTTTTCTCCTACCTCTTCTAATTATATTTTAGCTTCAGATTTTCTTCTTATTTTTCAGGAACCTGTGAATCTTTTCAGAACTTAAACACGCTTAAAAACCATAAAATGCTTCGTATTTTATCAGACATGTAGGACCCAAGGCTTTTTTGCTCAGGTCTCGACTCAAGTCCAAGGTAGGCCGAGGACTTTTATTTCAACCTTTGAGTTCACTTTCACGCTAAAAAAACAAAATCTAACTCTAAATATTCTTTGCTTCAAATGAACTTTTTTCCATATTAGAGCCAAAATAACTTTTATTCTACCAATTTATTCAATTATAAAATGATTAGGAGTGATCGAAACTGAAACCAAAAGAGAATAGAAAGACTAACAGACAAACGATAGTTTGTTTATATATATATATCCCAAAACAAAATTTACTTTTTTATTATTGGAAAAAATATATCCTTGCATACTTATCTCTCTTATCCTCTTATGTGGTTATGCATAAATGTGCCTCCACCCCAGCCTTAGGCCTTAACTAAAACCTGAAAATGGCAAAAATGCCTTCTATTAGAGATAGGTGTGGTCTGCGATCAAAGTTTTTATGGATGCGTAAGCCAAAAAGAAAAAAAAAATCACTTTTTTTATTCTGAAGTGCTCCTTGATTTGAACTTACTAATAAGTAAATAGATGTGGAAGGGAAAACATTCATATTTGCATCTGCTTTTTGATATGTGTTCTGGTGATATATTACTTACTATATTTTTCTCACTTAATAAGAGCTAATTAGTAACATCAAGGACTCGAACTTTAGTTTCAAGTTTCGGCTATTAATGCTTGGTTCGGTAAAAAATGGTACTTAAGATCTTCTCACTTACTCTTATTTTTGTCCAATGTAACACTAAATAACAAGGACACTATTTTAACCTAGTACACATCACATTGTATATACATTACGTGATGTTGGATGATACATTACATAGGAGTTGTAATAAGCATCACATTACATGTGTGTTATTTGTATTAATATGTGTAAAGCATGTGAAAAACAAAAAATAGATATTTTTTTTTCCATTTTAATTTCTATTTTACATAAGAAATGGACCCAAAAACAACATCATACGTTTTTATCTCCACTTTGATATTTCATATAGGAAATAAAAATAAACCATCTCTGACCCATTTATAACCCTAGTGCCGAGTGTGCCCACCATCCCTCGGATCAGCATATCAGTTCCCAATTCGGGTCTCCTCACCGAGTTCCGTTTTACCGCCCAACTGATAACCGGTCAAGGAATTATTCGCTAATATCCTTTCGGAATCCATCAATCGGACGGTCAAAAAGTTCAGAGACACGTCGACCTTATACTTTTGCGTGTGATCGGGCTCATATAGCTGCGCCCACTACCATAATCCTACTCTAATCACACGCGCCAATGGGGACGAAGAGTACGAGAGAAGCAAAGAGGGAAGCCAACAGCCTCGCCGTCCAAGCCATGCGCATGCCACGAGCACCAGCGAGTCCCTCGAAATATAAAACCCAAACCCCCCTTGCTCCGCCGCGTCTTCCCACGCACTCTCCTCCCCATTTCGCTGTTCCGTGGTCATCTCGCCCGCCTCTCCCCTTCCTCCCCGTTTCCTCCCCATTGCGCCGCCGCCTTCGGGTAAGATCGATGTCGCCGAGATATTTTTTTTTTGTAATCTTCGAGGAATTGTTGGTGTTGGTGTGGTGGTGGTGGTTGTTTTGATCGGTTTTGTTGCTTGTGGATTTGCGCGTGGATGGATGGTTTGTGATGGCTTTGTGATCTAGGGTTTCGCACTCGGCTCGTTTTTTTTGCTTTCTCCATGGAAGTTTTGTGGTCGGTTTGGTGATTCCTTGGTTCAGGTGGGCTTAAAGATCGTGCGGTGTATGTTGGATTGGCGATGGAGTACCCGTGTTACGGCGGATTTCTGTTCTAGGGTGATTTGGGTGCTTGTTTGGTTTGGATGCGAGGGTTTTAAGCTGTTGTTCTTTTGATGCTCTCTTGTAACTTGTTGGCAGTGGGCCAGTGGCTTTGTGTTTGTAGTGATCAAGGAGCTAGGGGGTGCTGTATGTGTGTTTTGTGATTGCAGAAAAGGGGATAGAGAGATGTTGGTTGTTTTCTTCCCCTTTTGAAGGCTCTAGGTAGGAGGTTTAGAGGCTGAAAGCTTTTTGAAAAACGGAAGGGGACAAAATCCCGTTAGCTTTCCCTTGTCAGAAGTAACCAGCGGCGGGAGGAAAAGTAGAAAATTCTGTCATTAGATTCAGTAAAGGTCTAGCATTTTAGTTTTAGTTATCATGTTAGTGTTCCTTTGTTTTCATTCCCTTGCCTTTTGTTTATTTATTTATTTTTACAGACATGATCCTGTTTGTTAGTTCCGAACGAACTCTGAGCAGCCAGGCATGTGGCAATTTGGAACCTTTTATAGGATAAAATTGTTAAATCGTTCAGATCTGAATCTGTCCAAAAGGGACCTGCTCACATAAAAACTGTTAGCCTACCCATGCTGCTGAAGGAGCACAGACTTGGGTTTGCCACTTCATGGAGTAGACATCAGCATCACTAGCAATCTGTAAACTTTCTCCCTTCTCAAGCATTAGGTGGTCCATGTTCATCATCTTTCCTGGCATGCACAGATTGTTCTTTCTCTTGGACCTCGTCTCTTCTTCTGCTGCTGCTGTTAGTTTCTTATTGTTGCTTCTTTTTTGGTTGCCATGCTGTCATATCGTTTGATAGAAGGTCTTCATCCCTACATAGAAACTTATTTCTTATCATAGATGCTTACATGTATGCTTTGTCTGGATTAACATAACCCCTATTTTTAGTATTTATTTTGGAGTCTTAGCTTTGCAATTGTTTATCATTGAAGTATGACATTCTTTCTCTTTATCTTAACACTTATGATGGGTTTTATTAGGCTTTTTATAACTGTGATTTGCTTTTGCACTCCATAATTTTCATGGCCTTGGTATTCATTGTTACTAATTTTTGTAAAATTTTAACTGCAGGATCCTGCTTCTACTTCAAATGTCTTTTGTTATCAGCAAGGAATTCCTATGGTTTGTCCAACGTGATTTTTGCTGTTTACATCGGTGCCGGATGTGGTGCTCTTGTTGCACTTTGTTCCGGCACTGGACTTGACAGTTCTGGTGACATTTACATTGTGGGCATCAAATTTTGCTAGATATATTCATAAACTGAATTTTTCTTGAGTACTTGTTGCATCTGGAGTGAGGGTTTGAAGTGCAGAAAGGCTCTTCTAATCAGGTGATTCGGCAAATTTTGGGTACAATTTATTACTTCACTTGGACAAATTGGTCCGTTGTCATGGGTAAAACTTCTCTTCCTCCGGGTTTCCGTTTCCATCCAACTGACCTGGAGCTAAGTGTTTATTATCTGAAAAGGAAGATAATGGGAAAACCATTTCGTTTTGAGGCTATTTCCGAGATTGAGCTCTATAAGTTTGCTCCTTGGGATCTCCCAGGTAGGTGATTACCTTGATATTATTTCACCCGTTCATGCTATTTGAGCTTTTGGCTAATCAGTTTTTATTATTAGATAAAGAAAAGATCATGTCACTGCTACTGTTGAGTTTAATCTTGACTCGGGCTATAGGTTGAAATATTTCAGATAGAAGAGAAATCTGATATTTCCTTTTCTGAACTTGTGTTTCAAAAGTGCCTGTCCCTCGCTGTGTCAGATTTTGTCATGAACTTGTCATGTTTGATCACATGTTTAGCATAAAAATCTCCATGTTGTTTTGATACAAGGAAAAATAAAAGAAGGCGGTAACATCTGGCTAACTGAAGATAGATTCTTTTCTCTTTATAATTAGAAAAGTTTGTGATAGTTTTTCTTCTAATTGTATAAGCTTGATTGTTCATGCAGATAAATCCTGCTTGCAAAGCAATGATCGGGAGTGGTATTTCTTTTGCCCTGGAGATAGGAAATATTCAAACAGTTCAAGAAAAAACCGGGCCACTGACAATGGTTACTGGAAAACCACTGGGAAAGACAGACCAATCTCCTATAACTCTCGTATAGTGGCAAGGAAGAAGACTCTAATTTTCCATGTAGGCAAGGTTCCGCAAGGAGAGAGAACTGATTGGGTGATGCATGAATACAGATTGGAGGACAAGGAATTGGTTGATGCTGGATTTTTTCTGGTAAGGAGTTCAGTGTGCCTTATTTTATTTGGTTGCTATGGGGATGTTGTTATTCCTAGTTGGTAGGCTTGCTTCATGAGATTCTTGTCAGTTGCTGAATTTAAAATATCATCACAATGGCATAGAAAAAGTATGAATACTATTGATTACCATTTTCTATCATTATGAAATTAGGAAACATGTTCTTGGTTGCATTTTATGCCCCTCTATTACTCTTCATGTGGATGAATGGGCTTATCTTGATTTCTAGTTTCATTTTACACTCTCTATCACTCATCTTCATGTAGTTTTTTTTTTGAAACGTGGATGGTACCACATCAATGCATTAAAAAGAAAAAGAGGAAAATGTACAAGGTATGAGAACAAAAATCCTCTAGATTCCCTCTATACGAAAGGCACCAAAATGGTGCAGCCCTCATGTATCCCCCAAAGTAACAAAAAAGGATGACATATTCACATTCTGATTACAAAATGCCAACAACCCACTCCCTAACAACAGAACACACAAAAAGGCCCATATGCTTTGATCTTAGAGCTTCCTTGTGGAAGACTCTTTTGTTCCACTCACCCGAAAGGGACAAAAGGGTCGTGTGTAGGATCATCCACCAAACTCTAACGTCCGCCCTGGTTGTGAACCATCCTTCCCAAAGCAGCAATAGTGTCGGGACTGAATATATGGCATCAATGCAAGTGCTTTGTAGATTCAACTTGTCGAACACAAAGTGCCAAACATATCGAGTGATCTGGTAGGATAAAAAGATGTGGTCCAGGGACTCCTCTCCACAAAAGGGACAAAGAGTAGGAAACCCATGTATGAATATGGCCAATCTATCACAAGTCGGAAGTCCTCCAAGAGAGATTCTCCACATCATCACCTTGACCTTTATAAGACTCTTCGACAGCCAAACTTTCTTGCAGTAAGGATATCGTAGACCACCATCCGCAATCCTCTGGTATGCAGACCTCACCGAAAAGGACCCAGAAGATTTCCACTCCCATCTCCATGATTCTATAGTATCGAGCTGCAAATTAAAGTCTTGTAGGAGCATCAAACGTTTGGATACTTTTGGATACTGTCAAGGACAAGGCTTGTAACCACTTTCAAAAAAAGGACAAGGCCTGTAACTGGATAGTTCATGGCATCCAGCGTAAACCAAGGATCTGCTAGGATTTTACCATTAACTCTGTTGATGATGCTTCCTTTTGCTGCTTGCCCTTTTGACTACTTGATCTGTGTATAAAAATACTCTCTGTATCTTTTTTAAATGGCTTTTTGCTCAGTAGGATATAACTTGGAATTTTAGGTTGGGGGTGATGGCAACTTGGCACTCCTTTCATAATTTGGAGCACTTTATAGGAGGCTTATTTTGATGTTTTGCCATGTATAGGGGCTTTTGACCATGATCTTTCTAGATAGTCTCTCATGCTACATGACCCTTTTTTTAATAAAGTGGATTGTGCCACCAATTTTATTCAGAATAAATAGAGACAGTGCAATTGGGGGGCAGCGGAGAGGTGATTGATCACTTCCCTCCAAGTCTGAACAGAAATTTTAAGCATACGCCTAGTCCAGTAAAAGAGAAGGGAAAATACATGAAGGACCATACTTTTCCATATCAGATTTACTCCTCTGTGCACTCCCTCCATATACTCGTAGCTGATCACATGTGCGATAATAAGAATCTGGCCTTTGCTCCTTCTACCCTGTTTAACTTCAGAATTTTGAAGTATTGCCACATGCCTTGGACATAAAGAACTGCACAATTCCTGCAAGAATCTTCCACACCTCTCTGCTGATAGGACAGTTAATGCATAGATGGTCAACATCTTCTTCGTCTACCCTTCAGAAGGAACAAGCAAGTTCAGCATCTCTGCACTATTTTTTCCTGTAAACTTTGTAACAATTCTTCTTTCAAACATTAACCATATGAAGACTCTAATCGTTAAGGCAATTCACCTTCCACACCACCAAATTTTTCATATTTTGGAAAAGTGCTCTCACTAAGCGGGTAAAGTGATTGCATTGAGAAACTCCCATTCTCAGCCCATATATACTAGTCTCTTTTGTCCATGTGCAGTTGAACGGTTATCCAACGACTAAAGTAAAGAAAGAAATTGTTCTGTTTCCACATCCTTAATGTCTCTTCTTACCATGATATTCCAGTGAAAGTTGGTTCCTTCCGCTGTGCAAGATTCTGACTGTTTACTACTTGTTTGATACAAGTTGATATACACCTGGGAATCTGTCCTTTAAATAGAAAGTTCCTGCCCATTTATCCTTCAAAAAATAGTTAATTTCCCCATTTACAACCCTTATCATGATGCCTTTTTCATTCCACTTGACTGATGTGATATCCTTCCAAAAATAGTTAATTTCCCCATTTACAACCCTTATCATGATGCCTTTTTCATTCCACTTGACTGATGTGATGATCCCTTTCAAAAGTGTTCGACATTTAGGGGGAATTATCTGAATGCAAATAAAATTTGGGAGATGCTTTATAGTGCTTGGAACGGATAATCTCCTTCCATAATTCCTTTTTTGACACTAGTTCTCACAGCCGTTTCCCAAGTAAAGCTAAGTTCATGATCTGTATATTCATCACTCCCCATCCTCCTTTCTTCACAGGTCTGCAAACAAACTCCCATTTAACATTAGGAACACTCCTGAATTCTCATCTGCACGTCCCCACAGAAAAATCCTACAAATCTGATCTATTTTCCTGCGCACAGATTCTGACATTAGGAAAATAGACATTTAATACTGAGCTGTATTGGATAATGATAGGATACAATCCACACATGTAGGACAAATAGATCTTTTGTATACCTAAAGAAATGGGTATGCAAACATATATAATTCAAATATATAAAAACCGCTAACCATTCATACTTGTTTGCAGCTTATAGTCGATGGTTAAACTTGCATCCAAACTGTTGGGGCATTTTTTGGGGAGAGATTAGTGTAGCTGGTCATGGACTTCTTGGGGTTGCTTTTGGGGTACACTTACCTTCTTTTACTTGTACATGCTTCTTTCTATCTCCAGGTCTCAAGGAAACTTAAAGCGTCTCTCTAAGTGTTTATTTGTGAACTTAAAGTTTGGGGAGAATCTGTCATTTTTCCTACCATCTAACAAAGTTATAGTGTAAGAGAATTTGAACCAAAGTAAGAGATGGGCAATGCACATACCACATCACATGTGTGGATACCAGCAAACCATACATAAAAGTCAGTAAATGTATTGATTATCATTAAATCCCATTTGGGTGCAAAATATAGCAACAATTGCTTTTATAAATTTTTATCCCGAGATTATTCCATGGAGTTTTTTCAATTTGCATTCCCAAGGACCACCCAAGGAACACTGCCAGCAAATTAGCACAGACCTTCTCATGTTATAGCTTGACAGGAACTGAGCATCACTTTGGGTGGGTTGATAAGTGAATCCCCCGATTCCTAACTGGGATCTCTGGATCTGATTAATGGGATACCAATTATTGGTACATGGGGTGAGTCCCTGACCAATAAGGTAGGAAGGGACCCTCGACACACGTCTTTGTTTAACCCCAAAAAAGGACCCTCCTCAATGCAGAAAAAAGAGGACATCGAGGTGTTGCCCAATTCGAGCTCTCCCCATAATGGAGTAAATGTAGCGTCCCAACCATTGGGCCATCAACCAAAAGGAAAATTTGTTGGTTCCTGGTGGATGCGTTATACTGTCTCTCCTCTTTTGGTAAAGATGCCACTTGATTTTTTGGTGTTATTTGTAGTTGTATCCTTGTGATTGTTAGTTATGGGGACATTTTCATTTTATATTTTGTACAATACTAAACTATTGAAGGTCAGCTGATATCAATGATTGACGCTCTAACTTTCTTTTTAATGAAATTCTGTTCAGGATGCGTATGTGCTTTGCAGAATCTTTGAAAAGAGTGGGCGAGGTCCAAAAATCGGTGAACAATATGGTGCACTGTTTAGGGAGGAAGACTGGGAAGACGAAGTAAATGACTCATCTGTTTTAGTTCCCCCAACCTGCGATGGATCAATGAATGTGCAGCATCAATTTTCAGATCAGGTTCTTCAATCTGATAGTATTGCCATGGACGGTATACCACCTGGTTCACCAGAGTATGTTAATGTCAATAGGCTTTTGCAAGAACTCTCAGAGAACAACAATAATGAACTCTTTGTTGCACAAGATGGTGAGGTAGGCTAGTAAACTTTGTCCTCCTTTTCACTATGCAAGTATGTCTCCTTATAATATTTTTGCTCGGATCTCTAACTTCATTTCTGAATATCTTTGCAGATGGCTGACCCACTCATTTTGCATGGAGGATCTACTTATGGCAATGAAACACACAACAGCTTAGAGACCCATTCCAGTCAGGTTGAACTGGAACCAGCTGATGACATCTATTTTTCTAATGATATAGAACATGCATTGGAACATGACTTACTGGACCTCTCCGGCCAGGCTTTACCAAGATCAATTACAGACATTTATTCCCTTAGCAATAGTGGAAATGAAAATATCCTGCATCTTACACTGTTGGGAGTTGGCGACGGATCATATATGGAGATGAGGGATTTCCAGTTTCCGGTGGAAGCTCACTTTCCTGAGTTTGCTGTGCCGGAGAATTTGTTTGGCTACTGTCCCTCCTTTCAGAATTTGAGCAGTGTTACCCACGTCAATGATATACACGACGGTTCCTTGGGGACGATTTATCCATGAACAGGTGACATTCTTGTCATTTGTGGCAGTGATGGCACAGTTTCATCTCAATCTTTGTTTGATCAAAACAGTATTGCTGAAGAATCGTAAAAAGTTATTTGCAGACAGAGCATGTTCCAGGAGCTGCAGTCCTGCTGAACATGCTTTGTCTGTTCGTTCACTTCACTGGACAAGCTTTTTCTCATGTAGACTCTGCGACCAGCGGAGTCTCCAGCGGAGTCTGTGGTCGAGTAAGTTTCAGGTATGTCAATGTTCCTAGGTCATTAGATTTTATCCTGTTCCATCCAGTGAACAGGAAGAACCACATGCAGGTTTGCTTTATCTTGATTTTAAGGGGATTTCATGGGGAAGTTACCAACTCAGGTAATATCGGGTTTTAAACCCTCGCTTCACTGCCCACCCCTGTTTCCAGTGAAATATCCATGTCCTACTGGAAGAGGACAAACCTAAATGGCGAAGGATCTGTTGCTTTCCAGGATTGCAGTGATTCTTCTCTATGCCCGCTTGGAAGTGCAGATCTGCATCGGCCATTGAAGATTGCCAGAGAAGCTGATCGTTTATCCTATGGTGGTTTATTGTTATCTATTTGGATCCTTGCTGATGATAACACATTTATCATACATGTTTTTTCTGTAAACTCTTGCATGAATTTTCTGCGTAAAAAAGTGAACCAATTCAAGTTGTTTCAAGAGAACGTATTGTAGTTGAATTTATGATAATCTTATAAATTCATTCTTATTCGTCCAAAGTATAGTTATCTAAAGAATGATGGTGTAGCCCAAGCTCATTCACACCTAGCATCCAGGGCCTAAGTTTGGGAAGGCGGTATGAGAATATGTAATGTACGGTCTTAGGAGTGCATCGATTTATTGCGGAGGCAAGGTTCTATCCATTCTGATTGAAGAAAATACATGCCCTCCGGATGCCTTAGTGCCGCCCATGAGCAGAGTGCTTGCTCCTAACGGCGGTCTGCTATCGTTACTCTCAAAACAATTAGATTTGAGAATCACAAAAACTTACAAGTATTTTTAAATGGAGGTTGTCACTTTGATTCGTTTATTGCACAATATGATTCGAAGGGATTTTTAAGTTTTCGTTCCTTTAATCTGCTTAAGTTAGGAAAATCTCTGTATAACCTTTCGATGTACTTAAAGCTCCTTACAATCTCTCTCAGCTAAAAAATGTCTTAAAACTGAATTCGAAGGTCATGCATTTGGAATCTCTGGATGGAGCCTTGTCGTCAGATCCTGATGCATCGACATCTCGTACCTCCTACCTGTTTCTCATTCCCAAGTGTTTTCTTTCAAGATCCATTCTGGAAGGAACTTTCTTGCTCAAGAAGAACGAGCTTGCACACCTAGGCTGAACTGATAATTGAAACTTCGATTGTCCGTTTGGTCGGAGTGCCAATTTTAATATAATGTTAACTTTGATATTAATATTTTGAATTTTTTGTATACATACTCTTGCAAACTATTTGTACGTGTTCCGACTCCCACGTATTATTATACATACTCCCGACATCTTTAGAGAGGCTGCAAGTATTACTCTTCCATTAAAATGCCTACAACTAAATATACTACAAGAGAAATTCTGTGGAAGTCAAATTTTGACAAATTTTGGGATACAAACATAAAAACACCAAATCCTTTGGCACACTCCATTAAGAGTTTGACGGGAGGGATGTATCAACCTTTCTTAGGATGTTAAGAGTATTTATTAACAATATCTGGGAGTTGAGAGGATACACACAAATATATAATTTACAGGACACATACAAAAACTCGTACTATTTTTTTATTTATAATATTAATATTTAAATTAATTAGAAAAATATAGAGAAAAGACGGCTGAAGGAGAAAAAAAAAAGATGTGAATCGGAAACTGGTCTGTATACTCTTGTCAGAGATTAAACTGTAACATTTTCAATGCACATGCGGACTCATATCCAGTTTGCTGTGATAGTACACTTCACTAGCATGTCAGTGCCAGTACGCACTACTGTTAACGTGGAAACATCCAGCATCTAAACAGCGGCGCATCAGTCCGGCCAAAATTTGCGAGGTAGATGTGACCTTGCGAACCGACTGCATTACGTAACAAATAGGAAGGCATCACAACCCCTTATTCACAGGGTTCCCAATCACACCACCAACCCTTGTAAAAGACCCGGAAAAGACAAAAGTACCCAACAGGAGCATCATAAATCTAGTTTAACATAGATACCACCTATGCAGTACTCCTAACACAGCACTCCGACCTTTCTGGTCGCCCAATCAGGTCACCTAATTAAATCCTCCAAAATGGCTATGAAACCCTAAGTATTACAATGCTCAATTGCGCTTCAGGTTCAAAAGAGCATCCAAAGTGGGACTCGTATAGATCAGCTCCACACGTCTAAGAGAGTCGACGGAATTTTACTCACCATCAAACGTGGCTAAAATGGAGTCCCCAGCCGAGTGGTTAACAAAAGTCTACACATGTTTGGCAGCACTTTGTACCTAGTTCATTAATTAGAAACTGGCCAATTCCACCACCATCAACCCATACCCTTGTCCCCTCAAGCTTTAGTAACAGTGGCAAGCACCATTACCATCCTAAAGCCCTGTCAACTCAACCTTACCAGCACAACCCTGCATGGGAAAGTCAGCTCTGCTCATTATGGCTAGGCATCTTGCTCCCTTCAGTGAGGAGAGCTCTCTCACCCCTCCTGATGGAAGGCATCCTCAAATCAAAGCACCCTGTCAACTAGTCAAGGACGAGAAAATTTTATATTACACACCTTTTATGACTAAAAGGGGAATAAAATTTCGAATGTACACAGCTAGAGCCTCAGTCTGACCGTTCGACACAATTTCATCTGCAACTTCAAACCACCACCCAAAATATGTACAGGTACAGTTTGTTTTGTTACCTTTTTCAATATGCATGGTGAGCTATAGGCGCCCTTCCGGCCCGATGCGCATGGACAGAGCAGGCACAATGCACAGATGTGAGGCCGAGACAGCCGCTGATGATCAAGGAATGCCTGTCAGGACAGGTGTGGAGAGCTGGGAACGAGTCGCAGACGGCTTGGACGGCCTGTGGAGTGAGTGCAGTGCACTGGCTGATGTTGAGGTTCATCAGTCCTGTCCCTTTGTACTTGTTTCCACGACTGTTTGCCAGGGAATACATTGCCTTGTCAGTTAGGTTCTGGCAGTAATAGAGTCCTAGAGACCTCAGTCGAGGGCATCCATTTGCCAGTGCTATCACACTTTCATCTGCAATGAAACAGTAGAATGTGAGCACTTGGAACTTAAACCTGAACCCCACACTCAGTTAACATTCGCACTGAACGCTTTCTAAGGAGACTTTGATGATGCATTCTTCTTTTTAGTAGTACTGATGTTTCTGGATTCAATGAAGTTTTGATAAGAGAGCAAAATCTTCTACCAGACATCTTGAAAATCATGATAAGCCAGTCCCATCCTTAGATAGCAATACGTGTTTTTTTTGGCTCTCCAAAAGCAAGAATACAGAAAGAAAGTACAAGCTGGCCCATAATTTTTTGATGGACAACTTAGATATCTTGGGAGTAGTTACTTCCTAAACAGGTCTGTTTTCATTCCCACAAGCAAGAATGCAAATGAAGACAATAATTGAGATCCATCCTTGGGTAAGAATAGTATCTGTCTTGATTCCATCAGACAAGAATGCAGACAAAGATCATACGAATCAACTCAAGAATTCCATGTGCCACATGTAAAATGTATTGGAACTACTATGACAAGAGAACGCTGCTTGAGAACCTCAATCTGCCTAATAATACAGTTAAGTGCATCATCAGCTATGGATTGAATCCAGATGGGCCCCAACCCACTCCAGTAAGTAGTAACAACCCCATTGGGCCGGTGATGATTTGATCAGGACAGCACAACAGACAGTAGCACAAGTATGCAAACTATAGAAGAATTCTACAGAGTGCTATAGTAAAATAATGCAACACATCACAAGAAAAAGATAATTCTAACCATGCAAGGAGCAAGTCCCATTAAGATTGAAACCCACTTAGATACAAACCAGGAAGTAGAACACCAAAAATTGACAAGTAAAACTTCACCCGTGCTATCTAATTACCAAAAATGCAATGCTGGCTGAAAGCAGACCAGCCG
Organism: Zantedeschia hybrid cultivar; assembly: GCA_030544215.1. Lineage (NCBI taxonomy): Eukaryota > Viridiplantae > Streptophyta > Magnoliopsida > Alismatales > Araceae > Zantedeschia > Zantedeschia hybrid cultivar. Next base: position 44,636,866 of record JARZZO010000013.1, on the reverse strand, counting down.
ATATCCATACAGAACCCAACATGTCCCCTTACACCCTTAGAAGACCATGGTTTCCTATGTGATAATATTTATGGCCACACAAACTCTTCGCTCAACTCAAAAGATAATAAGTATTTCCTTCAGAGTGCATTTGCACGTGCACTGTCACTAGTATGTCTTTGAAAGCGAAACTAAATGAGATGGATCCTTCCGTCAAAGACGTAAAAGGCAAGAATTAGGAGGCAGGAATTCTGTACATTCATCCACCTCTACCAAAATTGTCGATCACATTGAAGCAATCATCCTACAATTTTGTGCAATTTCCACATAAGCATCTGGAAAGTGTCTCTTGCACTCACCACGGGAATAAACTCCAATTCAATGTCAAGAAACCGGACTTGCTAATTTTAATTACAAAGTGGCTTTATCCCTGATCACCTTCGAAAAGCCAACGAGAGCTAGAATTCTTCTTAAACCTGGGAGCACATGAACATTAAAATGAACCTAAGGCTGATGACTGTCCTATGACCTATCCACATCCCAAAAATTTATGCCGTTACACACACATCATAAACATCTAGTACATGAGATAAAGAATATGGCAAACATTAGAAATATGACCTATCCACATCCCAAAAATTTATGCCGTTACACACACATCATAAACATCTAGTACATGAGATAAAGAATATGGCAAACATTAGAAACCAGTTGAAGCATTTACCCAAATATCATTTCCTGTTCCACCAAAACTTTTTGAAGTTTGGTATTTCAAAAGCTTAACTGAGACTGCTCTTTGAAAACCTTACAATGTTTCAGAACATTCAGACCCACCCTGCCCACCCCGATCCCAGTCCCCAAAGAGGGGAAAGTATCACATTTTCCGAAAAGGGGATACTATTAGCTTGTTCCCCTATTAGCAACTGTTTAGCTCCACTGAATTGGGACTTCGCCAGCAGTACTTGCCGTGCATTCTAAAAGATAAATCAACAAGGATCAGAGAGCCCACAGTGAACTTCATGGTTCATTCAAAAGCTTAAAGTAAGAGAACAAATGATTCAATGGATTCTAGATTGTTCTACAAACGATGAAAGCAAGAAAGCTTACTTGCAAATAATGATGATAGAATGTACGGAAGCTTATGATGCACAGGCATTGAAGTTAAGAAGACAACTTAATTACATATCTGACTCCAAGCTACAGTAGACAACCAGAAGTTCAAATAACTTGACATTGCACTATAAAAAAATTGACACAGTAAAAAGCACACATTTGCCCTGAACACTATGAAACTTAGCATAAATGAATGTGACTTGTAATGCCAGCAATGATGGAGACAAGCTTCACAGATTGTAATTCAGGGGCACACAAACAGACAGATTCAGCAAGTAACATAAGATTACAGCTCCTCATTGGATTACATATTTTAAACAATCTTCATGCTATTTTTCCCCTGAAAAGCAGATGATTTTGACATACCACAAATGAACGTTGAATAAGTTACCAAAATAAGGAGGATGGGAGAATCTATCATGAATAAAATACCAGTTATGAGGACACAACCACACAAGTCCAGAGCACGGAGATCAGGGCATCCCAATGCTAAGCTGATCACTCCTTTATCACTAACACCCTCGCACCATCCCAGATTCAAATATTGCAGCTGATTGCAATGGTATGCAATAGCCTGCATTAAAAAGTTACGTATATAAATACACAAAAACTAGGAAGGTAACCTTAAAACATGAGTTCTAGTAAAAGCACTTAATTACATACTTGCAAAGCTTTATCAGATGCAGCTTTAACACATCCACAAAGATTCAAGCTTTTTAAATTTCTGCAAAAGCTGCTAAGATAAGCAAGAGCAGAATCACTGAAGGCTGAACACCCACTGATATTGAGTTTGTTAAGACGAGGGCACCCATGTGCTATAGCGTGTAAGGAACGATCTCGAAGCTTGTGACTTTTGCTGAGGTCCAAATCACACAGTTCATGGCAATAAGTTGCAACAGCTTCAACTGCATTGTCCTCAAGTTGAGGTTTATTTTGCCGCAAAGATAGGACCTGCAACTTTGTGAATTTGGGTGCAAGTGACAAAACAAGATTGTTCATGCTGTTCTTGCACCTGCCAAGGGTAAGTTGAATATCAATATTTAACCCAAGGAAAGTGCAGCTACTCCACATAGCAAACCGTTTGCAGTCCTCTCATAGATAATGTTGTAATATTAAAGCAATACGCATCAATATGCTACTCTCAGAAAAAAAATATGCATCAATATGCAAGATCAATGTATGAAATTCAGACAGTAACATACAAAACAACAAACATCAGTAAAAATTTAAATGCTAGCCCACAACTTGGAAATCTGCGATCCAACAGATAACTTCACCAGGGAATATCCTCTTTGCACCAAAAAAGGGTTCTAAATAAATGCGTTTTGGGGACTTCTAGCTCTGGCAATATGTGAAACAACTACAGAACTAGAGACACTGAGATGGAACTTCCAATTTTTGGCTTTTAGAATGAAAACTGGGCACCCAGAACTTCTGCCATTCTTCATCCTATTGAGTTAAAAATTCACTTGTCAACGTTTGCTCATGCTTGTACCTTGCCAACAACAGAAAGTGTCCACTTCAGAAAGAGGAAAGTCAACCGTGAAGTGCCAATTCTACAAGTAACTAGATCAACACTGAATTAAAAAAAAAGCAAGCTGATTATGACACTAGGAAAAGATAGGCAAGGAAATTTACAAGGTCATACAATACAGAGTACCCCACAAGACCACTGAACAAATAAAATGGAATTCTGGTCATGATGGATACATTAATAAGGGAGCAAGGTCCAACAAACTGCCGAGCCAAAAATGGATGTCTAAACAACACATAAAATCATAATCTTCCATAAAAATCATGAAGAATTCATCTTTAATATTTCATACAAGCCTTCGTCTTATATGCACTTGGAGATTCTTAAGTGGCAAATCAATAATATGGATCATGCATGACTAGCTTTTATCATCAATAAAATCTGAAACAAAGAAATCAAACCCTCGTTAGATAAAAGCAAAGAAGATAACACAAAGACAACACAAGAAAGTAAACCAAACAAGCAGATATAGACTGCAGTAAACGGGAAAAAAAAATGATACAAGGAAATGAAGCAACCAAAAAGCTGAATCAGCCTATACAATAGGCACCATCTCTCTATGAAGTCTACAAGCTCCACAGCCAGTCCCAAGCATTCCAGACTTGAAAGGAACAATAGGGAACAAATCAAGGATCCAGAAAATAAACAAGGATGAGGATAACATGATGGTGAACAAGCTTTACCATGAAAGAGAAAGATGAGTGAGGCCAGCACAAAGAGCATCCCTCCAACCTGTACAAACACCAGAAGCCACTATGACCGTCGGATCATCTGCGAGCGAAACGATCCGCAACAAAAGCTCCATGGGGAGGTCCTTCCACCCTGCCATAGCTGCCTCTTCCCCCTCCATCCTCCCCTTCCCCGCAGCCACCACAAGGCTCCGAAACCACAAATCCAAAGTGCCCGTTCCAAATCCTCCCTCAACCATCTCAATCCTTGCACTGCCCACAACAAAAAAGGACAAAAACAGGGATCCAGCTCATATATCAATTCATAAACTTGTCAATTAAGAAGTTTATAGACAAGTTTAAAGGGAAAAAAAAGAAAAAGATCATAGCTTTAGAACAGGAATCAACTAAACGAACGGCAGAAGGAGAAAACAGGGAGCCAAAGTGGTCAGCGACGAAAGAACTTTACTTTTTCAAACACAGAGCAGGAACATTAAAAAGGAACATAGCTTGAAAACAGGAATCGACTAAAAACATGATATTATAAGCTCTCGCCGTCGCAGACAATATTTGTGCCCCCAAAGACTTGGTCTTTATCTAAAATAAGAACCGGGTAAGCACTGAAAAGAAGAAGAAATAACGCTTCCAAAAAAAAAAAAACGAAGAAGAAATAAGGTACGCAGAAGAACTCTTCTAGCAACATCTCACTGATAAAACTAGAACCGGGGCATTACAAAAAAGATTTGATCAGAAAAAAAGGGAGGGAAAGAAAAAAGAAAAAAGGAAACATGAACCCACCTTGATCAGAACAAAAGTTTAGAATCTTAAGACCACCTAGTTCATAAAAGAAGCAGCTTTTTGCTTCAACATCCACCTACCTAAACAAAGACAACAGCACGGAGCTGGAATCGCCAAAACTTGAACACCAACCTGGCCAAGAGAGGGATACACGTTTCCTCCCAACTAGCACAGCTCCAATTAACCACGAATGAAGCGAGACCAAAAGGGTAGAAACAACACGACAGGGCGCTAAAAACCCGCCACAGAGCTCGCACGGATGCAACAGAAGGAAGCATGCAGAAGCAGAACCACGAAGAAAGAAGAGAACTTTGTAGACCACCTGCACCAGAAGGGTGTGATCAAAGACGAGTCCCCTGTGGAGGTGTGTGTGATGAGGACGCAGCAAAGGCGACTCCTTTGGAAAGAACACGAGCACCCGGTGGGCTTTGCAGGCGGAATAGCCGAAGGAACGAGGGCAAGAGCTTTAAGAAGACGCAATCCTCGTCGGAACGAACTAGAGAGAGAGAGAGAGAGAGAGGCGTGTCGTTGCCGGTTAAAGGAGAGGCCTTTTGGCGTCTGTGAGGGAGAAGGGGGCGGGCGCTGCCTGAAGGTGACAGGTACCATGCCACATGGGCGCTTGGATTGGAGAGAGGAGTCTGTGGGCCCACGTGAAATGACAGCATACAGAGGAGGGCACAAAGGAGAAGGACACAGAAGCTGGGGGTGCGGGGGGTCCCGCGGCCCATGGGAGTCGCTGGTAAAGAAAGAGGGAGAGATGTCTAGAACCGACGCCGCGCAGGGATTTGAGATTATCCGGACTCATTTTATGGACTCTTTTAAATATCATTTTAGAGTTTTTGTAAATAATTTTCTAAATAATGTTGTATTTGTAGATAACCTTCTATATGATTTGTATTTGTAAACAACTTTCTTGACTTTGGTGATATTTACGTATAACTCTCTTGACTATTTGATTTATTGTGAATTTCACTAAAGTTAAAATACTTTTACTTCACATAAAATAAGAATAATATTTTTGATGTTAAATATATAGAATAAACTTATGAATAGATGTTTATGTGATTTTCTTGTGAGATGTATATATTTTAGTTGAAGATATTATTAATATTTTTATTTAATAACTTTTGTATATTCTATGTAAATAATAATATTTTACTTTAAGTAAACTTCAAAGTTGAAGGAGTTATATACAAATAATACCATAATTAAGAGGATTATTTGTAAGTACAAATCATGCAGTCAAACTTTTTGCTATGGATTGTCTATTTGAAATGAAATATAAGCACAAATAATAAATATTCCTTAAGATAAGCAAATCACTCAAATTAAAGATCTCGTGTCAATAACATAACATAAAAATAACAATCTAGGTAAATCATATTAAAATAAATTTCTCTCACTTAAAGGTCCATAATATCCTTAAAAGCTAAATAAAATAAGAAAAATGATAAGATACATAACAAAGCTAAAATATAATAATATGTGTTCGCATATAGTAGCGGATAATGATCTCACAAACAAGACTATCCGTTAATAAAGCGGGTTTAAAAATCCTATTCATTTCTGCATCTATCAATTTATCAGAAATAAAAAAAATTGTCCACAAACCGTCCGTTAAACTATTGAATGGTATGGATAATCGGTTATCATTGACATTCCTAGTTGTCGACTCTGCCTCTGACAGGGATCACAAGGTGAACACTGGGAGAGGGAAGAGTGTGTCCAAAAAAAAAAGGGGAAAAAAAGAAGAAAAAAGAATGCACTCAAATTTGAACTCTAATGAGTCCTATCAGTTGAAACTTTATCCAATAAACTAAGTTATAATTGCGACATAGTGTGCAATGCAGAAGATTGACAGAGTTTGTTTCAAGTTAACTTTATACTACACTTCATGACATGCTAGCAAGTCAAGATTCCTGGATTTGAAAAAAAAAAAAACTAGTTTTATAAAAATCATTAGTCATTAAAGATGAAAGACTTTATGAAAAAAATTATGAAAGAAATATTAATTTTATTACATAAAATTACTTTTAGAATATGATGAACATTCTATAAATGTGTATAACAAAAAAGTCATATTTTTTTATAAATATGGTTTTTCTATGTGACTAAATTGTGACCTTTTATTTTATGATATATTTTCAAAAAATAAAGATTTATTAATGAAATTATATTGGGATAAAAATATAAATAAATTATGAGAGTTATATTGTTTCCTTCCGAAGGCACTTTAATGTGCCTTTGCAAATGATCATGTTATAACATTTCCATCATACACGTATACATGCACACATATATCAACAATATTTGGTGGACTTTAAAGTTAGTTAACATTATTTCCCTAAAAAATATTAGAAATTTGATTTATGCCACATAAATGTGAACCTCATCTGTTTCTTAATCATTCTCATGTAACTATGCTATAATTTACTAAATAGGAGGTGTCTTGGTTTCTTTTGATTCCATAGCAATGCTTAGCTACGGAACATATTTGGACGCATAAGAAAAAGGTAGTATTGAAGAACTTAAACCAAAAAGTAAAAGAAATATTAATGTGTCATTGTAATATAAACGAAATCTTTCGAATCGCCATTTTAGTAAACCTTACAATTGTGTGTATTTTAGTAAACCTTGCAACGGTGTCACATATCTTGCCCACACTTTTTGATGAGATATGTTACATGGACGCAAAATAGGGACACCACGTGGATGCATTCACCCACGGATTCTTAATTGTGACTGAATAAAACTCTTACTAAAAGTGAATATATTGCAAATTATTGGAGTGTCCGTCTTGCATCTTACATGGTAAGCTTTTTTCTAATTTATTTTTTTTAAAAGAGTAATATTTGTTGTACTGCTGTCGGTATAAATGGGTGAGTTGGATCGAGTCTTCTAATATCTTTTTGTTTATTTAGAGAGTCCACATGAGAGTTGTCTCTCTTCCCTCTCCCCTCTAATGAGATGCGTCCTGACATCATCTGTATTAGTGCACATAAGAAAGGGGTCTAGATTCAAAAAGAAAAAAAATACTCACCAGACTGTGATCTCGAGAGCATCTTTATACTCTCGAGAGCATGATGTTATGAAGAGCATCTTCGTACTCTATAATGCACTTAAAAGTGTGAGGATACTTTTGAGAACTTCAATATGTTCTTAAAAAGTACATAGTCTAGTAGACAAATTGTTTATTTTTTGAGGATTCTCCTATGTGTATCAATACGTAGATGATGTTGAAACGTATTTAATGGAGGAGACAACTCTGATTTGGGTCTCCAAGTGGCAAAAGGATGTTTGGAGTGCAATTCAACCCACTCCATTGACATTGATGATGACGCAACAAGTATTACTCTATCTAAAATAAGACATGAGAAAGTAGAACAAAAAGGTATATAAGTATCTTCAAAATTCGGAGGTGCATTGTACATCACACATAGATAAGCTTCACTCTCGGGTCTGATTAGACAGCAAAAATTATCCAAAGTTTGACATATACTATTTATATCACAATATCAAACTTAAATTCTAGAAAAGAGATAATGCCATCATATCAAGGATGTTGCCGACGCCTATCTAATTTGAGTTTCACACGTCACATGATCAGTGCTCTCCTGTAACCTGACCTAACCAAACAACTTGAGTAACGTCATTCAAAAATTAGAACGTCTTCGCCCGACCAAGTAATATAATCGGTGTTCGATCAGAGATCCGATAACGTGTGCATCAGTGCATTCTTTAAAAGTTGAGTCCGCATCCTCTTAGTATAACATCGGATTGGACTCTAACAGTAATCAATTTCAGAATGTCATGTGTAAAGTAGGTTCGTCATTCGAGACATATCCTATCAAAGTTGGCAACATTTTTTTTTATTTTCGATTAAGCAGATTTTCAATATAATACAAGGCACTTAAATACTACCCGAGTACAAGATTACAACTATAATTTAAAATACATTTCAATATACATTTAGATACAACCTAAATCACTGTACGAATATCACATTATGGTGCATTTTAAATTATAATTGTAGTCTTGTGTTCTTGATGGTAGTTAACTACTCTGCATTGTATTGGAAATCTGTTGAATCGAGAACAAAGAAAAAGTTGTCAACTTTGATGAGAATGACGAATCTACTTTATACATGACATCCTGAGACTGATTATTGTTAGAGTCCAATCCAATAGACGATCTAGACTCTTCAAAGATGTATAGTAGATCTTAAATGTGACACACGATCTAAATTATCGTTGAGGCGATGATTGATAGACACGGTAATACTTGCTATATTGCCTCTCAAGCATTGCGGTACATGTTGCATTGCTTGAAAGGGATGTAGCGACTCATCCATGTGGACTGTCAGATTCATCGATTAGATAGTGATTGTACTACAAGAATGCAGATCTTTTAAGTACAGTTATTTGACTAAGAATCCTCCATGACTCTCTCTATATTTATTGATTCTGATCGGTAAGAACATCCAGAGTCTCAACTCATACTGTCAATAAATGCATTAAGAGGATCTCCACTCATTTTACAATGCTAAGGTGGGCAAATGTAGGAAGTAGGACTGTCAAACGGTCCGGGTCTGAGTAGACCCATACCTAAAATGAATGTACCCAGACTTAGTTCATACCCAATAAGAGTCATAGATAAATGAGTTGGGTCTTGAGTTTACTTCTTATTTATTTGATGTTCAAAGATAAATTGTTAGGTCCAAATTCTAAGAAATCGGCTCATAAATTTTTACAAAGGTATACCCAAACCCATAACTAACGGGTCCAAACGGATCTATTAATGGGTCTAGGCCCATTCTGACAGACCTAGTAGGAAGTATTGCTCTTGGCGATCTTCTGCCAACGGATGCTTGTTGCTTGTTGCGTGGGGCGCGTTGTGCTGAAGAGGGCCCTAAATGCTCCAACTACACCAAGCCATCACAGTAATATAGAGAAAAGGACTGCATATACGGCTATCAAAATGAGCTTGACGTACCCTATAACATTTTCTTATCATGTTTTATTAAAATACACACTTGGGAACCATGATATGCCTGCCCCGTTCCTATCAAGTTTTGCTGCATGACCTAAAATTTTGGCATTTTATACATGTTTTTATTTTATCTCTCAACTTATACTTGCATTTGAGTTCTACATATGGTTTACACACCGGCCCCTCATTTTTAATGCATGCTCCTACAAATTCTTGAATCGGCTTGTGTGTATCCATCCTCACATACTGGATACCAATTAGTGTACGAGTACCACCAAGTTGGTTTATAATCTAGTTAAGGGAGAGTCTTTCTAACCAATATGCATAGCCAATCAGGTAACTAAATATAAATCTTGACCGTGCGCATGGCTGCAACAGTATTTCTTTTATTTTTTGAATTTTTTTAGATCGGCTCAATTATGTCCGACACTTATTGTACAAGTCGATTTTAGATCGGACGATTTAAAAAAAAATAAAAAAAATGAAAAATCGAGCCTAATGAACAGTAAAAATCACTGTTCATTATACTCAATTTTTATTTTTCAAATTTTTTAGATCGTCCGATCAAATTATATAGACGTGTAGAATATGATAGAACCCATCATAAAAAAGTTTTAAAAATTAAAATTAAAATAAATTTGGCCCTCGACCGCAAGCAAGTGTTTCTCATAAATCATTTATAGACAGAGTGCATATGACACATTGATAAGCTGACTGATCCGAGTGATTCTTAGCCAAAAAAATAGCTAACAGACAGACTTTCTAAATTGATGGCATAGCAGATATGGTCACAGATTCACCTTGAATCTGCAACGAATAAATCCTAACATATTTACATGATATAAATCAATGACTCAAGCATTTAAACATAAAACATGGAATTTAGAGCAGCATATTCTAGCTAGGAAGCTGCTAGATGTATACACAGAAGTTTAAAGACCCTTAAAAAATTTCACACTAAAGAGGTGATGTATTAGTCCCCTCGGAAGAATCGATTCAAAGCAGCGGAAACTTTGAAGCCATACGGATTCTAGACTGAGAACTCCTAACTTATTATTACAAAGAATATTATTTTACCCTTCTTATCAAAGAACATTGCATTTTTTATAGCCCCATACAGTAACACTCTTGATCCTTGATATCAAAAATCTTTGGTTTGCACATCAGTGCACTCTTTTCTTTAGCCAGTAGTATTTACAAAGCCTACGTAGAGTATATAATTCAATATTTTAAAGTAGAGTTTTCTTTTAAGAGATTTTTCTGTGCCGCCTGATCATTTCATCTTCTTTAGACAATTATTCTCAACTCATAAGTCCCACCATAAGGAGGAACGTTCTCGACGGGCCAGGTTGTCTGCAGGGAGCACTTGCGTATAGACCCCTACAAACTTATGGGTATAATCCTCATGTACAACCAATAGATGTTAGATTTGAACTCGTAACCTTTCCTAATGTCCAATAAGGAAATGGTTTATGCATATTTAATTTGAGGCTATCACATTTTCAGAATGTTTTTTTTTTTTTTGAGCAATACATTTTCGGAATGGTTTATATATATCACTTTGCTATCTTACGAATGAGAAACTGTGATATATTTAGCAGGCAGATAACCCTCTCGTGTGCTAACATGGCTTACAATAAACGATGCAAATGGTGACCCATAATTCGATTCTTTGATCAATTTTTTGTTTATAAGTCAGCTACCAGGACGGTCTTTTTTTAATTGATATACATAGGGAACAAGATAATAAATACAAATCTCTTTTAAAACCGAATACTTATGGTACATTGTTCAATTATGTGATCGACTGTAATTATAGACAATTAATGAATAGTCTTTCTAAATTAATAATATAACAGGTAAGGTCATAGAACTAGATTTACACCAAACCACATCCTTTGTATCTCTAAAGACTGTTATAATTGTAACTCGTAAGTTTCGCGATGTTGTTTTTTTTTTTTGTCAGAGTGGCTCAATAACCAAATATATAAAATGCTTCCTAAGTGGGAGTAATTAAAATCTTACAAAACCTCTCCTAATGGAGATATTTTTGCACCATCGCACCGAACACGATTACTTCACCCTAAATAGGCGAATATTCTAGGCTAACCCTACCATTGAAATAAAAAACTCTATGGGCCTCGCCTTTATACCATGACGATGCTTATACCTAGTGAGAGTTAAACCTATGACCTGCGGGAGGTCACCGGTATCAGTTGGTAAGTTTCAGGACATTGCTGATACATTGTATCTGTACACCTTCAATCATATCAGCTAAAAAGCAAAAGCTAGCCTTTCTACTACTTCAATTGCAACCACAATTATGAATTGTATGCGGGAGGCCGAGCATGATCGAATACAAACAATTGGATGCAAACATGGGCTTTGATGGCCCCACATCAATCACACAAATTGTTGCACGAAGCTGGTCATTCTCCTTGCGGGAGGTTCACTTACCTTCTCCTACTTGACTGGTCTTTTCCCTATATATCCTTTCATAGGTTGGATTTGGATATTGTGTAGTCCAAGTGGATCCATTTTATTTTCGTGAAAAAGTTTTAGACAATCCTTCTTAATAGATAGAATTTGGACAATGTCGGATCATAGTTTATATAAATATATATATGACATAATACAAATGGAATTTTGAGTTGAATAACCCTAATATTTTTTGTTAAATGTTATGAAAATGATAATGTAAACGAATACCCACCACAGAGAAAAAGAATAGCACAATTATCTTTTATACCATCATTCGACGGTTACATATGTTAACTATGTGAGTTATTTGGGATATACAAAAAGTAGTCGGCATGTTTTGATATAATGAGAGCATTATGATACTATGGTTTTAAGATGTATGTTTATGTAAAAAATTATTAAAGAATTCGTTTCGGTGCACACCTCCTCTCGAGTGTGCACGGCGCACACCACCGTATTCGGTGTGGGTGTGCACCCCCCGTGGCGCGTGCACACTCCGGGTGTGCATCAAGACTTTCTCATTACTAAAACATAAAAAAATCATTAAATAAGGTATAATTATATTACATATAAATCTTATATCTTTAATAGTTAAATATATGTAATTCAAATGTGTATATTCATCTGCAATTATCAATCAAGCATATCCATTAGACCAAAGTGTAAGGCTCTTCAAGATAACATAAATACCTCAAGTTAAGTCCAAAATATGATTAAATAAATTAGACTTGACGTCAAGATTTTTCATTGGGTAATACGAATCTAAGAACTCTAGTAAACTCAAATCATGACTCATCAACATTTTTTACACTGGGTACCCAAGACTGAGAAGATGGCCAAAGCTCACATGCGGGTGAGCAGAACCGTTTTCCACGAGCATTCCAATTTTGGCAAAGGCATCCCCATAAAGAGATGCTAGTGCGTTTTGGAACAGAACAAACTTTAGTTGGGGAAGAAGCCAAGAACAGAGCATCGTTTCCAGTCCAGGTGCATTACACTACCGTACGCCACCTCTTTTTTTTTTAATCAGTGACACAGTTGGCCAGATATGTAGGGGTATTTATGAGAAATTAGAGATCAATTTCGAAATATTCTCCAAAGTTGGAGATAGTTCTGCGCGGGTCGAGAAGTCTACCTAATTAGACGAAAATTCTAAGTCCGCCTGATTATCTGGAGAAATAATTTTACGGAAAAAGAGATAAAAGTCCTAACAGTACAAAGGACTACATGACTGGAGAATTTTTAGGCTCTAATCAAGATCAAACATGAGACCTCTCAAGTGAGAGACAAGTAGTCCTAGACAGCTGATTTCAGCTGATTTCCGTACGCCACCTCTTATCGACAGGCTGCATGAGCTAATATAATATTTAAGTAGATCCTCCAAAGACTGCGTTTCGCCGCTTTCTAACCAAGAAAGAATAATTGAGAGAGAGCTCACCTGGAACGCAATTGGAACGTTATCATGTCGAAGTGACTGAGGCGTGAAGGATTCATATCACTTGGACTCGGATTCCATTTCTTGTTGACCTTTCGGACCCTTAGCACTGATTAGATCAAAGGCTAAGAAAAATGAGGAACGCTTGCTGTTTTTTAAATTTCTTAAGTCGGCCTCAACATGAGGTATATGTCCTTACAATGTGATCTCTGATAGGAACATATAAAATATTTTAAAAATAAAAAATTAAACCCCAATGAACAGTAAAAGAGAGTAATACTTGTCACACAAAAAATATACTTTTCTGACAATTTTTTAGGGCCAACCCCATCATTTTTTACATGTCTGTGCAACGTAACCTCCGATTGGACGATCTGAAATAAATCGTAAATCGAGTCCCAATAAAGAGGTAAAAAAAACCCTTAATGGACTGAGCCCAATAGAACAGGTCTGTTTTTTTTTTTTTTTAGAATTTTTTAGTTGTTTGATGGGATATCAGTAACGGACCTGATAGGTCCCATTTTAATTTTTTTTAGTTTTAAAGCTTTTTGGGCTGCACTCCATGTGGTGCAGCAATTATTACTCGAAAACAATATTCTTAATAGATCAAGCCTAATAACTTAAAAAATAAAAAACAAAAATAGGTAGTCAGATTGAGGATTAGATTATACGGATAAGTGGGACGGTTTGGACAACTTAAAAGAATTTTTACTTTTACTGCACTGCCATGTGGAGCAGTACTACATATCGGTGTATCAAGTTTTTCTCAAGAAAAAATTTACATTTTTCATCTTAAGTTTTCATTTTATATTGTCTATGTAATTAATTCACGGGTAAGTCCAAATGATCTTGAGAATGTAAGTCAAGGTGAGCTATTTGTCAGGATTAGACTTTCGAAAATTTGGACCTATTTGGATGCAAGTCATAAATAAGTTCAAATTTATTATAAACTCATTTTTAATGATAATTTTAGTTTGGACGGTCAAAATAACTTAATTTGAACTCATTTAAATTTATCATGAACTCAAAAGTTCTTCATAAATGTATTTTCTATTAACTTACTTAGGTTAGTTTAAGTTGAAGAAGCCTCTTATAAACTCATTCATGTTTATTAGGAAGACGCCTCTTATAAACTCATTTATGTTTACATAGAACAATTAAATATGGGCTTACAAAAAATACTTTTATGACAAGCAGGTTTATGAGAAATGCCTTTAGGACAACTCCATCTGCATTTTCTTAAATTTGCATCCAATCAGATCCTTCATGTTTGGTTAGAAACGTTCATGTTAGGAAGTAGCAAACGTTACAACCTTTTTGAGGCAACTACTTGCATCTTTTATGTATTTAATCAGCTATTTGATTATCTCTTCGCTTAACATAGAAAGCTGTATCAATGTTTCAAACCAAGTTTTTATATCTTTTCTTTGAACATAGTTTCTAATTTTGGACAAAGAAAAATAAAGAATGATTTTTTTTTTAGGTCCGCCAATCGGATCTATAGGTTGTATAGCCTGATCTTTGATCAGACAATCCAAAAAAACTTAAGAAATAAAAAATTAGAGCCCAATGAATAGTAAAAAAATGCCCTTAGTGGATCAAGCCTAATAATATTTTTTTTATTTTTTTTTAAATTATTTGATCAAAGATTAGATTGTACATACAAGTAAGATATATTTGGAGAACCTAAAACAATCTTACCAAACATAACACCATCTGATAGCAAGTCTTACTCAAATATGAATGGCAATGGACCCATAACTCAATGGCAGGACAAGACACAGGCACTCCTATGAGTATGTGGTACACGTTCGACCCCACGCCAGCTTGGAACGCAGGTGGATGGACCACAGGTACTGAACGCGCTACAGAAATGATTCTATAAAACCATAATCTTTTGTACATCCTCTAATAATATCCAAGTCTGGAAACTAAAGAATATCTCATTTCGTTGGTCGTCAAGTCTCTGACCTCCTCAAATTAAAAAAGGCCAAAGATGAGAGACTTTGTAGTCAAATAGCTTTCATAACACCTTGAAATGAAATATATATATATATATATATATATATATATATATATATATATATATATATTTCGCTTGCAATTCTCCGTTAAAATTTAATAATATTTCTTTTGCTGGAGATGAGATCTTCTGGACCTTATACACGAGACCAGGGTTCGCCGACTCGAACAGTCGGACCGACTCGAACAGTCGGACCGACTCGAATCTCTCATGATCCGATACGAATCGGATCAAGTCGTGCCAACTCGTACGAGTCACATGACCAAATTGTAAAGGCTCGGTCAAGACGTACCAACTCGGGTTCGTCCTAATACGGTATGAATCGTCCGAGTCGGCACGAATCGATCCTGTACGGCAAACCCTGCTCGAGACCAAAATGTACCTCCACTATGCTTTAACCTTTGTATGAACTATGTAAAGAAGACAACGACGACGGGTCAGGCTTACCCGGATTTTAGCAAGTTTGGTAGTCCATAAGGCTGAGGTTATATTAACATTAACAGCCACCGTTGCTTTTCTCATTCCTTGGTAAAATACTTCAATTTAAGGCTTCTACTTAATCTTAAATACAGTTTTTGATACCATGCACACCAGACATGAACAAAGTACACACTGGTGGGTCAACTCTGTTAGACTCGTTCTCCAGCATGCTAATTTTCACGGCAGGGGAGGAAACAACTTGAGCCGAGTTGAACTCTTGTAAGCTCAAGTTCAGCTCAACAACAACATTAATAATACTCAAGATAAAATTTTGAGTTCTAAACACAGACTCAAGTGAGCTCAACTTGAGCTCAATAAGGCTCAAACTCAGCCTAGCTCAAACTCCTTAACATTCTAACTCAACTAAACTCGAGTTCAACCTTGAATAAGTCCAAATTACCTCAATAAAACTTGATGAAATTTGCGTTTTTGAACACTTGACCTTGCGTTTGAACTCAGGGCTCTACCAAGCCCAGTAGCAGTGGTCACAATCACCACGATCACCACCACCACCATTGTTATCATTGTCACTATTCATATCTTTCTCGCAAGACAAATGTGTCAAACCCATTCAAGCTCAAGTTTCGCTTATTTATTAGGCAAATAAGATTACTCAAGGATTGTCTCTTCGCCTCCTCGGGGACATCCGTTAAAAAAGTTACCTCGAGGATCAAATTTGACTCGTTAAGACCTTTTATAGTACCACTTTTATATGAAAAAGACCTTTTTAGGGAGTTTTTCAAAATATTTAGGACTTTTTAAAAAAATACACAAAAGTGAGTTTTTATAAACAAAAGTGAGACAGTTTTTATTAAATAAAGAGGCTGTATGAAGTTTTCCTAAATTAAGTAGATTAGATGAACTAAAAACTATAAAAACCTACTATTTTTATCTGCAGATAAAAATAATGTTTTTTTTTTAGTTTTTAATAACAACTTATGCAGATAAAAATAGTGGGTTTTTTTAATTTTTAGTCCCTCTAAACTATTGAATATAGAAAAAAAAACTACGTGTATCTTGCATATTTACCCTTGCTCCGTTAAACTCAGGTTTAATAATTTTTTAATCCTTATCATGTATTTTCGTACCTCAAACAATTATTGATTAGAAGGACTCATTTCTAAGAAAGAATAAGTTTCTTGGAGTCAACACTAAATACGCACGTCGCTCGGGTTTATTTCTACATATGAATATTTATGGAGAAAACTAAAAAGAGCCAAAACAGTATTCTTGCCAAAATCAGTCATAATCCTTACCCCATCACTAGAAAACAATAATAATTACAAGATAAGAACAATGGCAAGCTGAGACAAAGATAGAGAGCTATGAGTTGTGATTCACAACAAAGTAACGAACAGATTACCCTGTAAGGCAAAAAGAGAAAGTATGGATGGCATAAAGTGTACCAAACGCAGTGAACTAGTAGGTGAAGAACGAGGACAGAGCAAATCACTTGGTATAATGTGGAATGAACTGCTTAGCCAAGGCTCGAACATGGTCATTATCTCCTTCAAGTAGACGCACGACCTGCCTTCCACCAAGGGCAGTAAAGTTAGTAATTCTACAAATACTAGACTGATTGCTAATGGAGAAAACTAAACACTCCATGACTCCAATGTTTTTTTTGGTAGAAAAAAGTTAGTAAGCCTATGAATACTATATCGATTGCTAACGGAGAAAACTAAAAACTTCATGCCTCCAATGTTTTTTTTTCCTGGTAGAATAAAGATGTGGGATCTCCACTAGTTCAGGTCAGGCTCAGACTTGCACAAAGCAAGATTCAATGCGTAAAACTGCAGATGAAGTTTTAATAAAGCAAATGAAAACATCAATTTAATGGTAGTACATCTTTTGAAAAAATAAAGTAGAGGTGCTATCACGTGAAGACCCATTTTTGCACCATCCCAGAAGAAATCCATAATATGATCAAACACGTATAAAAATATACTGACAAAAAGCCAAAAGGCGAAATAGGAACATCAAAATTGTGGCCGGACTCTGTTTGATGAAACATGAGCACTGATGTCTAGCCTAATTGGGGAGAGCGTAGTATCCTTTATATTTGATGGAATGAGGGATAGACTAGGCTCCTATGCAATGTAAATGAGCTTCAATAATCTTTTTTGGTCCTTCTGGGGGACCAGTTAATGCCAGACGAACCATCTTGGTGTAGATTATTTTGTATAGAGGAATTTTTAAGAGCTTATTCATCTAAAAACTGTAAATTCCCTGTTTTTCTAATAAAATTGCAGTACCATCCACTTTCCAAATAAAATAATTCAAGCCCACTGACAGAACCATAAAACACAGGTGCCAATTTGGCATAAGTCCCTTATAAGAAGAGGTACCTAGGAATGCAGTGGAGGCGATAAAGATGTGTCACAGTGAATGCATGTCATTAGAAGTACTGAAAGAATGCAACAGCAGGATTGATCAATTTACAGCATAAAAGAATGGTTTGAGTTAGTTGTTGCCAATCACACACGTCTTCTCAGTACCCAAGATAATATAACATAAGATCAATACAAAAATATCACCAGGATGAACATAATACTTAGTACATACCTCCCCCATGGACGGGCGCATCTCTGGGCTGCGTCTAACACATAGGTACGCTGTTCTGGCTAAACGGTACAACTCGTAAGTGTCATAAGATTCAATACGGGGATCAACAAGTTCATGCAGCACAAGCTTCTCAACCAGCTGCTCTCCCTATAATTTTCATGACCACCGACGATTCAATGTAACATACAGTACCAAGACTAGTATCCAATTTTAGAATTAAATAATAACCAGCGAGAAAAAGGTTGTATTTCTTTATTGTGTATGAGATTGGAAAATTATGACAGCCAGTAACATACCCAATGCACCAAGTATTGTTTCTGTGATTCAGTTTTTTCATGAGTTATCTTGCGACCAGATATCAGTTGGAACAACACAGCTCCAAAGGCATAAACATCTGTTCTTACAGATACAATACCAAACT
Organism: Zantedeschia hybrid cultivar; assembly: GCA_030544215.1. Taxonomy (NCBI): domain Eukaryota; kingdom Viridiplantae; phylum Streptophyta; class Magnoliopsida; order Alismatales; family Araceae; genus Zantedeschia; species Zantedeschia hybrid cultivar. The sequence goes on along the minus strand of JARZZO010000013.1, from coordinate 44,618,380 downwards.
CCGCATACTCAGGTGCAAGGTACCTAAAATAACAACAAAGCCTGTCAGCACACATTACATTCCCCTAGGTACACAAATATGCATGTATCAACAAGATACACACCCGGATGTGCCAAGAACCCGCGTGTGAAAGGAATCACCATTTGACTTCCACTTTGCAAGGCCAAAATCACCTATCTGTGGAAGCAAAAAGTACTGACTATCAGTTAATGTTGCACCATCTTTGATAACAAATACTCTAGGAATCCAAAAAAGTCTCCAAAAGATTAAAAAATATTTTCATAAGCAACAAAGAGATATAGGCTTTCACAGAATTTCCACAGTCTGTAATTCTGGAAATTTTATTACTGAAGGCAACAAGAATTGGAACTTTCCTATTTTTGAAAAGATTGAGGATCCACACTTAAAAATATGAACATTGAAAGAAGTCCTTCACTTCAGACACTATCTTGTGTCATTCCAAAGACAGCATTGGGTGTTGAATGCTAGATCCTACCCCACATTTCCTTGCTCCAGGGGTAGCACTCCCAAAAGGGATTTGATCTAAGGAGCAATGAATCATTCTTAGGCAAGTCTAATCCACTCTATCACTATAATCATAGTTTTTAGATCAATATATCACCAGGAAAACAGTCATTTACTTCAAATGCTGCGAACTGCAGAGTCAAAACACACATGCCAAGAAAAACCACAGAATCCCTTACTTATTTTGTGTCTTAAGCAAGATGGGTTTTGGTCATAGAAGGGTGGCGTGGAATAGAGCATAAATCTTATCTATCAGAATTGCAAGATGTATTAAGGGGCAACCTTCACCTTATTGATATAGTGGCCAAGGCCTCCAGTAGGAGGATCCTATGCCCCCTTTGTTTTTTGTCTTGGTTGCCCACGTTCTTAGTAGAACGCAAACTAGGGTTGAGGTCCCAAGCCTATTCAAAGATTTCTAGGTCCACGTCTCAAGGGATTCAGACTACTCACTTGTAGTATGCTGATGATACCATACTCTTCTTCTCTGATGATGAACAACAACTTATGCCTAGGCTTATGTTGGAACTCTTAGACATGGTTAGCAACTTGAACGTTAACTTTTAGAAAAGTTAGCTGATTAGAGTGAACTTGTAAGATAGGGTTTTGAAGAGAGCTATTGTACTCCTAGGCTGTTAGATGGGGGAGTTCCTTATTTCCTACTTGGACCTTCCCCTTACCACAAGGGGCCTTTACCATAGGAATTGACAACAGATTGTCCTGAAGTTTGAAGCTAGCCTGGATGTAAAGGAGGCTTCTCTCTTATAGAGGTAGGTCAGCTTGTGCAAGTTCGTGCATGACAATCTCCCCATCTATTAACCATCTTCAAGATCTTGATGACAGTGGCTAAGAGGTTGGATTCATTCAGAGTAGATTCTTTTGGCATGTAGTACTCAGAATGCTATATTTAGCATGACATCAATTAGGGTAAAGTTTACAACTCTAAGGCAAATTTTAGGCTTGCCATTAGGAACACCAAAGTTGGCACTGCTCACCAAAGGGTTATGGAAGCTTGCAATAGGTGAAAGAGATCTATTGACTAATGTGATAAAGTAGACATACTATTAGGGCTGTAAATGGGTAGGATACGGATACGGAAACAGGTGTTTCCGTTTTCCGATTCCGATAACGATAACATGTTTCCGTTTCCGATTCCGATAAGATCGGAAAGTGTTTTTTCCGTTTCCGTTTCCGACAAAGTCAGAAGTCCATTTTCCGTTTCCGATTTGTTTCCGATTCCGATATCGGAATCGGATATTATTTCCGATAATTACCAAAAATTGCTAATTTCTTGATTTATTTGTTTAAAATATATAGAATGAGACCTAAATATAATGAATACGCCTTAGTATATTAGATAATGATCAATAAGATTAAAACACAATGAGTGTAATCATGTATCCATAAAGTTACATTTAAAAATCTTTAATACAGAAACAGATGTTTCTGTTTCCGATTCCGATAGCTTATTGGAAATATCTATTTCCGATTCCGATAACTAACGGGTGGATATATTTTTTTATCAAAAATAGATATTTTTTTCGGTAACGAATCGAAAAATCGGATAATCGGATTTCCGTTGACCAAGGAATTCCGGATCGGATCGGGTTCCTGAATCGGGACCCGCCGATCCCAATCCAAATCGGGATCGGATCGACCAGAATCGGCTGGGATCGACGAATCGGGACCTGCCGATCCCGATCCGAATCGGCCGATCCGGATCGGGATTGGCCGATTCTGCATTGCATGCCGTTGACAGCCCTACATACTATGCTAGATCCAAGCCAAGGGAGTGGTCCCCACTACTACTTGTAGCTTTTCCCATATTTGGAAAGTGATCCTTCAATGCAGAGATATCTTGTGGGTAGGCACTCAAATTTGCTTGGATAATGGTGTTAAATCTTCTGGGAAGATAGATGGCTTAATGGTTGTCCTCTTGACAATAGCCCATTCTATTTGTTGTAGCCTCTAACCACTATAGCAATGGTCGCTCAGGTGTTTGATGATAGTACCTCATGAGGAAGTTGGAGCCTGCCTTTTAGGGGATAGATGAGGGATGATGAGACAGTGGAAATTGGAGAGATTATGTTGTTGCTGCATAACTGCACCTTAGACTCCACTAGACAAGATGGGTGGACATAGAGGTGGGAGAATAAGGGAACTTCCTCTCTTTTTTTTTTTGAGAAAAAAATGGATTGCAACAATAATTTTATTAAAAATAAATATAAGTAGTACAATCAAGTCAAGATAGGAGAGGTTCCTATCTTGAAAATAAACCAAAAACAAAATGCCACAAAGTAAACAATATACTGAAGAGAATTCTCTCACCCAATCCTCAGTAGAAACCCCTAGATTATGACCACTCCAATTGTACAAGAAAGAAATAGCCAGCAATTCTATATTCTCAATGTAAAGTTTACTCCCCCGAAACAAAGTTGCATTCCTTTCCTTTTATAAGGGAACTTTCTCTGTTAAGTCAACTGTTGACCCAAAAAATATTTTTGTGCATGAAAAATACCTAACATGCTATGCATGTAATCATGCAATATAAAAATTATATGTCTACATGTATGCCATGTGCATGCATGCATAAGAAAAAGAGACAAAGACCGGGAGTATACCTTGATGAAAATAGCCCTGAGATGTCTCCGATGTGCTGTCCCAAAACAGCCCTCCATAAGCTCGCTAAATGGGCTCGTTAAATGGCCCGATATGCTGCATCAATATGGCTCAAAGGACTGCGAAATAGGGACCCAAATACAGCCCAATGACAGCCCAAAAGAAGGCCCAATAGCAGGCCCGGGGCAGCTCAATGTGTAGCCCAAATGGAGGCCCAAATACACAGTCCAAATAGGCCCAATAAAAGTCCAAGATGGGCCCAAGTATGCAGCCCAAAAAACCTCAACAGTAGAAAAAGACAGCAGCAGCAAAAAAATGGGCAAGTGGTCCCCTCTCTCTCACCCTCTTCCTTTAAATAATGGGGAAAGAGGGAGGAGAGGACCGGTGGGGGTCCCTCCTTCCCTCTCTCCCATTTTTCAAATTTAAAAAGAAAAAGAAAAAGAAAGGGTTAGAGAGAGGGTATTAATGGCTTTAATGTCATGAGGTTAATGTGGTTTAGTGAGGATTAAAAGAGCCATTTCTGCTCCCTATGTTAGTGGAGCCTCCACTAACTCAACATTCAATCACCTAATGATTGGAAACCCCCATTTACACATGTTCAGAAGATAAGAAGGGAGTGGGGAATTAACGAGGGCTCCTCATTTATTAAAAAGGGAGAAGGAGGAAAAAAATAAAAGAAGGGGAGAGAGTGTCACCGGTTCTTTGAACCGGTGACATGCCCCCACTGGTTCCTTGGCCGCTGGGGGGCCAAACCGGTGGGGGTGCCCACCGGGTCTTCCTCCTCTTTCTATCCTCTCTCTCTCTCACAAATAGATTACGCTGGCACCCCCTCACAGGAAAATTTTTACGGTGGCATCCCCCCACCGGATATGGCCCTCGAGGGCTATAAATACCCCCCTCATGTAAGGTGAAAGGACACACGCCTCGATGCCTCTTTGGATCAAAAATCTTTGGAGGAGGTGCTGCTGAATTAAAGACCGAACTTAGTACTTTTGCACAAGTTCAAAGCGTGTGGAGGAGGCTTTTTGGGTTGTTTCTTCCTAAGGTTTTCCTAGGAGAAGCTCTGACGAATTTTTATTGTAAAATCGCCCTTTTATAAGGCGAAACTATGCTGAAATTTTCAATAAAACTTCGTTATGTTTGTGTGCATGTGTGTATGTTCATGTGATCATGCAAGTGAGTTTATGTCTAAGTAACACCTATATTAGTATGATTACGCACACATATATACATATATAATTGATTAATTAACTAATAAAACAACTAACAAAATACACACTTAAAACAATACATCACTAAATATCCTTGGCCTCTCCCCTGAATCCAACTAAGTCCTAAAACACACATAAAAGCCTAATTAATAAAACATACCACCCAAATAACATATATTAACTCACTTAATTAAAAAATATTAAAATACCCCTAAATTTATAAAAATCATTAAGAACTAATCAAAATTAGTAAAAACCAATAACAATCAATACGTACAGAAAATAAAATACAGAAAATATAAAAACTCCCATAATGGCCTAAATACTCTAGAACCTTAAGAAAGTTACTAAAATACCTTTCTTCATGATAAAAATATGTAGAAATCATAGAAAATTCCTAAAAAATGTCAAAACCTCTAATATGCCCTAAATACCCTCGAAACCCTAAAAGTTGGTAAATTTATCAAAATACTCCTGATGCAATAAAAATAATTAAAATTTTCAGAAAAAATATAAAAAATATTAAAAACATGGGAAATGCCCGGAAACCCTATTTGGTGTAAAATTACTAAAACACCCCTATGACTTAAATATGCTTAAAACAACCTTAAAATGACTCTTAGGGTCTTGTAAGCTTTCTAAGTCATAAAAAATACATCTCACCTATAAAGTAACCATATTAATCCTATATCCCTAATTTGACATAATTACAAAAATGCCCTCATGGGGCCCCAAATGCTAGGAACCAATCATAAAACAGTGGGAACCCACCCTAAAACACTTAGAGTGAATTTAAATACTTAGGAGTCCATCCTAATACACTGGAACAAATCCAACTACTCTAAAAGACTTGGGAGAGGCCAAGGATTTAATATAAAAGCCGCCTTCACATGTGTGCATATCGTTTGGTAGTATAGATAGTTTGAAGGGCATCATTCGGATGGTTAATCAAGGGTTGTCGAGCGATTGCTCGATGTAATTAACACTGGTCGAGGTCCGTTGCGAGAGGTCATATACTCGAATCTTCGCCTGATTCGAAGCCCCAGACTCCTTGAGGGCTAATTCCAAGCTCTCATAGTTCAAGAAATAACATAAATAAAACTGACCTATATTTCTCCAAATAAAACAAATAAATAAAATAAATAAAATAAAAAATCCGATAGGAGAGATCTAGGCCCAGGTCCAAACATCAGCCTATGATGGCACTATGGAAGGAGGGACTTGACACCCTTAGGCTTACCACTTTTGGTCATCGAAAAGTCCTTTGAAGGCTAAAGTTAAGGTGCTCGTTTAGAAAATTTCTCATGGCAGAAGACCACTTGTGAATTGTAACAAACTTGCTAATTTCTTTGAGGGAATCTTTACTATTTGTTATCTTCCCTAGGAGGAGAAGAAGACATTGATCAATTGTTCACTGAATGCACTTATAGTACGGAGGCATGTCGGCAACTGTTCAATAAAGTACACTGTGACTTCCAGCCTTATGACATTGAATCTCTTCCATTGTTGGGTGAGGAGATGGGACCTTAAGGTGACTAGCTGATGTAGTGGTTGATCATACATGACACCTTGCGGCTCCTTGTTGGGGAAAGGAATGGCAGACTATTTAAAAGAGAAGCTTATGTTCTTAAGTAGGTGATCTCTTGTGTTTGTGATGGAGGGAGGGAATGGGCTTTAGCCTTTTGTAAAGTAGATAACTATAACCATAGTTGTCAAGATAATAAGGCGACCCTAGGCGTACTTAATGGTCCATCAACACCTAGGAGATACTCACAAAAGAGAAGGGAAAAGAAAGGCCATGCATACAAACAACTGAGGAAGGATAAGAGGATGCTAATGGCCACGAGAGGTTCCAAGTTTGTGAACATGGGTAAGTAGGGCATGTTGCCTCATTGTGAGAAGAGAACATATAGGAGTGTCTCATTTTGATGTTAAGATTAGTTCGCCGAGGAGATATGCAAAAGATGACAAGGAAGATAAAATAATGAGAAAAATGAGATGAGATGACAAGATACCAAAAGCTATAGCCCAATATCCACATAATCCTATTTATATTAGGATTAGGTCTCAATGGACCTGATTTGATTGTCCCATGAACCAGCCTAAGCGTGCTAGGCCTTCCTAAGTGCACCTAAAAGGTGCATACGAATGCTTTTTTCAAGGCCCAATAAGGCGTTTAACTGTTTATAGGGTGTTTGGATATGTTTTTTCATCTCTTTTTTCTTTCAAAATTAAAATTTGGGATAAAATGTAGAAGGGAACATGTTTGGCTACCTCCTTCCTAATTTTTAAGAAGACATCCAAACCTTCATTAACTTTCCCTGGAAAAAAATAACCCAAGAGTTGTTTTTGTTTTGAGGAAGTGCTCTCTCTCTCTCTCTCTCTCCATGTTTCTCTCTCCCTCTCTCTCCAACCATTTCTTTCTTCCTTTATTTAGAGAACTCTCTAACAATAATCTCTCCAAACTCTCTTAAATACTAACAAATTTACCAAACAGTGAAGGAATCAAAGTGAAGTAATTTTAAACATTAAAATAAATTTTTTAATGATACAACTTTTAACTACAAAATAGTCTCAAAACAAAAAGTGCTCCCAAAAACCCTACTAGGCCTTTAAAAAAAGCCTTGTCACCGAGGCATACACCTTGACAACTATGGCTGTTGCTCTTCCATTTTTACCTTATCAGGGGGTTAGAGTGAGTCACACTGTCTAGCTATGGCCTTTGTGTACAGGGGGTTGCAGGGCTTCTCTGCTTACTTTCTCCATGTGCATAACTTTTTGTATTCCATTTTCTTTATTTTAATACAATTGTCTTACCATCCACTTTCAAAAAATACCTCCTTCATTTCCTCTTTTTCTTCCGACAACAATTACTCTATGCATTTGGATTTTGATTACAAAACTCTCAAATAACAAAAGAAAATGGGATGAATAATTGAATATCCCATCAGAGGCATTTAAGAGGTAGACAAGCAAATGAATTCAGTTTCTCAGTTGCGAGGAATGTGCTCATGGACCCCAGTTGCCAAAGGACCTTATGGAACAATATGAGCAAATATAAGATGTGGTTAGCAAGAAAATACAGCTGGGAGAAGATGAGGGTGCAGAAGGGGAGATTTCACACTCATATAGGAGAGATTTTGTAAATTCTTATCTTACAATGAGTAGGATCTAAAAGATATCCTCAAAGTTTTAGGGGGAGGAATAAAAATGGAGAATTAATGAAGAGGGGGCCATGGATCCCCCTTGTGTTTAACAGAATGAAGGGGAGAGGTGGCCTTAAGATTCAAGTTTTTGAAACCAATGGCTATTGGCCATGTTAGAAGAATCGTCACCTGAATTTGTGTAAATATTTGCTTGGTATGAAATGAAAATAGATAGTGTTACATAGCACTAGCACGGAAAGCAGAAACCAGTGATGAGAGGCTGAAGAAAAGGGCATCAACTTCATGCCTAGGTATTCCAAGCACCACAATGAACTGGTTATACTCATAAAGCCTTCTTATTCTGGTCAACCAAATACCACGGGAAAGGGCACATGCTGTTATATTAGAATCTCCTCAGAGCAGTTATCAGGTGTCTCATAACATGGAGAACAATTCAGAACTCAACCACAAGAGACACTACAACAACTTCCATTACGTCCAAATTAATTTTGCTGATTTCACACGATCTCACATGATATAAATGGGTCTATTATTTGACAAGTTGGAGTGGACGATGAAGCAATCATCGAAAAAAATTGGAGTGCACAAATGATGCAATCACTGATATTGGTGAGACAGGAATTTCCTTCTGTTAAAACAGACAATCGGAAAAATTCTCCATTAAATGAGAAGGAAGCTCTCTCCCTCTCCAGTCAACACTAAATAAAGAGATCTTGAGAGAGGCTCTGTTTCGAAAGAGAGACTTGTTTCTGCAAAACAACCATGTTGAGGGACTTGGTCCAATGCACCTCAAGAACAACTTAAGCAACCAAAAAAATTATAAATCAAGATGCATAATTAGAATGCCAGAAGGCTTAATGATGCACAGAAGATCATAAATTTGTAACATAGCAAAGGAAACCAAATCAGACTTTGTCTGATTACAGAAAGCCAAAATGTCAAAAATTGGATACAACTTGATTGACAACTTGGGAAGCAGCAATCTAAAAGGGGATTATACACAGCCAGATGGCCAGAGTGGACAATTTACATAGCAGGGGACTGTTGACGGAATATGTAATCAAGGTGAGTGACTTCTGGTTAACATGTAAATTTGATGGCTGCAAGGAACTGTATTAGACTCCAGTGCAGGTAGTGAAAAATGTCATACTATTAAATTTATTGATTTATCATCAGTCTCTAGCACTTATTACCAGGAATCTTTGTGCAAATAAGATGGAACACAATGTATGCATGCAACAAAAGGCATTCTGGAGATTCCCCAAGGGATGGGCCAGTGTCAGAGATGCAAAGAGACATCCGCAAGGAAAAATCTGAACATGATGTCTACGGGTGTATTTCTAAATGAAAATATTAAGGTTGCGAAGCTACTTTTCTGGGAATCTCTGTTAGAGTCTTATGCAACTGTAAGTATGATATGCACAGCACAATAGTACAACAAGAAAACATGGACCAAGCACACCACATAAGGGAATTTTCTGACAATATGATGATACAAGACAAGGGTGCACCAAGAGAACATGCATCAAACGCACCCTATTAGTGGCTCCATTGTTTATTTTTTTATTTTTTGACTTTTTTATGGTCGGGCCTATCATGCCCAACATGTCCTATGACCCGATCTTCGATTGGACAACCCAAGAAAAATCTGAAAAATAAAAAATAGAACCCCCTTTTATTGGGCTTAGCCCATTAAGGACATTTTTTCACTGTTCATTGAGGCCCGGTTTTTTAATTTTCGTTTGGATCGTCTGATCTGGGATCGGGTTGTATGAACATGTTGGGCATGATGGGCTCAACCTTAAAAAAATTCAAAAAAATTAAAAAATTAAAAAATGGGGCTGCACCCATGCAGTGCGGTAACTATGATAAAGCACAGGACAAGGATCCAGGCATTCAGCAAGAAATTCAGAGTTTTTTTTTTAAGCCACTTGATAACTAAGTTGCGTGGCTCAAAAAAAAAATTCAAGAAAGCTTCCCTGAAGAAGTTAAGGGTAGGTAACTGTGTTTCTATATGAAAACAGAAGTCCTATAAAGATGCCCTGGTGAAAGCTTCCTCTGGGAGTATATTTGCAAGACTTAAATGCCATACAGCTAATCCTAATGCATGGAAAAATTTGTAATTATATACCCAACAGGCGAATGTCTTCGTGACTCTTTTCCCAGCTGCTGGAAGAAGGCACCGTTAAGATACTTGAGATCATTCCTTAGCCAGATCACTTACGTTCTCCATAGAGCTATCATTAGAAAGAGATTCTATTTATGCACTTGTTTTTGTATTTTAGTTAAACATGAAAACGTGATAGAAAAACATCAATTGTTTTAAAGGCAAGTCTCAACAGTTAAACAAAACCGATTACTTGAAAAATAGAAAACAGCCATACAAAATGTACCATTGGTACAAAATCATGTGTGAGAAGTATATTGCTCGGCCGTAAATCACGATGGATTATTGGTCCTGCACGGCACTCTTCATGTAAAAATCGAAGTCCTTTGGCAATTCCTATGGCAATGGCATACCTTTTGTGCCATTCAAGCAAATCAGCATGCTCACCTAGTAACAGAGAGGAAAAAGATAATCAATTACAAAAATCACTCAACATAATAATCGTATTAGCTGAGAATAAAAACAAATCTTGATACGAGTACCAATGATGGCAATAAAAACCAGCTGAACCAGATCAGAACTAGCTAGAACCTGTCTGGTTCAAAGGGGCCAGAACTGGACAAAACTGGACTTGGAACCAGGACTGCAATCAGAACCAGCCTGGGCTGATCTGGTTCCATAATCTGATTTGTAATACCTTGGTTCTAAGTTTACATGAGAGTCAACTAAAATGAATATATGTGTTTTAATTGACTAAACAAACTCTATTAACAAATGAAATTCACTCACTGACGAATACCATGACTTACTAAATAAGTGCCACTCAAGAGACTTGTTGCAGATGTATTCATATACCAAAATATTATGGTTCTCCTTGCAACAATATCCTAACAACATCACTATATTTTTATGGCGTGCAAAGCTCAGGATATGCACTTCAGAAAAGAATTCAGAATATCCTTGGGAGCTTGCTTCTTTCCTCAACTTTGCTGCAATAGTCTGGCCATCTTTAAGCTGACCTTTGTAGACATGACCAAATCCACCTTCTCCCAGCAAGTTCTCTTCCGAGAAATCAGATGTTGCAGCTTGGATATCTGAATATCTGAATTTCATTGACTCCGTAATATAGAACAGTGATTTCAAACCACAACCAGCACAAAGGAGTGGCTTCTCCGAGAAATCATATTGGAAAAGAGCACTATGTCCACTGAAGGAGGAATGAACAGCAGGAAGGCTTCGAGGTTCTCCTGTATCATGTTTTCCTGCAAGTGGACACATTAATAATATATGACCGCTTTCAACAGAGAATTAAAAAGAAATATCATTCCTTCTTGAAATAATCTCTTTATGCAACCTGTAACCGTGTCTCCGGATATTTCAGGATGATAGTTGCAAGCAGCAAGACTTCGCAAAAGCAATCACCCACAAATCCAGTTGCATTAGATTGAAAAAACAGGTGAAAGAACAGTAGAATATTACATTTGAGATATATGCAGGATAAAAGCCTCACCCAGATATTGGCTAGGCTTAGCTCAGTTGGTACATGTTATACCCTGTACTTTCTTAAGCCCATTAGAGTTTAATTATGCCTGTTAAGCCCATTAAGCTCATTAGTAATGGCCCATTAAGTCAGCCCATTCATGCTTCATAGGTTCACAGGATGCTGTCCTGGTATTTTGCACATAACTACAACTTTTCAGAAGAATAGTTTAGCTAATTTTCATGTTTAGAGGGTCTAATCTGCAAAGGTTTGGATGGTTATGTTCTCTAGATAACACAAGTCATGGTTCCATTAGGATTTGAACTCTAAATATGGATGCGAGCTCCAATCTGAGGAAACTCATGATCTGAAGAGCTTGGGGACGAGTTTAAGAGTTTGATTAAGGTCAAAATTGTGGGCATTCACTATAAATCATAGTTGTCAAGGCGGTAAGGCGACCAAGGCGTGCTCGGGGTTCTAAACCGCCTAAGCGCTTAGGCGCCCGCCTAGGCATCAACTTCATAATATAATATTTTAATTTAGGATATATATATACATATATATAATATATATATATGTGTACACACATATTACATGCATACATTTAGATACATATATATATATATATATATACATTTAGATTTACACACATATATATACATACATACATATATATCTACGAATAAATGTATGTATGTAATATGTGTATATGTCTAACTATATAATATATACATACATATATATACACAAATATATCTAAATGTATGTATGTAATATGTATATGTATATAGATGTATATATATATACATATTTGTATATATATATATATAATATACATACATATATATACACAAATATATCTAAATGTATGTATGTAATATGTATATGTATATATATATATATATATATATATATATATATATATATATTATACATACATATATATCTATGTATAAATGTATGTATGTAATATGTGTAAATGTCTAACTATATAATATATACATACATAAATATACACAAATATATCTAAATGTATGTATGGAATATGAATATGTATATATATATATATATATATATATATATATAGAGAGAGAGAGAGAGAGAGAGATATATATATATACACATTTTACATACATGATACATATATTTAGATGTATACATATATATATATATATATATGCATGTTTGTATATATAAATCTAAATATATGTATGTAATATGTCTATATATATGTATTAGTATGTATTTATATAATTATATGTGTATATATATACATATATGTATATATAAAAAAAGAGAGGGGCAAGAACCCCAAATTTCAGAAATCTGGGCGCCTTGGGCGCCTAGGCAGGCGCCTTGGACGCCTTGGCGGGCGCCTTGGGCGCCTTTTCACATGTTGGAAAGGCGCCCCAGCGCCTTGGTGCTTGTGAAAGCGCCTTGGCGCCTAGGCGAGCGCCTTGACAACAGAGCTATAAATATGATAGGGTTTCATCCATAGCTTCTTCATCACTGAGATTTTGCTTGTGTGTGTAACAGAGAGCCACCTTATGAGAGCAACTCGTGATAGAAGGCTTGCTACAATGAGAGAAGCTATTGTTAACTTGGATCTTTGTTCCCAGAGAGCCCAAAGATGAAGGGAGAGGCCTAGAGGACGAGGAGAAAGAGGAAATTTTGTAGAAGCAGCAAAAGAACCCCTAGGAAGGCCCCTTTCGCACAAGAGATAGGCATATGATTATCCGAAGTATGATTACTTTGTAAATTCATGTTCTTTGGTTGCCTCATGATTCTTTAAAACTATTGTGAATAATTAGGAGAGTTAATTATAAAGTTTGGTTCACAAATCACATGAGTTGACCATGTTTTTTTTTTTTTTTTAAGGTGACCATAGGTCACATTTCATTGATAAAATATAGAGGTTGCACTTTGACCGAAGTCGATACAAAACACTCACTCAATCTATGGAGAAGAATTATCCAGAGGATAATAAGGTTAAATTACAGAAAAAAGCTTCTTGAACTTCAAAACAACAAGGAGCAGAGAAGAATCTTCCATGTTATACAGAAGCCCAGCAGCTTTCGCCCAGTTATAAGTCCACATGACAGCTCTAGCCAAGATGTGATCTATCCGGTTGAATGTTTAACTGAAAATTCTAGAATTGGAAATAGTATTGTATTGGAAATAGTAAACCTTGGAAATAGAATTGGAAAGAGTTGACCATGTTTGAGACAGTTTGTATTGGAAATAGTAAACCAATCCTGAACAATGATCAATCAACTTGTTCTACAAACATGAAATAACAATTGGCTGAAATAGTCAACTGATTCCCTGAAAACAGTCGTTTGTTTCTATCAGATACATCCTATATTGCCCTTTTTTGGTTTGATCTTTGTACCAATTGGTTTCTATATGTGATTCTTGATTATTATATCATCTTAAACATGATATTAAGTATATCTATCATGTTAAAATTTTCAGTATAATTATTTATCATCAAATGATATGTAACATGAAAAAAATTATTTTTTACTAAAAAAAGGCAAATGATGTATGACCTTTTGACATGTTTAATGCATCAACTAGACTTGATTTGATCATAATTTGACTTCTAGATTACACTACACATTGAAACGGAACTTTACACGACCCATGAGAGTAAAAATATTAAATATGCTAGACTAGATTTGACCATGTTTGATTACTGTTATGGCATAATTTAATTACAATGAGACGTATGGAATCTATGTCGTGGGCATTGCTATCTAAAAGGAATTTTAAGGACCAATCTCAAATAAGCATCCGATTGAGTAAGGTTATTAATGTATTGAGAGCAATGAGAGTGAAATCATGAAGCCAACCTTTGGTTTAGTAGTTATGACCAGATGGAGGTATCCACAACTTTGCACAGTAACTAAGACTTTAGCTTTGTATTGCCCAAAAGCACTGGTGACAAGCTTGTGACTATGAAATATGATGATGTTTATGTTAATTTGACTAGGATAAGCTATGCTACCAGATTTGGACGTGTTAAAAATAAGCTTTGATATGGCAAGTATGGCTTCCTTTGTATGATATTTTGCTTATGCTACGTGTAGACTTTAACTCATCACATTATATGTTTATGGACTAATTAATTTTTAAGGTTATTATATGATTAGCCATGACTTAGTGTTTTAAGGTTGATCGAATCGTTAGATGAGCCCCCGCTCGAAATCCTCTTCTCCCCATGTTTAAAAAAATAGTAAAATTCATCAATAGTTTTTAAATACTCAATTAGGCCCCTTAGGGTTGTTCCCATCCCTGGGAGTTTAATTTTCACCGTCCAATCTTGAAAATCAATCATAGTCGTTTGATCAGGTACATATAAAAAAATAATGTCTAAAAATGTAGAAAAAATAGTCAATAAATAGGAAATCCATCAAATTAACCCTTAAGGTTGATCCTATCCCTTAGTGTTTTAGTTTTGATTCCCAACAAAGGATGTACTTGATTAGACGGCTACAGTTGAGTTTTCTGATCCGATAGTAAAAATTAAATCCCAAGGGGTAGAAAGCAACCTAAAGGGAGGCATTTGAATATTTAAAAAAAAATGATATATATATATATTTTTAAGATAGAGAAGAGGGAGTTTCGAGGGGGCTCATTATATATATATATATAAAGGTAGGAGATTGATAGTCAATCCCCCATCGATCATGATTCTTGTTATCTCCAATCCATTAAGGTATCCTTAACTGAACAAAGGCCTATTATGCTTAAGGAGTCCTAGTTACAAGTAATCGTCCATAAACATGATTAAAGCCAAAGCCAAACACTCGGCACTTTTTTTTTTTTAAGGAAGTGTGGATTATACCACCAATTTTATTAGAAATAAACAAAGATAGTACAATCGGATGATGAGGTGAGGTACCTCAATCATCAAGCTACAATAAAGCTACTAAACAAACACACACAATCGATAAAAAAACTCTTTAAAAAAGATGAAATTCCACTGATAAAAGTGTAATGCTAACAACAATTGCCTGCTAAACCTCTTTAGGTCTTGGAAGTGCCTTGTCGTTGTCTTCATTGAGTGAACTCCCCTGCATTATTCTTTCTATTGCACCCTTCAGTAAATGTTGCAACTCTCGCTTCCCTTTATACTTGTTTTAGTACTTTCTTCCTTATGTTGTCAAATCATCATCATCGTCATCAAATCCTTATCCATCTATCTTGAGTCTGCCACATGAATCCTATCCATGCCATAATTGTAGTTAAACGTAGCAATGTTAATCCTTTTTAACTACATCTAACTGTCTCATTTTAGGTCTTCCCCGATACCTTCTACCCTCCTCCACTCTAACTTTGATGCTGAACTTAGGCGGCAACATATATGACCAAACCATCCAGCCAATTTGTCCCTAAGCTTAATGTCAATAGGAGCTACACCTAAGACCTAATGTATATCTTCATTCCTAATTTTAAGGAGACATTCACCTCAGCATCCTCATCTCAGCAACACATAATTTTTATATATGATTCTTTCTCACACCCGAACACTTAGTAGCATATAACATAGCAAATCTCACAGGCGTCCTATAAAACTTACCTTTGAGTTTACGGAGACCTATTGATCACAAAGGACTCCAGATGCATTGCTTTACTTCAGCCAACCAGCCTTACCTTTATATGTAACATCTTCTAGGATCTCTCCATTGTTTTGAATAATACATCCTAAATATCAAGAGTTATTATTTTTAGGAATAACTTGATCCTCAATTGCATCTGCATCCACCTGATCAACCTTTATATTACTGAAGTTACATTTCATACATTCTGACTTAGCACGACTAATCTTAAAACCTTTAGATTCCAAACTTGGATCTTGATGTTATAATTTATCATTCAAACTCTTAAACACTCTCATCAACTAGAACAATATCATTTGCAAATAGCATACACCATGGGATGTAAGCATGCTATGCATCGCTAGAAAGCTTACGTAGTTGCCCTACTTGTCCTTGAGTTAGTCGTAGCCCTAAAATAGATACTTTTCGAATTATTTCATCATTGCTTCAATTAGAAAGAAAGTTTTGAATGGTCCACTCTGGATTTGATAGGTTGTTTCCGTTGTCTCATCTCTGGATTTGATATCAGTCATGTAATGGTCCCACTTTTTCTAATTAGAAGATAATCACAATTGGGAAGAAAGTGGTACTGCTACCCAGATCAGATGGTCTGTCATGTTTTAAATTGTTTTTGTTAATTGAACAAATTATAAATAAAGTACAAGAAATCTAAATAACAAAAACTTTAATATTGACCATGATCAAAGTGTGGATCTAACGTAATAGGGTTTGTCGAATTTCCTCTTATAAAATCTTTTTTAAAATATTAAATTAAATTCATGAGTCCAACTATTGTTGGACTCAATAGGGAGCATTTACTTTACTCCCTACTGATCCAATATTAAAATTAAAATTTATTTATCTATATGAATTTATCAGAAGAATGTGAAGTAATTAATAGACTTTTAAGTAATTGAAATATGTAACTAGTTCATGCTTAAACTGTTTACTTTCCTTAATGTCGTACAAATTTCTCTTCAAACTACCCTATTCTTTTGATAGAAAAAATGTCACAGAATAAATATTACAGCAAGATCATATGAGTTGTCGAAAATAAGAATAACATATACATAAATATATCTTGGATGTTACTTTCTTTAAGATAATAAACTGAGTTTATGTCTCTGTTTTCGTGTTCTTTCGATAGTTTACATCTTTCTCACTTTTAATAGTTCTTATGAAGACATGTGTGCAGACTTGCATGATATAATCATAAAATCATTGTGAATCTTAATAATAAGCCACAATAAAAAACTTAGTTCTGAACCTTTAACCTGATCAGTCCTATTCTAAGTCACAGTCTTTCTTTCTTTGATATCTCACCTGATCGGTCTTTTTCTTGTAATCAGTAGTTCTTTCGACTAAATGGCTTATTCATGTAAGGGACATAGATAATCACTCACCAGTAGGATTTAATTACTAAATGAGGATGCTTAATAGTCTTAGGCTGACTAGAAAACATAGGTCCCCACTATGTCGTACTGATCCTAGTCACTAGTGCACTCAAGTGGTACCTGTCCACTGTCAAATCAGTGTGTCTCGAGTCTAGACTTCTAAACCCCTTTAAGGAGTACGAGCATGGATGGCAGTACCGGCCGGTACCGGCCCAGTATCGGCCGATACCCTTTACAGGGGTGGTACCGGTGCCGGCCGATACCGGTACATACCGGACGGTACGTACCGGTATCGGCCGGTACTGCCAACCAGGAGTACGAGAGACATACAATCAGTAACTTGACTCCTGAATCACAAACTCCAGTACACCATCAAGGGAGCAGGTGACCCGCACCCCTATCCCCAAGGGCAGATCTGAGGGCCCTTCCCACCGATGAAGTGTTGTCACCTTGCTAATAGTAAGAAAATATCTCAAGAAATCTAATCATAATAACATAATCTTGATTATAAAATCATCATAATAATGTATCGACAAGAATCATAATCTTTACATAATCACATATACGATAGTATCCCATGTATAAAGTGTCTTATTCATAATCGTAGTTTCAAGCATGAAGTAATAATCTTTCATTGTATGTTTGGCCTTTACCCCTTTTTTATCAAAAAGGGTCTTTAATTATATGCCCAGTCTTACCCCTTCCTTTAGAAGGTCTTTAATCATCTTAAATTCATTGCTTTAAAATTGTAGTCAAAGAATCCTTATAAAGTAAATTGTATATCCCAGAAGTTAAGAAAATTTGGCACTATCAATGCATTATTCTTAATATACTATATCTTTATATTTTTTACTACAAGACAAAGTAAACTACAAGACAAATCAATAGTTTATTTTGGTAAAATCTCTTTAAGAGAAAACAGTTTCTTTGAGAAAGCATTTTGAAAGAATCTATGCATCAATTTTGTAAGAAAAATCACTTAGACATTTTTTTTTCTTAAGAACTACTTCTTTTTGAAAAAAGACTAATATGACAAAGTCTTTTCTTTAGGAATGATATTTAGGATCTAATCTGAGCGTCTAATTAGATTTTAGATTACAAGTTGATGAAAGTCTAGACCTCTCTGACCGGTTTGGAAAGAAACGCCGCAGCTCCTGAGTCGAAGAAGAATGACTACCGTTCGTAGTCTCTATCTCACTCTCCTTTTTCTTTTCTTATTTCTTGTAGATTTTTCTTCTATTCTCTATCCCTCTCTCTCTCTCTTGTAGATTTTTGTCACCTTCTTTTTGGTGGGATGCTAGAAACAAAGGGGGTGCCCCCTATTTATAGAGAGAAAAGGGAGAGGATAAGGATAAGAGGAGGGGGTAAGGTATCCCCTAAATGATGGCCTAGGGTGGTAAGAACATGAGATGTCCCTCCTAGGTGTCCCTTAAAGGCTTGGAAAGGGTGATGAGGTGTCCCTTCTAGAATCAATGAGCTATCCCTGTAGGTTCTCTTTCTAGGGTATAAAGGAAAGGAGAACAGGTAGGTGGTCTACAAAGCCCAATTAAATTCTTTTTAAAGGCCCCACAAGCCCCCTAAGTTTTAAGACACTTTCCTTTCTACTTTTAGCTTTTAAAAATTATGTTTATACTATTAACTTGCAATTATGCTTTTTAAGGATTGATTTTAGAGAGTGGGAGAATTTGATTAAGACACTACTTTTTATCTTTTGCATTTGAGATCCTATATTTTACATAATTGTGTAAATACCCCCATAATTCATTCGTAGGTCCTTACAAGTCAGTTTGTATTAGACCATATTTGGGGCATTACAATACAGGTGGATTTCAGGGAGGATTGAAAGGGGTTACTATAATATCCCACAAATATAACTAAGTTATATTTCTAAACATTGAAACAGCTTTTCGAATATTGACTCGATTCTTATGAAGAACTCCGTAGTTAAGCGTGCTTAGTCGGGAGTAGTAACAGGATAGGTGACTTTTAGGGAAGTCTTCGCTCTGGAGACAATTGCCTCTAAAAATGATTAAATAGTGAGGCCCTTGGGCCAAAACAGGCAATACCTTGATAGTTAGAGTATATGGCATTACAGTATGATATCAGAGCCATGAACCAGTCGGAAGTGTGGGAGCTAAGTACTACATAGGACAAAGTGTTACACCATAAGAGGGCTACTCGTGGGACGGTGATACATAACACCATGGTGTGAAGCTATATTGTAGGAGCCACCTCTTGAATCTATGGGGGCTACCTCTAGAGTCCCACCTGCCTAGTAAACTAGTTGTAGGTTAGGTAATGTTGCGACAAGGATGTCGCCAATATTAGGGAGTAGAATGTAACACCTCTCAAATATAGTTAAGTTGTATCTGCAAACATCGAGGTGTCTTTTGGCGTATTGGCTCGATTCTTGTAAAGAACTCCATAGTTAAGCATGCTTAGCTATGAGTAGTAATAGGATAAGTGACCTCTGGAAAAATCTCTATTTTGGAGCCAATTACCTCTAAAACATGGAAAAACCATGAGGCCCTTGGGATAAAGCGGACAATACCTTGATGGTTGGAGTACAAGGCGTTACAGTTACAGCTAGGCCTAGAACGTGGGAGAGGTGTTGCTTTGCATTTCTATGAACTATGCCGCACTGTGGTTGAGAAGGAAAAAGCTGAATGAGCAATCATCAAATTAGAAGGGCATCATGACCCAAGGAGTGACCCTGGAATCAGCTGGAAAGTCTGGAAACCAGCTAGATGAATATTGGAATTGAACTGGATCAAGGGAAAGAATAAAAAGGCAATTGAATTGATTTTGGTAGTCACACTGAGATCCAGGTTGAATCAAGCAGATTCCAGATTTAGGTCAAATCTTTTGGATGATTGGATCTCTGTGATAAAATCTGAAGAACCAAAGCTCTATCACAAACGCAGCATAGCTAAACCAGGAAAGAGAATAAGCTCATTAATGCATGCCTATGCTTTAAGTTTCCGTAAGAAGGTAGAAAGAAAATTTGTCGACTGGTATTACAGTCTATTGTGTCAAGCGATTCCAAATATTTCTCACAGAAAATCACAGTTAAATAAACTTAGCGACTTAGGGGAAAAACAGAACACACGTGGTAGTTGGAGGTGATTTATGGTTGATTGAGTTGGGCATTTCCAGACATTTCCCACTGAAAGCCAGAGTTGAATAAACACAGAAAAGCAAAATATGCTTAATAGAGGAGAATGACTATGCACCCAAACAGAAAGCCACAGTTTAAACTTAGAAAAAGCAAAATAAGCTTCATGTATGAGAGTGGCAGTGCAGCTATCCTCAAGTATGGCACAGGTATATCACATACCGGCTTGTTCTTGCTTCAAAGAAGATCTACTCTCATCAGCCATAGCTATACTATGCTCCTGAGTTCTGTATCCAGATGAAGATGTTGTACTTGACCCAACAACATCTGAGCAGTCTTGGGAGTCCAGAGATTCAGGAATGCTTCTGGAATATGAAACACTTGTATCATTGGATTTGGCTACTGCCACATCAAAGTTAGGTTGAACAAACTTCTCAAGAGAATAAAAGTCCTTGTTTTCTGATACGTCTGTTGTGGCATTTGTAACAAATGGCTTCATTACTTCCACGGACAAGCTATCTTGAATTAATGCAACCTTGCAGGGCACATGTTTCAAATAGAACTTCAAATCTCTTCTAAAATACCTGTAGTTTAGATCAGTAAGACAAAAGAAACTACTTTAAAAAAAAAAAATCAGAGCACAAAATCCATGTCTCAGCAATAAAAAGTCAAACACCATTCCAACCAAGATGCTACAACTTATGGCAACCCACAAAAGATTAACTTCATGTTCAGGTAACATTTATGCCATGGTCCCTGAGGACTGATGATCTATGATTCATAAATGCAGGTAGGCATGACCATCTTTGTTCTCTCTAAAGTTGTATCTTTATGTTTCCTGTTATTTGTTTTGTCATGTTACCATTTACTAGCAGTTCACCACATATTATATGGCACACTGGGTGGTTAACCCAGCGTGGAAACTTTCTGATGTGGTGATGAAAAAATTGAAGACTCTAGAATTTAGAAATTATGTGGACATAGAACCAGTGGTAGTAAGGTGATATTAGTCTTGTTTCATTCACTTAAGTTTAAATCTTAGGCACTTTTGAAGGTCATATCACATGGACGTTTTAAGCTGGCATGTGAATAGGAATCCAATATGAATGGCAATTGTAGTAGCATTAGAAGCCTCACTAACAAGTTCACAAATTGGTTAGAGTAAGTTTGATGTCTTTACAAATGCAGTCAGTGTTGCAAATTGAGATATGCTGAGAAAAGGTCTATAAGAAATTTTTTTTTTTGCTAGTTTGTTGATATAAATTTTGAGACCTCGCCAACACATAATCTAGAAATATTATTCCCCATTCCCTCTTTTCTCTTCTTCCTTTTTTGTTATACTTCCACCAGTTTCCGTTTTATTTGGGCTTGAAGCCTTGAACGTCCCATCGTATTTGATGTGCAACAATTTCCAATAGAATACACGGTAATTAGAATACCATAGAACTAATAGATACCGATAAATGTCACCTAGACAGATGCGTACTACATTTATGTCGAGAACTCCAGATTAAGACTGAAATGTTTTCTTCATTTCTCCTTCATGGAAATATGGTTCCCTGCCTATTTATATCAACAAAGTCTCAACTGCATCTCAACAACCGGCTAATGACAGAACCAACAATTATTCAAAGCCAAGAGAGAAATGGAATAGAAACATGAATACATGCACTCTCTCTATACGTCAACAAAATCTCTAACAGTCTAACTACAGCACATAACTGGCTAATGACTAGACCAGAATTTTCAAAAGCAAGCAGAGACCTGGAATAGATGCACACAAGATAAAAACAGTATCCACTACCAAATATCTTATCCTTTGATGACAACTTTCATCTGACACAACTCAAACTCAAAGAAAAACAAAAAGATGCACATGATCACTGACCACATAACCAGTTAACAACCTAAAAAGGACTTACCTGTCAATTACCAACCAAGAGGTTTTACAAGATAGAACCTCTTGCAAAATAACTTTTTTAGCAGGAGTTCCAGCAGTAACCTTCACTCTCACACTGACCTGAAATGCATTAAAACTTGATCAATCATTAAGAGCATATATTATTCAGTTCACAGTTGTGGATACAACCAAATTGTTAATGACTAAATGCTTTGTTTTTCATCTGTCTTTCCGAACTACAGCCTTCACTTTCACCAGTTACTTGGTCCTTTAGGGTTATAAAATTGAAAACCAAAATCAAAATTGTGAGAAGCAGGCTATAAATGCTGCCTTTTGAAATGGTATTCAGAAACCACGCATCACGCATTTAACTAAAAACTAAAGGGGATACCGGCAGACAGGTGCAAGCTTCCTTAGCAGTGAGAGGAAGAATGACAAAAACATAGAAAGAAATTATTAGCTGTTACAGAAATACAGTTTTTTTTTTTTTGGGGGGGGGGGGGGGGTGTGTGCGGGGAGCAGAAGAGCCATACAGAGAATTAAGCATGCATTACCCCTTCATGTACACATCGTTCAACACTTTGTATGAGCATGTGTTCATACATATCAACCTTCTTTGATATTTCTTCCTCTATTGCTCGTGCATTGGTCCCAGCAAAGGAATCGGTACAAGCCCTAATTTGATATCCCACTGAAACAAACAACCATGTATCAGGTATTGTGCCATCTCAAGATACAGTTTGTGCTATTGCAGGGATGGAGGAGAGAGAGAGGCATGATTTTGCCTTTGTTCACCTCTTAACCCATGCATTTATGTAAAGGTGAGTTATCACTCTTACAGACATTCCTATTCTCATCAATACCCAACGAAATGATACTCTGTATATATATATATCCACTTTATCTTAAAAAGAAAATGCAGGGTTATACCATCACACTAAGAAACAGTGCAAAACTATAATCTAATATGGGAAACACATAATTTTGTTTGAAACAACACTATCACCTAAAAATGATAGTAATAGCTCCTTGTTTAAACTTCAAACCTTCACGTGCATGTTATTTCTGTCATTTTGGGTTGGAGTTAATGATTGACCTATCATAATCAAAACTTTATAGAGAGATGACAACTTTGAGGGTATTCATGCACTGGTCAATAGGGATATACACAAATTTGTCTAGAAGGGCACAAATGATGATAAATAACTAGATAAGTATTCTTTGCAAGAATCTTCATATTTTTGCAACACCAAGAAAAATGTATAATAGTTCTTACTGTATTTAGAGGCAGAAATAATGCACAAATCCAACATGTCCAGTGTCAATTCACAATAACCATTATGGCATGATCATATGATAAGTGGCCAAATACAGAGCACATTTCTGTGGACATTAATGTTTGGACTTTTAAAGTCCCACTGTAACTGCATGAAGTTCATAACCAATTTGTTGTTTTGATTTTTGAATGTGAAATGTAAGAAAAGACTATATATAGGGCCCATGGTTGGATACCATTAATGTTAGTTCATCCTCTAAGGTCTTGTCATTTGCCTTCCCCCATTTAAATATGAAAGCATTAGTATCTTTTTTTGGTAAGTAATATGAAAGCATTAGTAGATATCAAGTTAAAGTCATTGTCAAGAGAACAAAACCATGAGGAAAATATTTATGTCCTTTGTGACTGTAGTGTGTTTGATCACAAATGTGTACATCTCATATATCACTTTTACATCTAATCTAAGTAATATTTTAGTTAACACAACATCTCAAGTTTTCCTCCTTTTCTTTGATAAATTGCTAATCTCTTGACCATAAGATACACTGTAGAGACCATAAATTTGGGAGTTGGATGAAAACAGTCTCCAACGAGTGCCATGAAAATGAGAAATTGTTTGATTCTTTACAATGATAATGACAAGGACAAAATTCTTCAGTGAGTTTTTGCTGTTGTTTAAGATATTATAGGCTTACAGGAAGCTTCTAGAGATGTGCTGACCTTTTTTCAAGTCGAACATCAATAATACACAGAGTACATGTCCTGTATATGCAGGTGCAAGTAGAGGCAATTTTTTTGTCATTCTTGAACATTATCAGGTATGGCAACCGAAATAGTAGAGTATCGATGACCAGACAAATTAATTCTATTCACTATGAGTCTGCTACAAATCCATAGCAACTTATGGCAAACTAATTCATAATGAATAGATGTTCTAACCCCCTGCATTCATTGTTTGGTCGGTTTTGTCTTCCCGAAGCTCCATGGATCCTCTGATACCTAATGGGCCCAAGCCAATTTCATGTGACTGGGAATGAAGAAATGATTTTCCCTAAAAGCAACCTGTTGAGCTCCTTCTCTCTACCTCAAGCAGTTTCAACACTAAACAGAACTCTAGACTACACTTTTGAGTCTCCATTCCCTTCTCAATGATGTCGCGGCCAGTTCCTCCTCAACCCAAAATATTCACCCTGAGAAAACGGAAACCACTAAGAAATCTAGTTCTTCCACTTCACATGAACAGAAAGGAGAACGGAAAAGCATCAGCGTCCTCACTAGGGTGGGGCACGGTGCACATGACACCGAGCACGAGCAGCGTGTCGCCGCGGCGCAGGACGTCCCCCCTCATCCGGATCTCGTTCACGGCCCGCCCGATCTCGTGCTTGTTGTGATCCCTGGTGGCGTCGTAGGCCATGACCACGCACTCCTCCATACCTTGCCGGGAGCAAAAACCTCGTCCCTTCCTTCCACGAAGAGTAGAAGACGACAAAGTAGGAGACCCGCCGTTGCTCTGTCGCCGCCTGATCCCCTAGGGTTTCCCTCCGCCGCCGCGGCCGCCCATGGCTCCTCGCCCTCCGCCCCGGCATCTTGAGAGGGGAATGGAGGGGATCTGGAGAAGATGCGGGGGGATCTGCGGGGGTTGATGCGGAGCATATTCGAAGTGGAAGAGAGAGAGGAGGGGGGGAGAGAGACAAAGGGAACGGCGTCGGCTTTGTCGCAGTCGAGATCGAGAGGAAGAGGCGTTGGGTGCTTGGGAATGGGGGTTCCCCGTTCTTGCCCATTTTTTATAGCTTTCGGGTGGGGAGGACGGTCTCGGGCGTGGGCCCCACGTGTGAAGCGTCCGCGACTGTGACGTCGACCGGCCAGGACCCCCCGCTCTCTTCGGAGAGGGAGGGACGCACGCCACCACACATTAATGAGCCATTTTGATTAGAAAATAAGAGAAGAACAATATCTCTTATTTTTAGAATTAGGTTAATCCTAATTTGACGGATGGAATGACTTATAACGTATTAGAATTATTTATATTAAAATAAAGGGAATAAGACATTTCATTTTAGACTTAAGAATTATTTATTCTTCTTATTCTGTCAGTGGACCTCACAAAATTATCAAACTAAAACACTTCTTATTTTAATATACATTATTTCAGATAAATAATTTTGAATAACTTATTCTGCAATCAAAATAAAACTAAAATATTATATTTTAAAATTTTCTAATTATTCATTCATGCACAACTCTTTGGGTGCAAGATATTTTAAGGGAAGAGTGTGCAAGATATTTTTCAACCCAAGTCCTAATTTAGTGTTCAAAAATATTGTTCTATGGTATGTTGCAGGATTCCACAGCACAATCCAGATTGTTTACGCTACATGTCAAAATCCAGGTTTAGATTTTTCCATTTGTTTATACTTCATGTCAAATTACAAATTTTCACATAATCTGGGCCCTTGAAATCCGGACAAACACTCTAAAAACCGCACCCTTAGCCCACATTTGGAAATAGGCTAAATATGAGGAAGAATATCCCTTCAAAAATGGATTATTCTATCATTCGTCAGTTTCTTTTGTTTGGGAAAAATTATAAGAATAAATATTTTTTAATAGGCAAACAAGATATCCGACTCTTTTTCTTTTATTCTGGGGAAGACCGCGAATAGAAATCACTGGGTTATTCTACCCTTTATAGAATTTTCGACCTTTTAGATATTCTAGTTGCCAAATGATATTTTAACAAGGATGGCCGGATAATCTCCTATTCCACTCATTTATTCCGTTGACAGTCAGAAACAGAATAACTAAATGATTTCTATTTAAAGTCCCTCCCAAATAAAGAAAAGGGGTAGAATATCCCGCCCTCCTCTAAAAAGACTACTAATTCTCTCCATTTTTTGCTAAACAAAAAAATTAACAAATGAAAGAATAATTTATCCATGTTATGATATTCTTGTCCAGATCTATCCCATTACCAAACAGGGGCTTATATTCTCTCTCTTTCCCTCTCTTTAACAACCAACTCATGCACAACTCTTGGACTCTCTCTTTCTATTTTTCTCGCTCACTCACTCACACACGTATAACTATTGGACCCTCTTTTCTCTCTCTCTCTCTCTCTCTCTCTCTGTGTTCAACTGTGCACTCACTCACAACTCCTGGACTCTCTCATGCACAACTCTCCTACCCCCCTCTTGTGTCAAGAGAAGAGTCAATGTTGTCTTGATTTATTAATATAGATAAGACTTCCAATTTCACATACTGTCATAATTACTCAATGAATAATTTGGTTGGCTTCACTTCTTGAACTCCCTTTAGGAGGTCTCAAATTCAAGTCATGAACTGAAAGCCTAAAAACTCTCCATGTTGACTGTAACTTTTATGAAGATGTTATGAGTATTTATGAGAATATGTGGAAGTCACGAGTGTACATACAAAATATGGTACTTTACAGGAGACAAATCTACAGAGAGCTTTTATAAACAAAGTGGATTAAAATAGACACAAAGACAGACAAGATACCACACTTGAAATTTAAATGCTTGGCTAATTACAGTAGGAGAGGATGGTGATTTTATCTTTTCAAGACTCATGCATACTTATTAAACTATCTACAACTGGTGCTCAAAAACCATTTTCCATGAGAAAAACCAGATCATGAGGGTTGCTACTTAGTGACAAGACTGAGGGAGAAAGGAGAGGGAAGAGAAGAGGGGGAGGGGTCTAACTATCTAAGAAAGAAGGGGTTTAGGGGGTGTGAGAAGGGGGGATGGGAAAGACTTGACAATGGAGAGGGGGCAGGCAATCAGAGGGGGAGAGTGCCATCATCGAGACTAGTTTCTCTAGATGGGAGAGGAAAGGAGGGAAGAGGAGAGAGATGTGCTGCATGGGAGGGTGATGCAGCACCCTCTCATGGGCTGGACCAAGAATAACCCATTCTAGTCGCTCAATTTAGTGATCCATTCTATTCACTTAATCTTCTCTTCTTTTGTAAGGCCTCCAATTAAACTAATTAGATTGTTGAATTAAAAAATATTTTTTATTAAATAAAAATTAAAAATAATATCCTTATCATTATCCAAAAATTTGTACTCAGATTCTTTGTTTAGGAAGACAATATGGAAGATATTTCAAATTACTTTTATCATCTGAGCCGTGCGGCTCATAAAACAAGGAATGCATTCTTATTACATCACATAGATTTTCTTTCGATTGTAACACACAGATGCAGGTGGCATCATTGGTTGTTTCAACTCGGTTCTCTTTTTGATGTCGAGTCTCTCGAAGTTTTGAATGTAGGTAGGTAAAAATCCATTATACCCACATAGACAGAAATACTTGCTATATTCTTGCTCCACAGATACATGCACCTGCCATCCTATCATCTGATTGGCGGGATCAAACGGCACATGGTCGTTGTATCTTTCAGCATGCAGGATTAAGTCCCCACGTGCTGTCACAGATCAAATACGACCTATATGTGGATGCACTATACCACCACACCACCGTAGGAAGTGGTGCAACAAGTATTTTTTAAGAGTAATGTTTGTTACCGTGCACACATTGTGGTTGTGTTGAGTCGTATTACAATATAGACTCTTATTAGTCCATATATGCATGACTCGACAACTGGACTCACATTTATGTCAATCGAGATCTCCTTTTATTGATGGATATTATTATTTTTCACCAAATATTTAACGTACGTCACTCTTAAATTTTTTTTTTAACTTGTCCGACAGTATGAAGGCCAAGCTGAGGTGATCCCTAGGCTTAGTATTTTTTTTTTTTTCTAAATTACACGGTTGTGCTACTTTTCTATCGACATGATCAGATAGCAACACCAGAGACAATGCAGTCTATATGGGTTGTATTGCCCCCCGTCGGTGCAGCAAAGTTACTCTTACGCATTTCTCGAAGAAGGAATCAAAGTGTTGCTTATTTCATGGGCCGTGCCCACTTTGGCTCAGTGGCCCAACAATGACGCCATGGCTAGGAGATGACTGATGGTCAGTGCTCAGGACCCCAACTTGTGCTCATCATGGGGCCCAAAAGGAAAATTCGATCCGTGAAAATGGGGTCCTACACTCGGTCTAAGCTGCGGAGTAGGGAATATTTTCTCCGGTTCACTGCAAAAAAGGTCATAAATACAAAGAATATACGTATAAATCTACAAGTTAATGAAGTGTGAACTAAATTTTTAGTTAGCTAGAAATAAGAATACATATAGAACTCTTTATAAGGAGTCGTATGGAGCCACGAGGTGTCTATTATCTACTTTAGAAGGAGTTATATATAGGCCGAACATATCTCAGTTATCCTATATGTAAGCAACTAATATTACATCTCCTTCCCATCCTCCCTTTTCTTCAACCATTTTTGGTAAGCCATTGAATTATACCAAGTAAGTCTTAAGAACAGATAAATGATGGATCTAAATTTGATATATTTGCATTATTTGATAAATTCACCAACGACCGAATCGAAGATACTCCATATATACTTTCACCTTATCCAATAAAAATATGCCCGCTCAAAATGGATTTTTACTTTTCAATCTCTATAATCTTTCAATATTCTTTATAAGTTCTGGCAATCTTCTTATTTTCCTATAATCCGCACAATATCTGGACCATCTTTAAAAAGTCCTTTCAGATGGACTTTTTAGGGAGGGTTGAAGGGTCCTTTAGAGACATTGTACCTAATTATAGAGACTAATAAAGAATATAAAAAAATTATTCTGAAGCATCTTTAAAAAGTCCTTTCATATGTTCTTTTTGGGGAAGGTTGAAGTGCCTTTTAGGGACGTTGTACATAATTATAGGGACTAACAAGGAATATAGAAAAATCCGTACAATCTTTGAACTATCTTTAAAAAGTCCTTTCAGATGAGCCTTTTAGGAAAGGTTAAAGGTCTTTTATATGGACTAATAAGGAATGTTAAAGTTGGAGAAGATTATATACAATGAATATTGAAAGATTATAGAAATTAAAAAGTAAAAATTCTATATTAATTTGACAATATACTCGAGATGTATATGTCTGAAAGACTAATATATATTTGATAAATTTTACCGATCTAGAATATCAATTACGATTTACCTCCTTGCAATTGCTTTAACTCTGAACTAAAACCAAGGAGAAGGAAGTATATATTCCCAGCTCAGCTATGATGCTCCCGTGAGGCCTGCGGTGTTTACCCCAGGGAATTTTACATGCCTGACCTGAACGTGTGTTGGTCTGCCTCACTGCCAGCCCCTGCAAAGACTCGCTTATCGGAGTACACCTTGGTGCAATGCACCTTCTCGATAAGTCTGAATCTATTATGGTATTTGAATATCTAAGCACACATGTAAAAGAAACACTTGTTGCAAAGACTACCCTTGGACTTGGGCATTGCAGCTGCAATCACTTTCTCGATCGGACGATTTAGATTGATCGAAAAAATTTAAATATGTTAAACCGAAATTGGGGTATCTGATGTAAATCAAATTTAGAATAGATTATGTTAAACTTGAGCTGGCCCAAGTTGACCTATGTTCCATATCTAATACATGATTTCTCTGCTAAGTCATAACAAGGCCGGCTAAATCCAACCTAATCCGACTCATCCAAATTCTATATTTTTGAAGTAATTAATATTCTGTTTCCAGAGCATTGCAATTTAACATCGATCGCAATGCATACAACATTGCTATGGTATCACTTAGATTGGATAGCATCACCCTAGACATATGTTTTCAAAGTTGGAGGACTACTCTAAGTACTCAGTACTGCTCAACCATGGATCAAATGGTAAAATAAAAAATAAAAAAATTGCTACTTCCTGTGACCCAACGGCTTGGAATAAGTATTACTCTTTTGAATTTGGGTTGAGTTGGACTTGATAATTTAACTAATACTGATTGAGTTGACATTGCACTGGAGGCTCTTTACTATGTTAAGGTTTGGGAAAGGAGACTAGTATTAAGGTCAATTTTGTAGTCACCATGTCAACCTTTAATCTTCAGACAAAAAAAAAAAACTTTAGTATTTGATGGGAGAGAATCTAATTAAGTCCAACAGTTGAGGCCAGTCCAACTGAAGATGGGGCCGGGGGGCATTCGGCCCACGAAGCCAGTTAAACAAAATCGGCTTAGATGCCATATTGGATCAACACAGGTCCGGCCCACACATAACAGGCTCAGTTATCAAACGGCAGTATTCGGCCCAATCTAAACGCATGATGAGTCGAGATGGGCCCGACCCATTTCGATCGACTGCTAGCGGGCCTTCGGCTTATTTACGCGAGGTATTTTTGCGATTTCATGTTAGACCCTCAAACATAGTCCTATATCGACTGCCATAAGAAAGGAACCATCATCCCCTGCTATAAAAGAGACGCTATTCACTGCGGAAAAGGTACACCATAAGTACTCAAGCTTCTTCTTCCTTCTAAATATTAAGTCTTTCCGTCGAGATTGACTTTACCATCGGAGGGGGTTCTCCTAGGCCGAGATCCAATACCCTTCCTAACTGGTTCCTTCTTCACACAGGAGTTTTAGCCTCGTCTCTGCCCACCTCTCGGTCCGAATCCCTCTCGGCAACTGGTCATCCGGCTGACATTCGGATTTTGATCCCAGAATCCGACAGTGATAGCCTCGACTACATCATCAGTTATGAGAATAATCAATGACATGTGATTTTAGTTGTATAAAGTAAGTATTTTACATGTTTATATTACGATGCAAATATGTTATATGTTCTAATTTTATTAGATTAATATAAAAATTTCATGAATTTTTACATTAGAGAGAAAAAAATAAAAATTATTCAAAATCGGACTAGATCAGGCCTTAACTGAGCCTCATAAAAAAACCCCAGGCTGGTCCAAGCCCATAAAAACCGGGCTTTTTACCGGGCCAGGCCCAGGCCGAGTTTTTGAGGACTGGGCCAGGCCCGGGATTTTTTGGGCCCGGCCCATTGACACCTCTATACTGATTTAGTGTCTAATAATTTTGTTAAAAATAATTTAATAGAGTGGCACCTCTCCATTGCCCTCCCCCCCCCCCACCATTGGGCGTAATGTGCCACGGCGCATAGTGGTTCCCTCCTCCTCACCCCCAGCACATGCATGTGCTTGCGAATCTGCACGCAAACCCTTCCCTTCTGCACAAACAACATCCACTTTGCCTGCACTCCGCCCCACCCGGCGCCCCCACCGCCCCATCAGCTGGCTGACTCTGGACGTACGCCACCGCCACAGCGCCGGCGACTCACCAGACTACATGCGCGCAGAGGGGGCCAACGACGCTGCAGGACATGGAGACGTGTGGCCGGACACCCACATGGCCACCGGGCAACGATAACATCACAGCACAGTACTGCTGGTGTGCCGTTCCGTACCCCGGAAGGCGCCTACCTCTCCAGTCTCCCACACGCACGTCTGCTGGAACTGCAGAAAGATATAAGGGAAGTGAGGGTGGAGATAAGAAGATCTCCTCTAGGCTTGGCCGAGACCACCCCAAGGCTTTAGCTAGCTCACAGATAAATAAACTAGATGGAAGCACCACAATCTGTGCGTACATATGTGGTAGCACCTAAGGCGAAGGTGAAGGAAGAAGCTGGGGTTCACGAGAAGCTTTTGGGGACCAGAGCTGCCTTTTGTCTGTTCCATTCTATCTCGGTGCCTCGCAAGATAGTGCTGTCTCGTGAGCTGCTGTAGGGATGGGTGCTGCTGCAGGTGACTTGCAGAAGGCAGACAACGATTAAACAAACGGGAAGGGCCAGGAAGGACAGGTTTGGGATCCTTGTTGCCTTCGGAAACGCCAGGCCGGGCCATCTGAAGCATCCACATGTCGCATCTTTGTGTGTACTTAAAGCTCGAAACCTTGGGGCTGCCCTAGCGTGGTGACAGCCCTAATGGGTTGTTTCCAGCTTTTAGGGTTCAGAGAATCCGGTGTTTGTTAACTGGATGGACACACTGATCCGCGCTGAGTAATTGTTATCTGCAAAAGAGGGAAAGGATCTATAATCTTGAGTAATATAGAACATGATGAAGACTCTAATCTGGAAGAAAGGATGATGGATTGGAGGATCATGTGTAATAGGACAAAATGACCCCCAGGGCCTCTGGTGGGGGGTTGGCAGGCCACAGCAGAGGCATGCATCAGTGCGTGTCCTTTAGCATTAGAATGGACAGAAATTCTAGAGGCTTCCCTGGACTTCAAACTAGATAACTACAGCTCCATTCATCAGTAACAGTCTTTATCTTCTTCTACAATGATACATACATCCAGCAACCTTCTGAAATTATCACTCCATCCTTCCAAGAAGTATGAACTCACTTGTAAGACATTAAAGTCGTGTTTGGCATAACTTTCATTTGGAAGTACTTTTACATTTCCATTTAGTTACTTTTTATGAAAGTCATTAGATCTTGAAAGTTATTTATGTGGTATTTTCTTTATGTTTTTACTTCCAATCAAAAGTTACAAGGAGAGAGTTTTCAATATTAGAAAAAAAGTGAGGTTATTATGAAAGAATTGACTGTTGTAACAAACTAAAATTAGTTATAACATCTCCCCTTCAACTCATTATATATAAGAAGTGGAAGTCAAAAGTAACTTTCATGTAGAAGTTTTGCCAAACACGTATTAAGTGTGAAACTAGATTAATTATTTAACTTGTACATATATATAATTCTTTAATAGATCTGAATTTACTTGATAAATTAAGAATTTTTTACTAATCAAAATTCAAAGTCGGTCAATGCTCTAAATGTTAGATAATCCTATCCTGTTAAGTGTTAAGTATTGTGATATATCAAATAAACAAACAAACACATGATGGCATTATTGGCATACGGCATATGGCGTCTTGTAGGTGTTAGACAACAATACTCTCTCCTCTCTATGTGCACATGGTGCTGCTAGTGTGTACTTAAATTCATATACATACATGACCTCTGAGCAAGCTGAGACACACCAACGTATCCAATTCCTTCCTTTCTAATGGCGGAGGACATGCACGAGCAGCTAACGGATGGTCCAAAATAGATCCATCGATATATATATCGGACAGATCCATTAATGGTCCTTGACCTTACACTTGCTGGCTCTAGTGCAACCGGACTAGATGGCCGCATATTAAGACCCGGGTTACATTTTTCCTTTCCTATACCTAGAAAACCTAACAATTTGGTGATGCTGCGAGACAAGAAGACTCATCATGAGAGCCATCCATGGCCCCAATTCACTACTGTATTCGTGATGGGTAGGTTGTATTAGTGATTGAAAAGTGATTCAGTGAACTCGATTGCATCATAGGGTCGAGCGTCACAGTGAGGGAACTTTTTTCGTATTTTTACGAAAGAGGATAAATGTAAAAAAAGCCGACTACATGGTGCGGTCGAACCCACTGAATCAAACCTCTTAGTGATTTGACCCATCAACCAGTGTACGTCCAAGGACAAGCATGGGGAGCTTGGACGGCTGTGATTCCCCGATTAGTTACAATGCTTTAATCACGGTTCATGTCCCAAGGATCTGGAATTGGACGATTATGAATAAAGTTATCAGTTGGAACTTGTTGTGGATGGGCTTCCTGTGGGTCTTATGGGAGACTATATATGGAATATATAATTTTTTTTATTTTTTATTTTCAAAGAAGAGCTGAGGTGGTAGGGTGGTTGGGGTGGGAGAGCTTGTGTTTGGACATGAGTGGGTTCACGGGCTGAAACTGTTGCTCCTTGTTCATACAAATCCTCATCATTTTTTTTATATATGGTGAGGGTCCATCTCACGAGTAGACGAGAGGTCACGGGTTCCCAATACGGACACCCAGAGAGGGGTGTTTGGGGAGGAGGTCCCCACCGAGATGTCATGGCGTCAACTTGAGTGGATATTTTACTCCCATGCTGCACCCTCAGCCACAAATTAGATAGCACTGTACTGTAACCCTACTAGGTTGTTGCCCTTCGTTTGGATTGGAATTGTGAAAATGCCACTGGTGAATTTGGACACGCCAGGACAGAATTAGGTGGTTAATATTTAGATGTCAATTTTAATAGGTTTTTTAATAATAAGTTCTTATATGATCGGAGTATATTTTTGTCACTTAATAAGATAACATAAGAAGAAGCACAACAAAATGTCTAAAGTACTTTTAAGTGATCATCATGTCTACTATAGTTGTGGTCTAGAATATCTCATTCAAGAGTAATGTTTGTTGCACGACACACAGTATTGCAGGACACTTACACTGCTGTGTGCAGTGCTGTTCGCTCCGACAGATTGGATGGCGTGCAGTGAGTATGTTTTAGTTTTTTAATTTTTTTGTTAATTTTTTTGTTTAAATACATGTTGGTTATTCAACTTAATGTCTTAAGATTTTGAATTAGATGACCCATTAACTTTAATATGCTATCAAAGCCAGATTACGAATTGGGTTGTGTACCCTTTATTTGTGATCCACATGACATAACTTAAGTTAGCCTACACGTAAGCAAGTGTGTTAGAATAGTCTCACGTCAGATAAGGGAAAAAAGAAATAAAACTTAAATACATGGTGTCTGCTCTACTCAATGTCTTAAATGTAGAGTTGATCCCTACCTGAGATTATTTGAAGGTTTTGAATTGGATGGTCCATTAACTTTAATATGTGTTTTATTGTTGGGCCCACTCAATGTTCAACTCAAAACCTAGGCATTGAGTTGAAGGAGCCATATCATTATATAGATTGGTGATTTCATGGAATATCCGATATACGACTATCCCCAACATGCCTCCGCACGTGTAGGCCAACATTAGGCATTGACACATGGGTATTAGGCATCATGGTCAGACGTGTGATATCTAAGACACAAAGTCCACTCTAATACCATGTAGAAACCCAAAACTATAGCATTGAGGTTCTAAGATCCAAGATCTTAAACACATGGAGCACACCTTGGATAACAAATGTGAGATTATCCCTAAGATGGACAAGGGAATTTATAGGATGGAGGAAACATTGGGGCGGCCTATGACACCTGTTCTAATACCATGTAAAAATCCCAAAACCATGGCATTGAGATTCTATGGCCTAGGATAACACATAAGCACATCCTAGATAACCATTGTGGGACTATCTCCACATGGCCCTCCTACAATATGCTTAGAGGTACAGTATGGTCATTCGCATACTCACTATTTTGGCTAGAACCCCATGGATCTATATAATCAAGCTAAACTAATTTGAAGGAACAAGATTTACGATAAGTTAACAACAATGAGAAAAGAAAATACATGATATATAAAAGCATCGTACTATAGAGTATCATTGACAACCAAAAACAATTATTCTTATTGACGCAAAGAAGAAATGAAGAAATTACAGATGCCAAAAGAAATCTAACAAGTTTCTACACCCCCATCCACCGTCTCTTCTTTTAGTTGTTTAGGACAGGAAGAAAAGAGAGGGAATCAAAGGCTATTTAAGCCTAACATGGGATGGGCGTGTCTGAGGTCAAATTTGATGGGAAGAATAGAATAATGTGAGTCCATGGAGAGAGCCATGCGCAAATACAGAATGAAAAAATGAAATATCATCACAAAAAATTCTTCTAGCAAGTGGAGTAAAAGGCTTTAATATTGAATGGCCTAAAATTTTGTGTACTCTTTCTATGTAATGTATTTGCAAGGGTGCCAAAGACAACAGTACTTCAGAAGCATACTGGGCGATTTTATAGAGTTAAATATTGGTTATAGTTTTTCTCTCTTTAGGCAATGAAACAGGAAACAACAAAACTGAGCTTCTCAAAACCTGCTCAAGGTTCAAGGTCATAGCTCCATTTGCCTGTAGTTCCCCTCCTGGTCATTATTACATGGCTTCATTAACTGTTTCATGGAGTATAATTTGTTCAAGAAACTACGTTTAAGAAAGAGTAATTAACTATTTCAAATTCACAAACAAATAGCTTGTATTTTTAATTAAATATGTCTAAAAAATGCATACCAAAAGAAAGCCCAAGGAGACTTGTTCATTGGATTAAATGTTGAGCCATGAAAAAATGTATAAGTCTGTGAAACTAGCTATGAATTTGAGGTTTATAATGTGTACTAATTTACTAAATTTCTATAATGTTACTATTACAACATTATAAATAGGTTAATTAGGTCAAGCACTTGTAAATATCTTCTGTTCATTTTCTTAATTTCCAATGTGCTTGTTGCAACTGAAACCCGAGCAGAACTGTGATCCATGTTTGTAAAAAGATCACTCGTGTGCCACTTCAGTGATTTGATTGAGTTATTTTTTTGCTCATATTGATCTATCATACGTATTTTTTTTGGGTTCAGTGGCAGGGTTGTCGGGTACGTACATGTATTTACAAGCGACTCCAGAGTTACATATAATTCCACGCCACCGAGAAGTCCACCTAATTAGGTGAGAATTTATATCTGCCTGATTGTCCGAAGAAGTAATTCCACAAACTAGGTCAGGAGATAAAGATCCCAATAACACTTTTTTTGACTACATGGTCAAAAAGTTTTTAGGCTTCAACCAGGATCGAAGCTGAGACCTCCCAATTGAGAGGTAAGTGGTGAACCAATTGCACTAGATAGCTAATTCCAATCTATCATATGTACTTATATGTGCATGTACATGTATAGGTAGATAGGTAGACATACATAGAAAGGGGAGAATCTAATGAGTTCTAGACTCATGTAACTTCAATGTATCTTCTTTCTAATTACCAATTTACTTATGACAGGTGAAATTAATAAGATCATTTTTCTCAAAAAATGTACTTTTTTTGGTTAATTTTTGTTTTAAACTTTTAATATTTTATCCTTCAAATATACACTATTTACAAATACACCACAAGCAAAAGCTTTAAGAAATAAACTTTACTTTCAAAGAACAAGGGTATATATCTAATTAATAAAAGAATATGTCTGACACTAAAAAAGGAGACCATCTTCTTCCCCATGGAGGCAAAAACCCTAGCACGATTGCGGTGGCTACGAAGGAAGGAAGGGGAAATCGCATGGTAGGCTCTCCACGTGGTGGATGAGGATGATCCTACTAAAAATGTTTCTGCTGCACTGCAAGGATCACTCCGTCACCCAAATTTTTTAAGTAGTTTCTTATGTACGGGTGTCGGGGGACTACCAACGTAAACAAACATGCTACCTTTCAAAAGCACACTCTATTTAAATTATCAAAAAGATCTCTATATATATACATATACACAATTACGAGATACTATTGCATACTTTTTTTCCAAAAATATTGTTTACATCTTAGTTCATTTTTGCATATTAATTTGAATTAAAATAATAAAAATTTAAATTAAAAACTCATAAAGTCATTCAGGTGGCCTCTAATATATATATACATATATAAGCTCTTTTATTTGTTTGTTTTTTCTTAGTTATGGTGGCTTAGTGGTCAAGTATTTACAATGTCTTTCAAGTGAGAAAAGTTCAAATCTCACAAGTGTCTCCGTACTGAAATTTCCTTTCTAATCAAGGTGGTTTAGTGGTCTAATATTTAGAATGCCTCCCAAGAGGAAAAATTTGCAATCTCACAAGTGTCCCCATATGGAGGTTAACTATGCACCGAATCTACCTAATTAGGTAATTGTTTTTTCTTCTGGTGTGAAGGGCATGCAATTTTGAACTAACCGAATAGGTCAGTTGGCTTTGCCTCTTGACCTCTCTCTGGGAGGTCTCGGGTTGAAACCTAGTTGAAAGCCTAAAAATTCTTCATGTTATTCACGGCATATTTGTAGTGGGATTAATTTTTCCTTGTCTGTGAGATTACATTTCCAGAGATCCCTTTGATCCATAATTATTGCTTAATTAGGCACAATAATTGAATCTATGTTGAATGATTTCCTACGTAAGAGGAAAATGTCAGCTGACACTCAAAATCGAGCTCTAATCCTTTATATATATGTGTATATATCTAGTCACTAAACCACCATATCAAAAAAAAAAAAAGGGCATGAAAAGTAATGTTTGTTGCACTGAAGGTCAGTACAGTAAATTGAGTTATCTTGCAATGCAAGATGATATTGGTCCACGTGAGTTGGTGCACATGGATTAGCTATTCGGATGTGTAGATAAATATTAAATGAGGGTACATTGTTCTGAATATATGACAAATACATGTATGTATGATAAATACTTCGTGAGCATGACAAATGTCAGAAAAATATTTATCAAGTCCATAAATCTTTACATATATATGTAAGGATGACAAATACTTTTAGGCTTGATAATACTATTTATCATGCGTATAAAATAGTTGTCACGCTCAAAAATCTATATATAAATACGTAGAGATGATAAATATTTTTTAAATATGACAAATATTTCGTAGGCATAACAAATAATTTGTCGTGCCTACGAAATATTTATCATGCTTATATGTATTTGTCACACTAAAAAATTATGTATCTTCATTTAATATTTGTCTAATCTTATTTAGACTTATGTGCATCAGTGTACGTGGACCAATGTCACTCAGTGGCATTACTGGACCACGAAATACCAACTGACCGATGTCCAGTTGGTCCCTTCGTTTGTTAACCCCAATGCAAGTGCAAATAGCAGATGAGTCGTGTGGCATTTTCGTAGATCACACCAAATGCCGAGGGGTAAAAATGGCGTGTGGCCCCATTTGGCTCGGAAGCCACAAGCTCGTCATGTGATCCCAGCCAGAACCCAGTGGCCGGTGGGGCCGCGGTGGCCCCACCCCAATTCCATACTACATGACACGCCCCACGCCACGGCGGGTGGTGGTGTACATCCCGCACGGCCCCTAATTACCAAAACACCACTACAAAGATTAAAGCCGTACGCATGCATCTGCAACAAGGGTGTCATTTTTGTCGTACATGCGAAGCACGTTGGGCGTTACAACTAATTCCCACGAGAAAAAAAGGTTTTAGCCCAAGGAATCCCAGCGCATTTTGACGACAATGACCTCGACAAGGACCTTATCCTTCATGAGCTTTTTTCAGGAAACTCTTGTATATGCAAATATACTTTTCTTTTACCAAATGTTTAAATTTTATTGTGGTTCGTGATATTTCCTAGATATTATGTTTAATTGGGTAGACCCCTGGTGCTCAAATAAGGAGTGTTGTTACATGAACAAAAGGCACCATCATCGTAAAGTTCTGTTTTATCAGATTAAGAGTTCTTTAGGTGATAAATGTAAAAAATTTGTAAAATCTATAGATTCAAAGTCACGGTACTGTTTAGATCCAGGAAAATAGAAGAGCTGGTTCAACCATACGACCATTTTTTATGTAAAATAAAATAAGTTTTTTCTGTAAAATATTGATCTTCATTACAAATTATGGAATTTTCAATATTTCCCCCAACGCAAACAGAAAAAATCCAAAAAAAATCAATCAAAGGGTAACTAACTTGACCTAATTGTCCATTCGACACATCATATACTCTTTTAGTAGGATGTGAGAACATCACCTATTCATTTAAAATTTATCTATCTAAAAGAGTAACGCAAATTAATTAATTAAAGATACGCAATTGATACGGTTCCCCAATGTTTTTCTGCATTCTAATTAATTTAATTTGATGGCTGTAATAAAAATAAATAAAATAACACACCTTGGGTCCATCTGATGCACCTTCCATGCCTCACATTCAACAATCTTTTTTTTTTTTTTTTTGGTCGGGATCACATTCAACAATCAGGCTACCCTCTTCAACCCGCATGGGATGGAATAGGCAAATTAACGAGGGTTACATGTGCCATTTGATTCTCATAAGATGGTCCGAATTTCTGACAAATAATTCAATGGCTAAACATTTATATGTTAGAATTCACGAATCTCTTTGCCGGAGATAATTTTGCATCGAATACGAATTTGACACTTAATTAAGCGACAACTCTAAATTAATCTTATTACTGAAGGAAATAATAGTGGGGATTGAAGATGTGACCTTCCCATTAAAAGAGATCATAAGATATCAACTGAATTAGGCCGGTTACTGTCCAGAACTTATTCCAGCATTTATCCTGTTTAGTATATTTAAAAAAACTATGGTGCCTTTTCTATGTAGACAAAGTTTCCTAGGGGGATCCATGCAAAAGACCTCTCCACTCACCTCTCCAGACGGCAAAACCGTAAAAACACCCTAACCCCCGGGTCCCCAGTGGTGAATTAACGGCCTCACATCCCCGTGTTAGCCAAACCCGAAAAAGAGCAAAAAAAGGCAGCAACAGGCGCGAGGGACTTGAGAGAGGGAACAAAGAACCCAAGAAGCCGCCACACCATCACCACCACCACCACCCAGAGCTGAGAGCTCTCCCCCCCTCCGATGAAGCCCGGGAAGGGGGGCTGCGAGATCGAAGCCCGCTGCATCACCTACAAGATCCACATTCCCCGGCGATCCCACCCCTTCAAGATATGGAACAGAGATGACACCAATGACGGCGGCGAAGCTCGGGGAGATGAAGACGAGAAAGCTGAGAGAGACCCACCTCGTAGTCGTAGCACTGCGCACTCCCCGCCGGCGCCGCCGTTGGAGCAGCAGCAGACGGAGAAGAAGGAGAGCTTCCAGGGCCGCCACGTCCTGAAGAACGTGAGCTGCCGGGCGAGGCCGTGGGAGGTGCTCGCCATCGTCGGCCCCAGCGGCGCGGGCAAGTCCACCCTGCTGGAGATCCTCGCGGGGAAGCTGGCGCCCCCCGCGCCGCCCGCCGTCTTCGTCGACCAGAAGCCCGTCGACCCCGCCCGGTTCCGGAAGATATCCGGGTACGTCACCCAGAAGGACACCCTCTTCCCCCTCCTCACCGTGCGGGAGACGCTCCTGTTCAGCGCCCGGCTGCGCCTGCGGCTGCCCTATGGCGAGCTGGTCGCCAAGGTGGAGGCCCTGCTCCAGGAGCTGGGGCTGGAGCACGTCTCCGGGGTGCGCATCGGCGACGAGAAGGTGAGGGGGGTCTCCGGCGGGGAGAAGAGGAGGGTCTCCATCGGGGTGGAGGTGATCCACGACCCCCGGGTGCTCATCCTGGACGAGCCCACGTCGGGGCTCGACAGCACCTCGGCGCTGCAGATCGTGGACATGCTCAAGGCCATGGCGGAGTCCCGCGGCAGGACCGTCGTGCTCAGCATCCACCAGCCCGGCTTCCGCATCGTGAAGCTGTTCAGCTCCGTCCTACTCCTCGCCGACGGCGAGGTGTTGCACCACGGCACCGTCGACCAGCTGCAGGCTCACCTGAGGTCGGTGGGGCTGCAGGTGCCGCTCCACGTCAACGTGGTCGAGTTCGCCATGGACGCCATCGACACACTCCAGCAGCAGCGGCGGCGGCAGCAGCAGCAGGAGCAGCCGCGGCTGCTCTTGCAGCAGCAACAACACCAGACGTGCAGGAGGGGAGAGGGAAGCGACGGCAGGAGGGACCACTGCACGCTGCAGCAGCTCTTCCAGCTCACCAAGGTGGCGGACGAGGAGGCCCTCTGTGGCGGCGGCGGCGGCTTCGACGTCGTCCCCAGCTACGAGTACGTGAACTCGAGGCTAGCAGAGACCGCGATCCTCACGCACAGGTACCTGAAGAACGTGTTCCGGACGAAGGAGCTCTTCGCCTGCCGCACCATCCAGATGCTGGTCTCCGGGTTCGTCCTGGGCACCATCTTCTACGACCTCAGGGACGACGCCCAGGGCGCCAGGGAGCGCGTAGGGCTCTTCGCCTTCGTGCTCACCTTCCTGCTGGGTTGCACCACGGAGGCGCTGCCCATCTTCCTGCAGGAGAGGGAGATCCTGATGAAGGAGACCTCCGCCGGGAGCTACAGGGTCTCCTCCTACGCCATGGCCAACGGGCTGGTGTTCCTCCCCTTCCTGCTCATCCTCGCCGTGCTCTTCTCGGCGCCGTTGTACTGGCTGGTAGGCCTCCACCGGGGGCTCGCGCCATTCCTCTACTTCCTGCTCCTCATCTGGCTCATCCTCTACACCGCCAACTCCGTGGTGGCCTGCTTCGGCGCCCTGGCGCCCAACTTCATAGTGGGCAACTCCATGATCTCCGGCACGCTTGGGGCCTTCTTCCTCTTCTCCGGCTACTTCATCAGGAAGGAAGGGATGCCCAGCTACTGGGTGTTCATGCACTACGTGTCCCTGTTCAAGTACCCCTTCGAGGGGTTCCTGGTGAACGAGTTCTCGGACCCGGAAAGGTGCCTGGAGTACAGCGGAAGGGTGTGCCTGATGAACGG
The DNA here is from genome assembly GCA_030544215.1 of Zantedeschia hybrid cultivar. NCBI lineage: Eukaryota > Viridiplantae > Streptophyta > Magnoliopsida > Alismatales > Araceae > Zantedeschia > Zantedeschia hybrid cultivar. The sequence goes on along the minus strand of JARZZO010000013.1, from coordinate 44,575,784 downwards.
GAAGGAGGTGCTCCGGCTGGTGGGGCTGGGGAACGAGAGCAGATGGAGGAACGTGGCCATCATGGTCGGCTTCATCTTGGCGTACAGGTTCCTCTCCTACATCATACTCAGATGCAGGTGCAGGTGCGCCCAGAGGGGCGGTCTCAGGAGAGCCCTGGCCTGAAACAGCGCTCTCTCTCTCTCTCTCTCTCTCTCTCTCTCTCTCTCTCTCTCTCTCTCTCTCTCTCTCTCTCTCTCAATAATTATGTGAATGTTGTGCTTAGTACAGTGGTTTTTTGATTTGCTATATAAACCTGTCTCTTATATAGGGTAAACAGACTACAGATATTGAGATAATGAACAGGAAATATTAATCCAAGTACTTGTATAACAGTTTAGTCATCTATCCTCCTCTCTTGCAAAAGACATACATACAGCACTGCATGCCTCTTCTGTGTGAAAGGAGAAGTGATATTGATGTTACAGTTGAGTGGAGCCCAAAGTGAATGGACACTGAGTTAAACATAACAAAGAAGGCACTTTACAATTAAGAGGTAAAAAAGGAAATTCACATGGTAAATTAAACTATGTTTAAATATTACTGAGTTCGATCCAACCACAACCAAAGGTGATCCACGTGTCTAAGGTCCTTTGGCAATGTCGTAATTAAAACAGTGTAAAAATAGTGGTTCTCTTATATGTTTGGAGTGGTAAAAATTGTTTTATGATATTTTTCATGCCTTTAGATTACTGTAAATAACAGGGGCATCCAGATTATGTTAGACTCATGTCACACCTTTCTATCCATTTTTTATTTTTAGTATAAGACTACCAAACCTTAGAATCAGAGATGTTAACACAGGTGATTTTATAACTGGATATATATCTTACTCGTGCTGACTTTAAATCTTAAGATCGATCATTTTAAAGTTAGATACTTCATAATATATATTTTACGTTCACATCAAACAACCTCTCAATGGATAGATCTCATGCATAGTGAATTAGACAAAGTGAAAGTTTAGATGCTGAGACATGTGACCAATCAAACAATGCATTAATTTGGCATAGGGTTGGGGAACAGATCCTGTTTCTAGATAATGTGATAGTTTTGGAGAAAAGCTGTGGGTGATGAATGGAACTTTGAGCCCTGGGAAGCTCCCAAGGGGTGTCATGTGCAAAGTGCTGGAGGTAAGCTGGAAAAGGATGTCTTGATCTCTTGCAGTCCCCTTCACCCTTCTTTTGGCTCTTCATGAAGAATTAAAGTACATGCACTTCCCTATCTGTTATCCGTCTCGGCCCTCCTTCATAGATAGGGCATTCAGTTTAAAGCTCGTGGTAGAAGGGGGAATGCTTTGAAGGCTCTCTCATAGTGAGAGGAATAAGAGCTCACCAGAAAGAAAGAACAGTACAAGTTTTCATTTGTTTTAGCTTCCAGTTGAGAGGTGGTGTTAAATGTTGAGGAGCAAGGAGCTTACAAAGTGTGACATTAATTTCTTTTCAGTCTTGTTCCTGTTAGCACAAGTTTAATTGGGACTTAATTCGTGCAAAGAGAGGAGGGAGAATTTTTTAAAATCACCTTTCATTGGAAATGGAAAAAACTGTATATAAAGGAATTTTTTGAAATCTTTTCCCGACCGACTTAGTTCAGTCCAACCTTGTACTTAGAGGATCTCTATTCTTCTCTTTCTTATTGAACAGTAAGGGGTGAGTCTTTTGATCGTCATTTTTTAATTTTGTGGATAAATCATTCCATAAAATGAGTAAGATGACTTTTGATCGTCACTTTTAAATTTTTTTAACTAAGGGGTCATTTGATATGCCTTAAAATATTATCATAAAATGGCATTTTGCTGATGTTTAAAGTGATGTAAATTGTTTTACAATATGTTTCATATATGTGTAATGTCATAAATTATTATATTTCAAAATAAGTAGACCAATCTGATATTCTCGTTGGTTGATCTCAATTTTTAGTTCAAAATTATTGAAAATCAAAATCTAACATTCTAAAGCAGATGATTTTAAAATCAAAGGTTTTATTTTCACCAATTTTAAGACCAATGATTTCAAAGTCAATATCTTATAGTATTTTATGGTGCACGAAATAACTCCTATATATATTTTTATTTATGAATAAAAACAACTTACATTGAGCAGAATAGTTAAAAGACATCAAAAGGAGATGGCTGTGGAGGGGCGCACGGGGGATGCCGTCTCTGGCAATTTCCAGTAAGAACAGGAAGAACATCCGTTGTGGACGGGATTTTTAATAGAAAAGTGATTTAATGAGCTCGACTTTAGGGTGAAGTCTAATCTTATAATAAAGGGTATTTTTTACGTTACTCGATCTCTCGGTAAAAAGTGAAAGGGAGAGAGTAAAAAATATTCTTGATTATGGAATTCGACCTCACTGTGAAATCGAATTTATTGAATCATTTCTCTCTACCTTTTATGTAGGAGCCACTTGACTATATCTTACGTATCATGCAAATATCATGTTTTATACTATCTTATGATCTTTATATCAAATCAAATTACCCTTTATTAGAGGGTTTACATGCATATGGTCAGTATCCTTTACGTTATTTTGTGAAAGGAAAGATAAAATTTATTATTTTATGGGGTATTTAGATACTATATTAAACAATTTCTATCGATATTAATTTTGACATTACTATAATAGTGGGTGTTCAGTTATACTCTATCAATTTTAGTACTCATCCATTGGTAAAATATCTTGTTATAATGAATCTAACAGATAAGTCTCAGTTCGTTTGCAGAATAGGTTATTCAGAATTACTTATTTAAAATAATGTATATTAGAATAAGAGATGTTTAACTTTGTTTAGTTCTGTAAGACCCACTGGCGGAATAAGAAAAATACGTAATTCTTTGGTCTAGAATCAAATTGCTTATCTTACTTATTATAGTATAAGTAATTCTAACACGGTATAAACTATTATGTCCATCAAATTAGAATTAATCTTATTCTAAGAATAAGACCTCTTATTCTGCTCTTATTCTCCTATTAAATTGATGCTAAAATAATTATAGTTCAGCCTTTCAGAAACTCAACACGTCCTCTCATATCCCTCTTCTACCTCTATCTCTCCTTTCCTTCAACTATCTTCTTTCATATTTCTCTAATATTAGTTTTAATATAAATAGTACATAAATAAAAAATAATTATATTAAAATTAATATTCCAATCAAACAAGAGATAAAGATTTATCGAGAATGTTTTTTTAGTTTTTACTCCACTAGTAGTCTGTAGATCAAGAGCAGCATTCTCTAATGGACGTGTGAAAGAGGGAACGAGATTTATTTTGTGGGCTCCGGACTCAACAAAAAGAGAGACTTAGTTAATCCTATCACTTCAAATGGCTGCTAAAGAGGGCTTTTGCTGACATCTCGAAGGGGACTTGTTTTAGCGGCACCAAGTGAGGTGGCCGCGTCAGTTTGCGAGCACTTCATAATGTCGTACGTTGCATGGCAAAGAATAATACATTTTTTTAGTTTAATTACATATATAACCATGTAATATAGCTAATTACATTTTGGCTCTTTTGCTTTTCCCTATTATTAATAATCTTACTAAGTGTAAATTTTGTCAAAAATACCTCTGCGCTTAACTTCTGTTAAACATTTCACTTTCAACCGTTAAATGTTTGAACAAAGATTACCCCCATAAAAAGGTTTTTTCTTTATTGGCACGTTGAGCCAAAGAGAAAGAAAAAGAGATAGAGAGACAGATGGTAAGAGAGAGAAAGAGAGAAAGAGAGTTGAGCAAAGAATAAAAATATTTAAGTTTTTTTAACTTTGGTTAAAGGTTAACTAGGGCCAGTGGCGGATGCAACCCATTTCAGTGGGTCCCAGGACCCCATTGAAATTTTAAAATTTTATTAGAAGAATCTTAATTTAATAAATTAAATTTTAAATTTAAGTATAAGGTGACCCTACTGAGTTTTTAGATGACCCATAAGACTCTAGTCTCACTCGAAGCTCAGTTCCACTAAATTTTTTACATAATACTATGATTTATTTATGATTTAATAAAAAATTCGTTGAGTGTATTTGGAAGAAAAGAATTCTTTGTAACGAAATGTATCATTTTCATTGAAGTATATCAATTTTATAATGATTAAAATATATTTATTTTTATTTCTTATTTTAATATTTTTAATATAACAAAAATAAAAAATCGATATATGTAATAATGATCCGAGTGACTCTATCGGACAAAGTTTCTGCGTTCACCACTGACTAGGGCTACATAACAGATGTTTAACAAAATGATAATTGATGACAACTGTAGGATCATTTTTGCAATTATTTACATGCAACTAGGTTATGAATAATGGGCAAAAATAAGATAGGAAAAAGTGTAATTATGTTTCTAACAGAATTATATACGTAATTAACCTTATTTTTTCATATATTTTTATTGAATAGTTTTCGTAAGAGTTTATAATAATTCTTAAAATATAATCCTATTATTACCTTTAAAAGATAAAATGTAAAAATCATCTTTTCTTTCATTTCATCTAAGGAATATCTATACAAACTATGGGATCAGACCAGAGGTATTCATGACAATAAAAAATTCATGACAGCTTCTCTTCTAAAAGGGTATTTGAATAACTTCATCCTAATTAATCCCTAACTTTTATAAAAATATTCGTTTTTTTACACTAGCTAATATACGCATGCTATTGCATGATTAAAACTTCAGGTTAAATCTTAACGAAGGTTATTTAACATTGTTAAATGACTTTGGAAGAGATCAATTTTAGTTTAAGTCTAAACAAATTGATTTTAGAAAAGGTCAATATTGTTACATGTGCGTAGCTACATTCAAATGGGAGAGAAAAGTTCCCTGCATCTGCCTGTAGCGCAGTGGTGGAGAAGCCCCTATATCTTATAATATTTTAGAGCTTATAAGGCATTTGGTTGTTGAATTAGATAATTCTATCAATATTAATTTTGTTGTTACTATTAATAGTGAGTGTTAATTATGCTTTATCATGTTTGATGCTCATATACTGTTCACTATATTGCTATAACAAATCTAATATATGTTAAAAATATATTAAAAATATTAGGGTTTGGTCTTTGAGGGTCTCAAAGCATCTTTTCTTCTCCATTTCCCTACCTTTAACTATCTCTTTCCCCATCAGCTGCTCTCCTCACAGGCCCTGCAATATCAATTTTGATGTTAATACTCTAGATATCAAAAATATTAATATAAAATCTAATACTCCAGAAAAAAAGTGGTGAAGGTTAGTTTTGAAGGTTGAGGTGAGTTAAACATGTTTGAGAACCTCTACTCCACTCTATCTAGATCATTTGTACTCTATTGAATCTTACTAGTATAGGATCCTTGAAAACAAGAAAATTCTAGCATTTTCAGGCCCACTTATCTGCTTAATTTAATAAATTAGTGAATAGGATCAAAATATAAATGGTGCATATAAAGAGGAGAAGAAGATCTCAATCTAGTTAAATAGACCTCTTCTTATATCATGCCTTATAGGGAAAGAAATATCATATAGTCTTTCTATTGTATACGAAATTTCATAGTCAAAAGGAGGCCCCTTTTGAAGGACTTCTTTTTCGTCTCGCCTTTAAAATTTTGCTTTTGTTGGTTGGTGCCTCTCCTGTGATCCTTAAATTCCCAACCAAGTTGAGCCATGTTAAATGCTAGCGCAGCCCAATGGGCCCAATGGGTGGCAACAAGTTTCTATTCTCTGGAAAGGGTAAGAGAAATATTTGCTGCCATGCCAGAGCATTACGGATTCATGTACATTACAACATCCGAGTGCACTGTCGTCAGATCACTTTAGATTTGATGGTAATCGAATAATGTATAAACTTTCTTTTGTTTCCAAAGAAAAATTGCCAAGCTGAAGGGCCACCTCAAATTAGTTTCTGTACCATCTTTTGATCGGATAGTTAAAAATGAAATAAAAAAAGATTACATTAACATGATCCGAGCCGTTAGATATTGTACGAGCATATGATCAGACTGCTGCACTGCTCAATGTTGCAGCAAGTATTTCTCAAAGAATAAATACTTGATGCATGCATGCATGTGCAGTATAGTAAAACTGCAATGTACCTGCATGCCTGTCTAATCATACCTCCGCACTATCTAAGCCATAGATTGGGGAGAGGCACGAATCTTTTGATATATATATATATTTATTTTTTCGATCATATGATAACAGATCGGATAGTATAGACATTAATTCGATAAGTACGAAAGATTTGACTAATGACACTAACTCTCTCTTAGACAACATTAAGTATATAAATGAAGATAAATTTAGATATGATTAAAAGGTTCACAAAATCAATCGACAAAGAAAAACATACTTTTAAATTCAATTTCGAGTCAAAAAATTATGAAGTAACCTTTCAAAGTTTCTTAAATTTTAAAAAATGTTTAATGAAGAAGAAAAATAAAAAATTTTAGGACTCATACTTTAGCACAACCTCCATCCACTGGCCATTCCTGTCCAATACGGATGGCTTATTAGTGGCTCTTTGTGCACCTTTTGAAGAGAAGTGGAAGCGTTTGCTCGCTAGACTTGTAATAGGTGCCACCTATCAACGATGAAACTAGAAAGACCTTCGTCAACGCTGAAACTTATAGGAGATGTGTCAGCTGGGTCTTCCGGACCCAAAAGGTTGCTTCCATCAAAGTTTGACCATCGTCAACGCTAAAACTTGCTGGAGAAGTATTAGCTTGGTCTTCAGGACCCAAGAAGTAAATCCCGTGAAAGAAAGGAATATTTTGAAAATCTATAACTTATTTTTTTAACTAATTTTTATTCGTGTTTGCAAAACTTGTCAAAATGCGTTAGAAAAATATTTCTCAGATAAATTTAAGAGAATGCAAATAACCCCTTATTAGACTTTTATGTGATTATCTGAATCATTTATCTTTATCCTTATAGGGTGCATTTAGATATACATGTGGAAGGAGATTCTAAATTAAGAGAAAGTAGGAAATGGAAGATGGTTGGCTTCATCTCTTGACCTCCCTTTGAGAGGTCATGCATTCGAGTTGGGAGCCTAAAAATTCTCCTAATTGTTCACCAAAGGTGTCGGTCTCTTGATCTCTGAGATTACTTTTTGAAAATATGATTATACTTTGAATTATCTTCTAATTAGGCAAAATTGTCGTTTGTGCTAAATTATCTCTCTATTGAGAGAAAAATATTAGATTTTACGTGAATTCGAACTCTGACCTCATGTATGTATGCGTACGTACTTAGTCACGTGAATCATTCTTTCAATAAAAATGAGGGGCAGCAGTTTTAATATCTCTTTGTCAAAATCTAAACTCAAGATCTCTCCACAAAGGAATAGAGAGGCACAAGGAGGAAGAAAGGAGAGAAAGAAAATTAAATTTTATAAACCTTTAAAAATTTTCAAAATATTTTAATTGATGTTTACGAAACACCCACACTAACAAAGCATTTGTAACTCCATAAGTTCTTCAGCACCTTCACAACTAAAAGGGAGCAAACATTAGCAATTAGTAAAGGGTAAAACCCTGTGACTTTTGTGCCTGTTCGGTATGAGGAAAAGAAGGGGGTAATATCAGTTTTTCTCTCACCTGTTTAGTAATCACAAAGATATGAGGACAACAGAGGATTAGAGGAAACTAATCTTATCTACAATTTTGTGGATAAATGTAGGGATAAATTATGCCACCTAAGCAAAATGGCTTTCGATCGGTCGCCCCTTTTTATTTTATTTTTATTTTTTACTAAGGGTCATTTGATGTATCATAAAGTACTGTAAAATACAGCAGAACATCATAAAACAGCAATTTGCTTATGTTTAAAGTGCTGTAAATTATTTTATAATATCTTTATATACTTCTAATGTCATAAATTATTATATTTTAACATAGGTCGACCAATATGACATTCTTGTTGGTTGATCTCTGTTTTCAGTCTAAAACTAAAATCAAAATCGTACATTCTAAAGCCGACAATTTTAAAATCAAATGTTTTACTTTTACTAATTTTAAAACCAATGATTTCAAAGTCAACATTTAATGGTATTTTATGGTACACCAAATAACTCCCAAATATATATTTATTTATGAATAGAAACAACTTGCAGAGGAGATTAGGAGAATAGTTAAAAGAGATGGTGACAACAATAATAAATTGCCTGTGCTTATGCAGGACCGCCATGGCCGTTTTGTCTGGTCGATAACCTTACCGTCATGGTATGACCTCTTCATCATCTTAGAAGGTGATCCCAGAAGAAGACGACTTCAAAAGGAGTTGGTTATGGAGGGGCGCATGGGGAATGCCTTCTCTGGCAATTTCTAGATAAGAACAGGAAGAACATCTGTCCGTTGAAGAGGGGATTGTTAATATACATTTTACGTAGGGGTCACTTGGTCTACCCCAAAATATTATGTCCTTCTACGTATACTTTAAAATATGTGTATTTAAAAAAAAATTTCTGATTCAACTATCTAAGGATCAATCTGCACAATTTACCGTGAATTGGTGCAAGGCCTTTTAAGTGTCATAAAAACTTTTGTTGAAGATGTGGGAGTGGCACCAAAAAAGTGTCCACAAGGACTTTTTTGTAAAAAAAAGTTGAAATTGTGGGAACTGATTCATAAATAATCAGATTAGTGGGGGTTATCTATAATGTTAGTGTACACATGCTAATGCATGATTAAAACTTCGGGTTAACTCTTAATGAAGGGTGTTTAATATTCTTAAATGGCTTTGGAAGAGATCAATTTCAGTTTAAATCTAAACAGAATGATCTTGAGAAAGATCAATGTTGTTACATGTGCGAGAGAGAGAGAGAGAGAGAGAGAGAGAGAGAGAGAGAGAGAGAGAGAGAGAGAGAGAGAGAGAGAGAGAGAGAGAGAGAGAGAGAGAGTCCAAAATGATCACTAATGTCTCTCCTACAAATTGAAAGAGAGATTACCTGCAAAATCATGGAAGACATGGAGGGAGAGAAGGGAAAGAGGCTTCAGTTCTAAAGGGAGTCATTAATAAGGAGGGAGAACCAAAGAAAATAGTTCATGAAATTATTCCTAGTTACAAATGGTGATAACTGATAACCCATTTCATATACACATGTAATAGATAAACAAATCAATGTTTTATTGATGGTGGAAGATCGAAAGGCGCCATCCAAGGGTCATTATTCTCCCTCGATAAATAGAATCAAGAGAATATTTATATTACATATCTGCTTTATAATATAGATAGGTAGATAGATAAGTAGATCAGATCTCTTTTCCACAATCAATATTTCTTTCATAAATCTGAGCCTGCCTTTCAGCTACAGATTGGTTCACAGAAGATGATGCTATATGTTCTCTCTCTAATCTTTTTTTTTTTTTTTCCGGTAACAAAAAGAAATAGCTAAATCCTAGCTTCTAGGCTGATGACATGGTGTCATATATATCTTGCATGGATAAGTCTTGAATTTGCTAGGGAAAATGGTCTGCCCAGTGATCTTGCTTCTTTCAGCTTTCCATTAACCATGTCAATGTTATTCTTTGAGTCACCCACTATGATGATGTTGTGATTCTGAATCCCAAGTCCTGCTTTTAATCCTTCCCATAGAGCTATCATTTCAGCTTCCTCAGGCGATTTTACACCTAGGAAGATACCCTGCATTGATGAATATTGCCCTTAAAATCTCTGGTGATGTAGCCAGCTCCAGCAGTACCTTGAGAGAGCTCACAAGCTCCATCCACGTACATTTGACCTAGGAATCAACTGGATGTTTGAGTTATTTAGATCCCAGAGCTCAAACTAAATTTTATCTGCATCCTCAAAATTGAGTTGATCATATTTGTTTGTCAAGTAACTGCAGCAATCCCTCTTCGCATTCCACAGGACAAAATTAATACCATGTGGTTTGTTGCTGAAATGATGTTATTTCTTCTCTCTCTAATCCTCTTTCCTTCTGTTTGTCAACATGGCGATATTAAGGGAGTCTAGCTAGTTTTCGGCTAAATTAAGACACACATGAGGTGTGGGATTAGATTGCTCTAAGTCTTCAGAGATGCATGCAGTGATTGGTTTTTGACCCTGTTTATGACAGAATACAAAGCCCAAATCACAGTCAAAAGTAAGCAGTAGGCAACGCTTCATTTTATACTTGCTTAATTTTTTGAATGTGGTCAAAGAATTCATAGATCTATTGAGAGTAGACCTTTTTTTGCCAAATGATTTAACTAACAAAAATATGTACACATTTCTCTTTAATCAAGGGAGTTCAAACTTACATTATCAAACGCTTTTCCCTTAGATAAGATTTTTCTGCCGCAACTATTCCGTCATCAGTGACGGAGAGGCCACCCACCGAAGGTAGGTGATCCCGGTGAAGTTGAAAAGAAGTTCAAGACAAGATACTTGGAGGGAGTTTTTATACGAGGGATTTTAGCAAAAAACTCCTTAAAGAATTATATATATGCAAAAACTCCCTACAAAATATATATACAGAAGAAAACCCTTATATAGTTGTTGTATATGACGCTGCCCAGGCACTCACGAGGTCGGACCAGACGAGATGTGTCTGATTCAAAGGACAGGCTGATCCGAGTCCGGTAAGATCCGGAAGATCTTCGCACTGAGTACCCACACCAGTTGGCTCTTGAAAAGTGTTCCCAATAAGACTCCTTCGATGTCTAAGTCAGGTGACTAAAAACTATAGACAATAAGGATAATATTCCACTTACCTTTCGTTAGGCATCGTGATTGGCTCCTCTTTATAAAAAAGAGATAGGTAAGGCTTCTTGAAGCCTCTGATACGAGACTATTCCTGGGTAGCACGGTTTCTTCTCAGTGTCCAAGTTTTTGGGTCGAATGAGCTAGTTGGCCCGACCCCATTTTCATCAAGGAACAAGTCACTATGCTGCCTTGGCCAGCAGGGCGGGCCCAACTCTGCTGAAAACCCCTTCATCAATATACATACGGAAACCCTTGTAATCAAGTAAAAAACTTCTTATAAAAATGTGTATATCGAAAATATCCCCTATATAGTCATTGTGTATGTAAAGAATTCTTTATTATCAAGTCTATCATTATTGGTATCTTACAAATTAAGATTGTTTCGCAATAACAAGAAAGTATATATATATAGAGAGAGAGAAAGGATTCAACGTGCGTGCCTAGGGTGCATCTAAGTTAAATGCACTCCCACTAGAAAACTCACCCTCTCAATGTTAAAAAAGTAATTTTTTTATAAATTTTTAAATATTCAAACAGGCCTTTTAGGATTGATCCTATCTTCGGGGCTTTAATTTTCACCGTTCGATCTTTGACGGTCAACTGGAGTCGTCTGATCAAGCATGTATCAAAAATTAATGTCTAAAAATAGTTAAAAAATTTAAAATTTATCAAATTAACTCTCAGAGTCGATCCCATCCCTTGAGTTTTAGTTTCGATCTCCAAATAACGACACATTTAATTAGATGGCTACAGTTAAATTTTTTTTATCCAAAAAATTAAATCTAAATGAGTGAAAAACAACTTAAATGGAAGTATTTAAATATTTTTTATATTTTTTATTTTTTTAAAAGAATTCAGATCATAGCACCCTTCGATATCCGGTGGTATGGCATCATTTTCGTAGTGGTCTAAGATTAAGTTTGTAATGAATTAATTTCGAAGTCACAAACTATGTGGGAGTTCATTTTCGTTCCAACAAAGAAAGCAAAATAAAGACAAGGGGGGATAAGAGAGGAGAGAGGAGGAGATGATAAAAGGTGCAAAGGAAAGAAAAGGGAAGAAAGAGAGGGATAAGGAGAGAGGGTGTGTGGAAGGAGCGTTGGGTGGTGTAGAGCCCTCAAAGTGCACACACCCTCTCTCCTTATTTTTCTTACATTAAGAGAAAGTTTTCAGGTTAATAAGAAAAAGAAGTTAAGAGAAATTTTTCTGGTTAATGAGCTAAGATCAGACTAACTAATATGCATACTATCCAACATTATTTTTTAACACAAAATACTCAAGAATTTGGAGGATAGATGTAAACCAAAGAATTTGACCCGACCATTATAAACTAACTTGTTCTTTATCATTGTTTGTCTTTTCACAATCTACTCAACTTACTAGGTATTTTTCTCTCTCTCATGTCTACGACTGATTCTAATAGTGCAAATGATAATATGCAACTTAATATTAATCAAATTTATTTATAACACTTTTGTTGATATACTTAATTTTGAAGCCAAATCCATCATGGATTATTTGGCAGAATGCAGCTTTCAAGCTGATAGTTATACGAAAATAAGATTTCAGATACATATAACAAAACTAAACAACTGATAGATTATCTGATATGAATAAAATAATGTAATGTCAAAATACAAACATTGAACTCCACATATTAAGAATTGAACACAGCCATTGGATTAAGATCTCATTGCCGATATTAAAATGAGAAATTAGACAGTATCAATTATATGATATATTATCCCATTACTATTAATCACATAAGGTAAGCAATATGTTGCATACGTATACCTTGGATTGATTTATTAAGTAAGTTATGAATATGAGAGTTTATAATTGAACCCAATCTCGAAAATTTTAATTCGTTTATGATCCTACCTAAACATTAATCGGAAAGTCAGAAATTCATGATGGGATCCTGCTCCCATCGGTCTTACTCTTTTGTAAGATGAGTGATCCCACTTGAGTTAGACAAAAGTTTAATATATTTAATCCAATGTAATTACATTTGTTAGTGTACTTAGCTGTCTAATTTAGATTAAGTAATTTAAATAAGTATTTTTGTAATCCAATCCAAGTCTCTGTTGGATCATTGAGAATTGTTCCCCCAACAACCTCCCTCCTCTCTCATCTCACTCACTCCCTTCTCTCTTTCTTCTCTTCTTCTACCTCTCCCTCTCCCTCTCCCTTTTCCACTTGCATAATCCACTAAGGCTGATCATCACCACTCACCAGCTTCAGTTTAGGTTGCTAGTATCATAAATTTCAGCTCAAATCTCACATAGTCCAACCATACCGACCTAGCTAGCTAGTTGAGTCCAAACAAAAAAAATCTCTCCAAGCTTACCTATAGAAGTTGAGGCTTGTACTCTACAAATTGTTATTGATGGTATCGGCTAATTAGCAGATCTCTTAGGTTAACTAAATTCTACTATATATTGCTCCCTTCCACTAGGAAGAAAATATAATTCATGCCACTCATCCACTTGACCGAAACCAACCTTTTTATATATAATTCTCCCCATAAGAGAGGTGGATCAGTCATGGTCACTGACCTCTCACCATATTATTGAGCATACATATTATGGATGCTTCACTCCATGAAACACTTATATGACAGTGAACTGCCCATTTAATGGCACTTTAGCTGGTAAATTTTGATTGGCCAGGCTAAGAGTAGATATTTGTGATCTTGTGATGGGTCCATGGAAAATCCATTGTGCTGTCCAAATCTTGACCCCATTTTCTGCCACCCCACACCTCTAAGGACCCCACCACACGTTTAAACCACAAGTCTTAAAGATCACCAGACCACCCATAAGCATGACGTTGGCAAGACAAGGATGCACAACCTAATGCATCACTTGCTTATGGAAGAAATGAGAATTCTGCGGACTCCACACAGAGTGCAAAGGATGCCTTCTGTGGGGGAGATGGCGGCTCCCACAACCATGTATAGACTTCCTTGTATGCACCCGAAAGCCATGACCTCACTTTGGAGTCACATCGCATTGGAAATGTAAGGAACGGGGATCTTCTAGACCACCACCTCCTGTGTTTGTGTATGCTCCTGAATACATAGAAGGGGGAGGTGACGAGGTATATGTAATCATTTCAAGATTAAATGATTTATTTATCTTTTTTTCTATATGTTTCAGGACATACAAAAGTACATGAGAAAAGATTTAAAGGATCCCATTGGGAAGTATAAATAAGTAGGATTTGGTGCAGATTCGATGTAGATCCGTGATCTTATCTATTATATTATCATTTTAAAAGGATTATCTTTTAATTGACATATAAATCAATAATCTAACGGATAATAGAGTTATTAGTGTGTCATGTGCATTCAGTTTTAAAAAGTTTTGTCTTTGTTAATTACCTTATATGTTATGCATATCAATTTACGAATACTGTCCACGTCAATTGACTTATAAGTTAATAATTTGGTTATCGGTTATCATTTGCATACCTGCGTGGCATCTCACAGTCTAGGGGCATGTTTAACAAGGTTTTCCTAATTAATGAGGTAATTTGATTATTCTAGAATAATACATCTTGGTTATTGTTCATGAGTTTTAGTATTCATGTACTAGTAAAGTTTATTATCCTAACCAATTCACTGTGGATCTAAAACTGTAACAAAAATATTATTATCCAGCTTTCAAGAGTCTAAAGACACCCTCTCTTCTCCTCTCTTCATATAATTCTTCTCGGACTATTGTACTTCGCATTGTTTTAGTAGTATGGACTTTAAAAATATTAGTCTGATACTAATATTTCAATCAAACAAGTCATTAATTTTTATTTTTAATATATATATATATATGCGGAGAGAGAGGTGAGTGTTATTGTACAGTCAAGTCCTTCCGTGTGGCAGTCATTTGATCAAAGATCAGAATCATCAGATAATACCACATTTAAACAAAGTGATACAACGAAGCCTTACCAAGAGTTTCCGTCTCAACGGCAGTGCGTAGATCAAACGACCTCGACTTTTGGCCTGACCATATAAATAATTTCTAGGGTCCATTGTCTCCTCTTAAAATAATCGAATCGATATTTATAGACGCCTACAAGCATATCAAATTGGAAATCATGTTAAATATTTTAAGATATTGAGTGAAAAGAATTCCAATACTTTGAATATATTTTACTTAAATCTCTTAATAAACTTTTTTCACATGTTTCTTTTTAAAGACGATATTCATGGTTGGATGTCCTAAGTTATACGACTCGTATAATATTTAGCCACAGGGGAGCCGTGACACCTCTCTGTGCATCGAGCATTCTATTTGATAATCGAGCAAGTTTAAAATACGATGAGTTATTTGAGTTTGTTCGCTGTGGTTTATGGACTTTGCTGTTTCAAGTAAAATTGACTTATTTTAGGAGAGATTAAATATTCAATCAGAAAACTTAAATCATTTATTCTATTTAAAATAAGTGATGATGGGTGATTGGGATCTGGTCCAATTAGGCCCATTTAACCAAGAGGCCCAATGATCCACAATCCATAGGTACTTGTACGAAGGTATCACGTGAATTCTCTCAGTATCCAAATTAGCAAGCCGAAGATAGAAACCTAGAGTGTGTATGGACTCAAGTCCCATGAATACCAGGCCGGAAAGACCGACACATCAGTCGGTAAGCTCCGAGACACCACAGTGTCTTGGTCGTCTATCGGGCACTGAAAAAAGCCTACTATCTCGGTAACCGAAGATCCACGACTCTTCTGAGGGAGGGGGTCCAAGAGCCTGGGCTCAAAGGCCACCTCCTCCCGATTGCCCGAGAGATCAAAAGTCTCCTGGAGTCGATCCATAACTCTTCTCCGCCATCAGATAGGTCTTGCAGGTTAACGGCAATCGTCCACTTAAGACAAGTTCACACAATCTGTTCCTCCGATCATGAGAGGAGATCCTTCTTTGTCCAATATCACACGATCCCCTCAATTAAAAGACACGGAGCATAGGCCAATTAACTTCCCAAAGGTAAACAACCCCCATGATGTCTCGCATCAAAGGGAGACTATATATATCCTTAACTTTGTCCGGTGAAAGGTATGCTGAATACTAACCTAAAACTCTAGAGAATCCATTTATTTTTAGAACATGATTTAGGCATCGGAGGATTTTGTTCTCCAGAAGAACGGGAGGTCTTCTGATGTCTCTTCTCCCTATTGCAGACTTTATCCTGGGCATTTCCAATTTTACAAATTCTATCGAGTAGCCAAAAAGTCTAATCGGATGGTCATTGTCGCTTGATCAATTTCTGACTGCTATAATAAATATTAATAATATCTATTTTATTTTATTAATTTGTTTTATCTAATTTGTTTTTCTTATTTTAGATTGGGTATCAAGGTAAAAATTTTCTTATTCTAATATAAGGAATCTCGAGTTGTCTATGTGAAAATAAACAATTCAATGATCAAAGAGGGCCAAGGATGACTATTATAAGAACAAAGTTGTGGTACTCCCTTTCAGAGATTGTTAACATCTCTTTTGAAGAATGTCATCTTACTTAAACTGTTGTCATCTTTCTAGACTCATCTCTTTATTTGAGTGAAATGTTACGGACTGGGCCCTGGGGTCAGCTCAGGAGTTCCCACAATCACCTTGTCTACGCATGGGCCCACATGTCGATCAATGTCCAAGTGTGGGACCCGCATGCCACGTGCAGGCCTATAAATTGTTGAACTTGTACTACTGAAAATAATCACAACTAATAATTAGTACAAAAACAAAGTTAGAAACATAGCTTGTTGGGTCGAAGTGCGTAGTCGCTAGAACTAAGAGTTCTATTGCCAACCGACGTGCGGTTCTCACGGCAACGACCTCCTAGAGATACAACGACCCTCAGGTAGGCAATCCCCTCTCTCCCGTCAGCACCTCAAGGAGAGCTTTACGAATCTCGATCTTGCTCTTAAACACTCAGCAAAAGAAGATGTAGAAAACAGGAATAAGAGAAAAGGAGAACTCGAAAGTGTTGCGAAAAGGTGTCCCGAATGACCACCCACGGTGGTCTATTTATAGTGCTAGGATGTCTGTTCAAAACAATGCATTGCAAACAACCATAAGCTGGAAAGACCCAGCCGTACGTTAAGGGACACATCCTAATTTCTCTCAACGGGCGTATTCGTCCAATGGGAGAAAGTTGTAAATCACCGAAACGGTGCCTGTGCGTTTTGAAAAAGGTGCTTGTAATTTTTCAAAAGGTGTGTGCAGCGCATTTAATGCACTGCATTTTCTAACAATCCCCCACATGATTTAAACCTTCGAATCCATTAAAACAAAAGTATTAATAAATAAAGACTTGCTAAGTACTTTCTACTATGTAGTGGGTGAAAATACCTTTCAGTTTGAATTTTCACTTAGCGATATTTGATATTGTCTGTGGGAACGCTTGGTGGACTAGACCTTGAACCAGGTCCCATGGTTCAGACTCTACCAAATTCACACATAGTATAGCTGAATCGAGATTTTAAATGGGTTGCGCTATTAATGGCCTTGCGCAGGTATCTCATGTGTGTTTTAAAAGATAGCCCACATCTCATAGTCGCGGCCTCACGACTCCACACATGTCGGTGAATCCTTTAAAAGGTGTGAGCAAGGTACCACCCTACTTCTTAGATTTTGGACTCATTAAGAGTATAACTCATCCTCACCTCTTGTGTCTCACTTTTAAGTGTCTATTTATTTTTACATCAGTATTAGTCTGCCTACACTTATCAATTGCTGATTTACAATCACACATAATAGATATGGGTGGCAAGGGGCTTGCCATTAACGGTATATCAGCTAATAGATCTCTTAACCACTCGGCTTCTGTGCAAGTAGTGTCAAGTGCAACCATTTCAGATTCCATTGTACTTCTAGCTATCACAGTTTGTTTTAAAGATTTCCATGATACTGTACCTCCTCCCAAGAGGAAAATAAACCTTGATGTGGATTTTACATCTAGAGAATCATTAATCCAATTAACATCACTATAACCTTCTAGAACTGAAAGATAACCAGCAAAGTATAAAGCATATGACATTGTGCCTTTTAAATATCTAAGTACTCTTTCTAAAGCTTTCCAATGACTCTTATTTGGGTTAATGGTGTATCTACTAAGTCTATTAACTGCATAGGCAATGTCTGGCCTTGTGTAGTTTGTAAGGAATCCAAGTGATCCTATGATTTGTGCATATACATTTTGCAGCACTGGATTGCCTAAGTTTTTCTTTAGGTGAACACTTGTGTCATAGGGGGTAGATATGGGTTGACAATCTATGTAGTAAAATTTTCTAAGATTTTTTTCTATATAGTGAGATTGTGATAAGATTATCCCATTTGGTTTTCTTATGATTATGGTGTTAAAGATTAAATCAGCTTCACCTAAATCTTTCATGTCAAAATTTTGAGATAGAAATTTCTTCACTTCTTTAACAACATTTATATTGGATCCAAAGATTAGGATATCATCAACATACAAGTACAAGATAATAACATTTTCACCGAACATTTTATGGTATACACATGTATCGGTTTGATTGATTTTAAAATCATAAGAAAGAATAATTTTATCAAATTTATCATGCCATTGTTTAGGTGCTTGTTTTAACCCATAAAGTGATCTAATTAATTTACAAACTTTATTTTCTTGGCCTGGAACAATGAAGTTCTCGGGTTGATCCATATAAATCTCTTCATCTAGTTCACTATTTAAGAAAGCGGTTTTTACATCCATTTGGTATATGATAAGTTTATGTATGGATGCTAATGCAATCAAGATTCTAATAGTGGTGATCTTAGCCACAGGTGAATATACATCAAAATAGTCTATGTTGACTTTTTGTGTAAACCCTTTAGCTACTAGTCTAATCTTATATTTGTCAACTGATCCATCTGATTTCAATTTCTTTTTTAAGATCCATTTACATCCAATAGTTTTACAACCATGAGGTAAATCAGTGAAGACCCAAGTGTTATTTTAGAATATAGAGTTCATTTCACTATCTATAGCTTCCTTCCAGAAAGGTGAATCTATAGAGTTCATGGCACCAGAGAAGGTAGTTGGAGAGTCTTCTACCAAAAGTGCATAAAAGTCTTCAAAACTTTTTCTATTCTAGTCTTTTTGCTATTTCTTACATGAACTTTTTCTTCTTCTCTAGGACCAATCGGGTTAGAACTAGAACTAGGTTTATTACTTCCTACATTGTTTTCGATTCTAGATTTAAATGGAAATACATTTTAAAAATAGACTGCATCTCTAGCCTCAATAATAGTGTTGTTTGATATATCACTTATTTCGGATTTAATTACTAGAAATCGGTTTGCGTTGCTAGAGAATTTATCAGCATTATTGTTTGAAGTATAGCCTATAAATATGGCATCAACAGTTTTAGATCCAATTTTCTTTCTTTTATTTTCGGGTAATTAAACTTTTGCTAAGCACCCCCACACTTTAAAAAAATTCAAGTTAGGTCTTCTACGTTTCCAAATTTCATATGGAGTAGAATCATTTTGTTTTAAGGGAACTCTATTTAAGATAAAGCAAGCGGTCAAGAGAGCCTCCCCCCACAAGTTCTCGGGTTCGCCTGAACTAATTAACATAGAGTTAACCGTATCCATTAGTGTTCGATTTTTCCTTTCAGCTACACCATTAGATTAGGGAGAGTAAGGAGCAGTTACCTCATGTATTATTCCATGTTCTTGACAGAACTAGATGAGAGCAAGAAAGGTGTATTCTCCTCCTCTATCTGACCTAAGTATTTTGATTTTTTTTTCCTGTTGATTTTCAGCTTCAGCCTTATAAATCTGAAACTTACTAACAATATTTTGATAAGTCATCAATAAATGTTACAAAATACGTGTTACCTCCTCTAGAGATTCGTCCAAAGTCACATACATCACTATGTATTAATTCTAAAATATTACAGTCTCTATCAACTGATTTAAAGGGTTGTTTAGGTAATTTTACTTCAACATATATTTCACATCTTTCATGACGTTGGATGTCCATTTTAGGGATTAAGTTTAATCGCATTAATCTTTTGATTGAGTTATAGTTAACATGGCCCAATCTTGAATGCCATGTAGAAGATGTTTCAACATTTAAAATAAATGATCTTTCATTAAATAAAGGTGTAGTTACATTCAGTTTGAAAAGGCCATCACACATAAATCCTTTTCCAATGAAGGATAGGCTTTTAGTTATTACAACTTTATTTGATTCAAAAACTAATCTATAGCCCTGCTGAACTAGAAGAGACCTGCTAATAAGATTCCGCCTAATGTCAGGAACATGATGAACGCCGTGAAGGGTCAAAGTTTTTCCTAAAGTCAACTTCAAATCTACTCTTCCAATCCCTAGCACTTGCGCTTCAGCATTATTTCCCATTATCACAGTTCCTGTACCTGAGTCCTGATAAGTGGAAAACCAGGAGCGATCAACACATACATGGATGTTAGCTCCGGTATCAATCCACCAATCAATAAACAAATTGGTCAAGTTCACTTCAGGGTTTAAGAAAACTGGCCTAAATGCCAACTCAGATGCACTAGTGCATGTGGTCACCATGTTTACTTGAAGGCCAGTTCGAGGAGGACCATTCCTTTTCGCCTTTCGGGTACATTTCTTCCGAAAATAGCATTGAAATGCAAGATGGTTGGTCCGTTCGCATACAAAGCAGCAGCGCTCCTCATTACTCTCATTTGGCATCTTCTTTTGAGGATTTGGATTTTGAGGTTTGTTGTTATGGAATGGTCGGTGATTCTTCTTAAAGTTGTTGTGCTTAGGGGGAAAAGATTTCTTATAAGATTTAAATGGTTTGTTTTCGACCATGTTTGCCTTAGGTTTGTAGTTTTGGGTGGTGGTCTCTCTTAGTCTATGTTGTTCCTCTATTCTAATTGCACCAAACAATTGGGTTAAGGTGAGAGTACCTTGAGTGTGACTAAGTGTCCTGGTGAAATCGGACCAAGAGGGGGGTAGTTTATCCAATAGACAAACTATTTGGAAGCTTTCATCTAGTTGGGATCCTATGGCTCTCAATTTGTAGACTAGGTTCTCAAGTTCATGTATTTGTTCATTCATAAGTTTGTTGTCTACAAATTTAAATTTGTTAAAATCTGATGCTTTGACTGTTTGATTCCAACGTCATCAATTCCATATTTAGTCTCTAATGTGTCCCATAATTCACTGGCACTTTTGAAGTTATAGTATAAATCATAAAGATTATCGGACAAGGCTCCTAGTATCCAGTGGAGGCAATGGTATTCAATTTCTTCAGTTGTTATTGTGGAGGAGGAAGACTCGGGTTCAGTTTGGACATGAGACACTCGAGTTTGAACTCGCCTGGTGGTAGTTTGGGAGGAACTTGATCCACGACTCTCGGTGTTACTCTCGTTAAGGGCTGAAATAAGTCTGAGAGTGGTAAGCCAGAATCTCATTTGGTTTTACCATCTTTTAAATTTTCCTCCATCAAACTTTTCTGGTTTGGCGCTAAGTTTTTCTTTGGTTAGTGGTGTGGCCATTGAGAGTATAGAGACAATATAATTTGTAAATAAAATGTTTTGATTTTTTGTCAATATTATAAAATCAACAAATAATCACTGTGAATTTCACAAAGTAACTAATAAAGGCACAATTTAATGAAGACAGAAATATATGTTCAACAAGTATGAATGATTCTAATGTTAACTTTTAGTAATCAAGATTAATTTATGTAAATTAATCAAAGATAATTGTATTTCAAGAAAGCAAAATCAAATATTTCTCTGTAAATAGAGACAGATTTACTGTAAACAGAAATAATTATCAAAATCTAATTTTCTGAAAATAGAAATGAAGATTAATTTTTAAAGTATAGAAATAAATTTCAAAAATTATTTATATTCAAGGAAAAAGGTCAACAATTTTCAAAGCTTTATTTTAGTAAGATTAAATTGGAGATATTTTCAATTTCAAGAATTATTTTCAGAAGCCCTTAAACCAAAAAAAATAATATGGATCTGAATCACGTCAAAGTAAATTGATGGTATTTATTTATTTATTTTTAATCAAAATTATTATTTTGTTTTATTTTCAGCAATATAAAAATATAAATAGAACTCTTAGATTGTTGAACTTGTACTGCTGAAAATAATCACAACCAATAATTAGTACAAAAACAAAGTTAGAAACATAACATGTTGGGTCGAAGCGCGTAGTCGCTAGAACTAAGAGTTCTATTGCCAACCGACGTGCGGTTCTCACGGCAACGGCCTCCTAGAGATACGACGACCCTCAGGTAGGCGATCTCCTCTCTCCCGTCAGCACCTCAAGGAGAGCTTTACGAATTTCGATCTTTCTCTTAAACACTCAGCAAAAGAAGATGCAGAAAACAAGAATAAGAGAAAAGAAGAACTCAAAAGTGTTGTGAAAAGGTGTCCCGAATGACCACCCACGGTGGTCTATTTATAATGCTAGGATGTCCGTTCAAAACAACGTTTAGCAAACAATCATAAGCTGGAAAGATGCATCCGTACGTGAAGGGACACATTCCAATTTCTCTCAACGGACGTATTCGTCCAATAGGAAAAAGTTGTAAATTACCGAAACGGTGCCTATGCGTTTTGAAAAAGATGCTTGCAATTTTTCAAAAAGTGTGTGCAGCGCATTTAATGCACTGCATTTTCTAACATAAACCCCATGAGGCCTCATCAGGATGGAATGAGATTGTCTGGATCTGTGCGTATGAACCGGTCAACACCCTTAGATGTATGAAATCAACTTGTACGAGGGTACGGGTTAATGACATGTATGATATACGTTACGACTCGGTTTCAAGTGTTGAAGAAGGTCTAAATGCACAGAATCCAGACGATCTACTGAAACCGAGGCGACCCCATTCCGAATGTTATGGGTCCCCACGGCCTACGGCCGTGGCCGAGAATGTGCACCCATGGCTCAGCTGATTCCCAACCCATTTCTAAAACTCTTGTGGATGAGAACATCGCCCATCTTTAAAAAGTCATAGTCGGTACAGGAGACCTGCTGGCGTTGTTTATGGTTCAACTGTTGAAGGGTGTCTTGATGCACCAAAAGACACGCTTCCCATTTCCTCCATCCGTCCATCTCCACCGGAACCAGCACAGATGTGAAAGATGGAGAGCGAAAGCCCCAAGTCTTCTTTCATCCGCCGGAGAAAGCAAACAAGGAGAGGCTGCCACTGTGGTAGAAAGCAAGGGAGAGGAAAGGAGTGTACCTACGTATGCACCCATCTAGAAGAACCTTGACTTCTCCTACACCCCAACCCCACATAAAAGAAGAGAGGTTGATCGGAACAAACTTTGTGAAGAGAAGAAGAGGACACCACTTTGTGAACAAAGACTTCAGGTGTATGTAAGATGAAGTTATTAAAAAGTTCGTCTGCCCTGCATCCCTCCTCCCCAGAAACAGCATCACCACTCCTGCCCAAGCAAAAGACCCACCCCAACCAGGCAACCATGCCTCCTCCTCTCCAGCAGGCATTTGATGCAGGTGGTGGCAACCACTTCAGCTTTGCACCCTCCATCGCCAAGAAGAGCCAAAGCCTAGATGGGGAGGATGCAACAGCGCACGTCAGATGGATACAGAGGGTCAGAGGAAGCTATGGCTACCTCAGCAGGCCAATCGACGTCAAGCCCGGCCGTGCATGGTTGGATGCTGAAGAGTTCAGGGGGCTCACCCTCTCAGAGGACGACCACTTGGGTGATGATGCATCGCCCCCACTGTGGGGGAAGGCCCGGCCGCCGCGCCTGGTTCCCGTCTTCCCAAGCTCACAGGCGCAGGTCTTGGCCAAGTACAGGCAGGAGATGGTGGAGCTGGTGAGGGGCCTGCCGGAGACAGCGTATGAGCTCTCACTAAGGGACCTTGTGGAGGTCCCAAGGATGGGGAAGCCCCAAGAGGAGGAAGAGAAAGATGCTGGGAAAGAGAGAGGAGCAGCTCCTGAGGTAGTGGCAGGGAGGGACGAGAAGAAGGAGAAGAAGGTGAAGAGTGGGAAGAAGCAGATCCTGAGGAGCACAAGCATGGACAGTGGTGTTTTCCTTCTGAAGATGTTCTTCCCATCATCTTTGGGGGGAAAGAGGAGGTCAGGTGTTGCAGGTAGTGGTTCCAAGGTTTCACCAAAGACTGTGCTAGCAGATGGGGAGAAGGGGAGGGCAGAGAAGAACATGGATGCAGGGTGGTTGGAGAGAGGTGAGAGGAGCAGAAGTGAAGGGGGCAATAGCAGTGGCCAAAGAAGGTAAGCTCCAATATACATATTGGTAGGCTGATGATTTTTTACTTTAATAAGAAATTACAGCATCAATTATTCAATGTCATTGTTTTGCTGAATAGGAAAAACCTTTTTCCATATGTTTTGCTATGAAAATCTCCAGCAAGGGACCTGCAAATAATGTTTTTAGCAGATCTAAAACTATGGTTCCGTTGGGGATAGGGGGGATGATTTAAGCATTTTCTAATGAAGCTTGAGAGATCTATTCCTCTTTCTGTTGAGGAAGCAGCTGTTAATTTGACTCCTCTTCTTTGTGATCAACTACTCTGTTCTTAGCTTCAGAGCAGAAACCCAGCTTTATCTGATCCTTGCCAAAAGTATTACAAATATCAGAAAAATAAACTCTTTTTGCAGAATTGTTTATATCATAATAAGGTTTTGAGATTTTTTAAATCAGAATAAGAGGTATTTTGATTTGGTAAATTGTTGATATTCCATCCAAAATAAGAAGAATTACACTGGACTATTCCAAATGATTTGATAGGAAAGAGTGGAACAAAGAGTAGAATAAAGGATGGAATTGAGAGAATTGGGGGAATTGAGAGAATTAAGAATTCAAGGTAGAATTTGAGGAATTAGGAGAATTAGACATCCTGACAACCATACTGGATTTGGACTCTTATATCAGTTAATCCCGATTATATTCCGCTAACAAAGTGAGTTAGAGAATATGACAAGATTTCTTGTGCTTTGGGACCCAACCCATACAGATCCAAGACCACTTGAAAATTAGAATGCATATTGTATACACAAGTTGTAGAATTGGACGTTCTCTCTGCAAATGAAACATTTGTGAGATTTGGATGATTAGAAATCCATGATTGTTACGTGGTTACTGAATAAGCTTCCTCTTTCTTTCTTTCCTTTTTTTTTGTTTTGCAGGAAAACGGTAGGATGCTATCCATTCTCCATCCCCAAAGGCAGAATCCGATGGTAGACAGGACAAGAATCAGGAAATATCATATGAATATCCTTCTTGTGTACTTTGTACCACTGGCAGAATTCGCAATAAAAGATAAAAAATGATGATTCTGTCATACTGCAGCAGGGGCAATGTTGTGTTTTTCTTGTTGCGGTTAGGTTTAGTGATGTACAGAGGTGAATCGTGTGATACAGTGTGCTATATTATTAAAGTTTTTGGACAAAACATATTGAGCAGATGTGCAATGGGAGCGATGATACCAATTATGCTATGTGCGAGGCCTATTAGGCAACAGGGACGTGGATCCTCTGGAACTGTGCTTGCATGCGACCCCAGGCCTATGAGAAGAGAAGGTAAAGCTCCTCTCTCACTCTCTACAGTGCAATGGACCGGTGAGGGGCAATGGACCGGTGAGGGCATAGTCCCTGTCGAGTAATGCTTACTGCAATGTTTCAGAGATTGTTGGACAACAGCCTCCTGAGTTGAGGAGGGGTCAATTTTTTTATTCTTTTATTTTTTTTTGAATTTTTAAACTAATTTTAAAATGTCTGATTAAAAATTTGAGTGTACAATCAGTAAGTTCAAGTTGACTCTGAGTTGACCATATATATATATAAAGAATTAACTTTTTTACACACGAATTGAGGTGCTATCAAAAGTTTTTTTTAAAAAAAATTATACAGTCAACTCGAGGCCGACCCGAGCTTACTGACTATATCGTCAAATTTTTTTATCGATATTCTATTTTTTTTTAAAAGATCCGACATGAAAATAAAAAAAGAAAAAAATTGGCCCCTCCCAACTAAGGCGGGCTATTGTGCAACCGTCCGATAAGACAAGACGGCTACACCCTAGGCATTGCAGTCCGACATTGCAGCAAGTATTGCTCGTTCTTATTATAATTTCACGGGACGGCAATGAGAATGAGATGGGAGCGAGGGATCGTGCCATTTACCTTCAAATTTCTTTCGGAAAAAGAGCGGAAATAAGGAATGAAAGTTTTTTAAAGAGCAAAAATGATAACAAAACGAGTGAATCATATCACTAAGGTTACTACGAAAACCTTTTCTTGCGTCGGAGAGGGAAGAGGGTTTCCATGACATGTAAAAAAACAGGGGAAGTTTAGCTGAAAAGATTCATACGTATTTCTCCCCATCGTGCTGTAGACATAGGGTGTCTGTATCCTCTTCCCATTAGTCCGCAGCCAGAGTTGTGTGCAACTTAGCTTAAGAGGATCGAATCCACTCCCAATGACATATACTTATGTTGGCCATCAATGGATGGCATGCCAGTATGTAGGGATGCAAATGGTGGAAGATACTACATTTAATCTTTTATTTTATGATAAGGAAAAAAAACACCCGTTTTTTAAATTGATCACTTGAGTTTCTTCAAACTCAAGTTCGAACTATGAGAGTCAGAGGTGAGGAAAATGCGGGAAGGAAAAGGGGGAAAAAGGGGTTATGTATTACTTTATCTGCAGTGGATATTGATTTAGAAGGGTTGTCTCTTAACCGATTTGTAAGCTAACAATTCGATTATCAGTTACTATTTACACCTTCTAGCATAAGGTCATTGCCTTTCTACTCCGAAGAGCTGAACACTACTGCTACATTGATTCTCAAGTACACATGATTGAATTGAGAGCTCATCAGAAAGTTCATTATATGGTTAACGCTCATAATTTGTCATTGATCACATGGCACATAGTTTGAGTCTAGTTACCTCTCCAATATACTCACAACTAAACGTGTAAGTGAAGAGGAATGATAAATGAAGCTCAATATATAGCTCTTATATATATATTTGGGGCAATGCATTGCCCATTTCGTATGTGTGATATGTTGAGAGAATAATAAGATTATGATCTCATACATGGAGTAGAAGTCATGATTCACATCCACATGCCGTAATATAGAGGACAAGAGAAGTGATTACAAGACAAAAAACCCACAGTTCTTGTAGGGTTTTTTTCCTCCCTCTTAGGCCCACGTATGCGGACAACTATATGAGGGTTCATTAAGTGCTGTATCACGCACATGCATAAAGAAGAATCAATAGGTGTAAAGATCGGTCCAAGGCCGCGGCAGGTGCCACTTTGATTGGAGAATAGGAGAAGAATAAGGACAAATAAAAGAAGAATAAACTTAAGTTTACTTTAACAAATGGAATGAATTTATATCGGTGCAGAATAACGTATTCGGAGAATAAGGAGAATAAGTCATACTACCTTAGACCTAAGAATTATTTATTCTTCTTATTCCATCAGTGGGTCCCACAAAACTATCAAAGCGAAACACCTTTTATTCTAGTATAAGCCATTCCGCCAGTAGATCCCACGTAATAACTTATTCTGCAAACAAAGTGAGGCTTCATACAGTAGCGCTCGTGGGATTGATACATCGCGGAAACTTTGTGCGTTTGCATGGATCTCTCGTCCCTTATGGGGTGGAACTGTACGAGCTTATCTATCTCCTTATTGGGAAGGAATTATCCCTTCTCAAGCGGATTCGTATTCTGGGCACTTAACTTGGAGCCCAAGAGCTCAGACCATTGGACCACTCGTAAAAATCTTGGTTATATGGATTCTCTATAGGGAAGGATAGAGTAGATGTAGTGACAAAAATTGTTGAGGATCTGTGAGGAAGGAAGTAAATTGATAGAGGATTTATCCAATAGGTGTTTGACTCAAATTATACTAATAAAAGGCAGGAAAAAGCTGGGAAAATTGTAGCAAATGCTAGACATAAATGAATCAATGAAGTACTAAGTAACGAAGTTGCGATCTGAATGATGAAGTTGCAAAACCGATGATCTTTTTCCTCTCTCAAACTTCTCATCCCCTGTCATCATCCTGCTTAAAACTCAATAGTACAAGTAGGCGTGTCAATCGGACAGGTCAACCTGTGGTGTAATTCAACTCAGCCCATATTAAAAGAAATTAAGTTGTCTCAAATTATATAAATTAGGTTGGACTAAATTTGAGTTGACATTAATTAAATTTGAACTGAGTTTGGTCGAAAACGGACTGACCCAGTTTAAACTATTCACTTTTACAATAATTCATATAAAAAATAAAATATTTTTAATAAACTATTTATAAATAGGGACAGCCCAACCAAACCTAATCCAACCCAATCACTATTGAATTGGGGTTGAATTTAGACTGAATTTAAGTTAAATTTAGCTGAATTTAAGTTGGGCTAAAATTAAGCTGAACTATTCTAAATTTGAGTTAGAGCCAAATTATCATATAACCCAGTCTAGCCCACTCAATTTACATCCCTAAGTACAAGTTATAAACTGGGCTGTGTAGTCATTTTCATATTACTTGTTCAGCAAAAGATTTTGTTCATCCCTAGGAAATTCTCTTTCCTGCAAGTTACTTGGATTCTTCCGCTTCATCTGTAATACTTTTTTCTTTTCATTTGTGGGCTAGTACCAGTCCAATTTTAAATATGAGTATTATTAATTTGCTGCCTTTGTGGTGTTGCAGCAAAGCACTGCAACGCCTGTGTGCAGCAGTCGGATTGTGCATCAGACCACATGCGAGCATAATTTTTATTTTTATTTTTTTCTATTGTTCAAACAAAAATTGGACAATTTGCACTTTAAGTTGGGATGGTTCCTCAATTTAGCAAGTTTTTTAAAAAATAAAAAAATACGTACCTGTGGCATTTCCTTCTGAACACATTGTAATCTACATGAATTTAAATATTACTCATTTTTGTGGCAAAGGGGCGGCCTAATGTAGCATCCACAACCTTATTTACCATAGCTTGCAACGTGGCTACACCATGCTACCAACAGAGTTATGAGTAATACTTGCTGCAATGCGTTGCGTGTAGCAAGTATACCTTTTTTTTTTCTAGGTCGGCTCGAAATGTCTTGACCGTCCGTACAGTACAATGTCCGATCGAATGATCTAAAAAAAATCTGAAAAATAAAAAAAATTGAGCTCCAGTGAACAATTAAAAAGTACATTTTTTACTATTCACTAGAACTCAATTTTTTATTTTTAAAATTTTTTTAGATCATCCAATCGGATATTGCACTGTACGGATGGTTAAGACACTTTAAAATCAGCCTATATATAATAATTTACCCACTGCAATATCCATGAGTACAACACACAGGAGCATTGTAACAGTATTATTCCAGAGTTATTACAGTTGGGTGCAGTCTTGTGAAGCAGCAGTATCACTACCAGTTGTGGTGTAACTCTTTTCTACCATTTTTTTTTTATTGGCTAGTGAAGAGATATGCTGTGATAAGCTTCACTTCTCTCTCACTCGACTCAATATTCAATGAAATGAACTCATAGTTTACTGTCTTGGAACCCTTACATGAAATACTTTCAATGAAACGATTACCAGAGTCTTAACTCACTTATTTGGAGTCGACAACATCGCCAAAACAGTGTATTATTGTTGGTTGGGAAGATATATAATTTAATTCATTCATAGTACGTACACTCTCTTGGTAATGAACCCTTATGAAATGAACTCATATAGGGAAGTATGATTTTAATTAAATTTCAGATCTCCCCAACACCCAACAATGGTTACACTGTCTTGGTAATCTTGTTGACATCATTATGATTACTAGAGTCTTAACTCACTTACCTGGAGTTAGCTACATGATACTTGTCTCACTCCTTTAGATTATCTAATGCCATACTTATGGTTAAGCCCAAAATGATCAATTCAATTTTTTACTATGAAGAATTAACCATCTTATTTTAGGTCTTTTCCTATTTCTTTGCCATCTTCCACTTGAATTGTTCACACATTCTGACTGACTTAGCTAATGCTATAACTAGGTGATCTAAGTCTATTTTTCTCTAAGCTTTTTATTAATTAGAATTACACCTACCAGGAGTTTTGGAAAAAGAGAATGATCAAATCTATTTCTATTTTTTTTGGAAAGTTACAGATAGAAGAAAATAAAAAAATATGGAAAACTTTTTGATCCTCATATTAGAAAAATATCACAAAACTTTTTCCTACTTTCATACTGGGAGGAATTTTCTTTTGGGGGAAAAAAATCAAGCTTCTCTCTCTCTCTCCCCCTCTCACTCACTCACATAGATATCTTTCCCTTTTAGCAATGGCTTGAGATTTGGCGTTAACTGACACAAAATTTACTTTTTTTAATAACTCATAATCATAGAAAATTTGTTTTTTTCTTATATAAATTTTAGTATATGAAGGAGAAATTTCCTTTCCTAAGGAGGGAAAAAAATAGTGTAGGGAGAAAAAATTGCTTTCCTAAGGAAGAAAGATTTATCATAAACACCTAACACACCCTAAGTCTCATATATATTTATTCTAAAACTTGTCCTCCCAAGTCTTTCCGCACATCCACTTCTTTGTCCTGAGCTTGAGCATATACATTTTTTTATATATGTTCTTTTATTATTGCTAAACACTTTGTCCCATACAACATGGCTGAATCCATTACAAGATTTCTGAACCAATCTATCTTATGCATGACATCTTCTTTGATATTTCCATCTCCTTGAATAATACATTTTAAATATACAAAGATACTACTTTAGGAATAACTTGACCATCAAGCATAACCGAATCTTCTTAATTAATTCATGCTACTGAAATTTATTTCATATACCTCGATTTACTTTGACTAAATCTAAAATCTTTAAATTCTAAGGCATCCCTCCATCATTGAGACCTATTATGTAAAGCTTTTAAAGTCTCATTATTTAAAATTATATAATCTGTAAATAGCATATACTAAGGGATTCCATCGCATAAATATGCTATCCCTTCATCTATAACTAACTTCAAGAGGCATTAACTCAATTGTCAATCTTAATATCCAATAATAACAAGAAACTTACAAGTCTCTCTCTCGCAATAGCTCCCAACTCATGTAACTCCTCTACTAATCGCATTATCATATACTTGGTCAACTCATTTCTTATCTACAGCCCACTAAATCAACTCTACCCATATTTGATCACAAGCCTTTTTTAAATCAACAAAAATCATATATAAATTCTTCTTCATCTCTATTCTTCCCTCTCCCTCACTTATTCATACTTTTGAAATTAATCACAATCTATTTAATATTCTCATACCAAAAAATCAACACATTTAAGAGTCATTTTAGTGCGTTGTAAAACACTACAAAACATCGTAAACAATCGCTAAACAACGTTTTCTTTATGTTTAGTTTGCTATACAATATTCTATATTTTTTTTTTGTACGTTTAAGTGTCGTAAATTATTGTATTTCAAAAGTATGCTGATTCCTAAAATTCTTCTTTTAGTTGATTTTAGTTTTCAGTCTAGAAGCACTGTAAATTGAAATAATTTTTTTAAAATTAGTGATTTTAAAATAAAAAAAATTATTTTTACTAATTTTAAAGCTAATAATTTTAAAATCAAACTTCATGACATTTTACGATTCACTGTTCTAAACAGAACCATCCCGAGTCAAAAATATTGCATCACCAATTAGTCCACACCCCTTTCAAAGAAGTCCACACGCTTCCACCCTCCATTTCCATTCCACGCGTGTGAACCCAAAGTCCCCCTCAAAAGGCCACCCAGCAGCTTCCCCGACGGGTAGCTTGGACCATTCCCATCTAGGTAAACCAGGGAAAAAGGAAGCAGCAACAACAGCAGAAGGAATAAAAAAATAAAAATAAATCCCCGACGACCACCGCGTGTGTTCACCTTTTTCTTCAGCTCCGCTCCGTGTGGCCTGAGCCAAGTAGAAGAAGCAGAATTCTCCTCCATATTTATGTCGGCGCTCGCACGCTCCCGTCGCCTCCCCCTCTGACCAAGTTCTGCCTCTCTTTCTCTCTCTATAATTCTCTCCTTTTCTCTCTACACCCCGATCGCTTCCGCGAGGGGGATTCCGCTCCAGAGGAAGAATCCTCCGCGATCCGATCTCTCTCGGAGCAACTCGTCTCTTCTCTGCATCAGGTAATCTGGATTAACCCCGCGATTATCTGGGAATGGGAGCGAATTTGATGGGGATGTGTGGTGTTTCGCTGGTTTTGGGTCGAATCGATCGAGTGGCTTGTTGCGGATTTCTTGTTTGTTTGGGGAATTCGTGGTCAACTCCTTTGTTGGGAGTGGGTTTTGAGGTGGAATTTGGGGTTTCGGGGTTTTTGATTGGGTGTGTGGGTTGGTGATGTGCAGGGTTTTTTAATGGCGAGCGCGGCGGCGTGCGCGGAGAGGGCGACCAGCGAATTGCTCATCGGACCGGACTGGGCGATAAACTTGGAGCTGTGCGACATCATCAACATGGACCCGGGGTATGAATATGATCCTTGTGCTGCTGTTTTTGGTTTTTTGTTTGTTTGTGGAAGAGGCCCCTACTTCTTTCTATTTTTTCACCCCTGCGGATAGTGTTGTCAGATGTTGTTTGCAGATGTTGTTCCTGTGTAGTAGTATGGGTATCCACTTGGTTGGGTAAACAAGGCAGCTTTTGTGTTTGTTATTGGGTGTGTCGCTGGATAAAGCTTGAGTGTGTAATTTTTGGGGCATGTTCTTTTTGTAATGTAATGGAAGGCTAATGCTCAGGTTGTGCCCACTGTAAACTACTTGCCATGTTGTAGTTTATTGATGGAAAGGAAATAGCTCGGCCTGGAGGAATGGATTGTTGACGGAAGAAATTCAGGAAACTAAGCTGCTTTCTAGTGGCAGCATGAGTTTCCAAAGTGGAAACATGAAATAGCTTGGCATCTTGTCTTTACATACGCCGCCCAACGATTACATTTTGTTTCCATGTATGACTATGATGATGTTTCACCAACTTGTTTTGTTGAGTGGGTGTGGTTTGATCTTCAAATGAATTTTGAAGCCGCTTTATTAAGTTTCTCCACTTGTTCAATTCTGTAACGACTGACACATCCATGGCCATAGTCCATGGATGTATTGCTTGACCTCTCTCCATGTCTCCTTACAAGGATCAACAGTCCTACTTTCATTCAGGTGTGCTATAAGGCTATATAGTCCATGTGTTGTTTGCTAATTCAAACAAAACTTGAAATTTGTATCTCTGCATGCTTGGTCAACAGAAGAGCATTATTGTGAGATTTTTTTTTCTTCTAAATGCAGGCAAGCAAAGGATGCAATTAAGGTGCTTAAGAAGCGACTAGGAAGTAAAAATCCCAAGATACAACTTCTTGCCCTCTTTGTGAGTACAGTCAACCTGCAGTTCTCGAGGTCTACTTTTGTATGTCTGTATCATTAATATACAGGCAATTCTGTTATAACACCAATATTTCTCTCTACCGATCAATGTTATTCAACTTTTGCCCTTTAGTCATGTTATTAGCGTTGGTGTGATATGTTAGATCTTTACACTATTTGTATTAAGTTGTAAAAAACTTAAGGGTCACGTGAGTTGATATGATTTGGGGAGATCACACCCCAAAACAATGTGCATTAACACAAATAATTTAAAAAAAGTGCAACCCAAAGCCATGAGGCTCTTGCAACTGTGGGGTCTAGAGAGAGTCATCATATGCAACCTTACCCGTGCCTTTGCAGAGAGGTTATTTCCAATTCTGAACTCATGACCTCTAAGTCATAATGGAGTAATCCTTACTATTTCACCAAGACTCTTTGTCATCAAATAAAAATGATAAAAAAACACTAAAATGTATAAACTTATAGAAATGATATGTGATATTTGTTAAACTATGTAAAAAATTTAAATGAATATAAATCATTCAGTTTATTCGGTTTGGTTTAGTTACAGAAAATTTTGAGACTGAACAAAACCAAATTAGGTTCTCAGCCTAAACCAAACCAAAATTTGATTTGGTTTGGTTTGGTTTTTGGTATGGTTCAATTTGTGCACCCTAACTCCCTTTTCACTATTTCCATGTAAACCCACAAATTCTCACAATGTTCTTCGATAAATCCCTCCAGTCAGCTCATGTTTAGAAAATGGAGGTGCAACATTAGCAGTGGTATGGCCCTGATGGCAACAACCTAGGGTGGCTCCATCCCTTTTCTTCCTCACTTACACTGGTAATGCTTGGCAGCAGGTCATTGCGATGGACCATATCTTTTCTCTCTTCTCTTCTCTCTAGCATTCTTTTCTCTCCTCTCTCCCCTTCTATCTCCCAAATCCCAATCCCTCCCCCCCCCCCCCCCCCCCCCCCCAAAAAAAAAAAGAGGCATTAGTTGAAATTCAAGATTCAAGGATAAAACAGTTTTGTATGAACTCAACGATGAGTATGTGCTTATTTTGCTTTTTCTTGAAGTTTTTTTTTGAAGAAAACTGTGGATGTACCGCCAATTTTATTAGAAGATGAAGAGGTAGTACAAACTTAAAGTGTAGGAGGAGAGGTTCCTCCATCACCAAATAGAAGAAAAATTACATTGGATATTTATTTCGGCTCTATAAAAATAATTTTCCAGGAATCTACCGATGTGTTAAGAATCTACTGTCTCCACTTATAATGAAGATGTAAAATATGTAAATGAGCATTCTCTCTATAAGTTCTATTTACCATAAAGATCATTGTGTTTCTTTCTTCTCAAATGCTCCAACAAATGGTGTGAGGGAGGAGTGAGAAGATCTTTTGGATATCTTTACCATCTAATTTTGTTTTGATGCCATTAAAAGCTCTCCGCATGCCACGTGCTGAGTCAAACATAAAAAAATTGTTTTGTTTTGTTTTTTTCTTTTAAGTTGTTCTTCACTTCGCTGATGAAACTGTGTCCCTTTATTTGTACATTTTGTAAACTATGGTATTATAAGTAAAATGTTATAGTCAGTTTGTGAACATGTTTCTTGGATAGTTTATCCAAACGTTTTGTGAACGGTTTTGTTCGGTATTGGTAATTCAGGTCCTGGAGACACTCAGCAAAAATTGTGGGGAAAATGTGCATTTACAAATTGTTGAACGTGATGTCTTACATGAAATGGTCAAAATAGTGAAGAAAAAGGTGGCTGTTGCTCCTTGCTTCTGAGTTAATAATGGCATTTGCGTCTTACATGTCTTCATTATAATGTGTAACCAATGTTCTTTTGTTATTGATAATTTCTATTTTTCAGCCTGAGCTAAATGTTAGAGAAAAAATATTGGTTCTCATCGATACATGGCAAGATGCTTTTGGAGGGTCTGGTGGGAGGTATCCTCAGTACTATGCTGCATATCAAGAGCTGAGGGTACACTTTTGTTTCTTCATCCTCTATATTCATGCTTTATTGCTCACCTCATTTTTCTTGTTCCTCTCTGATGCATAGTATTTGTTTATGATTTGAGGATATTCCTTTTTATTTCTTTACTATAGTTGTATCTATCTGCATCACAGTAGTCAATCCCATCCTGTCCCTACCAGAATTGGCTGATATGTCCCATTGTAGTGAGAAAACAGGACAGGACACTTCCTTGTCTGTCTTAGTGAGTGTCTTGGCCTATCCCAAACCGTCCTGGCCGGTCCCAACCCATCCCGACCTGTCTCAGCCAAAATTTCACATTCTAACCTGAGACTTTTCAACATCCATAAGGTTTTGTAAACTTATCTTGGGGGTTCATTTGATGAATGTAGTCCTTGATATACTTATAAACCCATCCTAAATGCTTTTATTGCATTAACATTTGTGTTATTTTTATATGGCATGTTTTTTTATATTATTTGTTGTATATATATATTCTATATTTGTTGGAATATGTATGGGAAAAATTCTGGGACGGGACACTGAAACATCCCATCCTTTAGAAAAATGGGCCAGAGGCCGGGATGGGATTGATAACTATGATCTGCATATATCTTTAACTTGTTTTTGTTACTATTTGGATCAAACATTTGTTGTATAATTGGATAAGAAGACTTGTCCTTCTCCGATCATGCACCTATTCCGTGTTTCAGATTTCAGATTATTCGAGTATTTGTTAGTATCTTGCATGCTAAAATCTGAAATGACTGGGATCCCTGTGTTTTTCTCTGTCACCTTGTGTGTACAAGATTTTCTGTGCATTCCTTGTCATAGCCAGTCAAGAAGGATACTTGAAATGTTGGTTTTTAGAAACTGGATTTTACTGCAAGTGTACCAATCAATGATAGGAGACATTCAAGATGAAGATATTATAATGACAATAATAAACTGGGAAAACAAAAACTCAGAAGAGGAAGAGAGCTTTTCAAGCCATGCTTACAACACAACACCTAGAAAATATGGAGTCTATCCACAATGGATCTCCTCCTCCTCCCAGATATTGGCTTAACCATTACAGCTTCTGGATCTGCTCACTGGCAGATTCTCATCTTAAGCCCTCGGTGATGTCTGACCTGAATCCATTCCACTGATTGCATAGGTGTAGCTTGGATCTCTATGATTGTGCGGCTTTTAGTCTCCTAGTGAGATCTTGGAATTATAATCTGATGCGGTGCAAGTTGGTAAGGTTTTAGCTGATCCTAATCCATAGCCTAACCTCAAGTTAAGCTAACCCAACAATAATGCTTGTATGACCAAAATCTTGAATTGACGATAGTTAAAGTCTGAAGCTAGGAGTGTGACTTTAGTGACTCGGAGATGTCCAAGGGAGAGATATCTCAATCTTGATCTCTTCTTTGTGTCATCAAACTTTTTGCTGTGTCATTGTTCAGAAACCGAAGGGGACACTGTTCTGTCATAGAAAAAACACAGAGAGAGAGAGAGACACACAGAGAGAGAGAGAGAGAGAGAGAGAGCAAGGAGCTTGAGTTTGTAACCTTTTCCCCTCCTGTATTCTAGCATACAGGTGCCATGTGGAAAGAGTTCTGTTGATCTGCTTATTGCTCAGGGGAAAGTAATACATTTGCCAGCCCCCCACTTTATTTCTTAGTCCTTTGGATATCTGATGGTACCCCCTGATTGTTGCCTTTGGACATCTGGTGGTACCCCCTGATTGTTGGATTCTGTCTCCTCATGCTGTCGCAGACGTCAGACCACCAACTCTCTTTCCACCATCATTGTTTGCTGGTGATCCCTGCCGCTGCTGCCATAGGCCATGGACAACTCTTTGGTTAATCTGTGTTCCTCGAGATGGTGTACTACCTTGACCACAAAAGTGTGTGACTAACATGAGAAAGTCAGGGACTGCTGGCAAAGGCTATTGTGCCTGTGCAAGCCCAAGAAAGTAGCCGACTTGGGGAAATACGTCGAATTGAAATCTCCCGGTGTACTGACATGCAACATCAAAGCCAAAAACTCCGCTACTTAGGAGGTGCAGGTGGTCCAGGGAGATGGGATGGAGACAGAACTGTCACATATGCTTAAGTGTTGCAGACAAGAGCGCAGAAGAAAAGTAAGAAATGTGGTGAATTAATGAAAGGATGTTGAGATAAGCCCCAGGCTAATCAAACAAAGAAGAGGAATGGTATCATACAACTACTTTCTTTGGCCCACGCTACTGCAGAGCTGTTTGACTACTTGATCACATGGTTCTCATTAAAGTTGCTTTTGACATAACTTCTTTTGCAGCTAGTGCATTTAGGAGAGCTCTTTGATCAAGTGACAAATGGCTCCCAATGTGCGTGCCAAAGAGGGTGGTAAAACGTGTGGTATAATTGCATTTCTCAACAAAATAAAAGAAAAGTAAACCCCAATGGCATTTTCGGGATTGACTAATTAGACTTTCTTGTTACTTTCATGGAATAAAATTGTCCTGTTTATATAATTATGTATATGTATATACTGTAATTGCTGGGTTTTGTTTGTGTTCGACGGATTGAGGGTGGGCAGAATGCAATCCTATATATATGTATGTATGTATATGAAAGGATAGAATGTGCTCCGGGGAGCATCTAAGTTAGATGTGTCCCCTTGAAAACCCACCCTCCCCATTGTTTTAAAATATATATATATATAATTTTAAATATTCAAATAGGGCCCTTAGGGTTGATCTCATTCCTGGGACTTTAATTTTCACCATCCAACCTTGCCGATCAACCAGAGCTGTCCGATCGGGCATATATCAAAAATCAACATCTAAAAATATTGAAAAATAGTCAAAAAATAGGAAATTCATCAGATTAGCCCTTATCGTTGGTCCCATCCCCTGGGGTTTCCCCAAACAACGTCGCATTTGATTGGACGGCTACAGTTAAGTTTAAATTCAAAGGTGTGGAGAACAACCTAGATGGGGATATTTGAATATTTCAAAATTTTTGGTGATTTTCATTTTGTTTGGAAATTGGGAGGGAGGCTTTCGAGGTGGGGTGCCTTTAAGTTAGGTGTGCCCCTGGCATGGATGGCAGTACCGGCCGATACCGGTACGTATCGGTATCGTCCGGTACCGGTACTCGATA
This sequence comes from Zantedeschia hybrid cultivar, assembly GCA_030544215.1. Taxonomy (NCBI): domain Eukaryota; kingdom Viridiplantae; phylum Streptophyta; class Magnoliopsida; order Alismatales; family Araceae; genus Zantedeschia; species Zantedeschia hybrid cultivar. Next base: position 44,537,573 of record JARZZO010000013.1, on the reverse strand, counting down.
CCTGTAAAGGGTATCGGCCGATACTGGGCCGGCACCGGCCGGTACGTACCGGTACCCACCGATACGGGTACCAGTACCGGTACTGCCATCCATGGCCCCTGGTGCATTATATATATGAATTCTAGAATGCAATTTGCTACAGCGCATGCGTTTTGTCCGCACGGCCTTAATCCATCTCATGTCCATGTTTTTTAAAAAATCATCATAAATTTTTAAATAGTAAATTACCCCTGCCAAGGTTGTTTCTATTCCTTGGGGCTTAATTTTACCGTGTAATCATGTCCGACCATGAAACTCAATCGTACTCGTCTGACCATGTGCATGCAAAAAATATTTTTAATAAATTATAAAAAATAACCAAAAAATAAGAAATTGCTCCAATTAGCCCTTTAGGGTTGTTCCCATCCCTTGAGGTTTTAGTTTTCATCACCAATTAAGGGGTTTAAACCACCTAAGTGCCGTGTGGTTTAACCGCCAACCACATAGTAGCATGCCTCACATAGTTGAGTGCTAGAATGCGTTTTGCTACAGTGCATGCGGTTTAACTGCACAGCCTCATGACCATCTGATCTTGAATTAGATAGCTACAATGATTTTATATATATATATATATATATATATATATATATATATATATATAGAGAGAGAGAGAGAGAGAGAGAGAGAGAGAGAGAGAGAGAGAGGGAGGTTGGTACCACCAATTTTATTTTAGAATAAAGTAGTACAACCAGTTGCAAGAGAGTAGATTCCTTGCCACAACAGAAGTCACTAGATTATCTAAAGAATCATTCTGCATACTGTGGAAATCAAAATAAAAATTTACCAGATAGTGTCCAAAGTTTTCTTCTGCTTATCTGCATGTATCCAGAGAAAATCTGCTCCATGAGCATGTGAGGGTGATTGCTTTAATGCAGGTGTTCTCTACACAAGATTTGCAACCCCCTGAAGGTGATATCATTTCTTTCTCTCTATACGCCTTATTAAAATCCAACTTAGATGCGATTCTGGTCTCGGTCTTCTGAGGGAAAACAAACTTCATGAGCCAGAGGAAAGCATCTTTGAGTCCTCTGCCATTGATAAAATCTGATTGGCTTTCCTCCACTATCCCCCCACAACTTTACCAAGTCTTGCAGCAAGGACCATGGCAATGATTTTATAATTCCTCAGCATTGTCCTTTTTAGGTATTAATATAAAAAACTTCGGTTAAGGTACACACAGACACACAAACACACACCCACCCTCTGCCTTTATTTAGGAATTCTTTAACACTGTTGATGATGTCCACTTTAACAAAGTTTGGAAAAAGATCGTGGTATAGCGATCAAGATGTGGGGCTTTCTCTCCTCCTAGGCTGAATAGTGCTTCTTAGCTTCCTGCAGCAACAAGGAGACTTCCTTTGTAGTAAGTTGGGTAGCTTGTGGGTCTTTCCATCTGGGATACTTACCTTTTCTCTTTAGAGGACAATTCTTTATAAAATAGGATAATCTCATCCAAGATTTCCTCCTTATCTTCTAACCAGGAGCGAAACTTCAAAACAATAATCATCTTCTTCTCCCATTTGAAAGTTTATGAAACTATGGTAGTTAAATCTCCCTCTTCGACCCACAACATTCTAGATATTTGTCTCTGTTTTCTTTCTTCTCCAAAAGGGTGTTCTGAGAATTGAGCTTTTAAAATGGTCTTCAGCTTGAACTCTTCTTGATTTTTAGCATAACCCATTTTGCAGGTTGACACCTACTCAAACATGTCTTTTTGAGAACCACTTTTGAGAGGGATAGCATCAGTTACTTTAGAAACATCTATAAGCGAATGTCTGGTAGGATGTGAACATGTATACTGATGGATTGCTGTGTGTCCTTTTTATGTCTATTAATTATAACCACCATACATTGGTTGATTTATTGGTTATAGCCTAGGCCCCACTAAAACCTCTAGGAACATATGCCGCAAAGGAGGGTTGGCTAATTTGGGATTGGACACCAACTTGGAAACCTGAAAAACGGCATGAACTGTTTTGGTTCAAGTTCTTTTCTCAGTACCTTCTATTCATATATCCATAACATCACTGGTTGGTCTGTTTTTAACCATCTAACTGTCATCTCTGATACTTCATGCCTAGCTTCTGTGTCATTTCCCATTACAGTGCCAGCTTTATATTGCCTCCCTCCACTTGTGGGTCCAATGACCCTTCTGCAGCCGCCTCATACAGCACTCTCCACCCACCAGAGCAGAGATGCATCTGGCCTTATAACTCTTCTGCCACTCCCTTCTCCTCTTACCGACGACTCTTTTCCATCCATCCTCTTCCTTGACAAACTGATCCTTCCTTCCGATGCTTCAGGCTATCATAGCAGTAGCTATGGCTATTATCAGAGCAGTAGCATGTGAAGGACACCTCTTCCAGCACCCACCTGTTACTGCCTTGTTAGCAACCTTCCCTTCCTCCTCCTTCAGCAGCCAACGCCCTGGGTCACCAAGTTCTAAAACCAATTCACTTCTCTCTCTCTCTGTCTCTGTCTCTCTCTCTCTGTGTGTGTGTCTCTCTCTCATATACTATATGTGCCTATTTATCTCTCCCTTATCTCTGTGTGTGTGCGTGCGCGCGCGCGCGCGTCCGTGCATACGTGTGTGTGTATATGTACGTATGTAGATGGTTCCAGAGTGGGTGTGATTTTACACTTTATGTAATGATGTCAAAGTATAAGTAACAAAGAGTACATGAAATGCTTATCTGTTTATGTTATGTGAACTTTGTTTATGTGAAATTATGCCTCTTTGAACATCTTCTTAGCTGTCCATTTCTAGAATTATTGTCTTTCATTGACTATTATCAATCCCTCAATATATTATTAAATTGAAGTTTTAGTTATATCTTTGGGTATTGACAGTCTGCTGGCATAGAATTCCCACCCCGTTCAGAAAACAGTGTACCCTTGTTTACTCCTCCCCAGAGTCATCCAATAATTCATCCTGCACATTCAACTTATGAGGATGCAGCCCTTGAAGCCTCTCTCCAATCTGATGCATCTGCTCTAAGGTATTTGTTTTGCTCTTATTTCTTGTGTATCTCCATTCTTTCTGAAAGTTCTAAGGATTTGGTCTATGCAAGAGCTGTCTGCATGCCTTCCTCACTGTTTTTTGAAGGTGACAAAAGTCACAATTCCATCGAAACAACAGTAAGAGGATACAAGGAAGGCACACTAATAAGCCTTTAAAGGGAACACACTGCCTAGTGCCTACCAAGGCCCCAAAAGAAAACAGAAAAGATAACAAAACACAGGATAACAACAAAACCTGTTTTATCAAGAAGATAAAACCAATGATTCAGAGAACATCAAGAGAACCTCCACAATTTAGCCCTCTCCAAAAGTAAACCCATCTGATTGCACTTCTGATTAGATCACCTGTATCGTTGCATTGATCGCTAAATCTTCTCTTGTTTTTTTCACACCAAATAGCCCACAAAAGAGCAGGACAAATCAGATACCACAATTTTTGCTGTGAAGGAAAGGGGCACACTTGTTCCCACCATCTGATTAACTCCAAAACTGAAGCATGTTACCCATCTAATATGAAACAATCTGCATAGAACCTTCCATTGCACACTGATAATACCACAGACAAAAAAAAGATGGTTCTGATTCCCATCAAAAGCAGCACAAAAGGAGCACTTAGTGCTGGCATTTATATGAAATTTCTTAATCATTTGACCTGTAGGTAATCTGCACCATGCAACCTTCCCTAGGAACAACTTGATTTTATTAGGAAGTGGCTTTGACCAGACAATATAGTGCCACCACACCCTACAGCCACCATCATCCATAAATTTCACTAGGGAATTAACTGAAAATTTCCCATTACTATTCCATCTCCAAATTCTCCTATCTTGTTCTTCACTACAAATGTGGGTCCAATTGAGCAAAGAGAAGAGGGCAAAGTGCTCATCTAGTTCCACCACAGTAGGATCCCTTCTGAGAGTAATATTCAGGTGACCTGCATGATTTTGAGGAATTACATCTGTAACAGAGGCTTCCTGCTCAATAATAATAGAGAACAGATTGCTAAACTGAGAAGCCAATGACCTGTTAGAGCACCATTCGTCCCTCCAAAAAAGTATCTCACACCCATCTCCCACTTTGAAGTCAAATGAGATAGATAACATATCTGCAGTCTTCTCTACAAATTTACATGCCTTCCTCACTGTTACTTTCTTCATTTTTGTTTTTGATGTTTTCCTTCCTCAAAGTTAAGAATTGCTTAAGACTGTTGAATCCCTTTCCAAGCTTGTTTTAACACCTCAACGGAACCAAAATTTCCTGATGTAACTGTATGGTTATTTATTTTATTTCATTTTATTTTTCGAGGTGGGTGGTTCTTTATTAGATATTCTGTTATGGGTATTGGCTATATCACATGAAATATTGGTGAATGGAGGTTGATTGTCCTGTTATTGATGGTTTTTTCCAACCTCTGGCCAAGAAGTATGATATTCGACGGTGGAGTTATTGATAAAGAGACATTGGTCTGTTACCGACTTTAAATCATTTGCTTATGTCATATGCATTATCTTTATATCTCGTCCAAGTCACAAAGATAGGTACTGTCACATTCTATGTTCTTTTGCTTTAGATTAAATTTAGTTTAGTTTTGAAGAACAATTCTCAGATGATATAAGCAATTGCCGAGGTTCCGTCTAATCCCAGCCTTATGCAGGACATGTCATAGGTAACCCTTGCAATTGGTATCACCCATTCTATAATTTCAATGGTATTTTGATGGGCTAAATCATTGTCATTGTTTTCAAACAAATCAATTATTCATGTTATTAAATTAAAAAAAACATGCTCATTATAGGTTGAAATGCATGGGAACAGGGAAGGTATTGTGAATGGCTTTACAATTCTTTTTTAAATCAGTGCAGGGACTAAATGAATACAGATATTGTATCTCCATGTAAGGTTCGCCGTATCGCTGATCCGTATCAGGTCATATCTTCCCAGATACGGTACGACACCAATCTGACTTGGTCCGACTCGCATGAGTCGAGCCAATGAGTTTGTTAAAATTAATGATTTTAAGCCACATTTTAGGGAAATGTACCCTATTAATTGATATAAAAAGTATAATTTTACTTATCAAAGGAAAAACTCAATGTAAAACATTCAATTAAGCATGTATGAGTCGACACGATCCGGTCTAACTTGATGCGTACCAGCAGATCAAGTCGGCCTAGATATGAGTCGACTCGTACGAGTTGGCCTGATCTGGTACAATACGGCAAACCATGTCTCCATGAACAATCCAGGGAAAGAATTACAAGGCAGCTGAAAAATAATAGTGTTTCTGAACTAGATTTGACAAGTAAGTCATGCACATGAATGTGGTGATTGTAGATACTTCAGATAAGGAACTTCTTGCAGTGACTAATTATTTAGTGGTTGTTAGCATCTGAGCACCCTGATCTCACTACTGTAGAAAATGTTTGTACGGTACTTTAGGTTTTGATTGTTTAGGAACTGTCATCTAAGTACTTAAGTTACTTGATTGTTCTTTTTTGTGGCCATGGACTCCATTCATGAGATGAGATCCTTACACTGATACTATTGCAACTATTGATGATGGTTGCAGCTTGGCGGACATTCAAAATGCAGAGGGAATAGCAGATATATTAATGGAAATACTCAGTGCATTGGAACCTCATAATTCTGAGGTACTAAAATCAAATTTCAAAAACATCCAGATTTTTATGTGAACTTATTTCTATCCTTGTGGTGCATCTTTATGTTTGTGTTATTTACACAACACTTTTGTCAGATGTTATTGTGGCTATGATACTGACCTTATGCTTTCTGTGGAAATTCAACATTCTCAGAGTATGCAGAGAAAGGCATGCTTTTAAAGCTATATTTTTCCTGCATCACTATAACTATTTTTATGAAACAGTCCCCCCCCCACAAAAAAAAAAGCATTTTTATGAAACAACTTCTCTTGATGTTTGCCATGTCGTACCGGATTGGGCCGGACTCGTATGAGTCCTTGGCCAACCCGATGCGTTGATACACACCAAGTCGGATTGGATCATGCCGACTCATACATGCTTAATGGAATGTTTTAAGTTAAGTTTTTCCTATTTGATAAGTAAAATTATACTTTTTATATCAATTAATGAGATACATTTATCTAAAATGTCACTTAAATTCATTAATTTAAAAAAACTCATTGGCTTGACTTGTGCGATTCGTGCGAGTCGGACCGAGTTGGATCGATATCGTATCATATCTGGGAAGATACGATCTGATATGGATCAGCGATACGGTGAACCTTGCCCCATAAATCTTTCCTGGAATGCCTTTTGTCATGCCTATTCCTGTGTTGTAGCAAAGTTAACCTTAGGTCTGCACAAGTTATTGGAGTCGGAACCCTATCTGAGTTTATGATAATGTGCCCACTAGATGTCCTATGCAGGTATATATCAGTGTTGGAGACTCCATCAATACATCTGACTGTATATCAGGTGTATTTTAGGTTTACTGGAGTCTACGCACAGATGCAGCTACATATTAAATATTTCTCCTACCCCAACCTGTGACAACCCGCAACTGTGGCCATAGTCATACCAGCATCTAAACTGGGTTGGGGCCTGTATTTTAGGTTTAAATCAGGATCTGCAAACACCGGATCCCAAACAGTACCCCGACACTGTGGATCTTCCTCGTCCGACCCCTGCATGCTTCGACGACTCCACACCAAGGAATTCCGGATCGGATCGGGTCCCCGAATCGGGACCCGCCGATCCCGATCCGACTCGGATCGGATCGGCCGAGTCGGCCGATCCAGATGAAGTCTGGCCAGTCCGACTCGGCCAGATTAAAAAATAATAAAAAATAAAAAAAAATCAGAAAAAATCAGAAAAAAATAAAAATAAAATCAGAAAAATTACATACATATTATTCAATTGATGTACAATAAGAATGAATGCAATTCATGTACATCCATAAAAAACCCTAAACCCTAAACCCTAAACCCTAAAACCTAAAACCCTAAAACCCTAAACCTAAACCCTAAACCTTAAACCCTTAACCCTTAACCCTTAACCCTAAACCCTAAACCCTAAACCTTAAACCCTAAACCCTAAACCCTAAACCCTTAACCCTTAACCCTTAACCCTTAACCCTAAACCCTTAAACCCTAAACCCTTAAACCCTTAAACCCTAAACCCTAAAACCCTAAAACCCTAAAACCCTAAACCCTTAACCCTAAACCCTAAACCCTAAAACCCTAAACCCCTAAACCCTTAAACCTTAAGGGGGGGACCGAAATCGGCCCGAACCGGACCAGATCGGGTCCGGACCGGCCGATCTGGCCGGTCCGGCCCCGATCTGGTCCGGTTCGGGCCGATTTCGGCCGTTTTTTTTTTTTTTCAAATCGGTGGGGGGGGACAGTGAAATCCCCCCCGAATCGGATCGGAACCCGCCGATCCCGATCCGAATCGGCCGATTCGGATCGGAATCGGCCGATTCCGCAATCCATGCTCCACACTGCACCCTCCTCGGGACTGGATGAAATCCACCCGTAAAGTGCGCCTCGAAGAGTGCAACGTCACAATGATGCTCTGGTGCTGGTGTAACTTCCCAAGACATGAAATAGGCTCTCGATCAAGGCAAGGCTTCCTGGGGAGAGGAAACGCCAGCAATGGTGTAGCCTGACACCTGCCCTCCTCTGAATGCTGAGTTGTAAGCATCGGCTCAGCGAGTCCACTCGTTGGAGGTTGATGGTCACCTTGAGGACCTACCTGAGAAGCAGAGCATGGTTGGAGACCCTTCCGCTTCCTGAATTCGGAGATGACCTCAGCCCATGACCAGTCTTGGGCATCAATCTTCTCCTCCCTTGAAGCAGAAGCCGCCTCCTCCACCAGCCAAACCCAGTAATCGCTCCCAGCAAGATGGACAGTGACTCTCTCCGGAATATCCTCCAATGAGTAGACTTCAACACATACACCAGCATAGAACCATCCAAAGACCTTGTGTCAATACCCCTCAGATGCCAAAGCGTGAAACGATGGCCTGGAAGGTTTCACAGTTCCACACATGGAGCGGAAGCCCGAACATCCAAAGCCACACCTTGAGACCTTGGGGTGCTGGATTAGTCAAAACAGAGATTGACTGTGGCGAGCACTTGAACAATAAACTCCTCCTACGACCATGCAAAAGCTTGATTGCCTGTATCTTCCAATATGGGAAAGGACTCTTCACTAAGAAAGAGTCATGTCAAGCTCTCGAATCCACCAGTTCTTAACCTCAACCCATTGAAGATGAAGAAAGCTCAGAAGCCCTTGATAAGCTTCCCATGGCCGAAGCTTCGCAGGTTGCAGGGCCCGGACAGAGACAACAACGCAGTCTTCCATCCAAGCCCGAGCCCCTGCAACAGCCGAAGACCAGGGAATCTCGATCCTACCCTGTAGGGACTTGGGCAATGCCGGAGGAGAGACAGGGAACTTGGACGATGCCAGAGCAGATACAAGGGGTTTGGAGAGCTGTTCGTGCATGAAGAGCTACGGTGACCGAAACTCTTGCACAATACACAGCGGACCCTTTCCCTGCATTCCCTAGCCCAATGGCCCTTGCCCAAGCATCCGATACAAGAATCGCTCCCCACCGGAAGGGAAGAAGAAGACCTCTTGCCGCCACGGAAACGGCTCGAGCTTCCCTGCTTCTTCCCCCCCTCTGGACTAGTTGCCACTCACCTTCTACTGCCCCTCCCCTGCCCTTTCTGCTTCCACTCCCTTTCACGCTCCGAGACATTATGGACTCAATTAAGTATGCCCACTTGAACGGGGTTTGCCGTTATTGTTTCCATCCCTCATGGAAAGGCTTAAATTCCTCTATGAGATGACTCATATTTGCTAGTGTACAAATTTAGCATCGTGTCTGAGAGCATTTGCTGGTGTAGAAATTTAGCATGTTTTTGCTTGACCAAATAAAGGAAGGAAAGCTGGTTGGCACCAGCATTCAGGTTCTGAATGGAAAACAGAGGTGCGCAACCATGTCAGATTGAGCTCAAAGCAGGACTGAAATAATGACTTCAGTGACAAAACATAATTTTTCAACCAAAAGGACATGAGGGTAGGAACTTCCCATGGATCATGGTACCAGAATAAGAGGTCCTTGGTATACAGATCCACAGTCCACGCTGGGTGTAGGCCATTTAGCCTGCCCTTTGACAATATTAAGAGGATCAGAAGCTGTGTTTAGGATGCAAGTCATTGGTTTGGGTCAAGTTCTACATTTGCCTGAGCTACAGAATTATTGACTGACCTTTCCACCACATTCTAATGTTTCTCGACGTTAATTTGCCTTTGCCAACACATCCTAGTAGGTGTTCCTGACTTGTCACCACAGTGTGGAGGAATGGCTAAAGGGATGAGACATATATGTGTAGGATTCTCAAATGAAATGTGGATTACATAAAGGAAATTCATAATTCCACCCTCTTTTTCTTTTTCTCCATTGATATGGAACTGATAATCAGATAGACGAGCAAATAAGAGGGTGAAAAACAAGGATTTAAAAATATCGATGTCCTTGTGTAAGCTATACAGAGTATGATACATCATACATAAAAAGATTAGGTTCTCATCAGGTCAGGCTAGATGATGCCTTAACTCTTAAGCCTTCACTGTCTTATGCTTCAAAAGAGTATGGTGCATGGGACTGTCACTGAACAGCCATAAATATGGATAATGTTCAGTTTTGGAGACGAATGGGTTTATTATTTTAGTTAAAATGCATGAGATTTTATATTTATTTCACAAGAAAGGAATCTAATGAGTTACAAACCAAAAAAATACTTAAGAATAAAAAAAGATAAACCCCCCAAAGCTGTCTCCCAAAAGTTACAACTTGCTTTTAATAACTGTCAAAGTCTTACCTTTCACTTTCCACGTCTTCAATTTATCCATGAACCCTGTAGATTTTCATAAATAGCAAAATCTTTTTCTCTTTCCATGGTACACTGTTCAATAATTCTGTAAACCCTGTTATTTCATTAAGTAGGTGTATCTTTTGCCATTGCATTCTTTGGGATGGGGGTTGATGCCCAATGGAAATCTGTTGCATTTCTATGACTTATTTGCTTATTCTGATCGGCTGATTTTGCTTCGTGTACTCAGGGTGTAAATCAAGAGGTTATTGTCGATCTTGTTGAGCAGTGTCGCTCATATCAGAAGCGTGTCTTGTTGCTTGTGAACAATACTGGGTATTCATTATTTTGAAGATCATATTTATATGTTTTGAGCATCTTATAGGATATCTCGTTAGGTGGCAATGTTCATTGATTGCTTAGTTGATTACCTTTCAGAGATGAGGAACTCTTGTGTCGTGGCCTGGCATTGAATGACAATTTGCAGCGTGTGCTTCAACGGCATGATGACATAGCAAAAGGAGTTCCAGATTCAGTAGCAGCTCCAACAGCGGCACCTGCTGCACCTCTTGTTAGGGTTGTCGCTGAGGATGATGAATCAGAGGACGATTTCTTGCAGCTATCTCACAGGTGTGATATAGATACTGTATGTCAAAATACTCTGGGCATGTGCATCCTTCTTTTACCTATTTTATTTTATTTTATTTTCTTGATGATTTTCTTTTGAAAGTGGATGGTGCCACAAATACATTAACGGAAAGAAGCAATGTACAAGCATAAGAGTGTAGGAAATGCCTGTACAAAGCGTACATCCATAAAGAGCGAAAACCCTGAAGGTCCCCCCAGCACAACTAAAGGACTACTAAGCTCCCATAACAACAAAAAAGTGTGGAGTTAGAATGAGTCCACATTACAGCCAAGCCTGGCCCATTCTCTCACCCTTTTGTGAATAAAAGAAAAAAAAGCCTATATCTGACCAAAGCTTCTTTTCTGAATATACGTCTATTTATTTCCCCCCAGATGGTCCACAACGTGGGGTGGAGGATCAGCCATCAAAGTCTGTGATCCTCTCTACATGTTCAATCTCTGTCCCAAGACTCCCAACTAATAAGGAGAACCTCCACTGAGTCCACTGGAGCTGTCTGGACCTGAACTTTATCAAATAGTAACTGCCAAACGTCATGGGTGAAACCCACAATGAACGAAGACATGGTCCATGCACTCATTATCAGCTCCACACAAGCAGCATGTAGTAGGCACGGTCTAGGAAGCAAGCCAACCTGTCCAAAGAGGGCAATCTACCGAGGGAGATCCTCCATATAAGAATTTTCACCTTCAGCGGGCTAATAGGAGCCCACACCTATGCCGCAAAAGCAATGCAAGTCCCCCATTTAAGGAGATTGATTGACTTGATGGAAAAAGCCCAGAAGAAGAAAGCTGCCACGTTCACCTATCCTGAGCGAGCAGAGGGGGGTTTAAAACACTTGAGAAGAAGCAAGAGTTGACCAAGATCCTCAGCCTCCAAAATGTAGGATTCCAAACTTCATCAAACATACCATGGTCACAAGTCTCAGACTAGAGCTTGAGGTTAGGAGCATGGAATTCCAGCACGGATCGGGAGGCCAGATTGGGACCCATCGATCCCGATCAGAATTGGGATCAGATCGGGCCAAAATCGGCTGAAATTGGCCAGAATTGGCTAGGATCGGACGATTTCCTCAGCTCATTACTACCATGCCAGAAAAACTTGCACGGATGGAATCAAGCTTCCAAATAATAGTCTTCAAAAGCCTGAACAAAGATAAAAAGTAGATGGGGAGACTGTCCAACATCCTTTTCTTGATGATAAGGAGCCTTGATAGACCAAGATAAGGTCCAGTAAATCTTAGGTGCATGCTAGATATGCTTTGGGGATACAATGGGACATCAAGTGGCATCAAGTGGCATTTTTTTAACATAAGGCATTGGTGAGCAACAAGCGTTTTGAGACTAATGACCCATCATGTGGATTCATGTAGTGTAACAACTCGATCCAACCTTTGTGAAGCATTATCCACTTTGGACCAAGGCAACACAATTTTGTTCCCAAAAGGCACTTCACAAGTTATGATACAGCCTTTCATATATAGTCTAGTAACTTTATTTGTTTTACAATATAGGATTAATTTGGTTCATGTTTGTCTCATCCTACAGACATAATGATAGCTCCACATCGTGGTGGCTCCATGCCATGGCGGCTTCACATTACTTTACCTTGTGGATGTGGATAGCCCTTCCTTAGAGTGGCCCTTTTCTACAAGTAGCAATCTCCTTCTGCTTGGCTCATGAGTGGATTGTTATAGCACACCAGGTTCCACGTTGTTTGTCCTTGAACCAATCTCTATCAACTACAAGAGTCCTACTCTGATATCACAATATAATAATCAAAATTTGTCCCCTGTGAGATATTGTCCATTTTGAGCCAAGCCCGCACGGTTTTTATCCCCAAAAGGGGTCTCACAAATAGTAGATACATGCCTTTCATATATAGTCTAATATTTTTCTATTTTTTTTATATGGGACTAGTCCGATTCATCCCTGCATCAGCCCCCAGACATAATGGTAGCTTCACATCGTGGCAAGTCCGTGCCGTGGCGGCTCCATACGACTTCACCTTGTGGGAAGCCTTTTCCTATAGGTAGCCCTCTCCTCTTGCCCGGCTCATGATTGGGTCACTACATATACATTGTCGTTTTTTTTTTGAAAGTGGATAGCACCACAAATTTATAAAAAGTCAAGGAGAATTACAAAAAGAGGGGGATATACAAGTATAAAGAATCCCAATCCTCTACCCAAAAAAGAAAAGACAAAGAGCAACACCAAGGAAGTGTCCTCTAACTCTGTGTACAACACAACAAAATGGTGGCAAGAATCAACACCCCCCCCCCCCCCCCCCCCCCCCCCCCCCAAAAAAAAAAAAAAAAAAAAAAAAAAAAGAAGGAAAAAAGAACAAAAAAAGGAAGACTTTTCTACATCCTCATTACCCGAAAGAGTCACCCACTCCTTGACTCTACACCAAATAAAATCAGCAACGCTATCTGAAACCATAGCTTCTCTCTTGAAAATCTTCTTGTTCCTTGCTGCCCAAATAACCCACAAAGTAGCATGAAGGATCAGCCACCACATTGATCTATCCTCCTTGGAGAATAGTATAGAAGACCAATACTTAAATAAGTCCTCGATTCTGCTCCTCTGTGGGCCAAAGATATGAATCTTTGACAGAATACTCCCATACTTCTTCAGCAAAACTGCAGCTTGTGAAAGCATGATTTAATGACTCATCCTCGTTTCCGCACATGGAGCACAAAGAAGTCGCATCACATCCAAAACGAATGAGCCTATCACTAGTGGGCAGTATTCCAATGGAAATCCTCCACATCAGCACCTTCACCAATGGAGTACCAGGATCCCGAATCTGATGGAAGTAAGGGGACCTAGTACTTCCGTTAGCAATAACTTGGTACAGAGACCGAACTAAAAAGGTCCTTGAATTGGTCCACCCCCACACCAAAGAGTCCTGCAAAGATAAATCAAGCTGAGAATCCTACAGCATGGACAAAAGATCTAGGAGGTCCTGTATCTCTTAGTCTCGTAGCTTGCACAGATAGCAAGCTGCTCAACCCCCATTTTGATCTCTCGCCTGCACCAGAGTCATCCTTGGGGAAGAGGTGATGCCGAAAAGTCTTGGCAATATGCATGCCAAAGAAGTTGGAGCATGGAATTATGGGTTGGGTCGGGTCTCGGGATCGAGACCCACCGATCGCGATCCAATCTAGATTGGATCGGCAGGATCGGCTGATCCTAATCAAGTTGGGCCGATCCGGATTGGCCCTATTAAAAAATTAATTAAAAGTAATAAAAAATAAGAAAAAAATTAGGAAAAAAAATTAAAAATAAGAGGAAAATCAGAAAAATTTAAAAAATATACACATTATTCAATGAATGTACAATGAAAATGAATGCAAATCATATACATCCATAAAAATGAACATTAAAGACGAATAACTCGCTAATAATTATTGTTGTGTACTAATTAAAGAAGACATATTATGAAGTTTTTAGCATGAAATTAATGAAAAATATCTTACAAAGATTACATTTGTGATCATTCATCATCCGGCTCATAAGTTTGAGCTAGCGATCCATTATCTGTCGGCATATATGCTGGATACCTGTAGCCAAGCAAGGAGCTAGCAAGATCTTCAAATCCCTTTTGAATACCTGGAGGTTTTTTTGCTTGTTGGCTTGAGCTTTCTCCTTATTCTTGTACTTGAGGGACATAACGTCATACTGAATAGGTGGAGGACCATAGTGTCCTTCAATATTACTGCTAATGTCTGAATACGACAGTGTAGGGGGGTGAAAATGGGCGGATAAGAAGATCCATATTCCTAACTGGGCCAATCATATTCTTCCTGTCTTTGTTGGCCTTCATATCCTCCTTATTGTCCTTGTCCTTGTCATTGGCTTCCTTCAGAATGGCTCAGAGATCCAGATTAATCTTCGTATCCTAAATAACTGCTCCGAAGTCCATAACCTCCTACTACCCCAGCAGTGGCACCATCACTCATCATCATCAAATTGTTCCTGAGTAGAGTCATCACTCTCCACTTGACCTGTTTTCGTCAGTCGCTTTCTTCTACGCCTATAGGTTTGTCTATCTACCTCGTACATGCTGGCCAAGTGAGGTGGTAGAGTTGAGATGTCCTCAAGTATCTCTCTAGTCTGTTGAATTCTTCCCTCTTGTTCTTCTTACGACGAGTCCACTCGTTGTTTGACCTTTCTTTTGATTGCCTTTTCTTTTGGCAGATCTCTACAATAGACTTCTCGTTGGGCCTTTGTCCTTTCTCCTCCGCTGTGGATCCACCTGAGTAGCTGATCTTCTAACTGCTTGTTGAGAGGCAGAAAGTCTGGCAGTCTCTAGTAGTGTGGCATACATTCAACCCCGTTGATCTTCTGCTGTCTGAAATTCAGGATCTCGAGTAACTACTCCGTCCTATTCACCTTATGTCCAGCTCCGATCCTCAGGATGAAACTCAGGGTTAGCATCTGTGGATGCTCTAGTCTCCACCCAATCATGTAATGGGTGTTCTTCATCCAGTAGTTCATCCACATCAATCTGCTATACAGGCTCATCAACTGGTTTGTCAGCAAACTTCATGAAAATCTATGTCATTCAAGTCTCTACCTTTCCTGAATATGCCTAACCTTTAGGCGCATATTGTAGTGACAGTACACCAGCTTCTCTTGCTTAGAAACATCCAATCTGTTACGAATCTTTGTGTGAATGAGACTGAATGTGTTCCAATTTCTTTCACACTAGCTGGAAGAAGTGGTTTAACTAAGCACTCTAATTGCAATATACGCCAAAGGATTTGTGCCAGCTTGCTTGTATTTAATATGGATCCACCATTCAGCTATTGTAAAAAAAAAAAAAAGAAGACAACATTAATAATTCTAATGATTATTGCAGCCCTTAATAAATTCCACCATTAAACTGAAAGTTAATTATTATGTAATTAACTTAGAGTTGTCCTCATTACTGCAGCCTTGACGTTCTCATCACCATAAATGTCAGTCTTCAATTTAAATATTCCCATCTACAAAAGATTAGTAAATGACATAAGTTATTGATAGAAGACCTAATCTTTATGAACTCCTATTTTGTATATTACTTCGGATATGACATTTATCCTTTCCTCCTTAGTTCTTGATATTCTATTAATGACATATATTGTGCTTCTAATGACCTCTCCATCATTATGCACGTTCTTATCATATTGATATTTTGAGTTGCAAAAAATATCATACATTTAAATTAAGGTTCATTGGTTATCAAAATAAATGTCTTTAATCTTAATCAAATAAAATCAACTAGAAAAAAATAGAACTAACCAGCAACATAGAGATCATGATGGAGAGTCGACTCCCCTCTATCATCAATGACCATCCACCATTTCTCAAAAGTTGTAGGATTCTTGTCCCTCAAGTGCTCCTTTGCTCTATCCATTGCCTCCTTCAGATATCCCATATCATTTTTATCACAATCAACCGACTTCAGAACATGTACCAGAGGCTCAACCACTTTTAGATAGCGAGCAACTTCATCCCAGAAACTTTTTTGCCCAATTAGTGTTTGTACCTGTAGGACAACATCCCTAGCATCAGCCCTCAATGCCCCTACATATGCCAAAAAATCTTGAGAGTGGACTAACTGGGCCAACTGATGCTTATACTTCTACAGGCTCTCCAAAGAAATGAAATTGGATGCAAATCTGGTAGGGCCAGCATGAAGGAGATCCTGTCCACTTGGATGTTCTCTCATCATATGTAAGATTATGTTGTGACTATAAATAAATTTGGTGATCATCTGAGTGAGTCTACCACCTCAACAACAGAATGGTCTTTGCCTATGTCTGTGTTGCATAAGGTACCAAGTACAAATGCTTTCTCTTCTGCATCAACAATCTGCCAATTGTTTTGTAATTTGTTTCCTTGTCAGTGACAACCTACACAACATTTTCTTTACTAATTTTCTCCACCACCTCATCCATAAGTCTGTACAAATAATTAGCATTCTTTGTCTTATTAGAGGCATCCACATGCTTCAAAAAAATGGTATCCTTAGTGCAATAGACAAAGAAATTAATCATGGATCTCCTTGTCATCTCTGTCCAACCATCACACATGATGGTGCAACCACGCTCCTTCTACACATGTTTGAAGTTGTCCATCCATGCTTTCCACTTATTGTACTCCTCCTCGAGGCCAACATCATAAATGCAGCGAGGTATGGGGGCCTTTAGACTTGGCCTAACATCTGTAATTGCATCCACTATGATATGAAAATATGGGCTAGATGTTATATGTGCTGGTACACCTACATGCAAAAATCACTTTACAATTCCTTTCAAGGCATTTTTTACTGAGGTCTTGATTCATTTCAAGGCTTACTTGATTCCAGGCTGTCTGATAGACCTTGATTTGTATAAAAAATTGGTCCATAAGAACCTGTGCCACATCTTACGCTGGTCCACAACCCAATACAACAGCATCAATCCTGCCAACAGAAGAGCCTCTAAGAAGGGATCTCCCAGACTGAGATCTGGTAGGCACAAATGCACCTGATGATCCTATGCCTCTTCACCAGTCATCATCTTCTCTGTGTATGCAGACTGGCACGAACAACTTTGGTATATTTTGACTCAGGGTCATCTGCATTATCATCATCATCCTCATCTTCATCGTCATCATCTAAATTGACCGGTCGCTGAATAGGCAGACTGTAATACCTCCGTCCCTGGCATCTTAATACATCCCGAAGGTCCATTCGTTGCTGAGCTACTAAATCCTTCAGTCTTTTTACCCAACATGTAACTTCTCATTTCACTCTTCAAGTCCAGTGGAGTTGCCTCAGATCTGTTGACATCTTTTGCTATGCCAGTAATATGATTTTTTAGGCGATACATGCCTCTACCTATCTCATTTCTACACAAGTTGCATTTGACCCTCCTCTGCTTAGCATCCAACAATGTGCAATGCTGCCAACTAGGATCACCTCTATGCTCCACCTCATGTTCATGATGTCCTTACTCTACCATCTTCGTACATAAGATAAAAAGATTCAAATAGGTTTAATTACCACTAATCACATGCAATTAATATATAAATATGTGCAATCAGGTTATAATAAGTTCAGTTGAGTGTTGGGCGCATTCCATTGAATCATAATTATACTAATTATGCAAAAGTCATAATTTTTAACCCCTAATTAAAGTTAATTTTAGATAATTAATACTAATGACGTGTAATTAATACACAAAACTGTGCAGTCAGATTCTAATAAGCTCAACTAAGTGTTTGACACACTCAATTGAACCATAATTGCACTAATTATACAAAAGTCTCAATTTTTAACTTCTAATTAAGATTAATTTTGAGTAATTAGCATTAATAACGTGTAATTAATATACAAATCTATGCAATCAGATTCTAGCAAGTTTAATTGAATGTTTGACACACTAAATTGAACCATAATTACACTAATCATACAAAAGTCTCAATTTTTAACTCCTAATTGGAGTTAATTTTGGATAATTACTGCTAATCATATACAATCAATGCACAAAACTATGCAATCAAGTTCTAATAAGTTCAATTGAATGTTTGACACACTCAATTGAACTCTAGTTACACTAATCATATAAAAGTCTCAATTTTTAACTCTTAATTAGGGTTAATTTTAGAGATTTTGTCTAATTAACATGTTAAAAAAATTTCTAAGCTAAAATTAGTAGATCTACATTACCATAAGTAATTTTTAATTTTTTGAGATACTTAAAAAATTTCAAGATCGAAATATATCTTAACCCGAATCGGGATCTGGCGAAGAAATCCGACGTTGGCGGCGGTTACTGCCGGACGATGGATGGTGGTGATGGGGTGAAAACCCTCCCCTCTTTTGGGGTGTGTGTGAGAGAGAGAGAGGGGAGGATGGCAGCGGCGGCGGATCGTTGGTGGCAACGGCCGACGGCGGCAGGGGGGAAGCCGCAACAGCAGCAGTAGCAGAGCAGCAGCACTGTTGGCTCCCGATCCCCCTTTAAGGGGGGTTAAATCTTGGAGGGGGGGGGAACAGTGATTCCCCCCAGAAACGGATCAGGACCCATTGATCTTGATCCGAATCAGCCGATCCTGCAATCCATTAGCTGAGGCACACCACTTATTTAGCCAAAAGAGACAGCTGTCCATCTCCCACTGATATATGTGTAGAGCCAGATTAAAGTCCTGGATATTTTTGATCTCAAATTCTCCTTGTACAAACTCTACCCCAACATATGAACACACTGCAAAACCTCCATGCATGACCTTCTTTCCATTGCCCTCCACAAAAATACTGCTACTAATGGCTTCAAGATGCTTGGCTACAGACTTGGGGATCCTAAACATGGAAGGAAATAGATGGGTAGGCTGTCCAGCATGGACTTGCCACTACATATACATTGTCTTACATTACATTATTACTGAATCTGAAACATCAGCATCTTTTCTCAATATATGCAACTCGCTGGTGTGTCCTTGAGGTCTTTCAACCAAGTGAGGTTTTGTGAGTGTAGTTGTGCCGGGACCGTTGGGGTTCAAACTAAGGACCTTAAATGTTCTCACACCGGTGACTGCTTGGCTCAAAAATTTCTTGCTACTTCACCGTTTCCACATTAGATAATGCTATGAAAATGCAAGTGAAGTCTGCATTGAATAGTGATATCCAGCTCAAAAGCTTTCAGAAGGAAATGCTTTAAATAACATCTGAAAATGCATGCATTGAATTCAATCAGTGTAACTATACATCGATGATAAGCTCATAATTGGGAGCTCGTCAATATTTGATCCATATATGTGACTGCACATTCCAGGCAGAAAGTGAGTGCAGGTTACTATTTCACTGTTGTGGGGATTACGGAGTAGCCAAACTCCTCTCTGGGCAGAGGAAAGGAAGTGGCTAGATGTCATGTCTTCATGGTCATTGTACAAGTCATATTTTCAAAGTTTATCCCTCCAGGAATTGGTTTCCTTGCCATTCCACACCATTATCTTTTCTTGTGACCTTAATAGCATTGGTTGATTTCAGATATTCCTAAACATGTGAGGAGTTAGACATGGAACCAGAATGAATGCCCCTAAGTTACTTTTGGAATAGTACTTGTAATCATGTGAACAGCAAATTCTCCAAGTACATGAAAACCAAGCTGTTCGGCTAATAATGCTTGATTAAAATCCTCCACACTACACTTGCCTATACATTCTACATCTTTTTGCTTGAAAACTTCTTACTTGATGTCACTTATTTTCTTTGATTGTGACACCAAATAAGAGTGGAAAAGTATGATTTTCTTAGAATGGACTGAAGATTTGCATGATCCTCGGACATGGATGACTCATAAAGCACATTTCCATTGTTCTGGTTGTTTTTTACTTGACATCATATGGAATGCTTGAAATCATATGGAAGCATGGATTAGTTTCAAGGTTCCTAGAGGAAAGGAGATGAATAAACGGAGAAACAAGGAAAAGAAGAGGATTGGAAGTGGCATGGAAGTGGCTTTGATGAATAAACGGAGAAACAAGGAAAAGAAGAGGATTGGAAGCGGCTTTAAGGCTATTTAGCATGTATCTTTGCTGAGGGCTTTCCACGATCAGGAGAGGTGAGGAGAGGGACGGTGTGGAGTGGAGAGCTAGTTTGGGGAAGAAGTAGGAGGATGGCAAAGGGCAGCAGAGGTAAAAGATTCACTCGTTCTCTGGAGAAGAAGACTTAATTGACCATCCTGGTGGGGTTTGATGTGTGCATTAGGCGCCTGCAGAAGGGTCACAGAGCTAAGGACTGCAGAGAGGTAGTGAGGTGTTTCTCTTGCAGGGGCATAGGTCACCAGAGTTACCACTGTAGGAAGAAGGGAGACTGTATTAGTCTTCCACAAAGGAGGTCTTCTCTAAACCAGAAGGAAGATGGTTGACTTCTTTGAAACCCTACTCAAGGAGCCTCTCTCTGTGGAATATTTTCTATTCCATGGTCCCCAACAGTGAAGGAGTCTCTAGAAACTTTGCAGGAGAATATGGTGGTGAAGATTCTGGCTTGTGGCAATGTAGAGGAGATAGTCCATGATTCTTTGAGCTCAAGAGTTCTACAGATGTTGAAAGATAATGGAAGTCTGCTCTTTCATGGAATATAAAGGAATTGCAGAATAGTAGTTTTTTGGTGCACGCAATAGGGGAGAAATGGTCTCTAGATGTTAAGGAGGTAGAAATTTTTCCAAGGGGGATCTAAAGATCAGTTGTGCTCCATGGACAGTGGAAGTAGGTACTGTACCAGCTAGAAGTGGTCCTTGTATATGGTGTAGACTAGAAGGTATTCCGCTGCATATTTGGAATGTTGAGACCTTGCAATGTATTGTAGAAAGGTTTGGTACTCTTAAAAGCGTGGATATGAACACCCTTCTTATGTCGAAGATACTGTATGCCAGAGTGCAAGTCGAGGTGGAGCACATTGATACCATTATGAAGGATTTGAAGATTAGAGTCACCAGCAAGAGCTTCTGGGTCTGAATCAAGGTGGAGCAGTCTCATGTTGATACTACAGTAGCATAGAATTCAGCATCACAACAATGTAACTGGACTTGGGCGGAGGTGGCTTCTTGTTACAGAAAATACAGAAAGACAAAGGTGTGGAAACAAAAGCAGGGGACCATCCAAGAAGGAATGAGTAGTGCAGTAAAGTCCTCAGACTGTCCAGTAATGAGTCCAACCCAGGTCACGAAGGAGCTTCCCAGTCATGAGTCTGTGACTCGCCATCCAGATGATGCTCCGAGTGGACCTGACTCTCTTCAGACTCTTTGTGGATCAGGAATGATTGATGGTAATGATGGTTTGAGGAGTTTCGAGGGAAAGCAATGGTGGGTGGAAGAATCTGACCCAGCGAAGCTCGAGGCAACGGCGGTAGGGTGGGAGGGTAGAGGCAGTTACCCTTGAAGACCTCTCCAGCATTCTGATTGGTTGTTACAGTTGGCAATGGGTGGCATGTTTCGGGTGAAGAAGACAAACAGTTCCTGGTTCTTTACCGGATGGCTCTGGGTCTCCATAGTGGCGTCTTATTGGGTAAGCCAATGGGCGATGTAGTTTGGGCAATTTATCCTTATCAGGTAAGTCATGGGCCATCGTCGTTTCATGTCATTTACCTGATAATCGGTCCGTGGATCCTTCTTCCCTACCTGACCCCTCTGCATATCGGGCTGACGCGTCAGTTGTCTTCTCCGAGCCCTATAAAGAAGATCCCTCAATGATTGGCATTGGGTATGAGTCAACGGGTCACAGTAATCTCTCGCTACGAGATCTACATGATCCGGGGACCATAGTGTCCTATCCAGAGAAGCTCGCTGAAGTTACACAGGGATGGGAGGATTGTTGCGGAGCAGAGGAAGGGCTAGTGCAGATCCTGGACAATGCTTTTACCTTAAATGAGTTGAACAGGTGTAAAGATAAGATCCTCTATGTAAGGAAGGAGGAGTCCTCTCAAGTTCACATAGATCTAAGACAACCAATATTGCCGCAAATGCATGTTGCGGAGGTGGAGCAGGTTTGCTTGAAGGATAGGAGCCAGTGCAGCTTTTCAGAAGTTTAGGGAAGGTCAGAGGTAGAATGTTGCAGCAGGTCAATGGTAGGGCTGTCAACGGAGCAAACATGGAGCAGATATCATAGTATCCAACTCCGCTTCGTTTAGCATTATCTAAATATCCGACTCCGGATACTATCTTACGGATAATAAAATTTTCTATCCAAATTCAACTCCGCCGGATAATATCTGAATTCAGATAATAATGCGAGTACTTGATTATTTCAACTTTGTCTTGTAACTTAATGACTTGTAAATTTTATTCTTTGTATAATTCATGAATATCATAGATTTAAATTAATAAATATTCAAGTTATAAATATCTAGATAAATTTTAAACAACTTAAATGCTTTACTAAATATACTTTATATAATAACAATTGACTTAAACAATTTATCTAAATAAGTAAAATCACTAAAAATAAAAAATCACAATAAACTTCATTATTATTGCTCAACACATCTTAAGCATACTTCAAATATCAAATTACCATTTACTTGAATATATAAACATCATTAAAATTAGAAGAACTTATCAAAATACATAATCGGTCAGATAATAATCGGAGCGGATATCTATTTTCCGTTTCCGCTTTGAATATTAATCAGATCATTAAACGGATATTTGGATATGTTCATCGGATGTTCTAATCGGATAAAGATCCGACTAATCAGATACGAATACGAATCATAGTCGGATATTATCCAGATCCGTTGACAACCTTAGTCAATGGTCCCGGTAATTCCAAAACCTTTAGCCATGTTACTGCCAGAAGCAAATGAAATTGGCTTAGATGAGATCATACATACACTTTGGAAGATTAATTGGAGTATCTTTCAAAGGCAAAGTGGATATGATCAGAAGTTTTGTTAAAAAACTGATGATATATGATAAGTTGAAGAATTCTCCAAGGCAAAGTGGTCAGGGGGTGGTGTAAGGATTGGTAAAAGGGATTTGAATTTTGTGCAGAAGAATGAAGTGTTGGACCGCCTTAGAGACAAAAGGAGGGGGGGGGGAGATTGATTTTTGAATGAATATTTTGACATGGAACATCAGAGGACTTAATGGGGAGGCTAAAATGAGAGCTGTAAGGGACATCATTAGGGCTCTCAAACTGGACTATTTGTATTCAGGAAACAAAGATGGGCAATGTTGATGATGCAATGTTAAGCTAGGTGGTATGACTTTGACAGAGTGGGTTTGTGTACCGGCAGAAGGATCTAGTGAGGGAGAGATTATAATATGGAATGGGAATAAGATGAAAGGTTCTCGGTGTGATAATGGCAAATTCAATATCTCAGTCAAATTCTGCTCCAAGGACAATAGAGATCAAGGGATCATTACTTCAGTATATGGGCCACACAATCATCAGCTAAGGGAGGAGTTTTTTCAGAAATTAAACAGGCTCTACAGCACTTTTCTAGAGGGTTGGTGTGTTCTTGGAAACTTTAACTATATTAGATGTCCCTGGGGGAGGATAGGGCTCCAAAATTGGACTAAAGATATGGAAGACTTTGGAACTTGGATAAGGGACTATGGCATGTTGGATTTGGACATCCCTAATAGAAGATTCACATGGTCCAACCTTCAACAAGTCAGAGTGCAATCCAGGATTGATACGTACTAGTCTCAACTAAATGGTTATTACAATTTCCTATGACTTGGTTAAAGGGAATGAGTAGGACAGTTTCAGATCATATTCCTATACTGGTGTGCACTAGAGAAAAGGAGAGAAAATATAGATTATTCAGGTATGAATTGGCATGGCATAGACATGAACATTTTAAAGAGTTGGTCAGCAATTGGTGGAAGGAGGCTCCGACAACAGAATTTGCTTGTTTGACTTTTGTTAAGCTTAAGTGGGTTAGAGGTAAAATCAAGAAATGAAGTTCACAAACTTTTGGAAGGGTAAATGTCACACGTCAACAGCTACTGCAGAATATTGATGAATTAAAGGTCAGGGCAGAAGAACATAATTTATCAGAGGAAGAAACACATGCTCTCAGAAGATAAGATTGAGTATAATGAGTTGGTCCTCAGGGAGGAAATTAAATGGAAACAAAGGGCAAGAGAGCAATGGTTGAAGGAGGGTGATAAGAATACCAAGTTTTTTCATGCAGTGGCTAGTTCTAGAAAGAGGTCTTTAAAGATTTAGCAAATTAAGGTGGATGATCTCTTAATCGAATCCAAGAAGGATATCCAAGAAACTTTTGTTGCTTATTATAAGGACCTATTCAAAGAAAGTTTGTGGAGGCCACATTTGCAAGAAAATATTCTTCTAAAGATTGATGAAAGACAGGCCGAGGAACTCTGTATATCAATTCTTGAAGAAGTGAAGCAAGCAGTTTTCAGCATGAATGTAAATAAATCTCTCAATCTGGACGGATTCTCTTTAGGATTTTACCGATTTTGTTGGGAAGTTATGGGAGTGGTGAAGGAATTTCAAGAAAGACCATTATGTATAAGGGGACTCAACTCAACTCATATTGTACTAATTCCAAAGAAAGAACGCGCTGAAAGAGTCTGCCGATTAGCCTTTTGAATGGATGCTACAAGATTATCACAAAGATCTTAGCCAATAGACTAAAGAAAGCATTGGTGAATACTATTAATAGGAATCAATCAGCTTTTCTAGAAGGAAGGTTCATATTAGACAATTTTCTGGCAACTAGTGAAGCTATCTATAATCAAAAGATTACCAAGAAGGAAGGAATTGTCATAAAGTTAGATTTTGAGAAAGCGTATGATAGAGTCAGTTGGTAGTGTATTCATAAATCATTTGGTCTTATGGGCTTCAAACAAAAATGGATAAACTGGATAATGACTTGTATCTCAACACCAAGTTTTTCCATTTTGTTGAATGGCCAACCTCGTGGTTACTTCAGTAGCTCAAGGGGATTAAGACAAGGTGACCCAATCCCACCTCTTATTTTCCTTATCATAGGTCAGATTATGAGCTCTCTCTGGGACAAGGCAGCTGATCAAGGATTGATAGGGTTCAACATTGGTAGGAACGGATTTCAACTCTCATGCCTACAATTTGCAGATGATACCTTGTTGTTTTCCTCAGGTCAGATGGGTACATTGAGGAATCTGAAGATCTTGCTGGTTTTAACAGAAGCAATAACAGGTCGCATTAATTTTCAGAAATCAGAAGTAGTAGGGATCAATATGAAAAAGGAAAAGCTGGATATCATGGCTGAGGTTCTTAATTGCAGAGGGTCTCATTTTTCCAATAAAGTATTTGGGCCTCCCATTATCTTGTGGTCCTATTATATTAAGGGATTGGGATGTGGTGATTAAAAAAATTGGTCAAAATCTAGAAGGATGGAAAGCAAGATTTCTTTCCGATGGTGGGAGATGGATTCTCTCCATATCAGTCCTCCCCTCACTAGCCACTTACCATTTTTCCATTCTTGAAATCCCAAGATCTGTCGAGATAATGATAGAGGCAATGAGGAGCTCCTTTTTTTGGGGGAGAGTAGGGAAGAGAGATGGGAAAAGTCTTCATCTCATTGCTTGGGATAAAGTCTGCAGAAGTAAGGAACAAGGAGGGGCTGGTCTGATGAAAATTGATAGGAACAAGGAGGGGCTGGTCTGATGAAAATTGATTACTTCAACAAGGCAATGCTAGCTAAATGGCTGTGGAGATTGGGGAAAGAAGTGGGTCCACTCTGGGTGAGAATAGTGAGGGAGAAGGATTATCATAATATTTCTAGATGGGATGTAAAATCTTCAAGGACTTATAACCTGTCTTATATCTGGAGAAACATTGCACAAATGCAGGATTTGGTTCTCCTAGCAGTCAGACCCCAAGTAGGAAATGGGGAGGAAAGACAGATGGTTCTTAGATCTTCCTTTCGATGTACAAGCTCCTAATCTGTATCAGCTAATAGAAGACAAAAATGCTTCAGTGGCAAAAGTTCTCTCTCAAGGTAATGATCTCCTATGGAATTTCATTCTCAGAAGAAATCTCAATAGAGATAGAATTGGAGGAGTTGCTCAGAATTTTAAGACTAACATCAGAAGTTCAACTACGCATGGGTCAGGATGTGAGAAGAGTCTGGATATGGAACACCAAAAGATCTTTTTCACCAGTATTCTTACTCAAATTATTCAAGATGGTGGCACTAGAGTGTGGTGGAAATCCTTAGTGTGGTCCAAACATATTCCAATCAAAATCAGAGTTTTCCTTTGGAAGGTGGCAGTGCATAGGCTTCCCACTTCTCAAGGACTGAGGAGAATCTTTAACATTCACAATTCCATGTGTTTTTTCTGTTGTCTATTTGAGGAAGGTCAGGATCACTTACTCTTCACTGCGGGATTATCAATCTTCAGTGGAGGATCCTTTGCAAGGCAAGGAATATCCAGTGGGTGGAACCCATAGACACCTTACTTCTCATGCAAGGTTGGTCAGAAATTTGTCCTAAACAGACACAAAGAAATGTGTGGTCTCTGTTTCTTCCAGCTATGATGTGGGCTATTTGGTTGGAAAGGAACACTAGAAGATTCAATCAGGAGTTTAATAACCCTTCTAATATTCTCCGAATAACTATTAGATGGGTGAAGGACTGGGGAAGAGCAGCTGACATCTGGGCTACATCAGAAGGGGATCTTATTTCATGGGCTTGTAAATGGAAGGATTTTACGCTCTGCTTGCGTGTATTTCTTTGTGGCCGTCTTTGTTAGCTTCTATTTTATCTTCTTAATAAAATAGAAGTTTAGGGTCTGCCTCTCCTTTTGTTTGCTGTGGGGTTGGCAATACTGCCATGTTGTATGGCCTTGTGGCCTTCTTGGTAACTTTTTTCATCTTTAATGAAATGTGACTTTATCACCTTAAAAAAAAACATGGATTAGTTTCCAGAATGAGTTGAACATGTGAAATCCCATTACACGTTTTGGACCGACTTCTTTGATTCTTTTTAATTTTATACTAATCATAATGGCAGTGCTGGAAATCACTTTTGTCCTGCTTGCAAGATTGAGTGGCTAAGCATGGAAATGATACGAAATCAGAACAAGAAAAAATCCAAAAGCCAGAGATCATTCAATCTAGGATGTGTTTAAGAGTATCATACTTGTTCCCTATGCATTTTCTGTTTTATTTATTCTGTTTCATAATTATGTGTATGCTATTTATTGTATTTTTTGCATTGCATATTCTCCATTTAAAGTTCTGGAAACCTGTAGCTGGCAGAAACACATTTCTTTTCTGCTGTATCTCTTACTTTATGGTGGCATGCAATGTATGAATGGAATTCTGTTCCAGATCTTCCAGAGACACTGCTAATGGACAGCGCAGAAATGTGTCCCTTACTAGGAATGAACAGGCATCTCCTAGTCCTCTTCTTCCTCCTCCGCCGCCTTCAAAGCAACCAATTAGCACAGATGCCAGTCCCATTGATTACCTCAGTGGTGATGTTTATGGATCAGGAAAAGCATCTGATTCTCATGTCAACTCTCAATCAATGCCAACAACACTGTCCCTCCCATCTCCACCTACAGGAAGTGCTTCAAACACGTCTTCAGCATTATATGATCAGCCTCATTATGATGAACCCATCCAAACAGAGAGGAACACCACAGAACTGCTTCCTAAGGGTCCCTTGGAAGTAAACCCAACCAGCTCCCTACCACCTCCACCATCAAAGTACAACCAGAGGCAGCAGTTCTTTGAGCAGCAACAGCAGCATGTCTCGGGTGGCAATGGCAACGCAGGACCTTCATATGATGGATTGGCTGGGCAGATTCAGAATCTGTCTCTCCACGAAGGGAAGGCCACATCTTTTGATTCACCACCACCAGTGCGACATGCTAAGCCCGAGGATACCCTCTTCAAAGATCTGGTCGATTTTGCCAAGGCCAAATCATCTTCTCCCTCCAAGCCAGCAGGTGGTAAAAGAACATATTGAGGACTTTTGTGCAGCCTTTCAGTTTATTCTGCTGTTATATTAGGCATTACGGAGGGCCATGGTTGTTGAATAATTGGGATTTTTCTATGGTGTGGTTTCCTATTAAGATTGTTTTTTTTTTGTGAGATATATTCAAGTTCAAATATACTGGTTCATTGTCATTGTGAATACATGCGATGGTGGATTGCCCTTTCATTAAGTATCGATTTCTCTTTCTGAAAGAAAATAATGCAAACTTTTGGCAACTCCTCTAGAGAAAGGTTAAAAAAATAGAGCACTGCTTGTATCTCTGTCAAATTCACATATCAAGGAGCACTTTTCCTTAGCATCGCACAAACTTCTTAAAATCAAGTTCCAGTTCGGGCATTCGTGTGCATGGCTCAAGGTCAAGTGGAAGCCCAGTTTTCATCCTTTTTAAGCCCGCGGACTTCGTCGTTGTCCTTGTCACTGGACTTAGCCTTCTTCCATGGTCCACAGGGGGATGAGATTATCTGTCCCTTGGACCCATGCATTCTGAAGTAGGAGATGTAACTCAGGTGGGTTTCCTTCTCATCTTCTTATGAGGTTGAGTTGAATTACAGTTATAGATGGATTTATAGTCTGTGGGACTCTTTATAGTGTTTTTCTCTTTTCTTTTTAGGATGTTTTTACCCCTTGTGTGGGTCAAGTATGCCGCTGCCCTTGGCACAAGAGGATCTGAACTTGGTCTGTGCATGGTCGTCTGTCGCATTCAATGTCTGACACGGTCTCCGGCATGTTGGGTCGTTCCAGATTCTGCTTGATTGTGTGGTTTTGGGACCTACTTCCTGTTTGGCCACTTCTCATCGCCTGTGAGATGAGAATCAGCTAAGAGTGTACTTACTCTTCCTGCAATGCTTCCGATTGCCGTCCGATTGCAAGATCAGATGATGCACCGCCGCCGTCTAATCACGGCGCATGTGTTGTAAGTTACACTGTACTCAATGGAGCAGTATAATGACTGTGCCATCTGATCTCGCAATCAGATGGTAGTTGCAGTTGCAATTCCTTGGGGCATTGCAGTTAGCATTATTCATCAGGTATTGCTTGAAAAAATGACATTCCGTAGTCGCAGTCAATTTTTTCCTGATAACCATCTCCGGACAGAAAGTTATAATTTTCTTTTCCAAGCGGATTTCAGTTTTGTAGTCACAAAACAAGAGTTGAGAGCGTGCTATTAAACATTAATCTGCCTTTCCACCTTCTCGATTTGTTTGTCCGAAGTTGACGATCTAATGGTCTCTGCTCGTGCCAACAGATGGCAAATTGCTAAAAGATGTGTTTGGCAAAACTTTAGGTTGAACGGCATGTTTAGTTTTCAGTTACAATATGAAAGTTATTCTGTCAATACTTGGAATTGATTTTCGATGGTTATACTGGTCAAATTTTTTGTAATAATTCTATTCTTATCCTAGTATGGAAAGTTCTAATTAGAGGTATGACCTGAAAGCAAAATACCATACAAGTAGCGTCCAAGGTCCAATATCTTTCTCAGGATTGAGACGCATCGAAGTTTTTGAGTACTTCTACTTGAAGATTATACCAAATATATCTTAATGGAGACGTACAATTGAAACTAGCAAGAGAAAAATCTACATTGTAAGAAAGTATTAAAGGAGTGGAAGAGGAGACAAGAAAGATTAATTATCATGTAGTGTATTTAAAAAAGAAAGTACTGTCTAAATTCTAAATGTTTTAAAAAATAGTAATTATCTTGTTTAGAGCAAATTTTTAACTGTAATTAAGTTGCAATTCTATGACTAAATCACACTATAATCCTAAAAAATATGATAAAAGGGATAAATGATTAGCAAAAACATATTTTATGCGAGAAAATATGCTTTTTCTAACCCCCTTCCCGGCTTCCCCCACCTTAATAATGTTAATAAGACTAACAACGTTTTATTGAAGAGTATAAATCCGTCCGGCCCACCCTTTTTTAAAACCCAAATAACCTGAAAGATCCACATTTTATGTGTCTGCAAGTCAGCAAGTGTCTTTGTAGATCTGTCCCTATGAGAAGCTTCATAGACTAGAGAACATTTACTAACTATTTTTTATTTTACTTTACTTTCTCTTTAAGCTTTTCACCAGTTTTAAGTTAGAATTATGGTACGTACCATAAAACAAAGTTGGTTCTGGGCAAATCGACCACAGTTAGATTATGAATGACAACAAACAAGTTAAAAATAATTAGCTTCTTGAATTAATTTAGTGATTATTGTTAGGTGGCGAATATGCAATTTAACTTGCAAATAGAATTACATAAACACGATTTTATAATGTGAGAAAGGATCTAACCATCAAAGTACCCGAAAAGATTCCCAATCAAATTTTGCCATGGCCATGCGTGAGGGGGGATGAAGGAGAGAGGATGGGTTGGAGTGATGGTAAGAAGTTGTTCTGTGATATTAACTGAGTTTAATCCTTGTCTAAAATCATAAGTTCTACTGCCGAGTTTTCTGCACCACGACGCATCTTATACCAGTAACTTGTCACAAAGAAACTCTTGCACTAATACCTTGCAAGTATGCTCCACCGACCAAATCAAGTCGGTCACATCTTGTTAGCACTTTAATTAAATGCGGGTCCCAAAAGAATTGGGATCAATTAAAAAAACTAGATTTCGTTAAAAGATAGTTGTTATGGACCTTTTGCCCTTTCTCAAAACCTAAGCATTGAGATGGGAAACCTTTTTTCTTATTAGTCAGTCCAATTCTTTGTAGAATCAAACGTGGGACTAAAGTCACTAGCAAGTCTAGTTAGTTAAGAGATTCTCATTTCCTCTAAGTGCTCACACCACCCGCTTGTAACAATACCTTCCTTTTTATAAGGCCGGCTCCCTCGTCAGCTAGGTGCCAATCAAAATTACATATGTTCATGCGCGGTAGGTAAATGATGTATTGATATGTCACACTAGACCGACAAAGGTTGGACTCATACACCAACTGTTATGGACCTTTTGCCCTTCCTCAAACCTAGTCATTGAAGTAGGAGATCATTTCTCTTATAAGTCGATCCAATTCTTTGTAGAATATAATATGAGATAAAATCACTAGCAACTCTAGTCGGTTGAGGGACTCACATTTCCTCAGAGTGCTTGCACCATCCACTTGTTATAATATCTAGACAAATTCTTACGAGGACAACTGGATAAGTAAATCTTTGAGGACATATAAATATAAATAGATAGATATTTCTTTTTGGTCAAAGAATATAAATAGATAGATAGATAAATAGATACTAAGATAGATAGATGAATAGATACTGAAATACGATTGCGGCAGTTATTATGGTCCGACTGTTTTCTAATCGAGGCCGTTCGATTGATATCAGATGGCCCCGGCCCCTGCTGTTTGCAGGATTTCGCATCATTATTGGGGCTGTCTGATCATGTGATTGGACGGCCTAGCAAGGTCATATTTTTTTGGGACCAAAACTTCAACTGTTCATAATTCAAAATCCACGCACAATTTCATATTTAAAAATCTGTTCATAATGTAACATTTAAGAAATAGATTTGAACAAATATTCAGAAATACCTGCAATCTTAAAAGTTTGAGATCTAATCTCATCCATATTTAGTTTTGGATTAAATCAGATTTATTTTTAAAGTCATCCATAATCCAATTTTAAAAATAACAGGAACAGGGTATCTCGACTCAAGGGCTACTTCGATAGAAGTCTAACTAAATTTTAGATCAAACCACAGACGAAATCGGTGCATTCACAGCTAAACTAACACAAGGGCCAAACCTCACGGTCAGTGTAACTTAAATATATGGTTTTTTGAAAACAAAATCACTTAATATGTTTTTTTATGAATAAATCTAAGTTTATTATAAGAATATTTAAAATCTTCATAAATTTAAAAAGTAAACGATTTAATCATATGATATAATTACATGTTTTTCAAGAAAAAGATACCTTTCTAAGTAGGACTCACCAGTTTTTATATTAGGTAGTCATAATTTTTATTAAATCTTAAAATTAGATTTTTTATATTAAAATTAACATATCTTTTGTGACTTATCTTAATTTTTTAATTTTTTGTCTGACTTCGAATTCGTTTTTCAGATTTATTTTTTTTTCCTCGAATCCCGACTTGGTAGAGATTGCAGCAGGGAGGCACCCTTATGGCGGTGACGGGATCCCATCGGGACTTGGCCGTTGGACCATCGGTGGACTCCCCTCGCGCCCCACCACCGCCACCACGCGGTTGCTCATTTAAGATAAACGGATATTTTTTATCTGCTCCCATTTCTCCTGCGCGTTAAAACAAACAGTTGGTGCGCCCGCCCCGCTGCTCTCCCTTCTCTTCTTCCCCGATCGGAACTCCCCCCCCGCCAACCCCTGCAGCTCCTCTTCGATCTTCTGCTGCCAGATCTCGCCGGAGGCGTCCGCCGATCCCGCCCTTTCGAACTGGCGCCTCTCTAGGCTTCAACATCCCTGCGATCCCCCCCCCCCCGCGTGTCGTGGCGGAGATGGGGGGGAGCTGACCGACGCATGAGACGGCCGCGCAGTGGCTGCGCTCAACATCGATCTCGTGGACTGGAGGGTGGCGGCGCGGGGGGTGTGATTCTGGGGCGGGGGTGGTGACTTCTCCGGCATGGCTTCGGTGGTGGCGGAGAATGGAGGGGGGTGGGCGTACCGGGGGATGTCCTCCGACAACATCAAGGGTTTGGTCCTGGCTCTGTCGTCCAGCTTCTTCATCGGTGCGAGCTTTATTGTGAAGAAAAAGGGCTTGAAGAAGGCGGGGACCAGCGGGTTGAGGGCAGGTATTTATCTGTCTGTTTTGGAGTAGAATTGTGGGTTTTTGAATTTGACGTGTGTATCTGGTAAGGGGGTTTCCGGGAATTTAGTAGCTTGGGGTTGCTTGGGGCAATCTTCATGCTGCAACTCCTTTGATTTGAAGATCCATTTTTTTGTTGTTGTTGTTTTCCTTTTAAATTTTCTTCTTCCTGAAGCAAATAAGCAGCTGTGAGAGGCATAACAAAGAAAACTCCCCTTATTCTAGTTGTAGACTGTAGAGAAAGAAGAAAGTTGTACATCGAATAAAGGAGAAAAAAGGGGCCAAGCCTATATTTTAATTGCTGCAGGCTGGTCAATTTGATGTTTTACTTTTCAATGTAGGTCTGGTCAACAGCCTATATTTTATTGTTGCTGTCTGGCATATGATATCAATTTGATCTTTTACTTCAATGTGGGTCGGGTCAATTGTAATTAGTTCATGTTCGCTATCGTGGTCCCTGACTCCCTGCCACAGTGATGGGACAGTCTACAAAAGTGAGAAAACTTCCATCGACCCAGCTTCAAACCTGTGCATTCCCCTCACTGTCTAACCCTATCCAAACCCCACTCCAATACCAACTGAGTCACAGTCCATCAATAAGTTAGAATTTATGTTAATCTGGCATTTGCTGTATAATGAAATTTGAAATTCAAGTCTTATCTGGAGAATTTAGCTAGTAGTGGCTAGTGACTGAAGGTACAAGCTATTGATGTTGATGTATAATTGCAATGAGGAGGGTGCCCTCTCACTGTTCTTCTCAAATTCTTGGGGATACACATGAGATCCTAGACAAACCTACATTAAGGGGATGGGTGAAAAAAGATGTGATGTAAGTCACAATAGTTTAATGTACTGATAGCTGGTAATGAAGCATTTACTGGTCTGTACTAATTTAGTAGCATTTTTTGAGAACGCTCCATTGTGGTCATCTATTCCAAGTTTGAATGTTTTGGGTGTGCAGGAGTTTTGCACTTCTTTTTGAGAAGATAATACATGTGTAACTTAGTGCTGTTCGGGCATATTCTTTTAGACAAACCAAAGCTCATGAAATTGTTTACTCACTCTGACCTGTCTAGTTGGCTATAAAAATGGTGAGCCTAGGTTCTGATTATTTAGGTGTTCCTAGGATGACAGGATCTACCTGATTATGACAATTTCACTTCTATGCTAAATGTTTAGATGTTTATTTGCTAGTACCTTTGGCCGTTGAGATAGGGGAGAGGCTTGGTTCAGTCGTAAGGTTGCTCCATTGTCATGGGTACAAACCATACTTAGCCTCTTTGCAAAAGCATGGGTAAAGCTGCGGTATGATCCCTCCCCAAACCCCGCAGTGGCGGAAGCCATGTGGAATCGGGCTGTCCTTTTTTGGTCATTGAGATAGCTGCCTTATATTTATGCATGTGCTTTTAGGAACCAGTTCAGTTTGTTATTCATTTTCATTCACAAATGAGTTTGTTCTATTTTGAACTGTATATATTGGCATTATGCATTTTCTGACCAAGCCAACATAATTTCTTATTATTATATTGGTCTATGTAATCTCATGTTGCTTTGTTTTTCCCAACAGGAGTTGGTGGCTACTCTTACTTATACGAGCCTCTTTGGTGGGCAGGCATGATAACAAGTAAGACAGCCTTCCATCTTTTAGTTTAATTTGTTTGGTTAGTTAAACTATTAGCATACATTTTTTAGGTACATGGTTATCGCCTAAGCTGGTTAGTAACCACAGTTTTGCAATTATGTTTCTGTAAAACCATATGAGAAATTCAGTTTTATCCTCCTTTTTTTTCTTATTAGCAACTTAGCTTTAACAAGAGATTTGCATATCTTGTCTAGGTTACTATGTTGAAGCGTGAAGAAGATCTTATGACTTCTTATCATGAGCCATGAGGATGCATTCGTCCTTTTTTTTGGAGTATCATTTCTCATTTTATCTTGAAACAATACAAATATATCAAATTGTTGCAAGAGAAAGCAAGTGGAGTTTAAGGTATTGTTAAGATGACAAAAGGTCATTATGGTCATGATCATCATATATTCATAATTGCTGTCACATCCCAAATCCTCCCTTATTAATCTATTGCTTGATTGAAGATTGGATTCTAGGATGTGACAAAGTTTTCTCAGCTTATTGTCCACCTAATGTCACTCTTCTGTGAATTGATGTCAAATTCATGGCAAAGGCACTTTGGATAGGAGAGGGGGCATGCCAATGGTTCAATAGGACACATGGGCAGGTAAAATCTATAGAGAAACTTATATCATGGGTATAGATTAAGCAACATTCTGTGTTGTAAGAAAGTAAAGTGCAGAATAAACATATGCCTTCTAAGCAGGAGAAACAACAAAGGGATATCTATAAGTAGGCAAAAGGCAAATTGAAATAAGTCAACATATCCATTTATCTTTAAGTGAACACACGATTGAAGCAAAGACCCCTGGGCTAGCCTCCAGCATTGCCCACACTGCCACTCTCCTTAAGAATCTTACTCAATGTTCATATGGCCGCAAGTGGAGTGGCCCCCGATCCTCTGCTACATTTCTCTGGGTGGTGGGAACAAAGACTACACACAAATGCCAAACTTATTAAGACACCCACTCCTCAAAAGCTCTCCTAGCTTGGGTGCACCGATTGACATCTCTCCAAGATGTCAGTATCGGCCGGAACCGATACATATCATTGGCCGGTTTTGGTCTGATACTGGTCCAGTACCATTATATTAAAAAAATTGTGAGGCCAGTACCAGTTTCAGTACCGGTCCATGCATCTCTCTATCCAATCCAAGCATCATGATTAATGCCTGAACTAAACCTATGAGATTCTAAAACCACAGAGAGTGACGAGTGAGGACAGGACTAGTTGGGGTCCACGATCTCTCTATCATGGTGTGTGCACCTTTAACCACGTGTACATTGAATGGAGTCCACTGTCCTAAATAGTCGGTTTCCCCCAAAAACTTGGACTTAGTTCAACTGTACCAAGGCCCTGAAATTTGGCTCAAACCTAGGCATACCTGAAGTACAAGAACTAATCTTTGATCCCATATTCCAAGGTCAGATCATGCTCATAGCATAGAGGTATACAGTATACACTAGTGGAAGTTGTCACTCCTCGAATCTCAAAGACCCCAACTCCATAATATCACAAATGCCTCATGCGTTTTCCACCCAATCAACCACAAGCACTTGAGGACTCATGTAGGAACATAGATAACATACTATACACAAAAGTAAATAACATTTACATAGATAATTACAAAGTCATGCATTGCACTAGGGCTAGAGTAAATTAATGATTGCGCACCACCACAAACTGGTGTTTTCATCAATTTATGTCACTCTAGGATGACACTGTAAGGGTATTTGTCTCACCCTCTATGTAGCTGAATATTATATTCACAAGCACATCACTACGTGGTGATGCCCATATGATATTTACATCACCTCTCCTAAATGTAAATTTATTAGTTATCCCAAACACCCGGGGCTTCTCCGGAACACCACCTACGCATCCCAAAATTCCACAAAACTCAAGGGAGAACTCCCTGCATGTAGGCCACACATGGCACAACCAAAAGCAACCATGATCCCCACGAACTCCAAGTTGATCGAAGAAAAAGTGGATGTAGGATGGATCTAAAAATGGATCCTAGTATGGAACCATGCCTAACCGTCGCCCTCGCTTGAGTCTTGCACTTGTCCTACCACAAGGGGCCTCCAAGAGGTTGGTCCCACCTCCAAGCTTGCCGACGTCTTCCAGCTGGCTCAAAACTAGACAGCATGCTGCCTCCTTACCAAATCTATTGTCGCCTTGTTGAGGTACATGCTGCCTCCCCGGGACTGCACCACCTCCGCTAACGCCACTACCACCACCTCCTCTCCTTGGTTGTCATGGCTGCTAAGAGAGGGGAGGAGATGGAGGCGGTGAGGGTAGAGTAGACAAGAAAGGGAGTTGCATGTGAGAGAGGAGAGTAGGAAGAGTGGAGTGGAGTGGGCCAAGAGAGGGATGCGTAGGGTTTAGAACATTCCTTTAATGCAATGTCCCCGAACGACATGGTCTCTGAGGGCATGTGCAGTGGTGCCTCAAAAAGAGAAAAGAGGAGTTACAAATCTATGTGGAATATAGAATGACTTTGCAGGCCATGAACAGGTTTTTCTGATTGGCTGTCAACTAGGCATCCAGCCTCCTAAAAGGCAAGAGTCCAAATGCAGGCTGTTAGATAGTGGTAGGGTCTACCTAGTGGTGCATGTTGCCAATGTCCTAGTCTAAGCTGAGTGGCAGGAGATCTGTATTACCTCCAAAGTCCTGCAAGCAAAAGTTAATGGGATAGGCACATATGTCTAATGATTCTTGGCCCTATACTGATACCTAAACTTTCACCTTGCACTGCCACTTCTCTGCCACTTTAGTTATTATTGTGATTGCCAATGACATACAACAAAGAAGCACGACATTTTCATATGACAGTGATACTGACTATTACTTTGTTCGGTGAAGTCCTCTATTTCTCCTCCTCATCAATTACGAATTAGTTACTATGTTAAGCTGAGATGATATTTACTTCGTTGGAGTATTTCTTCCTTATGGTGTAACATTACTTCAACAATGTCAACTTTACAATTGTATCCAGTTGAGATAACATTACTTCTTTGGAAAACCCAAAATAGACTAACAGGTTGATGTCATACTTTTTGTCCTCCTTTTTTGCTATGCTGTTCATAAGAAATTTGGAGGTTCTGTGAATTTTTTTGTATTGAATTATTGGCATATTACTACTATAAATGTAAAACATTATTAAACTTTATTTATATTCTATGTAGAAAATTCAGAAAATCTGTCCCTGCATCATTTCTGAGAAAAGTAGTACTAATGTAACCACCTACAACAGAAGATACTCAGAAACTCAACTGAAAATGTGCAACCTTATGATTCAGCATCTAAGTTTTTTTTTTAGAAGGTGATCAAAGATCACAATTCATTGAACTGATAAAAGAAGATAGTACAGTGTGAAATGAAGAAAAAGTGGGTGAGTCTATGAAGATGGTAGAGCACAATCCAGACCACAACAAACCTCAAAAAGACCCACAGGACCTCAGTTACAATAAGGTATGTGTGTTCAATTGTGGTATGTAAAAAATGCAACAATATGCCTAGATGGTGTTCTGGGAACCACATAAGTTAAAAAAAGTCCAAAGGCATTTGCAGCATCAACATTTTGAAAATATTTTCTTGAACCCCATGCATCTTTTAGGCTTTCATTTGAAATGAATAGGAACTAGAAATGCCTACAATATTATTTCTGCTTCAGGGAGGGGAACAAAAGGGTTTTCAGACATGAAGCTCTGATTCCAGAGATAATTGTCCATTTTGTTTGCCACACGGTGGGGAATGTGCTTTACCTTTTGGAATGTGCTACTGGGGCATGAGTGACAGTTGCATCACTTCGGTGCCTTTTGTATAGAGGGTTTTTGTTTATCAATCTTGTACATTCACCCCTTTTTTTGAATCTATTACGTGGTGCCATCCACTTTTCAAAAGAAGTGCTTAGTTTGCTGCTAGTAAATATTTCCTTCAGTGTACATTGCAGACTGTGTTTTTGTTTCATCTCCCAGTTTTATCTTACATTCTTGTCAAAGTGATGTTGGGTGATGATTTTTTTCTTTCCGTGTAGTTATATTTCCTCAGGTTTGCTTTATGTTATGCTTTCAGAACATTCTTAATTTTATTAGGACAAGTAAAAGCCTTCTTTCTTCTACTGTTCAGAGCTGAATACTAGTGTGTGTTTGTGAAATGCACAGTGATTGTTGGAGAAATTGCAAACTTTGCAGCTTATGCATTTGCACCGGCAATTCTTGTCACTCCTCTTGGTGCACTTAGCATAATCATCAGGCACGAATTTGAATCACTAGTAATGTTCTATTTCTTGCTTTCTTCTTGTAATGGTATTTTTACTCCATGCATTTTATGTTACAGTGCTGTACTCGCACATATTATTCTACAGGAGAGATTACATATTTTTGGCATTCTTGGTTGTGCTTTATGTGTCGTCGGTTCCACTACAATTGTTCTCCATGCACCTCAGGAGCGCGAAATTGAATCAGTTGCAGAAGTGTGGGACCTTGCAACTGAACCAGGTTGTTCCTTTGGCACATATCAGTATTCTTTCTGTTTCAATAGCATCTTTCCTAATACCAAACTTAGGAATTATTAGCTCAATTATTTCTGTCTTCTGCAGCTTTTCTCTTCTATGCAGCTGTTGTAATTGTAGCTGTTTTTATACTTATATTCCACTATATCCCACGGTATGGACAGACACATATAATGGTCTATATTGGTGTTTGTTCTCTTGTTGGCTCACTGTCGGTACGTGCACTCTTATCACATTGTATTCGATCCCATTTCAATTTCTCCTCTTACTTTAAAATACCATTCTGACAGGTCATGAGTGTCAAAGCCCTAGGAATTGCTCTAAAGTTGACATTTTCAGGGATGAATCAGTTAGTATATCCACAGACTTGGGCATTTGCAGTAGTTGTAGGTACCTGTGTGGTTACTCAGATGAATTATTTAAACAAGGTAAGGCAATGTTCTATTAACACCCTTTCTTTTCTTAGAGATTTACAATATTCATAGGACCAATAAGAGGGAATCATTTATCATGCATTTGTGCCAGTTTTTGTTCACAGTATGCAGATGTCTTTTTTGGTTGTCCTGTTAGCTCATAATTTTTTTTCATACATGTGGGGTCCAAGTTAACAATCTAAAAATCATGCTTTCCAGTTCATATCTGTGCCAGTTTCCTTTTAATGACACGGGAATCTTTATTTGAGCAAATGGAGAACATTGATATCTTTTGACAACAAACAAAAACCCACAGGCCTGCTCACAATTCGCAGCTATTTATTCTTCTTTGAGTCTCAATAAAGCACATACAGCTGTGAAGACCAATAGGATTTGTAGGCTTTGAGGGTGGCACGTAATCTGCTCGTTTCTTAGCTTTACGTCCATTGCAGTTCAGTATAGACAGAGTAGTGCTTTACTGATAAGGCTTCAAGGCAAACTACGATGCTTTTAATAATTCTTTTGGATGCTCATCTCAGAATATATTGATCTCAAATAAGAGACCTTGGGTCTTTCCAATTCTGTTCCAAATCTGCCAAAAGAGCATAAAAGGCATCTGGGTTAAAGTTTGCTTTGGTTCTTTTTTCTCCCCATCTATATTGCTCTATTTGCTGTCAATTTTTCCTCAAACAATAATGCTGGATGTGTTCCTGCTACCAAGACTGGAATTGTACTGAAGATGGTCTTATGAAGCATTATATAATTGCCTAAGTTAAGGACATTATATAACACAATAATTCTGAGAGAACATGACTCCTTCATTTATGGAGAACCATCACTGACTTGCCACATGGGATTGAACAGGAAAATGGGTTGAAAGTTGAAATTGACCCGGGAAGCCCTGGTTCCAGTTCAGGGATAAAGCTTTGCCTGATGTGATGTTGGTCCATGACAAACCGACTGGTTCAGGCATGAATCAATGGTTTTGTCTAGTCTAGATCTGATTTAGTAGTTTCTAGCACAAACTTTTCTCAGGTTGTGTGATCTGGATCCATGACATACTGGGTGGTTCAGGCATGAATCCACTAGTTCTGATCCTCTTGGCTAGTTCAACCCAATTTAAAATTTGTTTTTGAACACAAATTTCCCGAGAAATTGGATGAATCTGACCCAGTCTGCCCTGGTTTGCCAGTCTTATCCACTTATCTGGTTTGTAAATCTGTATTCTCCAGCTTGTTTCATGATCTCACTATATTTAACAATGCTTTATGCATGTTTATGGATGCATTGTTACTTGATATGTGCAATATTTGTCTTTTCTTTCAGGCCCTTGATACATTCAATACAGCAGTGGTTGCACCTATATACTATGTGATGTTCACTTCATTAACTATTTTGGCTAGTGTGATTATGTTCAAGGTTAGTTCTGCTGCCATTAAAATTCGTTAGAACTTGACTGATTCTTCAGCAGGTGAAAGTCATACAGGTTTTTTAGTTTTTCTTTTTTGTCCTTTCAATAGGAAGGGTTAAGTTTTTTTATATTATCCTGCATCTAGTTTGACGGACCTCTGTTCTAGTGGAAAGTGATGGTTCTTTTCCCGAATATTAGACTTTAAGTTGTTTGTATATATGCATATATTTAGGAATTTTTGGTTTGATGTTGAACACTGTAAAATATCTGTTCTGGAATCAGCGATTTTGGAACGGATGAAAACCAAATCTCTGGCCGGTTTTGCTTTTTGGTAGTTTTGGGCTGAAAACCGAAACTGGATAAAAAGTTTGTCAGATTGGCCAATTAGCAATGAATTCCCGCAATCTACAGTTCTCCAAACATAAGAAAACACCATAAAACGAGTTACAACACTCCTCATAAGGAAAACACCGCTTTGCAGTATTGTATGCTGTTTTACAGTACTTTACGGAACACCAAACAACCCTTTAGTGGTTTGAATGAGACCTAGGTTGTCCATCTAACTCAAGACCAGTTGCCCCTCTTTCCAATCCAATGGTGCCCCATTTGGCCCCCAACATTTGGATAACAAAGATGCACAAAGAGCATAGACTTAAACTATTTTTAAGCTTACCCTGTATTTTGAGGCTTCATGATATGCACATTGGTTGCCAAGCATGGCTGTTTTATTTTGTTTTATTTTGCACGTGTATGATGAAGGTGATCATGGATTTCCATTTAACTTTTTCAAGAATAAACCCAGGTCCTAAGCCATTTGGACCCACATTTTAGATTCTGCAACTTGTTACTTGTCATAGATGAGCAATAGATTGGAATTCAGTCAAACCCTCACAAGAAAATGATTAATGTTGAAAATTACTCAAATGACGTCCATACTTAGGTTTCTTTACCCTTCAATTATGAAAAGTAGATTTCACTCGTTAATCAGGGATCTAATCTGTTTTAGTTATCTGATTCTTTTCTACATTTGCCCTATTTTTTAATCTTTTCACTGAAATCTTGTTCACCATACATCTGCTATATGTTTAAAATTGTGGGTTCATTACCTTGTGGTTTCCGAGTGTTTACAATACTTTTTCCTCCTTGGCAGGATTGGGATCGGCAAAACCCAACACAAATTGTTACAGAGATGTGTGGATTTGTAACGATCCTTTCTGGGACATTTCTTCTTCACAAGACGAAGGATATGGGTGATGGT
Source organism: Zantedeschia hybrid cultivar (assembly GCA_030544215.1). Classification (NCBI taxonomy): domain Eukaryota; kingdom Viridiplantae; phylum Streptophyta; class Magnoliopsida; order Alismatales; family Araceae; genus Zantedeschia; species Zantedeschia hybrid cultivar. The sequence continues at coordinate 44,495,504 of JARZZO010000013.1, read as the reverse complement.
GTGCTTCATTTTCCTTACTCCCCATGCCCTAAAATTTTACCGTCCATCCAGATTGCAATCAATGCTCTGGTGTTTGTCATTTTTCAGGTCTTTCACCTTCTCTATCATTTCGTCTTCAAAAGCATGCAACAGAGGATGGCTTTTCTTCTGAAGGCATCCCTCTAAGATGTCAGGAATCATTGCGGTCATCATGATCTACTCTAGGATTTTCCTTTTTTTTTTTTTTTTTTGCCCCCTGCCGTCCATTGATGCAATGGGGTCCCTGCCGTCCATTGATGCAATGGGGTCACAAGAGCTCAGCAGCTTCCAATATCTGAAAATAAGATCCAGCCTCCATCTCGGAATGGAGAGGAAGGGGAACATAGACGGTTTTTTGATGCCTGAAGGAAGCAGTTGATTCATCTCCCCTGTACTGTACACACGCCATTGACAAGTCCGCATCACATGATCTTATGCTTCATGTATCATACGCTTCAGTAGCTGAATTTCCGTACCTGTCATGTATGGGCTCGGGGTTTTTAGAACATAGATTGTGATTTATTCTGGAGGAACACTTGTTTGTAAAATTAAGCCCCATTTAGTTTGCAATGGAAAATCCTCGCTTTACCTACAATGAACTGGTTGCAAGTTGATTTGCAAATACTGCATGTAACCATGGTTTGCCGTATTAGATCGACTCGTGCCAACTCGGATGACTTGTACAGTATCAAGATGAATCTGAGGTGCGAGTCGATCGAGTCTATGAGATTTGGAAGGACTTTTCCATGCGACTTCTGCGAGTCGGAACGAGTCAACCCGACTCGTACCAGATCATGAGAGATCCGAGTCAGTCCGACTCTTCGAGTCGGCGAACCTTGCATGTAACACTAGCCCCTCTGCTCTCTCTTAAACCGGTTGTCTAGTGATGCTCAGCTACGTGGCAATCAAACAATCTACAGGCATTATTCTGGACTGGATGTTTATGCATTGGGATGCAGTAAGACTTAACCCTGCATGCACCGTCCAATCCTCCCATTGGACCGGCGCACGTGCGAGTGTACGGCAACACCACAGCAGGCAGTGCACCAGGTATCGGCTACCTGGTATTGTCGAGTGTAAACCTTGAAACCAAATGTGGCTCTAAGAAGATGGACGCCCCTGCCTTCTTCTAAAGAGCAAATTGGGTGTCTGTGACGTATCACAGTCTGCCCCCCTTCTCCCTATCCAAAGGTCAGATAATGGGGACGCCATGCCTAAGTTGAGATTTTTCCCAAAGGATGGGTTTAACCTGAAAGATTAGGTGGCAGAAGTGAGCAATGGCATGCCGCTCTGCTTGAAACCTAACATTCCGCTGGCATGGTGTTTGCTCTTATTGGACATGTCGTCCAACGTTACCAACCCATAAGAGGATCGATCTGAGAAGAGAATTGTTTGATGTTCTTGTATATCACATTCGTTTCCCACCATCCATTTTTAAACCAAATGATAAAAACCCTCCAACTTAAGTTTCTAAAATATCTAATTAAATGCTCCTCAATTCTCAAGTGGTGAGCTAGCATTTCTCAAGTGGATCTTATTGTTTACAAGTGATACTTTAATGCACACGGATTGCAATGTACTGGCTCACCTGTCCAATCCTTGGTCTATGTCAAGACTACGAATAAAGAAAAAAATTATATATTTTTTTTTATTAAACTCAAAGACCATCAGAACTCGACTTTCATTCTGTCTAATTTTTTATAGCACGACCGTAAGAAATAAAATAAAATAAAATCACATGCACGTGCACATGCACGTGCACGCACCATTGTATGTTGCAACAAGTATTACTCTATCTTTACACATGTAATTAAGGTGACCTGTGGACTCCTTTGTGCGGAAAAGAGAAAACCCAAGAAAGGATCCGGATCCGAATCTGACAGTCCGCATGCCTGGGAGATACCCACATACCAAGGGAAGGACCACGCAGCGCAGCCGTCTGATCGAACTGCCCCGCCGAACGACGGCGCCCCACGTAACGTCCCCTCCGCCCTCCCGGTCCTTCTCCCTCCCTAATCCCATCTCGTCGGCCTCCCCTCTCTGCTCCACCCGCAACCCCGGTTTTCCATGCTGCATGGTTTGAATTCGTCCACCCCCAGGTGAATCCTCCCGGCAGAGCTCCCTGCAGGCACCACCGCCACCCCCACATCCAAGCAGATCACCCCACCGTGACAAGGCCATAACCACAAGAAGAAGAAGAAGAAGCAGACCACCCCCACATCCAAGCAGGTCACCCCACCATGACAAGGCCGTAACCAGAAGAAGAAGAAGACCACCCCCACATCAGAGCAGATCACCCCGCCATGACAAGGCCATAAATAGAAGAAAAAGAGGAAGACGACGCTCCCCCACATCCGAGCAGCAGATCACCCCGCCATGACAAGGCCATAACCCGAAGAAGAAGAAGAAGACCACCCCCCACATCCGAGCAGATCACCCCACCATGACAAGGCCATAACGAAGCTCCAGGACACAATGGGACGCGATCGGATGGCTCCAGGACACAACGGGACGTGTATGGAATCACGTCGATCAGGTCAAGATTCGTGGGGTAACAGTTACGGGAGAAGGTGAGACGTCTTTCTAGTTCTGATAAGAAGAAGAAGAATAATAATAAGATTGCATGCAGTGCATGCGATCCATCAACAGGAAGAATAAGGAGGTGGAGGAAAGCAGCAGCGGCATAACCTGCCCATCGAACGAACAGGTTTGCAGCAGGAGAGACCAATGCCGCCACCCAGGGAAAGGGCCAGCAGCACCTGCCTCTACATCGTCTCCTCCGTCCTCTTCGTCGCCATCGTCGCCGGCGGGGCCTTGCTCGGCCTCTACGTCGCCCTCCCAAACTCCAGCGCCTGGTTCCCATTCGCCGGTTTGGCGCTGGTAGCCACCCCCTGGCTCTTCTGGATCTCCACCTGCATCTACAAGGCCTCCCCCCTGCGGAAACGCCCCCGCGGCGGCCCGGACGAGGAGCCCGCCGCCGCCTCTCCTGCGGCCGCCGAGGGGGACGCGGCCGTCTGCTCTCCCGGCGGGGAGCGGAGGGTTCGGTTCGGCGCCGTCACCGTGATAAGCAGCGCGACCGACGTCTCGTGGGGGGGAGGCAGCAGCAGTGGCGGCGGCAGCTCGCCGGAGAAGGCGGAGGATGAGGAGCACCCCCACGCCACCGCCATGTCAAGCAACGAGGAGCGGTCGTCGGTGACCTCCCACGACCACGGGAGAGATCTGCAATTCTTTGCCGCCAGTTGAACATGGTAAATTAAAAGATTAGGGTTTCTAATCTTCACATCCTGGAAAGATTAATCCTTTTAATCACTTTCTTCTGCCATGCGTATGTATGGATTGGGCATCCTGGGGTCCTAAGCATCAGATCGTTTGGATCTGAGAAAGAAGGGTTGGGAGGCAGCAACAATACAAACCTGTGGGTGAGGGCAAATGTGGGGAGATGGCCTTTGGATGGTGGCAGGGATCCTCTAAGTGCAGGTTTGGAAGAGGGGGGGAGTTTTCTCTTTTTCAAAAGTTGCCTTCAGGCTAAGCTTTTAACATTGTCCACAAAGGTTTTTTTGGAAAAACTCATTCCCACGCTCTCCTCTCTGCAAAGATGCTTTTGTTTTCATCTCCCTGGAGGCTTTGCTTGCCTCTCCCTTGTTGCTGCTGTCATTAGATGCATCCATGGAAGCCTTGGCACACAGCTCCTTAGTTGAACACCAAGAACAGATTCCACATGCTACAATTCTATGAGACAAGATTCTCTGGATCGAAATTTTCACATCTCAGTATATCATCACTCTTATGGATCAGAACCAGTCGGTCATTTGATCAGATGAAATATTTCATGTGCAAAAGATTTGAAGGATCTGAGTCAAGATCATCTTGCTCCGCCTTGGTAATCTCTCGTTTGTTGTTTGTGGGGTGGGGGATTGTATGGTGTTTGTGTATGGATTAAGCCAGAAGTGGCTCGTCTTTTCATTTTGTTTTACTTCTAATTTCATTTAATGACACAGCTTAAGTTCCTCCATAGTTCTTCCGCAATAGAAAAGTGTTTTATTTTATTTTATTTTATTTATCTTGCCAAAGAACCTTTTCTTGAAACTGCATGAGGTGCCATGCATAATGGACCCTGAGAAGCAGAGGATTCCCTTATTTTTTATTTTTTTTTGGGTGGGGGGGAGGGGGATGAAAGCAGAGGTTTCTTCATGTATGCCTAGTGTGATGTAAAATGTAATGTATTCTATCATGTGTATATGAACTGATGAGAGGATATCCACATTTCTTGGAACTAAAATAGAAGAAGGTTAAGATACCTTGAACCTCATATCTGAGAATATCGTATGCTTGAAATAGCTCTTCTAAATCCGGATATCTTCTTCCAGAGGGGGAAGGAAGGAAACCTTTTGATATAATCCCAAAACACAACCTTCACACTACACTAAACTAAACCACTTGCCAATTAGTAATAGCTTACAAAATTTTACACTGGGGAGCTTTCGTTTGTAGAGAAAGGAAATATGCTTCATGGTTCGAGAGAAATGGATAAAAAACTTGCTTTCATCTTGTAGACCGACTTTACAATTATAACATGACTTTTGTGTAACTTCTTAGCAGGACGGAAACTTCAAAAATCACCCATCACCTAAAAAATATAGGTCCTATTAATTGATGAAAAATAATAAAAGAACTATGCCACAAAGACTTGCATCAAACCCCACCAGGAAACCTTAGCGGGAACTCACCACTGGTGCTTTGTTTTGTGCAACACACATGAATTTATGGAAAGTGATACAGAGACAGGAGTGTGTCCCCGTTTTTCATATCCAGCTGACGTGGCTTACGTGGGTGAACACCTCTCTTTGATATCATATTACCAAAAAATTGTAAAAAATACTCTGAATCTCCCATTCTCTGTTAAGGGCTCGTCCGATGTGTAATGAAATGCCGTAAAATCTCAATTTTAAAATATTTTTTTTTATTTTAATCACTAGTTTTAAAATCTTCGGTTTTGGTTTATAACAGTTTCAGATTGAAACTAAAAGCAACTAAAAAAGGAAGATTATAAGAGTCGACCGATTTTGAAATATAGCAACTATGACACCGTACGAAGAACAATATAAAATACTTTTATAGAAATCCAAATATAAGGAGAATACCATTTTTCAGCTATTTATGATGTTTTACAGTATTTTACAATACATCAAACAACTTCTAAGTGGGATTCAAAAAAAAAAGAAACAGGCAACCTTTCCTGTGAAAGTTGCACCCCTCTGAATTTATGAATGAAAATTTGGACGTCGTCTATGATTCTTCGGGGGTGTTAGCCTAGATAATCTCTTAATTAATTGTTCCAAAGGGACCCATACCATGATTTCAAATTTCCCTACTAAATGTCAATTACTTTTAAGAAAGATGTTCTAACGTAATATCAGAACTACTTTATATCTGACTGCTGTCCTAGAGCTACCATTTCGGTTGTTGTTACCAGCCAATGACTAATAAGAATGACGCAAAAAAAAAGTGAACAAATCGGGCGACTCCACTAGATGACTCTTGGTTGTGCGAACTGAGTCCACCGGATTGAAATCATCTATAATATATTTTGATCCTGCTTGGTTTACCCTACAAATCAAGCTTTTAAAGTTACAGGGCACATAGCCAGCTTAATGCCCCAAGCTAAATGGCAAGCCGGGTAATCCTACAATCTTTAGATCAATGTTCATCTCTCTCTCACTCTCTCTCTCTCTCTCTCACACACACACACACACGAGGATAAAGCTTGTCAATGTCAGGAGAGAAACAGGATGGAGCGTTGCTCTGACAATAGAATGCTTGTTATATGGCACCCGGAGTTGAAATGATATTGATGGGAGAGAATCCGATTAGACCCAACAGTTGGGGGCCAGTCCAACAAGAGAAGGGGCCGAGACGTACTCGGCCCATGAAGTCAATTGAACATAATCGGCCCATGCATCTTATTGGATCAGCACAGGTCCGGTCCATACGTTACGGGTTCAGTAACCGAACGACAGTATTCGACCCAATCCAAACGCATGATAAGCTGAGATAGATCCGGCCCATTGTCGATCGACCGCTAGCGGGCCTTCGGCCTATTAACGCGAGGTACTTTGACGATTTCCTGTCAAACATGCGAACATAGTCCTATATCGACTGCCGTAAGAAAAGAACCCTCATCTCCTGCTATAAAAAGAACGCTATTCACTGCGAAAAAAATACACCATAAACACTCAAGCTTCTTCTTTCTTTTAAATATTTAGTCTTTCTACCGAGACTGACTTTACCATCAAAGGGTTCCCCTAAGCCGAGACCCATAACCCTTCCTAACTAGTTCTTTCTTCCCGCAGGAGTTTCAACCTCGTTCTTGCCCACCTCTCGATCCATATCCCTCTTAACTACTGGTCATCCAACTGACATTTGAAATCTAATCCCGAAATCCGACAGTGATAGCTTCAACTACATCATTTGACGCCGTCTGTGAGAACTGAACTAAAAACCACTAACTTGTCCGAACACTCCTAACCGGCCTGATCCGTCCAACAACTCAAAAGAGTCCGCACACACCTACTTTCACAGAAAGCTGTGTAGAAACATAAAAATAACGAACCGCTTTAATCCTACATCGGATATTGTAAAAATAGACGTATGTTTATAAGTAGAACGCAACCTCTCTTCCCAACGAGAGTTATTTTCTAAGAAAAAAGACAAAACCCCACCTCCGCCTTGGAGACAATATCTTGGAGAAGGCACGTAAATTTTCATACATCTACAGATATATTGGTGAAAGATTTAACAAGTTCGGTGAAAAATGCTGAATGGGAAGGACCACAGTTTTTTGGGGCTTTAATAAACATGTTTCAATTCACAAAAAAGGTTCACCTGAATCAAGTTTGCATTTGTGTTTTACTTGTGATCTGTATGCGGACATGATTCAGACAAGTAATGCAAAGAACGTCACACGCTTAAAGCATCACTTTGAGGAAGACTATCAAACTTCAGTTGCCAACCTGGCGTCAGTTTTTTGCTGTTAAAATAGTAGATATATCCAAGTCTTCACAGAAATCCAAACGGACCAAATCTAATAAATCCTGCAGCTTATTTAATAATATGCTCGTTACAAGAATAAAAACTCTTAACCAACTATCTTGGTCCTAAATGTAACTAGTATTTATTTGGAACCTGTAATAAACATATATCAACAAACATATGTCTGCAGAGCATTGAAATTAATTTTGCTTTTTTCTTTAAATAATTGAAAAAAAATCACCAAAATTCAAGGATGAAACAGAATCGACGGCCCTCAGCTCATCAATTTGAGCAACTGAGGGACACAATGAATGGTGAGCACATTAGACACCGTCCTAGGAAGAATTATAATCACATAGAAAACAACAGATTGCTCACTGAACTTGATGTGGCAATTCACTGAAAGTAGAGGATACATTCTCACCTACCACACCCTCTGAGAAACAAGAGCCACGACCCATCTTCTGCTGTATGCTTCCTACAGCTACGCTAGACAACCCATTTCTCATGCTATCCTTGAATTTGCAACCATCTCTTTCTCGTGGCCAAGGAGGTCCAAATTTCTCGTACCTACGATGATTCCATCTATCTGGCCGAAAGAACTTCTTTCCAAAGCCATTAGGTGACCAGTTCATCTTTTCGTGAGAGTGTTGATTCACAGCTCCATTTGGAGCAGTTGGTGACCTTTCTACAGAGATGTTAGCAGTGGAGGATTCTAAGTGGCCGGTTCCAGAATCAGTTGGCCTTGTTTCTTCTGTATTCTCCATAACCTGTGGACTCTGGCTGGAGGCAGGGCTCATTTCCCCCCGCGGAAGTGGAGGCAAAGGTGGAAAAGGGTGGAATGGCATGGCAGGTGCAACGGCCCAACCTTGATGATGCCAATTATCTCTTGCTTCAGCGTCAGTTGTACCCAGCTGCTCAACTAGGGCCAATGGAATCCCATATGATACAGTCAACCGTGGGCAGTACCTTTCCTGGGGATGACCTGAAGCCACTTCAGTATTGATCATTGAAATGCCAGGTTGAATGTGAGGTAGGCAACCATTAGCAGGAGGCCCAAATCCAGGGGGCACTTCCTCAATGCCCTGCAGGGTTGCAACATCATTGCTAATGGTTCCATCACTTAGACTCATTGCTTGTTTCTCAGACTTAGATCCACACTGGGGATCCAACTCTGTTTGCGTCACAGCAAATCTCATGACCTTTGAGCTTGTTTCTGCAGTATGCTCTTTGGTGGTGGAGGTTTGTGAATTTACACATGGTGCATCCGATGGCTGATCCCACCGGCTCTTACGTTTCCGTGGCTTTGCACCAGCCGTTGACCTTATGTCAACTGAAGGAACAGAAGTGGAGGCCTGCTCGCTGCAGAATGAGTTGATTTCTGCAGGTGTATCAGTGCCATAGGAAGGTGATGGGACAAAATTAGTCCGATTGATGCAAATAGCATCTGTGTCTCGAACACCATGAATGTGAGAACGTTTAAATGACGATGGCAGGAACCAGCTGGAATTTGCATGTTTTGAATTCGACCAGCCATTTTCCCTGTCCGATAAGTGAACTTTTCTGATGGTACGAGGCAGCCATTTATCTCGGAAGTTTCTAGCCATTTGATGGACCTGAAAAAAGATAACAGATAAAAGATTAATCATCACTTATTGAGGGAAAAAAGAGCATTCTACAGGATCATATCATTTTGCAGACATTGTCAAACAAGGAACAGACATACCAAGGCCCTAAAAAATGAGAAGAATGCTAAGGATCTGATCCTGAAGCAAAGATCCAGCAAGAAGGATAAAACAAAAATAACAAGCAGATAAAATAAGCCGATGAACGATCATCATTTTAGCATGAAGTATTGGATACGAGCAAAACAACAACTGTATCCAATAACGAATTGAACCACAACCCAAATCATTACGCTGTGTTCCATAAGAGTTCGGACCGCATATTCTCTTCCATTATTCATGTGTCATATCATCCATCAAGTGCGCCACATCCTTTACCACATCCAGCCATGTTGCCGCACACCCATCCTTCCTGGTCTGTGAACCACAACCAAGTCTTCTCCATAGGGAGCCTTAAGCTTTTGTTCCACAGTGTCAACCTATCGTAAGAAGTTTCCCCTTGTATATCTTTTATATTATCTAGTGTTGCAAAAGCATTTATCCTTGCATTCCTGAGTTGAGGCCCCCATATAATGACATGCCAAGAATTCCAATTAATTGAAGTTTAATCAATTCAAATAAACTGGTATTCCATTTTTGTGAAACTATAGACTTCTACTTGGAGGCTTATGATAACATTAAATTCTACAAGTTTTTTTATGTGAAACCATATGTTAGGGTACTAAAAATATGATTTTGTCTAGGGCTGTCAGCAGAGTGGATATGGAGCAAATACCCGACCATCCAACTGCACACCAAGTAACATTATCTCATATCCAACTTTGAATACTATTTGGTCAAATAATAAATTGAATTTAACCATTTTTGGCTTCACCAGATATTGTCCAAATTTGGAGAATATCCGCATATCTAACTATTTCAAGTTTTAGTATAATTTATAAATTGTACCCTCTTAAAATTTGCAAAATATGACCAATAACACATTTAAGATAAATGTAGTCATTAAATACTCATGCCTCATAATCTCAATTCTCAAACAATGAGCATAATCTCTCATACATGCCAGATCGTAGTGTATCAGGCCGTCTTGGTTCTGATCAGGCTGGCTTGCACATGGCTCAAACCGTCTTGCACCGGATCATGTGAGCGACTCGCATGATCCGGTACGAGTCAGCATGATCAGGCTCGAGTAGATATAGCCAAAGGAGGATCACCAAGCAAAAGCGACCCAACGACCTGGACTTGTCCACATATGAGTCGACTCATATGACTCGGCTCAATCCAGTACAATCAAACCATGTTTTCCAGTAGATCTACTAGGCACAAAGTCAAATTGAATAAAAGCTGTTTCTTATCAGGCCATTGACGTAAAGGTACTCTTTCCAGTAGATCTGCTATACCTTTATAGTAGATCTACTAGGCACGAAGTCAAATTGAATAATTGTTCAAAGCTACTCTTTTTACACAATTGATTATTTCCATTTCAGAACTCCATACTTTTGTTTTAAAATTAACAGATGATTTTTAAATGTACATACTTTCTTTTCAGATTCCACAATTGAGTGCCAGGACATTTATTCACTACATCCCTTCTCTTTCACTTTTGGATAAATCCATCACTAAAATTCTATCTTGAGTGTCTATCTCCATGGATAACTTTACAGTCTACGTAATGAGCAGTCAACCTTCCTGAGAAGAACAGAGTCTATTTGACTTTTATATGTTCTACTTTTACAAGTTAGTAAGTGTTCATCTCTCTTTTTAAAATAAAATTTTAGATTACAGGCAATAGCAAGGACAAGAATGGCATTACTAATGCCATTTTTTTCCCACCAAAATCAAAGCCTCCAGGGATCTTGTCATTAGCCTCTATTATCCTTGCCTACATGACCATTTAGTTACTCTCCAACAAAAACCCTCTCTGCCACTCCAACAAAATCGAATAGAAAAAAATAGAAAAATATCCTTTAGAGAAAATGGATTTGAAAAAGTGTCCAAGTGAATAAGGCCAGTTTTTGTGTGGTGCAAATGCACTGTCTTCTTGTTGGCAGCCTTGGGAAGCTCATAGGTCTCACACATTCTTGGTGTCTTTTGTATAAGATTTTTTGTGAGCTAAACCTTTCATGCTTGTAGATCTTTTCTTTACATAAATATGTGGTCCCACCACTAAACTACGGATGGCGGAGGGGCGTGAGCGTGAGGTTGTGAGTGAGAGGTTCGTGAGCGAGAGGGTTGTGAGCGAGAGGAGTGTGATAGATGGTCGTGAGTTGGGTCAGAAAGAGGGCCTTGTTGAAGATGGGCAATGGGTGGTCGTGCAAAGGAAATTGCGGGCTCGTGGGAACAAGATGGCTCTGCCTTCACTCCCGGTGAGTAGAGATTCTTGTATCATATGCCTGGGGTGTGGCCATGGGCTAAGGACTGCAAGGAGAAGGTTCATTGTATTCTTTGCCTTGAGCAAGGTCACAGGAGTTCATCTTGTTCTCTCCGACATCGCACGGACCGTGCTTCTCCTTCAGGACTAAAGCCCAAGCCTGCGCAAGCTAGGATCTTGGTTCCTTGGTCGCATGTTGTCACAGGAGCTTGGTTGGAAGATTGCATGGTGGTGTCGGTATCGAAGGAGCTTCCCAAGCTTTGCTCTTCGGACGCCCTGAAGGCTTTGATGGAAGCCTTACGACAACTTTGGCCAGAGATTGACAATTGGTGGATAAGGGAGCTCGACCAGTGCTCATTTCTGGTCAAGAGTCCTCGGCCAGATTGGTTGTCCTCTGCCATTAAGATTCTTCATGGTAGGCGGAGCAGAATTGAGTTCAAGTGTTCGCCTTGGTCTGTCCTAGCTTCGACCTACCATATTCCTCAGGGCCGCAAACTCTGGATCCGATTGATAGGTATCCCACTCCATGTTTGGAATGGGGAGACATTCCAGACTATCACCTCAAACTTTGGCCTGTTTAAGGAGGTTGACCCTCGTTCACTGGATGGATCCATATTCTTATATGCACGGGTTTTAGTGGAGGTGTTTTCAATGGAAGAAGTTCCTGATAGAGTGTTGATTCATGTTGCGGGGAAAGATTTCTAGGTGAAGATTGTGAAGGAGGTGTCATTGGTCTCCAAGTCAGACAAGGACTCAGATATGGAGTGGACCTGGGCTGAGGTAGTTGCGGAGTACAAAAAATTTCAGGGGAAGAAACAGGGCTGGGTTTTTGCTCCGGGTGGAAGTTCACTTGCTACTTCTTCCGAGTTGTTTGAGTCAAACCCAGTGACTCAGTATCCAGAAGGGGTAGGGAGGAGTGTGAATCTGGTCAAGGGAGGGGTTCACAAACCATCTAGAGCGTCGGTTCAGGCTCCTCGAGCCAGGCAGCAACATGGAATATGGGTTCCTGTGAGACAAAGGGTGGCTGAGGAATGGCAGAGGTCCTGTTGGGATGTTGCCTGGTTCGAGGCAAGGGTGGTGGGATGCTTTGCGTCGAGTCCCGAGGTTCTGGGAGCTGGGCTCTTGCATGATCGTCTGTTGGACTTTTCGGGTGAAGAAGACGAGCAGTGTCGGGCCGAATGGGTATTATTGGATCCGGGTGAAGACCTCGCGGAATCGAATTCTGACTTAGCTCCCGGTCGGCCGGTTCATCTTAAGTCATCCACCCGGATTAATGCGCCTGACTGTGACTTGCCCGTGTACCGGAATTTGTGTCTTCGGCCAGTTCGCGATGTGTGCCCTGTTTATCTTCCTCCTTCGGCGTTTATGAAAGCGCAGAGTAGTTCCCTTGACGGCGTTAAGGGGGAGTCTATTCAGTCGCAGATGGACCTTGGGGAGGCATCCTAGGTTGGTTCTAGGGTTCTTGACAACTTCCCTCTTCTTGACAAGGACCGAAGCTTTTCTGTTATGACTCCAGCCTCCTCAAGTTTTTCTGCTCTTCTGGTGGAGTCCCTGAAATGGAGGAACGCTTGCACTGTGGAAGCAGATGTAGTGGAGAAGCCGGTTCTGTCTGCAGGAAATGTTTTGGATGGGCTTTAGGTTTCCTTTGAACCTGAGGAACTGGCGATCCAAATGCCAGGGACCGTAGACTCAATTCAGGGGAGCTCATGAAAGGAGGAGTCCAAAGCCATTGTTCCCTTTTCTTCTAGCCCTGTTGTGGGGTATGAACACTGGGTGGAGGGTATCAAGGACTTTGGCCGAAAAATTGGTGTTTCGTTTCAGGGAAAGGAAGAAGTTGTAATCAGTTTTATATAGAAATTGAGACGTTCAGAGGTTTTGCGGTGTTCTTTAAAGAGGAAAGGGACTGGAGGGGGTGTGAAAATTGGGAAGAGAGAAGTCAACTTCATTAACCAGAATGAAATTGTAGATTCTCTTGGACCTAAGAAGTAGGGGGGCATGAAATATGCTTAATGTTGTTATGTTCTTGGAATATTAGAGGGCTTAATGGAGAAGTGAAGAGAAGGGCGGTAAGTGATCTGGTGAGGAATCAGAGACTGGACTGTATTTGCTTGCAGGAGACTAAAATGGAAAATGTGGACAGACAGATCATCAAGCAGCTTGGAGGATCATTGTTAACAGAATGGGCTACATTTCCTGCACAAGGAACAAGTGGGGGACAGCTTATCATATGGAATGGTAATAGGTTTAAAGGAAGGATTTATGATAAAGGCATATTCAGTATTTTAGTTACTTTTAATGCAATGGTTGGTTCAGAGTCCTGGGTTGTTACCTCAGTCTATGGCCCTCATTCTCAGCAGGCGAGGATTGAGTTTTGGCAACAACTGGATAGGTTGGCTTTGTTATTTCAAGGAATGTGGTGTATTCTTGGAGATTTTAATTGTGTAAGATATCCTTGGGAGAGAACGGGCTGTCAGAGTTGGAATTCAAATATGGAGAGATTTGGAGCTTGGATCTCTAATTGTGGGATGGTGGATCTTGGAATCCCAAATAGAAAATTCACTTGGTCTAACCTACAACTACATGGTGTTCAATCAAGACTAGATAGGGTGTTGCTTTCAACCAAGTGGATTAATAAGTTTCCCATTCCTCATGTTGTTGGTTTGAACAAGATGGTTTCAAACCATATACCTTTGTTGCTGAGGACTAGGGAAGAGAAAAGAAAGACTAGAATTTTCATATATGAATTAGCTTGGCACACACATGAGGACTTTAAGGGGCTGGTAATCAAGTGGTGGCAAGAGGTGGAATCTTCTATTCAGGCGGCTACTACATTTGCTTACAAGCTGAAGAGGGTGAAGTCAGCAATTAAATCATGGAGTGCAGTGACTTTTGGGGCAGGTTCCTCTACTAGGCAGCTGCTTATTCAGAAAATAGATGCATTGGAAACAAGAGCTGATGTGGCCGGGTTATCTAATGTAGAAAACAAGGAGCTGGTTGAACTTAAAAAGGAATATAATTTGTGGCTGCTAAGAGAAGAGATGAGGTGGAAACAGAGATCGAAAGAGCTGTGGCTGAGAGAGGGGGATAAGAATACAAGATTTTTCCATGCAGTTGCTTGTGCTAAGAAGAGAGCTATGAGGATTGATCAAGTGAAAGTTGATAACAAAGTGGTGGAATCAGAGGAAGAGACTAAGAAAATCTTTGTTTCATATTATGAGCAGTTGGTCAAGGAAGATGAGTGGTGGAGACCTCACATTCAGGAGGGGATTTTGCCAAAAATCAAAGAAAGTCAGGCTCATGAGTTGTGTGTTCCATTCTCAGAAGAGGAAGTCAAATCTACAGTTTTCAGCATGGAAGCCAATAAATCACCAGGACCGGATGGTTTTTCTATGGGTTTTTATCAGCATTTTTGGGATACTATCAAAGAAGACTTGATGAAGGTGATGAGAGAGTTCCATGAAAGGCCACTAAGCATTAAAAGCTTTAATTCCACTTTTATTGTTCTTCTCCCAAAGCAGGAAGGGGCTGATTCTGTGTCTGATTTTAGACCTATCAATCTTTTGAATGGTTGCTATAAAATTATTACCAAGGTGCTAGCTAATCGGTTCAAGAATTTGGTGAAGGAGGTGATTAGTTCAAATCAGGCAACCTTCCTTAAGGGTAGGTATATTTTGGACAATTTTTTGTCCGCCCATGAAGCCATTGTTTCAGAGAGGAGCAGTAGAAACGAAGGTGCACTAGTTAAATTAGACTTTGAGAAAGCTTTTGATCGGGTAAGCTGGTTGTGCATTCAAAAAACCTTTGGTGCCATGGGTTTTAGTCATAAATGGATTGGTTGGATCATGAACTGCATATCCACTGCTAAATTCTCAATCTTGTTTAATGGAGAATCATGTGGTTATTTTAAAAGTTCGCGGGGACTGAAGTAAGGAGATCCCATGTCTCCACTGATTTTTATTTTAGTGGGACAGATTTTGAATTCCCTATGGGATAGGGCAGCAACATAAGAGTTGATTTATGGTTTTTCAGTGGGGAGAGATGGTTTTTTATTGTCACATCTTCAGTTTGCTGATGACACTCTGCTGTTTTCTTGTGGTAATGAGGCTATGCTTTCAAATATGAAGAGATTATTGATTCTAACCAAAGCTATCACTGGGTTGGCTATCAATTTTCAGAAATCTGAGGTGGTTGGCATTAATTTGGGCTTAAAGAGAGTTCAGGAAATTACTGATTCATTCACATGTAAGGTGTCTTCATTTCCAATTTCTTACCTAGGTCTCCCTCTGTCTGATGTTCAATGCAAAGTAAGGGATTGGGATGATCTTATTAGAAGGTTTGAGTAGAGATTGGAATGGTGGAAGGCCAGGTTTTTATCAGTTGGAGGAAGATGGATGCTATCTAAATCAGTCATCTCGCCTTTGGCAACCTATTATCTATCTATTTTCATAATTCCGAAAAATGTGAAAAGAATACTTGAATCTAAGATAAGCCTATTTTTTTGGGAAGGAGGGAAGAGGGATTCAAGAGCTTTGCATCTTGTTGCATGGGATAAGGTTTGCAGGAGGAAGGATCAAGGTGGGGTTGGCTTGGTAAAGGTTGGTACCTTTAACCAAGCTTTATTGGCCAAGTGGATTTGGAGAATGGGTGAAGAGGAAGATGCCTTGTGGATAAAAATCATTAGAACAAAATATTACCATGGTTCATCTAAATGGAATTTGACTCCAATCTCCTTATCTAATATGTCCCCTATATAGAGGAATATTAGCAACATGGTGGATCTGATTGCCCCTTCTATTTCCTTTCAAGTGGGTAATAGGAGCTTGATTAAATTCTGGGAAGATAGATGGGTGTTGCACCAGCCTTTGGCAATGGAATTCACAGATCTGTATCTTATTTTTTAGGATAAAAAGAAATATGTAGCTGAGTTATATTTATATGGGCACTCTAATCCATGGAATTTGACATTTAGAAGAAATTTAACAGCTCGGGAATTTCAACAGTTGGTGGCTGTACTGAACATCATTCACATATTTGAGCTACAAAGGAACTGTAATGATACAAGACAATGGGTTTGGAACTCTAAAGGAATCTTCTCTGTAAATGCATTGGTAAGAGTGATTAATGACAGTGGAGTTAGAGTGCCCTGGGAACCTATAGTGTGGTCTAAAATCTTATCTTGTAAGATCAACCTTTTCCTTTGGAAGATAGCTTTGGGAAGGTTACCAACCATGGACAGGCTCAGCAGGTTCCTTCCTTTGCAGAAGCTCAGTTGTTATTTCTGTGGCAGTTTTATTGAGGACGCAGATCATTTGTTTTGCAAGTGTGGTATTGTACATGCGTGGTGGCTGTCATGTTGCAGGTGCCTTAATATGAGTTGGGAGGAACCCTCCTCTGTGCTTCATATGTTGGAAGGATGGGCTAAGCTATGTCCTTCTCCATCTGAGAGGGAGATATGGTCTTTAATCCTTCCTGCATTTTTGTGGGGAATTTGGACTGAAAGAAACTATAGAAGGTTCAGGAATGAGTTTGATACCTTCTACAACATAATGCGCAGAGTTATTAGATGGATTTCTGAATGGGGTAAAGCTGCAAGGGTTCTGAAGGATCCAAAATCATCTCCTATCCTGTCCGATTTGCTGCAGTGGACAAGATTGTTTGGCTGATTTTGTAATTTGGTGTTTCTTTATGTAATATCTTTATATCCTTGATAACATATATCGTGGAATTCTTCTTGGGAGAGGGTTTTTTTCTCTTTGTCCTATTTTGTAAGGGGTTTCTGTGTGTTCTGAGAGTTGTTTTGCTCTCTGGTGTACTTTTTGTATTTAATTATTTATGAATCTGTGATCTATTTGATCACCTTAAAATATATATATATATATATATATATATATATATATATATATATATATATCTCCAAGTTGGTCATAGAAACAAGTAGTGGAAATTTAATGAAAAGTGGGGTGGGCAACTTGCACCTAACAAGTAGGTCATCATTGCCTTAGAGCAATTTTCACCTGATAAATTCAAGTTCCTTACCTATTTTGATGGCCCAGTACAGTATGTCATCTCCCATTTTTGGCCACTATAAATAACACAGCCACATCCCATCTTTTTGAAGACACTGAACTTCTTTTCAGGAGAACCACTGATGATTCTATGTCATATCCCAATCAATGAAATAATTTGACGATGGTATGGATGACTAGAGACCATTTTTTCCTTTACTTTCAGTGCAGGAAAGAGAAGGGAAAAAAATTCTTCACACAGACTGCAGGAAATTCCCACAATTTTGACCACTGAAAATAATTCCTCTTCCAATAAGCTAGTAAGCAAAATATTCTCATGGAAAATGGCAAAACAATGAGTACATACAACAGTTAGATATGCTAGTTACAAAAACGTTTTCAGGAAAAATGGCCAAACAATGACAGTATTTCACATTTGCCCATATGCAAGAATTATTTACTGGAGACAGCAAGTAATAATCTTCAAATATAATCCACAAATGACAAGTTTATTGCATGCACAGATGACAAGGAAAACTTTGTTATTATTAGGGGATGATGCCTGGAAGACCAAAAAAAAGAAAGATTTTAATCAAATGTAACATTTTCTAACGAAAGCAACAGACAAAGTAAATAGGAAAGTACCTGAACGTCATTATGATATGTCAATTTGATTATCGACTCCTTAAAGCTGCAAAAGAATGCAAAAGCAATAAAGTAAATGAATGATGCATCTAAAAGTAAGTTCCACATCAACATTCATGATGCTGTTGTCATGGCATCTTACTGCCTATCCTGGCATTCATCAAATTTGAATGAATACACAGTTACAAAGAAGTGGACATGAGAGACAGGTAACTTTCATTACAACTGCAGCCACTTAGTGAATGTTGATGAAGGAAAATCCAGAAACTGATACAGTGCAGAACAGGGATGGCAGTACCGGTACCGGTACCCGTATCGGTGGGTACCGGTACCGGTACGTACCGGCCGGTACCGGCCCAGTATCGGCCGGTATCGGCCGATACCCTTTACCTGTATCGGGTACCAGTACCGGCCGATACCGGTACGTACCGGCCGGTACGTACCGGTATCGGCCGGTACTGCCATCCATGGTGCAGAAACCTTTTATTTGCCTACTCAGACCTGATTTAAGGTTTGTTATTTCAGTTTCTGCAAAAGAAAAAAAGGATAACAGGAAATAAACAAGAAAAGACACAACTTTTCACTTTCTTTTATTATTGTTGCCATCTAGATTCTCCATTGCAACTTTCATCAAGTAAATTTTCAATGACCATTGATCCTTTCAGCCTTTGATCCTAGTTTTTCTCACTTACTTCCCAAGTGTCTAGATGTGAAATTTAAATGTACAAATCTGTATGCTATTTTCATACAAATTTGGAGATTAAGAATATCAAAAGTCACTTTAAAGTTAACATTTCAATCCATGTAGGGAACATTTCTACTCCCTAATAAAAGATCAAATCATACAGAAAGCAAACAATAACCGTTTGACTGGCAAACCAACATGACAAGAATTAAACATTTATACAAGCTTTATACTATTCACAAATATTTGTCTTCACCTAAGCACCTCATCTAATCATCTAAGCAACAAGGTAGAAGGTCCTCACCTTGCTCACCCTAGGCACCTTGACAACTATGTGCAGGATAAAGTGGATACAGTGCCAGCTCTCTAAAATGGATATAATAGTCTGTATCCACTCAACAGGCTTTTACAGCAGAGCCAGTAAATGTCTATCTTATTCAACAAGCCTTCACAAAAGAATAAAGAAACACAGGTGTGCTTCTTGAAGGTAGACACAAAAGTGTATGATTAAAATGGGTTTTTTCATGTTAACAACAGAAAATAGAAGTGAGGACACTTTCTCCAGGTTACCTTTATACTTGTACAAGACCAGCACCTCATGTTGGCTAACAAGTGATAGTTCAAATTCAAATAGACATAAGACTACAAAAGAAAGAAACAATAGCAACCAATAAACTGCATCCTCTCTAACCTTTCCACTCCAGCATGAGAAGGAATATTGTTGATGTGCTCAGGAGTAAGTATTTCCTTTGCTGCAAGAAACTCTAATACCTGCAAAAGAAAATATATCTGCTTGCTTAGTTAAAGTATGTTGCATTTTACAAACTGCTGAAGCCAAAAGAACCAAGACCAACCTCAACATCATGGCCAATTTTGTAACATAGGGTGATAGTGAAGCAATAATATTTCAGGTTTGTTCAGTAAAACAGTCCATTTCACTCTCAGAAATTTCTCACAAAATGGCCCCCAACCAAAAGGCCAACAATCAAATGAAGTACACAAAAGATAACTGGTGATCTAAAACACCGGTACATTGAAACAAGCTTAAAATAGAACGTAAAGAAGCAGGATAGGTAAAAAGGTTTCTGAATCAGGACTTGTTCTAAAAGTGTCTCGTCCTTTTTTCTTGAGTGAGTGATTAGAAAGGCCTCACATAATTAAAGAGCAAAATATTAAGTATATAAGATCACAAGTAGCAACACATCCTTCTATTGATGAGCCTCTACAAAAGAAAAGTTTTCCAGCCACCTGACAGTGAGAATTATGATTGTATGCCTTACCCCACTGACAAAAATGCTGCATGAATAAGGTTCTATGAAAATGAATCAGTGTAGGAAGCAAAATCAAGTGCATGTAAATTCACCTTAAGAAGCTTTCGAAGTATAGGAATCTTGTTGAAGTTCTTCCTGTTTTGCTTCATGATGTTGTGCAACATTTGCAACCCTGAAATGCAAAAAAGGACTCTCCTTATAATGTTGTTTCTTGCATAGACGTATCTACAAGTTTGAAATGATTGCCAATACATACCATTTTTATTAATAATATCCACCAATACTGTCCTTGATCTTGTTTTCAAGATAGCATCAAGAATCAATGAAAGATCTCTTGTGCTGAAAAATGTACAAGCAGGTAAGCTAAAAACTAGAAAGCAATAAAGGAGGAAAAGATTGTGCACTGCATAAGCAATAAGATATAGAACAACCTCTGAGATGTCTCGCTTTTAGCATTATCTCCTGACGAAGCAGTAAGAAACAAAAGCTTCAAGTAACCTTTCGTGGCATCCTGATGAAGATGAAATGCTTTAGAAGTCTACTAATGAACACGCAAACACAAATGAAAGGATGAATACCACAGAAACACTAATGTTTTTTATGTATCATATAACCATGTCAAACAAAAAAAGGAGCTCCAACTGTCAAGTGAAAAAGAACTCTTGCTATGTAATTTGTTGCACAAGTCAAAAGATGGCTTGCGCAGTAAAATGAGATTGCATAAAAAAATGAAGAGATAAGCAGTGAATGGTGAAACAAAGGAGGAAGAGATTTTAATAAAGCCAACACAGAAAACATGGCCCCGAGAATTCATTACTCAAAAATACTGTCTTGTCACCAGTGATAAATAATTTCATAAAGTCAAAACACGCCATACAAAACTTAAATTCAAATATATGCAAACCAGATATTGTAACACATACTCGCCGTTTGCTGATACCCCCCTGAGCATCGAGCAACTCGTTAAGTTTTTCTTCAACTGCATGATTGAGACAAAATAAGTCATAAGGAAACCAAAGTTTGGGATTACAGTACACATAAGAGTAAGATATTATTACCCCCCTCAAAGTGGCCAGTACGACAAACTGTTGACTGAGGGATTGCCAATGATTTTTTCCCTTTCTTCATCACAGATTTGTTAGAACTGCAACTTTTCTTTTTTACTGAACAACTTGAAAGAGGTGACTTTGTATGAGGCGGCGATCTTGAAGTATGTGGATTATTGTCACCGGTGTTAGGTCTACACTTGTTATCATCCAGAAATGGATCTGACGCTGTTTTGCTTTTTGATCCTAACGGTTCTAACAGTTGACCATCAGAGGAAGGTCTAAGACAAGCATCATCATTTTGCAAATTGATGTCCTCCCTGGGACCAACAACAGGTGTTTTACTTGCTTTTCTAGCAGTCTGTACAGAAATTTCATGTAGTAGATCTGTAGCATCAGTAGATTCAGGAATAATCTCATCTACGTTAAGCTCTGTTTCAACATCTTCAGAAATCATTACAGGTTCAGGAAATTCTTCATCCGAATCACCCTGAACAATAATTTCAGTATTCAATGGATCACCACCAATATATCCACGGCATTCAGCAGATCCACATACACATCTTTTCGCTGCAGCCCCAAATACCCGTACATAGTTATAATCAAATGTAACTTCTTCACCCTGAAAAATAGTCTGATTAAGTAGTACACTACCAAAAAAATGCATATTATTTGCTAAATTTGCCACAACAAGGGGACATTGTTAACTTGCCCGTTAACCAAAAAAAAAAAAAAAGTAGCAATGATTGTGAAATGAATGCAGATGCACAATATTAAAGAGAAGGACAGGCCTGCGAGCAATACAAGAAGAAAGTGTGTGCTGTTTATGACGCTAAGTGAAAACTCAATGATTGCCATAATTTCAGACTTTCCTGCCTAGACAGCAATGCGCTATGAATCTCCCAAGGCTTTACAATGGCATCTTAGTAAATAGTTAAAAATATATAACATAAAGTTGAAATTTTAGAGTGGCAGTTTGGTAAACGTGGAAAGAAAGCACCAGAGACCCCAGACCAGACAGTTTCTTTCGACAAAAAACAAGGTGGATGGGGAATGGTAGACTGTCCAGATGGGTCATCTGGAGCATGTGAGATATATGGCCAGGAAACCAGTCATCTTGACCCCCACACATCGTTGCTATGATGACAGGATTTAGATGCAGCAAACATGTGTGCACCTTTCTGTGTAGATGGGGCAACTCCTCAATGCGTATAGGTTATAGTAGTAATGGCCACAGCCTTGCAGCCTTTGATTTCCAATGTAATTACTGTTTGTATTCTATAATCCGATTACATAGCTGTCATTTCTGATGATTATGGTTTTGCTAAAAATGCTTTTGACCACATTACAGTTCATGTCCTATATTCAATCTACATTATGAGACATCCAGATGATTTACTTTCTGAAACAAGAAGAAACCAAGTCACTATATTCCATGGTAGATAACCTCTGTTATATCTGAATAGATGACTATTATTGTGACACTATGATGATTAATATGGTAACATGGTGTTGATGGCTCTTACACTTTCAATGATGCATATGTTAATAATTATAGATTCATGCATAAACCTTTTTGTTGGGTCTGTATATGCATGTTAACTATGTGGCCTCATGCTTTACGATGACAGGATGCAGACAGACTGGCCTCTGAACAAAAGACAACAGTGGAATGAGGTCTTTAGGGTTCTGAGTTAGTCCTGCATTTTTATCCACTCCACGCTGTGACATACCCTCATTTGTCCATGTACTTCAGACACTCCAAAACTGTGTTGTAACCTTTATGTTTTCTGTTAAGAGGTTATTGGCTCTTAGATTTAACCTTATGCTATGTTATATTGTTATAAGGTTATTGGATCCTAGACTTCCTGCCATTATCTCGTGTGTGTATGTTTCCATCATTATTATTTATTAATGTATAACAATTCATGTTTATACCATGTTCTTTGTACCCATTTCTACAATCTGATGGGCTTTGACCCAGCGGCATTCTGCAGCACATGCATACACTGGGGCCAGTGAATGTGTGGGGTCACGGACATTTTAAGTGTTGGTGGATGTCTGGGGACCAAATTCAGTTGAGGGCAGTGACATCACGACGTCCTCGTAGAGAAATATCACGAGGATCTGGAGGTTGCCTTCAAGGGCAGAGCACCTCTTGTGAGGCTATAGCAGAGTGGGTTTCCATCCAATCTTAAGTCAATTTCTGAGTCACATTCCCGTGGACCACTGAACAGACCACCGGGCCAAGACCGGCTAGTACACTGGTCCAAAGGAAAATTGCTTTGCTAGCCCAATTCACAAAGAACACTGAGGAGGGCCTCTCTACAATTACTTGGATAAACAGTGGCCATCAGGGTTGGATCCACTGACTTTCCTAATTATGGCTAGCGTCAGTCCTACCCAGACCCAGTTGACAAAACTCAGGAAGCATCATCTACCCCACCCATGTAGGGCTACACCAAATGCAAAAGGGAAGCAGCCACAGGAAGCACATGCATCCAAATCATGCAGACAACTACCTGAAGTCCCTGCCAGGGGACAACATCAGAGGTAACAAGGCAAAGTAACAAGAAGAAGAGAAAGTGATTGTTCACTTCTCCCAGCGTGGCCGCCTGGGCAGATCAAACAAACTTCCAGAGGACAAATGTCTCAACAGGACAACACTGTATCTTGTGATTGGCATCTGTTTGAAGGCCCTAAAGGGGAAATGCAAAGTCCTCATGAGAAAAAGAAAACAAAAAATGAAGAGAAGAGAGAAAATATGCAAGACATTCACCAATGCACCCTGTAATCAGGTAAGTTCAGAAAAGTAGTTCACACTGGCGAGGCCTCGACAGCCATTCCAATACCTATCTCAAGAACAACTGTAATCGCAACTGCTGCAAATGGTCACATAACTTGAGGGCAGTGACAATTGCCTGTCAATACTGACAGCAACATGTGGCCCTACAAGGGATAAAGAACGTGCATGTTGAGATCCCATTGGTAAGGAATGCAGTAAAATAAAAAGTAGAACGAAAAACACAGGTGGAAGAAAGAGAAAGCTGATATATGGTGTACAGAGCTTAGGGAATGTGGAAGGAGAAGAGACACAGAAGATCATGGAAAGGATGAACCTAACAGAGGATGAAATTAGAAAAATGGCAGACCAAATAGGGCTTTCATTCATATGATAATATGGATGGGAAAACAATTTGACTAGAGCCATTAGATGGTGGGCACTAGCAATCTCTAAACCCACAAATGGAAGCTCAAGATGTGAAACACATTCCTTCAATTGCTATGCCACCCACTGACCTTACACTCTGAGCACTGCTGTAGCAAAGCAAACGGGATGATCACTCCTACGGCTCAACTTAGGCTGCCAGCCTCTGCAATGTCAAGAGGACATGTTGGATAGAAGAGGGATGGAGAGGGAGGATGAGGGATGCAAGACATTGGGAGTTTATCTGGGAGATGAGATGATAGCACCATATACTAAGCATCAGGATGATTTCATGTAATGTGAAGGTGTTTGTAACATCAGAGAGAGAAAAAGGCAGACCCTATGAGAGCCGATTACGAGGTGCCGGATGGATACCTTAGTTTACAGGAGACCAAGGGTGGGGGAGGAGAAACTCAAAATGCCTTTACAGGCCATTTGAGGGCTTCCTTGCACTTTTTAATGTGCATGCAACTTAGACCAAAATGTCCAAAAAATGTCCAACAGAATCAACATATATTGTGTCCTTCTATCCAAGACATATAAGCGTCACTACAAATCTAAGACATTGAAACATATGCATATGTGGGAGGGGGGAAAGGCGAGTTCAAATGCCACCAGTGGCAGGACTCTTGCTCTGCCACGGTGCCACCAAAATGGTGCAGATGGATCTCACAGATCCAACAGCTCATTGGAGGGGAGAAAAATACAGAAGAAGGGGCATGTAAGACAAAGTCCACATGCCTCCACCCCAAGTTGCCAAGAAACCTCCCATACTGTGAGATCGACTCCCATGCGCGCTCCTTCTTCACTCCCAACAACACCCCCCCCCCTCTTTCCACACAGAAAACATCTGAGATTCAACCCTCCACAATGGCCCTTGCCCACACACATGTTGGTGTTCTTTACGTCGACATGCATGGTGTTGTTCAATGAGAGGAATGTGCAGATCTTGACATTGTATGCCTCTCCAGATTTTGTGCTAATAAACAAAGGGATGCTTAAACAGTAGAGTCCTATGCATGCAGACTCCTCCTGTGGCTGCTGCTGCAGCATTTGCGAGCAAGGAACACTATCAGGAGAATTGGGAGCAAGGTCATCACTTGGAATGAGCAAGGGAAGCAATTGGGTTGCTGAAGATGAGCGGGAGGGTTCTCCAGTTGGGGAATTAAAGAGATGCATGGCACTCGTCTCACATGCCTTTTTTTCCCCTGTTGTTTCTCTTATCTTGTGAACCATTGGAACTGGAGATCCAACGGCCCCATTTTGATGCCAGATTGGTGAACCATGGGGATCATCATACATACACACATACATATGCATGGATGAATGGTATACATACAATGTATGGTCATTTCAACATATTTTTTACATTGTCTCATTACAGACACCAGCAACTTACATTATAATGTTCGCTGCAATTAATTAACATTTTAAGCTTTAATCATAAGAATTGAAAGAAAATATCTTACAGGCACGTGCGGAAGATTGATACAATTATTTCCACAGGCAATATGCAGGAACATTTGGAAAGAGAGGAATGAATTGTTCCACGTGGAAAATATTTGCTCAAGAGTCATATCTAGTACAGTTAACTTGGAACAGGGAATTATCAAGGCTTCAGAAGGGCTGTCATGATCTTTCTAAAGGGAGGTTTCTTTATTATTTTTTGTCTAGCCCAGGTTTGTGTTTTCCTTTGTCTATGTATGACACTTTGTTTCAAGAAGGCTTCTTTCTTTTTCGGGTTTGTGTTGCTGGGGGTTCATCTCACCTCCCACCGTATGCTTTTATGTGGATGTATCACCTTTTTTATGTTAACAAAATGATTTGTACATCACACCTTTCCTTCAAGAGGGAAAAAACATTGAAAACCTTTAATCTAATAGGCATAAGCTTCATTCCAACCTAAGGTGGTGTTTGATATCTCCTAACTGGACTACTATATCTGAAGCGTAGCCTATTAAAGAGTGTTTGACAGAATAATTAATTTCAACACTTAACTATGGTTAACTTGTCAGTTACTCTCTTAATGGTTAAGGGAGGAAAATCGGCTTATAGCTTAATCACTCCGCTCCATGCAGCAACATGCTGGAATGGCATCTTGGACAAGGTGGGCTTCTTGCCCCTCTCAATCGGCTATGGGACTTGGCCACAAGGGTTATTCCTACTACGGGGACATCCTATTCTTGCTGCCATTCTTAAGTTCTCGCAATGGATATGGGAGTGTTCATCACCTGGTCGGCAGAGAATGCTGGACCCTTCCTTGTTAGCCGCACCAATGTGCCCTAGTGGATTATTATGGTGCTCAAGATACAGGGAAAAGGAGCTGCACGGCTTCTTAGAACAGAACAGAAAAATCACAAACCCAACATAAAACAACGAGATTTGCACAAAATAGTGGTAGGAAAGACTGCAAATAAAGTCAACCAATACAAAATAATCTGCACATAAAAACTAAATCATAACACATGTTACATATGATAATTTAATATGTTTATATTTTACATTAAATTATTAATTAAGTAAAGTAAATATTCTCATATTTGTAAAATCCTATTATGTGCAGTCCTACATATGTCATCCACTCAAATGTCTTCAGAGTTAAAAACAAGTCTGCTTCATTCAGTATTCAGAATTTCTGTCATCTGACTCATATTTAAGATGTGAATCACAGATTACAGACTTGATACTGTCACAAAAACCACCTAAGTCATGCTAATGAATATTCTTCCTCTAAAAAACATTAGTATCAAGCTGACGAGCATAACCGGAAGACGTTGGCTTTCAAAAACAAAATATTTGGGAGCACATTGATGCAATCATCTTCCTGTATGTGTATGCTTCTGTCTATGAGTTTGCCATTTTCATTTCTCACATCTGATAGTTGGTAAACAACAAGAATATGGCGTACACCTCAAGGCACAAGGCTAGGCCTCACTCATTGAAGGTTTAAATTACATGTCTTATTTCATTACATTTGTTTATATTGACTAAAATTTGTGATATTGAATACAACTTATTCTCACTCAAGAGTAACAAACTAGACTAAATTCAGAAAGTGTATTATTACCTTATTGATATCTCGAATCGCAAACAGTCCAATGCATACTTCTCCATTTACCATCCACTGCTTCAAAAAATGGTTATCATTAAGTGATAATTCATGAAAAGCAGGAACACAATTCTAAGTCCGTGAGATTGATCCACTGGTTCAGGCAATATCATTGTACAAGAACATATACAAAGATCACACATAAAACCTAAATTGCAAACGATTATCAAATTATAGAAAATCCAAATATACAATTCGCTGCAGATTATCTTGTTTACGGGAAAAAACATTCACTGCAGATAATCTTGTTTATGGACATGATCAACTGATGGGACATTCCTTTTGTGTAACAACCCAGAGCACCTAGTCATCAGCTAAAACTGTAATAAAAGAAAATAAAAACTTAAGGGCATCGTTAATATAACTAAATCTCCTCTTGAACCTAAATTATTAATTAACTTTCTGGCCTCTGTTTCTTTAGTGATTTCAGCAAGAAAAGTTGTTGTTCAGTTAAGTGTAATTATCATTTTGTCAAAGAAAATTGTGGTATGTACCACCAAGTTCATTAGAATAAATAGAGGTAGTACATCCGATCAAGGAGAGGAAAGGTTCCTCTTCCTAAAGAAATAAAGGAAACAGCAGCTGTGACAAAAATAAATTACAGAACCCTTATAACCTGAGACCAATTGTTTGCAGAAATGCCCAAAATAAACCTGCTCCAATGATATAGGAAGCTTGATGCTTGGATACATGCATTCTCAATATAGCATTTGCCTCCATATGCTCTACCAAACCGCACGTGGAAGAATAAGAAAAAGTTTGCTTCGAGTGCTATTGCCCGCTGACAACCGGCAGCTTCTGAAATATTGCCACATTTCCCATGATATTTTGAAGTTAACCTGGAAATTTGCTAAGGAGGCAAAAAAAATCTCCAGACATCTCTACTAAAGTCACAATGAATGAAAAGATGATCAATATCCTCATCCTGTAAACCACCTTGGTAACAAGACGTCTCTGGAACAGAAGCCACATAAAAGCTTCAACTTTGATCAGGGATTTAACTTTCCATACCTCTCTGAAATGTGGATAACAAGGTAGATCCCCTTCACTCATTATACAAGGATTTGACTGAAAAAATCCCATTGTTCTTCTCCCACACAAAATAATCCTTTATGTGGCTTTATCAGGTCAACATTTATGTGGGCACTAGGCAGCCTCATTTTCAGCAGATCTGGAAACCCCACATGCATTGTCATCAAGGCGAATGCCTAGGTGCTGCGGAGGTGCAAAGGCGCTGGCCCTGACCCAAGGTGCCCCACCGCCTTTCATGGGCCTGGGAGAAGGCAGCCGGGGCACGAAAGGCAGCCTGGGCGCCCACCTAGGCAGGCCTGGCCCACTGACCCGTTGGCCCAAATGAACTCCTATAATCCTATTTAACCAAGAATGATAGCACCAGTATCGGAACCGATTTGTACCGGTACTGGTATCGGCCGGTACGGGACTAAAAAATCAGAAACAATCAAGAAAAAACAGAAAATGAGAAACTTGAGAAAAATATTTGGACATATTTTGACCCTTTTGAGGGTGAAAAAACCTTGAATAACAAGCTTTGAGAAGTATGTATAATGCGTATTAAATGATTACATGCTACATATTAAACATGGAAATGATATACTAGTCTAATAAGCTTAATTAAACTCCAATTGTTGTTTAATTAAGGTAATTAGACGAAATCCCCAATTTTTAACCGCTAATTAGAGTAGAATTTAGGGGTTTTGTCCATTTTAATAAGAGAAAAATACACAATCTAAGAACTTCTTAACAACTTAAACATAATAGAAAAACAATATGTATCAGTTTCGGATAAATCGGCCTGGTACCGCCGAAACAGTTATTTTTCTTTTTTGGTTTTTGGGGGAGAGGGGGTATTGGGGTGCCCCCCCCCCCAAAAAAAAAAAACCCCGCATATCGACACCACTCCCCGCTGACAGATCTGTTCATCCCCTTCCTGCCACCTTAAGTGCCTTCCTGTTCACAAACCAATGCCACCTCTCTCTCTCTCTCTCTCTCTCTCTCTCTCTCTCTCTCTCTCTCTCTCTCTCAGCGTACAGTTCTTCATTTACATAGCCCTCCCTCCCTCCCTCTTGTGAAGTAGGTGCCTAGGTGATGCCTAGGCAGGCACTTAAGGCTTAGGTGCCCAGAGATCCCAAGAACACCTTGGGTCATCTTACCGCCTTAAAAACTATGCCCACATGCCTTTAAAGGTCAAATTCTTGATTTAGTGAGTAGCACTTTCTAGGCTCCCTCCACGCAACCATGTGGGTATTTTCCTGGAAGATGTGAGGATCACTTTCTATTTGTGTGATGATAAAGAAGAGAACCTAGACAATCTGTTGCTACATAGTAACTCTCTTCATAAGTCTGACCTTGTAACCTGTCTTCATTAGTGTGACCACATCTCCATCTTCATCAGTGTGACCTAGTAACCTTTCTTCACCAGTGTGACCCCCACCCCCACCCACACACGCCAGCCATGTCTTGGAAGCTTAAGACTAAACAGGATTGGTGGATGATGTTTGGAGCGAAAGAAACTTCCTGATATTTCAGAACAAGATTAAAGCGTAGGAGAATTCAGTCTGAATCGAGGACTGTGCAGCAACTTTGGGAGGAGCAGTCTGCCCCATTTTTTGTCATCTTTGTACATATTGTGGCCGTGCTATCTCGGCTAATTGTTTGCTTTCTGAAGTGTTTGTTTGTAAATGGAGGGTTATCTTTTGGGGAAAGCCTTGTGCAGTTAGTGATGGTTCATGCAGACCATATTCTTTTGGGGTATTCTTTTCTTTTCACACTGGAAATCCTTCGCCATTTTATGAAGATCTGCTAGTATCAACTTAAAAAAGAAAACGTTACTCATCTGTGTGTCATGGTTATGCATTAACTGCCTACTTTTCCTTTTAAACAAATTCATCATGCAAATTAAGAAAAATGCAGAAAGGACATTTAGACCTTTTCAGTGCGGCAATTAGGCTCACAACTATGGTTGATAAATCGCCCCAAATTTCCTTTAGCACAAGCATCGATCACCTGAAATCAGTGCAAGGTAATTTCATAAGTTAGCAGAAGCTTTGTTAGAAAGTTACATGCTACAGACAACAAAGCACTAAAATCATTTAACCAATAAGGAAAGCACTAAATCATTTAACCAATAAGGTAATCATTTTTAATAGACAAGGAGTTTGCCTTCTGCAAGCAGAATGGAGCAACAATGAAATAAAACAAAATCCTTATTAAAAAATGGAATTGATTTAAAATGTTCTATTGGCTCCATAAAGACTGTACTAACTACACAAGCTGCAGACAGGGATGCAGAAAGTTGCCTATCAGGCCAAATACACCTTTGACCTTATATTAATCCTCATACCCATACTTAAATCCACTGGCATCCTTGAAGGTTAAGTAATCAAATCATACTACATCTTGTCAGAGTTTTTTAATATTTTGGCTTCAAGAAAATTCTAAACAGTGAAGTAAATTTCTGCCTCCCAAACATATAGCACGCATGATCATAACATGCATAAATTTTCTACAAAGGTTATGGACAAACACTTTCTAGATTCCAAACATAAGACAAATATGAAATTAAAATTTTCAACATAAACTGTGCATAAAACAAAGTTCAAACTAATACTTACACAGATCCAGATCTTAAATGTTTTTTTGTCCAGTCGGCATGAGGGACGAGCGGAGCGGCTGATGCTCTGGGGCGCAAATGGCCTCACTGGCAACTGGAGCAAATAGGGTCCCGCTCGGCAGAGGACCAGCCAGCTTCCAGCCGCCTCGTCGATGCCAGGGAACTGTCCTAGCAAGCGGACACATTCTTACACTGAGGTCCTTCACAGGGTGGGGAGCTTGACCTTCGCCAGGGTTGAAGGGTCAAGCGGAGGGAGGTACGAGGACTCCGGCTTGGGTTCCTCTGGTTATCATTCAGGAATCAGAAGCGCTTGCGAGGAGAAGGAAGGAGATGGGAAGGTGGTGCTTCTGCCAACTGTTACATGGGAACGGCGATGGGGAGGTCCTCCAACAGCTGGTCTCTGCTAGATGGTCGGATGTAGGGTGGGAGGAGCGTAGGATTGAGGATAAAGCCATCCTCCTGGTCTGCCCATCGTCAGAGAGTGCTCAGGAGCTTCTAAGGCCTGGAAGCCTTGAAGGGAGTGGAATCGTTCACTGCTTGGGATACTCTGACAGCCACCCACCCGAGCCCAAGGATGATGGGAATCAGGCTGCTGTTGGTGGGTGTCCCACTGGTGCTTTGGAGGTGAGCATTCTCAGAGAACTTATTGATAGCTTCGCCAACTTGGTGGCAATAGAGGACGCCGGAGACCTTGCCTTTCATTGCGGTGAGCTTACTACGCATGGTTGGCAGTATTGGCCAATACCGATACATATCGGCTGATACGTATCGGTATTGGTGGGTACCGATACCATATTGAATGGACCGATGCCGGCCGATACAGGCCCGGTACTGGGCCACTGGGCCAAAATGGACCCAGTACCGGCCGATACTGTAAATACCGATACCGGTACGTATCAGTATCGGTACCCTCCAATCCCGATACCGATATCAGTACTGCCATCCTTGGGTCCAAGTGCCTTCTTTGTTCTCTATTCCTGCGGCGTTAGAGGTGACTATTGAAGGGTAAGGGCGTCTGTGAGGATGCGGGTGTTGGCATGGAACACAGAATCGGCCGATCCCGATCTGGATCGGCCGATTCGGATCGGGATCGACAGGTCCCGATTCGGCCAATTCCGGCCGATTCGGATCGGGATCGACAGGTCCCGATTCGGCCAATTCCGGCCGATTCTGGCCGATTCGATCCCGATTCGTTCGGGACCCGTGATCCGAAATTCCTTGGGTGTTGGGGCCTACCAGGATTCATGTTGGCGGGGGGCTAGGGTTTCAGTGTGGCACACGGCTGAAGGTTGAAGACAAACAGTGCTTCGAAATTTGAATTGCGGGGGGCCGATCCAGGTGGGGCGGGGGGTACGGGCCAGGAGCGACTCTAACTGGTCGAAGGCAGTCAAGTGGGCGATTGTGGCCCGGATGGATGTTGGTCCCGGGCGGCCACAAGGTTAAGTTATCAGGCAGACCCAGTAACTTACCTGACACGATTAGGCCCGAGGAGAGACCCAATGGTACTCTTTGTCTCTACCCAATCCAGTGTTTGACACATGTGGCTTCCCAGGCATACTTGTGCATCAACAATGGCGACAACTCTTGTCCAATGCCCTCTCCAACTCAGAAGAGACCTTCGTCGCCAGCTCTCCGATCACTGAAGGGGGTCTCACCAGGACCCGAGCTCTGGAACCCCTCTCCATCGTCCATGGTCCTAGGGAAGTTCCGAAAGCCACGACTTCAAGGCCGGCCGTGCCTCCCCATCCTCGAACTCCGGTGCATTTGCAGGGGTTGTGGAAGCCTGTGTCCAACGACGGCAAGGCATTGGCTACTCCCATGCCACTCCCCTCTCCTTCCTTTCTAGTGGACAGGGTGGGGGAGTAAGAGATAGGGCACAAGGAGACCACTACATGCGCAGAGGGAAGGCCGGGGTAGGAGGCTTAGGACCAAATGCCCGAGTCTGCTACCGACGTGGTTGATGGCTCTCTCCAAAGGGCAGGCCACAGTGCAGGGGAGGAACTCAATTGTTTTCCGAGCCAGGGGACGTTGGCCATCACAGAGGTTGAAGACCACATGTCGTTAGAAGATTTGTCGCTGGTCCCTATTCTATGAAGGGGGTGGAGGAGGTAGAGGTGGATTTTAAAGGTAGTAGTATGGGAAGGGAGAATGTGATGGTTTGCAGGCTAGGGTGAGTCAATTCACAGAGGAGCATGTGAGAGAGGTTGCCGATAAGGTTGGAGTGTCATTTGAGGGGTTCGACAAGGATGTGAGGCAATTATTTCTTAAGATTTAGAAGAGATGGCAGCTAAGGTTGGCACATAGAGGTGTCTTTGAGGAGAGAGAAGGGGGTTGAGGTGGAAAGGAAGAGTGATGAGGAAGCAGTCGGGGAGGGAGACTCTTAAATTGTTCTCATAATGAAGATTATTACTTGGAATATTAGGAGGCTGTGTGGGAAGGAGAAGAGGAAGTTGGTTAGGGAATTTGTGAATAGAGCAAACCGAGTGTGTTGTGTCTTCAAGAAACTAAACGTGAGGGGGATGGGAAGCTGATCATAAGGGAGATCAGAGACAATAGGCTTACCAAGGGGGTGCCAACGACTGCAGTTGGGAGTGTAGGAGGTGTGATGGTGTTGTAGAACAAGTATGCAGTTGAAGAGCTAGATGCACGAAGGCATGTGGGATCCTTGTATGTATCTCTTATGCTCTATTATATCGTTGATGGCTTTCGGTGGGACTTCACAGGTGTTTACGAGCCGCAAGATACTTCAGCTAAGAGCCCTTCCAGAGGAATGCATTGGCCTCAATCGTCACGTGGGGAGGTCATGGTGTGTAGGAGGGGACTTTATTGCTACTAAGTCTCCAGAGCAAAGCAGCGGCAGTTCTCATTGTTCCAGGGAGATGAACGACTTCAAAGAGTTTATTGCAGAAGCAACTCTCATATGTGGTGACTCATAATGCCTCCTTCACTTGGTCCAACTTGAGGGAGGATGCGTCTCTCTCCAGGTTGGATAAGTTCTTGGTTTCGATGGACTGGGAAGACCACTTCCCTTTGTCGCAAGCCCTAGTGCTTGGCGAGGATGGCTTCAGATCACAAGCCTATACTGTTGAAGTCCCGTGGGTCACATTCTAGAAGATCGAGCTTCAGACTGGAGAGGTATTGGCTGAGAGAGGACGACTTCTCTGAACTAGTCGCGAGCAACTGGCAAGAGGAGATTCAGGGCCCTAATGCCATGGCTAGACTTGTTCTGAAGCTAAAGAGACTGTCCCAGGATTTGAGCAGATGGGGAGCTTCCAGAACCCTTCCAAGAAAGGTGGCCAATGATCAGATTGTGGAGCAACTGGAGCTGATGGATGCCCTAGAAGAAGCAGGCATGTTGGATGTTGAAGACATTCATGAAGAATGTTTCAATTTATGAGGAGTCTGACTTTGTTTTCAGAAAGGCATCTGGTCAATCAGGTAGAATCCTCATCGTCTGGATAAACAAAAAATGGGCTTGTCAGGTAAACCCCCCTTCCATTTTCGTTAAATGACCCAACCTCCCCTGGCTTTTCCACTGTACCGGATCGACTGATCGTAGACCAGTCTCGTAGTTGATTCTTCGGCTATTGTTGATTCTTCTTTAAAGGATGCACTACGCATGTCCCGGGATTTAATCTTGTTCAATGAAACGCCATTATATAACTGATTTTTGGTTTGAAAAAGTGCCGAGTTTTTATCAACCCATCCAATTTTTTCGTTCATCTTCAAAGAGCCTAAAAAAAAGCTTTCTCGATAGTGATTAATTTATTGTCACCATTAAGACGCTTTCACACGGCTTCTTCTTACAAAAAAGGAAATGGCTTACGGATAGATAGTTGCTTCATTTATGCCGGAGCTTGAGTATAACAGGCGAGATTTGTATCTTAAGGAGCGTCTAGAAGAAAGGATCAAAAGGAAGCCCGTTGTCCTTTGACCCGTCGTTTCGAGCTTCCAGTTCTTCTGGATTTTCGGGCAAACGATGGTACCGACCCACATTGGGCTGCTCTTCCGGACAACACGGCGCAACGTCAACCATATTGCAGGACATCATGTCAGGCTTCTCATTCAAAACCTAAGGTTTCCATACCCATAGTAGAGGGCTGACTCATCAATCGATCATTAAGCGGAGCAGCTGGGACGAAGAGCAGCTTAGCAGTTGCTTAACAAAGAGGCTGAGAGTTTTCAATAGTGAAATAGTGTTATACCACTCCACGGGCTTCGCACCACTGAAGTTTATAGATAAAAAAAAGGTACACTCTGGCCCTTTCGAGCCGTACTTTCTTCCTTCTCGAGGAGCTAGAAGAGTAGCAGGAGAATCGGGAGGTGAGGGAAAAAAAGAGATGTCATTGCCAGTCGCCAATCGTAAGCTTGGCACCAAGAATTCCAAGGGAAAAACTGCCTTGGTGCCATACACCAAGTGAAACGGAACCGGGCATAGCCCGTCCTAGAACTTGCATTACTTGTCCTAAAAAGAGGTTATTCTCAAGCAGCAATAGGGCATTCTCTGCATCTTTTATATGTAACTTGTCCTCATTCCTAGCAGCCCAGATCTGATGCACAAACCTCCATCGCAGTCCCTGCTCAAAGATGCAAAGGTCATATCTGAAACAGGACATTCTATCCCGAGAGTCAGTACCACAACAGATTCGACGAGATGAAGGTGTTTTGTTGGATATTGGGGAGTATTCAATTACAGTGCATTTTGTGATGTGCAGAAGAAGAATACATGGATGCTTTCAGGAATCAGGAGTTTATGGTCCGCATCGCATTTTAGAACAGCAGGATATGTGGAAGAAGTTAGAGTCTTGTAAGGAAAAGTTTGATTTGCCTTGGTGTATAAAAGGTGATTTTAACCAAGTTCGAAGACCATCTGAGAGGAATAGAGGCGGCCTGTCAACAGGGGAATGCAGCAATTTAATGATTGGATTGAGAGGTGCTAGTTAATTGAACTTCCTATACCTAATGTCCAATATACTTGGTCAAATGGAAGGCAGGTTCCCTCAATGTCTATGTTAGACAGAGTGCTGGTAAACAGTAATTGGAGTATTATGTTTCCTTTTGCTGAGGTATCCGCACCACCTCGACATCTTTCTGATCAGAGAGCTATTATTGTAAACTGTCACAGTAAGAAAAGGAAGAACAAACCCTTCAGGATGAAGCAGGTGTGGTTGCAAAATGAAGACTTCAGGAATTTGGTCTATGAATCATGGAACCATGCCGTAGGTGATTTCCATGGAGTAAAAGTTCTCGCTTTGATGCTTAGGAATCTGAAAACGAATTGAAGGCATGGTCAGATAAATGGAAAAAGGACAGATCCATTCAATCTACACAGCCGCTTGAAGCCATTCAAAAACTGGACAGTATTGAAGAAGGTAGAGCATTGAATCAGCAAGAACTGAAACTTAGAGCTGAACTCGGTGTAAGTATTCTGATTGGTTATTAGAAGAGGAAATCAGATGGAGACAGAAATCAAGAGCTAACTGGCTAAAAGAAGGGGATCTGAATACAAAAAATTTTCATCATATTGCTAATGGGAGGGGAAGAAGGTAAATGTATCTCCAGTATAGAAAGAAGATGACCTGATTGAAGAAGAGGATGAGATCGCTGATGAAATTATCAGGTTTTACAAGGAGCTGTTTTCAGCAGAGCAAAGGTGGTTCCCTAAACGGAGTGATTCAGATTTGGTCATATTAGCTGAGGAGGAGCAATCTATGTTAATTCAGCCTGTGACAGAAGAAGAGGTCAGAATTGGAGTTTTCGCATTGGGAGCGGAGAAGGCAGCAGGACCGGATGGATTCCCTATCAGTTTCCATCAGAATTGCTGGAAGTCGGTCAAGAAGGATGTCTTTCAAGCTGTTAGGGACTGTATTAGTGGTGATGCAGGGTGTGATGGTATCAATCATACATATTTGGTGCTGCTACCAAAGGAGAATACCATGCAGCTGAGTGATTTTAGGCCCATCAGTCTGTTAAACGGGTCTTATAAAATTATTGCCCGAGTTGTAGCTTCCAGATTAAGTGTTATCCTCAACAACCATAACGATCAGCTTTTATCAGAGGAAGAAGACTTCAAGACAATTTTTTGGTAGCTCATGAGGCTTCTGAACACTTTGCATAAAAGAGGAGTTAAAGGTGTTGTTTGCAAACTGGATTTCTATAAAGCATATGACAGAATTCATTGGAACTGCCTTTGGAGTATTATGGAATTACATCATTTTCCTTTGCATTGGATCGCTGTGTTGAAGAAGTGTGTCACAACAGCTAGGTTTTCAATCATTCTTAACAGTAATGCGTATGGCTACTTTGCAAGTTCGAGAGGGCTAAGGCAGGGTGATCCATTATCACCCCTGTTGTTTGTCCTTGCAGCAAATGTTTTTAGTAGAATATGTCACAGAGCTGGAATTAATGTCTGGATAAATGGTGTTCAGATATGCAGAGGAGTATCACCAATTTCTCATCTCCAATTCCAAGATGATACAATTTTATTTTTTCAAGGAAACATTGATGATGTGAAGAATATTGCATTTATTCTGAAAGGGTTTGAATCTTGTACAGGATTGAAAATCAATTATGAGAAGAGTATTATTGTGGAAGTGTATATGGAAGGACTATGCCAAGGCATAGCTAATATTCTTGGTAGTGGCATTGGTGTTTTTCCAATCATGTACCTCGGTTTACCCTTAACTGATAGAAGACTGAAAGCTAGGGATTGGGAGCCTACTATTCATAGGATTCAACGGAGGTTGACTGCTTGGAAAGCCAGATACATGTCACATGGAGGAAGAATTATATTGATTAACTTGGTGATTACTTCAATTCCAATGCATTATTTGTCTGTGTTTCTCATTCCAGTTGAGGGTTGTAAGAAGATTGACAAAATCAGAAGACAATTCCTATGGGGGGGATGTCAAAAGAACAGCGAAGGCATTCCACTGGTGAAATTGAAGGTCTGTTCGCCTAAGTCCAAAGGTGGGTTGGGGATTAAGGACCTGCATTTATGGAAGACAGCACTCTCGGGGAAATGGTTATGGGAGACATTTTTGGAAAATGCTGATCAGTAGTAAGCATTATGAGTTACCATTCAGACAATTTCGGCAGACTGCAAACAAGTCGTATATGTCCGTGATCTGGTCAGAGATTATCAAGGCAGGGAGACATTTTCACAGATACCTTCTATACAGTGTGGGGAATGGACAGAATGTATATTTTTGTAGAGAAAGATAGTTGATAGAACATTGTTTCAAGGATTTTTATGCCAAATTGTTTGCGGTAGCTGCTGATCAATGGTGTAAAGTCAATAAATGTTTTGAATTTCAGGAAGGTAACATCCAGTGGTCGGTTAAGATTGGAAGAAATATGAAAGAAGATGAAATTGAGGAGTTTTGTTCACTGATGGGTGCATTATCTTCAGCAAATATCAACACAGATGAACCTGACAAACTCATTTGGGGACCCAATAATGGGGTGTTTACATTCAGCTCTTATATTCCTTGCTTGAAGGTGACCGGCCATCTTACATGAAGAATGAAGAAGTGTGGAAAGTGAAATCTCCTTTGAAAGTTAAGGCTTTTATGTGGCTTATGTACGAGAGAAGGATCATCACTAAAATGTACAGAAGCAAATGGTGCATGAATGCTGGATGTGTTATGCTCCTTCTGTGGCATACGTAATCAAGATGTGGATCGCTTATTTGTTTCCTGCCATGTCAGTCAAGCAGTGTGGAGAATATTTGGAGATTTGCTGAAATTTTCACCTCAGTTCCATTCTGTAATGGAGATGAGGGAATTCTTCAAACAATTAAGAAGGACAATCTATACGAAGGAATTGCGCAACATTGT
Organism: Zantedeschia hybrid cultivar; assembly: GCA_030544215.1. NCBI lineage: Eukaryota > Viridiplantae > Streptophyta > Magnoliopsida > Alismatales > Araceae > Zantedeschia > Zantedeschia hybrid cultivar. The sequence goes on along the minus strand of JARZZO010000013.1, from coordinate 44,457,023 downwards.
GGGTATTTTACCACATACCATCTGTTAGAGCTTATGGAGAGAGAAGAATGAAGTGCTGTTACAGGAAAGTAAATTTTATGTTGAGAGCATCTCTATTAGGAGTTTGAATTTTTTGTACTCTTGGTCTCGTCATATTCTCGGTATTTCCCCCGAGTCCTAGATAAAGGCATTTAATTAAAAATGCTTATTTAGTTGTGAGGATAGGAACCTCTCCTATCCTTGACTGTACTCCCTCTATTTATTTCTTAATAAAATTGATGGTACAATCCACGTTCTTATCTCGGGGCGGGGGGGGAAGCAGAGACACATTGAGGGAGGAATTTGATGACGTTCTCCTGAGAGAAGAGATCTACTTGAAGCAGAGGTCCAAGTAGAGGTGGGATCAAAGAGGGGGACAGCAATATAGCATACTTCCAGCGAGTGGCTTCAGGCAGGAGAAGAATGAATTAGCTCAAGACTCTTAAGGAGGGCGATCAGGTGCACTTAGGAGATTCCCAGGTGAGGGAGCATGTGTATAACTTCTATTCCAAGTTCTTTTCGGAGGATTCTTTTAGGAGGCTATCCATTGCAGTGGACCTGTTGCCCCATATTTCTCCTGAGGAGAGAGATTTCCTCTCTGGTCCTTTCACCGAAAAGGAGATTAGGAAGGCTGTCTTTGCACTTGCAGGTGACAAAGCACCTAGCCCGAATGGTTTTCTACTAATTTTCTTTCAGCATTGTTGGGACATTGTGAAAAAAGATATCTTTCAAGCAATAGTTGAATTCCAGGAGGGCAGGGCACATCTTAGGGGCATCAATAAAATTTTTATTGCTCTCATTCCTAAGAAGGAAGGGGCAGATTGCTTGTCCGACCATAGGCCGATCAACTTGTTGAACGGTGTTTATAAGATCATCACCAAATCTCTAGCATTCAGACTTGAGAATGGTAGCCAAGGTGATTAGAAGTAACCAAGGAGCTTTTGTCAAGGACAGATTAATTCAAGACAACTTTCTGGTTGCTCATAAGGTGCTGCACTTTATGAAGATGCATCATAAAAATGGTTTCCTATTAAAGCTGGATTTTGATGAGACTTATGATAGGATCAGACGTGTAGTGAAAAGTAGCCACTAGTTAGGGCAGTTTAGACCTTTTGTATATTTGCTGTTTTTCCTTATTTTTCTGGTTTTATTCTTGTTAGTTATGATAACAGGGGTAAACTTGTCTTTTGATCTTGTAATATGTTTGCCCTATCATATATAAGACTTGAGTGCTGGCCGGCCTCTGTGTGTGAGATAGAGAGAGCCACCGCACCTCAGTTTCTTGGCCCATATTCTCTCCTTCCTCTTCTCGCTTCATGATATCAGAGCAAGAATGAGAAAGGAGGAGTAAGGGTTCGGTCCCTTGTTTCAAGACCCCTGGCTGACCGGTCCCTCTTCCCATCTTCACCACACCTTGGCTATGGTTTTTCCCTAGCATTCAAGGTCCCTTCAACAAAAGCGGACCCTGTTGTGAAGAGTTGGAGAGTGGCAGCCAGATTTCTTCCAAGGAACCTGTCCAAGCCCCATTCTTGTGACCGGTGCCCTGTTTAGGATTTGGGCTGCAATCGGTACACAGTGTGGGTGCCTCCTTGGTGACCGGTCCCCTATCCAGGGTCAACCGGCCCACTTCCCCTGTTGTTGGGGGGTAGCCGGCTCTCACTGCTGTAGGTTACACCCTATCTAGGGTTTCTTGAAGCTTCTTCCTTGCATCCTCGCATCTTTCCCCTGTTATGGGGGCTGCTCAAGCCGATTTCTGCACAGACCACAGTTTTTTGTGAGTGCCTTGATACTCCACTGATGTGGGTGTTTTGTAGGAATATTGGCATCTTGTTGCAGCTTTTATGTGGGTGTATCTCCCTATTTTTTTGGATCTTCGGTGTTTTGTAGGAATATTGGCATCTTGTTGCAGCTTTTATGTGGGTGTATCCCCCTATTTTTTTGGATCTTCATCTTGCTACATTAATTCCCTCCATTGAGGACTGTGATGTTGTAGATTCTTTGGTTACTGTGTGGTTCTCTGCAAGGTTGCAGATTTTTGCATCGTCTATGTGCCTCCGAAAGGCTTCCTGAAGTAAGGATATGTCTGAGATGACAACAAACGAAATGTCTTCCAAAGGAGAGAGCGTAGGGGATAATTCTCATCTTCAACTTCCCTCCGTGAAGTTGAATGATTCAAATTACCTGGATTGGGCAGCAGCAATTAAGACTTTTGTTAGTGCCCGAGCAAAGGTGAGTTACATAAATGGCAAAATAACCTCACCTTCAGTTGACGACCCGAAGTATGATGATTGGGAGCACCAGGACAGCATTGTGAGGACATGGATCCTGAGTTCTGTGACAGATGGACAGTTAAAGTATATTGTGAGGAAGTCTATTGCAAGACAGACGTGGCTCATACTTGAAGAGATGTATTGTGAGAAGGCCAACCCAGTAAACATATATGATCTTGTGGTTACTATTCATGACACCAAACAAGGAAGTAGGATTGTGTGTGAATACTACAGGGCCTTGAGGACTTTGTGGGAGGAGCATGATACCCATATCTCTGATTAGGACATATCACAGGAAATATTTGAAACACATACAGGATTAGAGAGTCCTAAAATTTCTACATGATCTGAACATTGAATATGAAGGGTTGAGGTCTCAGATCCTCAACTTTGAAGTGATCCCCTCATGTGAGCAGTGTTACAAGAAAGTTGTAAAAGAGGAGAAGAGGCGGAAGACCATGCAAGCTGATACAAGTGGGATTAGTAAGGGAGAACACTCCGCACTTGTTGGCACAAACAGTAGTGAAAAAGGAGGAGATGGCACCTGAAAAGACTCAAAGAAAGAAGGGAGAAAGTGTACATATTGTGGGCGAGAGAATCACTCTGTAGACTTTTGCTGGGAATTGCATCCAGACAAGAAGCCTCTGAAGTTCAAGCAGAACCAGAAAGCCAAAGGAAATGCAGTGTCTGCCAAGCCTATAGGGTCGTCCACAATTTCAGCCTCTGATGGGAGCACATCATCCACCACTCCAAAGAGTTTTGCAGGATTGTCCACTTCTGACATAGCTAACTTTCAGCGGTTCATATCTCAGTTGTCCACCTCCACCTCCACTAGCCAGTCAGGTACTATTGGGGCAGCACTCAATGTTGTCTCCCACACTGGTGGGAACTCCTAGATCATTGACTCAGAAACCACTGATCATATGACGAGTACTTCCACATTATTTACTTCCTATAAACTGTGCTCTGGACAAGATAAAGTGACTATTGTTGATGGCACATTTGCCACAATTACTGGGAAAGGCAACATCCCTCTAGATAATCACCTTATCTTGTTATCGGCACTTCATGTCCCCAAACTACCCATTAACCTACTCTTTGTTAGTAGCTTGACAAAATCATTAAACTGTTCAATGACATTTTTTCCCTCTCATTGTGTGTTTCAAGACTTGAAGACGGGAAAACCTCTTGGGAGTGGGCGTAAAGTGGGAGGCCCCTATCAACTTCAGTCCAAGCATAGGGCTGCCCTTCAGTCCAGTAGTATCAGTGTTATGTCGAACAAAATAAGAGAAATCCAGTTGTGGCGTCTCCGTCTAGGACACATTTCCTTCAAGTCATTAAAAATGTTATTCCCTTCATTATTTCATAAGGTTGACTTACAGTCTCTTGCTTGTTAAGTATGTCACCTTGCCAAACATTGTAGAACCTGATTTCCTCAACCATTGAATAAAAGTTCTACATCTTTTGAACTTGTCCATTATGATGTGCGGGGTCCTTCCATTCCCTCTCTTGATGGCAGTCGGTATTTTATATCATTTATTGATGATTTCACACATTGTACGTGGGTATATCCAATGAAGTCCAGGGAGGAAGTGCCATGAGTGGTTCAGGTGTTTGAAAAAGTTGTGGAAAATCAGTTTGAAAAAAAAAAAGAGTATTTCGATCAGATAATACAAAAGCGTATTTCAAAAAAAAATCTGAATATATTCTTTGAGGATGAGGGAATTCTTCATGAATCCTCATGCCTCTATACACCCCAACAGAATGGAGTAGCTAAGAGAAAAAATAGACACCTACTTGAGACTACTCGGGCACTACTCCTCCACCATGGTCTTCACAATAAATACTAGACAGAGGCTATTCACACTGTTGCGTATCTCATCAACTGAATGCCCTCTCGTGTTCTTCACTTCAGGACTCCCTATTCTCTTCTCAAACCTCAACACTCACTATTTTCGATGCCATTGCGAGTGTTTGGGAGTATGTTTTGTTCATAATTTGGCTCCAGGCTCCTCTAAATTGGATGTCAAACCCACCAGGGCCATCTTTCTTGGGTATTCTTCTACTCATAAGGGATACAAATGCTATGATCCCCAAGCCAGGAAGAAGTATATTGTCAAATATGTTACATTTTTTTAACACCTTCCATATTCTTCTTCACAAGATGTGTCCGAAGGGGAGCATTGTAATTACCCTCCTGGTGTTATTGATGATGTTCCACATGTTGTTCCATCCTTATCCTCTACTGCTATTCCTAACAGAGGTGCCACTCCTGAGGTCTCAGCCACATCCACAAAGCAACATAACAGTGATACTATTTTGACTGAAGGGAACAAAGTTTTAAAGCATTATGTTTGCAAGAACAAGTCCCAACAGCCCCTTACTGGGACAGAGGTTATAAAAGTTTCTCCTGCTGATCCACCAACCCAAGAAGGCAATACTGTCTTTGAGCTTGAACAGCCCCCTGAACCTTCTATTCCTTCTAACAGTTTGCAGGATAGCCTCTAGAAACCTATTGTTGTCCGGAAAGGTGTACCTGAGTGCACTAAGCATCCTATTTCTTGATACATTGGTTACTCAAAATTGCCCCCTTCCTATATGAGTTTTATTGCTACCTTGTCTACATGTTACACACCTCCTACCTTTGTAGAAGCAAGCAAAGATCACTGTTGGGTGAAAGCTATGAAAGAAGAAATGGATACTCTTAAGCAAAATAACACTTGGGAATTGGTTAACCTTCCTCAGGAAAAGAAGCTAGCGGGATCTAAATGGGTGTACACTACCAAGTTCCGAGCAGATGGGACGGTTGAAAAGTTCAAGGCTAGACTGGTGGCAAAAAAGTTCACACAGACTTATGACCTTGACTATCAGGAGACTTTTGCACCAATAGCCAAGCTAAATTCAGTCAAAGTACCCTTATCCCTTGCAACACATTTTTCTTGGGAATTGTATTAGCTTGAAGTGAAAAATGCCTTCCTGAATGGTGACCTGGTAGAGGAGGTATATATGCAGCCACCTCCTGCTGTTGTTACCGGGGAAAAGTGTGCAGGTTAAAGAAGGCACTGTATGGCTTGAAGCAATCACCTAGGGCATGGTTTGAGAGGTTTAGAATTGTTATGGTCAAATATGGCTTCACTCAAGGCAATGTTGATCACACCTTGTTTATTAGGAGAACAGGTGGTAAGGCTGTCATTTTAATTGTGTATATGGAGGACATGATCATTACAGGTGATAATGAAGAGGAGATTGTTGTCCTAAAGAAGAAATTGGCAAAAGAATTCGAGATTAAGGATCTGGGAAAATTGAGATAATTTCTTAGTATTAAAGTTGCTAGATCCTCTAGAGGAATCTATGTGTGCCAATGCAAGTATGCACTGGGCTTGTTGAAAGAAACAAGAAAATTGGGATGCAAAGCTGCAAATACTCCTATTGAGGCTGACCACAAGCCTAGTCTTGCAGATGGTGAACCATTATCTGAATATGAGAAAGGATCTTATCAAAGACTTGTTGGCAAGCTACTATACTTGGCTTTGACAAGACCAGATATTGCGTATGTTGTCAGTGTTGTAAGTTAATTCATGCATGCTCCAAGAACATCCCACCTTGGAGCAGTGGACAGAATCCTGAGGTACATAAAGTCAAGTCCAGGAAAGGGATTATTATTCTTTAGTGGCAAGCCTCTTGTGCTTGAAGGGTACACAGATGTTGATTGGACTGGTTCCCAGGATGAGAGGAAGTCTACTACAGGATATTGCATGTTTTTAGGAGGAAACCTTATCACTTGGAGAAGCAAAAAGCAGTATGTGTGTGCGAGGTCCAGTGCACAGGCGGATTACAAAGCCATGGCACAATCAGTTGCTGAACTTTTATGGATATGGTTACTACTTCAGGACATTGATATCTCTATTAAAAGGCCTATGAAACTCTATTGTGACAATAAAGATGTCATCAATATTGCCAACAATCTAGTTCAGCATGATAGGACTAAGCACATTGAGATCAATAGACACTTTATTCGAGAAAAGCTTGACAATGGAGATTTATGTTTACCATACATAAACACTGGCCAACAGCTAGCTGATGTTCTCACTAAAGGGTTGTCTCGGAATCAATTTTTGAATGTAATTAACAAGCTAGGCATGCTCAATGTCCATGCTCAGCTTGAGAGGGCGTGTAGTGAAAAGTAGCCACTAGTTAGGGCAGTTTAGACCTTTTGTATATTTGTTGTTTTTCCTTATTTTTCTGATTTTATTCCTGTTAGTTATGATAACAGGGGTAAACTTGTCTTTTGGTCTTGTAATATGTTTGCCCTATCATATATAAGACTTGAGTGCTAGCCAGCCTCTGTGTGTGAGATAGAGAGAGCCACTGCATCTCAGTTTCTTGGCCCATATTCTCTCCTTCCTCTTCTCAGTTCAAGCCGAAAGTGTTTATTGGAGGTCCTTTCATATATGGAATTTGGGACTTGGATCGGATGGATAAAGGAGTGTATTTCTTCAACTATTTTTGTTGTGCTTATTAATGGGCAGCCAATTCCTTACTTCCACAGTGGGAGAGGTCTCAAACAGGAGAACCCTATGTCTCCTTTCCGCTTCATTCTAGTGGCACAAATATTGAGCAGAGTTCGGGATAGAGTTGAGAGTACGGACCTCCTCAGGGGTTTCCAGGTTTCCCCACAAGGACTGACAGTCACTCACTTTCAGTATGCAGATGCCATGCTTTTATTCTTTTCTACCGAAGAGAGCCAACTATTGGTGCTAGACTCATTTTGGAGCTACTTAGAGAGGTGATAGGCCTCTCAATCAGCTTCCACAAGAGTCAACTAATTGGCGTCAATGTTGGGGAGCCGGAGATGTCTAGGGTTGTACTTATTTTGGGTTGTCACAGGGGAGACTTTCCAGTTTCTTATCTGGGTTGCCGCTCACTCCTGGAGCACTACATTGCAGAGACTGGAATAAGGTGATGCAGATATTTCAGCGACGTATGGGTGGCTGAAAGGGGAGGTTACTTTCCTTTGGTGGCAAGATGATTTTATGCAGCTCAGTCTTGGATTCTCTTCCGATTTATTTCCTTTCAATCTTCAAGATCCCTAGCACTATGGAGAAGACATTGGACCCAATTCGTGCTAGATTCTTGCTAGATTCCTTTGGCATGGGTCGAGGGATATAAAGAGAGGAGGTTTTGATGTGTATTGGGCTCGGATTTGTAGATCCAAGGAAAATGGCCGCCTGGATAGTTCTTCTTTCTAAGTGGTTGTAGAAGTTGGTGCAGCATGAGGAAGGTATGTGGCTTCAGGTCATTTCTCAGAAGTACTATGCTCAAGCTAGGGAATGGGACTTTCTTCTGCCAACATAGTACAATGTGTCTTCAGTATGCGAAGGTATTCTCTCCAGTGAGGACGTGTTCGAAACAAGATCGAGCATTTTTATTGGTAACCGGAGAGTACCCTGTTTTGGGAAGATGTTTGGTGCTTGTCTCAACCTTTAAAGGTCATCTTTCCTTGGTTATTTGATATCTTTGTGCAGCGGGCATCCACAGTTTCACAGGTGTCTGTAGAAGACCGGGAACAGTCCTCTTGGAATCCCTTGTTCAGGAGACATTTAAGAGATGAAGAGCTGGAATATGTGTTCTTGTTATTCCAATGGTTACAGCCCCATACGTCTTGTGCCGGACAAGGCTGACCATTAGATTAAGAGCTGGGAAATGTTATGATGCACCCATTGCATCAGATCAACTTAAGCAATCATTTCTGATGGGGGCTGCAGATTCCCTTTCATGTCCGCAGTCTGGGGAGTCAAAAGTCCTAAAAAGTTCAGTTCCTCCTGTGGAGAGCTTCTCTTCGCTTCATGCATAACCTGCACACGGGGTGCTCACTTTGTGGCAAGGCCGAGGAATCACTGGACCATCTCTACACCACCTGCTCTTTCGCGGAAGAAGTGTGGCAGTTGATTGGAGATTACTTTCAGGTGGACTGTGCAGGCTTTGACTCGGTAGAAAGCATCCTTCTCTCGTGGGAGAAACCTTGGACCTTGAAGCAGGACAGGATCCTTTGGTGGTTATTACTCCACGCCACTATCTGGGTGATTTGTATGGAGTGTAATAGGAGAACTTTTCGGCAGGAAGCTACTACACCGCATAGGATTTTTTCTTTTGTTTGTGAAAAGGTTAAAGGGTGGGGTAAAGTTTCTTGTAATTTGAATTGTACAAATTCCTCCTTGTTTTGTCTTCTAGAGGAGATGTGAGGGGGGGCTTGCACCTGCTTGGTGTACCTTAGGAGGGAATTTTGTTGTCTTCCGTTCTTTTTTGTAAATGTATTCCTTTTCATCTTTCTAATATATATGGTACCATCCACAATTATTAAAAAAAAAAAAAAAAAAACTTACACCGATCCAGTGAGAACTCTGTTTTTCTTTTGGGTGGGAAGGGGGGATAGTTTGGAAGTAGAGGGGGAAAAGATGTGCTTAACTTCTTGGGCTTTAAGATTAGGCTTTAATCTTGAAGCATTTCACAGTTCTGAGTACCAAGAAAACCACAGCCATTAATCACTTTTTAATCAATGGCCAAGACAGTATGACATCATATACATAAAATATAGATGATACTGAATAATTTGGTTCAGAAATTAGTTGTCTCTATCCATATCCTAGATGAAAAGGATGCGGAAAGTCCATACTTCAACCCAAAAACTCGTATGTTTCAGGAAAAGGTGGTTAGTTGTCTCTATCCATGATTCCATATCTTAGATGAAAAGGATGCAGAAAGTCCATACTTGAACCTAAAAACTCGTATGTTTCAGGAAAAGGTGGGATACCAGACTTTTAGCAGTGATCATTCTTATATGTTCCAGAAAAAAGATGGAAATGGAACATCAGCTTTTTAGCAGTGGCACTATCAACTGTTTTAACAAACATAACAACGTTTCTCCTACATTGAAGGACAAACGTCACACATCTCAAAAAAAAAAAAAATTCCTAGTAAAGTTACAAAGAATGGCAAAAAGAGTAAACCCTTTGTCACCATCTGGTGCTCCATTCATCTGCTCACAATATAGCAGAGCCTACAAAGCTTCTCTATCACCTACTACAAGTCATGCCCCATCTAAGCAAAGAACCCAATGGGTTATTGGGTTCTGGGCCTCTAACAAATCTAAGTCACCTGGATTACACTCATCCTCACATGCACCTCTGGAATACTAATTCCTTAAAAAAAACATGAACTTAGTTGTCTCCTCTCTATCACGTACTAGAACTTTAAAGTTCTAGGTTGATAAAAAGCTTAATTCAGATTTTCAAGCAGGAAGCTATGGTTGCAGACAGAGTGATTGGGTTTTGTGTGATTCCATTAGAGAGCGGAGGTGTATTTTTTGTACATCACACATTGATACTTTCTTCTTCCTTTTTTGATTGTTTGAGGGAAGTATGAGTGGGGCACCAGCTTGGTGTTTTGTTGAGAGGTTGTTACCCTTCTGTAAGGGGTTTCTTTTGTGTATTGCTTTGTATACTTGTACATTTTTTGATACTTTCTTCTTCCTTTTTTGATTGTTTGAGGGAAGTATGAGTGGGGCACCAGCTTGGTGTTTTGTTGAGAGGTTGTTACCCTTCTGTAAGGGGTTTCTTTTGTGTATTGCATTGTATACTTGTACCTTTTGATTTCTCATTAATACAGAACTGTGGTACCATCCAGTTTCAATTTTGTTAAATAAGAAAATAGTGGATGTACTAGCTATTGTCAATGTGATCTCAAAAAGGGGATGTCACAAACAAAGCAAACCATCCATTCTGAACTCCTTACTCTGTACTGGAAATCCTAACCTTCCTTTGCCCCCACATGGCCCAAACAGTCACATACAAAATCAGCCAACAGACTATGTGATCTCCTTTAAGTGTCCAGCTTCAATTTCAGCCCAAGATTAACCTGTCATCCTCTCAAAGAGAATGTAGTCACTTCCTATCATTTGGAAGAACTGCAACCAGATCTCTTCAGCAAAGGAACATCTAGTCGGCAGGTGATCCAAATGATCTTTCTCCACACCACCGTTCCTTCCAAAACATAGAATTCTACATCCATTCTCAAGCCTAATTTTGATGCTTGTTTGTAACACATCCATATCCCATAAGAGAAACTGCCATTATTGCCCAGCCAAGTCATATACTCAGGATCTTCTAAAGTACTGCTGCTGAATCACTTCCCCCCCACAACCTCCTCTCCTCCACACTATTCTTTTTTTTTAGAAGGTGACTAATAGTTACTATTCCATTGATGAAAATAAGAAATTAGTACAAAGCGGGTCGTAAAAAAAGAAAACACACCTCAACCTGGGTGGGACAAACCTCCAACCAAGTCAAAAATCACAAAATAAAAGTTACAACTGTATTGTTTTATCAAGGGGATAAAACCAGAATTACAGGAAAAAAAACCTCAGAAAAACATAGTTCTCCACAGACTGGCCTTTTGCAAAATAACAGAATTTTCTTCTTTAGTGATATCAGCAGCTCTTCCCCGCTCTTCCACTCATATAAAAGTACTCTTCAATAATTCAATAGCACTATTATATTGGTCACTGAACTTCCTCATGTTTCTCTCACACCAGATAGTCCACATCAAAGCCGCGGCCCAATGAGGAACCACAATTGTTTCTGGCCAGGAAAAGGGCAGACCTTAAACCACCAGCTTAGAAGATCCATGACAGAAGACTGATCCACCCAACTGATTCCAAATAATCTGCAGAGAGCCTTCCACAGAATTTTAATAATGCCACAGCCCATAAAAAGATGTATATGGTCTTCCTCAAATATTGCACAAAAGACACGAAGAATTTTCTGAGATATTGAGCTTCTTAGCCCTCTTACCCGTGAGGATTCTAGACCAAGCAACCTTCCATAAAAACACCTTGATCTTACTAGGAAGATTTTTTGCCCAAACTAAATTCTTCCACCAAACCCTACAGCCACCACCATTCAATACCTAAACAATAGACCTGACCGAAAACTATCCATTGGTATTCCATCTCCAAACTCCCTTATCTTGATTCTCTGCAATCTGCTAGTGAGATTAAACAGAGTCAAGATTTCCTCTATTTCCACATCAGTTAGGTCTCTTCTCAGCTGCAAATTGATAAAACCTGAACCATTATGAGACAAAACTTCCGCAACCGAAGCCTCCTGGTTATGAGTGATGTTGAATATATTACTAAATAATGAAGACAAGACCAGTCCGGAGCACCATCTATCTTTCCAAAATGATGTGTCACAGCCATTACCAATCTGGATGTTATAAGAAATAGCCAAAAAATCAGCAGTCTTCACTATGTTCTTCCAAATGGGAGACAAATTGTAAGTGGTAGAAGGAAAGAAAGTCCAAATATTATCAATATAGTAATATAAGTCCTTGACAATGACAGCCCAAGAGCTTCCGAACACTCCCCCCCTTCTCCACAGCCATTTCATTAGCAAAGTTTTATTGAAAGTAGCAACTCCACATAGGCCAATACCACCCTGCTCCTTACTTTTGCACACATTCTTCCAATTAATCAGATGAAGCCCTCTCTTCTCCATTTTTCCTCCTGACCAGAAAAAAGAACTTCTGGCTGTGTGTTCTTTCCCAAGCAAATTTGAAGGATAGTGGAAAATAGCAATAGATGGTTGACAATAATCCTTATGAAAAACACATATACAGCTAACACATTTGGCAATGATGCATTTTAAAATTTCTTCGCACTTCCAAGTAATCATCGAAAGATGCATTGAAACAATTAGAAATCATGATGTAATATCTCATTTGGAAGGTTTTACCAACATGCCCTAATTCATTATGCAGAAAAGCATGCTAAGATTAGCATGGAACAAGACCAACGCGCTATACTTTATGATAAAGAAAAGATTACAACCTGTCAGTGTATCTATTCAGCAATAAAAGTAATAGTAAAGTAATAGTGATCCATGATACAATTAGTAGGCAGAGTCCACAATCTTTTTCAGAAACAAGTTATAGCCACATTGAATTTAATGTGATTCCCAAAAAAGAGCTCAAAATAATATAACAAATTAGTTCCAACTTGCAATAGATGACTGAAAGGTTGAACTTAATTGAAAATGTAATAGAAAACTTAATTTGAACAAGATTTGTCAAATTTGCAGTAGTGCTTAACCAAATAACCAAAACCGACCAATCGGAAAGGATGTATCCAGCCATCAATTTGATTTGGATAATAAGAGATGCAACATCTTGCTGAATACAGAACAAACATCATCAAGGGTGCAATTCCTTGGTCATGTTCAGTATAGGCTAGAGATATCGACTTTCTCGGTAGGTGAAAAGCAACTATAGGGAAAGCAAAAGAGGTTTTTAAGTCCCCGTTATCAATGCACCTCAACCACCCTCTAAAACATTTTCATGAAAATGGACAATGCAATCCCATATGTTTCCCATTTAAAGCCATTTTATGTCTCCCTTCCTCCCCCCCCCCCCTCCATGGGCATAATATATAGTCAGGTGTAACATACCATAGATGTGCTACATTACTCTCTCCACCTCATCCCCCCCCCTCCCAATTTGTCATGAAACCATGCCTACCCCCACTGGTGTCTTTGCCACATCCTCCCTCCCTCCATGTGAATAACATATGGTGGCATGTAAAGTGTCATCCCTCTGTTAACACTTATACTCCCCCCCCCCACCAAAAGCTGCATTGGTAGTTTTGCCATAGCCTCCCTCGCTCAATGGGCATAATATAAAGTATCATGGGTTTGTGATATTTGTTATGAACTCCAACACACCCTCCCTTGGTCCCTCCTATGTTTGTTAGGAAACCATAAGCAAACCTGCCTATTAACTTCCCCATGGCCAGCAAAGGTGGTTTCTCCTTATCATCTGTCACAAAACCATGGGTAGCCCCACCAATAGTTTTGCCACAGTCAAGAGTGGTGGGTCCCCAATACCACGAGTTCAAAAAAACACATATCTATGCAAGTTATACTTGCTGCACCACAGAGGGTGCAGGACAAAAAACGAAAAAATAAAAATAAAATTTTTTTAGGTTGACCCCACCATGCCTTGTATGTCCACAAAACCTGACCTCTGATCCGACGATCCAAAAACTTCTAAAAAATAAAAAACCGAGCCCAATCTATTCATTGGGCTCAGTTTTTTTATATTTTACATTTTTTTGGGTTGTTCGATCGGAGATCGTGTTGTAAGGACATGTTGGCCATGCCCAACTTTTAAAAAAAAATCCAAAAAGCAAAAAAAACAAAAACAAACTTGCTGCTGCAGCAGATGGGCTGCCCACTTGCGATGCGGTTGAAGTGCAGCCTGCACCGCACTGCAAGCGGTGCAATAACAGCAAGTATAACTCTATCTATGCAATCTGCTATTTTGCACTGGCCATCTTCGAGCTCAATATGCCCCAATACTACATGAGCCCAACATTTCTAATACCATAATTCCATAAGATTATCAAATACATTTCAATAACAATGGATGGTGAATTTTACATAAGAAGCTAATAAGTCAGCATCAAAAATCCCATTAGGGATCAGTGGAATTAATAGTAACTACATAAAATTGAAAGAGCATTTTGATTTGGTATTTTGAGAAAATGGAAAATGACAACCTCATTGCCATTCAGTGTCATGAAATAGAAGTGTTTTTGACCTCTGCAAGCATATTCCCTTTGTCGAGCTTCATAAGCAGTCAAATCAAGTACCTGTTTGAAAAATGAGATGGAAAGAAATCGAACAACACAGCATGTCAAAATGAACAAAAAACACGCCAAAAAGACTAAACAAGGCATTATAACTAGCATCAGAATGTATGGTTTCCATCCCATGGGAGCCTTCTAATGAAAAGACATCACATTGGCTCTACAAAAAACAACTGGTTCCCAAGGACTATGCAAAAGCATGTAACAAAAGTGCCCAAAGAAATGGCAACTTGAGAATGAAATATACCAAGGTTAAAAATACTAACAAGTTGCGAGACCCAAGTATGTCAATAAGGTTTTATTTAAGTTATGTGTTTAATCCTGAAAGCCCAACAGACCACTGAACCCAAATCAATATTCCATTAGATTTGATTATTAGTATACCATTTACACTTCTTTTAGTTTCTTTCTGATTTTTTTCTTATTTTCTCATTTTTTCAGATTTTTCCATTAAAAAATTCAGGCCGATCCAAGGATCAGCCTTTTTTTCCCTTGGATCTGCAGGCGATTCCCGGTCCCGATCCAAGTCTACTTCCTTGCTCTGAGGAGAGGTTCTATTAGTTTGGCCTGCTCTAAAGGAGTGTTCCCCATCTCCTACCTAGGTTTACCTTTATTGCCAAGAGCCCTTCCTTGTAAAGATTGGGAGATGATTGTGCACAGATTTCAGAATAGATTGGCAGGTCGGAAAGGAAGACTTTTTCCATATGCGGACAGGTTGATGCTCTGTCGACTGTTCTTGATAGGCTCCCTGTTTATTTCTTGTGTACTTTCAAGATCCCTCTTCTGTGGTGAAAAAGTTGGCATCCAATACAAGCTCGAGCATGGTACTGGTTGATCTTGAAAAAGGTGGTTTTGCTGTTAATTAAGGGAGAATGTGCAGGCCTAAAGAAAATGGGGGTTTAGGCTTGAAGAATATCACCCATTTCAACACTGCCCTCTGCTCTAAATGACTTTGAAGCTTGTAGCTATTGATTCAAGACTTTGGTGGGAGTTCATCTCACAGAAGTATTATGCAAACTCTAGACTGTAGGATGTGACCCCCCCTCCTCTGCATACAATGTTTCCTGGATTTGGAGAGGTATTCTCTCCTGTTCCGATGCATATATGGCTGCATCAAAGATTCTGGTTGGTAACATCCTTCGCCTATTGTGTGTGTGTGTGTGTGTGTGTGTGTGTGTGTGTGGGGGGGGGGGGGGGGGGGGGGGGGGGGGGGGTGTTAACCCTCTTGTTCAAAAGAAACCTTAGGGATGACGAGATCCAGGATTTGATCATTGCAGATTCTTTAAGGTTCACTTTGTTTGCAGAATAACTTAAACCAGAATAAGGTTCTGGGGATTTTTTAAACCAGAATAAGAGGTATTTTGATTTGGTAAATTGTTGGTATTCCACCCAGAATAAGGAGAATTACACTGCGCTATTCCAAGTGATTTGGTAGGAATAATATGCTTGATGTCTCTCACCATGATTACCTACAGTGGACCCGGGATGCCCAAACGGTCTTCTCTGCTAGATCAACATACGCCTTAATTGCAGACAGAGGGACCCAATCTCCCATCTTTCGTCAGATATTGGACTCCTAAATCTCCCGTGAAGGTCAAGATCTTGGTGTGGAGGATTTCTATTGGCAGGCTACCAAGTACTAAGAGGTTGATTCGTTTGGGTATGATGTCCCCTCTATGTGCTGCCTTCATGGAGAAGCCAATTAATACCTCGATCATCTATTCGTGGGTTACACCTTTGCAAAGGAGGTATTGCATGACTTGTTTTCCAATATGCAGCTTGCTAAGGTGCTCGATGACAATGTGTGTAGCTTGATCCGCCATTGGTCTAATCATCTACCTCTTAAAGGGGATCGCATTTTGTGATGGCTAATCCTATACACTACCCTCTAGGCCATATGGCCGAAGAGGAACAAGGAATCTTCAGAAGGGAGGCTTCTTCTATGGGAAAGGTAGTGTTTCTTGTCTCTAGTAGGGTGAGGGATTGGATGAGAGTTTGGTGTAAAAATTTATTAGATACTTCGTCCTTTTTTGTTCTTTTGGAGGACTCACAGTGACACATCTCCTTGGTGTTTAGTAGAATGTTTGAATTTCAAGAGCTTTATTGCACACTTAGTTGTAAACCTTCTTTTTCATTTTAACACTATTCAGTGGTATCCAATCCCCCCCCCCCAAAAAAAAAAAGAACTCTTCGTCTATTCCCAAGGTTATTTGCTATTGCCTGCCATCCTTTTGCAGCTGTTGGCTAGGTTTTTTATGACGATTTGCCTCAAAAGCTTGTTGGAGCCTTCTTTCATAAGATGTCTTAGGGATGATGAGACAAGAGGAATCATGCACTTTCTTCACTTATTGTGGTCCTTTCACCTGGTTCCCACCTCTCAGGTTCAGTGGTCATGGAGATGGCAAAGTGAGGGAAGGTTCTCTATCAAATCTGCATACTCTATTCTGGCTGACAGAGGGGCTAGAACGCTAGATTTCCCTTCTATTCCTGTGTCTGGAAAGTCAAGAGCCAACTCAAAGTGCAGCTCCTTCTCTGGAGGCTCTCTCTATGGATTCCCACCTATGACAGGCTTGTCCACTATGTCCAAGACTTGCAGACCTGATGTTGTCTTTGTGGCATGGATCATGACGCCATTTTATTTTATTTTTGAAAGTGGATGGTACCACATAATATTATAAAATGAGAAAGAAGTTACAAGTATAAAGAGCTCTCCACCTCACTCTACAAAAACACAAAGATGGTGAAAACAACCATTCTTTCAACAAAGCAAAAAAAAAAATTTGTGGCACATAATCTTTACACCGAACCCTCATCCATTCTTTCACCCTACTATAAATAAAAGACAAAACCCTATCAGAGGAATTCGCTTCCCTTTTGAAGATTCTCTTGTGCCTTTCTGACCATAAAGCCCAAAGCGTAGTATGAAGCACCAGCCACCACATCATCCTATCCCTCTCCGGGGGAAATGCCAAGCCCAGTGCCTAATCAACTCCTCCACTGAGAACTGGAGGGAACTAACCACCTGGAACTTCTGGAAGATGCTGAGCCAAATCTCCAAGGGGAATTGGCAATGAACAAAAAGGTGGTTTATCCCCTCATCCTCCTACCCGCACAGCCTACAAATAGAAGGAATGTCACATCCAAACCGGATCAGCCTATCCGCAGTCGGCATCTTCCCATTGGCGACCCTCCAAGCCAGGACCTTCACCTTCATCGGCGACCTCGGCCTCCAAATCTGTCGACTAACTGGAGACCTAAGTCCCCCATCCGCAATCAAGGCATAAGCGGATCTGACTGAAAACTCCCCACTAGCAGTCCAGGTCCACACAATAGAGTCAGCTCGATGAGTGTCCAAATTGTATCTCTAAGGAGTATCTAGCAAAGCAGCACACTTCGGGATCTCATCCTCTCTCAAATTCCTTCTAAATCTCGGGAGTCCAAACAGCATTACCATCATTACTCTCCACCACCTGCTCCACCACAACTCTCGGATATGTAGCAATGCTGAACAACCTGGGAAAGTCAAGGGATAAAGGGGCCGGACCTGCCCATCTATTGGTCCAAAAGAAGCAAGTCTTGCCATCTCCTAGGACAAAGTAAGAAGCCAACCTCACTACATCTGCCGCCTCCATAATACCCTTCCAAACATGAGATACATTATATTTTGAAAACAATCTGAAATCCCAAACTTTGCTCCTCGCATAATATTTCTCCATGATAACTACTCTCCAAAAAACGGGGGAGTTCTAACCAAACTTCCAAACCCATTTAGCTAGAAGAGCTAAATTGAAGTCTCTAACGTTCTTAACACCGAGGCCTCCATTCTGTTTGCTCTTACACACTCTTCCCCATGAGATATTATGAAATCCTTTTTTGGGAGTATCTGAAGCACCTCCCCAGAAGAATATGCTCCGGATGCCTTCAAGTTGCTTTGCCACCGTCTTCAGGATCTTGAACAGGGAAAGGAAATAGATGGGAAGACTATCAAGTACTACCTGGCATAAAGTCAATCTCCCTCCATAAGATAATAAACAACCCTTCCAACCAGCCAATCTGTATTGGAATCTCTGGAAAAAATCGGCTGCCAATCACTGCACCTAATATGCCACGGGGATAGCGGCAACCCCAAATAAGTAACTGGAAAGGACCCCACTTGACAACCTAAGATAGTGACCACCTTCCCCTGAAACTCCTCAGAAACATTAATCCCATAAACGGCACTTTCTTGAAAATTCACCCTGAGCCCAGTCACATCATCCAAAAACTCAAGAATTAGCCTAATCAGAAATACATGTTCCTCCCCTCCTAGGCAAAACAAAATAGTGTCGCACGCATACTGTAAATGGGAGATGGATCTGCCCTGAGAACCAATCTGGAAACGGAGATCAGTCCTGCTACCAAAGTTCTGACCTACATGCACCTCAGAATCTACGTCTCTATGACAAATAAAAGAGGAGAGAGAGGATCCCCCTGCCTAAGACCTCTCCCGCTAAGGAAAGAGGCAGTCAGCTCCCTATTGACAAGAACTACAAAGGAAGCCGAGGAAACACAGGCTCTAATCCAAGAGATCCATCTCTCACCAAAATCCATCTTGGCCAACACATCAAAGAGATAAGCCCAGTTAACCATGTCATAGGCTTTCTCAAAATCCAGCTTTAGCACCATACCGCTCCTCCTTTGGAACTTCATGGAGTGAATGCATTCCTGAGCCACCAAAAAACCCTCATGGATCTGCCTCCCTCTAATGAAAGCACTTTGATTAGCACTGATCAGCCTGCCTATCACCCTCTTCAAATGGATAGCAAACATCTTAGAGATGATCTTATAAGTATCATTCAATAGACCGATGGGCCTAAAGTTAGACAAAGCCTCAGCACCTTCCCTTTTTGGAATAAGAACAATGAAGGTCTTGTTAATTCCCCTCAGATGAGCCTTTCCCTCTTGAAACTCCAACGCAGCTTGTAGCAACAAAGGATGAACAATCTCCCAACAATACTGAAAGAATATAAGAGAGAAACCATTCGGGCATGGCGCTTTATCACCTACAAGGGAGAATGCAGCACATCTCAATTCTTCCAGGGAGAAGAATTGAGAGGCCTTCCTTCTCCTCCTCTGAAAGAACCATCTGGATCATGACGCCATGGATCACCTTTCCCTTCTTTCGGAGGTTTGATGGGGTTCCATACCACCTTGGTGTTTTTGTGTAGAGGGACTTTTGTTCTTAGTCCTCTCTTTAATCGTACATGCTACTTTTTCCTTTTATAATACAAGTGGTACCATCTACATTCCAAAAGAAATGTTTGGCTGAAGCTTCTTCCTTCTTTTTTCAGTCTAGCATTGGACCTTGGGGCTTCAGTGACATAGAGGTATATGTGGCTAACTTGGATGGAGATGGATGATTTCCCAGTATCAGGAGGAACATCTCAGAAAAAGTGAGAACAACCTGAGGACACGTTGAGCTGCTTGGAAGCAGCCATCATTCAATATAAAGTGGCTGACACATGGAGATGACAATGGGCAAGGAATGGGATATTCTCTGCAAGATGTGTCATCTGCTTACCAGTTTATTTCTGCTGGGGTATTTGATTTCCCAATGTTAAAGCAGGCATCCTTGCTCACCCCTGAACATGAGGGTCTTTGTTGGAGGGTCACCCAAAGAGGGGCACCTCCACAAGATCAGCTGGTCCAAATCTTGTCACATATTGGGAGAAACATTCCACCATGTGATGAATTGATGGACCACCCCTTATCCATTGATCTTCCCCTCAGTCCACTTAGAGGGAGCTGTTTTGGAAGATGCAGCTCAGATGGCAATCACCTGGAAGCATTGAGAGGCTGATCCGAGGAAAGACTAGAGGATGGCCACCAAAGGGGACAAGAAGGCTCGGTGGCTGTCTTTGCATCCTACACTATGAGCTCTATGGGGAGGCAGAGGGAAGCAGGATTTTCAACAGCTCTAGGACAGCCAATAGAGTTGTTATGTGCATTTGTTTTTTGACCGAGGGTGGAGCAGAGCCTTCATTGTTTACACTAGTCCTTTCTTACATATTTAATCCAACTTCAAAGAAGCTGCCACAAGAGAAGTAAACTAGGAAAAAAAATAATTATAAGGTTGAGCACAATGTATGTTGTATGAACATGCACTCTTGGTCCACTAGTATAAAAATGTATCTTTTTATTGGCAGGTGAAGTATAAAAATGCATCTTACATTTTTAATAAGGTACAAATCAGATTTATGCAGGCATTGGCATGACAATAAACATCTACCATGTAACACAAAAAAGGGGAAAAACATGAGGCAACGAGGCAAAGCTAACTGATTTGCATTGAAACATACGTCAACACTAAAACTAACATATACTTAATAAAAAAATAAGATCAGCAACCAAAATAACCATAAACATTACCTCACCAACATATTCAATAAGAAACCGTCCTTGAGATACATCTTCCAGCAACTGCAGGCCAAAGCCCTTCTTTCCACAGCGGAACCACTTAAAGTTGGCATATTTGCGTTTTTGGAACTGGATAAAAGCGACGCATAAGCAAAACAGAAATATGGATAATAACAAACCAACATCATCAAGAAATGGATACTAATAAACTACCTGCTGATTTGAACAAAGATTGCCACAAGGGCATGTTCCTTGAACACACTCTATGTTAAGCATCCGGTTCAAGCATTCATCTCCACACCCCAAGCTGCCATCTAGAGGAGGTTTGCATTGGCAAACCATGATCTAATTTGTTCAAAGAGATAAGAAGAATATTGGAAGAAGCAAAAGCAGATTAAAAAAATTACAGATAGATTCCTATACAAAACGATTGTTGAAGCATGAGAAGTACAATCAAATGGTTAACCACTTATTCATTCAAGCAAATTATGCATGCATATATCTTGTTGAGTGAAAGTAATTGATAACCTAATGCAAGCAGCAGCTGAGCAGGTAGCATTATGACAAGTGCTTACTGCTTAAGCAGAAAGTGCATATGTGAGGTCATTTGTCACAAACAAGTAGCAATTGTGAAACAAACAAATACCGATGCTAACAATGTATCACAGTATGAAACCGATGCACCAGCTTTTTCAGTACGTACGCTTAGGGGTGTGCACTGTTCGGTGTAACCCGATAACCTGACCCGAACTGAACTGAACCGTTCGGTCTAGTTCGGTTTTTTATTTTAAAAAATCGGGTTTTTGAACCGAACCGAACCGAAGTTAATAGTTCGGTCTGGTTCGGTTTACTTCTCTCAAAAGCCGAACCGACCCGTAAAAACCAAATAATTATTAAATCTTATGAAACCGATCAGGTTCGAACCTCCGTCACTTAATACACAACCTCCCAACCAACTGAGCCATCATTAGTTTTCTACAAGTCTCTACTTCTTTTTTTATTAGACGTGTGTACCTGGGTTAAAATTCCAAAACAAAGGGTTTCAAAACCCCGATCAGTCTCAATCCTCCAACAACCAGCGACCAGACCACCGACCAGCATTTCCTCTCGGCTCTTCCACGCTGCACGCCCACCTTGCGCCGCCAGCCTGCCGCTGCTTATCACTGGTGCTGGGTTGTCGGCCGCCGCTCCAACACCTGCTCCAGCCCCACCGTCACCCAAGCCCCCAACGCCGACTCTGAGGCCCTACCGCCAGCCGCCCCAGTGTTGAGATCCGGCCGCCCCAAGTGGATTTACCGAAACCCCAACACCGAGATCCGGCCTCCCAAACAACGATCTGCTGAAGCCTGTCGCCGTCGATCCTCTCCGGTGGTAGATCTCTCGAAGCCCCAAGGTCGAGATCCGGTCGCCCCAACGGCGGTCTACCGTAGCCCATCGCCATCGCTCCTCTCCGGTGACTGATCTCCTACTTTTCAATAACTATCAAATCTCCTTTGTTCATGTTTCCGGTCCTCCGGATCTAGATCTGATTGACGTGTACTTGAATGTTGGTGGTATCGAGTTGGTTGCTTCTGTACACTGAACTTCCAGTTTTGCTGGCTTGTTCGTTGATTTATTCTTTGTCCTAACTTTGGACTTCCATATGTTTCTAAACGATTACAAATTAGCAAAAGTTTGCAGACAGGTTCTGTTCATTATTGAACTGGAGAGTTGCTGACTACAAATATTTTCATTCTTTACTACATTCTTGGATTGTGGTGTATTACTCAAGTAGTATGCGTGAGATTCAGTTCATTGTATCACATCTGAAGTTAGATGTTTGTGCGTTACGCTGTCAGTTACATTTCTTTTCATGATACCCAAATTCCAATTTCATTGGTGATGTAAGTTGTGTTCTTTTAAATTCCCAATTTCATTGGTGATTAACTGAGTATAAGTCGCTAGTGATCTCCATTTTTGCTTTCGAGACAGTTTCATGTATATGCTGCGAAAGGGAAAAGCCACAAGCCAAATCCAAAAGTCCAACCCGAACGGTCCAAACCGAACTGAACCGAACTGTTCGGTTCGGTTCAGTTCGGGTGAACCTAACTTCGGTTCGGTTCGGTTTGGGTTGGAGGATTGTTCGGTTCGGTTCAGTTTTTCGAAAAATTAATACAACCCGGACCAAACCGAACCGTGCACACCCCTACGTACGCTGATTATGCCATTTATCTGATTAATAGTTAACCCTTTTTTTTAAGATGACGCAGAGGCCAAATTTCATTCATGAAGAAGGAAGGATATAAGAGGAAAAGAAAATAAAAAACGAAAAAAAAACTTCCAAGGTGGTGGAAATACACAGATCCCTAGCCTACTTTTTTTTTAAGATGATGCAGAGGCCACACGTACACAGCTTCTTGCTCCAGACTTGATAGATTCCTTGTTTACATGGATTGGGAGGATCATTTCCCCAATCTACAGGCAGAATGCCTTGCGAGGCCTATTTCTAATCATAAGCCGATCCTACTCAGGAGACGCAACAGGCACAGTTTCAGGTTGGAGAGGTGTTGGCTGAAGGAGGAGGATTCCATGGATGTTATTAGGAGAACATGGGTGGACAACAGGCAGTGCTACTCTCATATGGCTACTTTGGTTCATAATCTGAAGGAGGTAAGGAGGGCTCTCTCTCAGCGGGGAGTGGCTAACACACTCCCAGGCAAAGTGACTAAAGATAAGATCCTGGAGAACATTGAGGCTTTAGATACACTTAAGGAGGGAACTTTACTTGATGATGAGGAGAGAATAACCAGGTCCAAACTTAAGGTTGACTATGAGGACATTCTTATCAAGGAGGAGATTTACTGGAAATAGAGGTCCAGAGAAAGATGGAGTAGAGAGGGTGATAGGAATTCTGCTTACTTCCAGACGATTGCATCCAGTAGAAGGAGACTGAATGTTGTTAGGTTTCTAAGAGATGGAGATCGGGTCATCTCTAGACCTGAGGATATTTGGAAGCATGCACAGGACTTCTACTCTAAGCTCTATACAGATGAGGATTGTGGCGGCCTACTATTGCAGATGATCTTCTTCCTGCCTTAAATGAGGAGCAAAGGTGACTTCTATGCTCCCCCTTTTTGGAGGAGGAGGTCAGGAGAGCCGTGTTTCCACTTGCTGGGGATAAAGCCCCTGGGCCTGATGGTTTCCCTTTGGTTTTCTTCCAACATTGCTGGGAGATTGTCAAGATGAATATCATCTCTGCAGCTTTGGAATTTCAGGAGGGGAAGTGTCCCTTGCTGGTATTAACAAGACTTTCCTAGGGCTGATTCCTAAAATGGAAGGGGCAGATTGCTTGTCGGATTGCAGGCCCATCAGCTTGCTAAATGGCTTGTACAAGATTCTAACTAAGATGCTTGCTATCAGACTCGAAAGGGTTGTAGACATACTCAACAACTAGAATCAGGAAGCTTTTATCAAGGATAGACAGATTCAGGAGAATTTCCTTGTAGCTCAAAAGTGTATCTATGGTATGAAGTAGCAAAGGAGGAAGGACATGGTGTGAAACTTGCTTTTAAGAGAGCCTATGATAGAATCAACTGGCAGTGTCTTTTCCATGTCTTGCAGAAAATGGGATTTGGTGACTCTTGGCCGTGTTGGATTCAAGCATGTCTAACATCTGCAACTTTTGCTATTCCTATAAATGAGAACCCTCGTCATATTTCCACAATGGGAGAGGTCTTCGACAGGGTGACCCTTTGTCACCATTGTTATTCATGCTAGTAGCCCATATTCTTAGCAGAATGTGGGAAGGTGGCAGGGTTGGTGTCGAGTTTCAAGACACACAGGCATAGAGGGTTTATCACCCATCTTCAGCATGCAGATGATACTATTTTGTTCTTGGGTGAGGATGACGAGGATCAACTTTTCAAGGCCAGACTTATATTGGAGCTCTTAGACGAGGTCAGTGGTCTTAGAGTTAACTATCATAAAAGAAGCCTCATAGGGATCAATGTGGGTGCAGAGTCTCTGAGGCAGCTTTGATTTAAGGTTGTCAAGTGGGCAACTTCCATTACGTATCTGGGATTGGCACTCACGTCGGGGGCCTTGCAGTGTACTGACTGGCAAGAGGGTTATTGACAAGTTTCAATCCAGGTTGGCAGGCTGCAAGGGCAGGTTTCTCTCTTATGGGGGGGAGGCTGGTGCTATGTCAGTCAATTTTTGATAGCCTTCCTGTATATTTCTTGTCTATGTTCAGAATACCTAAGAAGATTGTCAGAAGGTTGGACTCTTTCTTTTTCTTTTTTTGGAAAAGTGGATTGTACCACTGTATATTATAAATGAGAAACAAAAGTTACAAGTATAAATGAAATAGGAGCTCTCCAAACTCACTCTACAAGCACCGAGATGGTGAGTCACACATGTACTCCTCCAAAAGCACAAAAAAGGGAGAATTGACAGTATACTCTTTACATTAGACACTCATCCATTCCCTCACCCTACTATAAACAAAAGACAAGACTCTGTCTTGTGAAGCTCCCTCCCTTCTGAAAATCCTCGTGTTTCTCTCTAATCAGATCGCCCATAATGTTGCACGCAGAACCAGTCACCACATCAACCTATCCGCCATATGGGGAAGATGACACAGCCAAGAACGGATCAAATCCTTCACAGAGTGCTGCTGATCCTTTACTACTTGTAGCCTCTGGAACATGTTGGCCCAGATCTATGCAGAATAGAAGCAAGTAACAAAGAGGTGGTCAATCTCTGCATTCTCCTCTCCACAAAGGCTGCATAAAGGTGGGGCATCACACCCAAACCGAATCAATCTATCAATTGTAGGGAGCTTTCCATTTGAGACCCTCGAAAGCAGGATTTTAACCTTCAGAGGAGACTTTGGGTCCCAGATCTGGCGGAAAAAAGGGGACCGTAGACCACCATCCGCAATAACCGCATAAGCTGACCTAACAGAAAAGTCCCCCTGAGCAGTCCAGGTCCAATCCAGGTGAGAGTCATCCAGTCTATAGCCCTGCAGAGTCTCGATAAGCAGCAACTTCCAAAATCTCAACCTCTCTGAGGTTTCTTCTAAATACCGAGGCCCAAACCCCACCTGCTACACCCGTGTCCACCATCTGCTCCACTACTACACCAATATCAGCAGCAATACTAAATAGTCTGGGAAAAGCCTGTGAAAGTGGCACCAGGCTAGCCCACCTGTTCATCCAAAATGAACAAGACTTGCCATCTCCTAAGGATATCTGGGTAGCAGCCACCACCACATCTGCAGCCTCAAGGATACCTTTCCACACGAGAGACATTGTAGTCAGTCTGCAAATAGAACTCCTACACTCTGCCCCTAACTAAGGTAATATTTATCTTTAACAACATGAAGCCAAAGGCCAGAATGATTCTTGCCAAGCTTCCAAAGCCATTTAGACAACAAAGCCAAATTAAAGTCCCTAGTATTTTTAATACCCACCCCCCCTATATGCTTGCTCTTACACACTCTGCCCCAGCAAATATCGTGAGGCCCTTATCAGAGTCGTCTCCCCAAAAGAATCTACTGTGAATTCCTTCAAGCTGCTTCGCCATTGCCTTTGGGATTCTAAATAAAGAGAGATAACAGATCAGCATGCTATCAAGAATTGCCTGGCACAGAGTCAATCTACCTCCGTAAGACAAAAGTCGAACCTTCCATCCAGCCAATCTAGACTGAAACTTCTGAATAACTGGCTGCCAGTCACTGCATTTTAGATGAACTGGAGAGAAAGGCATCTCCAGGTAAGTAACTCGATAAGTCCCCTCTGACAACCCAAGAGAGTGGTCACTCTCCTTAGATAATCATCAGGCAAACTGATGCCAAAAATTGTACTCTTCTAGAAATTAACTATGAGGCCAATTACTACATCCAGTAGCTCAAGAATCAGTCTCATATTGAAAACTTGCTCTTGCCCTCTGGAACAAAATAGATGGTGTCATCAGCATACTACAAATGAGAAATCAATCTATTATTACTGCCAATCTGGAAACCTGAAACCAGACCTGCTGCTTCTACCCTCTCCCACATACAGCTCAAGATCTGAGCCACAAGAACAAATAGTAAATGGGACAAAGGATCACCTTGCCTATGCCCTCTCCCACTGAGAAAAGTCGGGGTCAGCTCCCCGTTGACAAGTACGGCAAAGGAAGTTGATAAAACACAAGTTTTTGTCTAGGAGATCCATGTCTCACTAAAACCCATCTCAGAGAGAACATTAAATAGACAAGACCAATTCACTCTATCAAATGCTTTATCAAAATCAAACTTCTAAACAATACATCTTCTTCTATGGATCTTTATAGAGTGCAAACATTCCTGAGCAACCAAGAAGCCTTCATAGATCTGCCTGCCCCTAATAAAAGCACTTTGGTTCAGTCTATCGATCACCCTCTTCAGTCGATTAGACAGCATCTTGGAGATGATTTTATACACCCATTTAAGAGGCTAGTGGGGTTGTAATCTGTCAGGGCATCAGCCCCCACCTTCTTAGGGATAAGAACAATGAATGTCTTATTGATCCCCCTCAGGTGAGCCTTCCCCTCTTGGAATTCCAACACAGCCTATAGCAACAAAGGGTGAATAATCTCCCAACAATGCTGAAAAACCAACAAAGGAAATCCATCTGGTCCTGGGGCTTTGCCCTCTGCTAGAGAAAAAATAGTAGATCTCAGCTCTTCAATGGAGAAAGGCCCTGTAATGATCTCCTCCCTATGGCTGAAAGTTTGGCCTCCCGATCTAAGTGTAGAAATATGATTCCTTCTCCTCACATAGGCTATCCTATGGAAGTAAGCTATATTATTGTCACCCTCTTGGAATATCTGCTTCCAATACATCTCCTCCTTGGCAAGAATCTCCTGAAACTACTTGTTAAGGTGGCCCCTCCTCACACAGTCCTCATCAAGTAGTCCAACATCCTCCAATGTATCAATAGCATGCAGTTGCTCCAAGATGCTCTTCTTCTCTGTTTCTACTGCAATTTTCTTCCCCGCACCCCAAGCTGTGAGAGCTAGTGCCACAACCTTAAGGTTGCCAACTGGAGTAGCCATAGCAGAATCCTACCCTTGGAGTGATCTCCATGTCTGAGACACAATATCCATGAATCCTTCTTCCTTCACCCAAATTTTTCCAACCTGAACAATGGCCTACAGTAGAAATGATGGTTGGAGTTCACCAAGATAGGCTTATGGTCGGACACAGGCCTCTGTAAACAAGAAGCCTTCAAATTAGAAATGACCTTCTCAATCAATTGTCACCAAGAATCTATCTAGCCTAGAACAAGTAGGATTGCTCTTGAGATTAGACCAGGTGAAGAACCCATTATCCGTAGCCACATTAATCAATGTTGACTGGTGGATAAACTGACTGAAGTCCTCCATAGGCCCCAAGCAAGGAGCCCCCTCTAATCTCTCTGAATGAGAAACAACAACATTAAAATCCCCCATCACCAACCAAGGGTTACAAGAAAGTGAGTGCCAAGAGCCAAGGTCCTCCCATAAGAGCTTCTTCTCCTCTCTCCCTTCAGGCCCGTACACCCCCATGAAGTCCCACACAAACCCATCCTCCACACAGCTAAAAGTAATAGAGACGGAGAATCTCCCTACACTATTAGAAGCCAATTCTTTTGACACGGTTATCGGGACCATAAGAAAGGAGGAGTTGCCATCAGTTGGGGCAGGTTGTGTAGGAGCGGGAGGTATTGGCCTAAAGGATATTCATTCTTTCAACATTGGTCTACTAGCCAAATGGCTCTGGAAGTTTAGATCTTCAGAAGCAGGCCTACAAAAAGATGTTATCAAACAGAGATATTACAGGAATTCTAGAGAGTGGGGGCTTTTTACAACGCCTGCCCCTGCGGTCTCTCACTTGTGGAGAGGTATTCTCAAGGCCACAGATGTCATTCAGGCAGGAACCAGCTTCTCTCTCGGTGATGGCAGGTTGTGTCGCTTCTGGACAGACAGGTGGTGGGGTAATGTCTCACTCTCTACCCTTTTTCCTAGATTCTATGTGGCAGCCTTAGACCACTTGGTGGTGGTAGCACATCTGTATGATGAGGCTGCAGATGGATGTGGATGGTGCCCCCGGTTCAGGAGACCCCTTCGGGAAGAGGAGATCGGGGAGCTGTGTGACCTTCTTCTCCTTATGTAGGATGTTCACCTAGTCCCAGCCAAGAAGGATGCATGGATGTGGAGCTGGCATGGGTTGAGCATTTTCTCAGTCCAATCAGCTTACTCTATTATTGCAGATGGGGGACTATGGTTTCCCTTCCACAGGGTTGTTTGGCAGGCCAAGAGCCAACTTAAGGTGCAGGTGCTCTTATGGCGGATCACTCTTGGCAGGTTAGGCCACTACAGCTAGACTGGTCAGATTCATGGATGACATTCCTATGATTTGTTGCTTGTGTGGGGATGTTGTTGAGTCCGCTGACCACCTTTTTGTTCGGTGCTCCTTCACTTTGGAAGTGTGGCATCTGATCTTTGCATCCATTGGACAGCAGTCAGTCTTGGTGCAGTCGGTGGAAGAGCTTCTCCATATGTGGCCTAGGCGCAAGGTTCACAGGAATGGCCTCCATGTATGGTGGCTCATTCTTCAGGCTACTTTATGGGTGGTCTGGGGCGAAAGGAACAGAAGGATATTTCAGAAATAAGCCTTGACTGCATATTGCTTCTTTTGTGAGGTATAGTGTGTCAGAGTGGGCTTCCATTTTGTATAGTAAACATACTTGTAAATCCCCCTTTTTGGTCTCTTTTGAGGGGTTTGTGAGGAGTATCATCTTGGTGTCTTTTTGTATAGGAGGAGGTCTTTTGGATGTTCCTTTTCTTTTACGATTGTAAACTTCTTTCTCTCATTTAATGAAATTTGTGGTACCACCCACTTTCAGAAGAAAAAAAAAAAGAAAAAAAGCCCTTAGTGAAAAAATTTGTTCCAAGTACAAAGCAGAGACATACAAAGACACTCACTCACCCTAACACCCCCCCTCAACAAACACCAAACAGATCTTCCACCTCAAATTAGGAATAGCCCTTAATAACCAGAAAAGGGCAAGAAACTTCCCCTCTGAAACATCTGTTGTTCGCTCTTTCCAAATTGCCCATAGAGTTGCAGCAAGAAGCATTGTCCAAGATTCACTATCAACCTCATGTCTTAAAGTTCCACCAATTCACGAAAATATCCATCAGAGAAGCAGGCTGCATCCATTGAAGACCAATAGTTCTTTCAGAATCTGTGAAAAAAGATTGGCATTCAACGGATAGGAAACTTTCAAATACTTTCTCATTACCCTTTTCTGGATATCATGGGGAACTATTAGGATCATAGCTCCCTTCATTTTGATGCCTTCTCCACTAGTTATGAAGTCACATGAACCATACTAATATTGTAGATGAAGACAATCTTAATAACCAATGATATCCTGAAAATAAAGCATAGTATACATCATACTCAAGTTGGAGCTCAAATCACTTTGTCCAGAGACACACATTTCAATTTTCAGTATAACATTGACCAATGTTGTTAGGATCCACATCAGATTGTCTTGTTCAAGAAGTTAATATCAGATCTAATATCGATTATGAACTGTGTCATGGATCATAACACCTCTGATAAATCTTGAGATAAGACAAATGTAGAGTTTAAATTTGTCTTGCATATCTTGGATCATTCTGCCCTTGTGGCCCTAAATTGTACATCTCAGACCATACATCAGAAGATATTGAAGGCAATGGCTTTGACAGCCAAGATAAAAAAGAGCAATGGTTATCAAAAGTGAAATCAACTCCCAAGTCTCCAATTCACTGCCTCTCTCCCTACCCCCAAGTTTGTTATTTAGACTCCTTCCTGCTTGCACATCGCTCACCATCCCACCTTCCATGCTTTACACCAACTTATCCCACTGTAACTGCGTTCCTGCCATATGGGGTGAAAGGAACAAGAGGATTTTCAAGCATGAGGCAATGGCAACGGGGAGAATTGCCTCTTTTTTTTTTTTACCAAAGGGTTAGGGAGTGGACGGCTGCCTTTTGTAATGTGAATTCTTCTTCCTTTTTCCCCCTTTCGGTTTTTTTTTTTTTTTTGAAGTGGATAGTACCACAAGAATAGTATTAAAAAGGAGTAACACTTGCTGCACTGCATGGGGTGCAGCACCATTTTTCTAAAATTTTCATTTTTTGAAATTTTTTTAAGGTGGGGCCCATCATCCCTGACATGTCTGTACAATTTGATTTTCGTTCAGATGATCCAAAAAAATCAAAAATTTAACCCCATTGAATAGTAAAAAAATGTCCCTAATGGGACAAACCCAATAAAAGGGGGTTCAGTTTTTTATTTTTCAGATTTTTTTGGATTGTCCAATCGAAAATTGGATTGTCCAGACATGTCAGAGATGATGGGCCCCACCTTAAAAAATAAAAGAAGTAAAAAAAATTGGGGCTGCACCCCATGCGGTTCAGCAAGTATTACTCATTAAAAAGATGTGTAACAGATATATAGTGGTGCTCACAAAAGGCCCTCTATACATAAGAAAGGTGGAAACAAAGCACCAAACTACTGCCGACTCAAACTTCCTCCAAGAAAACAAAAATTGAGGAAGAACTTATTAGTACAACAGATTCGCACCTATTCCCTCACCCTATAGCAAACAAAATGGACCACCTTCTCCGAATCAGAAGCCTCCTTGAAGATCCACTTGTTCCTCTCCCCCAAATGGCCCATAGTGTAGCATGGAAAATCAGACACCAAATGACACAATCTTCTCTAGGGGGCAAAGCAAGAGCACAATGCTGAATGAGGGAATCCAGCTTGCTCACTAGCCGAGGTGGTTGGTGAACCTTAGACAAAAGGATCCTCCACACTTCTACTGCATAGTTGCAGCCAACTGCTAGGTAGTCCAAAGATTCCTCCTCTTCCCCACACAAGGTGCATGATGGAGATACATCGCACCCAAAGCGTATCAACCTGTCCAAACTAAGAAGCCTGGTAATAGAAATCCACCTCACCGGGGTCTTAACCTTCAAGCGGCTTTGGGGTGTCAGATGTGATGGAAAAAAGGGTTCCTCGTGCCACCATCTGCAATAACTTGATATGCCAATCTGACAGAAAATTACCACTGAGCATCCATGTCTAGAATTAGGAATCCTGCATTGAGCCATTGACCTGCAATCCTGAAGCCCCAGCAGAAGGTAAGCCAAGTTCTGGATCTCCTCCTCCCTAAGGTTCCTTCCAAAAGAAGGGACCCATGCCTCTGCAACTGATGGTTGCTGATCCACCATCTGTGCCACACAGACGAAGATTTGAGGATACATCATAAAGCCCCTGGTTGGCAGTATTGGCTGATACTGATACGTATCGGTATCAGTGGGTACCAATACCAAATACAAGGGGGGTACTCTGGTACCAATCATTTAAGTTAAAAAATATTTTTTAAAAAGTGGAAATATCCACAAGTATGTATTATTAAAGAAGTGGGATACAAAAGAAGAGTGTCACTGTGCATAGGCACCCACCATCAAAAACCACTTACAAAAGGGGCCTGAAAACACAAAAAGGCCCAATACCACCAAAAAAGGACCCACTCGGCGCCCCCCCCCCCCCAAAAAAAAAAAAAAAAAACTTACAAAATATGAGGAGGAAGTTAACAAAACAATTAAAAAAATTGTATCAGCAGGTACTAGGTCGAAATGGGCCGATACGCCCAATACCTATACCGGTACGTATCGGTATCTATGTAGTCAGAGGCGAGAGGCGACCGGGGGGTCGCCTCAGCCTCAAACGCCTAGGCGATGGCCTCGGCGTTTGAGGCGACATTTTTAAAAAAAAATATTTATAATTTACTTATTATACAAAATAGCCAAATAATCATACTGAATGATATTTATTCACTCAAATTATCAAATATAACCGTATAATTTTAAATCAAAGTAAATGAAATAAATTTTAATTACTCAAATATGTAATCAACAAATTCATAGACATTTTACTATTAATTAAATTCACCATAATGAAATTTATCAATGAAATGCTAAGCAAACACAATATAAATGTAGAAATGTAAGATAAGTCTATTACAACATTCAAATGTTCCTTAAGAAAATAAGTAGCCAACATTTCCAAATAAGGCTAACAAGCCTATGAATACATTCCTTTCACAACTCTCAAGCCTCACTCATTCATCACTCTCAGAATCCTCATCTTGCTCAAGTGGAAGTTCAACTTCAGAGTCCTCCGTTGTATCATCAGACCCAACTTCAAGCTCATCAATAGACTCTAATGTGGAACTTGTTGCAACTGCTTTCCCCTTCCCTAAACAACGTTTCTTTGATGACAATGTCCTTGTACGTGGACTTTCTTCTTCACCAATTCCTGCAGCAATCTCAACATCGAACCATGTGAGGTCTTCATCCTCATGTACAACATCTTCATTATCATGAGGATGTGCTATCCACTAGTTACAATCATCAATATCTTCCAAACTTATAGGGTCAAGTTCACTTTGTTGGAAACGTAAAAAGCGATCTCGAAGGCGTTGGTTGTATTGCACAAACACGAGATCATTCAGCTTCTTTTGCTCCAACCTATTCCTTTTCTTAGTGTGCACCTAGAAAAATATCATTATTAGATTAATATAGAATAAAAAACATAACATGTATTATTCAATGAAAGTTAATAAAAATCAAAACCTATTCAAATGTACTCCAATTGCGTTCACAGCTAGATGCACTACAAGTGAGGCTCAAGATGCGAATGGCCATCTTTTGCAGATTAGGAGTTTTGCTCCCAAAATCCACCCACCAATTAACTACATAAGAGATGCAAATAGTATTTAATTTTCACATCAAAAAGAATTTAATGAATAAATGTACTAGTAGTCCATATAGAAATATACCAGGATTAGATGTGGTACGTTGTCTTATGGCAATTTCTCTCCCAAAGAAACCCATAGCATTCCTATAACATGCCAATTCCTTGGTAATCTCATCTTGTACATTAGGATCAAGAACTAACTTCTCAATGACATCATATAGTCCTTGCTTCACTTCATCATCTGAATCAATCTCTGGATTTGCATAATAGAATTGAGGGTTAAGGTAGTATCCAGCTGCATGTAAAGGACGATGAAGCTGAAAATCCCATCTCCTATCAATGATCTCCCAAAGTGGACCATACTTGTCCACTTTTCCATCCAGTGCATTCTTGATACTTTCCTTGGCGCGTTCCATGGCTTCATAAATGTAACCCATTGACGGCTTCTCTCCATCAACCAAACGCAGAACCATGACAAGAGGCTTGAATATCTTTAGTGCATAAATAACTCCCTTCCAAAACTGAGTCTTCAAAATTATATCTTGTGCTTTCTTTCCTTCAATTTTTCTTGCCCACTTATTATTACTTGTCCATTCACTAGATGTAAACATTCTTCTCAAACCATCTTTACAATCTAACAAACTTTGCAGATTCAAATAATTTGTGGCAAAGCGAGTCACAGCTGCACGGACAAGATTCTTTTCATTTGTATGCTTCCTCATTATAGCAAGCACCCTCGTATGTGCATAAATAAATGTAGTAACCATCCTTGCCCTCCGAATGGTTGACTTGATTGGAGACACCTTGGAAATATCCTCCAATATCAAGTCTAGGCAGTGGGCAGCACATGATGTCCAAAATATCTGACGATGGACTGCCATCAACATTTTTCCTGCAGCAACATAGCTTGCTTCATTATCTGTGACAAGTTGTATCACGTTCTCCGCACCAACCTCTATAACTATCTTGTTCAATAAGTCAGCCAACAACTTTGCATCTTTGACATATTGAGATGCATCAATAGACCTCAAAAACACAGTTCCTGTAGGTGAATTGACCAAAAAATTTATCAAAGTACGGCCTTTCCCATCTGTCCATGCATCAGACATGATAGTACAACCAAACTTCACCCAACTAGCTTTTTGTAAATCTACTATTTCTTGAGTCTTTTGAATCTCCTTCTGGAGAAGGGTCTCACGAACTTCATGATAGGTAGGGCCTTTCAATCCCGGACCGAATTGTCCTATAGCTTCTAACATTGTTTGGAAACTATTTAGACGCACGGTATTGAATGAAATTCCAGCTTAATACATCCACCTAGCTATGTATTGGATGACCCTTTCTCGTGCTTCCTTCTCATGCTTCTTATCCTTGATAGATTTGCCCTTTGAATCTTCAGGATTAGGACTACAAAATCTATCTAAAGGACCTTTCATCCGAGGAGGCTTTGCAAGAATGTCATCAACTTGATTCACCTCAAAGGATGAATCTTTGGAAACTGAATTTCTAAAAATATCATCTCGACTTTCCGCTTCCCTAATCAAACATTTCTTTTCAATCCTTGCTTGTTTTGATTGCTCCATAAATTGTTTAATTTCTTCTTTTGCCTCGGGTGTCACCTTCAAGCAAACTGTCACATTTGTAGAAGTACCTGCTAGATGTTGTTTCAACCGGTGGATCCCTCCTTTACAATCTTTCTGACAAAAGTTGCATTTTACCCAGTCCCTATTATTTGGATTCACCAAAGTACCATATTTCCAGCCTGGATCTTTATTTCTCCCCTTCCCTTCGGTAGGCCCTTGATTAGACGAATGAGACGAACCTCCGGTTGGTGTGGTCATCTTAAAAATTAAATCAATGTCCACAGTCCACCTGTAAACAGTAAAGACAAAGGAAAGAGAGAGTGAGCGAGACAGAGAGAAATAGTTGGGGTTGGGGAGGGGAGAGACAGATTGAGAGAGACAGACAGAAAGACAGAGATCAGGAGAGATAGAGTGGGGGTCGGGGGAGGGGAGAGACAGGCAAGAGAGAGTGAGAGAGAAGGACAGAGAGAGTGTGGGTCGGGGAGTGGAGAGACAGAGAGTGGGGGTCGGGGGTGGGGAGAGACAGAGAGAGAGAGAGATCAGGAGAGATAGAGTGGGGGTCAGGGGAGGGGAGAGACAGAGAGACAGGCAAGAGAGAGTGAGAGAGAAGGACAGAGAGAGTGTGGGTCGGGGAGTGGAGAGACAGATAGAGAGAGACAGAGAGACAGAGATTGAGACAGAGAGCAAGAGAGACAGAGAGTGGGGGTCGGGGGTGGGGAGAGACAGAGACAGACAGAGAGAGAGAGATCAGGAGAGAGAGAGTGGGGGTCAGGGGAGGGGAGAGACAGAGAGACAGGCAAGAGAGAGTGAGAGAGAAGGACAGACAGAGTGTGGGTTGGGGAGTGGAGAGACAGATAGAGAGAGACAGAGAGACAGAGATTGAGACAGAGAGCAAGAGAGACAGAGAGTGGGGGTCGGGGGTGGGGAGAGACAGAGACAGACAGAGAGAGAGAGAGAGAGTGAGGGTGGGGGGTGAGGCAGACTGGCAGAGCTGGAGAGATTGAGAGAGACAAAGAAACTGAGAGGGCCGGGGGAGGCAAACTGGCAGAGAGAGAGAGAGGCTCGGGGGAGGGGAGGCATATTGGCAAAGCCGGAGAGATTGGGAGAGACTGAGAAGGTCGGGGGAGACAGACTGGCAGAGAGAGAGAGAGAGGGTCGGGGGAGGCCAACTGGCAGAGAGAGAGAGGGTCAGGGGAGGGAAGTGTGCATGAGCCAGAGCCGGAGAGATTGAGAGAGACAGAGAGAAGACTGAGAGAGATTGAGAGGGTCGGGGCTCAGGGGAGGCAGACTGGCAGAGAGAGAGAGAGAGGGTCGGGGGAGGGGAGTGTGCGTGAGACAGAGAGAGAGGGACGAACAGTGAGACAGAGAGAGAGGGAGAGACAGAGAGTGCGTGAGAGAGAGAGAGGGGCGATGAGTGATAGAAACAGAGAGAGGGACGAAGAGACAAAGAGTGAGAGCGTGTGAGAGGCTTACCTGCCGCGGCCGTTGCCGTCGCCGTCGCCGGAGAAGTAGCCCGCTTTCGCCCGAGACGCTTCCCGCCGCTACCGCTTCCGTCGTTACTGGGGAAGAAGCCCACTGCGCTCGTGTCGGCACTGTCGGGGGTCTTGGACTCTCGGGACGTAGGAAGGGTTAGGGTTCGATGCGGAGAGGGGAGGTTTATTAATGCTGGGCCGGGGGTTTCGTAATGGGCCGGTTTAAGCTTAAATGGGCCGGTCGGTTAACGGTGGGCCGGCCGATAAGGCGCTGAAGGCGCCTGAGGCGCGCCTAGGCGAACGCCTGGGCGAATGAGGCGTTTCCCACGATCGCCTAGGCGAAAAGCGGGAACGCGAGGCGCCATACCCGCGCCTCGCCTCGCCTCGTCGCCTAGGCGTTCGCCTCGGGCGCCTTTGATAACAGAGATCGGTATCGGTAGCCACCAATACTAGTATCGATACCAATACTGCCATCCATGATTTAAAGCCTAGGAACATCTGAGAGAGAGGCGTCGGTCTGCTCCACTTGTCCTTTTGAGAGTTTATTGAGGAATTGCACCACTTCGGTGCTTTTAGAGGGAATTGTGAGGGTTTTTGTGCTGTACGCTTGTGCATTCACCTCTTTATACTAAATATATTATGTCGTACTACCCACTTTACCCAAAAAAAAAAAACGTGTTCCTTCATTGACATCAACACCATGAGGACCTCCTCCGGCAGTAAGTTGTAAGTGGCGGTGCCAATGTATCCAAGGAACTAAAAATCAGGACAGCACAAAAGTTGCACAAGGATAGACATGTTGATGGAATCATGGAAGGGATCAGTAGGTGCAGCCTCAAAATAGATGGTGGAACTAATGAAGAATGTTTGATAAAGCCCAGATAGTCATTATGCCACTGATTTATTTATTTTTTGCAAAGGTTGTTATGCATTGAATGAGGAGGAGGGGGAATGTCTAAAGATCCATCCATCTACACATTGCTTTAGAACATTCATATTAATTTTGGTGGAACTACCCTTTCCCTTCTCCCCCTCCTCTCTGTTATATACCTCTACCAGTCCAGTGTGAACATCACAGTCCATAAGATAGAACATACTCTGCTGAGCACACATCTCACGGTGGCTCATGTGTCGTGAAGCTAAAGACTGAAGGAAACTGATGCCCAGTTACTTGAGTGGAGTGTTCACTCCGCGTTAATTAATGAAGAACTAGTCTCTAAAATATGTGATATTTGCCTTCACTTCTAAAATATGTTTTTTTCCTGTAGAAATAACTGCAACATTGAATTTCTCTTTCTATATCAAATATTGCTTATAAAATCCAACAGCTCATGAAAATGATATTCAAGATCAAGGTACCATTAGACCATTGCAAAGTCGTCCGGATATCAAGGTTGATGCAATTGACAGAAAACAGAGCCATGGAATGGGAAGCAGCAGTTGGTGGGGAAGAAAACCTACTATATGGTTTACAGAGTTTGAACCTACAAGGGGAAACCGCTAAAGATCACTTCCTATGTGGACAGTTCAGACAGAAGGAAAGGACCAAGAGTGCAAGACTACGTCTGAGGAATAGCGTTATAATTGGTAGCAGACTATCAGCTCCTGGAATCCTGCTTTCCAAATTGAATATGTGGTTCAAAACAAGTTTGTAACTTCTAAAAACACTTTAAACATTATTCTTCTTGAAAGTTAGTCTCCAGAAGAATTCCAGAATCAAAATTTTCCCAAAACATTCATGTCGCTTGTTTGAGTTTTACATACTGTACAAAGCACCACATGAAGATATGACAGGTGACTGGGCAAGGGGGATGAAGCAAAAGGGCAGCTAAAATCTGAATGTTAATGTTGACTGACCCTGACAATTCCAACTTTCAAACCATTCATTATGGGATCAGTTAAATATATCATTACAAATGATGCAACTAAATCAGTTAATTGCTAGTAGCAACCATAGATGTGTAGGTGAGCAACTAGGCACCAGGAGGGCTCCAGTCCAGCAGGTGCCCTGGCACCTTTCCAGCACACCACAAAGGCATGGGTCCTAGGCAAACCAGCCCAGGTTCCTTTAAATAATCCAACCACCCCAATCCCTCTGTCCCAACCTGTCAAGCCTCAAAGCGAAACTCTTGTTCACCCATTTCTCCACTCCCTCACCGAGCGTCGCCACCGTCTCCGCTGATCAATGACAAGGTAAGTGGTAACTCTTTGGGAGGGAGGGATTGTTATCTGCAGTGGGGGAGGGTATAGCCACAGTAGGCTGGATAGCCCAGGTGGGTAGGTGCCTGGATGGCTGCAATGGGTGGGGGTTGGAGGGTGGCTGGGTGGCCGCTTTTTGGTGAGTGCCTGGGTGGCTGCAAGGTGGGGGATGGAGAGTGGCTGCACTAGCTGGGGGATGGAGGATAGCTGCTGTGGGGAATCAGAGGTGAGGGGATGGATTAGGTTGGGTGGAGTGCGGTGGGGTTGGGTGGCTGTGATTGGAAAGGGGTTTGGGGCAGGCTGCGGTGAGGGCAAAAAGGTGTAGGGTGTGGGGATGGATGCAGTGAGTTCAGTGAGTTGCTGCAGTGGGAAAAGGGTGGGGGTGGCTGCGGTGGGTGTGGGACCATGGGGAAGGCTGCAGGAGATTGGATGGGTGGCTGTGGTGGAGGGGATGGATGGGAGAGTGCCTGAATTGGGGGAGGGGGAATTGGGGAAGAAGTGGGGTTGGGGTGGTGGGTTGGGACCATGGGGAAGGCTGCAGGAGATTGGATGGGTGGCTGTGGTGGAGGGGATGGATGGGAGAGTGCCTGAATTGGGGGAGGGGGAATTGGGGAAGAAGTGGGGTTGGGGTGGTGGGTTGACAAAGGGGTGGCTGCATTTTTTTAGGCGGCGTTGTCTGTGGGTGGGTTGGATTGGGCTGCATTGGGGGAGGATGGATGAGGGAAGGGCTGCAGTGAGGTGGGGGAGGGTACTGGGAACGGATTGGGGTTGTGGGTTGCCAAAGGTGCCACCTAGGCACCACTTAGGTGGACACATAAGCACCCAAATGCTTTGGCTCCGCAGAAGCACCATGGGTCACTTTCTCACCTTGACAACTAAGGTAGGGATAAGATTACAGTCATCCTAATTGCATAACATGATCTTAATTCTTAAATTGGTTACAGTCTACAATCACCACAATTTTGTTTTTGCTCATGAAACTAAGCAAATTGCTGTCTGAAGGATAGAATTTTTCATAACTCATGGTGTTAAAATAGAGAGAAAACCTCAGCATTAGAAGGTAATATCTACATTACAGGAAGGTAAAATACAATTATACAGGACAAATAGGATTAAACATATAAACCATTGAAGTAGTCCAAACCTCATCGATTATCTGGGTTTTACTGGTACGGTGCAGAAATATATTGCTTTTGATAAGGGCCCAAGAAGACTGTTGGGCAGCTGCAATAAAACCAATAAACATATTAACTCCTATGGTGAAGATCACATTACATCTCAAGGAGTCTTAGCAACTTCCAAATGCAAAATGCTATGGAGGAGGACGTTCTAAATCTTTTTTATAGGCCATAACAGGTGTTAACAAACCTGCTGGCTTCACTTCAGATCCTTTCCGATTTGGTTCAGTGAAAGAATCCTCCTCACAAGAAGCATCAGATATTTCCAACTCTGCATTGATCTGTGCATTTGTCTTCTCCTGGGGTATTGTACAGTCTGCAAAAGCCTTGTCGCTGTTGTCCTTACAGCTCCTTCAAAATATATACCACAGAATCGGAAAAGAAAAAGAGAGATTAACCTGAGAGAGAGAGTACTCCATCGCAACGAAAAATGGCAAAAAAAACACCTCAGAAAACAAGAATCTCAAGATCATAGTAAAGATGTCGTAATAAAATTGTAATCTTAATTTAGCCCACCAACTATGTCATATCCAATTTGCGGAGTGAATTTTCGCCT
Source organism: Zantedeschia hybrid cultivar (assembly GCA_030544215.1). NCBI lineage: Eukaryota > Viridiplantae > Streptophyta > Magnoliopsida > Alismatales > Araceae > Zantedeschia > Zantedeschia hybrid cultivar. Next base: position 44,416,842 of record JARZZO010000013.1, on the reverse strand, counting down.
CCTTTCTTCTTGGGCTAGGACTTGGCTCAAGAAGGAAGATCACCTTCTCTGGTGATTGATCCTTCACACTAGTATTCGGACCTTGCGGACAGAGCGTAATAGCAGGATCTTTATAAGGGAGGCCAAATCACTGGAGCATGTGTCCTCTTTTGTTGCTAGCAAAGTGAAAGAGTGGCTGAGAATTGTTTGTAATGTGGACCATTGTAATTCCTCCCTTTTTGTCTTCTTGGAGAAAGTTAGTGAAGTAACCCACATCAAGGTTATAATACATGTAGTATCATCCACTTTCCAAAAAAACCCATCAAGGTTATAAAACATGCTTTACAGCTGGATCAACCCTCTACCAAGTTGCCAACCTAAGGATACAACAAGTGCTGGCACGGGCAGCACTATAACCTTTCAATCCAACACTGTGCTAGCCTAACACTTGAAGCATCTCCCTGATTTAAGGTAGAATGACTCTAGACCCACAGAGAGATGGCTGTGATACTGTCACCAGTCAGAAAAATAAAACAGCAAGCATGTGTGGTGGCACAACAGTTCAAGATTACCACTTTCTACATATAATAGAATGGTTATTATAATAAACTGAAATAAAATAGAGCAATATTACAGGAACATTTTATATGGCGCAACAGTAATGAGATTCATATTCTTACAAAGCCAGAAATTTTGCACAGGAACGATGTACATGCAAAAAGAGTACATGAGAATAGATCATGATACATCTGCTTACCATCTGCAGTTTGTTTCGTCTATGATATCTGCAAGTTCAACTGGTATGGAACGCCACTTGTAGCAGTCATCACAACGCACCCATGCTGACCGTTTGGGTAAAATTTGACCCTCTAAGCTGTGACTTGATCCTCTTGTTGCTAAGCCATCATTTACAGATGACACCAAAGAGCTCGATGCATGCTTGGATGCATGTTTATCACCAGAAGTGTATCCATCAACATCTCTAAGATGATCGCTCTGAAGAATATTCACCCCTAGACAATTATGAAAGCATGAACTAAGTGTCAAGTTGACGTGAATGTGAATGATCAATGATGAAGATTAAAAACCATTAGAATTCATCTGAAAAGAATATGATAATTTCTAAGAAAGAACTCACTGTCCGGTTCATCAGGATTGCTCAAGGTCAAATTCTTTTTTGTTCCTGAGAAGAGATGAGAAAGGCCGCCTCGTTCTGCATGAAGAGCATCATGCACCTGGCATTCTTCTGTGATGTTAACCTGGTCAAAGACCATTTTCTGCTTAGCTTTTCTCCTGTTCATCGAGATGTTTGTATTATCCTTCTTTTGAGTGTTAACATTGCATCTTCTATGCCGTGCTGAATGGGACTTTGTTAATTTGCTTTTTCTTGACTCTGATTTATTACCACCACAAAGCTTCTGTCCTTTACCAATGGAGCTGGATGACAGATTCTCTGGAATCAAAGACGTTAAGCCTGCAGTGTTTGTGCCTGTGGCAGGCAGTGAATGGTTTTCCAAACAAAATTCTCCTTGGCAGCATGCCAACTCAGTAATTCCAGGGAATGAATGGTCTTCAGGGTATATGTCACACTTCTGAATGTCTTCATATGATTTCACAGTGGGTTTTCGATTACCAACTTTCCTACGAGCAGAGACATCTTTCTTTCTCTGCCTAGGCCTACTCCTTGAAGGTTTGTCAGCCTTGAGAATGCTAGATGGGGCCTGTGATGTTCCTTCAAAAGAATTGTCAGATGAAAGACATCCATTTTCTTCAATTTTTCCATCTTTCTTCTGATTTACTTTGCCACTTCTCTTTGCTTTCTTATGGTAGGTATGTTGTTGGATACTTTGCAGAGGAATAGATCCTGGAACTTGAGAAGAAATTAAAACCCCAGCATGCAAGTCTTCTTGTCCTGGAGATCCCAAGTCCAATATATTTTGGCCCGTGACTTCAACTTTAGAAGATTCATGGCTTGTGGAAGTTGCACCCTCATTTTGTATGTTTCCACCATCAGCAGTTGGATGAAGCACACCTGAATCAGGAGATGTTCCTAGGTCTAATTGTAGTATTTCATCAGCTACTTCCAGCGGTGCCCCCTGCCCTGCTTGAGACTGAACTCCATGACAGTCACTCGCAGTGTTCTCGACTGATGCCTCTTCTGTGACAGTGCTTTCTGGGTCTTTATCTCCCTGATGAGCATGCCGTTCATGAGACATGACCTGATTTTCCGTATCCCTGTGGTCATGTGAAAGCTGTCCACCACAGCCATCTGCCTCAGATTTGTTTTTAACTCCAGTAACTGCTTCTGACAATCCCTGGACAGTCGGTAAATCGGAACTTTGTGAACAATCATTGGAATAAGTAAGTAGAGATGTATGTGAATTGGTTGCAAGAGCAAGTTGTTGATCCATTTCATCCTGTAAAATCACACAGTTAGTTGAAACCATACCCCTAGCTCTAGGCCTGTGCGATATACAAGCTGTTCTATCTGGCAGTTGCCTCCTCCCCTCCCCACAATGTCTCCCTCTCTTTGATACTTTATTCTTTGGCTGGCTAAGCTCATCACTGTGATGAAATAGTCGCAATAGATTTCCCAGCTCACCCCAAACAGAAACACGTGCACGTTTCCAGGAACAACATCTTTTCTTAGTGACTCTCTTCAAGGTGCCATGCGAAAATAGTGTACGAGCATTGACAGCATGTCTACCCTTTTTTGCAGAACTTCTTGATCTTGTCAGTGGATCAGATTTGGTCATCACTTGATTATTCCTAGAAGAAGCCGCACGTCTAGGATTTCTACGCCTGATCACTGAAACTGCTCCAGCCTTTAAGTCACCCTTTCCTCCACTGTCTGCCTGCATGCAACAATTAGCTGCACAGCCGCAGCAGGCTGAGGAAATACTAACAGCAACAGTGTCACAATCAGGCACCGAATGCAAGCATGAATGGCAACCTTCTGAAGCATTACTAGGATGAGATGGTTGCATAGAGGCTAATTCTTTGCTTGTATAGCTAAAAGCAACTGTACCAGACAAACCTTGAACTAGATCACAAGGTTCTTTCTCTATGGATGAAGATTGACATATCTCATTCTCAAATTGATCTTGAATAACAGTCTCACTTTCCTCTGGACAGGTAGAAACATGAGTATCACTTGCTTCCAAATGAGTGGGATCATCTGCTTCCTTCTCCCCAGTCTGTTCAACTGAAGCATCCATGTTTGGTTTCTCGAAGACCTGTTCCAAACAATTGCTGATAACACAAGGCACCACAGCAACTTCAGAATCATCCTTATTATCAATACTTCGGACAAGTTCCAAAGAGTTCCCACATGTCTCATCAATCCACTTTATCCCACAGTTGATGGATGTGACCTTGTTATCCTGTGGCAGAAAGTTGGAGCAAAATTCATCCACTAGTTTTGAACTACTGCTGACTGATGAACAATCTGTTGTCAAACTTGATTGTCTGACAATAGCAAATTCACATTCATTGCAGTCTTTATCCCTGTCAGAATAACCCATCCCACCATCTACTCCAATTACAGTTGTCAACCTTGCTGGTCCAATAACGGCATCTTCAGATTCCTTGTATCCTTCATCACCCTCGAAATGAACAACCCCATCTTCTATTCCAGCAACAATACGAGATGAAGTCTGGAGCTCACATCCCACCATGATGCTAGATGGTGAAGGGCACACAGAGTCTCTTTCTTCAGCCACATCTTCATTGGATGTTCCGACATCCTTGTTTGGTGAAGGGCACACAGAGTCTCTTTCTTCAGCCACATCTTTGTTTGACATTCCAACATCAGGATCCCCTTCTAGAACACCAAACCTTCCCTCGTCTTCCTCAACACCTAGAACATTCTCGTCACCACACTCCATTTGATTCCACACTGGCCCTGATTCTCCGGCGCCATTCCCGAGCCCCATCGAAGCAGCATTACCAGTACAAGGAGGAGAACCCACTCTTTCCACGCTTTGCTTGACTCCCTCCCTGTTGCACGCCAGGGGACACTCATCAACAACATCCAATTCATCCGGGTGCTGCTCAACAGCATTCTCGCCGCCTGTGACAACCGCAGTTGCGCCAAAGCCACCTTCTGCGTTGCACCCTTCACATTCTCTACCCTCATCCACAGATATCCTCGGACTTCCTCCTCCCAACGGTGACTCACGCTCCAGCCCTTCCACTGATGCCGGGCTCCTAGCAGCACCCAAATCCATGATCTCCATCTCCGGTACCATAATTACAACCTCCGATTCTGCCGAAAGGCAAACCAAAAATCGCGCACCTTTCACACAGAAGCCAATGGACCCCCCAAAAAAAGCACTGCACTCCTTCAAATTACCTACACATGCCAATTAGCCAGAAGAAAGATAAACTAAAACAACAACAAACTTGTCAAACTCATAAAATTGTTCTTCAGGACCACCAAGAAGGATCCCAAAAAGGTTAACAACGGCAACCCTAATCACAGGCAACTCCGTGCATGCGAGGGGGAACGGACGCGATCAAACAGGAAGAAACGAAAACCTAAATTGACGGGCGACGCAGGATAATGCCGGGAAAAGAAACCGAAATTTCCTACTTTTTTGGTGCAAAAATAAGAAAAAAGGGGGAGAAAAAGGGGAAAGAATACCGTGTAGGGCACCGAGGGAGGAAGAACCTTTGCAGGTCTTCGCTTTTTCCCAACTGCTCTCTTTTTTTCTCTCTCTCCCTCGTCCTTGTTCCTTCCTCGGGCTCTTCTTCCTGTTCTTCCCCTTCGCCGGTCCGCTCGCGGGGACGACGCGAGGGACGCTTCGTCTCGGCCCGGGGCCTTTGACGGTCTCGGGGTCGGTGAACACGGCAGCGCCTTTTGTCCTTTTTTTACTTGGGGTTTTGGAGACGAGTCCTCAAACAACTCGGATTTTGCGTTGAGTTCCTTGTAAGGTTGGGAATTTCGGTACAGTACGCTGTGCAATCGGATAATGTCATAACTTTTTGGGATAATGTCGGATGAACCACCCTTTATAGTAAGTTTTAAAAATCTTGCAGTTACTGCATATTATCCTATGTACCCTTGCAAAGTAACAATCTATAGAACATAATATTTCAGTAGCATGTATGAAGTATTTATTTGAACTATTTATACATGTCAAATACATGTCATCGTCCCGGTAATTTTAAATATTATTGTGCTAAGAGGATATGTAAAATAATATGCAAGAAAGTGTAGTATATTTAAAAACTTAGTGTACAAGAGTGGTTGATATAAAATCATCCGTGATTTTTGAAGGCGTGGGATGGTATCGTAATGTTTTATTAAATTTATTTAGAATCATCTGATTAATTGATCGAATTACTTTTCATGTGTTTTTGGAAGCCTTGAATTGGCACTCTTTGGTCAAATGATTGGATGGCTGCTGATAAAATGTGACAAAAATGCACAATTATTTAATTTTTGTTATAAGTTAGATTTTGTTGTTATATTTTTAAGATAATAATTTGAGATGATTTTACATTAACCACCTCTTGTATGTTAAATTTCAAGAATATCTGTTTTATTTGCACATTATGCTACCCCTTATTAGATAATATATCTATCAATTTTGCCATTTTAGGGGTATATATGAAATATTTATATATATCAAATATGTCATCACAATGTTAGAATATTATGCATATTGGGAAGCCACGTAGGATAATATGTAAAGGAGTGTAGTATTTTTGAAATTTAAAATATTAGAATGGTTAATAAGAAATTGTCCTTAATAATTTACTACTATTTGATTAACAAAACTTACATGAGAAATGCCAGTGTTATACTTTTGTTACGTATTTTCCTAATGGTGTATCATCTTTCCATAAAATAGTACGGATACAAAGGAGGAGATATGTTGAAAATGGTGGCAATATAAAAATTAAATTCAACTACCTTTTTTCCCTCTTCTTACATATGATGTCATAATACTCGAATCTTGAGTACTAATTTAAGACATTGAAACTCTCTTTCTATTTCATCTCGCTGCTCTCTTTCTTCAATCTCTCTTTTACATCTATATTTTCTCTCCACTTTATATCCTTTACTCCCTCTTCCCTAATCTCTTTCAACTTTTTTTCATGTTCAACCTATAGATTTACTTTCTTTCTCTCATGGTTCCTTTATCTTCACTATCTATATTTTTTTAGTTGCATGCTCTTTTCTTTAGTGTCTTTTTTTCTCACAAATTTCTTATCTCACTGCACCTTTCTTCTCTTTTTCCTCCCAACATTTATTATTTTACCTATTTGTCGTGTAGCATTCACTCTACTTTCCTCTACACAGTCATTTTTTCATTCTATCTTAATCTCGTATCTTTTTTATGTGCTTGGTACAAAGAAGTTGAGGACGTTCCCGTATAAAGAACATACAAAGACCAAACCCTTCAAAAACTAGGTACACATAACTTTGAAAAGCCACCAGCACAAGAAACATACAAAGCACCATACCCTTTCAAAACAAGATCACATGAGGCCATGCTTTTACCATTCTATACACAACTTAGGGCGTGTTTGGCAAAACTTTTACTTAAAAGTTACTTTTGGCTTCCACTTCTTACCTATAATGAGTTGAGGGAGAGAGGTTATAATTAATTTTAATTTATCACAAAAGTCAACTCTATCATAACAACTTCACTTTTTCTCGAATTTTGGAAGTTCCCTCCTTTAGCTTTTGGTTGGAAGTCAAAACACAAGTAAAATACCGCATAAATGGCTTTCAAGACCTAATGACTTCCATAAAAAATGACTAAATAGAAATGTAAAAGTACTTTCAAATAAAAGCTGCGCCAAACACGGCCTTAGACTCTATGAATAAAAAAATAAAAACCAAACACTGTATAAATCAAGCCCAGCTGATGGGCTTGCTTTGAGATACCTATGGCTGCAATCCATATAAAAGAACAATTGCAACTGAATGCTTGGTGTTGAATCTTCAATATTTACGAAGCTACTTCCACAAGCTAACAACATACTCAAACTTGAGGAGATCTTTGAGAGCATGCCCTCCATATGGAGCATGTAGGCTAAGCGCAAATAATCGAGTCCCTTGAATGTCGTTGAAGAACCCATGAAAAGATACACCTAGAGATAGGAAAACTAAAGGATGCAGTCCTCCACAAGATACGACCGAGATGTCATGATAAATTGTCAAACAATAGAGTCCAAAAAAGAACTGACACCCAATGAGACTGAGCGACAGAGAAACGACATATATAAAGGGCAACAACTGGGTAAGAAAGGAGGAGACCAGAATGACCAAGTTGTATAGATAGGATCAAGCTTGAGAAAAAATCTTATACGAGTTAGGAAAAGGTTGAAGATGACAAAGGTAGATAGCCTAAAGCTAAAAGAAGATAAACACCGTTAGAAGACAGGAAACAAAATCAAGGAGTTCAAAGACTTACCTGATCAAAGCCTCTCAGAGGAAAGGGTGAACTCTCAAAAGAGAAATAGAACCTCTCAAAGGGGGAGGGGGAAGGGGATTCCTTGAAGAGGAACATCCCCTCTCTAGAGAAGACACACAAATGGAGGTGTTGTGGTCTTCTTCCATCACGTATTCATTAATAATTATTTTTACTCTTTATTTGTAATTATGGTAACTTACCTGCCAACGTCATCATTGATATGAAGTTGTAATATCACTGCCAATATTGTTGGTATCATTGATCTTGTTATTATGTAATTCCTTACGTAACTTTGTCACGGTCATTACAATCATCAATTAGTATATTTCTTCTACTATCATTGATGTTATTGAACCAAGGTGCAAGTGTACTCTCTTGACCATCCCAACTATTCTCTCTCTATCAAATTATCCTCTTCCTTTTTTTTTTACTCTTCTCTCACTCTCATCAAACATTATGGAGATAAATGGATGTTCTTACATAAAATCAACAATAGTTCACTTACTACAAACCATGTTAAAGATTTTTGCAACAATAATATGTGCAGAAAAGTTATCCTTGAATGTAGATAAAATGGAGGATCTATAATATTTAATATGTCTATTTTAATTAAATAATTAGAAACTACATATAGTTTAAATAGTGCATACACTTCAATCATTCCAACATTCCATTAAATAAGATTTGGAACTTATTAGTGCGCATCCACATGAAAGTTTACCAATGAACTTTCTACATTAGGCTTACACAAGCAAGCACAAGGAGAAAAGGAAAGCTAATTGTTATGTGGTAATTTCATATAAACCATCTTTACATGTAAAATATAAAAAATGCTACTCTTGCTTACACACTATCATATATATCCTGTAAAGAGAAAACTTGCCCTCCTCGAGGAGGATTCAAAGAAGACTACTCATAGATTCGTTGTGCTCAAGCAGTCACGAATAACGGTACAAAAAGCAGAAGACCGATGGAACTTGTCAGGAAGGACGTCTTATGACCTCACAGGCCATCGGGCCAGAAGGTACTGCGCGACCCCCTTTTACTATGACTAGCATATTTACCCTGTAGGAATCTGGACCGGCCCAGAAGCCTCTGTAGGCACCATTCGACAACCTGGAGTGACAAGATGCATGTACCAGTCTTAATCAGTCAAGAGGCTAACGAAGTTCGGCCGGCCGGATGAGATCGGCGACAAGATAGTGCAATCTCAAGCTGATACGCCCCGGCACGAGGCAAGTAATGATGGCCCAACACACCCTCGGACTAACACCGCCCGGTCGAACGTCAAAGCACTAACCCATAAGGATAAACTCCAAGGTGCGTTTAAGTCTTTTAATAAAAAGATGTTTATTTTATTGATATGTTGGGAGGCACTGCAGGGTTATAAGAGAGAGAGAGAGAGAGAGAGAGAGAGAGAGAGAGAGAGAGAGAGAGAGAGAGAGAGAGAACAAACAAAACAACAAAATGCGCGAGGCACCCATGCCCCGCGCCATCCAACTTGGGCACGCCTACAACCGTCGTCCTCTCCACTGCGCTGCGACCGATCACTCAGGCCTTCATTAGAGTCACAACAAAATGCGCGAGGCACCCATGCCCCGCGCCATCCAACTTGGGCACGCCTACAACCGTCGTCCTCTCCACTGCGCTGCGACCAATCACTCAGGCCTTCATTAGAGTCACAACAAAATGCGCGAGGCACCCATGCCCCGCGCCATCCAACTTGGGCACGCCTACAACCGTCGTCCTCTCCACTGCGCTGCGACCGATCACTCAGGCCTTCATTAGAGTCATGTTCTCCTTAGCAGGGTAGAGCCGGGGGAGATAAGCCCATGCACTGTAATGCCTCCTGCGAGAGCTGTGGCCCGATCACCATGGGAGTGCCATACTGAAGAATGGCTAGGATGTGCACATCCTCGTACGGAAGCTCCTCAACCCACCGTTCGAGAGGAGGACCCATAAAGAGGTCTCAAAAAGGTATGGGGAAGGGCCACTCCCCCTATGGGGCCCCTTCAACTTATAAGAAGAAGTCCTTCCATCGCGGGCAGAGAAATCCGAGGTCGAGCGCCAATGGCATGATGTCCATGGCCTCGAACTGAACAAAATTGCACGCACCTGGAGCAAAGTAGCGATGGGCGTGGAAGACGTAGTGGAACATGTCAACTATCACACCAAGGTGGCCTAAGTCCTAGACCTGTGTGGCAAACCCTAGAATCATCCTCCAAGAGTTCGGCATCACCTGGGCGAGAGCGATCTCGTAGAACTACATCAGCTAGGTGATAAAGACCGACATTGGAAGCCAGAAGCCCGCTTCGAACATGCCCGCATACACTAAAAACACGTCAGGCCACTCCGAGAATGGGTGATCTTCACCTGACGGGATAACTAGACGGTACTCGTTTGGGATGTGGTAGGTTGCTCAAAGCTTGGCCAGTAAATCGAGCATTATACGCGAAGGGCCCAGCGGACTGCAATCTTAGGTAACTCCCCTGGTGTAATCCATGATGTAGTTTCTGATGGATATAGGTGTCCTCTAAGCCAATCATAAGGCACCTATTTCAATCTGGTTCACTAATAAATGGCATTAAATTCATTATGTAGATTGGCATATTTATATTTACGCATAATGAAGTCCATGAATATGTGCAATAGTCATCAGATTATGATGAGATCATAATAATGAGATTGATGACTTATAAACACATATTCTCAATTGTTCATAGTCGTAGGATGTTTGAGAAGGACATCAAACATCCGGTTAGACTAGTACATGTTATTCCAGCTCATATGATAATGGTGATTGATCTCGTTAGTTACTAGTGTGGAGACACAATGGTAAACCTGTAGGTGCTCATTGGGGAATGAGTTCACTGAACTGATCCGACATGAATCGCCGAATGGTAATTTACCTGACTGTCAATCGGCTTGATTCATCGTCACAGTAACGTGGTTGATCCTTGGACTTGAGACACCAAAGACACCTTGTTGGTGGACTTCTGGACTTTGACCTTGACCTACGAATCCCTATCCACGGGATCTCTAATAGTCAAGGATCGGGTCCAGCGGAAGACCTTCGAAGGTGATTGTGTGTTCAATAAAGGATCGTTCGCTCTCAGGTAACTGGAGAGAGAATGCTCTAGAGTAGATCCGCAAGAGTCTCTGGCCAGAGCAGAAACAATATCAGAAAAGTGGTTTTCGGATATTATAAAGCAGAGTCTGATTCAAGTGAGTTAATCATCTAGGGTTTGACAGTTGACCATACCCTAGGTTAACTCGAGAGCATTGTGCGAACGAAGGATTATAGCCACGTGGTAACTGTGGACGGACATGTTCCATGAGCAGGTTGCTGAACCCCATTACCTTCCGGGATCATGCAGTGTTGCTTGGCACCCAACTTGATCAGAAGTCCGACTGAATTTACATGCGATGATAATTCGGTTGAGTAATTAGTTAATATATAGATATTAATTAATTATAATAAGTCAATAACTAGTTATTGGACTTAACGGGCTGAAAACCGGACTGGTAAATGGGCCTAGAGGGTCACACGCAATAAGATTCTCAGTCGGTGGTACATAAGTGGGATTTATATTAATTCGGGGACTTTTGTGAAAAGTCGCGTCGACTTAATATATATACGCGATGTTGAGAAACTCTGGGCCAAGCTCCAGGATTTCCCTTGTTGGCCGTCACCCCCCCTTTCTCTCTCCTCCTCTGGGCGTCCCGTTCGAGGCGTCAGAACAGTTCATGTCTCCGCCGCGTGTGATTTCCGAAAGTCGGGAATTCCCGTCGGCGGAATTTCAGCAATCGTTGCGGCGATGGATCTTCAGCGAGCGAGCTGAAACGGACGAGAGATCGAGGACGAACCACCGTGGAGGATCGCGTGGATACCGCTGGAGGCCGGACGCTTGTGTGGCTCGCGGGATCGCTTCGACGGAACCGAAACGGAAGCGGATTCGAATCCGCGCACGGTAATCAGATTCCAACCTGGTTTTTTGGTTAGCGTTTTTCGTTCCGAATCGGATCAATGGGCATCGGGCGGGATTATTTTGTTCTTCGTTTCCACTGCGTTCTTCGTGTCCCACCCGGATCCCAACAGTTTCTAGGGGTGGACCTCCCCATTCACTCCTCTTGGTGTTATAAAGTTTCAGCCAAGAGGCGAAGCGTTGATTATCTATCTTTGTATATTCGAGAACAGAGAAGGACCACCGCCAAAGGCACTAGGCCAGGAGGCATCTCCTCAGGCGTCTCTTTGTTCCTCGCCACGCATACATGGCAAAGTGCGAGGGGGCCAGTGAAGGAGGAGAACTTCGCTTAGCCTAAAAACACTGATGGGCCAGCCCATTAACCTTTCTCCCATCTTTCCTACGAGTTCACCAAATGTTGTGATCCACGAAGGCCTAACCCAAGGTAGAAAGTTTCGGAGGAAACTCGAATCAAGATTCAGATCCCAACCAGGACATTCTTGATTAAGCACGATCTAGGACCCCCTATTCCAACTAGAACCAGGGGCTCGAGGCCACTGGCTATTCGGACTCATGAGCAGAATTGAGTTCAGGAACCCCCACCTCAGGTCCGGCTTTCTTGACCAAAATTAACCCTTCCCATATGTCTGACTGCTATATAAGGACCCTTGGTCCAACCAATACAGGTATGCTTTCTAAACCCCAAGCTACCCTGTCTTTCCCCAGCGATTGCTGTCGGGGCTCCTCTGACGGTGTTCTCTTTTGTAGGGACCATCAAGCGACACTCCTCTGATTGAAGACGGAAGGCCCTGATTCTGGTGGACGTGATTTCGGTCCCATCATCTTTTCTAACTAAGAAGCAAATGAAGATAAATCATCCTAAGAAATAAAAAGTGAGGATAGGTTATCCCTGAATTTTCCAACTTTATTATTAAAAATTTGAAGAATGTAGGCATGGTTTCCAAAACAGAGATATCTTCGAACTAAGACCAAAATGGAGATATCTTCGGATTATCTCCATCTTATTTTGATGCCTAATGTTAGTTAAGAGATTTCATCATGTACATGTTTGTAACTCCATCTAAATCAAAATAAAGAGGGGTGGATTTAATGTGCAATCTTAATGTAGTCTTTTGGTAGAAGGCTTGTATAAATAAATATTAGCTCATATATATCCCTAGCCACATGAACTTATTGTTGAAGACCTATTTCTTATCGAAAATCTACTAAGCTAACCATCTAAATGTTTAGTTGCAGGTGTCCTCTCTATCTATGAAAAAAATGTATGATAATATTTGCTCTATATCTATGTTGCTCCATCAATTATGTCAACAATAAAATGTTTTTTATGCTGAATTTACTAGGTATGAAGCTAATTAGTTTTACAAAACATTAGTCATCTAAGATGCTTTCACTTATCCTCCTAAGTTTTATAATGTGTGACTCTTAGGTTTCCTTGATAATCATAACAAATGTGTATATTTTATCTATTTAAAAGGAGGTACTACTCTTGCTCTAATCATCTAACATTCTTCTATTTTGTCAAGGACTTTAATAAAAAGTTTTAGTCAATCAACTCTCTTACATTAATATTTCATGCACTTTTTTCGTATTTTAATAGATATGCAATCTAATCCTAGGACTCCTAAAACCATGTCTACTATCTGGGATGGGGTGGGCTGTGGTAGTGTTAAATGAAGAACAAGAATGCTTGTTGTTAAGATTATTTATGCTTTCTCATACATAGTCTTGGGATACTTCTAGAATATAGAATGGGTAATGATACAGATAACTAAAAAATGTTTATTTATATAAAAGCTCTCCTTGTAATCATAATATCGTGCATACCTTCCTTAGAGGAAAAGTTTCACGATTATCCTTTGTTGATGTCCTTTAAAGGGGTATCTTTGTAAACATTGTTACTACAAGTAAGAAGAGTACCCATGATCACAAAAAAGACAATCATCATATTTTTTAAATATAAGAAGAATAGTCTTGAAATTATAATTTTAAGAAATGGTTTGTCCAAATATAATTTTATTAAAGTTATTTATGTTCAATCCTAAATATGGGAGTAACCAACCATACGAGTCAATATAAACATTATGCCCGATTTGATAACCAAATGGCTTACTTGGGATTGTTTATTCAAAATTGATTGTTCCAAAATAAGAAGCATTTTGCTTTGAAATGTTATTTTGCTTATGCCGAAATAAGACAAAATAAGTAGTTCTACCATATTAGTCAAATGGGTTATTCCGCTTATTCGTGGAATAGACTATCCGAACATGTAATAAGAAATTAATCTGGGCTATCAAAGTCGAACAAAGCTTACTCCCAGAACAGTTCATCTAATTATGGGTTTATTCGGTTGCCAAAGTGCCCCTACATGTCTTCCTATCTTGCGAAGTTTGAGAATACTTGATAGCTTTTGCTCCTGATCTAACACAAACAAGTCTTAAACCTTAGGTTTTTTCAAATACTTTAGACAATAATGTAAAAATAATTAGTTTGAGAACATGTTAAGGTGAAAGTTCTACTCACCTCTTATTAGAGTAATGTCACTCTTACTCAAGTGCAATTGGTATTAAATAACTCTTCTTAGGGTGCAAAGAATCAATGTGACATCAATGGCCCATAGCTGTACTGCGAGCTAATTCCAGAGTGTACATTAGTAAACTATGAGAGCCTTGAAAATAAGAATTAAAAAGAACAAAAGATGGGAGAGGATGGTGGAGAAACGATGCATTAGAGGATATTACTACTTTGTTAATGTTATATGTATCATTTACGTATAAAATAAGCGAAAAAGGAAAAGTTCAAATAGTCTAGTTACTCTCCATAGTTATTGCATATATTTGATATGAGACTCAAATACTTTTGTTGCAGAATCCAAAATATATGCAACTAGAACCTATGTAATTTACTAATTCTGACTGGCTCAGTGGCAAGAACACATATGTATATTGTTTATATCATATTGGGAATCTAACCACAAAAGTAAGGATTACAAGCATGATTGGCTTTGCCCATAATTTATAATAGTCTAGCATACGTGCATGCTACATGCCATGCTTACAGATGAAGCATGAGTTATTTAAAAGTTTCCTTTACTAACTCTCCAACTCTGTGTCTATGAATTTTAGAGTACAAAGTTTCTTAGCATTCCCTTTTCGTTGATACCTACATACACAAAAGACTTTCACGTTCTCTTCCACTAGAACAAGGAAATTATGCTGCAGACTATGAGCGATTAGTAGAAATTGAAGTTTCCAACCTGTACAAAGATCTAATCTCTATGGTCAGGTAACTCTCTGTTTCTTTCTCCATTTCCCCTTTTCAAAAATGCAGTTTACATCCAATAGAACTTGTTGAATCAGTGAGGGAAAGAACAGAAAATAAAAACCTTTTTTTGACTGTTTAACACTGACTCATGCTAAAAAGTAATACTTGCTGCCTCTGTGTGCTGCATGCAAGGGCATTGCGGTGGGTAAATAAATTTTTTATTTTATTTTTTTCTAGGTCAGCTCCAAGGTGCCCTAATCATCCGTACAGTGCAATGCCTGATCGGACGACTCAAAAAAAAGTCTTTACTGTTAATTGGAGTTCGATTTTTGATTTTTCAGATTTTTTTGGATTGTCCGCTCGAACATTGACGATTAGGACACCTTGGGGCCGACCTAGAAAAAAATATTTTTTTTTTATTTATCCACTGCAATGCCCCTGCGTGTAGCACGCAGGGGCGTTGCAGCAAGTATTACTCCATGCTAAAAGGACTTGTGGATCCAAATCTGTGATTGGGAAATTGGCATCCACGAATATTCTATGCACACACTATTATACAAAGTTTAAACCTTGCCATTTTGGACATCAATGTTCCGAACTGGTCCCTTGAACCACTTCCTTGCATCAATAAGCCACCACAACATAACTAGAGTCAACAACACACCCAGGGCAATGGGTGCATAATTGAAGTTGTCCCACTTGATCGGGTAGAGTGTTGGCAACAAGAAGACTGAACAGGTATAGCATATCCATAGAAACGCCACCAGGCAAACTGGCCTCCTTGCTGTTCCTAGATAGAAAGGCCCTGGTTTGAAGTTCGCTTCTCGCATTACCATCCGTGCAAAGATGGGAACAGCATATCCACCAACCCACCCGATTGTGCATACTGAGGTGATTGCAGTGAAGACAACGTTGACCTTCAAAATGGGAAGCCCAAGGAGAATGCAGATGGCTGCGCACAACCACACTGCGTTTGCAGGGACCTTGTGCTTAGGATGTATCTGGCGCCATTTGGAAGAGAAGGGAATTCCTTTGTCCCTTGATAGTGCATACACCTGCATTTTAGTGAAGTTAGACAAAGAATATTTCACTGGGGAGCTTGTAGTTCATCATCTAAATTTTCTTTGGAAGCAAGAGAAAGAACACTTTTGGGAGCAAGAATGATGGTAAAATGAGTTGAAGTCTACTTCTAAGATGAGCATTAGTTAGTTCCCCACTCCCTCCACTCAATGATTCTTTTCTTCAGGGATAAATTATTTCCTCCACTAGATGATTCTTTTCTTGAGGGATAAATTATTTTCTTTGTGGACCAAAATCTATTGGATATTAACATTATAAACCCTTAAAATGTGGCAAAGAAGGAGGGAGATCAACTAGAAATCCCAAATAGAAAATAGCTGATTCTTTTCTTGAGGGTTTCACCAGTTTTTCCTTACCACTCTTGCAGCACTTGTAGTTATTGAAAGACCACCAAAGAAGAATGAGCCCCAAATAACAAATAGCAGAACGATGGCGCCGGCAGAATTATGGTATCTTCCATGGAATGCATCATATAGAATCTGTCCAGGAACATATACTCCCGCGGTCTCATTTGTTACATCATATAAATACTCAAAATTCTGCCACAATGACTCATAGTTAGAGGAATAGTCAGATGAAAGTGGGTACCATAAAGTATTTGTGGATGAGTACCTGAATGCTGAAAGTGAGAGCTAGGATATATGCCCACCCAAATATTGAAATGATGCCAAGACTGGAAAGTATAGCAATTGGACCATTCTTGTCAGCACCTTTGGTTTCCTCTGTTAAATGTGCTGCAGCATCATATCCGTAAAGGGAGTATTGACTAACTAGAACAGAAAGGATGGCTGCATATGCTTTGCTCCTTATCCCAGTTGACTCAGGTGCCGTTTCAAAATGAGTGAACACATAAGAGGCAGATTGTGTGGTAGGTGACACCAAAGGAAGCATTATAACTATAACCAAGCCACCAATGACCTGCAAAATGGTGGTGTGAGAGAGGAAGCATAAGATTTGCAGGAAAAAAAAATCTATGCACATTCAAATGCTGAGTATCAATTTCCTTCCAAGTGTTTAGAAAAAATACAGAAACCTCCTTGTTAGAGATGATCTTATCTAAGGTATTTTAGTAAATTCTTTCTTATCCATCATACCAATGAATTCAGATGCAAAAGATTTGTGCAGCACCTTTCTTGACCAAGACTTGGTAACTATCACCTAAATGATATCCATCCTTCAAATGTCTCTGTTCACTTATAACATCTTTGTTTAATATTTCTAATTCTCTTGTTCCCTTAAACAGGCTCCAATGCGTTCTCAATTTCACGTGGTGTAATCAATCAACGACTAGAGGAAGAAAAAAAAAACACGAAATATGTAGTATTCAGTAAGGTTAATCGCAATACTATTCATCATATGGCAATGTTATTGAGCTAGGAAAAAAACACTGCATTTTGGGAATATACTTCAGGAAATACCATTTCACTGAGGATAATTAGTATCGTGGTACACGAATGAACGGTAAATGCAGAGACACGAGCTGATATGTTCTACTAAATTCTGGCCTCGTTATATATGCATGCATAATTGCATACATAAAAATATATCATATTATATTATATTGTATGCACACAAGTGAACATAGTTATGGTTCTTGTGAAGTAAAGATAACAAGGAGAAGAGAATACCTGCCACCATATTGAAATTGTATCGATAAAGGCAATAACTTCTAGGGCAAAGGTGTTGAGTACTGCCCAAATCACTGTGAGCCCGATATACATACAATAAAACAGCCAACGAGGAGCAAAATAACCTCCTCCTCTATTTGTACCAGTACATAATAAAATTATGCTCTGTAATGTCTGTGAGCCTGCATAAGCCTAAAATTGAGAAGAATCACCTCAGTAAATCCACAGGCATTAATAATTCATCACAACTTACTCTACTTGTTCATCATAAATCGAAAATGATACCTCTATCATGGTGAAGCAAAGATGAGCTATCATTATAGTTTCAAAATCGGACACTGTTAGCACATTTCACTATAGACTCCAGTTGTCTTGAAGCAATCAAGGTAAAAGTACATCTCTTTCCTAATAAATCATAGGAGAACAAGATCACCAAGGGCTACTTTTACGATTAGTAGGAAATATTTTATGTAAGAGAAATGAAGTTGTTTAGTAAATTCATATTTGGCTGTTTGATTTATCACAAGTTCCGTTTGTAACTTTTTTACTTAATTTGTTCTTTTTGAAAGTTTGAATGCATTCAGCAGGGTTATTTCTTAAAAGATCCTCTCGAGATCAAACTTATATCCTTATGACAAAAACAGAACAAAGCCGAACAGTATCAATATGGCAAGATGCTTCATTTGAATCAGCAATGGCTGTGCAGAAGAATAGCATAACCTGGATTTATATATCAATTTTGCTAGACCGAAGTACTGATTTTCCTTAAACTAAATCATCGTAAATAATTGTGACTGTAACTTTTGTTGGAGCCCTTTAAGATTATTCTCTAATAATCTTCCAATAATTTAGGTGTTGTATTCTCAGAGCCTAAGGTTATGTTAACTGTGGACGTTGGAAGCTTACTGCCCCTGAACAGAATGAGTGGAACATGAATAATAATAATAAAAAATCATGTGAAGCTCACTATTTCTTGTGCAGACTGAGCAACACATAAAATATTGGTGGCTATTGTCAGATTTAATAGTTTATTAGATGACGTTTGCGACCTTGCCATTGGCAGAAAGAAAATTCATGTGTGATGGAGTAGTGACACTTGAAATTTGAAGCACGTAGGGATGTCACAACACAAGAGATTTAGGGTCAAAGTCTCTGACAAATACATGAATTTCCTTGTGAGATCATATATGTATTAAATTTGCTTCAAGAAGAGGCTGCACATGGCAAATTTAATTGTAATAGAGCACTCATCACATATGAATTTGTAGATTTGTCTCCACCTGGAATGTTTCATTTCCACTGTCCAAAGCCCACATTTTATCCACAGATTCCATTGTTAAATTTTGATTACAAAGTCCAAATCCAACTGCAAGAGGTAAAACCAAAGCCTAAATCCAGAGTAACTTTTACCAAAACTGTGTTTCTTAAAGGCAATGGGCATGTCAAACTTTGTGCAAGAACAGAAAGTGCAGAATTGTGTAAGCCAATTTTGGACTAATGTAGGTGCAAAAATGGAAGACATGAACTAATGTAGGTGCAACAATGGAAGACATGTAATCATAACTATTGGTGCAAGAGGATGTCAAGTCTAAAGGTATAAAAATAATTCATTTGATGAAGAAGGAGAAGAGATGCACCTGTGTGCCGATTCCGGCGATGAGGCCGATGGTCTCCAGCCAAGCGCAGCACCATGAGGCAAAGGGCCCCCAAACTGGGCCGGCTAAATGGGCAGCCCAAAAGTAGAGGGAGCCCGTTGTCTGATCGACCCAGAAACAAAACAGAAAACACCTCTTTTTTATTGAGAAAGCAAGATCTCTGTGAAAGGGACTATATAAACAGATATAAAGGAGGAATGTTATTATACTACATTTTTTGCCATTCTGTTTATCACATTCATTGAGAACCATTTGATTACTTAATCAAAGAACTCCAATTAACTGCATTAGCTGCAGAAAAAAATTATATCACAAGTAATTTTAATGAGAACTATCTGATCAAAAGATCAAACAACTTTCAATGAGTGTGCCAAGAAATTGGTAATATGTGTGGTATATAAAGTAATGACCTGCATGGCTGCAGCCGTCTGATTCAGTTCCGACGGCTTGAATTGGGTTGGGGCCGGATCACTTTTGTTTTTTTTTTCCAGTAATTCCAACTGATCAAAAATTAGACAGCTAGCTCCGAGGTTGAGCTCAGATGGTCTTGGGCTCAATTTTCTTTCGAGCTCGAAATCTGACCGATCGGATGGTTTCTAAAAAAAATCTTCACGCCCAGATGCAACCTGAGCTGTCAGGGTTGGATTGGATGTAACAGAAAATCTTACTCTTATATATATATATATATATAAATTATTTTTATGTTAAATTTCAGAGAATATCATGTTTACTTTGCATATTATCCTACATACTTATGCATATTACTTCAAAATTGTCACGGCAATGGCATATGCGATATGTACAAACACATTAAATATATGCCACTAAAATAACATATTTCATAAATATATTATTTTGTAACAGTATATAAGATAATATGAAAGAAGCATAATATTTTTGAAATTTAGCACAAAAGAGGCGGTTCACACAAAAATTATCCCCCATAAACATTTAGTCTATGTATATATTTACATAATCCCTTCAGTTCAAAGATTGTCTCGTACACATTCGAAAAATATATTTCTATGTTATCACTTCGAAAATCAGAATAGTTGAATATATAGGTGCAAATTTGGATGGGACTCGGTAAGTGCAAGAGAGGAGCGGAATGGGTTTCTTCAAAGAGAAGAGATCCTCTTAAGTACACATTTCGATCTATCGGAGTCCAACAGTACAGAGAGGGGAGAAAAAGCCCAGTTATTTAAAAAAAATTGGAATCCTATGAGGGGAGTTTTGTAACATTCGGCCCTCCTCTGCCTCTCTCTCTCTCTGTTGAACTTTGATCCAAATGTGCACTGAATATCCCTTCATCGTGAATAGGGAAAAACTCCATCCCACTGAATTTTTGGAAACACTTCTCATTTTGTGATGACCGGGTACGGAGCAAACCTGCAAGTAGGATTAGGGGATATCTTTTCTTAATTTAGAAGGGGGGGGGGGAAATGAGCGGTCTCTAACTTGGTCACTCAGGTCCATGTGATTACTTTACGCCCTGTTCGGTATCAAATTTGATATAGTATGAATTTTGATATTGTTATTTTTATGATGTAGAGTATTAATATTAAAATTGATATGATACAATATTTAAGTGTTTGGTTGAAGTTGTAATAATATCAAAAACGATACAAAAGATTGTTTGGAAGATTCTTATTATCAATTTTAATTCACTATAATAATTATGTGGCCATTTGGTGTGCCGTTAAATATTATAAAATATTATAAATTATCTTAAAACAATATTACCTTCTACTTGATGTGCTATAAAATATCTTGCAATGTTTTTAATACCTTGTGGCACGCGTTTTATCTGATTTTAGTCATTATAATACTATTTTTTTCAAAATAATAAATTGAAATTAGAGGCTCGAAATGTCACGTCTTTTTATCCTATTCTTGATCTAAAATTACCTAAAATCAAATTAAGGATTTTTGCACTAGTAATTTAAAATTAGATATTTTTAATCAATATTTTTATTTAATAATTTAAAATATTTTGCAATGAATAGACAACAGTTGTCCGATTTGTGGATTACAATACATGAGCAGTAGCTGTTTGGGTCTTGAGAGGTCGATTTTTTATTTTTTTTATTTTATGTTCATTTTTTTAAAATTATTTTAGAGCATTCGATCAAAAGTTGGATGGTACAGTTGGATTGTTTAGTCGACATCCACCTAACTATAGATTTTTTACAAAAAAAATAGCACAAACTTAGATTTACGTGTAAAGTATAAAAAAAGCTTTTTTTATAAAAGAATTATATAGTCGGAGGGGGCCGATCCGAACAACCCAACTAGACAGCCTGATTTTTGATCGGATGTTCTAAACGAAAATTAAAAATCTAAATAGAAAAAAAAAAAAAAAAAATTGTCATCTCAAACCCAAATGGGTTGCATAAATGCAATGCACGGGCATTGCAACAAATATTACTCATTCATTAAAGTTGTATATCCCATCTGCGTTGGAGGGAAGGCAATTTTTCAAACTTTTTGATTTTATGTTTTAATTTTTAATTTTTTTTTGAAAGTTCGATAAAAAATCGAACGATAAAGCTAAGTTATTCGGGTTGGCCCCATGGGACTGTATATTTTTTTTCTAAACAAAAAATGACATAAATCTCGATTTATGTGTAAAATATAAAATAAAAAATAAAAAAAATCATACAGTCGGCGATCCAAGCAACACAACTGTACCATCCGATTTTTTATGGGACGTTTCAAGTTTAATACAAACACAAGATTGTATTAAATTAGATAGAATTAAGGGACTTAATTGTGAACGAATTAATTAATACAGACGAGCCAAACACCTAACCTATGAAAAATGATATGGAACACTGTCAGAGAGAGAGAGAGAGAACGTACGGGGAAGGAGGAGCAGATCTCGGCCATGGCGACGCCGACGAACCAGGTGAAGAAGGTGACGACGACCCACCCCCACACCAGGCTGGCAGGCCCCGAATACAGAAGGCTCGACCCGTACAGCGGTGTGATTCCGGTGAACAGCGTCATCGTCGAGAAGGAGATCGCCAGCGTCTTGAACAGCGTCTGCACACCCAACCCCGGGGAGAGCATGGAGGACCAATAGAAACAGAGACATCAGACACAAAAGAACATGAGAGAAAACAAAACAGGACCATAGAAAGAAACTAACGAAGAAGCCACTGCAAACACAGATGAGAAGGTTGGGAGACGACCATCTCTCTCCTGAGTTCCTGCTTGTAACCCAGCTCGTTCAGGCGCTTCTCCCCGGAATCCATCTCTCCCCACGTTACCGCGCTCACTCCTCGTCTGAGGACAGTGGAGGCTTAGATCGCAGCTCCAGGGAAGCTCTGTGTGTTAAGTGTTTAGAGAGAGAGAGAGAGAGGGAAGAAGAAGAAAGAAAAAATACAGGTTCCTTAGTAATCACCAATTGGAGAGAGAGAGAAGAAGAAGAAGAAGAAGAAATTACAGGTTCTTAGGCAATCACCAGTGGGAGATAGTCAGAGAGAGATGAGAGAGAGAGAAGAAGAAAGTATAGTCCCTTGGTAATCACCACTTCAGAGAGAGAGAGAGAGAGGGGAGAAGAAATAATAGTTCCTTGGTAATCACCACTTCACTGAGAGAGAGAGAGATTCTAGTTCCTTGGTAATCACCACTTCACAAAAAGAGAGAGAGTAAGTAGCGGGTCGCAGATGGCACCGCGCGGCTGAGGTATGGAGGAGGTCAATGGGAAAGGGAAGGGTGCACCGCGCGCTTTCATGACTTTTAAACGAAGCGGTAAGAAGAAGCAGCAACAGCAGGAGGAAACCGCTGACTAGTTCAGGCACGCAATGTGTGGGCCCGGAATCCCCCGGAGACGGAGAAGTCGTCCTGCTGTCTATTAGCTGATGATACGGATGCTCTGCGAAGTTCGATCTTCACCAATCAGAAACTGCCAAGATACCCAAAAGAAATGCCATGCGGGCCCCACATTGACTGAACTGATGTAGCGTACTACGGGTGATCCAGAGAGGCCGGTGGGCCACGTTACCACGTGCTTCCAGGTCAAAGCACCGAAGCGACCATGGGGCCAAAAAGCCTCCAACAATACTGAGCTGCCCACCGGAAATAAACTACACTAGAAATTCTCGTCGGATTGCAGGCCTCAAATCAGATCAGTCTAATAAAAAAAAATTGAAAATTAAACTTAGACATTACTCGGGCTTAATTATTTTTTTATCATCTGATCACCAATCAAGTAATTGTTTAAAGAAAAGAAGATTACGTCCTTTAGGTGATTCAACACCAAAGATGGCAAAGTGTTACATTATTTATAAGCAACTTTACAACAAGCATTTTTCTAAACTAAAAGGTGCATATGAGCCAGCAAGTTTCAAAAGTTGGATTTTTCTGTATGGTTTGCTCCCGTCACCATTTGACAAAGCTTTCCATAAGTGTGCATCCATCTTAGAGTCATCAAACTAGTCCCGGCAAAGGAGAGGTTTAATTTTTTAGTTCCCACGTGGATGCGAAAGTGCCGCTGTGCCCCCAAATGGTTTCATATGGACCAAAGGCTTGGTGAATGGTTAGCTAACCTTTTTTTTCTTTTTTTTCTTTTTTTGAAGGGTGGTTCAGAAGTTACAAGTACAAATATTTATAAGCGACCAAAACTCCAACTAAGTGGAATCCAAGATATTCTTCAAATATTTTGGAGTTAATTCCGAAGCAATCGAAAGTTCCGTCTAATTATGCGAGAATTCCAGGTCGAATTGATTTTTCGAGAAAATAATGTCACGAACAAACGAATAAATATCTCAACAGTACTTAAGGCTCCATGACTGGAGAGGTGTTATTAAACTCCAACAAGATTCGAACTTGCCATCTCCCAAATGAGAGGTAAGTGGTGAACCAACTCCCCTAGAGGCTGGTTCATTAGCTAACCAATTCAAATGCTAAATTATGTGATTGGTCAAATATTTCAAGTTAACATCCTATGAAGGTGCATCTTTATTTTATCTAAATTACCCACATGATTTATGGCTGAATCAATTGGCAAATTAGATTGCTTAATCGAGTTTCGGCTAAGCTTAGTCCTTAGGTGTTGGATGTCACATCTTTCAAGGCCATTAGATACAAAAGAGTTAAACAAGTCTTCGAGCCTTATACGTCAAGATACTTATACGCATTTAATGCATGGCGACATTTTTATAAGAGTTCTGAACGCGTGATGACGTGGATTCGGTCAGCCAGCCATTAGATCTGCTTTTAGGGTTGTGTACAGTTCGATTTTAGAAGAAATTCGAATCGGACCGAACAATTTCAGTTCTTTTCAGTTTAAGCCTAAATTTAGTATTTTATTCATATTAAATATATGTAGGTACGTATTTAACATTAAAATTTAAAATTTTAAAAATATATTTATACATAAATATGTATATGACACTAAAATATTATGACATATATATATACAATGTTAATATAAAAAATGTATTTAATTACAAATTTAATTTATTCAATTTTTTTATTTGATTTAATTTCACAACTTTGCGGAGCCTAACCCAACATAACCTCAAATCGAACCAAATCACTCGATTTGGTTAAATGTTTTGATTTGAACCGGGTTATGCAGAGCCCTACCTGTTTGGTCGAAACAGTTTGAGGCCTGTGAAGCATTCAGCAATGAAGGTTGCTAGTCGATGCAACGTCTAACTAAATGTTGTAGTCCACCTGATCGGATAATGAACAGTTTTCAAATCCAATATATCCTTTTTGATAGGACGACGGTTGCGTTGTCACACCCTAGGGATTCAACTAGAGGAATACTAGCTGAAATGTTCTAGGCACTGCAGTAAATATTTCTCTTCCGGCTATAATACTTAGTGACGGACTTAATTTACAAGCCCAGCATCTTTTGCACCTACGTTTTTGTTCTTAAACCCTCTTATAATCAAATACATCGTATAGCGACGATCCACCTCCAGCACCGGAGGAAAGAAAATTTCCCACCCCATCATCGGCCAGCTGCAGGTAAACATTTACTTCGGCTAGCAACATGTGTCTGAAAGAAAACATTCATAGAAGCCAACATCATTGTTGGTCCATCTGACTGATATTGAGATACGTAACCTAAATAAGTTGTGTCCGTGCAAGCCAATTTAGCCAACATCAAATATACATGAGTCATCTTCTATCAACTAACTCAAATTTTGGATTGTCAGTTCAGTTCATTAACATGACATTGGAACCAACTTTGCCTTTTTAAGTTTTGGGTTTTTTGCATATATGCCCCTCAAATACACCGCATTTGCATGTATATCTCAAACTTTACATATTATCATCAATACTATTGAAATCTTCAAAATGTTAGATTTATACCTAACCCGTCAAACTTAGGTAAATTTCAACGAAATATGTCAAAAACATTACATAAATCATGATATCATTGAATGTATAGGGGGTACATAATGCAAGATTTTAGTGAATTGAGGGGTAAATATGCAAAATATTAGTGAATTTAAGATATTTATGTAAAATCATTAGATTGAGAGATATAAGTGCAACTTTCTAAAAATTTCAAAGATATTGATGCTAATACTTGAGAGATGGGGGGTATACATGAAAATACGGTGTATTTGATCTTTGATCCTCACGCTTTCAGGAATGTCATTTGTCATATGACTTTATTCAATTTTATTTTTTAAAGAGTTGATGAAACCAATTAGTTTCACACTAGATATCGAGTTATTCTATGCCTATACCAGTTAACTTGAATTCTAAGTCAACAATTTTGCATTCAAATCATACATCATAATCATATGATAGTTAAAAAAGAGTCTTAAAATATTTAGAAAGTTGTTCCATTATATCCTTAATCTATACATCCAGAACTAAAAGAAGCCGACTCTTAGGCTCACTTTGTTTGCAGAACAACTTAAATCAGAATAAGATTCTGGAAATTTCTTAAACCAGAATAAAAAGTATTTTGATTTGGTAAATTGTTGGTATTCTACCCAGAATAAGGAGAATTACACTATGTTATTCCAAGTGATTTGGTAGGAATAAGTGGAATAATGAGTGAAATAAAAAATAAAATTGAGAGAATTGGGAGATTATATATTCCAAGTAGAGTTTGGAGAGTTGGGAGAATTGGAAGAATTAGGCATACCCTCAATCAAATCAGAATAGGGTCTTTACACCGGTTATTCCGGCCCTATTCCGCAAACAAAGTGAGAAGGATTGTTTGTTTCGACGTAAAACAATATAATCTAAAATAATTGTTTCATTTCAGGGTGTTTTCAGATGTTTGGACTGATGTAAAACACTGGAAACTAAAATCCTGCCTGGGCCCAGTCTGCCCAGTTGGCAGCCCAATTCCCTGGTTTGGATTACAGGACGGCCCCACTATAAACTACAACAAGAACATAGAAGTATTCTCTTGTTTGGATTACAGGACAGTCACCCTCTTCTTCAACGCTCCTTCCTCTCCGTCTCTGGGTGCGGCAGTAACTTCTTCCTCTTCGTCTCCGACCGGCACCCGTCTCCTTTTCAGGGGTTTCTTCTTCCACCATAACGAAATATGATGAAATGCCTCAAACTCAAGGAAGTCTGCCTATACAAGTATCCAACTAAACTACAACAACTTCAACGGCGTTGCAGAGAAATAGCTAGGGTCACCATGGAAAAATACAAATCACGTAACACTAGAATCGCCCCAAAAGTACTTCTTAAGTTGGATGTTACAGACATAGCATTCCACATTCCTGTTTAAAATGAACATGATTTCAAACAAAAACAGAGTTTGTACAAGATCCCATTGAAAAGGTCATGGGAATTTTGCTTTTCTAGCCTAGTTTCCCTCAAGTGGTAAGAAATGCAGAGACTTCTGAACCCCGCCCGGGCCTCCCCCCTCCCCCACAAACCAAACAAGAAGACAAAGGTAGAGACAACTATGAATCAACTAAATTTGAGAAACCATGCTCCAACATCTTCGGGAAAGAATGGGGCCGCAAACTTTGTCTAGGGTTGTCGGCTTACCCTTAGACAATTTTGGAAGACTAAACTTACATCATCTTTAACTCATGTTTAGTGAAAATTAATATAAGAAGGCAGATTGTGAAAATAAAAAAATCTGATTTTTCCAGCAAAACTATTTTATTCATTTCCTTTTTGGGTAAGGGGATTATGACCGTTAGCTTTTCATGTAAGAACCATATCTACGCACAATTTGACCTACGACTTTTCCTGTGCAAATTTCGTACATATATGTACATTGCTGAAGGCTATGCATTTTTTTCCCCTAATCACAGAGCCTTCTGATCCAATCTCTCATTCCAATTTAGACAGCGAACCAAGCTATGGAACCAATCACCAGTCTGATCAGATTTGTTAACTGTTGGGAGTGGATGTTCACTCATATATATGCGAACGGAGTCTCCTCTGGAGAGCTGTTGCCTTCTCTTCCCATCAAATGATACCCATGCATTGCTTCGTGCATCTTCAGGTATCTGTTGATGTCACATCCCAGGTACAACAAAAATGAGATTAAGGTAGACAATGCGGGACATTCCAAGACAAACAAAGTGTATGCAAACAATTTGAGAAAGCAATTAGTTGACATCTCACAGAATGAAAAGTTGACTTTGTTCATGGAGTTTTTACAGGGAAAAGAGTGAAAAGACATTTAGAAATTGAAGTGGAGCACATCATTACTTCCAATTACTAACATTAGCAAACATAATAGAAGTAGCTGCTATTTTTGTACAAGAATAAAAAATGAATGGAGCCTGTCAAAGACTTGATGATAAACAATTTCATAAGGTGCTGAACAGGTTTTCAGGGGGATCAAATAAAACCAAACCAATATAGATATGTTCGGTGCGAACTCTCACCTAGGCAACAACACATCACACTGGGCAACGTTGACTTCAGAGTTCAACCAACTTGTACAATGTACTGCAGATGTGAAAATCGAAGCTAACATATGAATAACCACCCTGTTTGCCTGGGGAATAATTCCAGCCAACTTTTGAATATTATGGGGTGTTTACTTGCTGTATTAAATAGCTCTATCCATAACAATTTTAATATTACTACTAATAATGGGTGTTTGGTTGCATTTTATCAATTTTGATATTCACACATTATTAAAGTGTATAGTCATAATAAATTTAATATAGGTCTAAACCTGTTTTAGAAATGATAGAGTTTAGTTTTTGAGAGACTAAAGAATTCCTTTCCTCTCCATTTTCCACCTCTCTCTTCCCCCTTCAACCATCCGCATTCATGCTTCTCCAGTATTAATTTCAATATTAATATTGTAGAATTCAAAAATATTACTATCAAAATTAATACTATATTAAAATCAATATTCCAACTAAACACGGCACCAAGTAAAAGATAGCAATGGATTGAGGCATATATCAAGAATGTTTGCCATGCACATGCAAGCATCTGTCATTTAAAGTACAAATTAGTAATTACATGGTGCTGTCTAAAATTCATACAGAATATGCGAGTCCATGAAGTTGACCAGACTAAAGGGGGTGGTTGTACTGAAGAGTGATGACATGCAAGGTTATTAATGCAAATGATACAAGGGGTATCATGCCTTCAGGGTATGCCAAAGAAAAATGATGCGCTATTAGCATGCTCAATAAGTCCAGAAAATCAAGTTACATGGACAACTCCATGCAAGCAGCTGCCATTATTTCACATTCACAATGCCAGATATACTTTTGCATCTCAGACATACAGTGTAAAAATATGTAGCACCAAGATGTGAATATTCTCTGTGACGTGTTCAAATTTTTGTTTTGTTTGGGGCTCCGTATCTGTGTTAGCAGCTGTTAACAGAGAGTAAAGAAAGATAAGGAAACTTAACCAAGCATCCAAACAAATGACATTTTATTTCTTTTTCTAGTTCAAATATGATCAACATTACAAAGGCCAAAACATAATGGGATTTCTTAATAGACATTTGAGAGCAAATGACGCATTTGCATTCATACACATGTAGAAAGATTCTTTTACCTTCAGTTCAAGCTGGGCAGAATCTGGAAGAATTACCGGTCTGAAAGACAAGGAGTGTGGACAGATTGGAGTGAATAATATGCATGGGACATTTGGGTGTACCTACATAAATTTTACAAAAACTTGATATATTATTATATTCCGCAAATAAGAAGTTCTAAGAGATGAACCAAAAGAACATATGTGATTACCACCCTATATAAATCTTTTTAGCTTCTGTTCACTTGGGCTTCAACACAGAAAAGATTGCAACAACAAAATAACTATGGAGAACTTTTCCTTATTAGTAGAGCAAAAGAAAAAGATGCACGTTCAATATGAAGTCCCTTGGAGCTCCAAAGAATTAGTAGAAGATTCCTTGGGGAGGTATATGCAAAACTCGCTCTGTATGTTGGCTACGAGTCTGTGTATGTATTGTACGTATAATATCCATGATCCGCAAGTTTGTTTTGGGGGCAAGTCGAAGACAATGAATTATCAGCGAAAAGAATTAACCACAGATGACTTGTAGTAGGAGGCTTGAGAAATTTGACTACAAAACATTTTTCATCGAATGGAAGTTCTTAAGTATGTGTTTAACAGATTTTTGTTACCCCCCGATGGTGGGGCACAAAATCAAAAAGGAAAAGAATAGGGGGGAAGAAGAAATAGAACCCCCCCGGTTCCCCGCCGGTGGGTGGGGAAGAGAGAAAAAAGAAGAAAGAAGAAAAATAAAAGGAGGAGAGATAGTACCGGTGGGGGGGTGCCACCGGTTGGCTTGCCACCCTCCACCAGTACCACTTGGACCCCCCACCGGTTGGGTTTCCCGAGGGGGGGGGGGTTGCCTTGGCCAAGAACCAAAAAAAAAGGGAAGAAGAGGAAAGGAGAAAAAAAAAGAGAGGGGGGGGGGTGTTAACGGTGGGTACCCTCCCACCGGTGGCCAAACCCCCCACCGGCTGGACCTCTACCGATGGGGGGTCCAACCGATGGGGGGTTTCCCTATTTAATAAAAAAAAAAAAGAGGAGAGAGAAGAGAGAACGAGAAGAAAAGGAAGGAGAGAAGAAAGGGGAGCCAGCGGTAGCCCCCCCTTTTTGGAAAGGGAGGGACGACAGCCCCTTATTGGGGGGGGGGGGGGGGGGGTCCCCCTATTGGGCTTCATTAGGACCCATCAAGAAAATTAAGTTCTCAGTAGAGACCATTACATCCCTCCTAATATCCCACACACATACCACCCTGTTCTCTCATATTTCACATGCATGTTTATGCTTATTTTTCTATAATGTAATATGACCTATATACAAGTCATACACAACCAATTACCTTAAGATACATAAGACCTTCATGTATAATTCCTAAGCATGTACGAATGCATGCTTCATAAATCAACGTGAACCCGAATAACATAAACCCCAAAGCGGAATACATTAACAGGATGATAACAGTACACATTTTCTTACATTCTTTCCTTTCAGTGGTTTCTCATAAAAGTTATAACATGTGTTTTTCAGGAAGGGAATGTAAACATAAACCCAGCTCAGTAAATGAAATTTTTTTCAGGTATGGCCAGTTTACATTGTTGGGATATGTGCGTTACTTCTGCTGTTGTATAATGGACATGAACCGCTTATCATTCTTTTACATTTGTACCCCCTTATTATTTTTGTTTTAGAATTATGCATCTACCAGAGGTCAATAAGTGAGACCGTTACAAAACGTATCATGGTTCTAGATAGAGAACATCTCTAAATCATGAGTAACACTTGCTGCATGCAGGCGCGTTGCAGCAAAAGTGCAGCACGCCCGCACAGCCGTAGTGATCCAATTGTGGCAGCAAAACTGCAGCATGCCTGTGCAGTTGTCATAATTCGAGCCATCAGATCACAGGGAGGTGAAATCCCTTTTTTATTTTTTATTTTATTTTCACTGTCTAGAGACCATACAGATGACAAGCTGGGGACTATCCAGCTCAGTAGTCTGTTTTAAAAACAGAAGAAAATCCACCCAAGGGACTGCTGTAAGATCAAAATAATAGGACAGCAGCGTCCGGGGTGTTGCAGCAAGTATTACTCTTAAATCATCATTTTCCAAATTCTGTGCTGCTTGTAATGTGAATTCGTCATATGTCTTTGTCCACCCCCATGAAATTGGCTTCACTAAAGGTCATTCAATTGATCCACCATCATAAGCATTAAAGTCTTATCCCATTATATGAGGTCAGCTACATGAATCTTATCTCACCATTTTAATCTAATAATCTATCCAATGGAACATTTGTGATTAAACGTAGGAACTTCAAGTCCCTTTTTTCTACATCCAACTACTTCATGTTAGGCCTTCCCTGAGTTCTCTTATGCTCATTCGCATGAATTTGATCACAACTACTAACTAGCACCGAATGTAGCCACCAATGCACACAACCGAACCATGAGTCTATTTTCCCCAAATGCAACGCCAATAGGATGTTCATTCTGAATTTTATCCTTTTTGGTTTTTCTTCACATCCATCCCAACATCCTCATCTCTGCCACACACAATTTACATAAACATCATTCAATTGGCTCCCTTAAGCAAATGATAAACATCACTCAATTGGCTCCCTTAAGCAAATGGCTCTCAAAGGTAAGTACTACAGAGGAGAGGGGACTATGAGGGATGTAATTCAGCAGAACTAGCACAGGAGATCTAGGGCATGTGATATTATGCCAGACTCTTCAAGTCATATCTCCTATTTATGGAATGGCCTTCTTCAAGGTAGGGATGTGGTGCAGGAAGGGATTGATGACAATCTTTGAAACATTAATCTATTTTTTGAAAGGACAGACGGTGCTAAACTGCATCTTCATAAAGGTACCCTCCCATTTTGCCATCTACAGACACCAAGGGCAGCAAGAGGGTGTTCAGATTTCAACTTGAATGACTGAGGGATGAAGATTTTAAAGAGTTAGTCAAGATCTGATGGTTAGAGACTTCAACGAATGTTTCTAGATGCAGGTCCTCTTTGAAATGCAAATGGTTGAGAATAACAAAGGAATGGAGCAAAAGGACCTAGAGTACGCTGCAGAAAGACATAATATGTTGAGACAGATTGAAGAACTATACATCAAGAATGTTCACGAAGGTTGGTCTGAGGAAAACTTGATTTAGAGAATTTAAAGATAAGAGTTTAATGAATGATTTATGAGAAAATAGATTAAGGGAAAACAATGAGCTAAAGAACAGTGCCAAGGCAAGGGGGTAAGGAGACCAGATGTTTCCATCTAAATTCTAATCACCAGTGAAAGGAAAACGAAGAAGTTTGGCTTCATTAAAATTGGGGAAGAAGAGTTCAAGGGTGAGCAAGGGATGAAGTTGTTCACTAGGCAATATGAAAAGGGGCCAGGCATAATGGGAATACATCCAGAAGATTCAACTGCGGAACAGATTATATGTCCAGGCCAGTCGAAGAAGGGGTTTTTATGATGAAAGTTTTCAACATGGCAGCAGAAAGGTCTCCAGGGTCTGACAGATTTTCAACTGGATTTTACCAGCATTTATGGGAGGTTGTCAAGGAAGATTTGATAGCTATTGTTAAAGAATTTCAGAGCAGATTCTTCAATGCAAACCATATGGTATTGACTCCTAAAAAAGAGGTTGCACAGTCTATTGGTGATTTCAGACACATAAGCCCTTTAAATAACTGTTACAAGATCGCCACAAAATCTCTGGTGATGTGATTGGAGGACGTTATTAGTAACTGATTAATGTAAACCAGTCAGCGTTCATTCCACACGATTACATTTTTAGACAATTTCACGGCTGTTTTTTAGGGTGCCCGTGAGCAGAATATGGGAAACTCATTTTCAAGAAGGCCCATGATCGGGTGAACTTGTCAGCGATTCAAAGTTATGCAGTTTATGGGATTCAAGGAAAGATGGATCAAATGGTGTTAGGAATTTTGTATCTACAGTAAGGTTCTCGATGTTGGCAAATGGAACTCCATGTGGATACTTAAAGTCTTCTTGCCTTCCTTTGTCTTGTACAAGAAGAAACAAACAAAAGTTCTGTTGGTGATCTCGGAATGGCTGAAGTTGTTGGAGAGAGCTTGGGGGAGAAGCAAACAAAAGTTCTGTGTACAAGAGAGAAGAGAAGCCTCCACAAAGAACTTGTCGGAGAAGTAGTTATTGAAGAGCATGATAGACTCCATAACAGAACATAAAGAAAAACAGGACAGTTCCAAAGAGTTGGTGGACTCCCAGGCAATGTCAGATTGCAGGTTCAAAGAATGCAGCCTGAGGCAGAAAGCAACAAGGGAGGCGACGTTTACCGTGGATCTCCAGAGACTGTTCCCCACAAGTCATCTGCCACAATGGGACGCTGGTGCTGGCTGAGGAGGGAAGAAACCTGTGAGATTCCTGGTTGGCAGTATTGGCCAATACCGATACCCCGGGGCGGGGGGGTGTCGGGCGACTCTTACGAGCCCGAGTCGCTGGGACGGCTCAAGTAGCCGAGTCGCATCCGACTTGAGACGACTCAATGCGACTTGGACCAACTCGTGTCGACTCGATGCGATTTGTATTTGACACGTGCGATACACTGCGATTGTCGGCATGGGTCGTTGCGATCTGGCTTAAGCCTACTCAATGTGACTTGTGTCTTATTAAGTTGACTTTTTTCTAATTTGATAAGTAATTGGACTTTTTTTCTCTAGTTGGTAAATAATTAGATTTTTCCCTCCAATTTAATAGGTAATTTACACTTTTATATTGACTAATAGGGTACATTTCTCCTAAATTTGACTTAAAGTCATTGTCATTAATAAACCACTAGCGTTAAAAGTTTATTTATGTCATAATTATTCATAAAATTAAAGAATACAAAAAAAAAATAGAAATAAGCCTAAATTGGCCTGACTCATGAGACTTGTGTGAGTCAGACCGAGTCGGATCGGTATCATATCATATCTGGGAAGATACGATCCGATAAGGATCAGCGATACGGCGAACCTTGGGTGGTTGTACCCGGATACCAATCCTTTAAGTTTAAAAATAATATTAATAATTTGTATCAGCCAGTACTCGGTTGAAATGGGCTGGTACTAGGCCGATATGCTTGATACCAATACCAGTATGTATCGGTATCCGTATTCGGTACCCACCGATACCAGTATTGTCATCCTTGGTGAGATTGGCACTTGATGTAGACTTGTAAAGAGAGAGAACTTGTGCTCCCATGAGTTCGATGTTGTCATATACTGGGTTGCTCTTTTGAACGGACAAACAAGGGGAGAAAATAATGGGAGATCATGGGGCGGGAGGAAGCAACCATCACGCCCAGGCAGGGATGGCAATACCGGTACCCGTATCGGTGGGTACTGGTACCGGTACGTACCGGCCGATACCCTTTACATGTATCGGGTTCCGGTACCGGCCGATACCGGTACATACCGGCCGTTACGTACCAGTACTGCCATCCATGCGCCCAGGTCGCCGGAGGGAATAAAGAAGGTGCGAGGAAGTCGAACATGAGGAGAGATACGACTGTGCTCAAGGGGGGGTGTGAACAAGAGAGGAGTAATAAGAAAATATTTTCAAGGCAAATTCCCAAACATCTCTAAAAACCAATAGATAACAAATTAAGGATAGTTAAAAAGTAAGAAAAAGTAAAAATGGGGGGGGGGGGGGGGGGGGGTGCATTAAGGGTGTTTTCTCTTGAGAGAGTTTTACAAAGAGGGCAACCCCTTCCTTAAAAATAGGTTAGAATAATCCAACGTCCAAACACCATCCAGATCCCACTCTTTCCTCAAAAGAAAATCTAGGAGAGAAAATAAAAGAACAAAAACATAACCAAACACCCTATTAAGCATGATGTGGAGCATAGTAAGAGTTCGATGGTTGATTCAAGGGGTGACAGCAGATGATTGCTTGGATTAACCCACTTATAATATGCTGGTGATACTCTTGGCATGTCAGAAATATCAAAACATTTTGAGAACTCTTGAATATGGGACAGATCTGAAAATAAGTCTCTAGAAAGTCACTTGGCAGGATGGGGGATATAGAGGCCAAATAAAGACTGGAGGCACTACAGGCTTGCCAACAGGAAGTTTTCCCCATCAAATATATGTGATGGAGCCCTTCAAGTGGCTTACTTGAATGTAGTCAGTAGTCACTAGGAACTTTAAAGATGGAATTTGCAGGTTGGAAATCTAAAACGTTACGGGCAGGCAGCTGATTGATATTGTCAAGGTCTGTCTGTGCTTTTGTCTGTTGCTGTCTACCTTATGTCTATATTCACGGTACCTAAGTTGGTGGAAATGAGAGTTGAAGTTATCCGGCGAGCATTCAAGGGCAGAAACCTCAGAAGGGAGGTAGCATCCCAATCAGGATGTAAATGGTACCCAAAAATCCATTTGTCCATTCATTTCCGAAGCTTAAAGGTAATAAAAGGGTGCAATTTAAAGGATAAGGACAAGGGACTATCCGTATCCAGATAATTTGGATAAGGATAACGACACACCTATTTCCAAGTCCAATTATCCGATTATCCATCTGTTTTTCTTTCACTCATCTTAGCTATTGATCATATTTATTTACAACTCACATTTGTCACCTATTTTTAAATGAAATCCCAAACACAGACCTACCTGATTACATGTTTCATTATCTACACCATTCTTTTAACCCTCCTCCCTCATTCACCAGTTTGCAATGCTTATTTTCACAGGTCCAAATGTTGTATAAGTAGAAACTGTACGAAGTAATTTAAAAAGAGCTTTTCTTAGAAGAATTTAAAAAGAGCTTATACATACCTATGTTTTGAAAGTAAGTTTCTTTGTTCCCTCTAAAGGCAAGATAAGTGATAGTTTATGTTCATATATAGTATTTCTGATTATTTAACTTTTATGTATACATTTTCAATAATTTCTGATAATTTTAAAGGATAAGGATAAGGATACACACATTGCTTAAAGGATGACGATACATCCACTATCGGCCTTATAAGTATCTGTCTACATTCCCAATCCCAATTATGTGGTAGAAAGTCTGTAAAGCTACTAATGGTTAAGGTGTTGGGCTGGTTCCAATCCATAGTATTAAGAGAACACTCCTTCCCAAGAGGCTCTGGAAGTTGGGTGAGGTCAAGAAAGTCTTGCAGGTAGAAATAGTCCAAATATTTTCTTGGGTATACTAGTTCGAAGTCAACACTTACCAACAACATCTTATCCTTATAATAAAGATATTTTTGCATCGACATCAGGCATCCCAAGAGAGGAGGGAAGGATGGCTCCTCTAGTCGCCTCTGGGGCGAACCGGGTACCCTTGGGAACTGGAGGATGCCATGGATTCCATCACTCCCAGACCGATGCCCTTCACAAGGATCATCCTCCCGGTATTGTCTTCTGCATCCGATGCCTCCAGGGCACCTTGCTAGAGATTGCACCTCTCCGGTAAGATGTGTCTCATGTGGAGGGCAGGGCCACGTCCGACGGAACTGTGGTCGGGGCCAGAGATTGTTTTCGGAAGTCGTGGTAGGAGAGAAGGTTTGTGGTCCGACTCGTAGGAGTCCTCATAAGCATCCTCTCATGTCCTGCCCCTCTAGCCTGCCACAGGACTTTCTTGCCCCAAGACTGCATCGTCTGAAGAGATGCCTCCAATTGCTCCAAGTGGTGGACCGACCAGATGCTCGCCAAGTCCTAGCTCTCCTTAGCAAGGGAGGCGCGGATCAAGAGGACTGGGAGATCAAAGATCTTGGGGGGTTAGACTTTGGGAGACCCCAGATCAGCTCAAGTGCAGGTTAGACTCTATGGCATCCCAATGATCATGTGCAATGCATCTAGTATACAAAGGCTACTGCAATATGTAGGAGCATGGAAAGAGGACAGTTGAGGATCGAATGGAGAAACGGCCTCATTTGTGTCCTTGGGACCTTGAAAGTATGCAGTAGGCTGGATATACCGAAGGGCATCTTCTTCCGCTGGGGGAGAGGATTTTCCCTATTCCTGTATAGGTGTTAGATCCAACGCCACTGGAACATCAGGGTTTAGGGTTTCAGGTCGCTTGCTGGAGGAGGAAGACAACTGCTTTGCACGTGGGGGTCGTGGCAGTGGCTTGGGGGACCGTTTGAATTTTAAACGGTATGCATCTGGTTTGGGCGACTCAGCCCCGTCCGTTGCTAAACCGGGCAGCTCAACTGTCCCGGAACAGGCTAGCAGGAGCGTATCGACCAAGACCACTTCCTTGAGCCAAGCCCATAACTTACCCGGCAATGCTACTGAGCCAGGTCCCGCTCGTAGACCCGAAACACTACGTCCTCCCCGCCTGTTAGCCATGGGTGTCCCTAGAAGCTCCTCCTCAACCGATGGGCTCTTGATACTGGTGAATGTTGATGTCGGAGCACCCCAGGGGATCCGAAACGCCTAGGCGGACCCTCTCTGACCTGCGTCGTAGCCCCCCGTTCAACCTCCAGGCAGCCTTGTCGTTTCGATTGAGCCCCCCGACATCGGTACCCCATCTGCAGCATTGGCTCTTGCTCTCCTAAGCTAGGGGGACTCATGTTAACCCCGGCTGTGCACTCTGGTGGGGGAGCTCATCTGGTGCAGAAGCAGCGCCCCTCTAATTCACCTCTTGTTGCTTGACGCTTGACAGGACTACGGATAGCCAATGGAGGTTAGGTCGGGTCACATGAAGTCCTGAAGAGGCAAAGGCCTCCTATGTAATGGACTCCTGTCAAGACAGTGATGCAGAGGAGCAGACAGAGGAAGAAACGGAGTCGAAGGCAAAGACTATAAAGGGGGAAATGACTAAGGAGGAGGTAAGGGAACTATCTACAGCTGTGGAGACTGCCATTGAAACCGGGTGTCTCCTATGAAGGTTTAAACAAGGAAGTCAAACAAGGGATTTCTAAAATAAAGCAGAGGTGGTCAATCAAGTTAGCTAGGTGGTCCAAGGGAGCGAAGTCAATAAGAAAAAGGGCGAAAGAGGCAAGGCTAACAGAAGACGATGAGTCTAAGGAGAGGTTGTGGAATGGTAAGGCTGGGCCGACAATCCCTGTATCCCAATGAGGCTAATCACTTGGAATGTCAAAGGTGGTGGGGAGAGAGAAGAGGGTGGTGATGAAGGACTTTGGTAGGAGATGCAAAGTAGATGTGCTTTGTCTACAAGAGACGAAGTGTGATAACAATGGCGATATTATCATGAAGCAGATTGGCGGCATGAGGCTACGCAAAGGGGTTGCTTCACCCTTGATAAATACATCCGCTAGCATCATGATTTTGTGGAATGACTTTCTTCTTGAGAAGGTAGAGGAGCTGCATTGTGTTGGACGATTCTTTATCTCTCTCACATTCCGTAATGTAGAGGATGGATTCGTTTGGGATTTTACTGGAGAGAATGGGC
Source organism: Zantedeschia hybrid cultivar (assembly GCA_030544215.1). Lineage (NCBI taxonomy): Eukaryota > Viridiplantae > Streptophyta > Magnoliopsida > Alismatales > Araceae > Zantedeschia > Zantedeschia hybrid cultivar. Next base: position 44,378,479 of record JARZZO010000013.1, on the reverse strand, counting down.
CGTAGGATAGAGAAGGCAAAAAGGAGCTATGCGATGATCTATTAGCAAAGCACCAGTTGTCTAGACGTCCTTGGTGTCTGGGAGGAGACTTCAATGCCACAATCTCCTTGGAGGAGAGATCTTGCTCTTCCCACTCCACTTTGAAGATGGAGGATTTCCATAGTTTTATCCATCATGCATCCTTGATTGACATATGTAACCTGAATGCCTGCTTTACATGGTCCAACTTCAGAGACTCTCCTTCTCTATCTAGACTGGATAGGTGTTGGTTCGGGACCTGACCTAGCATGTCTCTCCTATCGGATTTGAGGGATCCGGTCGTATTTTAGGGTCTTTTTGTTTTATCTGGAGAAATATAGGTCAGTTTTATTTATTTTATTTATTGGACTATGAGAGCTTGAGATTAGCCCTCAGGGAATTCGGGACTTCGGATCAGGCGAAGATCCGAGTATATGACATCTCTCCACTGACCTCGGTCAGTGTTAATTACGTCGAGCAACCACTCGACAACCCTTGATTAACCGTCTGTATGATGCCCTTATAACATGCAACACTACTACTACAAGCAGCACATGCATATCAAGATATGTTTTAGGTTAAGCTCTTGGCCTCACCCAAGTTTAGGATGGGTTTATATGGTTTTGGATTGACTCCAAATTATCTTGATTGATTCCAAGTTATCTGGATTGATTCCAAGTATTTTAAACCCATAAGGGTATTTTTGTAATTATGCCAAGTTGGAGGGTATAGGGGTATTATGGTCATTTTGAGTTTTTTAGCATTTTAGGAAAACTTGAAAATCCTTAGAATGTATTTTAGGATCATTTTAAACATATTTAAGTTATAGGGGTATTTTGGTAATTTTACCTGAAATCGGATTTATTAGACTTAAAGTCTATATTTTTCCTGAGATTTTTTATTTATTTTTATCATACTGAGGGTGTTTTTGTAATTTTACCCATCTTATTAAGGTTTGGAGGGTATTTTGGGCATAGGAGATATTTTGACATTTTTTAAGAATTTTATGTGATTTTTACAAATTTTATTGTGGATGAGGGCATTTTTGTAATTTCATTAAGTTTTTAGGGGTATTTTAGATATTCTGAAAATTTTAAATGTTTTCGGGTTTGGTTTTCTGATTTTTACTGTTTTTTACTTAATTTTACTGATTTTTATTAATTAATTGAATATATGAAGGGTATTTGAGTTATATTTTGGTTTAATATGATTTTCAGATTAGGTTTCTGATTTTTACTGATTATTACTGATTTTTACATGAATTTTCTGATATTTATGTTCATTTTACCAATTTTAAATAATTTTTACAGGTTTTATTAATTAATTAATCATGAAGGATATTTAAGTCATTTTTAATTTAAGTATATTTTTTTATGAATCTATGCTTAGTTATATATGGGGTGAGGCCAAGATTAGGTTAAGAGAATGCACAGATTTTAATTCATTTTTTTTAGAGTAATTAGAAAATTAAATATATATATTAAAGTATTAAAATATGGTATTAATTATTTAATTTGATGACACACAGACACACATTTTGACATAAAATAGCCATTTTTATTTCAGCAGAACTTCGCCTTATGAAGAAGGCTTTTACAAGAGACAAATCGGCAGAGGTTCTCCTTAGGAATAAACCTTAGGAAGATAGCTCTCCGGGACGAGAAGATCCTCCAAAACACAACAAACTCGGGTGAGAAACACCGAGTTTGGTCTTGAACACGGTAGAACCTCTCCTTAGAAATTTCCCACCCTTTGAATATGTAGAGTGATGTATGCCCCTTGTGTGTGTTGAGTTGAGGACTATGGAGTCCTATTTATAGGCCCCGAATTGGGCCCGGTGGGGGGTGCCACCGGAGAGGCCCACGGTGGGGGGGGTGCCACCGTTTACTCCCTCTCTCCTTCTCTTTTTATTTTTTTTATTCAAGAGGGGTGAGAGAAGAGAGAGAATAAGAGTGGGGGGAGGGGGGGGGGGGTCCGGTGGGCACCCCCACCGGTTCCAACCGGTGGGGGGGGGTTCTCCTTTTTTCCCTCCTCCTTTTCTTTGTTTGTTTGACTTTGGCTCTTAATGAGCCTTTGCCCAATTAATTCTGTCCATTGGCCAAGTGTGAATGGGGTTAAGATGGGAGATTAAATGAGGGTCTTTTGTGAGATTCTTAAACAAGTGTGAAAAGGGTTTAAGAAACCCATTAACTCTCACCCTTAATTAATCCCCCCCAAATTATTTTTGAATTTTCAAAAGAGAGAAGAGGGAGGGAACTCCCCGCCCCCCCCACCGGTTCCACCTCTCTCTCCTCCCTCCTCCTTCTCTATTTAAATAAAGGGGAATAGAGAGAGGGGGTCCACTTGGCTTATTTTTCCATTTTGGGCAATTTCCCCTTTGGGAGTTTGAAGATTTTCCTCTTTGAGCTGCAAGTTTTGGAGTCCTGTGGGACTGGTTTTTGGGTCCATTTGGACTCCTTATTGGGCTTTATATTGGGTCCCTTATTGGGCCACTTATTGGGCCCATTACCCTTGCTATTGGGCCTCCATTTGGGGCCATTTTGGGCTCATTTTGAGACTGTTTTAGGCCCATTTCGGGACTGTTTTAGGCCCATATTTCGCAGCATTAGGGGTATTTTGTTGCTGCGTTTTTTAGGGCTCCATATTGGGCCTATTTATCGGAGCCATCAAGGAGATTTAAGAGCTGCACTTGGACAGCATATAGGGGCGATTCGGGGCTGTTTTTAGGCCTTTGCAAGATCCTCGATTAAGACTTCTTGGCCTAGGTATATTTCTTGCCCCATTGCCTTCCTAATATGTGCATATAAGTTTATGTATTCACATGCATATTTTGACATCGACCTTCATATCATAGGTGCATGTGCATTCATTTTTTGTCTTGCACAACATAGCCTCATGCAAACATGAACATATGTTATGCATACTTTCCACATCATTAGCTCACATTAATGTGGGCATATGCTATGTAGTATATTTTTTTTCCGCACAATCATGTGCATATGTATGCTTGAATAATATTATTTCGCATGAAAATTTTTCGGGTCAACAATAGGTTTATGGTCTCGCTTGATTGGGAGGATCACTATCCTGCCTTGGAAGCAATATGTCTCTCTAGGCCTATCTCCAACCACAAACATGTTCTCCTTAGGACCAATAGGAAAAGGGTCCATTATCATCACTTTCGGTTAGAAAGGTATTGGCTTCGTGAGCAAGATTTCCTCCAAGTGGTTTCCTTTACTTGGAACTCCCCTATGAGGGGTAGCTCGGTAATGGCAAGAGTGGTCAAGAAGTTGAAGCTTTTGGGTGCTGAACTTACCAAGTGGGGAGCTACTAAAATTTTACCTGGAAAGGCAGCAAAGGAGAACATCCTACTACGCATTGCAGGTTTGGATGCTCTTGAGGAAGCAAGCCTGCTTGATGATGAGGAAAGAAAACTCAAGAATACTTCGAAGGCGGAATTTAGGGAGCTTCTTATCAAGGAGGAATCTTATTGGCATCAACAATCTAAAGAAAGGTGGATTAAATAAGGGGACAAGAACACAACCTATTTTCAGAAGGTAGCCTCTAGTAGGAGGAGAGTCAATGCCTTGAGACAGATTAAACATGGGGATATTACTTTGACCTCTCAGCAGGATATTCTTCAACATGCTGGCCAGTTCTACACCAATCAGTTCACAGAGGAAGACTTGCAGAGACCTTATATTTTGGAGAACTTGCTCCCCAGACAATCTCAAGAAGACATGATTGACATTTCAAGGCCCTTTTCTTAGGAAGAGGTGAAAGTGGCAATCTTTTCTCTTGTAGGCAACAAACCACCAGCACCTGATGGTTTTCCCATGTTCTTTTTCCAGCACCATTGAGATATTATCAAGGAGGACATTGTGCATGCTATTCTGAAATTCAGGAGGATCAAGCCCATCTAGGGGGTATCAATAAGACTTTTCTTCTGTTAATCCCTAAAAGGAGGGGCCAAATAGGCTTGAGGATTATAGACCTATCAGCCTCCTTAATGGGATCTATAAGATCATCACCAAAATGCTGGCTATTAGAATGGAGAAGGTTGTGAACAGATTGGTGGGGGTGCATCAAGGGGCATTTATTAAAGGGCGACATATCCAAGACAACTTGTTGGTGGCACATGAATGTCTACATGCTTTCAAGAATCAAAGCAGCAGAGGTTCGGTTCTTAAGCTTGACTTTCAAAAAGCTTATGATAAGGTCAGCTGGAGGTCTCTACTACACATTCTATCTCTTATGGGTAAGTGGATCAGGTGGATATCAGCCTGCACTTCCTCAGTCTCGGTCTTGGTTAATGGTGAACCCTCCCCTTATTTCCATGGTGGTTGTGGTCATGGGTAAGGTGACCCCATGTTCCCCCTCCTTTTTGTACTGGTGGCTCAAGCTCTAAGTTCCTTCTGGTCATGGGTAAGGGGACCCCATGTTCCCCCTCCTTTTTGTACTGGTGGCTCAAGCTCTAAGTTCCTTCTGGTCATGGGTAAGGGGACCCCATGTTCCCCCTCCTTTTTGTACTGGTGGCTCAAGCTCTAAGTTCCTTCTGGCTGAGAGCTGAGGAACAGGGTATCATTACTGGCTTCAAAGTGCATAGTTCAAGCAGGTAAATATCTCATTTGCAGTACACATATGATACCATACTATTAGTCCCTGCATCTCTTCAGCAGTTGTGTCATTAGGCAGATGTTGCAAATCCTGGAGGATGTTACTGGGCTGAAGGTTAACTTTGACAAGAGCCAGCTGCTTGGTATTAATGTGGATCCTAGCTTTCTATTTAGGACAGCTTCTCTTATGGGTTGTCATGTTGGACAATTTCCCATCACCTATCTAGGGATTCCATCGTCTCCAGGAGCGACCTGCTGCACCAATTGGAATAGGCTAATCCATATGTTTGAAAACAGGCTAGCAGGCTGGAAAGGCAAGCTTTTGTCTTATGGGGCTAGATTGATACTATGTCAAGCAGTCCTAGATAGCCTTCCTACCTACTCTCTGTCTATTTTTCGGATACCTTGCTTTCTGGTGAAGAAACTTGATGCTTTTAGATGCAGAAATTTTTTGGAATGGGTTGCAAGACAAGATGTGAGGATGGCACGAATCCAATGGCCCAAGTTGTGCATGGACAAGGATAGGGGAGGCCTAGGCGTCAAGGACATCAAAGACTTCAACTTGGCTCTTTGGGGGAAATGGCTTTGGCAGTTGGGACTTGGGATCGCTGGGTAATCCTCTTTGGGTGGAAGTCATTATGCAGAAGTATTACAGAAATGGTAGAGTATGGGACTTGTACCCTCCAGCTAAGCATGGTATTTCTCCCTTGTGGAAGGGTATACTTAAGGCAGTAGATGTGGTTGCAGCCGGAACTCGGCATATTCTCGGGAACAGCCATAGGTGGCTGTTTTGGCAGGACAGATGGTGATGAAGGAGACGATGCATGCTTGGAGTTCCATTTATTTACATTTATTAGGATCATTTATGGTCCATTATGAGTTTTTTATTTTCTAGGAATTTTAGAAACGTGGAAGGATAAGGACGGAAGTCCAAGAGTCATGAGGAGTTACAAGAACGAGTCTATATATATGTATATGTTCCAGAAATGGAGGGAAGATATTGCTGAAAAAAAAAATGATCTGATTCGAGTGGTTTTACCTCTGCGACGGAGGTACCTAACTGGTGTGACGCCAGTCCCGTTCCCCCTCCCCGGTGCGACATCAGGAAACTCTCCATCCTGCTGGTGCGAGGCCGGCAGGATCCACTCCCGTTTCCCCCCTCTTTCCCCTTTGTCCCGCATCAGATGGTGCTACGGTATTCCTCTCCAGGAGAGATTCCCACTCATCTACAGGATCGCTACATCTCCAGAAGCAGTCATGTCCCAAATGTGGGACCCAGGAGGATGGCGCCCTACCTTCCGTAGAAACCTACGGGAGGATGAATTTATTCAGCTGACTGATCTACTCCTTTTGCTCCAGGACTTCTCCATTCATCCCAATGATGAAGACATGTGGATGTGGAGATGGGGTAACTCCAACTCATACTTTGTGAAATCAGCATACATGCAGATTCATGATTTAGGTGTTTGTTTCCCTTTCTTTAGGTAAGTCCGGAAAAGTAAAAGCCCTTTAGAGGTGCAGATTTTGACGTGGAGGATCATCCATGGAAGACTTCCTACATGCGATAAGCTTGCGGCTGTCCTGCAAGGGGTTATTGTTGCTTGCTCACTTCGTGGCCAGTATGATGAGTCATTAGAACATCTCTTCTTGGGATGCCCCCATACTATGGAGGTCTCAAAGCAAGTTTTTGAGCAAATCAGATGCGTCCGCTCCATCCCTACGTCTATTGAGGACCTCTTTAGGCTGATCGCAGAGTTTGGTGGCTGGTTCTTCATGCTACGCTGTGGGCTATCTGGGGGGGGGAATGCAATTCTGGGATTTTCAGGAAGGAACCTAAGTCTTTGGACGGCCTTGTTTCTTTTATCTGTGCTAGTCACAGAATGAAGCAAGCTTTTGTGTTGTGCTCATGCCCATTCCACCATCTTGGCTGCCTTAGGGAGCTAATAGCTGTTCACACCTTCTCAGTGTATTTTGTATATGTCTTTTGTGCGCTTTACACGCCTATACCTATATATCTCTTTTCCTTTTTAATATAACTTGTGGTACCATCCACTATCCAAAAAAAAAAAACAGCATCTTATCCTCTACTTGGAAGGGAAACATTTCCAATCAGGATTTGTTTGACTTCTAAACTGAACTCAGATTTAGAAATGACCATGAGATCAGATTCTCAAAGGATTTTCCATCATTAAACTATTGAGAATGGTTTCCCAAAGATCTATTATTTGGCTACATCCATAGGCAAAAAGGTGGACAATTTATGCATGCAGCAGGAATGCATTTACAAAGGAACTTAAACTCAGAAGAAAATTTCAGTCATGATGAAGTTGAGGAGTTTTTGGAAATGTCTGAAATTCTAAATTCGGTGGAGACAGAAACACAGAGGATCGTAAGAGAAGGAATCATGGGGAGAGGAATCAAATGGCAAGTTCATGGTCAAATCACTAATCAAGCTGCGCATGAATGGACCAAGTACCTCTGAGAGAGAGAATGGCCAGCCAATATCATATGTGGAAAAGAGCCAGTTCGGGAAGTTTGGAGAAGGTTGAGAAGTTCGAGCAGGCTGTGGCTGGGAAATATGTATTTTGTGGAATGTCTGAAGAAAAATGTGCCCACCCGTTTTTTATGGGTGGAATCTTTGAGGTAGTCTGAAACATCATCTTCAAAACCATTGGCTCTGGCTGGAAACACCATAGGAGAATCCTACAATTGATGAAGAAATGGAAAAGTACTAAACCTTCCATGATGATGATCAATCCTGGAATTCTGTCATTGCAGCAGTGTTTTGGGCTCTGTGGAAAGAGAGGAACAACAGGTGTTCCAACTACAATGAAGAGTCCATTTTACATCACTAAGGACTTCATGGCCTTAGTTAAGAGACCGGTCTGGGTTGTCGGGGTTGAGGAGGAGGTTTTCCTTGCTCAGCCATGTAGCTGCCATAAATTTGTACTGTAATGGGGATCAGGTTGAAACTTATATCATCTTGAAGGAGGTTCAGTTGTGATGAAGTTTCTGTTTCCTATACTTCTTCCTTTACTGATAATAAAATTGTGGCCTACATGTCACCTTCCAAAAGTGGACAACAAATGTGCATGTTATGGAAATTTTCATATCTTTTTCCCCTACCACTTCGTCTTACAATTCTATTTCCACTTCTGATTCCTATTCCGTATTTTTTCATTACTTATGTCTGGCTACAGGCTATACATTAAAGTGGCATGTTTTTAATGTAAAAATAACTGAACAGTGGGAGAGAGCTCTCGTTACATTTGCACTTCCAAGAGACCAACTTCAGACCTGTGAACATTTTTGAGGAATGTACCTATGAAGGCTTAAAAAATCAATCAACATACCATGGAGCCCCCTGCAGATGTGGAGTAAGCAGTGCTTCCTGTAGGTGTAGCTACAATAACTCCATCACCTTGTACCTAAAAGGAAGGAACTTAGTCAATGGAAGTTTATGCAAGCACACAAGAAAAAGAATGAAGATTTTAAGGCATAAAATTGACACAGTGGTCTGAAAGTTAAAATGCCTGGAATAGCATTTAGATGCTATTTCAATTGCATATAAGCATCTATAGACTCTGCAATTAACACAAGAAGTGTAGGCTGTTCTACAGGTGCCGCCTGCAGACCACTCAGGATAAACATTTGAATCATGTATAATGTATGGAAGCAAAGAAATTATCAATCCCTCCCCCTTTATACACAAATACTATTATACTAGAATACAGCAAAAGAAAGAACAAGCAGCATGTAATGAAACAAAATAAAAACTGAACATGCAGAAAATGCGGAGCACAATATACAACTTAAAACATGTAGGCATTCATCTTACTTTTGTTATGTGACGGTTATGTTCGTAGCATTCGATTTTGGAAAGGTATGGATTAGAACCACGATCCACAACAACTTCATTTAGAACGTCAAATACTTTTCCAGGAACCGCTTTTCCATTTCGAAAAATTTCACACCTTAAACGCATTCTCAGAGTTATATAAACTCCATCCAATGTATTATTTCCATGGATAACAGCCCTTAGATCTTGTCTGTAATCTTCAAACTGTAGCAGAATGAAACTAAGTCAATGTCATGGACAAGTGAAGCAACTGTTCAAAGTATAAAATAGTAGAGACAAGGAACATACAGTGTGAGATGTGAGAAATCCAAGAGATCCAAGGTTAAAGGAGACCACAGGTGGAACCGCACCTCTGAATAAGTTTGATGCATGCAAGATAACACCATCACCTCCCAAACAGGTAACAAAGTCAACTCTCTCGTGAAGATCACTGCATTGTAGATATGGAAATTGTGACAATGGCTTCAAAGATGCAAACATTCAGCATTATTCAGAATTACTTTAAATCCAAAAGCATTAATACCTGGTATCCTGACTATAAAAGGTTTGTACGAACCCAAAACCCGGGATCCTCGCAAAAACATCATGTACGTCAGGTTCTACCAGTACATTCATCTTCTCTTGATGATACAAGAAAGATGCAACCTAGATGTTGAGAATCGGTGTATAAGACAACTGCAGTGTAGCTCGGACTATAGAACTTGTAAGCCAAAAGATAGTACCAAAACCCAATTATTCCTGAAAGCCATTTCTCGCTAACCCGAAGTAATAAGCCTATCCGATCTCAAGGATTTTAGCATCCCACATTGTCTCACATATCCTCACATACCCTACATGCCGTGATATGTAAAGAATTGAATAAAATGAATAAAGTTGCTACAGCAATTTGAAGTTCTACAGTTTGTCGAGCATCAAGCTTGCCTCGTGAAACTGAGATAGCAGGATCAAACCCACCCAAGGAGAGTGAACAGATGACAGGTTTTTGACTGCTTATCCTTTAGAGGGAGTCCTCGTATCTTCCCAGTTCCCAACTCCACCCAAGGTAAACATATTCACATTCTAATTATTATACATGCAGGAATCATCATCCATGTCAGTTTGATGTGCATAAAGGCAAGTTAGATGAATAGCAGAGATTTCTATAGATGAAAAGGATGGAGAAAATGTATATACCTCTTTGGCTTCTTCCATGAGTTCCTGACCAATTTTTTTCAATAGTAATACTGTCCTTGGTGTAGATTTCCACATGAGCATCTGCTGCTGAGTGCTTGGATGGGTGAAAGCCAAGGAAGATTCTGTTACCTTCTCTCGGGTGCAAGAAAATCCATCAGTACGGACTAAATACATTTCTGCTTTCTTCCTTGATTGAACTCTAACAACACCAGTCGTGGATGCACACATATTCCCTTCAACAAGCTCTAAACTATCATCAGAATCGTAAGTATATTTTCCTCTTTTTTCTCTGACAGCAGTAGACAATACTTGCTTACTCAAGTTGCCATTTTCATTGCTAATTTTTGTTGAGTCTGTGATGTCAGATCTCTCTACAGCATGAGAATCATTTGCATTTGAATGAGAGGTCACAGCATTTTCATTCTTGTTGATGTCACTAACACCATTGAGCCTTTGATATGAATTATTTACAGGGAGTGTTCCATTTGGATTAGCCTGCTGCATTGATGATGATGGCTGGGCATCTGAAAGAGTTTCATTGGCCTGAACTTTCTGTTGGTATACTGAAAGTGGCAAAATTCTGAATCTTTTTATCTGATTATCCATAAAAGAGTGAGGAGAGACCTTTCTACCTTTGAAGAACTGAACCATTTCTTTTCGGGAAAAAATATTGCAGTTAGGAACCTGAGCTTTGAGTGGATCAATGCCCTTGGAGAAAATAAAATGAGGTTCTCCATTGTCCCCATTGACGTCATGCATATAGACCGTCCCTCCATTCTGTTCTTCAATGTTGAAAGTCAGATTGCCTTGTTTGCTGCTCATTCCATTAAGATGATTAGTGTTATCCAAAACCTCAGACAATCGATTATGTTTATCATCCAGATGACTGTAATCTGATGCATTTGAAGGGACAAAGTTTTGGCCATCTGATTTTGCCTTTATCTTCGTGTCTTTCAGCAGTGTGCCATTTGTGAACTGTGAGACAGAGCGTGTAGTATACTGCCGCCATCTTGAAACCATTGCAGAAGTTCTACCAACTCCTTCCTGACTGTGAAGGTAGAGAGGCCGTTTGGTGGGATCAGAAACTAATGAGGCAAACTGCTCAACTTGTTCCATTGAAGGAGCAGTCCCAGCTTCAACTGGAATATGCACCATAGACATTTTTCCATATGAGATAGCATGTTCAACAGCAAATTGATAGTATTCATCTTTCACAACCTCAACTCTGAGATCAACAATAGTTTGAAATCCATTTTCCATGAGCCAATGCAAACCTTCATCTGTTACCTGTCCACCCTTCCAAAATGCCACTTCACGATTTTCCAACTCCATGTTTTCTTTTGTGGTTGGAAAATAAACAGGGTTCCAGTTTGCAAATATTGTATGACATGGATAACCTTCCCTGCGTGGAAAACCAGCATCATAGCACACATTCTTTAACCTCTGCAATTTTCTCCAGACATCAGTACTTTGGTCATCAAAGGGTGTAAAGTAATTCACAAGTCCAACGTGCAAACTTTCAGAGCACCTTTTCATTTCCCCCCTGAAGACTGCAAGTGGTGGAATTCTGCCATCCAAAATACTTACATCATTAACACGGAAGGAACTCCCTAGAGAAGATCTTCCAGATAGGACTTCCTCCCTACCCCGGTTAAGTAGTGCAACCATACAACCGAGCACTGCAACTATTTTTTTTTCCACTGATGGCAACTCCTCAGATGGGATGTTATAGGATACCATGCATTCTCCAGTCTCTGGATCGCACAAAGTCTCCATAATTGCGGTATGAAGCTGCTCTGCAGCTCTGAAAATCCTGCAGTATGCCTCAATTTCAGCAATGTCTCCCGGAACAGGACCAATCCATAATAGCTGGGACGAATCTTGCGTATGAGAAGACTACAACTCCAACCAAGAACGTCTGTCAGTCTTGAATAAACTTTTGTACTCTACTGACGATATTTCCCATATAAAGGAACTTGAATGGAAGCAACAAGGCATGTGAAGCAATCAGAGAAGATTCCACTTGATAAAAACACAAAACATGCACTTCTTCCTCAAGTTGTATTGACAAAAGTACATTGACGCCACTCCATCTCTCAAAACTTCAAAATGCCACAAGAGACCAATTCAAAAATAATTGACGAAGCAGCAATTTCAACCAGAGTTCCATGTGATTGCTTATACATTGCATACATGTGAAAATTTAAGCATAGATGGCATCAAATCTAACTAAATAAGCTAAATGGAAGCACGCAATACAAGAATTTAGCATCAAGTAGTTAAATAAGCTAAACGGAAGCACGCAATACAATAATTACGTCCAAGATAACTGTGAACAACCAGTGGCACTGATAACTCTATCGATATCAAATATTCAGAAATGTTCGTACTACTGTTACTCGAATTCAATCCATTATTCTTTCAAGTATTCGAATCACCATCAAGCACTCACAACGGCTCCAACCCACTGATCGACCAAACAGATTAAAGCAATGCTTTGATAGGGAAAAACAAAAAACAAAAAATAAGGAGATAGACCTGAGAGTCTAGCCCAATCCGCGAGGAGAAGAAACTGGAGAGCCCGGCGCGAGGAGTGACGATCCTGCCGGCACCGCCGCCACCTCGCTCGCCACGCCTCCGCCTCCCCTCCCGTGCCACGAAGCAGCGGAAAACGCCATAGCCGCGATCGAGCTTCCTGCCTCCGAATATCAACGAGAATCCCAGCGGCCCCTGCGCTTCCAATCCAAAGGCGAGCAGATTCATCTCGAACAACACCGACTAGCATCAACCGAACCACAGAAAAATCGGCATGGCGCCGGCGACGAGCATCTCATCTCGCCCAAGAACCGCCGCAATCTGCGACAACAACGGAGCCGCCTCGCGATCGCGAAGAACACCGTGGAGGCTATATATAGTCCATGGGGACTACCAGTGGTGCCCTGCTCTTCTGCGGGCGAAGCTGGAGGAACAAAAAATATATAAAAATGGGAAAAGCGAGTGGTGTGGAAGAGAAATCCCTTTTTTCTGTGTTTTCCGGGTTTCTTTTTACCGCTTTTATCCTGTTCGCGGGAACGCGCACGACGGACTGGAGAAGTGGGAGTAGGATTTCTGCAACGCGAAGATGCCGTCCACAAAAAAACGGGGCGAGCGGGCGAGGCACGCATCGGAAGTGACCTCTGGGAATTCCATGGGCCTGAGGGGAGGTCCGTGGGGTCACCATAATGGGAGCGGATAGAAAGTTGATCTACAGGGGGTTTGGGGCAGGGATTGTAAGGGGTTTTTTGGATATATACCTCTTCAAACTGCTATATTTACATATCTACACCTAAGTCTCACATTCTTATAAATATTCTTAAAAATTTACAAAAAAAATGTATTTATACCCCTCTTTCAAAATACCATGAATGGCAGGCTTACATATGCAAAATTCTAATAAACTTATGACTATATATGCAAATTACTAGTGAATTTAGGGGTATATATATGCATAAACTTTCTGTTTGAGTTCATCGCATTTGCGTAAGTGTAATCTTTCCGAATATTTCATTTCACAGGTACTTATAACAACATGTGGGAGTTAGGGGTAACAAAAGTTTTTTTTCCTTTTTTCTAAAGATTTCAAAGTCAAACTTACCTCCGCGTCCCACTAACTTAACCCCCACCCCAGTCGCAACTGTATGCGGCCCAAGTTGTGAAGCGGCAAGGGAAGCTCGAAGGTCAAATCCATCCCCACAAGGGTAGAGAACCCCTCTAAAGGGGTAACAAAAGTTAGGAGAATAGATACAATTATAATAGTGTATAGGAGTGTATATACAAAAACACTTATAATCTAGTATACATGCTTTTAAATTTAGTGTTTTTTGGTCTTTAGACTCTATAGTTTCTCTATTTTGGAATTTTATTCTTGCAACTTGCATATTTAGTTTTGTATCTAAAATTTAAAGTTATATTATATACAAATCCCCATCGTCAACATTCTTCTTAAATGTTTGCCTAAATCCTAGTTAAAGTATATCTCAATAAGGTTAAGACTGGAAGACCAAATAGCTCCCAATTCCCCATGCAAGCTCCCTTCCCTTTCGCACCTTTACAACCCATAAGTGTTTAAACCAGCATAGACGAGCCCCTCTTCCTAATGACAACGACCAAGATGGTGGCAATGAAGTGGGAATCCAATCATCCAAATAAAGGTGGGAGGTGGCATCTGAGGGTTCAAGCTTGAGTTTAAAGTGAGGAGGCAAAGGTGGGTGCTTGTGACTAGGGCAAGGTCGAGAGGGAAGAGGAGGATGAAAGCCCCCAGTGATCCCAAGAGACAAGAATGGAGCATGCACACCACCACCACTAAATCATGGAGTTGTACATCACAAAGAATATGCCTCCGCCATCGGAAACATGGGAAAGGGTCTATAAGGACTGAGATTTCAAATTTAGTCGGGTCAGTTTCGGTGTTGGATTATCTGGTTTGGGTCATTGTGAGCTTGGTGCATGGGCTCCAAACCGTGTCGAGTAGGCAGGATGCGCTTCTGATAAGCGTCGGCTGTGGGTGACGCGATTTAAGAATCATGCAGGCATGCCGTGTGATCGGACGTCGGGGCGTGTGTGTACAACAATGGTCTTATCGTCTGAATGACATTATGCACAATCGACGCGATTTAAACGTCTGCCAGTGTACGACCCATGTCTTCTTGTATGAATTGTATCGTCTTAGGATGACGCGATTTAGCTCGGTCGGGGTTGATGTCCCGAGTCACCCTTCTTTTCTCCCTCCTTTCTCTCATTCTCTATCTTCCCTCTCTCCCTCTTCCCCTTCCTCCACTCCATTCTCCCTCTATCACCTCTCACCACTTCCACCACCATCTTCATCGTGGCTTCTTCACTCTCCGGATGGCGGTTGATATCTTGGTGGAGTGACAGCGTCCACGGCGGTACTGACGGCGATTTTCGGTTCAATGAAGAACTACGAGGAGTTTGAGTAACTGGCAGAGTGACGATCCTGATGTTTATTTCAATTGTTTTTTTCCCATGATTTCCCGCTTTAAAGTATGCTATGGATGTATGAGAATTTTGGATAGAAATTAGCACGTTTCTTTTTTCTTTTTTTTTTTGGAGGGGGTGGGGGGGGGGGGGGGGGTTTGAAATTGATGTTTTCGAAAATAGGAGTAGTATGTTTATTGTGATTAATAGATTTTTCCTCCATCCCTATTTGTGTTTTTCATTCGTTTTGAGGGGAGGGGACCTCATGTTGTGGCTGGGTGGAGACCGGAGGAGAGTTCGATTTCGGGCGTGAAACACACCCACTCAGGGCGACGTGATTTGCGAACCACGTCCGCCTGAGTCGACACGATTTACGGCCCATGCTCCTGGGTCCCGAGGCTAGAAAGTGGGATAGGGCGATAAATGACGTCAACTATGGTCAACAGGGTCTTGAGGCTTGAGATTGAGGAAAACCAGTTATAAGGCCTTGAATGGCGTTGACCCGAGTCGACGCGATTCAAGTCAGAATCTCGAATTTTCTTACATTTAACATGTGTGATTATTATACGTTATGTCAATTAGATGATTGTATATCGTTAGATGATATTGTTATAAGCATGCTTGAAACCATACATTAGGCGGAATTTTTTTATGTGCTCGGAATCACAGTGTGTTGTGTTTATGCGATTGTAGACCTAGAGTAACAATTATTAGCGTTTGACACCCTGTGTTGGTGTGGAAGTGACAAGGTGGCGCCTAGGAGGCAATGGTCACCGGTGTACCCCGAGATAATAGCTAGTATCGATATAGGAGTGATACACTTAAGAGTGTCACTCGTGGCTAGGAGGAGATATAACCACCTAGAGCTACACAGACCGGAGTAGCCAGCGCACTATCCGATGAGTTGTTGTTCCAGCCTAGTGGATTGGTGCTTTCCTGATTGACTTGGCAGCTTTTTGTGTGTTTCTTACGGTGGACGTATGATTTATTTATTGTTTTACTTGCACATATCTTGCATATATATTCTTGTTGTGTTGTGTTTGTGTGTGCGTCTGTGGGAGGTGGGGATCGAGGGATCTCTACTGAGTCCATTTTAGTGTGACTTATTTTTTGCAGTTTCAAGTGAGGTTCCCGACAGGCGTAGCAGTTGTGGGGTTCTGTCTCAGGTTGCACGCTAATAGCCACCGTTATAGGATATTCTCCGACGTAGTTGTACTTTTAATTTAGGCATGTACACATAATTATTTCATTTTAGTTGTAGACTATGTAATTATTTCTTGAATCAAGTCGGACTGTAATATTTTTTAATTTCTACAATTTCTTTACAGTTCGATGCTGTGTGAAATATTTAGCTTAGTTTATCATTTATTTCTCAGGTTTATTTGAGATCTTGGTTCAACTCTTAATTTTAATGATTCGTATCTATTTAGTAATCGGATCTCCGATTATAGGGTGACGGGTCATTACAGTTGTCACATGAGGAAGCCCTAAGAATTATAGGAGGTAAGAGAGATAGGCGAAAGAAGGGGTGGGGGTGGGGGGGGGGGGGGTCACTTAAGGTTGCTCCGTGAAGGAGTATTGGAAGGCTCACTAGCATGTGTGAGTAATTTATGGATTTATATTATTTTACATATTTTGGTGATAACAAAACCTTAGAAATGTCAGTACAAATAATCAGACTTTAGCTATTTATTATTGTAATTGTATTCAAGTTTAATCACTTCAGTTCTATGAGAAAATCGCTAATTGCTCTATCGATTAATGTTTTGAACGATTCTTCGATTAACTCCTTCATATCGATTAACGTTTTAAGTGGCATTTCGATTACTATTGTTATCCGGATAATCAGTTGTACTTTAAGTCTTATATTGATTAGCCCTTCGATTACCGCTTTAGTCTTGTATCGATTAGCTCTTTGATTATCGCTTTAGTTTTGCATCAATTAACTCTTCAATTATTGACTCAAGTCTTATATCAATTGACTCTTCGATTAGCACCTTTAGACACATATCGATTAACGTTTTAAGCGTTGGTGATTAGCACTCGAAGAATAATTCCAATTAACGTTTCCAAAATCACTATGATTATCATTTTATCTTAGCCATCGATTAACACTTTATGTGTTACTTCGATTAACTCAGCATACAATAATCGATTTTGCACTTATGTGATACCTCGATTAACATCTTATCGACCTATGTTATGACACTTCGATTATGTCTTTGATTAACGTTATATCGATTCGATCAATTAACGACCATTTAAGTTAACGACTACAACGCCTAAGTACCCTAAGTACTTTATTAATTTTACAAGAGTATTACTTGTTGCCACACCACTTGGTGGTGGTGCAGTTACATAAAAATATTTTTAAGGTAGGATCCACATGTATATACATCTCAATCTCGGTTCAGATGATTTTAAGAAAGAAAAGTGATTCAATGAGCTTGACCTCACAGTGAGGTCGAGCCCCACAATCCGGGGCATTTCCATCTTACTCCCTCCTCTTTCGACCTGACCATGAGGTTGAGCTCACTAAATCATTTATCTTTAAAAAAATCTAAAAAATAATTATTAGACTTGATTCATTGAGGAGAACTTTTACTATTCATTAGGGTTCAAATTTTTATTTTATATATTTTTAGGTCATATAATCAAATATTGAGTTGTACGAATGTATGTGACATGTGGGGTCCAACCTAAAAAAAATATATTTTGTTCAATAATATAGCTGCATCCCCGAGTAGTACTTTTTTTTTTGGGGGCAGTAAGATCACTAGGATTTTATATAAATACACTATTGTCATGGAGTACAAGAGACTGAAAACAAGGAGGAAGATCAAGCATTCCCCCAGTCACACGCATATAAAGAAGAGAGCCCATACTTAGCCAGCAAATGGGCCGCTACATTGCAATCTCGTGGAACAAAAGAGAGGGTAATGTCTGAGTGAAGAAGAAGTCTTCTGCAATCCTAGATGATCGCTTAACATCTCCATAGACATTCTGTGGGTGATAGGATAGTTTGGATAATACACTGGGCATCTCCTTCAACTGTGACATACTGGTTGAGACATTTTGCTAGTGAAATACGTTCCAAAAAAACATAAGCCTTCACAAGTTCAGGCAATGACGTTGGGTAGGGCTTGCAGAGGCATCTAATTAAATTACCTCTGCCATCTCTAACAACAATGCCAATGAAGCCAGATGTATCTAAAATGGCACCATCAGCGTTTATCTTCAAATCACCACTTGAGGGGGGGCTTCCACTCTTTGTTGTTGACAGTCTGGATCTATCTAAATAGATTTTACAATATAGCCATCAAAAATATGTTTGCACCTATCTTTCCATAGTTGCCATAATATAGCTAGACACATAGCAAGAATCTGGATATCATTCTTATATTTAGAGAGAGACAGGGAAGACCATTCTATCAAAATGTCGTCTAGCTCTTTATAATCCACATCCGTTCTCAAACCCAGTGGGGATTGTGTAGAGATAGCATTTATCAGACACTTCCAAATGAAGTTGATAACTCTAGAAGGTACTATACCACTTAACTTGGGGCTCCATATGATCTTCCATATCGGATTAGGTCGAGAGGAAGATGCAGATTGATTGTTTTCTGATAACCATCTATATGCTGCTTTGACAGTGAGGATACCATCACTAGATTTCTGACAGGCTAAGAAACCTCGAGGGCAACTAGGAGCTCGAGGTAGGGGGATAGCAACTATCTGACTAACTGTGGAAGGATCAAACATTTGATTAAGCTTGGATGGGTCACAGCTTTGGTTACTGACGAGTTCATGCACTTTCATATGACGTTGATTAGTGCCTCTGAGGGGACTGAGTGGGTGACATCTATCAGGGACCTAATGATCTATCCAAACATCAATGCAGCAACCAGTCTTAACTACCCATATAGAGCCCTTTTTCAATTATTGCCTGGTATTGAGAATGGTCGACCAGATGAAGTAACAACGCTTCACTTGGGGAACTTCCCAAAAAGGCTTATCTTTCAAATATTTGGCTCTCAGAATTAGGGACCACAACAAGTAATCTGATAGGAACCTCCATGCTAACCTCATTATTGCTACCTTAGTGAAGACTTGCATATTCTTGAAACCCAGACCTCCCTGTTGCTTGTGCTAATTGATCAAGCTCCGTTTACGGAAGTGCACCTTCTTATGATCATGCATATCTCCCTACCAGAAAGCACAAATAAATTGGTTAACTTTTGCAAGGACTCCTATAGAGAATAATCTAGTTGCCATGACATGGTTTGATATAGACGATAGAGTGGCACGAATAAGGATTGACCTCCCAACTTGAGGCAGAGTCTTTTGCTTCCATGTGCTGACCTTGTTCTGCACTCTCTCTATAATATAGGTAAGCTGGTCTCAAATAGCTCTCCTGGGCAGCAACGGAACGCCAAGGTAGAGTTCATCACCCCTCGCTCTCTGAATGCCATGGGAAGTACATATATGGTTCTGAATGTCTTTGGGGGTACTTCAGCTGAAAATAAATCTCGACTTCAAGTCAAACTTTTATAGATGAGATTTTTATCTTATATGATAACCATAATGTACCTCTCCTTCTCTCCCTATACATATTCTTCGAAAATATCCCAACTCAAACTTGTACAAGTTTAAAGATATATTACTAGTTTTTAAAAATAAAACAAATAGTTTACACCCTGCTTAGTTTGAGTATTAAATTTGATACAATATTAATTTTGATATTTATATTTTTATGATATTGAGTATCAATATTAAAATTGATATGATCCTATTTGGTTGAAATTGTAGCAATATCAAGAGCAATACAAAAAGTTGTTTGGATGGCTCCTACTATCAATTTTAATTTAGTACAATAATTATGTGGTGATTTAGTGTACCATAAAATGCTATAAATTATTATAAATGATTGCAAAATGATATTTCCTTTTGAGTTTTACGCGGTGCAGCGAGTTGCGTGCTTTTTTTTTTTTGAATTCTTTTTTAGGTTGGCCCACATGGCATAGTTATGTTTATGCCAAATGCAGAGCAGGTTGTAAATCACATGGAGCAAATGGCGATGGAGGTGAACAAGTAGATGGCCACCGTCGCCCCCCTGTTTGCAGGCCCTCTTCCTAGTGCTTGCCGTGTTTGCGAGTTGCCACCTTCGCCATTGCCCAGGAGCCAGCCCCTACGCCCCCATCCCCTGGCAACCCCAAGATCCCCTCCCCTTTTCCCATGGCCGCACCCACCTTGGCCCCGGTCACCCCCAATCCCTCCTAGCCCAACCTCCTCCGCCCCTGCCCTTACTGGCCCTATGCCATCTACGAAGCCACCTACCCCCCAACCATCCTCCATTGTCACCCCTCCCAAAGTTGGTGAGACGCCCACGGCCTCCTCTCCTGGCAACACCGCCTCCACAATGGCCGCAAGTTAGGCCTTCACTGCCAAATCCATGCTCCTCGTGGATGTTGCTGCCAAATGCAGAGCACCTTGTAGATCACGTGGAGAGAGAGAGAGAGAGAGAGAGAGAGAGAGAGAAGCAAATGGCAATGAAGGCGAGCCTTGCAGAGGAGATGGCGATTGCACTGGCTGCGAGCTTGTGGAGGAGTTGATGAAGCTAGGACTTAGAGGAAAAGAGGCGGAGAGGTCGAGCCCTCGACGCCTTCTCTATCAAATTTAATACAGGGCAACAACTGTATTAAATCTAATACAATTTAAATGTCAAAAAAAAAAAATCTAATACAATTTGAGGCTTAAATGTGAAACACTTTTAAAAATGATCCTATGCTATCAAACACTAAAAAAACCCTCTATTGTTATTAATATCAAGAGTGAAATTGATACAGGTTCCTAATATTGTAACCAAACAGCGCGTAAAGTGTGCAATTTGGACACAAAAACTATAACGTGAATACGGCTATAGTATGTATATATACGTGAGATAATCGTTCTTCCTTTCCTTTTAACTTTTCCATTATAGTTAGGAGGCACGATGGCATATGACGATTTTTCGAAATAGAGTGAACATTGAATAAGATAATGTTGGTGGGCACGTTACTATCTCACTCTATTCTTTATTTAAAATAAATATTATATTTGAAGGATAACAATCCTTATTTAATAGAAAGTAACTTCTTACTAAGGGCTGTTTTGTGTATATTTGAGGGATATTAATAGAAAACAACATCTTTTTTAATCAAGGGGTTGTTTAGTGTACTGTAAAATGATGTAAAATAACCTAATTGGCCGTAAGATGATATTTTTTATGTGTGGATTGCTGTAAATTATTTTATATTATTTTCATATATTTGGAGTGTTTATTAGTTGATCTAATCTAAAATATGTTGATCCATATAATCCTTATTTTCATTGATTTTGATTTTCAGACGAAAGTCACTCTAAATTAAAATCGAATACTTCAAAACTAGTAATGTTAGAACCAGAGTTTTTACTTTCAGATGATTAAAAACCAAGATTTAGTGCATGTTTCGACATTGATCGAGTCCTTATCAGAATACATAAAGCTCATGTTTCACATTGAATTAATTCATTGTACAATCCTTTCGTTAAATAAAAGGCCAGATGAATTGTGATTGGATCATACGAAATAAGATCTTTTAGATACTCCTTCATGCACACCAAACGTACCTCAAGACACATAGAAGAGGAGTAATTAGATTGTTTAACCTTGAAATGATGAACCATATACTATTGAGTAATACTTGCTGCACCGAAGGTCAGTGCAACAAGTTAAGTAATATTGTAATGCAAAATGTCATGGATCTAATTAGGTGGGGAGAACATGAGTTAGACAAATTTTTCAACGAGTGAGTCACACAAGTATTAAGTGTGAGTGCATGATTCTAAACGTAAAATATGCGTACGTGTGATAAATATTATGTGGATATAATAAATACTATTTATCATACCTACGAAGTTCTTGTCATGTCTAAAAAATATTTATCATGTCTATAGATCTATATATATATGCGTAAAAATGATAATTACTTTTCAGACATGACAAATACTGCATAGATATGACAAATAATAATTTTCATGCCTACGAATTGGTTATGTTTGTAAAATATTTGACTTTAGACATGACAAATATTCCATGGGTATGTTAAATATGACATGTATTTATCGTGCCTAAAAATTATTTGTCACATTCAAAGTCTGACACTCGTATTTAATATTTGTGTGGTCCATCTATTGAAAAAAGTATTAAATCCACGTGTCTTCCCTCCAACTGGACTAATGACATATTTAAGATGACTCAGCTTACTGCTTGCTACACTCAATGTAACAAGTATTACTCTATACCATTACTCTTACCTCATGTGTCCAATGGTGCAGAAAGATATAGGAGAAGAGGTCAAGGGATCCAGATCGGATCAACATGGACCCAAGGGCTGACGCTAACCTCCCGTTGATAGACACGGAGTGATGACGTCATCACACGGAACTAGTCACCCCAGTTGCCGATGAGACGTCGCGTCAACTTGCAGAAGCCTCATCCTAACCCTCTCCGGTTTCCAATTAACCGTCCAAATCATCTTCCCATTGGTAGATACACTCTAGGCATTGTGCACCACGCATAGCAAGCATCATCTCTCACCGCTTCCCCAATCACCACCCGGAGTCACGCTGACCCCCATCGCCGTAGAGTCACATAACGCTGCCCCCCAATCGACGGAGAAAACACAAGGCAAGGGCGGATGGGTCATCGTCGCATCTGCCGAGAAAACAACAGTGGGAAAAAAGAGTCACACAGCAGCGGGCGTCACAACTCTCCTCCCGATAGGTCACCTTGACGTCTCCGAGTCCACCCACGATTCCCAATTCCCTCCTTTGTCCGATCGAACAGATCCCCCCACGCCCTCCTCCTCGCGCTGCCTCTCGCCCCTTCCCCTTCACAGAGACGCCTCCCCTCGCGCCATGACCTAGCGAGCGCGAGGACCCCTTGCTCTCCCGTCTACTGCCGCCCCATCCGCCTTCTCCCGCAGCGAGGATGGAGGAGGAGAAGGGAGCTGTGCCGGTCTCCGCCAGGGTTTCCTCCTCTTTCCCCCCTCCCGTCGCCTCCTCCTCCTCGCATCCGCCCGTGGAGGCAGCGGCCAGGGCGTCGGCGGGCCTGAGGCGGAGGTTCTCCGTGGAGCTGAGGCCCGGGGAGACGACCATCGTGTCCTGGAAGAGGCTTGTCAGGGAGTCTAACAGGGCGAATGCGGAGCCTCCCGCGCTGCCGCCGGCGGCGGCGGCGGCGGGGCGTCCGGCGCTCGAGTCCAGAATAGCCCCCGCGTCCGCGGTATGTTCTCCTTGTGCTGTTGCGGCTGTGTTGTTCTTGTACTGACGCCCGGCTGCTACTGTTGTCTCCGTGGAACTTGGTTGCGGTGTTGTCTTACTGTTTTTTCTGTCTGCAATTCTCATTGATACCTTGTGGAATTCGCGTTCTTTGCTGAGTTGTTTCTGTCAATAAGGCTTTCATGCTGTTTGCGCGTTCTAGGATGGGGCAAAACAACAATGTAATCACCCTGTGGACTATAAGGTGTGCGAATAGGTTATTTTCATCATATGCTCCTGACTGCATTAGCTGACAATGAGTATTATGCACTACGATAGTAGTCTTCACGGTAGTCTTCAGGGAGGGTTGGTGCATTTCCATCCGAAGATAATATTCACAAATGTATTTTAACTTGGATGACATAGATGTAACTTCGGGAAGCTCTGGTTACTCTTTATCTGATTTTGTAGAGGAAGAGCAATTGCGGTCCTAGCTTTATGTAGAAACCTCCATTTTTGCCAGCAGGTTTTTATGAAGCTGCCATGCTTTTAACTGCGGCAGACTTGGAATTCCCAGATGACTTCAGGAGCAAGCATTTTGTTTTAAAATCTGACAATACGATTAACTAGGGAATTTTACCAAATCAATAGGTGCTGCCCACTTCAGAAACAACATATTTTTTTAAGATACAAAGCTGGGATTTGTCCTAAATCTGTCATGATGCAGCTCTTATCTATCTAAAGAAGGCCAATTGAAGCCGCATCCCTGCAATATTCAAACACCATCCAGCAGGTCTCTTTGTCAAAAAGGAAAATAAGAAAGGAACATCAATGGTGGAAATGATCAACACAAGAAGACTTGAGAATGTTCCTGTGATACCTTGGGCCAACAATATGTAGACATAATTCAGAGCCTTTGTTAGACACAAGGAAAAAAGGAGGTTATGCTACCCAACAAGAGCCTGCTAAGTTCTATGATATGGAGTACAAATTAAGGAGGTGGTTCATCTATAAATAGGGTACTTGAGTCCGAGTGCTGAAAAGTACTTATCATGTTTTTGAAAGTAAAAGATAGTTAACATTTGAATGGTTCAGTAGGGGAGGGATGAAGAGTGAAAAAGGAAGGCCCAAGAAAAAGGAAGAGGATAAAATATAAGCATTTCTACCTATTGTAATTTTAGATACTTTAGCTTTGAAGAATGGATAGCTATGATATTCTCCTAGTATTATTTTCAGTCAAAGTTTTCGGCACTGCCACCCACCACTTATATATCTAGTTTCTGTTTTAATCAGATTGATTATAAGCATCATTATTTGGTTTCCCTTTGAATTGGAAATAATACTGTTCAGGGCTATGTTTGGCTATTTACTCTACATTCTAAATATGAAAACTTTGAATGTGGTAGTCAAAATTGTACTTGTTTTTGAGCTGAAAATTTTGTTTGTTTATCAGAAATCAATATCGAAATACCATCATAGATGGTTTAAGGGGCAAGCTTAGAGAGATATGTTGTTACATTGTCATTATTATTAGTTTTTTGATCCAAGACAGACTAGTAACATTGGTCCGTGTTGAGAAATTCAAATCCTCTACAAAAGATTATTGTCTTTTTTTGTGGAGCCTTTAAGGAAATCTTTGAACACTTGTTTCTACATTGTGGAATCATCTCTTATGTTTGGACCATTCTCTTTGCCTGTCTTGGACTCAATCAAGTTCAGTTTCACTCAGTCTACAATCTAGTCACCAAATGGGTAACCATTCAACATCACAAGGAAGATGGCAATAACTGGTCTTGGAAAGACCATAATGCAGCATGCTTCAAGCTTGTTTTCTCACCTGCATCCAACATCATCAGTCATTCCATCAACTTGGTTAGGAATTGGAGAATCTGTTGTTTCCAACAACTTGATCTTGATTACCCTTTGTTATCTTCTTTGCCTAAACAGAGAGATTTTCTCTTGTAATGTCTTCTCTTCGTAGGGACTGTTAATCTTGCTGTAGTTGGACCCTTGGGCTCTTAGGCTACCTACTTTGTAGCCTTCCTTTTGTAGTCTTTTTCACTTTTATCTATTACCTGTGGTGCCACGTTCAAAAGAAGAAGAAGAAGAAGAAGAAGAAGAAGAAGAAGAAGAAGAAGAAGAAGAAGATACCTAGAGGGTGAGACACTGCATTAACTCTGTCCAAGAAGACAAAAAGGGATGAGTCACAATGATCCACATTACAAACAAATCTCACCCACTATTTGACTTTCCTAGCAACAAAAAAAGACACATGATCCATTGAGTTGGCCTCCCTTATGAAGATCCTGTTTTTATGCTTTGTCCATGCGCCCATATGGTGGTATGAAGGATCAGCCACCATACAGTATGATCGCCCTTCTTGGGCCAAGGCCTAAGCCAAGAGAGAAGGAGGCAATGTACAGAGTCATAGGGGTTGCAACCTGTCTACAGCTTGTGGCCTAGCAACCACCACATCTCCATAGAGAAGGAGCAAGTCATGAACAAATGGTCCACAGACTCCTCCTCTAAGGCATAAAGAGCACATAGTGAAGCCAAATCCTATACACAGTGGGCCAACCCGTCACAAGTTGGGAGCCTATTGATTGAGGTCCGCCAAAGAAGGATTTGCACCTTAAGTGGGCTTTTGACCTTCCGATTGTCAGGAAGAAAGGGTTCCAAGTTCCCTCATCAACTACCGTGGAGTTGACAGATCTAACAGAGAAATGACCTTCTGCATCCCGTCTCCAAGACCATTGATCTTGAGAGCCCAGGTCCAGTTGACATCATTGCAACAAATCAAGCCATTTCACCTGGTCCTTCTCTTCTCTCAGCAATTTCACAAGTGTGAGTCACATCAGAGTCAAGGAGGTGTCTAACCACCTCCATCGGCTCGCGGGCTATGGCAAAAAGCTTGGAGAAAAGAGCTGCAGGGAGCAATGGTGCACCAAGTATCCATCCAAAGGAGGCAAGTCCTCCCATCTTCAACTTTGATCTGAGACCCAGCAAGGACAATATCTAAACAGAGGAGGATACACTTCCAAACCCATGATACATCGTATGAAGTCGGGAGGGTAACATCCCACATAGTCTAGACGACCCATACTACTTTTGGGTGATATCATCCCACCATAAACTTGAATCTGAGGTCACAAGCTATCACAACCATTTAGTGAGGATGGCCAGTTGACGATGTTATTCAATCCCAAACCTCCATTCTCCTTACTCTTGCAAATTCTACCGTTGCATACATTATAACCACCTTAGGTATCCCCGATACCGTGCTAGAAGCATCTGCATCTAGCTTGAATGGAATTTAGTTTGCCCACAACAATCCTGGGAATCCTGAAGATAGACAAGAAGTAGATGGTAAGGCTATTAAGGATAGGTTTGTATAGGATCAACTCCCCCCCCTCCCCCCAATGGAAGAAGCCTCCCTTCTATCCTGCCAATCTATTCTCGAATCTACGCACAATCTTATTCCAGTCCCTGCACCTGAGAGCTCTAGGGGAAAGAGGTAAACCTAAGTAGGATATAGGGAAGCACCTCTTAGACAACCCATAATCAAAGTTGCTCTCTATAGTCTCCCATGTTAAGACCATTGAGATGACTCTTCTTGAAGTTAACCTTAAGACCCTGTCAATTTCTTCCTCTGTAAAGGGAGAAGAGATATGGTTCCTCTCATCTCATTTTGATAAAGGGAGGGAAGGAGCTTAGCTGCAAGAGAAGGCCGAACAACCATATCTTTAGAGAACAACTTTGAATAGTAATCCTGCACATGCAGCTTGATCTGAGGAGCAGTGATGAATACTAGGTTTCCTTGCCTAAGGCACTTGATCTGGTTTAGTCTTCTTCTACATAAAGCTACCCTCTAGAAGTATGCCGTGTTCCGATCCCCTTCCTTGATCCATCTCTCTCTATCCCTTTGTTTTCAAAAGATCTCTTCTTTGAGGATTTTATCAAAATCCTCCATATGGGTCTTTCTTTGTTTCTTATCTTTAGAATCCGCCCTAAGATCTCTACACAGGATGAACCTTCCCCCATAAGAGAGAAGTCTCTCCATCCACCTAGCCAGCCTGCTCTCGAAGCTATGCACGATCTTGTTCAATCCTTACCCAATAGGGCCCTAAGAGCAAGAAGCATCCTTAGATAGGAGATTGGGATCTCTCCTCTTTGGCATCCTAGAATCAAAGTGGCCCTCTGCAGCTCCCTTTCTCTCACATTAATGCCTATAAGCTGGACTTCTGTCAAAAAATAACCTTCAATCCTGCTGCCTCCTCAAGGAGCTTCAACAAGAATCTAGCCACAAAAAGTTGATCCTCACCATCTGAGAAGAACAAAATGGTATCATCAATCTATTGAAGATGTGAAATGTGCATCCATCCTAAGGGACCTGGAAACCTCTAAGAAGACCTGTTGCCTCTGTCCTCTTCCAAATTCTGCTCAAGATGTGTGCCACAAGGATGAATAGGAGGGGTTACATAGAGCCTCCTTGCTGGAGGTCTCTCACACTATGGAAGAGGGGGCAGGGTCTCCTTAGCGGAGGCCTCTTCCATTATATAGGACTACTCACCTTCAAAAATAAAAAAGATGAGTTATTTTTTCTAAAGTAATATGGGATAAAGTGAGTTTATATGGCCTAGTTTGATTGCAGAATAAGGTAGAGTAGGATGGCTTACTTGCCTTATTCCTTCTTGTTCGCATTGATTGCGTCGGATTCCTTAACTCAGACGAGAGTGGCTTATTTTGGAATAAGGGGGAACAAGCAATTCCAACAAAAAGCTTAAATTGTTTATTCTAGCTAAATAAGCATTATATTTTATTTTTTTAATTCATTTTACTTAATTGGAATTGCTTATTCTAGCTAGACCCATGTCATTGATCTCAACGAGTCTTGCCTCAAGTACATAACTGCATTCACATTATCAAACTTTGTTTTTGTGCATCTTGGAGGACCATCAGTAGTCGTTTGCCTTTAGTTGAGTTGTAAGCAGATCAGTGTCAGAGTTGAGAATGGTTGTCTCGATTCTGACTCTGAAATGTCTTCTCACATCCAATTTTGTTTTCAAACTAAAATTGATATATGACAAATTCAAATTCCATTCTAAAATTGATATATGACAAGTTCCATTTCCGTTTCTTGTTTCTACTGACTATTGAAAATGGATATGGCTATTGGATTTACCTCATTGCTAATCTTACCTATATCTCTTGGTGGTGTTGTTGCTTTTTTTTTTTTAGTTCCAAGAGTAAACCCACGTACCCAGAATCTAGCCCTGCATTACCAATACCCCGAGCTGTAAGCTCGCTAAACACCTCTTGGGCATTGGACCCACCTCGGCCCGGCGAAGTCCATGAGGTCAGAACTCACGTGAACCCTAAGTTGGTGCCCGCCGTGAGTATGTCCACAGGTGGGAGTCAATACCGTGACCTCTTGGTTGCCCAGTGAAGTGTGTTATCCAACTCTTCCACCTCCGAGAGACATATCTATTGGTGCCATGATAAATATTTTTCTATCCAATGGTATAAACCTTTTGACATATGCTATATTTTAGGAATTTTTGCATATGTACCCCTGAAAACTAGTGTATTTATATCTATACTCCCAACCATGGTTGGCAGTACCGGCCGATACCGGTACCATCCTTATAAAGGGTATCGGCCAATACCAGCTGATACTGGGCCGATACCGATACCGGTACCCACCGATACCGGTATCGGTACTGCCATCCATGCTCCCAACTCCCATTTATTGTATGAACTACCCCCCAAAAACTGCAGAAGCACTGCAATTATACCCCTCTGTCAAAATACCGTCGACTCCATTTACATGTATACCCTTAAATTCAAGATATTTTTACTTGTATACCCTTAAGTTCACTCCAATTTTGCATATATGCCAATGACTTTACCAAAATTTATGGAATCTTTTTTGGCATATTCAGTTTGGATTCATGGAATTTTGACGGAGGGGCATAATCGCAATGCTTCTGAAGTTTTCGGGGATATTTCATACAATATATGGGAGTTGGGGGGCATAGATATCAATATGTAATTTCGAGGGGTGTACATGCAAAATTCCCTATATTTTACACTCAAATTTCATAATGGTTTTGGTTTGGTTGATTAATTATCATAAACTCATATTGAAAGCCTGTTTCTGTTTTTACTTTTGATCTCTGTCAAACTACCTGTTTCCAACTTGGAAACAGTTTCAAACATCAGAGAACTTTCTCACACTGTCAAAGTCAGATCCCCTTTACTGCTCTAATCTTTATCCCTTTTGGTGGAATTGGGTAGCAGAAGTTTGCCTTCCAATATCTTAGGCCCTGTTTGGGACCGATTTTTTAACCTTCAGGTTTTTGAAAAT